>CM062809.1:1115072297-1117472297 GCA_031772625.1 Pinus tabuliformis
TTGGTTGCCAGACTTGGTCCCAAAGAGAGTCTTTTATAATCTGCAGAGGATGATAGAGGATTTGATAGGCCTCCTTGGTAGTGAACAGGCCCTTGGTGGTGTATCCCCATCTCAGACGATCTTTCTGATCTGATAGTTTGATTTTCCTGAGTTTAAGCTCATTATCAATCTCATCATAGGTTTCTTCCTGCCAGTTGGCTTGCCAAGTGTTCGCCGATCTCCAAAGCTGAAATCCGTGGGAAGAATGTTGTTGCCAGAATTGCTGTACATAAATTTTCTCATTTTGCTGCATGGTAATTTTCCACTTGGGTCTGTGAAAAAGAGAGGCAAGTTTGGGAAGTTGTTGCCAAGAATATTCCCAGAATCTGGTAGTATTTCCTGAGTGGATTTCCCAAAAGCTGTGCGCTTAAATGAAGGCGCTATGAGTTTTGGCAGCATTCCAGATTAAGGAGCCAGGAGTGGTAGATGAGAATCTGATTAGCTCCTCCACAGGATTGCCTAGAGCATATTTGGCATGCCATAGTCGACCACAGGGAGTAAGCGGTTTGGAGAGCCAATTCCACCATATACGCTCCCCCATGATGCTGTTGCTGTGGAGGGGATCCCTTAGGCCTAAACCCCTAGCTGATTTCGGGAGACACACCTCCGACCATTTAACCAGGGGCCATTTTCTGTTGTGGCCTGAGGAGCCCCAAAGAAAATTTCTTTGAATATTGCGAATGTTTTTGAGAACCCATTTCGGGGCAGCCAAGATTGAGAACAAGTACAAAGGCATGGCTTGGAGGACAGACTTGATGAGGATGATTCTGCTTGCAATGTTGAGAGAGCGGAAGGAACCCCCAAGTATTTCGAAGGAAGTTTGGCTATCGAAAAGCCCATGATCCGGGCTATATTTCTTTGGGTATGAATGGGAGTGTTGAAAAAAAAGAGTTGGGATTTGGAGGCATTAATGGAAGTGCCAGAGGCATCAGAGAAAAGATTTAGCAGGCGATTGAAGGCAGAGGCTTCTTGAACTGAAGGATGGCCAAAAAGCATATTATCATCAAAAAACTGTTGGTGAGTAATGGGGGATTGGCCATGTAGAGAGATACCCTTTAAAGATTGAGAGGTAGTGGCAGAGTGAAGAAGGCGGCTTAATCCTTCAGCCATGAGAACAAAAATGAAAGGGGAAAGAGGATCTCCTTGACGGATTCCCCGAGAAGGATGAAAAGGAGGGGAAGGGGATCCATTGAGCAGGATGGAGAAGCAGGGGGAAGAAATGAGATTCATGATCCATCGAGTCCAGGTGGCATTGAAGCTGAATGCTAATAAGATGTGTTTAATATATGTCCAGCTGAGTTTGTCGAAAGCTTTGGAGAGATCTAGTTTGAGGATCATACCTGGTTTCTTCAGAATTTTTAGTGAGTGGATCATTTCGTGGGAGAGAACGATACCATCTAGAATCTGGCGCCCTTCTACATAGCCTGTCTGCTCTGGTGAGATAAGGAGAGGGAGAAGAGGTTTGAGTCTGTTCACCACTACTTTGGATATTAGCTTGTAGATGACATTGCACAATGCAATCGACCGAAATTTATCAGGAGTCTTGGAATCTTCCATTTTAGGAACGAGCACTATGAAGGTCGTATTTAGGGAAGGTAGAACCTAGTGCATCGATCGAGATTCATCCACGAGCTCCCAGACTTCTGTTTTGATGTGTTCCCAGAAAGCATGAAAGAAGTTGCCTGTGAATCCGTCAAGACCGGGTGCCTTACCATCCTTGAGCTGGGCCATTGCGTCCTCCACTTCCTGCATGGAGATAGGCTGGAGAAGCCTATTGTTGTGATCCTCATTAATTATTTTAGATATGTGCTGCACTATGTTTTGTATGGCTTGATTTCTGCTACCCGGCGGTTCTCTAAGAGTGTCCTGAAAGTAATCTTGGAATTCTTGTACGATGTCTTCATGCTTCTCCAGGCGCTCCCCTTGTTGATTGTTGATGAATGCAATGTTATTATGCATTCTCCTTTGAATGGTTGACTTATGAAAGAACTTAGTATTTTTCTCCCCGTCCTTGAGCCATCTGATCCTAGATTTTTGTCGCCAGAGAGTCTCTTCTTGCTGCCTGCGCGTTTCAATCTGATTAAGGAGTACCTGCTCTTGTTGAGCGTAATCCTCCGTTCGACCCTATGATATGATGCATTGTTGTAGAATGTTCATTTGCTTCTCCAACGCTTTTCTTTGGTCGAATATGTTTCCAAACTGAGTGCGATTCCAAGTTTTCCGCACTTGCTTAAGTTATTTTAACTTTTGTTGAAATTGAAACATCTTGGCTCTTGCAGGGGGAGTGAAGGATTTCCAGGCAGCTATTACTACATCTTTGAAGTTGGGATGAGAGAACCAGAAGGATTCGAATCGGAAGGGTCTGTTACTCTTTGACTCTGGACGCGACCATTGAAGCATTATAGGCCAGTGGTCTGAGCCTGCTTGTGGTAAAATGGAAGCATGAAAATCTCCGCCTAGATGGATGGCGTTGTCCGACAAGAGGAAGCGATTGAGCCTGGAAGCTATGTGCTGAGGACCTCTTCGTTTGTTGGTCCATGTGAACATACTGTTCGAGGTCTGAAGGTCCATGAGTTGATTCCTAGATATGAAGTCTTTGAAGCCAACACTGTCCCCTTCCAGTCTTGCTCGACCTCCAGATTTTTCCTCCAGCGCTATAATTATGTTGAAGTCGCCACCACTTATCCATAGGGGATGGCATCGGCTAGAGCTGAGAGCTGAGAGAGTATTCAGCATATCCAGCTTTTTTTGAAGATCTTGAGGAAAATACACATTATTGAGAAGTCCATGTTACTGGTGCTAGTGAGGTGGAAATTGGCTTGAATGAAGAAGTGAGAGGCATGGAAATCTTGAAGGGAGAGAATTTGAGGATTCCATAAGATTGCCAGCCCTCCAGAAGTGCCTGATGCATCCACAGAGACAGAACGACAGCCTGTCCAGACTTTATTTAGAATTTTCTCCAATAAAGTGCTATTGCTTTTGGTTTCTTGTAGAAAGACTAATGTAGGCTTTTCTTGCTGAATCATGTTTTTTAACATACTATGTTTTGCAGGGCTGTTGAGCCCTCGCACATTCCAAGAGATTAGCTTCATGAGGAACCATGGGGAAGAGCTTTAAAGAACTTGGTCAGCTTGGGGAATTCTCTAGAATCCACCAGCATTTCTCCAATAATGATAGTCCTTTGCAGATCTGTTTTGCGCCCTCGTTTTTTCGTGTCTTTCAAAATTTTTTTGCCATCCCAAGGACTACCTGCCTGAATGCCAAGGTATTTGTTTTGCTGTGCTTTGATCAGAACTCCTTCTAGTCTGTCGATTTCCCTTGGGGGAATATCACTGAAATCTTTCTGTCGACATGCTGCTTCCAGTTTGAGTAGATCCAGACCTCCTATATCTTCACTTTCGGGGCCCTCCTCCATGAATGATGGTTTGTCTTGGTCCTCCTCATCTGACCTTTGAGTAATGTTCTGGGCTAGAGAAGCGTCGACCTCCATGGCTGAAGAAGGTATGGCTGGATCTGAGGCGAGATGTTTGTCAGTAGAGGTTGAGGCGGGAGTGCTGAATTGAGCGGACTTAGAGGGCGGAGCTGAGGGATTGGGGGGAGGCACAGGGGAGGAAGAGGACGGATCTGGAGGCGGGATGAGAGCATGGTCCTCCATGAAGCTTGGAGAGGACAAGATTCCAAAGCTATTCCGAGTTTCCAGCTTCTTGGGATTTGCAGGAGCAACTGGAGGTTTCTTGGTTTGCTTTCTGCGGCTAGGAACTTTCGTGAATCCTTCAGCGTCTTTGTTGGTTTCAGAAGCGGAAGCTTTTGACTGAAGATTCAGAGGGCAATCCCTGAAGAGATGGCCATGCTCATGGCACTTTCTACAGCGAAAAGGAATGTGCTCGTAGTCTAATGTTTGTACCCATTCATAATCATCATGAAATAAACTTATCGAATCCGTGAGTTCTTTGGTTAGATGCATGTGTACACAGATCCTGGCATAGGATGTGTATCTTCGGTATTTGGTCTCCTCAACGACTTTGATGAAAGCTCCTAGGCTGTTTCCAATGTCCTTTAAAGTCTCCTCGTTCCAATATTCCACTGGAAGAGAATACAAGCGTATCCATACCGGAGCCCAGGTGAAGTCCTCTTTGTCTGGATCGAACCTCGCTTTCCATTGTCGGAGATATAGGCCTGTAGAGTTGAAGAAATACGGACCTCCTTCGAAGATGCAGGTTTTGTCTTCCAGGCAAGTGAAGATAGCAGTGAAAAAACCTTTAGGGCCTAGCTGCAGGGAGACTTGACCCTTAGGCTTCCATTTGGAGGCTCTCCATCCATACAAAGCCTTTTCAGTTGGCCAAAATTCGAGGAACTTACCTATGAGTGCATGATCACTCATGTATTGAATTTGGGCGTTAATACGATCACTGGGAAGATCTATTTTTATTCTCTCTGCAGATCTGGGGATGCATGTTGCAGAGAACGCTTTTCGTCATGACACTGAGCGAATCTGGTTTGTTCCTTTGTCTGTGTCTGCCGTCTGACCTGCAACAGCATTTCCATTGTTGTCCGTAACCGGATCTGAATGAGGGCCGTCAGTTGGGTCAGGGCCTTGACCGACTGAAACTTTTGCGTTTACGGGCTTGTCAGGAGAGGGATCTGAAGAGGGAGGGGGGGCGGAGCCCACCCCTCCTGACTGCAGGGCCACGTGGTGGAGATCAGCAGCGCCGAAGGCTGAAGAAGCCAAGGCGCAAGGGAAAGGGGCAACGGGATTATGCGATAACCCTAGCAGCGGAAGCATCCAGAAAGTAACTACACTAACCACATCATTGCTAGGTTAATGTGAGCCTCAATTATATATTATTTGGCGAAAAATTGTAAAGTATTACTGCATACTATGATATAATTAAGATTTAAAGGATGCATTTCCTTTCTCAAAAAATGGCTTATGGTATCCATTTAGACCACTTTCCTGATCATTATTTGAATCTACCTTTAGTAGTCAGTTTGGGAGAAATTGTTGTTTTTATTGCATTTTCAATTTTAGATCAATGTTTCAATATTTTGCAAGAGATTATAAGGTCTATTTTTGAGTGTTATCCCATAAAACTCTAATAAATTAACAATTTCCTTTCCAAAAACCTTCTTGGAATCCTTGCAAATCTCAAGGATCAAACATAGGTTCATGCTTACTGAGGCTCCCACTTTCACAGGCTTGGAAGGTCCACACCTATGGCTTGATGTGTTGCATGTGCTCATGATTTTACTCTTCTTTCGAAATAAAAAAACTCATGCCTTGATCATTACAGGAGACAGATTGCCATTGAATGCTCTCCATAAGCTTGATGTGCATTGATGTTAACTGATAATACTACTAGCATTGATGTGCAATGTAACAAGCTGATCATAGAAAGGCTAAGTAACTTATTTAATAAGCGTATGTTACTAGTTTGTAGCTTGATTGATGAAATAGATGCAACACTTGATCCTCATCATAGGACTGTTGTTGGGAATATGATTAAGCACCAAGAATATACTGAAAACACACAATTTATATGAACAAAATGTTATTAAATTAAATAAATAAGAAGACCAAACCAGAAACAAAGATTCAAGTGAATCAAACCACAGAGGATAGAAAAGTTGGCATTGAATGGGAACATGTCAAAGTATATACACACAATTTAGGCTTGTGGGGGGTAGTTAATATCATGGGATTGGGCCTAGTGCAATGAAACAAAAACATGTTGAAAATTAAAATGTGTAAATGGTGATATTTTGTTGTTCAAATAATAACAAGATCGTCTCTCATACCACATCATTTGCACAAATGTACAATGTGCAACATTATGTGGATGAAAATGAACCTATTTCCCAATTCCTTTCTTCCAATGGCATTCCTTTGTTGCAATGGGATTTAGAGTGTTACTTGAAAGGGAAAAGTGCCAAAGCTCCAATATTTTACTCCAGAGTTGTTGAACTTGGATATGAGGTTGCACAAAGTCTAAGGAATATGATATATGCATCAAAGCAGGGCAGTGAGCATGCAACAATTTTAATTGGGTATGCCTATTATTATGGCAGGGTGAGTTTCTCTCTCAAGGTATTTCAATAAGAATGCCATGGCATATTGTGTAGGCCATGAGAGTAAATCTTGAATTTTTGGTCTTCCTTTGTAGGGTATTGAATTTTTTTTTTGAGCCTGCTGCAAAGGCTTACATGCATGTTCATTCCTAGAAAAATGCCTAGGCTATGTTCAACCTTGCATACATGAACACAGGAATGGCCTTCCTTTTGTTTTGCACTTATCAAAACAATATTATGATCAAGCTGCTTGTAATGCTTGTACTTTTGAGTGTACGGATTAGAAAGAACTATGACGAAAATTGTCCGGTAAGCTTTGTTAATAATTTTTATTGATTTACTTCCTACTCATGAATACGTTACGATGAATGTGGCCAAAAATTAATATGATTTATAAGTGCATATAAAAACATCCAATTATGATTTTAAATATTGTTACTTGTATGATGCTCAAGTGCATGAAGTGACATTATTTGTTTGTCATCTTGTTGCAACTTTTGATCTTACCCTAGATCGATTACCTAGATTTTATTGACTTTGGTAGGGACTTATGACTTCATAGCCCCCCTTGTTTAATACTAAGTTCTCCAATCATAATTTAAAAAAGGGAATAATGTTAATGATAGTGATAAAGTCCCATGGAAATTTTTGTAACAATATGACTAATAACTGAACTTGTTTCTCCCATCCCAAAAAAGATGCAGCGCTGGAATGATTTATAGAACACAGAGGCAGGGATTTCAGAGAAATCTATCATTATATCTTTGATTTCTCTACGTTCTGAATCATGTGGTGCATTCCACCCTACCCCTAAAGGTGAAAAAAAATTTGAGTTTCCTGGTCATTTTAGTTTTATTTTTTTATCATGAACTATTTGGCGGTGGAACAAACATCTGATATTCAAGGTAATTGTTGTTTGAAGGGTAAGTTTGGACCACCGATATTTCAGAGCTTCATAGGACCAAAAATACATAAAGTTATATTTTATCACCATGGAAAGCTTCAATATCCTCGATGAGATGAAACCTATTTTCCCTATTATTGAATATTCTGAATGCTGCAACACAACATTGGAAACTGTAAATTCTACCCTTAATTGAGAGCAATTTGTTTCATTTCATATGCTTGATTTTACTGTAAGAATTTGTTCCTGCTTGTGGCTGCAGTTGAGTAAAATTATCAAGGGCGAGTTAGAATACGATGTTGAGGGTTATACTATTATTGATTTCCCTTATAATTATGAGTATAGAGGTGGTCATATACATGCAAGTTTGAGGGAATTATTCATTTTTCACTTATTTGTTTACCAGTCAGTTATTTCAATTTTCCCCTTTAGTTATTATTATTATTTTTATCAGGGAGCAATAAATATCAATGACCTAGAGGACATAGATATTTTTTTGGAAAACAACATCCAAAATAGAAAATCTATGGCTATTATTCTCCACTGTAAATATTCATCCATTAGAGCACCTAAGATGTGAGTGACATTCATATTATCGATTTTACTGTCTTTTATTACTCTTATAATTGATTCAGAAATCATGTTCCACCATTATTTGAGATTATGTTCTTTTAGGCTCTTCAAATTTACTATTTAGCAATCAAAGCTAAGGCATTAATTTTTCAATGAGTAATGAGTTTGTTTCAACTCTGGTAAAAAGTTTCATTTAGTTGAAAATGTCAAGAGAGATTTCCCTGTATGTATGTATGTATGTAGGTGTTTAATAGAAAACAAGTTAATGTTAAAAGTCTAATTTAAAAGAAAGAAGGAAAAAGAAAGAGCAAAAACAAACCTTGTTTATTTTGTATTTATTGTATGTAATAGATAAAGGAGGAAAAAAAACCAAAAACAAACCTATATTTTTTTTAATCTCTTTGTATTTAATATTTATGAAGTATTTATTTGTTGAATAAATATGATATGAAGATGGATTTATGTTATTAAAATAATCAAAATGATGGATTTATATTAGTTTAGATTCCTTTTAATCAATATCCAATATTTACAAAAATTCCAAAAAATCATTTTTTTTTTGCTGCTTAAAAAGATTAGGCTTAAAATCAATATCTAGAGTCTAATTTTACTCTAATTTTATTAGTATTGGAATTATAATGTTATTAGCATTACAAACATAATGTGACAGGCACTGAGATCTCCTCAAATGGCTCCTTTCAAACAAATAAGCATAATGCCTTCTTCTTGATTGTTAAATTATCATATATTATGTTTGATCTACTTGTTTCTTTCAGCAGAATGCTATCAAACAAATCTATTAAACAAATTCAAGCCAACTTTGTTTGATTCCCTGCCCATTTTCTTTTTTCTAAAGTAGTTGATTTCCTATTTTAAAAATGTCACTGATTATTGTAATCTAGACAATCTAAAATGTGTGTGGGTATATATATATATATATATATATATATATATATATATATATATATATATATATATATATATATATATATATATATATATATATATATATTGGTAATTTGTTTTCTCCAAATTATTTTTGATTCAATTCTTAGAAGGGTTTATTGACATTTTCAAATTCAAAATATTTTTGTTTTGATCCCATCTATCATCTTTAATCATCATAAACAATATGACTACATTACGATGTTATCAAGCAATTCTGTTTTTTTATCTGTAAGAGGTAGGTCACCTATTCATATGCACATAAAATGTTTACATGCTTTCTAAGAACTCAGTTGAGAAACCTTCATGTTGCTTCCCAATGATGTTTTGTCAAGTCTGGCAGCTTGAGCAGTATCATGTTTAAAATTGAAAATGTTTATGTGCCACTTAGACAAGACAAACATTAATGGAGATAACTTTGCCCATGCCCACTATATTATACCAACGAGAGAAAAAAAGAAGCCACTATATTAATGCCACTCACTTTTCCATTTGGGGTTTTTCCAGGGACAATTGTCCAAAAACAATGGTGTTAATTTTGTGTGTGTGCATCTATTTCTCAGTTTCGTATTTTTATATTTCTGTAGTGTTTTTATTATGAAGAATGCATTAGTGAATTTATCGTTATTACTAGAATAATAATTCAGAAGACAAATAAATTACTAACAATGAGAAGATAAATATCTAGTTTATTGCATTCAAGGAATTTTCACATGGTATTAGAGCACAAGATCGTATCAAAGAGGCTCTAGGCGAAAGGAAGAAATATTTTTTGTAGATTCAGAGGGAGATATGAAGCACAAATTCCAGATCTGCGTAGGCCAACCATGCAGTGCGAATTATAGGGAGGAAAAAAATTTGATTTACAGTCTAGGGTGGAGGAAAAGTTTGATTTCCTTCAGGAGTGGTAGCAACAACCAGTAGAGTTGTCGAACGATGGTTTGATGACCAGATCAATAAATTTGAAGAGTAGAGCTAGTGCATTGATTTTGCAACAAGTGTTTTGCAACAATAGATCAATGCATGGCAAAGAAGAGAAAATCACATAGAGGGAATTTCCAAAAATTCTCAGAGGGTTTCCAACTTTCCAGTAGCGGAGAAGGAGGTAGTAATTTCTAGTAGAAGAATGTTGTAGTAGGCAAAGCAATTTTCCAGTGTGAGCTTGCAAGTCCATCCAATGAGTATTTTAGGCTTAGCAGTGCGTGTGCCAGTGCTAGAGAAGCACATTTGGAGGTAGAGCAAGTTACCCAGGAGTGAAGTAATAGGCAATGTGAGTTCCAAGAAGGACATCAGAGGCAAGTGCAAATTACCCAGGAGTAAATTTGTGCATTTCCAGAAAAGGAGTGCAGCTAACAAGGACAAGGCCGAGTTAGTTTACCGGAAGAAGGAGATTTCCTAGATTATTTCTATATATTTTGAATTTCATAGAGATGGCCACAATAGGGCTTAGGGATCTGGACAGGTTGGATGGAGTCTCCAACTTTGGTGTTTTGGAAGGCTAGGATGCAATTCCTATTGGATGAGCATGCTCAAAAGGAGTTCGTGAAAACAATTGTAGATGAACCAACAAATCCTATCCAATTACATAAATTGAGGAAGGATATGGACAAAGACAAGAGGATAGTCCTTGATGGGGTTCGAGATCATTTCATCCCGCATATTAAAAATAAAAGTACAACAAAGGACACGTGGGATGTTTTGTGAAGCTATACTAGGATCCATCCGAGAATTGAAAAATGTTTCTCAAGGAGAAGATGAGAATGATAAATATGCAGAAGGAAAACAACATTACATCGTATCTTACCAGGATTCAGGGTGTTAGAGATGAACTTGTAACTATCAAAGAGAAACCATCAGAGAGTGAGCTGGTGCACATAACCCTCAATGAGATTTCCAAGGAAGTAGAATACATTTGTCCAAGTAATTTTTGAATGAGACACACTTCATTGTTGGGAGCACCTATGGAGGGACTTCCCTCAAGAGGAGCTAAGGCTCAGTGTTGTAGATGGAACTACCAGCAGTTGTGTCAAGGGACCAAACGTAGAGAAGGAGGAGGATAAGATAGCTCTTGTAGGTAAATGAAAAGTGAAGAAGGGTCCCAACCAGGGAGAGAAGAAGAAGAAGGACTTGTCGAAGGTCAAGTGTTTCAGATGTGGCAAGTTTGGTCACTACGTCACCTAGTATCCGTAGAGAAGGACATACAAGAAGGGGAAGTAGACAACAAATTCAACAGAGATTGATGACTTGTCTGCCAAATTGGGGGATCAGTTTGCTATGTTTGTAGCATTATCCTCAGATGGAGGAGTATGATACTCCAGCATGTCAAATCAAGCATGATCTGTGGGAAGAGAAACATAAAGTTTAGATCTAGCCATGGAGGGATGAATTAGTACATTAGATCTAGTTGTTGTGTATTCTTCACATGGATTAGTACCTTTGCTATGAGAGCCCAGATAATTTTAGTAGTAGGAGGATCAAATTCTCAACAAGGTGAAGTGAGATACTTGAGATATAGTGCACAACCATAGTGGCATAGTCAAAGACTCAATGGATAGGTGCAGAGCCATTTGTAGGACATAATAGATAAATGAGAATTTGAGACTCAGAGGGAGCAATGCTATGGAAGTTTGGATATTCAGGTTCTGAGAGATCAATACAGATAATTGCAGTGGTTGCAAAAATGCAAAGACAGGTTGGAGGTGGTGCGAATTGCCCAATTGTAGTGAGCAAGGTGTAGTTCCATCCAGGGCGACTCCAACACAGAGGCATAAACAATGTGAGATCATAGTATGTGCAACAACATGGTGGAAAATGTTTTCTTGAGTATTTTCCTCACAGTTATTTCTAGTGACAGGGAGACAGATCAACTTGAAGATGTGAAGGAAGTAGGTTTCACAGATGTCAAACACCAACAACGTAGATCAATTCAACTATAACATGTTCCCACAGACTAATAGGTAGTTGACATACTCAAAAAATCTCTAGGGAGAGACAAGTTCATCTACTTCAGAGAACAAATGGGTACAACGGATAACACCTCCCTCGCTAAGAGGGAGTGTTAGTTTACGGGAGTAACAAATAAGTGTTTTAGTCTCTATGACATCTAAGAGGCTAAGGAACACAAGATCTCAAAATCCCAGAAAAGTTTCCATGAGATAAGAGTTAGAAACACCTTAATTAAATTAATTAGCTAATTACTTAATTATTTCCTAAGTTTAACTTACGGAAGTTGGTTAATTAAAATTAATTAATTAAGGTAATTCAGTTTTTCTCTAGAGACTTCAATTGATGGAGTCCAAGTGATATAAGCCATTGATCGAGATTAGATATTCGTTGTTGGTTTCCCAATAGAAGATTATAAGAGCAAGTTAAGGGATCAGAGAAGTGGCATCGAGTGAGTTTGAGCAGTGTGAATTACCCAGTTTGCAATATTTAGCAAGGGGACAGTTGAAGCTAGGAAACCATTAGAGCAAGGGAAACAATAGAGGTTCTGAAGAAAAAATTCCATAGTATTTCCAATGTACAGGAGACAAGAAAGAGGGAGGTCGAATTATCTGCAGAGGAGGATGTACTGAGAAATGAAAATAGCTAGATCCCCAGTGTGAGTTACTCGAAGAGACTTGTTTCAATTTGCTAAATTAGGGTCCCAAAGGCAGAGCGAGTTGGTTCCATAGGTAAAGGGAGGATACATGTCTCACCTAGAGGTAATTATGAGGATTAACGATTTTATTTAGACAAGCAATGCACATTTCTAGGTCGCAGTGCAAGTGGCCATGAGGAGGTGAGAGTAGGATAGGAGAGGCTGAGTTGATTGCAAAGAGAGACAAGGGCGTCTTCTAGATATTTTGTTAGTAGATTTCAGGAGGTTTCCCAGTTAGGCAACCGGTTGTAATATTTCTGTCAAATTGCTGCATAATAATAAAACCCTCATCTGCTGCATTGGTTTTCCCTTCAAGGTTTTTTTAGGGTCAATTGTCCAAAACAACAATGTTAATTTTGTGTGTGTGCATCTATTTCCCAATTTCGTCCTTTTACGTTTCCGAAATGTTTTTATTGTGTAGAATGCAATAGTGAATTATCATTATTTGCCAAATAATAATTCAGAAAACAAATAAACTACTAACAGTTAGAAGATAAATATCTAATTTTATAACATTCAAAGAACTTACAAAAAAATGATATACATTTGAAAGCACAAATGATAATCATGACACTCATATGTTAGGTAACAAGGGTGGGAGGTGGGAAAATAATGTGACCATGAACCATACAAAAGGGCCAGGGAAAAATAAGAACAACATGAATGAGGTTGGACCCATCAGATCATTCCCTCAACCCTAAATATGGAGAAATCATTGACCAAGCTCAAGCGCTCCTTCTCAAAAGTCTCATTACTGGTGCAATGCTTCATGGAGTCCTCAAGAACATGATGAGAAGGATGAAGGGATGGTTGGCATTAAGGATCACACCAAATAAGTTGCCTTTCCTCATGAACATATTCAAAAGAGGGAAACGACCTATAATCATCATCATTAATGATTGTGCATTGAGGAATGATGAGAGGGTCCATGGATGACTCAAATACACCTCCACGATCATAAGGAAGGTAGGGAAAGACAAGGTTATTATTGATATCACCATCAAGATCGTAAATAGGGTCCTTGTCAAAAAGATGGCTCGTGATCTCCCAATTCCCTACTTCAGTGTGCAAGTAATCACTAATGGCAATGTCCAAGGGGTTAATGAGTTCATCTTTCTCAAGGTCCTTGATATGCCTAATGTCAGAGACAATGCCCTTGAAAAAGATGGGGCTATCTTCAATTCTACTTTCTAAGGATCTCTCTTCTTCAAACTCCTTATCTCACTCCCATTCAAGATCTCCCTTAATTTATTCATCAATGATTTCATCTTGATTATCTAGAAAGGGATTCTCTTCTTCCTCATGATCCTCCTCATGTTCAATGAAGGCTTCCTTTTGAAAATCAACATCTAATGTTGGGAAATCCTAGTCCTTAGTTTGATAATGTTCCAGAAAGTTATCAAAGAGTTCTTCAACTGATGAAATACTTCTATGCTTGCAATTATATAAACATGAGTCATGACCTCGAAGGTACCTTATGAACAACATTATGAGAAAATCATTATGAACCACATCGGCTTTTGAGGTATATGTAGCCAATATCGCCACATGATCAATTAGAGAAGATGGATCACCATCGAAATTGGGCACCATAAATATCATGTTGAAGGTCACATGATTCAAGTACCCAAGAATGTGAATGATGTCCAAGGCAGGGATCTCATCAAGATAATAAATTATCTTAGGTTACATATGTCAATCATGTAGGAGTTGCCAAGCTGAATTCAAAATGCCTCGAAAGATGTTTTCTTCAACCTACAAGCATTAAATTTGAGGTTCAATGAAGAAAAAGGGCTTTCTTCTTCAAATGGAGTCACCGAAAGAGGATGTATATGGTCATTAAAGGAATAACCTCTCAAAATGTTTGACCAAGGAGGTATACCTGCTTCCTCCTCGACGACGATGCCAAAAATGTTACCACAAAATCTAGTAGAGCCCTAAGGGGGGGAACCTATGGGACAACTACTAGACTAAGTGACAACAATGGGACAATGGCCCACTGTCACCACAACCAAGGTCCCTTTCTCTTTACAAACTTTCAACAATGGGAGGAGTCCCAGTATGATTATGAACACCTATAATATATATTCTAGGCTTGAAAGTTCAAGGTGATGGAGCTAGAGCTCATTTGAAGAGAGGCTCAATAAAGGTATGAGGCTTCAAAGAAGTGAACTACTCTCTAAGAAAAACCCTAAAAATAAGGCACAAGACCTAGGGTTTTGAGTTTTCCCAATGGTAATAGGTATTCACAAGGTCAAGGCCCGAGAGAAGAAATATATTCTTATGATTTATTCCTATGAATACTAAGCTTATACAACCCTCAAAGAAGTCCCCAAGGTGAGAGAGAACAACATAGGTTTTCCCTCTTGGAGTAGCAAATAGGGCGAGAGATTTTATGGATGAAACTCGGGGGGATGCCCACCAAACTTGGAGCATAGGTAGCCTAGACCCTCAACTTTATGTTTGGATCCTTGAATTCTCGAAAAATCACCTCCCTAAAATTTCACTGCAAGCCTTAGATTTCTGCCCTACCTTTAGGGGACCAAAATTTAGGAGGAGGAAATATGGAGAAAGAGAAGTTTGATCACCAAAATCCTTGGACTAGTGCCTATTCCTTTGGGCAACAGAGTCTTGATATGCTTAAGATAAGATTAAACGTCTTCTAAGGAGGCTCGAAAATGACGCCCTAAGTACCAATTTCAAACATTTACCCTCTTCAAGATATAATGGAGTTTCATGAAGAATTCAAAGACATTCAATCATTAGGAACATTCATTACATGCCTTGCATTGGATAACATATGCAATACTCTACTAGAAAAGCTTTCCAAATTTAATCTTCAACAATTAGGGCACAAATTCTCATATTCTAGAGCAACAATTCCATACATTAAACAACTTTCAAAGAAAAATTCCATCAACATTAAGCACTTACAAAGATACATGCAATATATCCATCCATCATTGAAGAAGAAGCTCCAAAGAAGAAAAGTGAATCATCTTCCACACATGAAAGTGCATCAAAAGAGTCTCCAATAGCTCTAACGAAAAAGTGTAGGTTATTTTACAAGAGAACTAATTCAAGTTTAACGATGATATCTCACAAATGATAGTGAGTTATATTTATATGAGACTCATTAAGTCGAATTAGCCTAATTAGCCCCCAAGACATTAAAATAATGGGCAAGAAACAAGACTTGGTCACAAGCTGACCAAGTAGATTTTACAAATTATAAGTTAGCCATCCAAATGCTAGCCAAATTAATGATGTCATGCTGATGTAGGGTCATTGGAGGGCCATGTTGAGTCCTCTTTATGCCAAAATGTGAGAGAGAGCTCTATAAATCTTGAACAGGGGGATGTCCCTTTAGTCTCCATGCAATCATCATGTGGGACCCAAAATTGGGTTCAGGGCACAAGAACTGGTCTCATGGTTCTCCTGGTGATAGAAAAGTCTGTACTGCTCTAATGATGAGGTCTTTGATGATGGTACTTGCCCTCCCATGTATCAAGGGTGAGACAAACCTCCTCTAGGCCTTAGATTAGCTACTATAATATGCTAATCCAGCTAGGGTACACAGGTCCATGTGCATCATCTCATGAATAATATGGGGAAATGAGTAGACTGTTGATGGTGATGAAGGTGCCCATGGCATGAAATGATGCTCTAACACATGATGCAGTCCCATGGATATCAACGCATCCCCTAGGAGTGTCAATATCATCCTCTGATGGGACTAGGCCCTAATTAGGTTTCCCAACCCATGATGAAACCACTTGCCAGTTACATATAAAATCTAACGTGCTTCCTCACCATTAGATACAATAATTCATTAATGCATCTATGTGAACTAGTCTTGTGAATCAAGGGAACATTGAGACTTCATAGTGGGTTTTCCCTCCAAATTTTGGGTTTTAAGCTTGTAATAGTGTTACATGCCTAGGTAGGAGAGGCTAATAAACAATCCTATTAGGTGTTCCCATCCCCTAAGGGGAAAGATGGGTCCATGATACATCCTTTAATTGATAGGGGTCATGTGAATGATGATGAGATAGATGAGGAAACATGGGCTCAAAGCCAAATGCCATGGGTTCAAGGATGCTAATGATGAGGGACACGCACATATTTGGCATATATATGTAGGAGGAAGAAATCATGGATACATGAGTTACCTTGGCCTTTGTTTGTCCACCCTTCATTATTTTCCTTTTGCCTTTTTTTGCCTTTTCTTTGTATTATTGCTCAGGGATCTAGGAAATAAGAGCATGCAATGAGAGATATGCAACAACTATTACCCTCTTAAAGTGGGGTAGTTCATCGCCCACCAGGGGTTAGGACGTGCATGGGTTCCTTAACGATGTGTGGGGCACTCAAGGGCCCTAGGAACTAGGGTGATGGCCATGATGAAGGGGTAGAGATCATGTTTAGCTTTTTCCAATGTGCCATATTAAATTTCCTGACCATCTTTTGCATTTTATGATATTCTTTTCTTTTGTTTCTTTCTTGTGGCCATGATATGATTTTAACGTTATTTTAGTCGCATCAACCTCCATGGAAATAATTCTAGGCCTGACCCAGACATTTGGACAAGGGGAAGGGGCATACTAGTGCCTTGTGGACCCAGAGGGGTAGATGATGAAATAAGGCTTGTAATGTGCAGAGGGGAGTGAAAAGTGTGAAATGGTAAAATGAGACCGCACTACCAAAATCAGAGTTTCTCAAGTAGTGCCCTTCTTGAAGCCATATGTCAATAAGGGAGACCCCACGAGAATAAGATTGAGGATTAAACCTCATTTTTAGGCGAGGGAAAAAACAAAATTCAAAACCCTTCCTTCTTCCAAGTCACCTAATAATCCATGCCCAATTTTCCCAAGGAAAAACAAGCATAAGCATCTGATTGCAAAATGAAAAACATACCTTTAGGATTGGATTTCCCACCTTCAAACATATGCTCTTAATGGATGGGCGAGGGAACATATGATTGGTTTAGGGAGAAAAGATGAAATGGTAAAATAGACTGGCTACATTGGTGGCTGTCAAGGGTTGTTAGTTGTCGGCTGAAGAGATGTTTATGAGAAAAAATCTCCTATGGGGTCATCCACTTTGGTGGGTAACAATACCCATTCCTTTATCACCTGCCAATTCTATTTATCCGGCTTGTTACCCACCAAAATGTGTTACCCATAGGAGAAAACGTTTCTCCCACATTTGACAACAAGCTAGATAGGGGCACTATTTGAAGATGATATGTCATGTGCCTTTGCCATTTACCTTAGCCATATGCTTCTCACCATCCAAAATTTACACTTGAATGGAGGTGGGTTTCTATTCAGAAGGTACATTGATCATTTTGGGATCAGGTGCTTAT
Source organism: Pinus tabuliformis (assembly GCA_031772625.1). NCBI lineage: Eukaryota > Viridiplantae > Streptophyta > Pinopsida > Pinales > Pinaceae > Pinus > Pinus tabuliformis. Next base: position 1,115,089,833 of record CM062809.1, read on the forward strand.
AATTGTTTGTTTTAGGCATTTAATATGGATGAAGGGGTGATCTAGAATATTGACTAGTCTTGACTATAATTTTGTTCTCTCACCTTACCAGAGGGTTAATATTTAGCCCTATTCTAGTGGGACCTCCTTTGATACCTTAGGGTTATAGGACATGCAATGCTTGGAAAGCCATGATTGAAATAAATTGTTCATTATCCCATATACCATACCTGACACTTTCCATCCCACATTACAAGCTCCATATCCCACATCCATTCTTTCGGTCTAACTTGTCATTGGTTCTTCAGGATTTGGCACCCATATGTCCGTACTGCTTGAGTAGGGCTAAAAAACTATAGCCCTCAAGGTTTATGCAACTAAAAGAATGAAAAAGAATATCATGGCCACAATGAAAGAAAAAGAAGAAAATTAAAATGAAAAAGATGACAAGGGTCATAAGTTAGCATGTGGGCAAAAGCTTAGCATGAAATCTTTCCTCCTCATTATCCATCATCCAATTCCTAAGAATATTATGCTCCACATGAAAATTAACCCTTGCATGTCCCAACCTTGATGAGCGACTCATATTAAGGGGTAATACAAATGCTACATAATAGAGAGCAAACTATAACCCTCGCGTTATATGCAACAATGCAAAGCATTATCATGAACTAAAAGGCGTACAAGAGGGGTGGATAAAGCAGGCCAATTAGGGTAACTCATACCTCCATGATTGCTCCCTCCTTTACATTCATACACTCAGGAGGTGGACACCCCATCTCTGAAAATTCTTCAACAGGAATCCCTACTGCAGCAACCGATGATATTACTCCTATTTGTTAAATTCCTTTAAGAAAATTACTTGTAGTTTCTTATGAAAAATATCGTAATACATACACACAACCTTCACTTAATTAAATAATAAGCAGAAATAAGATACCGAGGAAGAATGAAAATACAACACCATAGACACCGTTATTTTTGGACAAATGTCCCCGAAAAAACCCAATGCAGGAAAACAGGTGCAACAGTTTTGATGGTTTATTATTATTAAGCAGTAGTTCTAAATACAACTCTCGATTCCCTTCCAACAATCCAGTTATAGAGAAAAAGAAATTGGCAGAAAACTTAGTGAGATTACCTCACTTCACCCAACAAATCCTGACTGATCCGACAACTGAACTGATTATCCCCGGTTACAATTGCGCTGCCCCTTCGCTGTAACTGTGTGGAGCTCTCTGAGGCTCTGCATCAGCTCTGCACTGGGTCCCCTTGCCTCCTAGAGATCTGATGTCAATCCTCCCAGTTGATCCGGCAGCTCCCCGACAAGTTTTCTCTAGAGCATCTACAATATATATATATATATATATATTGTTGAGGTTAGATTATGTTAGCGCTTGAGATTTCACCTCAGGCTGAGAAAGGTAAACCTCAAGGCAACATCAAACCATTCAGCCTCGTAGCTAGCCCTACGGGGCAGGAGAAGGCTCTCTCCGGTCAATCTCGGGAAATTTTCAATGAGATGAGATGACCAATCAAAGGTAACACTGATATTAGGCTAGTAAACTGATTAAAAGGTTGATTTGGGGGTTTTTGGGGTTTTTGGTGGCAAATTGAGGATCTGCAATTTAGGGTGCAGGGATTTGACACAGTTTCTGCAGGGGGGTCTTTGGGGCAAGGTAGGAGCTTGTGTAGATCTCTTTAGCTAAAGTGGGTGATCAGGAAGAAAGATAAGAAGGCTAAAGAGAGCAAACAATGGATTTGAATTCTCTTTAGACAACAAAAAACATAGAAATTAAACAAATTTGAAAGCAGAGCATGGCAAGCATGAATTCTAACTTTATCACTTCATTTGTTTAATATGCAGCAGTATAGAAAGGAAATGAATCACATAATAAAGCTTACAATAACATGAAGAGACACACCATCAACACAATGAGTCCACAAGAATCCCAATGATGACTGCAAAACCCTGGTCTTCCTTAGCCAAAAATTGCAGAGATACAAGTGAATAATACAATGATAGTTCCTCCCTCAAGAGTCCAACCATGAAAATGAGCAAGAAAGTACATAATATAGATGATCTAACCTCTTTCCCTGCCTCCATGGGTCGAGCTCACTATCCTAGGAGCTGTTTGAACAACTTCTAAACTAAGCACTACAAAATAGGCAGTCAAAACAACTTGCCTCTATAAACTTGGAAACCAGTTCATACAGTCAATTTTACCCTTTTACATGCAAGAATCTTCTAGAAGAGTTAAACAAGAGTAAAAGTATCCAAAAAGTGCCACAAGTACAGTCAAGAGGACCACCATCGACCTCAGAAAGTCAAACTGGAGCTAAACTGCAAATTCTGGGCTGAACTGGTCAAATCTGGCAAAGTTCCCTCAACGGGTCGCGCACATCCAGCTCAACGGGTCGCGCACATCCAGCTCAACGGGTCGCGCACTTTGGAGCCCTGTTTGGAGGCCTTCCCGGTGTCATAATGAGGTGCAGGATAGCTCGTTGGAAAGGTCTCTGAGTCTACTTTCCAACCCAACCGGAAGTTTTGGATTTGGAGGTCATTTTCCCAGTCAAAAGTCAATTCTCCCAAGACTACTTCTGCAGCTCAAAAAAGGGGCAGAAAGTCAAAATTTGACTGTATTTTGACCTTTTGGAGGCCCAAAACTCCATGAAAACTCAAGGTAATGCATGGGAATATGTAACTTTGCATGACAAATCCATCAATGCTGAGTTTCCGCAAAACGGAGCTACGATGACAAAGGGTCTCACCGGGGGTGAGACCCGTTGAGAAGGCAAAACCTGTAAATTGCCCAAAAATGCCAAAAATGAGCCAAAACTTCAAAAAAAATTTGTACTTGGTGCTGTGAAGAGGCTAGTGGGTGTCATGATGAGTGAGAGAAGCCTCGGCCAAGATGCGGAGTGGGTTGGCCTTCTTCTTCCTCCTAAGAGCCTCGATCAATCTTCTTTGGAACACTTTCATCTTTGCTTTACAAATGTGCATCCTAGCCCAATAGTGGTTTTTCATGTTCCTCAACAACCTTTTCTCTTGGTTGGCTTTAGCCAACAGCCTATCCAAGTGGGCATTCTCCTGAATAAGCAAAGACTCACGGTCAATAGGCAATGTATCACCGGGCCTCCTACGGTTTAGGACTTGATCACTACGAATCCTCCAAATCTCATCAAGTGCCTTCTCCTCCTCCAGCTGTGTGTTCCGCTGCTCTAGATATGTGATGGTCCATTGGGCACCCTCAAGTCTCCGCTGCAAAGTATCATTCTCGGCCCTAAGCTGCTGAATGATCTCCTTTGCCTCTTGGCTAGGAGAACTGACCTCAAGATCGATCACTGGATCCTCATGAACCATGGGCTCTTTGCCCCTCTGCAATACCTCTGCTGGTGAAGAAAGCGAGGCCCCTTCCACCTGCTGTGGAGATAACACTCGCTGCTCTGAAGATGAAGGCGAGACCCCTTCCACCTGCTGTGGAGATAATACTCGCCTAGCTGCTGCAAATAAGGCCCTTGGGCCTTTCTGATAGGTGACCATGGGAGTGGAGCTGACATGTCGGGTGATGGGAGCATCAGGCTGCTGAGATGGTCCCCCCTCCTCATGAATGGCCTCCTGATGTGGCTGAGGTGGCACTGTGAAAAACTCACGGGAGATGAACTCCTCCCATGAGATGCCCTGCTGTGTCAACTGATGCAAAACTATGAGCTGAATCAAACCATAGTGACAAAGGCTCCTGTACTGCTGGGCCGGGGTCTTCCTCTGCAACATGGGTACCATCCTCTGAATGTTCTGAAACAGGAAGATCGGGAGGTTCATCATCCTCACCCGGGTGAAATGCATCAACAGGCGAATGTGATATGAATACACCTGTGAAAATCTGCCCTCACATGTGAAGTAATGCATGATGAGTCTCATGAGGGGGGCATACTCACTGCGAAGAAACCTGAATGGGAAAACACCCGTCAACAGTTTCACAAATGATGGCCGGACATAGGGCTCAAAGTGAACAAAATCAAGTAGTCTGCGCTTAGACCACACCTCACCCACATTCGGTATACCTGTAGCCTCTGAGATCACCTCGGGTGTCAATATGAAATTCACCCCTGCAAGAGTGACATGTCCATCATGGAGGTGTAAGACAAACAAGCGGGCCAACTCTCTATGATGCTGAATCTGAGAGAGCCTCTCACAAAACTGATAGCATGACATGTACTGGAAACAACTTAGTGCCAAAGGACAAGCCTGTAACTCTGCCAATGAAGTAGGCTCCTCCCTCTTATGGTGACCTCCCTTACCCCCTCTACAAGGCCTCCTCTGTTCCTCGATCTCTGTAGATGATGAATGGTCATCACCTTGCTCATAAGTCTCGGTATCCGACATGGTTTTGGAGCAAGGTGGAAAACTGAAGGACAAATTGAACTGCTGCCTCTGCCTGCAAAAGTACTGAACTCTATGCTGTTTCAAGGGGAAAAAACATGAGGAGAATGTTAGGGGAGGGAACTTCTTAACAAGGAATGGGAATATATGATAATAACAGGGAATTTTCAAGGGAAACTTTACAAATTGTCATGCATATAGGAACAATTTTAACATTGGGAAATCATTTGCAAAGAACATCTCATATGGGACAAAACATGTATGATAATGAACATAGAAGGGGATACATATATCAATAGGGGCATAGGGACACCATACACCAAATTTGCTTACAGGAGTTCATGTGTGTCATAAGGCAAATTTTGCTCTTTTTGTTCTTAAGGAGTACATGCACATTAAGGAGTACATACACATTAAGGAGTACATACACATTATTTTCACATAAAGGGAAAGTGTTCATGTACAAGGGGATGTCAAGGGTATATAGGGGTTATGTACATGCTTTTAGATATACAACAACATTCATTTCACATGACTCTTTTCTTTCTTTACAAATGTATCTTTTCTTTTTTGTTTTATTTTTTGCATGTGTATGGTAGAGGGAATTAGGGTTTTGTGTGCTTGTGAGAGGGGTAGGGTTTATAGCTTAGGAATGGGGGGAAAAAATCAACATTTTATGTACAAATCAAATGGGACAGAGATGCAAGCATGACTATGAATGAAAGAGGGGAAGAAGGAAGGGATCAAATGGGACAAAAAACACTTGAAACAGTCACAAAACCCTAGAATTTCACAAACATTAGCAAACAGCCACATTAATCCATTCATTTGCAAATTTAGAAGATAAAATCATGGCACACATCATTATTTTCATCACCCATACCAACAACCATGGATTGAGTGCCTACCTCGACCGATTGAGAAAATTTGAAGAGGAGTAAGGGAATTTGTTTGAAGTTTTGGAAGCTAGCAGCTGAACGGGTCGCGCACAGCCCTGGACAGGTCGCGCACAGCCCAACGGGTTGCGCACCGCCCAACAGGTCGCGCACGAGCCTGGACGGGTCGCGCACCTGCAAACTGCCCGAAAACCTTGGAATTTCGCCTCCTTCGCCTTTCACTCTCTCACAATCTCTCTTGCAAGCTCGAAATGCATAATGAGAGTGAAAGGAGGGAACATCGCCTTTTATAATCTCACTTTGAAAAAATTTCATCCAAAAACCCACTTTATAAAGTCTATTTGGTCACTTTTAAAAACACTGATTTTCTTGGTTTCCTTTATCCTGAAGTTGGTTTTTTGAGTGCTTTCACCTGATTCTTTTTGCAGGTAGATCATCTGAAGGACTGTGGCAAGGGGACCAGGGTTGTTGCTGCCTTTCTGAAAACAATTTGGAAATTTATTCTCTTTACAAAAAATATCATGACCTTGGCTTTAAAAACAGGGTTTTTAAATCCAAGGTTTAAAATGAACTGTACATGATGAAAATTTCAAAGGAACATGTTTACCATCCTTCCTCTGGCTTGTTGGTCACTCAAGGACTTTCAGAGACATGACCTTGCTAAGACAACTGACCAAAACCCTAGACCTGGAATTTTGACATTAAGACCAAACAAGAGCAGCTTGACAAACTCAATGACCTGATATGACCTGATCCAGCAAAGCCAAGAGGGATATAAATAGACCAGCTCCTCCATCAGGGTTATGGCATGCCTAACGGGATGCAAATTTTGACACTGATGAGACACCTACTAATGCAAATGCAAAGAGTTTTGATCACTGATGGAGGGCTTTCAAGACCGACACTAACAGATTAGATACTCCAGATTTTCCATGATGATGAACCACAATAGAGGGTTCGAAACGTTGGCTCCGAATAATTTCTCTATGTGATCTCTCCGAAAAATTCTTTTTAAACAATATCGATCATAGAAGGCTGAACTCAGAAAAAAAGTTTCAGACTTCTGCCGAAAGACAACTCAACCTCTGCGCTGGCCCTTTTGGCTCTACGTCAAGCATTGCGTGGGCCCTCCTGGCCCAACGCCAATCCTTCTTGGGTATGTGATGCCTCCAATAGTACTTCTTTGCCTCTCTGTTGAGTATTCAGGGTCCCAGAGTAGATAGTCCAACCCAACTATCCCTGCCCCTCAACAACAAGAAATCTCCTCAATCGAATTTCCTCTTGAGAACTTCTCACTTTAGAAGTTCGATCTCTTGATCTCTCGGTGTGTTTTCCAAATGACCCTCAAGCCCCTTCTTATATCTTTATGTTGGAAAACCAATGACCTAGATTAATTCCTAATCAAAGGCTCAGATCATTTTGACTTGATCTCCATATTTTTCTAGAAGTTACACCCACAATTAGATTAATACCCATTAATATTTTAATTTTCCTAAGTTTAGACTTAGGAACTCCATTAAAAATATTAATTATTTTAATAAAATCATTTCTGGGTTCTTTGGAATACATGTGCCCAAGCCTCCTTGCAAAACTTTAGGCCTAGAGTACATCTGATGCTAACCCAAATTAACACTCCCTCTTAGCGAGGAATGTGCTCTAGCAATATATTACTACTGCATACTACTCTAACTCTGAAGCATCGTCCTCTGTGCTACTGATGTTTGACATGATGTCCACCAACTACTCTGCCACTGATGTCTGACATAATGTCCACCAATTACTGCACTGCTGCTGTAACTATATTGCTACCTTTGACACTACCATTGCCAATGCTACATCTGTATTATATCTCCCTCTCAAGTGCTGCATCTGTGCGGCTGCTAGCACTGCCACTGCTAAATGCCATTGCACTACAATCTTTTACTGATAGCAATGGAAAAACATCCAAAATTATTGAACTAACTATGTTCAGTATGATACTACATGAATGCTGAAGCCTGACTGCTACTAGTCTTTGCGTTGACCCTCTCAATATACTACGATTCTCTTGACCTCTGCACTGTTGTCAACTCCACTCTGTGCTGCTCAGACTCTGGCGCTCCTAGCCACTGCAATTGTCTCCCTGACACTCCTCGGCACCATCCGACACTAGTCCATCCTGCTACTGAAAAGTTGGGCTCCCATAGCAAGGTATTGATCGAAGAGGTGGAATCCTCAAGGAACATGCCCATTTGTATCTCTTTCGAACTACAACTCCAAATCAACCCAGCTCCCTCCTGAAGATATCTTGATTTTCATGACAAAATCCTCCTCTTCGATCTTCGCGACTGCAACCTTAGGATCATGCTTCTCATCCTTATCCTTTTTCTTCAAAGGACATTGGGATGCACAGTGGTCCATCTCGCAACATCTGAAACACTTCACCTTGGAGATGTCCTTCTTTTGCCTCTGTTGCCCATGTTTCCCCTTTGATGTGAGGGCTGAATTATCCTCCTCCTTGGGATTTGACCCATTGCTGGTGCTGCTTCCGTCAAGTTTGACCTTGACTAAGTCTCTCCTCAACTCCTCTTGTTTTAGAGCTACCCACATTTCATCCCAATTTAGCAATGTTGCTCTTCCCAGGATAGTCTAACAAAGACTTGCCACTCATCTGAGACAAAATTGAGGGCCAGTCTAACCAACTCTGAATCTTGAGGTGTATCCCCCGCAACAGAAATCTCATCTCGAGTCTCCTTCAGCTTCGTGAGGAATGGATCCACACGCTCTCCCTTCTGCATTTGAGCAGATCTCAACTTTTGTTCTAAGTACATCTTTTGCTGCTCGGAAGATCCTTGATATAACGTGGCCAAGGCATCCCACATCTCCTTAGCAGTTCCTCTGATAGCAACATGACACACCACATGATCCTTGAATCCATCCAAGATCATCCTCTTGGCCTTTGCCATCTCATCCTTGTACCTTTTCAGTGGATCTGCATTCGTAGGTTCAACGACCACACTGTCGACGTATGTCTTGAGGGCACACTCATCTAGAAGGAAAGACACTCTAGCCTTCCAGATGACGTAGTTGGATGCTCTGTCCAACCTGTCTTGATCCCTCAAGCCATTGGTTGCCATATCTACCAAAAATGTCGAAAATCCGCTTTCTGTGTCTCATTGCTGTTGTGCAACCAATGAGAAAACAAACTTCTCGGCAGAAAGTCCGCTAAGGAAAAATTCCCACAAGGTGCTTCTCTTCTCTCTTCTGAAATTTATCAACACAACAATCTACCTGCTGAAAATCTATGTCCCACCAGCTCTCTCATGCTAAGGCTTTCGTGCTGCTCCCTCTGTCCCTGCAAAAATTCAAATTGTAAGTCCTTCTCTCTGTCGGCTCACTTGGAGAGAGATTGCCTAAAAAATTTGCACTCTTGTCTTGGAACTGTGTTAGCGCGCTGGAGTTTCAAACTGCCGCCTCTTGTAGCCTTTTTCGAACTCCCTTCTTCTGCTCAATGCTAGATCTATCGGCTCTGCTCTTCTCGCTTCACCTGCAGCTCTGATACCATGTGAAAATTCTTCAACAGGAGCCCCTACTGCAGCAACTGATGATAATGCTCCTATTTGTTAAATTCCTTTAAACAAATTACTTGCAGTTTCCTACGACAAATATCGTAATACATACACTGCAACCTTCACTTAATTAAATTATAAGCGAAAACAAGATACCAAGCAAGAAATAAAATACAACACCATAGACATCGTTATTTTTGGACAAATGTCCTCGGAAAAACCCAATGTGGGAAAACTGGTGCAGTAGTTTTGAGGGTTTATTATTATTAAGCAGTAGTTTTGAATACAACTTTTCCTGCCCTTCCGGGAATCTAGTCACAAAGAAAAAGACAATGGTAGAAAAATTAGTGAGATTACCTCACTTCACTTGGCAAATCTTGGCTGATCCGAAAATTGAATTGACTATCCCCGACTACAACTGCGCTGTCCCTTCATAGTAACTGTGTGGGCCTGCGTGGAGCTGTCTGAGTCTCTACGTCAGCTCTACGCTGGGTCTCCTTGCGTCCTGGAGCTTTGACGTCAACCTTCCTGGTTTGATCTGGTAGCTCCTTGGAAAGTTTCAAACTTATGCTAGAAGAAAACTCTCCCTTTGTGCTGGACCTTCTGGCTCCGCGTCAAGCACTGTGTGGGCCTTCCTGGCCCAATGTCAGTGCTTCTTGGGTCTGCGCTACCTCCACTGGTGCTTCTCTACCTCTCTACTGTGTATTCGGGGTCCTGGAGTAGATACTCCAACCCAACCATCCCTACCCCTCAAATGCAAGAAATATCCCCAATCGAATTTCCTCCCGAGAACTTCTCACTTTAGAAATTCGATCTCTTGATCTCTTGGTGTGTTTTCCAAATGACCCTCAAGCCCCTTCTTATATCTTTCTATTGGACAACCAACAAACTAGATTAATTCCTAATCAAAGGCTCATATCGTTTTGACTTGATCTCCGTCTTTTCTAGAAGTTACACCCACAATTAGACTAATACCCATTAATGTTTTAATTTTCCTAAATTTAGACTTAGGTACTCCATTAAAAATATTAATTATTTTAATAAAATAATTTCTGGGTGGAATTTCCCAAAACTCTTTCTGGGTTCTTTGGAATACATGTGCCCAAGCCTCCCTGCAAAATTTGAGGCCTAGAGGACATCCGATGCTACCCCAAATCAACACCATCAACTAGTGTCCTTGACCATTGCACTTGACCATGAAGCCTTTCCCTCCATTACCACACATATTTACACTAACACCTATTCATTGAAGGGTTGATCTTGGAATTGTTACTTCCACTTGAGGGTTGGAAGCACCTAATAGGATTGATTATTAGCCACCTCTACCAAGGTAGGGAACAACTTTACAGGACTTGGTTTAGTTAGATATCAGAGGGGGATCCTTGTTTAAAGTATTAACAGGCCCTTAACATTCAATTTTGTTCCACTTAGATGCATATATGATATTAGTATATAATGGATGATTACTTTCCCTTGACTTCATGTTGTTTTAATAATTAGGTGGTTCACTGTAGGACATGCCATTGAGGGCACCCACTCCACAAGTGCTCAAGCTTTTTTAGAGAGATATATGGCTTGACAGATGAAGCATTAAGTAAGTTGAGCCTCTTGATAGCATGAGTAGATGGTACATGTCCTAGAGTACCCTTAGGCCCAAGACGTTGGTCTACTTTGAAGTAGCTTAGATGATTCTTCATGATGACACCACCAGACCTAGTGTGTCCCCAAGATGGCCTTGACACAACCTAATAGGCAAGACTTGATTTAGAGCCCATATGAGTATAGTATCCGATTGAGAGACTTGAGAGGGCTTGTTGCACTTGGAGAAGCCTTAACACTAGAGAGAATGCTTCATTTTGACAGTTGGAGACCCATGGAGCAAGCATGATGGCACCCCATCTAGACTTGGGATCCTAAAGGTGGATTTTGACGGTATTTCAATAAATTTTGGATGATCCAGGCACTTTGACACCTTTTCACACCTTAACACACCTTTGGCATGGAGTTTGGAGCCCTAAAAGGGCACGATGTCAACATTATTGAAGGTTATGACTCACACTTGTGGGCATCTATGGTCTATTTTATCATTTAGTTAAGAGGGTTGGATTGTAACCCAAGTTTACCTTATGTCAAATTTGTTGTAGGGGTTTCATTAGTCCAAAATTAATTGAGTTAGACCCCATATAAATATAGGCCACTTCATTTCCATTCTACTCATCACTTGTGGATCAATTTAGCCTCCTTAGAGGATTTTGACCTAGTTGAAATTGACTTGTTTCTTGTCGAGATGTGATTTTTTGTGGAGTATTTTCTTATGGATACTTTCTCTTGCTTTGGATATGTCAATTTGGAAAAATAAAGGATTGGTTCATGTATTTTTTGTGTGTAAGTATTACATGTATTTGAATATATTTATGGCTATTGCATGGAATGGATATTGTTAGGGTTTCTAAGTGCTAGTTTTTATTAAGTAGTTTTCTATGAGATCTTGGCAATGGTATTGTATATAATACTCTAAGACTTGTGTGACAATCCCTTGATTTATCCTTAATATTAAACTCTCCTTAGTGACTTTGTTCCCTCATTAAATGATAGCTAGGGTATGAAACTAGGGTTTTATTTTTCATATTCCCTTACTCCATTCTAAGGCTTGATTTTTCATATGTATATCTCCCTCTAGACTCCATCTCCCAAGGCCAAGCACTAAGTTTGCTACATCGGTGATCACATCATAAAATTTCCATAGGCTTAATCTCTCTCTCCTCTCCCAAATTTTCGACCCTTTAAGGCAAGCCATTAGGATAGGGTGAGGACGAAAATTCAACTAGGAAGCATATGTTAGCTTGTGGGAGGATTCAACACGCGGTTGGTAAGATATTGCCTCAAAATAATTCTTCCCATGACTAATTATTCCATTTTAGCGATGACTTCATAAGCGCTAGGCAAACCTTAATCTAGCCCTAGGCTTCAACTTGGTTATTTTTGAAGGGTTGTTGAACCTAAGATTGATCATATTAATCTATTCATGCCTTTTCTTGGCCTTGTGTACCTAGGTAATCCTGTTAACCTTGCTTATTCAAAAATCCTAGGTCACTTGTGCCCTAGATAGGGCCTTTGGAGGGTACACTTTGCCTTATCTAAGCTAGTTTGATCCTTGTCCTTAAGTTGGGTACCTATCCAAAGCCTATCCTTGTCACCTCCAAAACTAAGACTTGAATACCCACTAGGTGACCTACATAGGGAGCCCTCCCTTTTTGTGTGAATCAATTGAAAAGCAGGAGGTGGTGGCAATGGTGATAGTGGGCCACACCTCATATTGTTGTCGCTTGGTCTAGATTTTGTCTTGTGATCTCCCCTCACAAGCCCTAGGCCACATAATTGAACTCATCCTCCACTCAACTTGATTTAATACTAGGCCACCATCTAACCATTCTTAACTCTAGCCAACTGTTGTTTGTCTATCACCATCCTAAGCCCCCCTCGACCATTAGGACATACCTTGCTGTTTTAATTACTGAATTGACTAATAAACAACACCTAATACGCAGATAGGTTGATAAATTGATATGTCGATAGGCCAATATCCTGACATGCTAATGAGCCGAGATCCATGTCACCTACCATCCCGACTACCTCAACGCTACGAGATAGTTTGATCCCTGTCATCCATCTAATTCATCCTACTGTTAGTGCCATGCGATCCCCACATCAACATAATGTGGCTAAAAAATCATCTCCACATCATCACCATATAAGCACCATGTGATTGAAGTTAGTTCCATATCATCTCCACATCAACTACATGTCATCACTATGCCAACACTAGATTATCTCCACGACAATGCCACATTAGTGTCATGTAATCATTTGCCACATCAAAGTCCTTGTTGGAATAAACAATATTGAGAATAAATTATGATAGGATGGAAAATGCCTCGATACTTGATCCTTGACAACCTGATATCCATCACTTGACAACCTCAACCTTATTCATGGAAGAACATGCATTAGTATCAGGGAGTTGCATTGACCATCGTCTAGAGAATTCCCTCCATCTCATTTCCCAATAGCCCAATCATTCACTTGGCAGTTCCCAAACTCTTCTTATTTGCCTTAAACAATGTGAGTCATATTAATATCAAGGATTTTGTGAGGTTGGTGAAGTACCTGAATTGTAGGCCAAATAACCCAATATTATAGCCTAAACACTTAAAACCCCTTATGGATAACTCTTGGTCACAACCACTATATCGACCATGTGATCACAGGTTGAGGCCAATGACCTCCAAACCCCAAAATTCTAAAACGTCAACATTAAAGGACTACATCCCAAATATCTCCTTGGTAAGGCATGTGGGTAGAGGGGGCTCTTAGTCTATCTCGAGAACTCAAAAGAACTTTGACAGATTACTGAAGCTTCCCAGAAGAATTTTGAACCACAAAGACCCCTATCAACCCTTAAGGCATGTAAATACTTCATCCTGATACTAGAAACCAAAAAATTTCTCAAGTAATTATGAGAGGGGCCACTACACAAAATTGCCTCTTTTGAGGCCTTCATATGTCCTCTCTCCCAAACTAGGGAATCCTTACAATTGATCAATAGTCCAAACAGGTGTACATCATGGCTATTTAATCCTCTTGTTGGCTTAGTAAAGGCTAAACACCTTCACTTCAACACCATTTAAGCTCTTCAATCCCTTTAGGTCCTTTGAAAACTTGCCACCAGTTCAATATTCCTTTTAGAAATATTTATAATACTTAGCTTCATGGATATTTAATCCTCTTTCTAGCTTATTAAAGGCTAAACACCTTCAATTTGATTCCATTTAAGCTCTTCAATCCCTTTAGGTCCTTTAAAATCTTTGCACCAGTTCAATATGTCTTCTATAAATATCTATAATACTTAAATTTAGGTGTTCTAAGAAGACTCCTCTGTGTCTTGATTTTGCAATCAAACTTTGACTCTTTCATCCATTTCCATATCTATAAAGGACCTTCTACTCTCCATAATAGCCTTAGAGATTCTATGGCCTATCTAAGGTATACTGGACTTTTGTTTAAGACTTTAAGAGTCTCTTGCAACCAACCAACCATTTGATTTCTTCAAGCCATAGAAGGGATTTCTTCAAGCCTCCTTAGTCATAGATATTAATTACTTAAGGCTTGTAATAGTCAGGAACTTTTAACAGTAACCAACAATGTAGACCTATCAATCCTATTCTCGGAGGCACATCGTAAGAGCACATGAAAATACAAAGTAGGCATATGAACATTACAGAGCCACCACAACCCTCCAAACTAGATGTACTATTCATCTAGGCATCATTGGAAAATTCAACAATTTACATCATAAACAAGCAACACATAGACTATAATTTCCATTCAACAAACAAGCTAATAGATGCACAATCTATTAACATATTTCCATTTTAATCATTATTGTTTGCATTACAAATTTAAGTCCACAAGGGAACTTATCTGATTACAAACAAATGTTATCTACAATTAATGAAGGGTGAGCCGCACTCTACCACACCATTGGCTTAATTGCACTGCAACCTTTCTTGTAGTAGATCATCCTCGAGCTAGACCATGAAGCCATGAGGAAGTTTGCTTAGCAATATGAGATGAAGTTATGAAGCCAATTTGCTTCATCCAATCCAAACTCTTTATTTTTCCACCGGTTCCTGTATTACTGCTCTCACACTTCCTTGTGTGCTGATTCTCTATCTCTATGTGCTCTCCTCTATTTCCGGTCTCTTTGTGTCACCAATGATCATGTGAAAACTCCAAAATTAGAATCCTATTGTAGCTACCAAATTAATTCTTCTAATTGTTAATTAATTTAACAATTTATTTGCTACGACAAATACCAAATTAATCACACTGCAACCTTCACAAATAAATAGTGTTGGAAACTAAGAAAATTCTAGCACACACACAATAAAATTGACATTGTTATTTTTGGACAAATGTCCATGGAAAAACCCAATGTAGAAAAACCGATGCAACATATGAGGGCTCTATTTTATTACACAATAGTGAAATCTAAATACAATTTATGGATGCTCAATTGGAAATCCAAAAAACAAGTAAATCTGGCCAAAATAATTTAAGGGAATTACCCTTCTTCCACGAGCAATACCGACTGAACTTCTCTCCAGAAACTCGTCCTCCTAGACCCTCTATGTTAGCCTCTGCACTGCTTTTCGCAGACCCTATGATGTCTAGCCTCTAAACTTCCTCTGATGAAGTCGTTTAGCTTGTCTCTGCTAATGAAATCACTTCTCTAGCACTCTGGACCCTCTTCCCGACCTATGGAACTTAAAACAAAGTTCTCTCCAATAAAATCGAATGAAGCAACTGCATGGTCCTCTTGTGTTGCCTCACTGGGAATAACTCAACCCCTTGTTGTCTCTCTAGATCTGGAAAACTTCCTCCACATCACTGTATCTTCCCCTCACTGACCCTGCTTCAATCTCTAGCTCTCTGATAACTGTTGCTGCTCTTTGGAAATCGATTTGCCAAGAAAATCAAACTGCAAAAGTGTCTTCTCCAAGTGCCCATCGAGTTCCTCTTATAATCCATTGTTGCAGCACCAACGACCAAGATTAAATCTTAATCAATGGTTAGGATCATCTTGAAGTCGATTGGTGTGATTTTCTAGATGATTCACACCTTGACTTAATTAATTATGATTAATTAACCATATTCCCTAAGTTTAGACTTAGGAAATATTTAAAAACTGGTTAATAATCTAATTAAGTCACTTCTAAGTGGAATTTCCAAAAAATGATTTCTGGGTTTTGGAGATCTCATGTATTCTAGCTTCTCGACCAAATTTTGTGGCTAGAAGACACCTGATGCTACAAAAACTAACACTCCCTCTTAGCGAGGATTGTGTTATCTCTCTGGTGCTACACATCCTACAACAACACTTTGTATCTGTATCACCTCCTGTCACGCTGCTGATGTCTAGTTATAATACCCACTAACCACTGCGAAACTTTGATGTTGCATTCATGTTGCTGTTGACACTGCCATACTGCTACCAACTTTGCATCTACACTGCAACTACCTCTCATCTGTTGCTGCTAAAACTGTGACAACTGCCACTGAGAATCATCCAAGATACTGAATCAAATGTGTTTAGTATGATGCATCTATCTCCTGAGTCTTTGACTGCTATTAGCCTCTGCACTTCCATTGAAGAATTTGCGCTGTTGTTGACTCTCATACTAAGCCACCTGCTATGTTGCCAACACTACATTGCTCTCCTCAACATATGACTAATACTAGTCTGCGACTTTCATTTTGGTACTGACTGCATCAACTGTCATTGATCCATCTCGCTATTGGATACTGTGGGTTCTCGTAGCAAGGTAATGATCTATGAGGTGTACTCCTCAAGGACCCTACCCAATCTTTGTAGCTCTCTGGGCTACAAATCCTGGAGGTATGGCTGCCAACATCGCGAAGTCTTCCTCCAACCTGGAGGAAAAATTGTTGATCTCAACTGATGTTGCCTGTTGATCTTGCTTCTCCGGCTTGTCCTTATTCCTGAGAGGACATTGCATGCAGTAATGAAAAAGCTCACAACATTTGAAGAACTTCACCTTTGATAGGTCCTTCTTTCTCTGATCCCCCTGCCACTGATTGGGACCCATTGATGCTAAGGCCACATTCTCCTCCTTCACCACCTTCTGTCTGCTGTTGTTGTAAATATTGGGGGGGAGGGTGAATCAGTATTTCTTTTCAATTGCTAATTTTTCAGTTAAATAATTTATATTTAGAACACAGAAACAAATAACAGGAATGAATGCTTTTATTGATATAAACTTTGCAATAAATCAATTACAATGTATATATAGCTTCAACTAGTTGCCAAGCACCAACTTGGACATTTTGTGAGGCTCCAACCTCCAGAGCACCAACCCTGTATTGTCAAGGCACCAACCTTGGATTTAGGAGCACCAACTCCCAGGACACCAATCCTTCCAGTTCTGAGGCAACAACCCCAAGGGCTTCAACCCTCTGTTGTAAATTTTATGGATCTGTTTGGTATTAGTTCTCAACTCCCAACCCTGCAGGACCTATGACTTACTTCTGTCCTCCTGCTTCTTCCACGTCTGCCAGACCTTCGGCTTCCTCTGTTTCTTACAGTTTCACCAACCTGTAAACTTTCCTTATTCTCTGTTATATATGCCTGATACGCCTGACCTTTGGCTTCCTTTTCGCTCGCTTGATCTTTCGGCTTCCTCTGCGCTTGCTCTTCAGCTTCCTCTGTCTCTTCGAATTCACCAATACTCAAAGGATGCGTTCATTCGGAAGAGAGGCCGAATTACAAAAGTGTTGCATATTAAAAACTATATCAGAGAGGCCCTTTTTAATATTCATACAATATACATTAATTGTTCACAGAAATCGCATCACAAGAGAGGTTATACCCATATTGGAGATCCACATGCCACATCATTCCTTTAATCGCAATCATAGCTTCCGGAGGTCTTTTACAAGTCGTGCCCATAACATACTCTGTCCTCCGATATCAACATCATCAATCTTCATATATCAACATAGTTAAAAACAAAACATATAATGGGTGGTCCCACCAGCCACATCATCACCTTAATCGCAATCGCAGTTTTTCGGAGGTTCGCACATAACACAGTGATTCCGCTACTGCCGATGGAGCGGATGCGATGTGATCTTAAGCAGTTGTTAATAACCCCGTCGGGTCCATAACCTTATCGCAATCGACGGTTTTCCATTGTTACATCTCTTCAAGACTTGCGATATGCGATGGATGCGATATTTCTTTAGGGCATATTATAATGGTGCAGCGGGTCCGCATACTTATATCGCAATCGGGGTTTTAATGTGACAATAGCTTTAAAAAAGCTTGCGATGTGGTAGATGCGATGTTGTATTACAACGTATTGCAATGGTCTCGTGGGTCCGTATATATATCGCAATCGCAAATTTCAAGTGGCGTTCCTTTTAATACATGACTTCCAATGCGGATGCGATATAACATTAAATCATGTTGTAATGGTGTCACAAGTCCACAATAATATAACGGGTCCATGTAGATACGATATTACAATAGGGCGGTTTATAATGGAGCAATCAGGTCTGCTCCTTATATCTCAGTCGGGGGATTCAATGTGACAAACTTTTCATAACTTGCAATGTGGTATTCAAATAAGCTTCTTTTGATAACTCAATCGGGTCCACAACTTTATCACAAATGATGGTTTGCGGGACTTCACGAGTGTGGGACTTGAGTCATACTTTCCTACCCCTGCTCTTCCGACAGCTGTTGTTCCTGTTGGCTCTTTCCTCGTTGCGTGTTCCTCTTTGCTCCTTCTGATGAATTCTTCCTCTTTGCGGGACTTCTTGGGCATATATTACATGCGATACTCCCGATATGGCTCCTCCGATGTTAACTCCTTTGATATGTTGACTCCTCCGATATTTCATGCAATATCTTAATAAGAACAGTTTGTAATAGACTCTTACTCATGGCTTGGCTTTGCTCCTTGGCTTTCCTGTGGCTTCGCTCCTTGGCTTCTTGTTCCAGTTTCTTCACGGATTTGCTCTTCTTCTCCTTGGCTTCATATCGTTATTTAGTATCTAGAATATTGCCATATTGACATCAATGACAATCTAGATCAACAATCTCCTCCTTTGTTATTGATGGCAATATTCTTCTTCTCTCCCCCTTTAACATCAATGGCAAAGGAATGCATAAGGACTCCCCCTGTCATGCAACATCTTTATGAATCAACTTAAAGTGATGCTAAAGAAATAACCCCCATCTTTTGGCGAAGATGTTCAAATGCTTCACGAGGAAGAGGTTTTGTGAAAATATCAACTATCTACTCCTTAGTATTGATGTATTCCAAGATAATGTTTTGTTGAGCTAGTTGTTCACGAAGGAAATGATACTTGATTGGTATATGTTTGGTCTTTAAGTGCATCACTGGATTTTTGCTAACGCTGATAGCACTTGTGTTATCACAATAGATGGTGATTGGTTGATTTGTACCTATGTTGACATCTTTCAGAGCTTCCTTCATCCATAATATTTGAGTACAACAATCTGCGGCAACTATATACTCGGTTTCAACTATAGATAGTGATATCGATCTCTGTTTTTTGCTGAGCAAAGATACTAGACAGTGTCCCAGGAAGAATGCATTTCCACTAGTACTTTTTCAATCATCGACACTTCCAACCCAATCAGCATCGGTGTATGTGATCACAGTAAGAGTTGAGCTCTTAGGGTACCAAAATACCAAAATCAGGAGTTCCTTTCAAGTATCTAAGAATTCTTTTTACAGCCATCAAATGGGATTGTTAAGGGGTTGATTGAAACCTTCCCACCATTCCTACTGCTTACATAATGTCGGGTCTCATAGCTTTTAAGTATAGAAGGGCACTAATTGTTGACCTGTAATGAGTTGTATCTACCGGAGGGGAGTCATCACCTTTGCTTAATTTGCAATCAGTGGTCATAGGTGGGCTCATGGGTGCACAATCTTCCATTCCATATCTTTTAAGCATGTCTTTAATATATTTGGCTTGAGATATGGACATGCCTGCTGTGGTTTGAGATACTTGTAGTCCAAGGAAGTAAGATAACTCTCCTATCATCGACATCTCAAACTCTTTTGACATATTTTGAGAAAAATCATGGCTCATTTCATCATTTTTACTAGAAAAAATCAGATCATCAACATAGACAAGTGTCACTAGTAACTTATCCTCATCCGTCTTTATGTAAAGATTACTTCCAGCCACCCCCTTCTTGAAGCCTTGTTGTAGATAGTGGTTCAATCTTGCGTACCAAGCTCTAGGAGCTTGTTTCAACCCATATAATGTCTTTTTCAACTTACAATGAAAATCTTTTCCTTCTACTAGATTAAACCCTTTTGGTTGCTCCATGTAGACTTCTTCTTTGAGTTCCCCATTTAGAAATGCTGATTTTACGTCCATTTGATAAATTTTGAATCCTTTTGAGCAAGAGAATGCCAAGAACATCCTGATAGCTTCCACATGAGCTATTGGTGCGAAGGTTTCTTCAAAATCAATTCCTTCAATTTGTGAATAGCCTGTACAAACAAGCCTTGCCTTATTTCTAATGATTTGTCCATATTCATTCATTTTCTTTTTGAACACCCACTTGGTTCAAATTATATTTTTATCCTTTGCACGAGGTACCAACTCCCATGTCTCATTTTTCTCGATTTGAGACATTTCTTCTTCCATGGCTTTTACCCAATGAGGATCCTTGCTTGCTTGAGTAAATGTTTCTGGTTCTATCATGGATAGTAGAGCAACATCATTTTTCTTTGGTGTACTTGTCATCTATCTTTGGGTTTGCATCCCTTCATCTATATTGCCAATAATCTGCTCTTATGGGTGAAATTTTTGGAGAAACTTCATCTTTGAAGGGACTTGAGATGGTTCTTTTTCCTTGGGTTTTTCTTGATCTTTTTCTTATTTTTAAGGTTCTTCTTCAATGAGAGGGTCAACTTCATGTTCTTCAATTTCTTTTTCTGGAAGGTCTTCATCAATCTTCACATCAATGCTTTCCACTATTTTCTGTAGTCGATTATTGTAGCACTTGTAGACTTTGCTCCTTGTAGAATGTCCAAGGAAGATCCCTTTGTCAACCCGAGAATCAAATTTTCCTGGTGAGCCATCATTGATTTTTATGAAGCAATTGCTTCCAAAAATCTTAAAGTATTTTACTGAGGTAGGTATTCCTTTCCATAATTCATAGGGAGTCTTCTCATTATTTGGTCTTAATTGAGTTCGATTCAAGATATAAACAGCTATACCGACTGCTTCTCTCCAGAATTTTGGCTGCAAGTCAGCTGCTATTAACATTGTTCTTTCCATTTCTTGAACTGTTTGGTTTCTTATTTCAACTACCCCATTTTGCTTGGGTGTTCTAGCAGCAGAGATTTCTCTTTCGATTCCATGTTCTTTACAAAATTCAACAAATTATTTTGATGTGAATTCTCCCCCTCTATTTGTTTTGAGCCACTTAATCTTAGAGTCCTTTTCATTTTCTACAAGAGCTTTAAGATTCTTAAAACACTCAAATGCTTCGGATTTATATTTTTTGAAATATACCCACATCATTCTAGTATAGTCATCAACAAATAAAGTAAAGTACCTTTCTCCTTGGAGTGCCGGAGTTCTAGTTGGTCCACATAAATCAGCATGGATGATCTCCAAAGGCTTTAATGTAGAAAACTCTTTGGTCTTGTGGTTGGTTCTAGTTTGCTTTCCATGTTGACATGGACCACATACTCCTTGATTTGGCTTGAATAGCTTTGGGATGTCTCGTACTGCATTAATCTTGCTGATATTGATCAAGTTATCGAAGCTTGCATGTCCAAGTCGCTTGTGCCACAACCAACTTTCATCTGTTTGACTTAAGTAACATTTATCTTCTTGAATTTTGTTCAGAATGTAGATGTTGTCTGGTGTTCTAACCGCTTTCGCCACAAGTTCCCCTGAGGAAGAGTTCCTTATTTCACAGCCTTTAGTGCTAAAGACAACTTTATGTCCTTGATCACAGATTTGATTAACACTCAAGAGATTGTGTTTGAGCTTGTTTAGTAGCAAAGCATTTTGAGGTTTTCCTTTTCCATTTATAAGGGTAACAGGTCCTTTTCCAGCAATTTTGGCAGATCCACTTCTAAAGGATACATTTCCTTCCTTTTTGTTCAATGAGACAAACTTCCTTTTGTCCCCTGTCATGTGTCTGGAGCACCCACCATCCAAAAACCAATGATTTTCATCACTGTGAACACATAGATCTAGGCCACATTTATCCGTGTTGGGATTCTCATTTTTTTCTTTTCTTCTTCTCTGAGGGGTAATTTTGTTCATTGTGTCCAATATCATTACATAATGAACAAATTTGATCAAATTTGGCCAAGGGATCAAAAGAGTTGTAGGTCTTGATTTGTCCTTTCCCTTTGGGACCATATGATTTGTTTGTTTGATCCTTCAATTTTGGTGTTTCATTCTTATGGGCCATGCAATGTCTAGCTTGATGACCAAAATTTTTACAATAAAAACAATGCCCAAAAAAGATAGTTTTGTACCTATTCTAATAGCCATGATTTGAATCAACATTCTTTCTTGGAGTTACTCCCTCTTCTTTCTTTGGATTTAAGATGGGCCTTTGATGAAATGATGTTTTGTACTTGTTGTTATAGCCATGATTCGAATCAACATTTTTCCTTGAGTTACTCTCTCTTCATTCTTTGGATCTGAGATAGGCCTTTGATGAAATAATCTTTCTTCTTTTGGGTTGCTGGAAAGTACGTCGACATGGCTTTTCGCATTGTTCTTAGTACTTGATGATTCTCATTTAAAACCTATTCCAGATTTGTCATGTTGAGGTTTTTGATTATTTAGGATATTGTCAAGTATTTTAGAGCTTTCCCAACCCTTCTTGACTTGCTCCAATTCCTTCCTCAGAGATACTATTTCGGCTTCACGTTCTTCACAAACAACTTCTTTTTCTTTTAGCTTATTTTTCAAGAGGTCTTCCCTTCTTTTTGTTTCCTCATTTTCTACCTTGAGAGAGATGATTTTATTTCGTAGTTTCTCATTTTCTTCAATGGCACTCATTAACAACTCATCTACATTTCCTTCTAGGCCTGAATCATCATCATTTGTGAATGCCATGAATAATACTTCTTGGCTTCCAACATGGTCATTTTCTTCATCTGATTCTTCATTAACTCCTTTCCGGTGAGGGAACTGATTAGTTGATTTCTTTTTGATGACTACAAATTCATCTTCATCATACTCATCTTGCTTAGAGAAGAAATTCTTCTTATTGAACCCTTTCTTTTTGTATACCATCCTTTTAGAATTTTCCTCACCATCACTATCATGCTTATGAGGACATTTTGCAACATAATGACCTATTTTTCCACATTTGAAACAAATAAGAGGGTACCTACCTTTTAGCTTAGATCCTTTATTTAGTCTTCATACAAATTGCGCCAATTTGGATTCAACATCGGAGTCATCACTACTGGCATTCCATTCTTTCCCCTTTTTTGATTTTGAGGCCTTGAATGCTGCATCTTTGGAACTTGGGCATCCTTTTCTCATCTCATAGGCAATGAGGATTCCATGAAGTTCATCCATCTTGAGAGTATCTAGATCCTTCATTTCTTCTATAGCACTTACTTTGGAGTCAAATCTGTCTGGGAGATATCTTAAGACCTTTTGAACAGTGGTGCTTTCTTAATGTTTTCTTCCAATCCTTTAAGAGAGTTGACTACTTCAGCTACTCGGATAAAGTATGATGCAATATCTTCTTCATCATCCGTTTTCAAACTTTTAAATTTCCTTCTATGAGTTTGAAGCTTAGCCTTCCTAACTTTGGAGTCCCCATCGTATAAGCTAATTAGCTTATCCCATACTCCTTTGGCCGAGTTACAATTCATGACTTCTATAAATTCAGAATCAGTGATTCCACTAGTGATGGAGTTTAAGGCTTTTGCATTTGCAATGTAGGTTTTCCTTTTGTCTTGATCTGTTGGAAGAGTGGAAGGAGCTGTGTACTCATTTAAAACCGAATGCCAAACTTCAGGTCCAAGGGACATTAAGTAGTAAGACATTTTCTTTTTCCAAAAACCAAAATTTGTGCCATCGAACAAAGGAAGTATTCCTGACACTTCTTGATTTCTCATCATTACTAAGAATCCTTCTTCAAGTTGTTTGGCTATGAAACCAATTGTTGAAAATACTGGGGGGGGGGGTGAATCAATATTTCTTTTCAATTGTTAATTTTTTAGTTAAATCATTTATATTTAGAACACAGAAATAAATAACAGGAATGAATGCTTTTATTGATATAATCTTTGCAATAAATCAAGTACAATGTATATAGCTTCAACCAGTTGCCAAGCACCAACTTGGACCTTTTGTGAGGCTTCAACTTCCAGAGCACCAACCCTATTTTGTCAAGGCACCAACCTTGGATTTAGGAGCACCAACTCCCAGGACAACAATCCTTCCAGTTTTGAGGCACCAACCCCAAGGGCTCCAACCCTCTGTTGTAAATTGTCTGGATCTGTTTGGTAGTAATTCTCTCCTCCCAACCCTGCTGGACCTATGGCTTACTTCTATCCTCTTGAATATTCCACGTCTGCCAGACCTTCGACTTTCTTTGTTTCTTACAATTTCACCAATCTGTAAACTTTCCTTATTCTCTGTTAGATATGCTTAATATGCTTGACCTTTGGCTTCATTTTCGCTTGCTTGATCTTTCAGCTTCCTCTGCGCTCGCTCTTCGTCTTCCCTTGTCTTTTCAAATTCACAAATACTCAAAGGACACATTCATTTGGAAGAGAGGCTGAATTACAAAAGTTTTTCATATTAAAAACTATATCAGAGAGGCCCTTTTTAATATTCATACAATATACATTAATTGTTCACGAAAATCGCATCACAAGAGAGGTTATACCCATATTGGAGATCCACATGCCGTGTCATTCCTTTAATCACAATCGCAACTTCCTGAGGTCTTTTACAAGTCGTGCCCATAACATATTCTGTCCTTCGATATCAACATCATCAATCTTCATATATCAACATAGTTAAAAACTAAACATATAATGGGTGGTCCCACCACCACATCATCACCTTAATCGCAATCACAATTTTTCGAAGGTTCGCACATAACACAGTGATTTCGCTACTGCCAATGGAGTGGATGTGATGTGATCTTAAGCAGTTGTTAATAACCCCGTCGGGTCCATAACACTATCGCAATCGACAGTTTTCCATTATTACATCTCTTCAAGACTTGCGATATGCGACGAATGCGATACTTTTTTAGGGCGTGTTATAATGGTGTAACGAGTCTGCATACTTATATCGCAATTGGGGTTTTAATGTGACAATAGCTTTAAAAAATCTTGCGATGTGGCGGATGCAATGTTGTATTACAACGTATTGTAATGGTCCTGTGGGGTCGTATATATATCGCAATCACAGATTTTAAGTGGTGTTCCTTTTTAATACATGACTTCCAATGTGGATGCAACATAACATTAAATCATGTTGTAATGGTGCAACAAGTCCACAATAATATAATGGTTCCACATGGATGCGATATTACAATAGGGCGGTTTATAATGGAGCGATCGAGTCCGCTCCTTATATCGCAGTCGGGGAATTCAATGTGACAAACCTTTCATAACTTGCGATGTGGTATTCCAATAAGCTTCTTTTGATAACTCAACCGGGTCCACAACTTTATCATAAATGACGGTTTGCAA
This sequence comes from Pinus tabuliformis, assembly GCA_031772625.1. Lineage (NCBI taxonomy): Eukaryota > Viridiplantae > Streptophyta > Pinopsida > Pinales > Pinaceae > Pinus > Pinus tabuliformis. The sequence continues at coordinate 1,115,114,974 of CM062809.1, forward strand.
GACTTTACGAGTGCGGGGCTTGATTCATACTTTCCTACCCCTGCTCTTACGACAGCTATTGTTCCTGTTCGCTCTTTCCTCGCTGCGTGTTCCTCTTTGCTCCTTTTGATGATTTCTTCCTCTTTGTGGGACTTCTTGGGCATATATCACATGCGATACTCCTGATATGGCTCCTTCGATGTTAACTCCTTTGATATGTTGGCTCCTCCGATATTTCATGTGATACCATAATAAGAACAATTTGTAATAGACTCTTACTCATGGCTTGGCTTCGCTCCTTGGCTTCTTGTTCCAGTTTCTTCACAGATCTGCTCTGCTTCTCCTTGGCTTCATATCATTATTTAGTATTTAGAATATTTCCATATTGACATCAATGACAATCTAGATCAATAGCTGCTATTGCTGCCACTTATGGAGCTCTTCAATAGAGCTCGTCTCAATTCCTCCTGCTACAGATCCACCCACACTCTATCCCATCCTGGTAGAGTGTCTCTGCCCAATATATTTTGGACGAAGACCTTCCAATCCTTTGCGACACTGTTGAGAGCCAATTGTACAAGCTCTGAAGGTTGAGGTGATGCCCCAACAATTGAACGCTGGTCTCGGACTTCCTGAATCTTAGCAAGGAAGGGATCTATGCCTTCCTCCTTCTGCATCTCAGCTTCTCCTCTAGGGATATCTTCTGCTACTTGAAAATACCTTGGTGTAGCGTGGGGAGAGCATCCCACATTTCTTTGGTCGTTCCCTTGGCTGCTATATGTGAGACTATATGGTCTTAGACTCATCTAGGATCAACCGCTTCGCCCGTGCCATATCCTTCCTATATTCCTTGAGCTGGTTTGCATCCTAAGGAACTACCACCACATTATCTATGTAGGATTTCAAGCCATATTCATCTAGAAGGAAGAACATCCTAGCCTTCCAATGACATAGGTGGATGATGCATCCAACCTATCCTAGTCTCTAAGCCCTGCAATCGCCATCTACAAAGCTGTAAAAAATCCCCTCTTTCCTTCCGCTTGGCTGCTGCTCTGCTACTCGCACTCCCTTATGGAGTGAGAATATATGCTCACAACTACTGGCAATCTACAAGGAAAAAATCGAACTTTTGAGACTCGAAGTTCACTGCGAGAAATTTTCCTTTTGTTGTGTGTGCTTTTCTCTTCCACTCGATGCTGGTTTTGCTGTTGCAAAAACCCTCTGTGTCCAACAAAAAATATGCTAAGCGAAAATCCGCGCTACAATTGATCCCTCTAACTGCTAGAATCACTCTCCTAGGCAAATCAATTTTTCTGCACCCTTGCAACTAAAAATCGAACTGTTGGCCCAACAATTTGGCTTGCCAATCTGAGCACTGTGCTGCCTCAAGAATTTCGGCTTGCTGCGCCCTCTGAGCACATAAATTCTTTCTCCGCTTCTGAGCTTCCCACTGATCACTCATGCTCTGATACCATGTAAAAATTCCAAAATTGGAATCCTATTGCAGCAATTGGAATTAAGTCTTGTGATTAATTAACTTAACAATTTATTTGCTGTGAAAAATATCGAATTAATTACACTGCAACCTTCAAAAATAAAACTGCAAAAATAAATAATACTGTAAACTGAGAAAATTCTAGTACAGACATAATAAAATTGACACTATTATTTTTGGACAAATGTCCCTGGAAAAACCTAATGCAAGAAAACCAGTGCAGCAAATGAGGGTTTTATTTTAATAAGCAACAATGAAAATTGAGTACAATCTATGGATTCCCAACTGACAATCCAAACAAGTAAATCTGGCCAAAATTAGTTAAGGGAATTACCCTTCTTCCATAAGCAATCCCAGCTAAACTTCTCTCCAGAAACTCGTCCTCTTGGACCCTCTGCGTCAGCCTTTGCACTGCTTTGAGCAACCCTATGACATCTAGCTTCTAAACTGCCTCTGATGAAGTCGACTCGCTTGTCTCTGTTAAGGAAATCACTTCTCCGACACTCTAGACCCTTTACTCAATCTCTGGAACTGAAAATGGATTTCTCTCCAGCAAAATTGAATTGTTTCTGAAGCAACTGCGTGATCCTTTGGGCTACCTCACTAGGAATAACTCAACCCCTTGCTAATGTCTCTCTGGATCTGGAAAACTTCCTCCGGATCACTATCTCTACCCCTCATTGACCCTGCTTCGATCTCTGGCTCTCCGACAACTGCTGCTACTCTCTGGAAATCGATATGCCAAGAAAATCGAACTACAAAAGTGTCTTATCCAAGTTCCCATTGACTCCCTATTATAATCCATTGCTAGAGCACCAACGACCAAGATTAAATATTAATCAATGGACAAGATTATCTTGAAGTCGATCTGTGTGAGTTTCTAAATGATTTGCACCTTGACTTAATTATTATTATTATTATCCAATTTTAATGTAACGACCAATCTAGACACCAAATTGGTGTATGAGACCCCCTTGTTTGTGGGACAAGGGACCCACCTCCGCGCAACGATTTGACTGCTATGTCTACAAAGGTATACATACTCTACCCCCTCTAGATTTGAGCCTGTGACCTCTTAGGAGGAAACACATGCTCTTAACCATTAGACCCACACCCACATGGTTAATTAATTTAGATTAATTAACCATATTCCCTAATTTTAGACTTAGGAAATATTTAAAAACTGGTTAATAGCCTATTTAAGTCACTTCTAGGTGGAATTTCCAGAAACAATTTCTAGGTTTTAGAGATCTCATGTATTCTAACCACTCCAAATTTCATGGCTAGAACACATCCGATGCTACAAAAACTAACACATCATTCTCTTTGTTGGTTATTCATGCACATGACTGCTTCTTTCTCTATGCATGCCCCCAATGAGTGCTTTCTTGCTCCACGCATACTTTCCCATGAGTGCTTCCTCTTGCTCCATGTATCCCTTCCCAAGAGTGCTTCATCTTGCTCCATGCATCCCTTCCCAAGTGTTTCCTCTTGCTCCGAGCATCCCTTCCCAAGATTGCTTCCTTTTGTTCCTAGAGAATGCTTCCCCTTGTTCATTCTCTTTCATAGGTTAACTTTTTTGAATTTTTTTTTTATCAGAGCTATCCATTGGGTCAAATTAAAATCTTCTAGTTAACCCCCATAAGTCTTCTAGTAGTACGTTGCCCATGTCTTGGATAAGATAGCTGGGGTACATCCCCCACTACATACATAAATAAGGTAGTTATTTCCACACCTTCACCATATATTTTCTTGGGAAAGATTGACAATCTTAGCTCTCATGACCTTTTAATAATTCATTGGCCATATTAAAGCCATAAACCCCTTTTAGTGGTTTCTCTTCATTAGCTAGTATTAAATTATAATTATAAATATTTTGAGTATTTTTCCCATGTACATTTACATGTCGAAACAAGGATCAATAACATAATTAGTTACAACTACAATATAAGTGAGGTTAGATGCTAGGGACCTTACATCAAGAAACAAAGAAAATGCAAGCATATGTTTTTATATATACTTTGGAATATGGAAATGGTAGAGATTGGAATCAACCCCCTTCCACAATAGTTCAACTAATGGTGATGAAAACACTAGATTTCCACTTAATCTGCTACATTTATTTCAAAATGGGGGTAAAAATGGAAAAAAATCAAGGTTTGAAGAGTAAGTGATGCAAACAAAGCAACATCTTTCGTCAACCCACTATAGTATCATAAAACATTGTGATATTTGAAGGCCATAATATTGTTTTCTTGAATGTTGCATAATATATTGAGATACTAACAACCTTGTTTTAATTTTCATCATCTAAATTTCTTAGATAAAAAGCAACCTTTAACATGATGTAATTTTTGTAGTAAATAAAAGAAGACTACCATGTTTTCTTATAGCTTTGCTCCCAAAAAGAATGATATAGTTATTAGAATCATACATATATGTATGATTAATAGGCTGATTTAAGGATAGGTTGATTTAATACAAAGAATCAATATGAATTCTTAATCTTCCAAACAAAATATTTAATATACTTTTAATTAGAACATGTACTATAAAGTCATTCCATCTCTCACACATATATGGTACAGGGGAAATTTTGAAAAACACAAAAGAAATACTTCCCCTATTTGTGAGTAACATCCCTATTAAATCCATAATATAGAAAAATATAAACACAAAAGAAATACTTCCCCCTATTTGTGAATAACATCCCTATTAAATCCATAATATAGAAAAATATAAACTTGACACAGTTTATCAAATACCTAACAATTAATTTAACTTTTTATATACCAAAAAATGTATTTTGAACGCAATTTTAACCACATCTTACATTTATTGTAAAGAGGTAAACAATATCATATTATTTGTAAAGATGTAAGAAAACACAACACAGCATCGCATGTTGAAATTATTTGACTTTCCAATCATATATATATACGTTCATAGCATAGAAAATTGAAATTATTATAAACACACGTCTATTAAAAAAATGAAAACAAAAAGTAAGTACCCTTTATATATGTAAAGTTTAAAGAACGTTAAATGGATCAGACATTTCTCTTCTGTTCAACGTTAAAAATTAATTAGGCACCACCAACATCATCTACATAGATTAACGAGATCCAAGACAATATCATACAAATTCTCCAATTTCAAGGATCCTCTAAACTTACTTTCCAATACTATACCACTAGTATCTTTTACAACCAGCAACCAATTTATATTATACTCCTTCACATCAATGTTGGCAGCTAAAGTAATTGTGCGACTTTTGCCCACTTCAAATGATAGTCCCAAAAAATCTCTGCTCACCTTCTCTTTATACACTTTTACCTCTTCATGCAACCAATGCAAGATTTGGCTTGCTACCTGTAATCCAATAAAATATCAATTTCTATTCATAAAATAGAACAAGAATCTTACTTGAATTTATTTCGTTGTATAGCTGAAGGGTAGAGATAAATATTTTAGTTACTTGTCCTGAATACGCATATGTCAGCTACCTATAATACCAGTAAAGGATAAAATACATAAACATAATCACAAAAACCATAATTATAAATCTTGGAAGCACCTCAGCTTAATTTTACTATAAAACAAATAGATGAATAGGTTAACTATGGGGATTAATTTCTTGAACACTTCAATGATCTCAATCTTGTGGGTGGTGCTCATATGGTTTTTAAGGATGTAATGGTTTAAGACGAGGATCAAGTCAAAATGATCTAAGCCATTGATTAGAATCTAAACGGAGTCGTTGATTGATCAACGAGAGGATTATAAGAAGAGGTTTGATGGGCATTTGGAAGACACATCAAGTGAGAGATTAGAGATTGATTTTGTTATCACTTAAGAATTCTAATTTGAAAACCGCTCACATTAGTTTGATGGTAAAAAAAATTCGGTGCTAGTCTAAGTTTGATTTTTGTTTTTAGAGTCTTGAGTCAACTATGTATTCTAATTCATCACCGGTCATTCTCATTCATCCCCGTCTCATAGCCATGTGTCAGTTTTGTTCAAAAGTTACTATGTGTCACAAAGCTCTTTAGGTTATTTCGTAGCTCATGCAATAATTTTGAGGTGTTTCCGCAGCGCATAAATCCCTTTATCAGTTTCGCAGCGCAACATGTTTTAGGTGATTCCGTAGCGCATAATTCATATTTTGCACTGGCTGCGCTACGAAATTGGGGATTTGTTTGAATCCATAGCAAGTATTTCACAGCTGTCATATCCAGCAAAATCCATCAACAGTTGTCAGCCTATACGCTTCGTCTATCATACCCGACCGCTTATCCTCATCATTAGGTCGTTAGGTGTCTTGGTACTGGTACGTGTTTGCAGTTGTATTTTACTCTGCGGGTTTGGTCGATCAATCAGGCTTTTCAAAATAGTACCAGTGCAGTCAGAAGAAATTAGAGCGATGGCAAGGCATTGTAGTGTTGGCACTGAACTGAGGATGTCTGTTGAGCGGTTTATTCTCCTTGACACTCAGCCTGTATTTAGTGCATCTGTTTTGGCGGAAATGATGAGGCCTGATGGATCTTCTTCGATTTCTGTTTTAAGTGGAGAGCAGTTATCAGCTGAGTTGGCTCATGAGTTAATGGGTATTCAGGGCACTTTCTAGCTTGGCGTTTTCCTTGCTTCAGTCTGCCATGTGCTGTTGCTTGTGACAGAGGGCCTTCATGATATTAGTCTCTGGAGACTCATGCTAACGGTTGATATGCTAAAGCAGGGGATACCAGACCCATCTCTTCTGAATTCCCCTTCAACTGGAATAGGTGCCTATTCACAAAGTTCAAATATAGCGTCTGACAGAGAGGAGCGGGACACTTTACAGGATGATTCAACTGAGTTTTTGGCTGATCCAGTGTTCATTCACACAAAGTTGCGTGAACAGGAGTTTTCTTGGTACAATGTTTTGTGTTTGAGAAAAGCGCTTTCACTTTATTTCAATTCATCTTCTTTCAGGAAGAATGGGTTTGTTCAGTATTTTCCATCACGGCTCCAATACAATGATCATTTGGATGTGCTGAATGAAGCCCCGTCTCAACCAAATAAAGATGAAGCTGATCAGATAAATCGGGGAAATGTTCTTCTGAGGGTGAGCCGGAACTCATGAAAGAAGCCACATCAGATCTTCATCTTGCTGCAGATGGTGGTACGCACTGATTCTTCAAATCCAGCAGGAATGATTCATGCATTCCTGCAAAAGAAGCCTGTTGGAGGTCAAGAAAGTCAAGGTGACCTGGCTGTTATGAGGTGTGCTGTAAGACAAAGACGCAATCCAAAAGAAACTGCAGATTTGACAAGTATCCAACAATTGGTAAATGCTATCGACTGCAATACTCATTCAGGCTTACTGGATATCATTAAACAATGTACATATGTGGGGATGGCAGATGATATTTTGGCATTGCTGCAATATAAAACACAATTGTATCTTGTAAATGTTGTGACGCTGAGTAGGGAGCTTATGTATCAGCAGGCTGTGCGACGATTTGCTCATTTTAATGCTATACAACTTAGTAATCCTGCTTCTGTTTTTGAATTGCTTATGATTGCCCTCGATGAAGAGGAGCAAGCAGGATTGTGGCAGGAAAGTGATGGTCCAAAAGACGAGATTGCAAAGTTGAACATGCAACTTCTTGAAAAGAAGGCTGAACTGTTAGCAGAATATTTTGGTATTAGAATTGATAAGCAAGGAAACCTGCATAGCCTTCCACTAGTGCTCGACCAATATACTCCTGACATGGACCGTCTTCCCCGTTTTGTTTGGACTTTGGCAAATGACGTTGATTGGGATGAAGAGAAGGAGTGTTTTGAGTCTCTGGCTGCTTCCATTGGTGACTTTTATGCTTTGCATCCACCACTGTTGCCAAATCCCTCTGGGGAAGGATTGAAATTTTATCAGATATCAAAATCAAAGTGTAGCATTGAACAACCTATTGCAAATGAACAACAGAATATTGATCAAGAAACTCCAGCAAATGAAACTAATATTGATCAGGAGCTACTTGCAGAAGAAATATGTTCTGCCATTCAGCAAGCTATGATCACTTATGGGCCCAATTTTTCATCAATTCAATTTCAGGGACAGGACATGAAAATGGAAAAGCGTTAGCATGGGAGAATTCTTTCATTCGTTTAGTGAAAGAAGACCTTATTCCAATGGCAAAGTTACACAATCTTACTCTTGCATTTTCTGCAGAAAGTTCTGTGTAGGAAGAACTTAAGAGGGAGAGCACTGCTGATGTTGTAACCATATCGATCAGCTACATTGTCATGTTTGCCTACATATCAGTGACACTGGGTGATATTTCACCACACTTTTCACCTCTTTATGTTTCATCGAAGGTGTTACTTGGTTTGTCAGGGGTTCTTGTTGTTGTCCTTTCGGTACTTGGATCTATTGGGCTATTCAGTGCACTTAGAGTGAAGTCCACTTTAATTATTGTTGAAGTTATTCCATTTCTAGTGCTTGCGGTGTTAGTGGACTTCTTACTGCAAGTGACTGCATTTGTTTCTCTTATAACATTTGATTTGATAAGAACAGAAGAAAACAGAGTTGATTGCTTTCCTTGTATTAGAGTTAGTCCATCAGCAACTGAACTTGAACATGATAATTTGGGCAGGAGGCACCAAAAACCTGGCCTTTTTGGTGCAGTACATGAAGAATATCCATGCACCTGTACTAAGCATACCAGCAGTGAAAGTTGCAGTCCTATTGGTGTTCAGTGGTTTTGCTTTCGCAAGCATTGCATTAACTACAAGGCTTCAACCAGGTTTAGAGCAACAAGTGGTTCTTCCAAGAGACTCTTATCTCCAGGGCTATTTCAATAACATATCTGAGTACCTTCGAGTTGGGAGTCATTTTGAGATTACACAGCAGTTTCGTAGCGCGCTACGAAACTGCTGTAGCTGCATGTTACAATTCAATTGATCAATTATGATTGACAAAGCGGCAAATCTTTTTGAAAGGTTTTGTCATCACACAGGTACATGAAAACGGTGGACAGCACATCAAGGACGTGGCAGTCTGCTGTATTTTGGGTTATTAAAGGCTAGAAGACATGCTTATGTACATTCGAACTTTTTGAGGAAAACTGAAGCCGAGAAGCAAGGGAAATCTCCTAATACCCCTGAGCAGTTAATAGTCCTGAGCAGTTAAAAGATTCAACGTTCAAGGTCAATATGGAGCATTAAAACATCCAGCTCACCCAAATCGAAAGAAGACCAGGTGTCAAAGAACAAGGAGAAGCCATTATGCATGGAAAATAGAGTTAGAGTCATAGTTAATTTAGAACTCTTAAAAAACTCCAGTCAGCACTTTTTTGTATTTATTAGTTAGTTAAATAGTTGATAGGTGTCATTAGAGGTAGATATCGAATTCCCCTCATGCTGGAGGAGGAAGCTCGAATCAGTTAGAATAAGGACTCTACATATAGCTGAAACAGCAATGTAATAGGGGTTGGAAAATTTTATAACAGAGTACTGTTTTGGCTTATGTAAAGACAGAGTTCAGTAATATAAGTTGGCTACTTTTCTTCTCAGGATTCATGAAGGATTTCCATGTTCTGAATGTGTGATTTTATTTCTTCCTTAATGTCTTTTACAGTTGCATAGATGTGTAATCACTCAGAATTCACTGATTGTGCTCTGATTCCCTGTATGCATTTATGAACTGTGGTTTTATATGAGTTGTGTTCTGAACATCTAAATGCTAAATGCCCTGACTTCTATGTAAAGGCAGTATCATTATTTACTGAAGTATGGTTGACTCCATAGGCCCAATGGAAATTAGTTTAATGTTTGTCCAGCCTTCATATTTGTCAATGTTATTCCACAAGAGTTAGCCATCTCATTATTAGTCAAAATCAATAACCCTTTGAGAGAGCCCTCTCAGGCTAGGGAGGTTAAGCCTTAGTCTAAAGATTGGTTTGAAATAGTTACTTGAAGTCTTCCTGGTTTGCAGCCTTCCAGGGCTTGATTTTGAGATAACAGATTTTCTCAAAAGAACAATGCAATAGTCGCTATAAGGTGATCGAGGAGATTTCTTGCAGTGAGGGGCAGTGATAATTTTCCGGAGGGAGTTTTCCTGATCCAAAGATTGCAACGCAGAGAGGGTAGAGAGTAGTCTGGAGAGGCAGAGTAGAGCTACATTGTGGCAACGCAGAGCTTCAGAGGGAGTTTGTATTTTTGTTGGGGAACACGAATGATCTAGTGCGGGAGTCGGGGTATGAGACCGGGAGGCCAGAGGGCTGAAGTTTCCAGCGATTAGAGGATTGAGACGAGGTGCAACAGAGTCCCAGCAGTGATGTAGTAACTACGTGGGTGTGACACAATACTATGCAAAAATTACATAGAGACAATGCAGAGGCTCATTTCCAGCACAGATCAGTGCCAGTCATATTATCTCACTATCTTTTTGTCCAGTTAGATTTTTTTATAGGATTTCCAGTTTGGGCGTCCGAAGAATTGTACTTAGAAATTACTGCATAATAATACAAACCCTTAGCTGCTGAACTGGTTTTTCCACATTGGGTTTTTCCGAGTACATTTTCCCAAAAACATGTCACTTGCGATTTCTTTCTTGCTAAGTTCTTGTTTCCGCATATTGTTTAAGTTGTGAAAGCTATTGTATTTATTTTGATGTTTACCATATAATACTGTAAATAACTTGATTCAGTAGGAGAAATATAATCAATTGTAGTGATTCGGGGATTCTGAATTTTCACAATCCCAACAACATAACAAAACTATAGAAAATCCTATAGATTCACAAGTTCATGCAATTTACTAAAGCATAGGACAAGAATCTACTTCTACTTTTAACCAGGGGAAGCCAATAGATCGATGAAAACAATAATAGCAAGAGGAAGATAAATCAATGGCACATAACAATATCTGGGGAAAGCCACCACTCAAAACCCCACTATTTGTATTGTATATATCAGAAATACAAGATGATAATACAATGCTTGTTCTCACAAGAACAATCCCAACACCCAGTATGATCAATCTCCCAGCTCACAAGCAAGCTCAAGCCAAACCTTAGCCTCTTCCGCTGCTCTCCAAGCTCCTATTTCCTTGTGCAATTCCTATGGTTGAATAGCCCATATTAATGGGAATCCAGTGCATCCAAAACCGCGCAATCCAAACTAGGTCCAGTTCCTGATTGCATGCATGATTTATACAACTCAGCAAATACAACTAATAGTACATTGTCCCTACACTCTAGTCTCAACCGAGTCTTTCTCAGAATCGACATGCATGAGTTTCTAATGAGGGTATCTTCAGTTAACTTGAGTAGCACTAGTGGATGCATTAGTGCATCAACTGACTGTTAACTCTCTATTAGTTCCACAAACAATTTGGAACTAATTTAACTAGACTTAACTCAATAAACTAAGTTATTTAATTACAACTCACAATTAAATTCATACTAGACCCCTAAAACTTAGGGAAAACATATACATGACTTCAAAAAGTCTTCCAACTCGAAATTCCTAAGCTGATAAGTTAATTAAACTTAATTAACTAACTATTTACAAGTTGCTATGAGAATAGAATTTGATTTTAATTCTCAGTTTAATTCAAGGACAAATTAAACTGGAATTTCTGGATTCTATTTTTAACATTTCTTGTTGCTATTTTCTACACTCCCTCTCAACAAGAAAGGAATTCAACTCCTGATCCTGAATCTTTGGAATGTTTTGCATGCAATACTTCTATCTAGTGTTGTTGCTCCAGCAACTCTAGAAGCAAAAAAAACATCCAACCTGAATCAATATGATGCATCTGTCATCAAAGTCTCTGACTGCTATTGCCTTTGTCAACTGAAAAATTTGACTGCATCAATCCCACTGATTCCTCCCACTACTATGTACTTTAGGCTCACGTAGCAAGGTACGATCCATGAGATAAAACCTCTCAATGGACCCTGCCCGATTTTAGCCCTCTTGGGACTATCACTTCACATCACCCCACCTCACAATTGGAGGTATGACTGCATGTGATCCCTCTGCCCACTTGGCTCGAAACTCTTTTTGGGCTTCTAGTGATTCTGGTGATTCTCTATGGTTGTGAACTCTAGGCCAGCAGTACATCCGACATGCAATAGAAACAAATTGAGAAAATTCAGAAGCGTTTGATTACAAACAAATTCAAAATTAAAAGTGTAGTTCCTTATGCTATCTTGTTAAGTGAAACGAGGGTTGTTCCTATTGAAGCAATTGCTATGGTGCGAGTCATAAGGTATTTAAAAAAAAAATTGAGCAAATGGAAGAGGGAAGATGGCCTAAGGTTGTCTTTAATGACATATTGTGCAAAAGAAAGAAGACTTGGATGCAACAAAATAACAAATGGTTTAGTAAATGGAGTATTTTCTTGAACACACATCCTATAAACAACAAAGAGATAAAAGCTTTTGTTATGGTGAAGTTCCACAAGCGTACTTGGGATAAGGAGCTAGGGAGAAAGAAAAAATACTATATTGAAGTGTTTAATCCTACTCATAATCATCAATAAAAAATGTACATAGAGGCCAATATTTCTTGGAGAGCCAAAATTCTTATTGCTCAGTTAAGGACTAATTCTCATCAACTCCATTGTGAAACTGGGCATTGGAAAAGGCCAAAAGAAGTGTGGGAGGAAAGAGTATGTATTTTTTATTCTTCCTGAAAAGTGGAAACAGAAAAGCACTTCATTTTAGAATGCCTTCAAAGACAATATTGAAAGTTATGTAGATATTCAAGAAGCTAGCTCTTGGGATAATCTATTTAGTGAAGGGTTTGCCAAGAAGCTGGGAGTGTTTATTGCGAGGCTTCACAGGAAAAGGGCTGAATACATCAACCAAATGAAGAAGCAATCTGTCCCATAGGCTATCTTTAGCCTTGTGGACGTTAAAATAATTTTCTTTCTTTCTTTCTTTCAAACCCGCCCTCACCACCAACCCCACAAACTGAGTTGCACCATCTGAGCCACCTTCGCACAGAACTAAATGCACCAGCGAGCAAACACGTGCTCAACCCTTAGCGAACATTGACAGTCCCGAGTCGACCTTAGCCTCTCGATTCAAAGAAGCTGCGACCTGATTCAACACTGTCACGTCCGCTCTGAAACCCCTGGGTTCACCTGCGACCATTCACCGAAGATCCCATGCAACAGTGGACGCCCTCATCATTCCACACCATTCGAACCGCCCTGCATACAAAGACCTTGTGTTGCATCCCTCTTGAATCTATGCCCCCCAAACTCGTCACATTGTCGGGGTTAACAAAGGGAAAACATGGGTTTTCCACACAATATTTCTCCTTCTCTGATTTACGAATTTCGAGACAGATTATTCAGATTCAAACTCAATTGCTAACGGAAAAGAGCACAAATTCAGAAAATCAGATCAATTAATGAAGCTAAAACGCTTTGCAAATTTTGGGTTATTGAAATGGAGGAAAACTTTATCCTTATCAAACCTATTTAAATTTTAAGTTTAGTCTGTGGCATAAACTTTGAAAGTATTTTTTTTTCTCGATTAGGGCACACTGTCTATACATCCGCTCAAAAATTAAAACCAAATATAGATAGTTTTAGGGCATACTGTCTATACATCCGCTCCAAAATTAAAACCAAAAATAAATTTGAATGCAACAACCAACATGAAGACAATGCATTAACTTTTGATCTGTTTCTCCTTGGTTAAAGCTTCTTCTTTCAGACAACAAAGATAAGACTTTTTAAAAAATCTTCAGATTTTCCTAGAGTGGTTAACTTGTTTTCAGAGGAAGTGAACAATAAACCCAAACTGAGGAATTAACTTTTGCAATTTAACTCATTAAACACTAATCTCACTTCATTTTTCTATTGATATCACAAACTTGTACTCTTTGGGTCAATTCATATGTCAAATTACAAGCCAAAATTTGATTCTTAACCAATTACAATTTCTTTTCTTAAGGTCGGAGTTGTGGTTTGGAAAATATAATATTGGTAGAAGTTAAACCCATTTGGCATTAAAACAATTTCACAATATGCAATAATAATTCTAAATTTCTATGAATTGTTTGGTTGACCTTGAGTAAAGAACACATTTCACTTTTTCTTTATAAAATAACATCTGAAAAGCACAATTCTGGATAATTGGACTTCAACATTTACTTTGGCATTTTAATTGTGGGATGAATGTATGATGTAATGATACAGATGGCATGCTTTTGCTATCTGGTTAAAATATCACTAATTGGTGCATAGATTCATATGAAATTTCCAAAATTGACATAATTGATTCATATGATGTGTTATGAAACTTTTATGAAATGCATCAATCACATTAAAGTTGCATTTGGAGGATTCACTTTGAGATATCCATTTATCATTTGATTCTGGAAGTTGTACTTTTAAATTGAATGAATGGTGGTAACGATACATGTTGAAGAATGTTGATTGGAGTAGAGAAGTAAGGGTTTTGCTTATTTAAGTGCTAAGGCTAGCAGAGGGACCTACAAGACAACCACTTTAGTAGAATATTAATTTATTTAACTAATTTGTAAAGTTAGACTTAGGAAAATAAAAAAATTCTTAAGTTAACTTATGATTTAATCTTAGCCCTGATCACGATTTAATCTCAATGATTGAGAGGGTGTTAAGTTTAGGTATGTTCTATGCTTAGAGCAATTTATTTCAATTTTCACAGTTAGCTCAAAATCTTTTCCAGATTAGCAATCACATCAGCATTAAAGTAAACTGCAGATAGAACATAAACATAAATCGCAGAAGACAAGCCAAGACAAGAGGACACAAGATGTGGCGCTAGCCAAGGACAAACCCCAATGTGGGGAAACCCTTGATCAATTCTTCTTCTATGTTCTTCAATAGTTCAGCAGAGAGAGTGAGAGAGAGAGATAGTACATTTACAATAGAAGTCAACACTTTGACTTTCTAGATAAGAGAATAGATCATCTCCACATGAGATCAGTTGAAGACATGCTGCTTCAATTGATTCTCCAAGGTGACTCCTTCACCTATCATTGTGCTACATCTCGTCCATGTGCTGCACCTCACCGTGCTGCACGATGCTGCACTCATCATCATAGTGCTAGACCTAATGACCATGCTATGCACTTCATGCTGCTGCTCTATCACTGTGCTTCTCCAATCACTAGGCTGCTCTCATCACGGATCTGCACTCTATGTTGCACTAATCATCACTGCATCCAATCATGTAACTGAATCATACATAGTGTTGTACTATGCATCAAGTCATGTTGCACCCTTTTTACATTATGTTACATTGCTACCCATCACTGTATGCTGTACTAGCTGTTGTCCCATAATATGTCTAGCTACACCAACATGCCCAAATAGTCCAATTAGGCCATGTTGTCATTTGTTTTCACAGCTGTTTGCTGCACACCTGGTTAGGGCACTTGCAGCAGCCCTAGTTTCATCCCACAGTCAACAAACTAACCCTTTAAGGGCTGCGACATACCCTCATAGGTCTCCTCACCCATGTTGCTTGCTTAGGGTGTTGTCCACCCTTGACAGCCCTCACACAACCTCTAGTTGTGCGCTATGGCTTGCGGCCTAACACAACAGATTGTTGTAGCAACAGACCTCTGAAAACGTGCCAAAATAACTTCCAAACAACAACTTGTTTGACCCTTAGGAACTCGGCCTAACAGTGATCCGTATCGGCCCTCTTCACAACAAACTTGGATCCTGATTATATCACTGTTCTAGCCCTAAGACTATCTACACTTACCTCAGCCACTTGGCCTCCTGTGGCAGACTTCAGATCCATGTTTTCCCATGTTGTACAGACTCTAGGTTGTTGCGGCTAGGGTATATCCATATCACCCTTAGGTAGGGCAACGTAGGGCCTCCTCTAGTTGCTGGTTAGTGTCTTCCCTTTGCTGTGATTAGGGCTCCCTTTAGTTGCGGATTAGGACTCCCTTTAGCTGCAGATTAGGGCTCACTTTAGCTGCAGATTAGGGCTCTCTTTGGCTGCGGATTAGGGCTCTTCTAGCTGCGGATTAGGGCCTCTTAGATCTACGGCCATATCTCCTACAAGTCTACGACTAGGGCTCTCCTAGATGACCCTTCTTTAGGGCTGCATAGAAGGCATCTCCTCTAGACCTCCTCTTCCACTAAAATCCCAAACAAGTGGAGAGTGAGATCACGAGAGATGATATCAAATGACTTGAAGTCCTCCTTTATTTATACTGAAACATTGAGCACAAGTGGGGTATATTTGGTTGCTCGCTGACCTTGACGAATTGACCATAACACAAATAAATTCATATCTCCATGACTATTTATTGGAATTGGATGATATTTAGATCAATCCTACACCTCTCAATGAGAGGGATCCAAGAAAATTAATAAGATGACTCACATGGAGTTTGGCCCTAGTTGCCAATTTTAACAGAGGGAGATTAGGGTTGAGATAGAGCAAGTTAGTGGCAAGTCAGTTGAACACAAACAATGTGTGTTAGATTAGCAACGTAAGAGCTAAGGTTTTAATGGATCTCAGTGACTCAACATCTGAGCAAAAGAAATCAAGTGAGGGCCGAGTTCTTATAGCCCCAACATAGTATATCCATTCACACATGCACGTAGGAGAGCATATTTGCGTGCACACGCGCATAAAAGACTAGATCTACGTAGAGGTTTTGTAGATCCAGTGTGCAGGAAGGGGGATCAATTTATTTGGAGGCTGGTTGAGTGGTTTCTTGTGATAAAAGGAAAATTTCTCCCTTGTTGCAATTCTCAAAAGAAAAACCCTTTTGTTGAAGAAAATAAAAAACACACAGTGTTGCAGGGTTCCCTAGAGTTGGGGTTTCCTGGGTATATCTTGTGTTCTATGTGTTGAATTGTTTGTCTTTTGATTTATTTTTTTGTTGTGCATGATAAGTTAGAAAACTCAGTGAATTTGTAATTTAAGTTTTCGATCAAATCAATTGTTTGTGTTTCTAGATTTTATACTTAGAAGATTACAAATACGTTTATTGGGTTTTAAAGAAATCTAACATGGTATCAAAGCTCAATTTTTTTTTATTGAAGATCAAACAAAAAATTATCATGAGGAGCAAGTTCTACGATTTATAGGGAGGGGGTTTATCAAATCAAATTGGCCATTAGGGTTTTTGGCAATATGCATTGTTTCTGGCAATGCTATTTGTATTCAACAATTCCATTTGTCACGATGACATATCAGGGTCTCAGATTTGAACACAGATTGGATGGTGCATCCAATTTCTGTTCGTGGTGTGAGAGGATGGCAGTGGTGCTAGAGGAACAAATACGTTTATTGGGTTTTAAAGAAATCTAACATGGTACCAAAGCTCAATTTTTTGTATTGAAGATCAAACAAAAATTTATCTTTAGGAGCAAGTTCTACGATTTAGAGGGAGCGGGTTTATCAAATTAAATTGGCCATTAGGGTTTTTGGGAAATATGCATTGTTTCTGGCAATGTGATTTGTATTCAACAATTCCATTTGTCAGGATGACATATCAGGGCCTCAGATTTGAAGACAAATTGGATGGTGCATCCAATTTCTGTTTGTGGTGTGAGAGGATAACAATGGTGCTGGAGAAACAAGGGTTTTGGGATTTTTTGATAATGTCCCAGTCGCACCCACAAATCCTCAGCAGTTGGCTCAACATCATAAGATGGATGTTAAGGCAAGAAGGATCATCTGAAAGGAGTCAAAGACCACATTATTCCTCACCTATGCGGGAAGAAGAAATCCAAATAAATGTGGACTAGCCATCATTGGTCTCTATCAGAGTTCAGGCAAGGCCAAGAAGTTCGTGTTGAAGGACAAGCAAAGAAGCATTAAAATGTCCAAGTCAGATTCAATAGTTTCTTCCCTCACCAAGTTTTCCAAAGTAAAGGAAGAGCTCACTAGTGTGGGTGAGACAATTCTAGACAGGGATCTAGTAAATTTTTCCCTATTGGGTTTCACCAAGTCATGGCAAGCCTTCACGGATAGGATATGTGCTTGAGAAAACATTCCATACTGGGAGTGTTTATGGGGTCATTGTGTCCAAGAGGATATTCGTAGACAATCCCAAGTTGGATCTCATGTTAAGAGCGAGGAAGATGAAGACAATTTTGCTCTAGCCAATAAGGGGACTAAGTCCAAGGGTAAAAAGAGTAGTGGTAGTGGTGAGATGAGTTCTAAGGGTGAGAAGAAGAAAAATGATAAGATCAAGTGTTTTTCATGTCACTAGTTTGGGCATTACGCTACAAAATGCCCTAAAAAGAAGAAATGGTCCAAGAAGGACCAAGTAGCAACCTTTGCAATGTTGAAAAGTATAACTAGTATCGGTCTTCATAATTGTTATTTATGTAATTCTTATGTACTTGTTGAAAGAAGAAAAAGAAAAATATTTTTGTAAAAGAAAATTTATTTATTTAAGCATGGGTTTCATGCTTATGTCATTTGGTCAATAAGTCAAACATCCATTTATGCTTCTAGGTCTTTGCCTTAAGTCTTGGTCATTGTAATTATGTAAAAGACCCTATTGGACTTTTGGGTCAGTCAAAGAAATTTAATTTTTTTAATTATAAATGTTTAGAGGGCCATTAGTTAAGTCGGCCAGCCCTGCTCTAGTCAGCTTAAAGTAGGCTTAATAAGCCTCTTGGAAAGACTATATAAAGGAGAGTCTATGACATCCTTTGGTACAACAAGTAAGTGCAAGTTTATGATCTGATTTGCGGGCAAGACTACATGAACAAAGATGGATTAGACGAGCCGAGAATAAAGGAGAAGTTTGAAGGATTAAAATCTTTGTTACTTATGCTTTGGACGGTCTATATATATGCAAGAATTTTCAGATCCAAGGTTACAAAGAAAAGTTGTAGAACCATAAGGCTAGGAGAGCCTCATCTTAAAGTTGCAGAACCGTAAGGCTAGAAGAGTCTCATCTTGAAGAATATCTACTCCATTTGTGTGGGAAGGCATGCTGGTCGACTTGATGGGAGCCCTAGGCTAAAGTATGGTCTTGAAATTCTTGTTTAAAGTTGATGAGAAGAGAATTTCTTTTGAGTTTTCCCCTGTTGGAGGGGTTTTCCCCTAACATGGAGCCTATATCTTGTGTTCATGTGATCTTTATGGTGTTTGGAAATTATTTGATGAAGAGAACATTAACATAATCAAGTTAAGAAGAAATCAAATCACAAGTAAATGTCAAAGAAGGAAAACGATAAGTTAAATATGTTGCCCTAATCCATTTTCCAACATCGTATTAGAGCTAGGTTAGTAGAATAAGACAAATGGAAGATCATTGTTTGGAAGCTAGAGACCTGCTTTGTCCTATGTTGAAGACCACAAAGACATGGAGCGGGAGCCAAATCATATTCTAAGCATCCTGTTAACAAAAAAATCTATGGAGTCTGAAGAAAAAGGACGAGGTCCTGTGCATATACTCAATAATGAACATAAATTTTGAAGTCATGTCACATCTCCTAGTCTAGCGAAAAGTGTTGACTATATAATCCATGCATCTCGTTTGCAATACAATCCGAGAATATGCTAGAAGGCCGAATTTTAAATTCCCTCCTGGGATGAAGATTGGTGATGACAGGTTGATGTGACCCACACGTGTGGGAGTTATGTCCTTGGGACATACATATTATGACATGATCCATCAGGGCATTCACACTAAGAGATCTGAAAAATTTGCAGTAAGGTATCTAAGAAAATCGAAGTTTGCAAGACAAAGGAACAATACTATTTCAAAGAATATGAGAATTATAGAAGTAGCACTATTGAAGCCCGAAAAATACGAAGGTGGCTCAGTAGGAGTCCGAAATCATATTAGTACCCTCTAAAATCTGAGATTATAGTAAGGCCGAAATTACAGTTGCAATAAGAGAAGGATCTCGTTTTTAAAGGAGGAAGTTCTTAGGTTCGAAGTCCAACTAAATAAGGCTAATTGTAGAAGCTATGAAACCGCGAATTGAAGAGACCTTTATTAGGTCTAGCATCAAGGTTTTATGGTAGCCACGGGGACCAACATTGCAAAATAAGCTTCATTCCTAGCATCAACAACAATGGAGGATTAACATATATTTCTTATGGTTCATGTGAAGAAAGAAGCTATACTTGGAGTATAGCTTGAGGATTTGTTGAAGCATCTTCGACATACAAGAATTCAACAAAAACAACAGATAACCATCTTGACAAGCATCTTACTTTGACACCTTTTGAAGATAAGAAACCATGAAAAACAAGATCTTATCGTTGGGAGGCAAATAGTATCATCTAGAGACCATTTCTTTGCAAGGAGGGATAAAGTGAGGTTTTTGTGGAATTTCCATAGAAGCAAAGCTTGAAGTAAAGAGAAGTCACCTTGTGAAGAGCATCCTAGTTCGGCTTTGCTCTTAGAAAGATCATGACATCAAAGGAAGTTGCAATACCTTTGAAGGTAGCCCTTGGCCTTGGCATCTTTGGAGTTTTCACTCTTGAAAACAAGAGGAAGACCATGGCATCTTGAAGAAACCTTTGTAGCAGACTTTTGTGTGTTGAAAAAAAAAGTGTAACTAGGTTAGGTCTTCATAATGACACAATTCAATGCAAATGATGTAAAATTGTAAATAATTTGTAAATATGAATCATGGATTTCATGATTAAATGTACTTGTCTATGCAACTCTCAATATGAGCTCGAGGATTGTGTTAGTAATGTCTACACTTGAAATGTACAAATAAGACTCCAAGATCAAAGGGCATAATCATGTGACAAATCTCTCTTGAAGGCAAAATCAATGGACCACAAAATGATCCCTCTTAATGCAAACAAGAAATGTATTTTCTTGGCATAAAAATATATTTATGATTGAGTGAACAAGTCAGCTTGAAGTCGGTTAAGAGGTTGTTCATTGGTTTGAGTCTCAATCTTCATGCGAAAGACTACTATTCAAGAGTGCGAGGAGAAGCCGCAGATCAACTTGTTTATGACTATAGTCAACATCACGAGAAGTCTGCCATTTGTGCGAAGCAAGGGCATCATCCAATCTGCCTTCCTTATCACTATTTTGGGTCTCATATCCATGCGAAGGATTCTAGACATAAGTGAAAGGATAAGGAAAAGCAAAAGGCTACAGTTAACTTTGTATATGACAACAGTCAAAGCTACAGGAGATTGCCACATGTACGGAATTAGGGCATCACCATCCAAGCCCTCACCATAATGTTTTGTATTCGATCTCAAGTCTAATTGAAGGGAAGAAGTATTGGAAGCATAAAGGCTCCTAGATCGAGGGTCTAGCAAGCTAAGGAGGTCATGATACTGTGCGAAGAATCTGATCACTGTTAGGGCCATCATATAGTCCTAATCTATTGCTGCAACAAAAGTTGCTTCCAGATCTAAAGAGCTCGGATACTATGCTTGGAAGGAGCCACTATCACAGTAAAGCAAGAGAAGAATTGTAAGAGAAAACTGTTCACTTACACATGAAGAATCTTCAGTGACTTCAGGATTACAGTGAGGGTTTCTAGAGAGTCAAGTGAAGGGGTCAGTTCACTCCTGTTGAATGCATATAGTGATGTAATCTTCTCAGCTAGTAAACTACATCAAGCAAGAGAACATTGGAGGAAGAAGAGAGTAGCTTGCTCGCTCATCCACGTCTTGGTATCAGATCTGATAGATAGTGCAGCAAGACAGTAGCAACAACAGCAGTAAGAGATTCTAGCCTTTGATCTTGGAGTCACTTGGTCTCAAGGGTCTTTGTATTGGTCTTGGAAAATTTCGTCAAGAGAAGAAATTATAAGAAGAATTACTGTAGGTTTTCCTCTCACGTTTGGAGAGGTTTTGCCATGGTTGCTGCCTATATCTTATGTTGTTGTTCTTTTGTTTATTATGCATGGTAGCTGGTTGATGAAGTTAATAATCACTAACATATAAAAGTTCATGTTTTGAATTATCTAAAGATTGAAATTACTTCACAAGCAGTGATCAAGACAGAGAAATCATTAACAAATCAAGCCCTTAGATTTCTCAACACTGTGATCATGGAGGACTAAGGTGGCATGTAGTCCCTGAGGTACGTATAATTGTTTTTATGCATATAAGGTCTAACATGAATTGTATTAGGGTTTTGGGACATGTTTGGTTCTAAGGGTTGTAGTCTTCATCTTGTTGAAGATTGTTGGCATCTAAGGATTGTAAATTCTAGTTGATACTTGGAAACCCTATTCAAGAGAGAAACCATAACTCTAATCTATTTATTCCCTCATAGAAACCTTAGTTTTTGGTTTCTAGGGTTTGTAGGTAGGCTAGGGTGTATGGCAATCCCTAGTGATGATGGAATTGGATTTGAGATTCAAACCCTAGGGTTGAAGTTTCATAGGGAAATATCAAGGAACTTAGGGTTTGGATCTGAAAACACTAGGATCTCCCTCTCTAACATACCATGGAATCCCTAAATTAAAAAAATTATATCATGCTCTTGTACTTGTATATTTTTGCATGGTAGTGCTTGTAAATGAATGTTGCAGGTACTTATTTGAAGGAAACAAAAAGATATGTTGATCTTATGAATAAAGGGAATAGTAACTTGGTAATTAGATGAATTCTTGGGCACTCTAATAAAAATAGATTCATATGGAGATGGACCATGAAGATGTTGATACTGTCATGGTAAGAGGGATCCCTTTCGAAGTTTGTAGAAGAAGCAACTCTAGGTATGTGTAAAATTCTAAGATTTGTAGCCAAGTCCCCATCATATGAGCATGTACGATCATTTCGTCTTTAAAATCTATTTATGGTAATAACTCTCTCATCTCTAGGGTTTTGATATAGAAACATGAAAATTCATATGTTGTTTGGATCAACCTTTATCTTTTATGAAACCCTATATTTTTAAGGTTTGTTGATAATATATAGGGTTTTTGACAAAACCCTAGTAGAGGTTGATATAAGATCCTAGGGCATAAAAGTGAAATCCTAGGTGTAAATGCTTCCTATATGGTTTAAACCCTAACATAGTTTAAGTTATTGGATATCTAAGGTTTAAAATTAAAGTTGAAGTTAACCTCATACTCTTGTACCTATATATTTGTGCTTGGTTGTGCTTGTTAATGAGATTTGAAAGTACGTAGTTTTCAAGAGGTTGTAATGTTGTATACCTACCTCATACTTGATGATGACATTATGATGATATCCGTTTTCAAGAGGTTGCAAGGTTGTATACCTACCTCATACTTGATGATGACTTTATGATGATATTGAGCACAATGGAAAGAGGGAGTTGTAAGAACCCTGATGACATTGAAGTTTACATAATTGAAAAATGACCTTGTTTCCATATGAAGATAAAGAATGATGTTCTTGAATGTCGAAATTCTCCAATGATACGATGATACAAAAGAAAGAGCCTGCGTAGATGGAAGAATAAAGTTGTCGATGATATACTTATCTCCCTAGCTGAGAGGGAGCTTGGATGTATTTATTTTATGAAGGAAAGTGTAGATCCTCCAAAGTTGAGAGGGAGGACATTATGAAAGAATGAGATTGGAGAATGGCTAAAGCATTATTGATGGTTATTCTTGCTTGATGAGTCATAAACAAGACTTGGTTGTTTTGAGAAGTGTTGAGGTTGATTTTGGTGTTGAAATTGTAAAATGAAGTTTTCATCAAGATTTGTTTGGATATTGTGGTGACCTAAGCAACATTAGAATAGTTGTAGACCTTGGATTTTATGCTAGCATATTGATAGAAAGAACCAATATATTGAAAGTTTGATATTGGTTGGGGTCATGGAGCTACAATATGTTCTAATGGATGAACAAGTAGTTGATGTGTTGATCTCTCCCTGAGAAGTTTGAATATTTAACAATGCTTGGATTGATGGATATCTCTGATTTGGTTGAGAGGGAGATATGAGTACCTTAGGTTATGTGCTTGTATGATGGTACTTGGGAGGACATCTTGGCCTGGTTGTTATAGAGATCTCAGTTATAGTTTGGCCTTGATCATGTCTAGATCCTGGTGTGGGAGGGTATCTTGGTCTTGATGATATGGAGCTCTGTTTTAGTGTTGATATCCTGACCTTGATGATACCTAGATCCTTGTGAGGGTTGGTGTATTGGCATGGAGGCCTAGATGATATCTATATTCAGTGGGCTTGATACCAGGTTTGTATCCTAATGGTACCTACAGTGGCAAGTTCCCTTGATGACACCTTAGTCCCTATTGGGTTGATACCTTCATAGTTACTGTATTAAAATTCCTAACATTATGAGAATTTTCAAAGTGAGTATTGTCCTTGTATCGATTAATCATATGAATACCTCCCTAGTTAAGAGGGAGTGTTGAAAAGTATAACTAGTATTAGTCTTCATAATTGCTATTTATGAGTATTTAAGTCGCAGGAAACGTGGGGAAGGGAGGAGTTTCCGTATGAAAACGGAAACAAAACTCAAAAATGCGTACAGTACGGGCCAGAAATCGTACTGGCACATTTATCGAGGCGGAAACATGGCCGATACGGCCAGAAACGCGTTTCCGGGCCGTACGACGCCGTTTCCACATGTAGTTTGACTTTTTTCTTCAATTTTATTATTATTATTATTATTATTATTTTGTCTTCTAATTTTTAATTAGATTATTAAAATGAACTTCATGGTAATGTTAAACTATTAAAGTAAAAGTGATATTCTCCTTTATTTTTCATTTTCATCTTTTTACTTAAATTTTTAACATTACCATGAAATGACTAAAGATGTTTGAGAGTGGTTTTCCCTCATTCGATTTCATATGGAGAAAGTAGAATTTTAGATCTCACTCAAAATCCAATAGACTTATCTGTTTTTCAGGATTTCAGGATTGCAATATTTCCATTGGATTTATCATGTACTAGGGTATGGAACTTGTATTTAATCAAGAGAACCAAGCCCTCTATGCAGGGGAGACTCCCAATAATCAAGAGCATGTAGGGTACTAGGGTATGAAACTTGTATTTAATCAAGAGCACTAAGGTCGTTCGACTATGTAGGAGGAGACTCCCAATCAAGCACAAGACAAGAAATTAGAAATTTCTCGTGGCTGATTTTGGATATTTCTATTTTCATTATGTGATCATTCATGAGTAAATGTGATGTAAATTTAGAGATTTATAGTTTGTGCATTGGCAATTGACAATTTTATCATTTTATCATAATGTAATAAATTAGAATGTATCATATATGCTTTATGATTGCACATATTTCTTAAATGTCTTAATATATATATATATATATATCCTCGTTTCCAAAATTTGAGGCTGGGGCGGGGGCAGAGGCTGGGGGTCACGTTTCGTACCTGTGCTTGTTTCGGAAACACATATCCGTATCCCCGTTTCGTGCAACTTAGATGAGTATTGTCCTTGATGTCCTATATATATATATATATATATATACGTTTTGTACATGTGCTTGTTTCGGAAACTCATACCCGTTTCCCCGTTTCGTGCAACTTAGATAAGTATTGTCCTTGATGTCCTATATATATATATATATATATATATATATCTCCGTTTCCAAAATTTGGGGGGGGTCACGTTTCGTACCAGTGCCCGTTTAAGAAACTCTACCCGTTTCACCGTTTCGTGCAACTTAGATGAGTATTTTCCTTGTATCGATTAATCATATGAATACCTCCCTAGTTAAGAGGGAGTGTTAAAAAGTATAACTAGTATTAGTCTTCATAATTGCTATTTATGTAATTCTTATGTACTTGTCGAATTAAGGAAAAGAAATATATTATTGTAAAAGAAAATTTATTTATTTAGGCATGGGTTCCATGATTATGTCATTTGGCCAATAAGTCAAGCATCCATTGTATGCTACTAGGTCTTTGTCTTAAGTCTTGGTCATTGTAATTATGTAAACCTGTTGCACACATTTTGTCAAAGTACCAAGGAGGCAAATGTGCCAATTTTTTTCAAAGATCAGAATCATCATCCAACAAATTTTTGAGTCATTATAAAGTTATAAATTCATTTTGCAAATTTGTAATGTAAATGATGCTAGTAAGACCATGTATTTATGTAACAACTTAGGTAAGCCTATTATTTTGGCAAAAAATTTCATCCTAGTAGGTTTTTCGTCTCACTGATTATCTATGTTTCTAAACACAAATGGTCAACAAAGTTTTTCCCTCCAACCTCACCCCAACGCAAGGGTGCAATTTATTGTCAAAGTCTTAGGTGAGTCCTAGTGTTCTAGTCGAATCTTCTGTAAAAGTGATTTGGGAATAATTTAAGCTAATTGGCTAAATTATTTTATTACAAGTCACTTGGTCTACTAGATCATATTGTGTCGTAGAATTGGTCGTTATTTGAAGGTCTATAACGAACAAGTATGCCCCCTTTGAGGGTTGAATTATTGTAAAATCTTATGTAAAAATATTTTAGTGCATGGTCCCTCCTTTAAACACCATGGCTAAAATATTTGAGTGGAAAAATAATTAATCCCGTGTCAATTAATTAATTTTTCTAGCAAAAATAAAATTAAATCATAAGCCAAAAAATTAATTAATTAGAGTCAAAAATTAAAATCTTAGAGAAATTAAATTCTTAAATTCGTGGGTCTTAAAGAAGTCAAATTTTGAAGGCCCCCACAAAGGGAATATTGGTTGGCGGTTAAGCCAAAGTCATTTTTTTGAGGAAATTAGCTCAAAATAATTATTTTTGAGCTAATAAAAATTGGTTTTAATGAGAAATTATAAAATTCCTCAAAATAATTATTTTGAAAGCAAAAATTAAAAGATCATAAAAAATTTACTGACGACCTTAATTATTTTGATGGGGATCAAACCAACTAGCTGTTATTTTCTACTTGGAGGAATTTCTCTATTAATAGAAGGCTTTTTGCTTCTATTTTCATCTCGATCTTGAGCTCTACTCGATGTAACTTTGTAAAAGCTAGTGTAAGGCCAATCAACCGTCCCGTTGGGAATGTTTTGATCATCATAATAAAAGACTTTGGGGTGCAGTTCATGGTGTCTTTGTCTAGTTGATTTGTTGTATGGATGGGTATGTGCATTCCTATATTGTGCTTCAAATATTAATTGAATCGTTATTTCATTTTTAGATGATAGAACCATTATATTGATAATTTCTCTTAGGGGATCCAATTCATTGTATGTTCTATTAGTTTCTTCTTGAGAAAATGTATAGAGTTTGCAGGTTCCCGAGTCCTTGGGTTCCAAGTTCACAAACTGTGGGCACATGCTGACTATGTTTGGATTCTGGATATTTTATGTGAGTTTCTAACTTTGCTAAGAATGTGGTTTGATATTTATCTTTCGAAACACATCTAGGCATTGTCAAGATCTACAGAATTTATTTTTCAATTTAGGCTTTTGTGATCCATAATTTGTATATTAAATTCTTTTGAAATAAATCACATAATCATTTTAGAGTCTATGCATTTCGAACTATCCAATGTGGTTCATTGTGAGGACTAAGATGGAGAGTCCGATCTAGGTAAGAGATTAAATAGACAAGACAATGTAGAGAGAGCTCAAAGGTTGGAATAAAATGGTCAAATTATGAATACAAATAATATTAAATATATAACGATCAAGAAAAAAATTGATTCAAAAGGTCAATATAACAAACTAGAACATATGGCTAAAATTAAAAAATAAAAGTAAGGAGGAACGAAATAAAGTAAAATTTTTTTATTCAAACAACTAAAATATAAAAATAATATACTATAAAATATCTAGAATAAATAAATAAAAATTAAATCTAATAAAACACAATAATTAAATTTTTTTCTCAAGGATTGTATATTTTTATATAATTTGTAAATTGTTTTTGTAAGATAATTTTTTGTAAATAAATTTCTCTAACCCTTGTTTTGCAACAATTGGGGATTGGGGTTTTTATTTTATTTTTGTCTATATTGATTTTTTTTTGGGAAAATTTCTTTTTATTTGTACAGGTGAAATTTCTCAAGGGTCAAAGAAACGAGTAAACTTTTGAAGTTTCCAACCCTTAAAAAACCTAGACATCTAGGGTTTTTGAGCCCATTATTGCAGTTTGCCTATTTTCAAATTGGGGAACAAACCCATTTTTTGAAGGCCCTTGACTTTACTCAACCTAAAAGGCTAGGGTTTGGGACCTATTTTGCAAGCATTAAGAAGGTCGTAAGCCCTACAAGGGCTAGATCTCATTGCAAACAAGGGTTTCTCCAAGGGATAATTTGTGATTGCAATAGTCATAAAGGTTCGATATTTGGGTGAGCTAAGATTTTATGAGTGCAAGTGTTAAGGAGTGATTTATCTCACATCTCCAAACTTGGCATAGACCATTAAGCCTTGGGATTTTCTTTTATTGCCTTCATCTTTCATTTTAATTGACTGCATATTTTATATCAGATTTGATATATTGATATAACAGTGGAATAATAATCATAATACAAGCCTAAAGAACCCACACATCAAGCTAATAACTCATACACGACATCAAAATAAATTACAGGGGTTTGATCTATCAATTTTATTGTTTTATGTTGGTTGCAAATAATTTTCAAGGCTTGATTTGAAATTTCATAGGTCTGATCTGAAAGTTTCAGGTCTATATAATTGTTACAACAATGTATTGAGGTCATAAACACACATAAAATAAGCCTAAATTCATTAACAAGTCACTTAAGGCATTATAAGTTGAAAGGTGTAACTAGGTTCGGTCTTTATAATGACAAGTAATTATGATTTTATGGAAAAAAGATGTGTTGACCTCTACTGGTCAACTACCCATGCAGTGCACCCCGTTTTTTTTGACAGAAAGAAGCAGCGCCTGATCACCATGTCCGTGCCATCCGACCATCATCAGCAGCTTGATCTTTTTGATTGTAAACCCAGTCTGCATGTATTAACTGTAAATAATCTTAGCAGACATGAGTCATGTATATAATTTGCCTAGGTGGACCTAACTTTCTGATGATAATCTACGTCCCGGAAGGTTTTTTGTCTCACCGATCCACGGATCGGCAGAGTTTTCCTTCAAACCTGACCCCAAAGCCGGGATTGATTTTGTCATTAGAACTTTAGGAGAATCCTAGTGTGTTGATCTGCTAGATTATCGTTGTGTCGCAGAACTGGGTGTTTTTGTGAGGGTCTGTATTAAATGGGTTTGTCCCTTAAGATGTATTTTTGTAAAAGTCATGATGTAATGTGTCCTGAGGGTCGAGAAATGTTTTAAATCCCCTCATGAGTCCTAAGTCCTAGGTCCTAGGTGATGTTTCCGAAGGTTTAGTTCAGTGATCCATGTTAAAATGAATTAAAAAATTAAAAAATGAATAAAAATAATAAAATAATAAAAAATAATAAAAAATTAAAAAATCAAGCAAAAACCCTAACTAATAAAATAATAATATTTTAAGTGAATAAATCGACGGATGAGATCAAGAGATGTCTTGATCCTCATCAACGGTCGAGATCATTTCTACATGGATCACTCGAACTAGCCGTTAGGATCATTTCCTTTATATAGGGTCTTAGGGGTCATTTCAATTCATCTGATCTGTGAGTCTGTACTGAAAAGCTCTCTTGTAATCTGATTTTCTGGTTAATAAAAGAAGACTTTGGGGTCTAAATCGTGCTGGTGTTACTCTCTGGGATTGCTGTGAGATCTTTAAATTTCCGCATATTTCAGTTTTCAGCCATTAGTCATAGCTTGATTTTAGAGTATTGTGAGCACAGGTATCTTGTTCACTTGCTAGGGTTTGAGTGTTGCTAGGGTTTCTGGAATAATGGCAGGTATCTCCATTATTTCCTGAGATCTAGCAGCATTCTCTCTCTCTTTGCTGATGGTTGCTTGAGATGTGCAGGAAAACCTTTCTGAAGGAAATCGTGGGCGTTTGGGGAAGTTCTAGGCTGAACCAGCCGACTCCCACCGGCTTTTCTTTGCAGAGCCCAGCTGATTTTGGGCCCTGGGTTAATCATTTTAAGTTTATTTCCTGTTTTGCATGAGAAACTTTCTTTCTGTTCACAGCAAAGTTCAAATTTCTTTTCTTTTGAAATATCTCTGTGCTCAATGCTAAATCTGGCTGTAAGGGGTCAAATCTGTAAATTATTAGCTGATCTAGGGTTTTCAAGATTCTGCTTTTTTTTACAAACTTTTCATTAGGGTTTTCAGTTTTGGTTTTATGTACATATTACTTGTGGGGTGATCTGGTCTATTTCAAGTTGCAGGGTTTCTCAAGCATCCAAGGTTTCATCAGAGCTGTCTGCCGCTCAGGGAATCAAGCTTCCTGCAAAACTTTTGCTGCTGGGGGACTTATGTTTCAGGACAAACGCCGGACGCATCGCAGAAAGGAGACAAAACTATGTATAATGTGTAAAGACGCAGCGTGAAACCGTTCGTCTCATTCTTGCTCAGTCAACAGAAGGCAATAGTATGATCGTCTCTATATCAGATCTGAGTACCCAGGTTTTCAAGACCATATCCCATCAGCAACACACGCTCATCACTCATACAAAGGTTCTTCACTCCTCAGCGTGAATGAATGCCAGGATTTGTGGTGCATTCTGAAACGCAGGGCATCATGTTAAACCAGCAAGAGGAGCCACGGCCCAGCTCATCAAAAAATCGATTTGCAGACCCATCACCTGCGTATTGAAGCCGTAAGGGTCAGTATACACAAATCCGTCAGTATCACCTGCGTATTCAAGCCGTCGTCCAGGTAATGCTTGCGTTTTTATTTTTGTTTAGCTTCGGTAAGTCAGCTCTCGGCTCAGGTAAGTTTCTCTCATAAAATTGATTGCATAAAATTTGTTTGCCGTCTATCTGCTCCATTTCGCCATTCGGAAATCCGCAAGTAGTATTGTTTCGTTTCTGTTGCCACCGTATGATATCAAAGCCGTCCAACTTAAATCAAATTTTTTTTTAGGGCTATGGTTCTGTCACCTTCCGCCATTCAAATGAGCAAATGCGTGTTGGTATAATGGTGACGCGTTTCTTGTCTTCCGACGGCTAGGGTTCCTCTGCTCCCTTTCCGATCAGCTGCGTCGTTTTCCTTTTCTGTCTGCGTGAGTTATACGTGCAGACCAGTGAACTCAAATTTTTGGGTTTGTGCTTTGGTTATTCGATATATATGCGTAGGATATATGTTTCATTTTTTTATATTTTTTTTTGTTGTTGTTTTGGATTCGGATTTGGCTTGGTTAGTCATAGTTAGTGTAGATTTATTTGTATTAGATTTTAATTTATTTTATTTCTAGTTTAGTTAAGGTTTTGTATAGTTGCTTAGATTCTTTTTAGGTTTTGAATTTAAAGTTTGGTTTTAGATCTTAACATAGCTTTAAAGTTTCGTAATAAAAAATAAAAAAAAATTTAAACTTAGGGTTTGGTTATGTATTTAGATTTCAATTTTTTTTAAAATAGTTTCATTTTATTTAAAAATAAAAAAAACAAAAAAAATATTTATGTTTTAAACAGTGTTCCACGGGGACTCGCCCCCCCCCCTAGGGGTCTAGTTTCCTCGCTCCCCCGCGCTCTGGGGACTTGGGGACGAGTAGGGGACGTTTCCCCACGCTCCCAAAATGGAGGATACTCGGGGGGACGTGCCAGGGAAACGTTTCCCTTCCCTGAGGGGACGTTTCCCCACGCTCCCAAAAAAATGGCCTTGCTTATAGTTTATGATTTAATAGACCTAAAGTGGTACAAAGCTACTCATGTTCTGTATGGGGATAACGTCTTGTGCTGTCTTTTGGTTTCAACAAGCGTTATTTTAGAGGGTCAGTATCATGGAAATTTGTTGGACCATATAGCACGTACATGAATTTTCCCTTTTAAAACTTCTCATTTTTTTCTCAAGTGATGGCTGGATTACAGTGGGGAGATAACTGGAGTGACAGGCAAAGAATATGAGACATTCAGTTTGTGTTTTTAATTTGCATGACATTTGACATACAAACTATGGAAGCAGCACCTATGTCATGTGGGAAATAATTGGGTGGACTATAGACTAACATGCGTTTACTGCAAGCATGATGTCTAACATGCGTTTACTGCAAGGATGACAAAATACTATGGGCAACAAGAAATCTCAGGAACTGTCTTTATATATGAATTTATACAGTTACAAAATTTACACAGAGCACAGTGGCTCAGCTTGAATTCTCAGGTCTGAAAATTATCTTCACCCCTGAAATACACTGCTAGTTTGAAGTTTGAACTGCATGGCATTGCTCTAATAAGGTAGACAAATTATCCATGCCATTGTTGGTCACCCAAGTTGGTTCGCAGATGGTCATCCTGCAGTCAATGTCATTTGATAGTAAACTGTCAGAAACTCTTTCATGTGATCTTCTCATCTCTCCTAGAACTACGACTCTTCTTTCAGCATATGGTGTACTATCTATATTATATATAATATAACAAACTTTCTAGCTGTTGGATCCAATACAGCTGGACAACCCATTGTAGTTGCCCCTTCTACTGCCAATGCAGTGTTCCTAATCTGTTCATTTACCTTTTCACAGAATTCAGTGGCTACCTTATAAAGCTGAAGCTCTCCCTCTGTCTGACCAAAATCTAAATTAGAATTTGACCAAGCTGAATTAGAATTTTAAATTTATTATTTTATATGATATTATAAATTTGGATAATGTCAAATGATATTCATATCAATGATCATGCTTTGCAGCTTTTCAATTCAAACCAAATTGTCATAGTGGACTCAATTAATAAATTATATTTTATATTTATAAATTTTTAAGACCCTGACGCTCCCCACGTTTCCTAAAAAATGGTAGGGAGCTTTTGCATAGGCCGCTCCCGCGCCCCCTCGCTCCCTCGCCCCCTCGTCCCGGAACCTTGGTGGAACATTGGTTTTAAATTTTAGATTGTAATTTAAATTAACTTAGATTTTTAATTCATTCTTTTAGTTTAAGCTAGGTTTTAGTTTATTTAGATATTAATATAGTTCTAAGAATTTTGACTTTTTTATAAAAAAATAAAAGAAAAACAAAAAATTGTATAGTTTTATTTTTAGATTTAATTTTATGTTCTAGATTTAATATTAATTTAGTTTTTTAAAATTTTAAATTTTTTAGGTTTTTAATTTTCATAATATTGAAAAATAAAAAGTTAAAAAAAAGATTTAATTTAATTTTTTTTTTTTTTTTTTTGAAAATTTAAAATTTTGGAAAATTATTTTTGCCAGATTTCAGTTGCTTTCACGTTATATCTTTATTGCTGAGATCTAAAGTTTTTCAAGCCGAGATGCGAAATTGATATCTGGTTGATGGTTTATGATTCTCGTGGTGATTTAAAGTGTTCATCTTTTTCAAATTTTTAGCTGCTGGATATCGTTTTTTGTCATTTTGAGAGCATTGTGTTTTTAGCTGATGATAGATGATTGTTGTTCATGGTCCATCTTTTTATATCATTCAACAAGTAATCATTTTAATAACAATCTCTTAAGGCACTGGTCTGCTAAATTAACCAAATCCATCGAGCCCTTTTTATATCGTATCTCGTGTTTCCCAACCAACTGGTCGACAGTTGGCCTCATCATCTCACAGGGACTACCCCCCTTAGCCGCGGGAGACAGGCTTAAACGGAGGGATCGGGGATCAGAGTGACAGCCCCCGATCTGAGCGTTGTCGTGTCAATCCGCGCGACAACATTTTTGGCGCCGTTGCCGGGGATAGAGTTTTTCTGTTCCTGGAGTTTCATCGACATTCATCTTCTCATCTTTCTCATCTCTCACTTGAGCTGGCAAATTCGACCTTTGGGGTTATCATTTGGATCTTTTTCGTCACATCATCAGTGTCTCTTCGGTGTGTTTCTTGTTTGGGTGGCGACTCCACTTTCTTATTTTTCCCAGACAAGAAGCTTCCCGCATATCTGTTTGTTGATTGCTTCTGGATCTTAGAATCAGACTCATTGTTCAAGTGGCGACTCCACTGTTTTCATCTCTTGATTCTCTTGAGCAGACATCTCTTTCTATCATCCATTTGATCCCTTGTTGTTCATCATGGATTATTCATGTAAACCATGTCATTTTACTAATAATCTCCATGATTTTCCGGAAGATGTCATTCCTAAGTTACCTATTTTCTCAGGTGGTGATCCAATCGCCGTTAGAACGCATCTAGTCTTGTTTACTCGCATCATAATCATATACTGTAGATCCCCTCAGTTTAATCATGAAGATATCAAAATGCGTCTATTTGTCCTTTCTTTAAAAGATGATGCTTTGAATTGGTTTGACAATTTTCCAGAGGAATCTTTCACTTCTTTAGAAGACATTGTCGATGCTTTTAAAAATAGATATGGTTATCCAAACAGCTTGCCTTCTGCCTCTAAAATTGTGCAACAGAATGAAAGTAATTTCATAAGAGGTCCAGCTGAAAGATCCCAAGCGATTCATCATGTCAGAATGTGTCATCCACCAGAAATATTGTAGATCAAGTTCATGATAGTAAAAATTCAGGGACAAATAATAGTGAAAGGGAAGAACAAAAGCAAATTATACAAGATCTAATGATGCTGGTAAGAAACATGGAAAGCAATCAAACTAGTCTTATCAATGATGTTAAAACTTTAGGCACCCACCTGGAAAAACGTAATAAGGAGATTGAGGACACGCAAAATCAGCATGCTAAGGAAATTGAGGCCATGAAAATTAAGTATGAAACAGAAATTAGAAGCATGCAAAGCAAGATGTCAGTCTTAGAGGAGAATATGGTGACCATGAAAGCTGATCATGATAGGGAAATTGACTCTATGACATTCAATCATAACAATCAGTTGGCTGACATGCGAGCGAATCATAAAGAAGAAATAAATTTCATGCAACATTGCTTGATGGACATAGAGGAAAAGAATGATAAAGTAATAAAACACATGCAAGAACACCATGCCATGCAAATCAGTGCTATAAGGGATGAATGCTCTAGTCAGATGGATGCCATTAGAATACAAGTTCAAAAGATTCAACAAGGGTCAGATGATAAGAGAAACCAGGAGCCTTCTCATTTGCCGCAACAAGTTCCATCTTACTATGAGGAGGCCATTAGGTGGATAATTGAAGGTGATCCAGATAAGCTTAAAAACGATAAAAATCAGATACAAGACACAAAAAAACTTAGCATGCATATCTTACACACTTCATCTGATAGTTTCAAAACAAAAAGTTCAAGGTCATCAGTAATTCGACCTGCCAGAAAGAAAAAATGCAAGAAAATAAGAAGAAGAAGATTTGACGCATCATACGGCCGTGAGCAGCTTGATTTTCGGATAGGAAAGAGTCCTACCATATGCAGAATTGGACATGGCACATCCGACAAGCAGCCGACAGATTTGCCTGAAAGCAGGCAAATGCTCAGTATGCACTATATTGAACACATCTGATGCCATGTGGCATCTTTGTATCGTATTTCTAACCCTACTCCTTGTTTTTTCCGCATTTCCGTTTCTGCTTTAGATAGTTAATAAATGAAGAGCTTTTATCTTTATTTCGCTTAACGTATATGCTGATTTTTGGATGGACACTACTTATTTTTGTGTTGTATGGATGCAGATTCTGGATTCTCACATTCCTGCAAGCAGCAACGTGTCCCCAAGTAGAGCCAGATGTTGACCTCTACTGGTCAACTACCCATGCAGTGCACCCCGTTTTTTTTGACAGAAAGAAGCAGCACCTGATCAGCATGTCCGTGCCATCCGGCCATTATCAGCAGCTTGATCTTTTTGATTGTAAACCCAGTCTGCATGTATTAACTGTAAATAATCTTAGCAGACATGAGTCATGTATATAATTTGCCTAGGTGGACCTAACTTTCTGATGATAATCTACGTCCCGGAAGGTTTTTTGTCTCACCGATCCACGGATCGGCAGAGTTTTCCATCAAACCTGACCCCAAAGCCGGGATTGATTTTGTCATTAGAACTTTAGGAGAATCCTAGTGTGTTGATCTGCTAGATTATCGTTGTGTCGCAGAACTGAGTGTTTTTGTGAGGGTCTGTATTAAATGGGTTTGTCCCTTAAGATGTATTTTTGTAAAAGTCATGATGTAATGTGTCCTGAGGGTCGAGAAATGTTTTAAATCCCCTCATGAGTCCTAAGTCCTAGGTCCTAGGTGATGTTTCCGAAGGCTTAGTTCAGTGATCCATGTTAAAATGAATTAAAAAATTAAAAAATGAATAAAAATAATAAAATAATAAAAAATTAAAAAATCAAGCAAAAACCCTAACTAATAAAATAATAATATTTTAAGTGAATAAATCGACGGATGAGATCAAGAGATGTCTTGATCCTCATCAACGGTCGAGATCATTTCTACATGGATCACTCGAACTAGCCGTTAGGATCATTTCCTTTATATAGGGTCTTAGGGGGTCATTTCGATTCATCTGATCTGTGAGTCTATACTGAAAAGCTCTCTTGTAATCTGATTTTCTGGTTAATAAAAGAAGACTTTGGGGTCTAAATCGTGCTGGTGTTACTCTCTGGGATTGCTGTGAGATCTTTAAATTTCCGCATATTTCAGTTTTCAGCCATTAGTCATAGCTTGATTTTAGAGTATTGTGAGCACATGTATCTTGTTCACTTGCTAGGGTTTGAGTGTTGCTAGGGTTTCTGGAATAATGGCAGGTATCTCCATTATTTTCTGAGATCTAGCAGCATTCTCTCTCTCTTTGCTGATGGTTGCTTGAGATGTGCAGGAAAACCTTTCTGAAGGAAATCGTGGGCGTTTGGGGAAGTTCTAGGCTGAACTAGCCGACTCCCACCGGCTTTTCTTTGCAGAACCCAGCTGATTTTGGGCCCTGGGTTAATCATTTTAAGTTTATTTCCTGTTTTGCATGAGAGACTTTCTTTCTGTTCACAACAAAGTTCAAATTTCTTTTCTTTTGAAATATCTCTGTGCTCACTGCTAAATCTGGCTGTAAGGGGTCAAATCTATAAATTATTAGCTGATCTAGGGTTTTCAAGATTCTGCTTTTTTTTACAAACTTTTCATTAGGGTTTTCAGTTTTGGTTTTATGTACATATTACTTGTGGGGTGATCTGGTCTATTTCAAGTTGCAGGGTTTCTCAAGCATCCAAGGTTTCATCAGAGCTGTCTGCCGCTCAGGGAATCAAGCTTCCTGCAAAACTTTTGCTGCTGGGGGACTTATGTTTCAGGACAAACGCCGGACGCATCGCAGAAAGGAGACAAAACTATGTATAATGTGTAAAGACGCAGCGTGAAACCGTTCGTCTCATTCTTGCTCAGTCAACAGAAGGCAATAGTATGATCGTCTCTATATCAGATCTGAGTACCCAGGTTTTCAAGACCATATCCCATCAGCAACACACGCTCATCACTCATACAAAGGTTCTTCACTCCTCAGCGTGAATGAATGCCAAGATTTGTGGTGCATTCTGAAACGCAGGGCATCATGTTAAACCAGCAAGAGGAGTCACGGCCCAGCTCATCAAAAAATCGATTTGCAGACCATCACCTGCGTATTGAAGCCGTAAGGGTCAGTATACACAAATCCGTCAGTATCACCTGCGTATTCAAGCCGTCGTCCAGGTAATGCTTGCGTTTTTATTATTGTTTAGCTTCGGTAAGTCAGCTCTCGGCTCAGGTAAGTTTCT
Source organism: Pinus tabuliformis (assembly GCA_031772625.1). Lineage (NCBI taxonomy): Eukaryota > Viridiplantae > Streptophyta > Pinopsida > Pinales > Pinaceae > Pinus > Pinus tabuliformis. Next base: position 1,115,152,043 of record CM062809.1, read on the forward strand.
CTCATAAAATTGATTGCATAAAATTTGTTTGCCGTCTGTCTGCTCCATTTCGCCATTCGGAAATCCGCAGGTAGTATTGTTTCGTTTCTGTTGCCGCCGTATGATATCAAAGCCGTCCAGCTTAAATCGAATTTTTTTTTAGGGCTATGGTTCTGTCACCTTCCGCCATTCAAATGAGCAAATGCGTGTTGGTATAATGGTGACGCGTTTCTTGTCTTCCGACGGCTAGGGTTCCTCTGCTCCCTTTCCGATCAGCTGCGTCGTTTTCCTTTTCTGTCTGCGTGAGTTATACGTGCAGACCAGTGAACTCAAATTTTTGGGTTTGTGCTTTGGTTATTCGATATATATGCGTAGGATATATGTTTCGTTTTTTTATATTTTTTTTTTGTTGTTTTGGATTCGGATTTGGCTTGGTTAGTCATAGTTAGCGTAGATTTATTTGTATTAGATTTTAATTTATTTTATTTCTAGTTTAGTTAAGGTTTTGTATAGTTGCTTAGATTCTTTTTAGGTTTTGAATTTAAAGTTTGGTTTTAGATCTTAACATAGCTTTAAAGTTTCGTAATAAAAAATAAAAAAATTTTTAAACTTAGGGTTTGGTTATGTATTTAGATTTCAATTTTTTTTAAAATAGTTTCATTTTATTTAAAAATCAAAAAAACAAAAAAATGTTTATGTTTTAAATTTTAGATTGTAATTTAAATTAACTTAGATTTTTAATTCATTCTTTTAGTTTAAGCTAGGTTTTAATTTATTTAGACAATATAGTTCTAAGAATTTTGACTTTTTTATAAAAAAATAAAAGAAAAACAAAAATTTGTATAGTTTTATTTTTAGATTTAATTTTATGTTCTAGATTTAATATTAATTTAGTTTTTAAAATTTTAATTTTTTTAGGTTTTTAATTTTCATAATATTGAAAAATAAAAAGTTAAAAAAAAGATTTAATTTTTTTTTTTTTTTTTTTTTTGAAAAATTAAAATTTTGGAAAATTATTTTTGCCAGATTTCAGTTGCTTTCACGTTATATCTTTATTGCTGAGATCTAAAGTTTTTCAAGCCGAGATGCGAAATTGATATCTGGTTGATGGTTTATGATTCTCATGGTGATTTAAAGTATTCATCTTTTTCAAATTTTTAGCTGGATATCGTTTTTTGTCATTTTGAGAGCATTGTGTTTTTAGCTGATGATAGATGATTGCTGTTCATGGTCCATCTTTTTATATCATTCAACAAGTAATCATTTTAATAACAATCTCTTAAGGCACTGGTTTGCTAAATTAACCAAATCCATCGAGCCCTTTTTATATCGTATCTCGTGTTTCCCAATCAACTGGTCGACAATTGGCCTCATCATCTCACAGGGACTACCCCCCTTAGCCGCGGGAGACAGGCTTAAACGGAGGGATCGGGGATCAGAGTGACAGCCCCCGATCTGAGCGTTGTCGTGTCAATCCGCGCGACAACAAGATGTAAATAAGAAAAATGAAATTATTATATTGAATTGCTTCATGGGTTTCATGAGCAAGGGATTTTGTTTTTTAGTCAAGACTCCCATTGAGAGTCTTTAGGTTTTATTTGTTATTTAGTCATAAAATATAAGGGTTATTGTCATGTAAATGAAGTCATGTTACACTTTGTAAAAGGTCATCTTGTCTATGTACGGTATCCTCCAAAGAACTTGTCACCTAACCTGTTCAAGTCGACCTACAAACGTTGAAGAAGCTGCCAGAACAAGTCGGCCTAAAGACCCAGTGAAGAGGAGTGTAAATAGAGGAAATCGACCTCCATTATAAGCATCAAGTTTGAACTCAATCTAACGAATAGAAGTGTGAAAAGGAGGCAGTGAAAAAAGTGTTTTCTCTAAAGCTAAAAGGACACTCTTCTAAAGTAACGAAGAAAGAATCTTCTAGGGCAAATGAAGCAGAATATTCTGGGACAACAAAGTAGGATTTTCTGGGGCAGCGAAGAGATATCTTCTGGGACAACAAAATCTTCTAGGGTAGTGAAGAAGTATCTTATAGGGTAGCGAAGAAGGGATCTTCTGGGAGGTAGTGAGTAGGACTCTTCTGGGATAGCAAACGAAGAAATCTTCTGGGACAGAGAAGTAGAGACCAAGTTTCTCTAAAAGACCTAGAGACCGAGATTCTCTAGGGTAGTTGTGAAAGTACAGTATAAGAAATAGAGACCGAGTTTCCCTAGAAGTTGAGAAGGAGCAAGAGAAAGGAGAACTAGGAAGACCAGGTTGGTGACAAGGTTCTTGAAGAGGATACTAGAGTCAAGGGTCAGTGTCATGGTATTGGTACTTATCAATTGAAGATCTAGAGAAGAAGAATTTTGATCGGGTCTTCCTCTCAAGAGGTGAGAGGCTTTGGCCCTGGCTGAACAAGCCTATATATTGTGTCACTTTTCGTTATTTATTTTGATAATTGTCTTGATGACTAATAAGCTAACAAAGTGAAAGATCATAAGTAAAGAAGAACAAACATATCACAAGCAATTATCAAGCAGAGAAATTGCTAGCATTAAAAGCCCTATATTTTTGAACATGGAATCAGAACTAAGGTGCTGAAGACAAGAAAGGTAGTCAAAGCAAGTTGACACACAAGAATCAATCTTCAAAGAAGGAACAAAAGCAAGTCGAATATTATCAACAAGTCCAAGATCTACATCATATAAACCCTAGATTGAAGAAGGAAGCGAGAAGAAAGATTGGAAGCACTTCAGATCATCAAAGGATCATAAATCAAGCTCTCTATCATCAATCACTCAAGAAAAAGGCCCTCTATCAACATCAAGTAGGAGGAGGAAACAAGCAACAATCTGATAAGTAAGTCCATGACTATATCCAATAATATCAAAATGTTTTTTTGCAAGGAAAGCAATAAACTGGTTGGCGCTGTACATTTCCTTGCATGGAAGAAAAGGACTGACCTCAATCTTATTGCGAATGAGGTCATGGTTCACATTAAGAGATCAATAACCCAACCTCCAAAAGAAGATACTCAAGTTCATGCTAAGTACATGAAGGGAGAAGTGAGAGCCCAAAGGATTCTTATAGAATCTATAAAAAGACTCTCTAATCTCATATGCATCAAAACTAGAAACCGCAAAAGCTATATATGAAAAATTGGTAGAGTTGTTTTCTGTAAGTACGCAACAGAAGTAATCTCCTTAAGGAAAGAAATATACAAACTAAAGATATCCAAGGAAGATGGAATAACCTCATACTTCATGAGAATATCGAAAATTCGAGATTAACTACAAGAACTAGGAGAAGTTATGTCTGATAGAGAGATGACCACAGTGGTACTAAATGCACTACTGAAAGAATGGGGTAACTTCACTTCAAGCTTATATGGGAAGAAAGAGACTACTCCATTTCAAGATTTATGGTCACTATGTAAGATCAAAGAAACGAGACTAAAGGAAAACACTGATGTCGGACCAAGCGAACAGAATCAAGCATATGCTACAATGAAAAGAAGAAACAGAAAATTTGGAAAGTTTGGTCCTTCAAAGAAAAGGAAGAACATGGATAAGATAAGTGTTGAGAATTCAATAGGGCAATGTATATGTTAATTCTCTTAACTTGATAATTGTTTGTATTATCTTTTTACTTACTAGCTTTGATCTTTATTATTCCAATGTGCAATACATCAAACAACTACCAAAATAGTGAGAACAATGACACAGTATATAGGCTGCAAGCCAAGGCCAAAACCCCTCCTCTTGAGGGGAAAACCCGAAAATCTCTTCTTATGTTTCAAATCTTTCAATTGACAAATACCATGACCTAGACTCAGACAAATACCCTCCAAGATCAAGTCTTCCTCGAACTCCAGCTATATTATCTTCGACTTCCCAATAAATTCGAAATTCTGTTGTCCCGCAACTGCTGCAACTGATGCTTCTTCTCTAGGAGACTTTGATCTCCCTTAAACTGCTCTTAACTTCACTTGCCTTTATTCGAGTCCTAAGGCTAGTAGGAAACCCTAAGGGACCTTCATTTGCCCTCTTTCTATTCTTGCTTTAAAAAATCGAACCTTAGACTTCCTAGTGCAAAAACCCTAACTTCGTACTTCCAGAAGAAACTGGTGCCCAGATTTCGTACTGCCCATAAGATTTTGCTGCATAGAAGAAATTGCTGCCTAGATTTCATACTGGCCTAGAAGAAACTGCTGCCTAGATTCGTACTACCCCAAAAGATTATGTTGCCCAAAAGAAATCGTTGCACAAAATTCGTATAAGAGATGAGTGAGTGAATGATCCAAATGGAGGATGAGTTCCTCTTATATATAGGCTTCCTTCAAGGGTGGACATGTCTCTTCACTTAGGACGACTTGACAGCTCATGTAGGCCGACTTGATCTTGGAGATATTTTGACATTTTCAAGACAAAATAAATTTTCTTTTACAATTTACAATGTGCCCATAGGGTCTTCCATATATGACAATGACTCTTATACCTATGACAAACCCTAGAAGCACTCAATGGGTGCTTGACCTATAAAATAAAAGAACTTGAGCATGAAACCCATGCTCCAATAATAATAATAATTTCTTTTTCATTTTATATATACAAGAATACATTTCATACTAATGAAGACTAAACCTAGTTACACATTTTTGAACAATAAGATGTTTCGATTGTAATGAACTTCGACACTACAAAAGAGATTATCCTTAGTATCCTAATCATAGTAAGGACAAGAGGAATAGAGAAGGAGCACACATTACTAAAGAAGTGAAAGAGCCTGGGTCCTAGAAGCCTAAGAATGAATAAGTAAAAAACCTCTACTATGATTGAGATGATCTTCTTCTCAAGAAGGTACTTTTCACTTGTAAACTATGGTTTTGATGTAGTTTAAATTAGATAAAATGCATCTCATTTGAAAATTAGCATAGAAACATTAAAAAGTAAGAGCTCGTGACATGGAAAAAAAGTATGTCTGGTACAAATCCTACTGAATAGGAAGTTCTTAGGAAACCTCACGAGTATTTATAAGAAGCAAAAATCATCATCGACTGAGATCATTGTTGACCACTCTGTGTCAACGATCCCATAGCAATACACCCCTTTTTTTGCAAAAATGATCTATCATGTTTGAATGTTCACATCATTCAAATTTTTATCATTAGTCGGCAATTTGTTAAAGATGAAAACCCATTTTGCATGGTTGTAATGTAAATGGTTTTAGTAAGACCATAATGTGTGTAGCAACCTAGGTAAGTTTAATATTTTGATGACGATTTCTACCTTTTTTGTCTCACTAATTCATTTGTCTCTAGACACAAATGATCAACATAGTTTTTCCCTTCAACCTCACCCCAAAGCTATGGTGGATTTTGTCGTCAAGATATTAAGTGAGTCTTAGTGTTTTTTATCAAGTTTTTGTAAAAGTAATTTGGGAATAATCCTGGCTAATTGGCTAGATTATTTTATTATAGATTACTTGGTCTACTAGATTATATTTTGTGTCGTAGAAATGGGTAGATGTTGAAGGTCTATAATGAACCAGTGTTCCTCCTTCATGTATTAAATTGTAAAATCTTCATATAAAAAGTATTTAGTGCATGGTCCCTCATAATTAGACACCATGGCTAAATATTAGAGGGTTGGGAAAATTATTAATCCCCTCATTAAGTCAATTAATTAAATTTTCTGGCAAAATTAAATTAAAATTCTAAACCATAAATTTAATTAATTTTGTGTCATAGGTAAAATTAAATTCTCCAAAGGTGAAATTCGTTGGTTTCAAAGAAGTTAATTTTTTTGGACGTCCTAAGAAGGGAATATTGAGGAAATCAAGAAATTTTGGACCCTTGGGCCTTGGTGCTTAAGTTCAAAATAATTAATTTGAGTTAATTAAAAATCAACTAAATGATAAACTCGATTTTTCCTAAAAAATTAAATAATTTCGACAGTGATGATTAAAGATTAATTAAATCTTTATGAACGGTTGAGATTAATTTGACAGGGATCAAGCTAACTAGTGGTTGAAGATTTTACTTATAAATTAGAAGTCAGTGTCAGTCTGTTTTTTCATCTGATCTTTGAATCATGTATTGAGCTTTCAAGCTCTCTTATATACCTTTTTTGAATTAATGCAAAGTCTTTAGGGTTTAAACGTGCGGTGGTGTTCCTCTTCATGAAACTATGGTAATATTATTTAATTTCTGCTTAATATTATGTGAAAACTATCAATCAAATAACTCTCTTAGAATAATTTGAATACATGTATCTTATTTCAGTTTATTGGATCTAGGGTAACATTTTTAATTTTGATCGAAGTAGCAGGTATCTATATTTCTTCAAAATTTGGTTGTTGTTCTATTTCTTTACTGGGTTTGGTGGTTTGGTGGTTGTTCTAGTGTTGCAAGAGATCTCTCAGGTTTTTTGTTGAACATTTGGGGATAGTTCTTGGTTGCACCAATCAACTCTCAACATTTATTTTCTAAAGAGCCTACCTCATATAAGCTCCAGGTCTTATCTCAGTATTATTTATTTTTTTTTTTAATTTTTTTTGCAGGGTGTTTTTGGGCTAGTAACTCTCTAAAATTTCAAAATCTTTTAATATCCCGTGGAAAATTGATAGATCTGGCTATTGAGAGCCTTAGATTATCAGATCTAGGAGCGGAGTTGGAGTCATACTCTTCAATTCTGATAGATCTACAACTTTTGTGCATAGATCTGTAAAACTTTTATATAGATCTGGATCTTTGAGGTTTTATTTATTTTTGTACATATGGGTTCTGGGGGTTTTTGTTTTCGTTTTTTGCACGTGCAAATTTGAAATAGAAGTTTAGTTTGAAGCCAGATCTAGACCTTGGAGGGCAAGATTTGGCCTCAATACCATTTTGTAGGGACATCATTCAAGATTATTTTCAGTCTGAGGGTTTAAAATTCATTAGATCTAAAGTTTTTATGAGAGCAAACTTTAAAGCAAAAATATGTTGGTTTAAAATTTAAAATTTTGGGAATTTTTTTTTTAATATTTTTTTATTATAAATTTCTGGGATTCTTGGGCTAACATTTTCTGCTGTGTTTTTCCCCTCTGGAAAAATTCAATTTTTTTTCTTTTTTCTCCTTCTGTCACTACTTTTTTCTTCCTTTTCCCTCATTAATTTTTGCTTTGTTTTCTCTGCATTTTTCTCCCTTTTGCTGCTACCTTTCCATTTATTTCTTCTGCATGTCTGTGGGTTTTTTTTGCCTGCATTCCTTTGCTCCTCTCTGCCTCCATTATTCCGAGCTCCTGCGTCCTCGTTTTCCCTTCCTCATTTCTGTGTCCCTGCTATCCCTTATCTGTTGCTCCCTTATCGCTGCCTCAACTCCCTCTCCGTGCCCATATTCTTCCTCGCTACCGACATCTGTTCCTTGTTGCACTCTTTCCTTAACCTGCATCGCGACCCTTAGTGCTGCCATCTCCCTATCTGCATTCCTCGCCTCTTGCGTTGTCACTATCGTTGCCATTGCCGCCATCTCCCTCGAGCTTCATCTCCTCCACTGTCGACCTGCTCTTTCGCTCCATAACCTGCAAAACTATTCCCTTCTTTACTTTATTTTATTTTTATGTTTTAACTTTTGGTTAGGGTTTAAGTTTCATAACATACAAATTTGATCTTTTTTATTTTGTTTTTGTTTTGATTTTTTTTGTTTAAAATTAGATATATATATATATATATATATCTTTTAATTTTAATTTGTAAAATGTGACTTTGATTTCTTTTTTAGAAATCCATTTTTTATTTTTTATTTTTTTGAAATTTTGATTTTGTTTGAAACAAAAATAAAAATTTTGATTTCCATTTTTTTAATGTGGCTTTCATGTTTCTAAAGAATTGAATCAAAAAAGAACTTTGTGCTTTCACATTAAAATTTTAATTTTTATGTGCCCTTTGGCCCATTAAAACTTTAATTTATTAAGCCTTTTGAATTTTTACTTTTGTCACATTAAAGAACTTAATTAATCATTCACCATATTAAAATCATCGTCGTGAGCCCTAGCACATTAAAATGGGAATAATATAAACTTCTATTTAAAGTTGCTTTTTGGAGCTTTCGTGTTAGGGGTTTAGGACTTTAAAATTTTCAAGGGAAAAATTTTGTGGAGTTAAAAATTTTAAATTTCTCTATAGTCGAAACACATTTAAATATTTTTTAAATCATCTCTAAAAAGCAATACAATTTTCTGGATTGGGGTCACTTAAAAAAAATCATTTTAATTCTGGAATTGTTTGAATTGTGTAGCATTTGAATTTCATGGTTCTACATGGTATTTAACTTCGAAATTTAATTTGCTAAAGTATTTTGCTTGCTAAGGTTTTGAGCATTTTCTTATGCTTGACATCTATCGAGATTGTTAATTACTTGAACTATTGGATATTTATTGCATATTTCTTGGTGATTTTTTCAAGTAATTATTAAGTACATTGTGTATCATTTGAATTTCATGGTTTTACATGGTATTTAACTTCGAAATTTAATTTGCTAAAGTATTTTACTTCCTAAGGTTTTGAGCATTTTCTTATTGGTTTAATTACTTGAACTATTGGATATTTATTGCATATTTCTTGGTGAATTTTTCAAGTAGTTATTAAGTACTCTTTCATAGAACTATAGTAAATTGCATATCTTTTGTTTCCTAAACTGAGTTTTTGAGCATCTATTGACATTGATATTAAATTGTGAAGAAGTTTTTGTTCTCTTTGAGCTATAATTGGTTTAAAAAGACTTGAAATAAGCTTGTGGTTTAATTGTGATATTGTTCAGAAGTTTAGCTTTCAGTGTTTTTATAGTGAAGTGAACATTCATTTTGGTGATTAAGGGTTTTGACATATAACTCTAAAGCAAATCGTGGCATAAGCACTTTCAATTCTTGAATCTAACTTCATATCATCTCCTAATCATCTTCTGCATTTGCATATTAAGTTAGTTCTGCATAACTAAAATTTACTTCCAAGCATAAGCTTAGTCAATAGAGAGATAGGTACCCATCCATCTGTACTTGAGAAGCTTGCTTTTAATAGTACTTAAAATGGTGATCGTTAGAGCCACAGCTCTCTACAGCACTGAAGGCATTAGGTATGTTAGTTTTTCAAGAGAGGTATCGTTAATCACACCTTAGTGTGCTTCACCTTATCTTCTCTTTTCCAATTACTACGAAATCAGGGTCAATATATAAAGGATCGAAGGGTTAAAATTTGGATAGGTATTTAACTAAAATTGACCAAGATTCCTACATCTCAAATTAGTTTTAGGATCTGCATTTCATATAAGATAGTTATTCATCCAAGCAACAATTGCTAATCAATTACTTGGTCCTAAATTTCCTAGCAAGATTGTTGACTTCCGAATTGGTCGCTTCCCAACTAGTTCTTTTTCATTCTATTTCTGTAGGGTCTACCCCCCTTAGCCTGTTGTAAGGAGACAACTTAAATAGAGAGATTGGGGATCAGAGTGACAACCCCTGATCTGATCCATTGTCACGGTGCCTAGGCATTCTGTGCAACAAAAATCACCATAGAAGAAAACATCTTCTAGGGGAGGATATAAAACATCTTCAAGTTTCTCATTAAAATATTCACCGATAAAGAAAGGAAGCAAAAGGTTTTCATCAAGAATTCCAACTTGTCGGATTCAAGAAATAATGGCATGATGACACAACAGGGAAGCAGGTATGAAGGATAAAGTCCTTTCGAATGAAGCTACTACAAGAAGTCTGGATGACTGAAAGAAAAATGAAGTATGTATGCTCACATAGATTATGGTAAAAAGTCATGTCATATGGTTGAAGATATTATGGATCACTATTTCCATCCTTGGAAATCTGATCAAGAAAAGAAAGGATCTCCTCCTTCGAAGAACTGCAAAATAGCATAAGTCGCAGTAGATGAAATCAACATAATATATTCAACATAAGGAAGTTGACTACAATCAAGGAACTCTGATTGGAAGCTCCTGGGAATGAAGTGTGTGAGAAAAAGAAAGGAAGAGATCATGATAATAGATTATAGAAGGCATTCAAAATCCGAAGTCCAAGAAGATTTGACTAGAATATCTCCCAGAAGGATATGAAGACTCTGATAGAAGTCAGAAAAAAATAGAGACCGTTGACATTGAATATATGGGAGATGTGTCAATCTATATGCAGGATGCCGATACTTATAGGAAGACGTCATGGTGAAAGATCATCACAAAGGTACTCGGATTTGAAGTGTTCATTGATTATTTTTGAGCTAACAACTTGACGATGGGTTTATGTAAAATTGTCAAAGGGAAGATCTGTGAATGACTTCCAAGCATACCATATAGAAGGATGTAATGACCTTCCGAGAAATATGGCATGCAAGCAGAATGACATGAAGAAAATCCAGATGGAAAATCTGATAGATCACTTTCTAATGAGTTGAAGGCATGATTGACTCAAGAACAAAAGTGATGAATGATCTATGCCATATATATATATATAAGTTCCCAAAAGGTTGAAGACTCCTTAAAATAAATTCATGACATCAAAGAAAGGAGTTTTTCATACAACTAATTGTTGCTATAGGTCCCTGGTCAAGAGGAAGCATGAGAAGAAGTTTCTTACTTGGAAGAAACTCAGAAATTCCTAACCCGAAAGCTTAGGTACATTCCTTTGTGATAGGAACAAGTACATTCCTTTAATGGAATAAAACCTCCCAGTATAAGAAAGAGCGATAAACATGTTTTGTGCTTCACCTGAGAAGACAACATGGAGGATTGTGTAATCATTTGGCATTTGATGCTCTTGTGGGATGAGATAGGGAATCCCATGAAAGAGAAGTTGTGGAGGACCGATATGCTTTTGGGGACTGGGGAGTCCAAAAAAAGAATAGTCCTCATGGAGCGTATCCTGAGAGAACCAGGATGGGGTATGTTTTGAGAGTGGCAATGATGAGTATGTCTATAAATCATTGGTCTCGCCAGCTTTGTGCTCTGATCTTATGGAGAGATAGAGATGTTAATCAAGGCCTTGCTATATAAATTTTGGGTGGTATGATGCTACACAAATGAGTTACAAATCTGAATTCTTCTTATGAGAGATTCTTCAGATTGAGAAAGTCCACGGTACCATTATGAGTACCTCCCTAGTTCAGAAGGAGTGTTGACATGTAATTATGATTTTATGTAAAGAGATGAAAATAAGAAAAATGAAATTATTATATTGACTTGCTTCATGGGTTTCATGAGCAAGGGATTTTGTTTTTGAGTGACTCCCATTGAGAGTCTTTAGGTTTTATTTGTCATCTAGTCATAAAATATAAGGGTCATTGTCATGTAAATGAAGTCGTGTTACACTTTGTAAAAGGTCATCTTGTCTATGTAAGGTATCTTCCAAAGACTTGTCACCTAACCTCTTCAAGTCGGCCTACACACGTTGAAGAAGCTGCCAGAACAAGTCGGCCTACATCTAGCTGTCAAGTCGTGTTAAAGATCTAGTGAAGAGGAGTATAAATAGAGGAGCCCAACCTCCATTCTAAGCATCAAGTTCAAACTCAATCCAACGAAGAGAAGTGCGGAAGGAAATGCGAAAAGGAGGCAGTGAAAAAGGGTTTTCTTTAAAGCTAAAAGGACACTCTTCTAGGGTAACGAAGAAAGAATATTTTAGGGCAAACGAAGCAGAATCTTCTGGGACAACGGAGTAGGATCTTCTGGGGCAATGAAGAGATCTTCTAGGGCAACGAAGAGATCTTTTGGGGCAGCGAAGAAGGGATCTTCTGGGAGGCAGTGAATAGGACTTTTCTGGGATAGCGAAGGAAGAAATCTTTTGGGACAGAGAATTAGAGATTGAGTTTCTCTAGAAGACATAGAGATCGAGATTATCTAGGTAGTTGTGAAAGTAAAATGTAAGAAATAGAGACAGAGTTTCTCTAGAAGACGCAGAGAAGGAGCAAGAGGAGGAAGAACTAGGAAGACCAAGTTGGTGACAAGGTTCTTGAAGAGGATACTAGAGTCAAGGGTCAGCATCATGGTCTTAGTACTTATCAATTGAAGATCTAGAGAAGGAGAATGTTGATCGGGTTTTCCTCTCAAGTGGTGAGAGGTTTGACCCTGGCTGAAGAAGTCTATATACTGTGTCACTTGTCATTATTTATTTTGATAGTTGTTTTGATGAAAATAACACACTAATAAGATAACAAAGTGAAAGATCATAAGTAAATAAGAACAAACATATCACAAGCAATTATCAAGAAGAGAAATTGCTAACATTAAAAGCCCTATATTTCTATGATATTTCTCAACAGAACATTAATCTTATAGCTAAATTGATTGCATATAAATTATTTTTTAGGACTGTTGGGCAATTTCCAGATCTGATATATTTACTACAACCATTTATCCTATCATATAAACTAAATAAGAATCATCAAAATTGATTGACGATCATCTAAAAATCACTCAATTGATTAGCTAATCATTGGAGTTTATTTGGCATTAATATTGAGGCACCTTGTTGGTTTATTAAATGTTAGTTTTTGGTAGCACCAGATGTGCTTTCGCCATAAAAATTGGTGGAGAGGCTAAGACACATGAGTTCTAAAGAACCTAGAAACTGTTTGGTGAAATTCCACCTGGATTGTATTTTATTAAAATAATTAATATTTTTAATGGGGTTTCTAAGTCTAAACTTTGGAAAATTAAAATATTAATGGGTATTAATCAAAATATGGGTGAGAATGATCTATAAGGTAGATCAAGTCATGTTTTAATCTTAGTCGTTGATTAGAGACTTAATCTCGGCTGTTGAAATCTCAGCGAGAAAAGTATAAGGAGGCTGGGGCTTTATTTAGAGATACATAAAGAGATTGAGAAAATCGATTTTCTGAGGTGAGAAGTTCTCAGAAGGAAAATCGATTGAGGAGATCTTGCAGCAGAGGGGCAGTGAGAATCCGGGAGAAGGAATTTCCGGAGAGTACAAGGCAAAGAGGACATAAAGACATCTAGAGGACGGTTGATGTTTGCCTACGCAACACTGACGCAAAGGCAGTGCAGTGAGTGAGAGGATGTCGAGTTTCTGTTGAGGGAATTTGAAGTTCAGTTGCCGAAAGCCAAGGTGTGAGACTGGAGGCAGGAAAGTCGATTTGTCAACTAGCAGAAGATCTAGAGCAGAGAGGCAACGTAAAACCCAGGAGGGGTAACACGGAAGTTGCCCAGGGTGATGCAGTTTGATGCAGAGGATGACGCAAAGCCTCCAGAGCTGAAGGATCAGTTATTGATTCTCCAGTGACAGGGTGAGATCATTTCACCAGTCTTTTGTCAAGTATTTTCTTTATAAAGGATTACTAGTTGAGCATCCTATATTTGTACTCATAATTTTCTCCTGCATAATAATAAACCCTCAAAGTTGCTGCATCGGTTTAGGGGACGCAAAAGCTTCCCAGGGTGACGCAGTTTGACGCAAAGCCTCCAGAGCTGAAGGATTAGTCATTGATTCTCCAGTGACAGGGTGAGATCATTTCACCAGTCTTCACCAGTGTTTTGTTGAGTATTTTCTCTGTAAAGGATTACTAGTTGAGCATCCTAGATTTGTACTCATAATTTTCTCTTGCATAGTAATAAACCCTCAGAGCTGCTGCACTGGTTCCCACATTGGGTTTTTTTGGGGATTATTATGTCCAAAAATATCCTATGTATCTTGTTCTTTTCTCAGTTTTCTGCTTCATGTAATCAAATATTAGAGTAGTGTAGGTTGTAGAAGTAATTTGCTTCAATATTCAGAGAATAACTTGATGAATGTATATTAAATCAAGTGAAGTAGATTCAGATTTGCTACAGTAGGGGTTCCTTGAGGATTAGGAATTTTCACATTAAACATTGAATCACTGATATTCCGAGTTATTACAAATCCGATATACATCATTTTTAGGGTTGATCTAAGCATAATAAATCTGATCTATAGTGTTTAAGCAGTCCTATAATCAAGTGAATATCATTGGAAGTTAAATGCATTGATTTTCTAGCTTATCTTTGGCATCTTGCATCACTTTTTGACTGCTGATATAAAATTGCATACCTCTGAATACAAGGTTGTAAATTTGATATATATTGTTTAAACAACCCTATAAACAACCCTATAATCAAGTGAATATCATTGGAAGTTAAACGCATTGATTTTCTAGCTTATCTTTGGCGTCTCGCATCACTTCTTGACTGCTGATATAAAATTGCATACCTCTAAATACAAGGTTGCAGTGATAATAAATCACATATATGTCTCTAAAATTGGGCAAGGAAATTTTACAGTTCATTGTCATTCATGGTTGAAGTGAGTTGGGCTTAATTTTAGTCATTGGCATATTTTACACTCTTGCATTCACATAAGTGCTCCAATCAAGTTGATACGTGTTTAATTGACTAATTTCTCTAAGTGACATTGTGGATTAATGCTCTTAATTTCTCATTGCCATTAGTGTCATTGAGTGGATTGATTGCTCATTATTAAATTGGATATCTCTTGTGGATGTTATTCTGATCATAATTGTGACAAAAGATTTAAATTTCTCTCTTGTATCTAAGTGGCATATTGGTGATTTATTGATTACGCCGTAAGGCGTTTCCCTTTGGAAAAGACTCCCCTAATTGCCACTGTCCACCGTTTTTCACCGTTGATCTTTGTGTTAGACTATCGAAATATTATCCACGATCCGCGCGAGTTTTGGTTGGTTACTGTTTTTCAACATTGAACCATGTGTTACATGATTCAAATATTATCCACAGTCCACGAGAGTTTTGGTTGGTTAGGATAACATCGTTTTACAGTATAACGGTTTTTGTTGGGGCTTATAGTTGGTTAGGGTAAAATCTTTATACAATATAACGACTTTTGTTGTGGCTTACCTTATTGGCACTGTGTCAGAGCATGGAATCGTTTACATTTACGTTGCCGACGGAGATGATGAAGATCAAAATCCCCTATGCGATCCGAAGTGGTTTGCAATTTGTTTGTAAACCATTACAATTCCCGACATGAACCGAAGACAGGATGGATGCTTTGGTGCTTTCATCTGCGACAAGTTTTTCGTTATTAGCCGTGATCTAATCAGGTGGAGTGCAAAAGTTTATGATCCAGAAACAAGGGCATGGACAACACTGGAGAATATGGGATATAAAGAGAAGGGAAAGGCCCACTGGCATGTCTGGTTGTTTTTTCTTGCAGCAAGGAGTGATGGAATACGATTCCAATGAAAACATGTGGAGGGCATTGGGTTCTCTTGCTAAAACTCTTGAAAGGATTTAGTGTTATGGGAATATTTTTGTTTACGGTAATGCCGAGAGTAATGTTAAAGTTTGCTATATCTATGAGCTTCCTATAAGAACTGCAGTAGGAAAGCAAACATAAATAATTGGGATGTACAAAGTATTAACAGTGCCTTTAGTTTTGAGATTTGAAATTAAGTAAGAATGACATTTTGTTTACTAATTTTTATATTGAGTGATCTTCAATATGCCAGACACTTCTAGAATTTATGCCTTACAACGTTTCCTTTGCAACATCTAGTGCAATTGCTAGTTATAATATTGGAGATTGTTAATTGTCTTAAGTTGCATTAATCTTGTCTTTGAGCAATTGTCTATTTATATTACTACCACATTTCTCTAGCACTGTTAAGCTTGAACACTTTCTCTTGTAGTTGAGATTTTATTCATTTATTGTTTAAGTACCTCACTGTTTTTAATTGAAAATCATTGTCATTAAGTACTTAACAAATTAAGTAATCCCACCTTAAGAGCATTCATCTCTTGCACTTGCATACTAAGGATAGCCTCTTGCATTAATAGTTTACCTCCAAGCATAAGCTTGGTTGATAGAGAATATGACCACCTTTCTAAATTTAGCTTGAGGGGCTTATCACTTCTTTAGTGGTTAACATGGTGACCTTTCAATCGTCAGAGCCACAACCTTTGCAGTACTAGAGGCATCAAGTGGTTAGAACACGAGGGGAGGTATCGTTAATCAAGCCTCTGCTTGGATTCCCATTGGATTCTATCCCACAACCTACTCTAGAGACTAGTTCCAAAATAGTTAGGAGGAAGGTTACACTTAGAATAGGCATCTAACTTAAAATCAACCAAGATTTTGCATTTCACCTAGCTTGTAGGATTTCCACTTCATCTAGGATAGTCAAACATCCAAGCAACAATTGTTCATCCGATTACTTGGCATCAAATTGATAATAAGCAAGATTTTGACTCCATAAGGCACTGGTCTCACATTTAAATATAATCCAATATTTAAGTCTTGCTAAATTTAACCAAGTAGCTAGGCCATTCAATCGTGTCTCTCGGACTTGTTGGTTGCCAACTTGTTGTTCATATTCACATTTCGATAGGGACTAGCCCCCATAACATGCTGTTGGGAGACAACTAGAATGAAGAGGTTGGGGATCAGAATGACAATTCCCAACTTGAGTCGTTGTCACAATGCCTGTATGATCCAGGTGGATGTTGGTGGCCATCCACCTATCCCACTTGGACCCCCACAACGTCTCTTTTAGTTTTTCAGTTTCCTTAATTGTAGCACACTTTACTATTTTTAGTAGTTTTTCGGGTCTTGAACTTCCAGAGCCGTTTTGAGGCCCTAAACGACGTTTTTTGGGAAAACTAGGAGCAATATGAGTCCATGGATTGACGTCGCTCTTCCCAAAATTGCAGTCCTCAGATATATCTTTCTAACAAGCTACAGTACACATCAAACGAAGATTGTATGCCAATGTTACGACCCCAAGAAGTTGATGTACCAATTTACCCAAAACGGGGTCCATAGTGTGGCGCTTCATCTCCTAGGGTTAGGTTTTTGGATGTTTAGGGTTTTCCATTGTTTCTCAACGATAAATAGGCCTTCGAGCCTCATTATAACACAGTTCAGAGGCATGTAGCCGTCACATCTCTTTTCAGAGATAAGCTACCATCGCCCTAACTTGTTTATTTCCATTTCTGTTTATAAGCATATTTCAATATTTTACAGTAATGAAATGAAGCATTGTTTCTGCTGCATCTTTGTATGTATGGTTATATTTGTAATTTGTTGCGTTCCTATTTAAATCCTGATCAGTGGTATTAGAGCGGTCTGCTCTTTCTCTGTCTTTCTTTGCGTGTCCCCAATGAGGTCGGGATATAAGGAGTTAGGGCTTGAATTGGTAAAACCTTTGCAAGACCAGCCTCGAAAATCCCGACGACCTCCCATGGTGGATGAAAAGAAAGACGAGGGGGCAGGACATCCTATCAAAATCTTGCTCGAAGAAGCCCTCAAGCGACAAAGGAACATGATGATGGAAAACTTTCCCCAGATCTTTCAGTGGCTACATAGGGGTGACGCATCGGCTTCCAACAGCTACTCTGGAAAAGCCACACCCTTTAAGGTACAAGTTAATTTTGAAATCCCCATATTCAAGGGTTAGATAGACACAGATGCCGTAAATAAATGGTTAAATCTGCTAGAAGGGTATTTTTCTGTTCATGATTTTTCCAGTCGGGAAAAGATTATTTTCGCTCTTCTCAAAGTAGCACCCCATGTCAAGGATTGGTGGGAAACCTACTGCGAGCAGAAGGATGATAGTACAGGCTCACTATTTTCATCTGCACCCACTTGGAATTCATTCTGGGATGCCATCAAGGAGCATTATTAACATGTCAAAAGCTATGAGGACAAATACATAAAGTGGACCACGCTGCGGCAGGGAAGGGACCAAGATGTGCCGATGTTCACAAACATTTTTCATACCCTTCGCACACAGTTGGGTATCAAGGATTCTAAGCTACATTTGGTACTCAAATACCGCGGCTACGTACACAGGTATATCTAGGACAAGATGGAGTTCCTGAACATCTCCTCGCTCGACACGTCAAACCGATACGCTGTCAAGATCGAGCAAAAGTTTAAACAGAAGAAGCGAGACTTTGGATCTGCGAATCCAAAGCAAGGGAAAGGCTTCCCCAAATTGCAGAACCAAGGACAAAGCCAAGACGGGGCAACCCAAGACAACCCGTCAAAGCCACAAGAAAAGAACAACACCATGAAGTCGAAGAAGGACACAAGAAAGTGGTGTGAGTTCCATAAGAGCCCTACTCACAACATAAGTGAGTGTCGGACCAAGCAGTCCCTGGTGGCTGAGTTGAAGGCTTCAGAATCAAATGCATGCTCCGACCCTTAGTCAGAACCCAACAAGGGGAATGGCAAAGGGAAGCAAATCATTGATGCGGAGCCCAGCATCACTGTTGCCACCGCCAAGGTCCAGAAGAATGAGCCCGAAGATCTAGAGGAGGGGGAGCATCTTTTCTACTCACAGATGTGGGTGAAGAGTTCGCCACTACAATTCATTGTCAACAATGGAAGTGAAAAGAACCTCATTTCAACAGAGGTTGTGAAGTGGCTTGGACTCCCAACCATACCACACCTGCAACTGCATAGCATTGGGTGGCTTCACCAAGGACGATATCTCTGAGTTCGCCAGCAATGTTGCCTTCCATACAACATCAAGCCCTTCATAGATGAGGTATTGTGTGATGTTGCACCGCTTGATGTTTGCGATGTATTATTAGGCCAAACATACTTGTGGAGGCGACATGCTGTGTATGAGTCAAGGCCTCACGCTATTATTATTTCTTTGGGTAACTCATTATACAGGATACCGGAGGTAGCCCCACCTACCGCCACCTCTTTGATCATTGCTAAGAAATGCAGCAAGCTCATCTCCCAGACTAGGAAATTCATTTTCTGTCTGGTTCGCTCCCAAAGTAAGGGGAAGATCATCACCACATCCATGACCCCCGCGAAGGATTCCTCCACGCAACGACCACAGATGGATACAGTCATGAAAGCATACATGAACATCTTCTCCTCACCCACAGGGACACCGTTGCACTATCGGGTCAAGCATTCATTCAATCTGACTCCTAGAGCACCTCTACCCAATGGGTCGATATATCGTCGCTCCATTCTAGAAAATGCCACGTACAAGCAACGACATGATCAGGTACCACACAAGTTTCAAGTGGGCGACAAAGTTTGGTTGCATCTGCAGAAAGAACGCCTTACAAGAGCCCATACCAAGGCTGTGGGAAACAATGCTTTGGAGCACAACATTTCCCCATTCCTGCTTGCACCGAGTGTTCAATGTGGACTGCCCTCGACCATGCTTCCCACCATTACTGGACACATCAGAGGTTGCAGAACAACTCACCAGGAATTGAGTTCAGCAGAAGTTTCCTCATCTCATGGAAGAACTCAACGCAATGGGGACCATTGCTTCCTTAGGGGGGAGGAATGATCCCTATCCCACTTGGACCCCCACAACTGTCTCTTTCAATTTTTCAGTTTCCTTAATTGTATCACAATTTACTATTTTTAGCAGTTTTTCGGGTCCTCAACTTTTAGAGCCATTTTGAGGCCTTGAACGACATTTTTTGGGACAACTGGGAGCAACATGGGTCCATGGATTGATGTTGCTGTTCTCAAAGTAGTAGTCCTCGGATAGATCTTTCTAACGAGCTATGGTATGCATCAAACGGAGATTGTATACCAAAGTTATGACCCTGGAAAGTTGATATACCAAATTACCCAAAACGGGGCCCATAGTGTGGCACTTCATATCCTAGGGTTAGGTCTTGGATGTTTATGGTTTTCCATTGTTTCTCAACGATAAATAGGCCTTCGAGCTCATTGTAACACAGTTCAGAGGCATGTAGCCACCACATCTCTTCTCAGAGATAAGCTACCATCGCCCTAGCTAGTTTATTTCCATTTCTATTTATAAGCATATTTAAGCATTTTACAGTAATGAAATGAAGTATTGTTTCTGTTGCATCTTTGTATGTATGGTTATATCTGTAATTTGTTGCGTTCTTGTTTAAATCTGGATCACTGTACAATCTAAGCAACAACAAGACTCTATTGGGCTCTAGGATCATCAAAATAAATTTTATTTTTGTAATTATAAATGTTTAGAGGCTCCATCAGTCAAGTCAGCAAACCCTTCTCTATTCGGCCTACAGTAAGCTTAATAAACCTTTTAGAAAGACTATACAATAGAGAGTCTACAACCTCCTTCGGTACAAGTGCAAGTTTTTGATTTGATCTGTGACCAAGACTACAGGTGCGAAGAGGGCTAGTAGAGGCGAGAATAAAGGAGAAGTTTGAAGGATTAAAATCTTTGTTATTTTCTTCTTTGGACAGTCAATATATACACAAGAAGTTTTAGATCCAAGGTTACAAAAAAGGTTGCAGAACCATAAGGCTAGGAGAGCCTCATCTTAACATTGCAGAACCGTAAGGCTAAGAGAGCTTCATATTAACATTGCATAATTGTAAGGCTAAGAGAGCCTCATCTTCATGAATATCTACTCCATTTGTGTAGCCTTGGTCTAAAGTTTGGTATTTAAAGTCTCCTTTGAAGTTGATAAGAAAATTAGTTCTTTTAGGTTTTCCCCTTTTGGAGGGGTTTTGCCCTGGCATGGAGCCTATATCATGTTTTCATGTGATCTTTATTGTGTTTGGCATTTATTTGATGAAGAGAACATTAACATAATCAAGTTAAGAACCTGAATCACAAATAAATGTCAAAGAAGGAAAATGATAAGTTAAATATGCTACTCTAATCCATTTTCCAACATGCAAAGATAGATGAACTCTCTTCTCATTTTGAGAAGTTTTCACTCATTGCTTGTATGGAAAGTTCCCTAGCTACCAGTTTATGGTATATGGATAGTGGTGTGTCTTCTCATATGACAAGAAACAAGAACTACTTCAACAAATTGTCAAAAAAAGACATGTAGTGTGATATTGAAATGGGAGATAATCAATGTTTTAAAAACCGTTTTGAAAAACCGGTAACTGGTCAAACCGGCCGATTAGCAAGCTGGCCAGTCCGAACCGGCCAAAAAACCCGGTCAGACCTTGCCTTTCGCCATTTTTGGGGCCCTAACCGGTGAAAACTAGCCGGTTTGTATCAAACCGGCCGGTTTCGTCCTAAACCGGCCGGTTTATGGCATGCCCGCCGATTCATGCAAAAAGGCGTTGGTGGTTTGTGGTTTAGGGGTTTTGAGGGGGAGGTAAAGGTATTTTCCCTCCAAAAACACCCTCTCCAAGCTATAAGAGACCCCTCTCACTCTCATTTGTCTCACACAACCGATTTGGAGTGTTTGTGAGTTTGTTTGTGAGCTTGGAGAGTGTGGAGTTTTTGCTGAAGTAGTCATCTTGGAGTTGGAGTTGGAGCTATTTTGGAGATAGTGTGTAGCTGTCAGTGGAGTTGCCATCTTCAAGAGGAGGCTAAGGGAGCTAGTTTGCATTTCCAGGTAAGGATTTGCGCTTGATAATTCCTCATTTGAGTCTGCTGTCCATGATTTTTTTTTTATGTGTTATAAACTTCTCACTTCTATGATTTATCATGTATGCTATAAACTCTCTAGCTCTATGCTATCAAATTTTGTAGCTTGAGCCTTGCATGTGCATTTGTTTTCCTACATTTATCTTTGGTTTTCCATTTTGCTTAGCTGCAATTTTTTTTTAAATGACATATTTCTTTGCAAATTGTTATTATTTCAAGCAAACATGGCTCCAAAAGGAAAGGACAGTGCATGGGCTCATTGTGATGTAATTGATGGAAAAATGATATGCAAATTATGCCATAAATCTATTGGAGGTGGGGGTATTCTTAGGTTGAAACAACACTTGGCTGGGATAAGAGGCCAAGTAAAGCCATGTGATGCACCAAATGCACTGTTAGGTCCTATTAGGGCAGAATACATTTCCAAGCTTGAAAATTTTTATGAGGATAAGGCTAGGGAGAAGGCCATCCAAGATGACATTGCAAGGAAGAGGGAATTAGTTGAAGCCATGAAAGAGAGTGGGTATGATGATTATGAGATTCAAAACTCCACTTCTATCCCTTCCACCAATGACCCCTTTCACTATGTTCATCCTTCTATTGGCCAACCATCAAAAGGAACAAAGAGAACAACATCCAAAGTTATTTCTCATCTTCTGCCAACATTGCCTCTTCTAATCCCACTTCCTCCCAGCCAAGTTCTCAACCCACTTTGGATCAACATTGGAAAAGACAATGCAAAGAAACTTCTCACCAATACATTGCTAGATGGTGGTATGATTCAGATATCCCATTTAATGCTGCTCGTCACCTTATTACCAAGCTATGTGGGACTCTGTTATAGCTGCAGGAAAGGGCTTCAAAGGCCCTAGTATGCATGACTTGAGGGGATCTATTTTGCAAAAAGAGATATCTTCCATTGATGAGTATTTGGTTGATTTTAAAGATTCATGGCTCAAAACAGGTTGTTCCATTATGTCAGATGGATGGTCCGATGGAAAGAACCGCACTATCATTAATTTCCTTGTTTCTTGCCCTCAAGGAACCATGTTTTTGAAATCAGTTGATGCATCTGATAAGGTAAAGGATGCAATCCTTCTATTTGAGCTTTTGGATAATGTTATTCAGGAAGTTGGGGAGCAGCATGTTGTGCAGGTCATCACTGATAATGCCTCAAACTATGTTCTTGCTGGAAAGATGGTTGAGGCCAAATATAAGACCATATTTTGGACTCCATGTGCTGCACATTGCATAGACCTCATGCTTGAGGATATAGGCAAAGTGGAGTGGGTAAAAAACACTGTAGAGCATGCCAAGTGCATTACAAAATACATTTACAACCACTCATGGGTATTGAACCTAATGAGGAAACACACTGGAGGCAAAGAGCTTGTTAGGCCTGCAATTACGAGATTTGCAACTCACTTCCTCACGTTGCAATGTCTCAATGGTCAACATAAAAACTTGCAGAAAATGTTTTCCTCTGATGAATGGTCTGAATCTCGGTGGGCTCGTAGACCAGATGGAAAATACACCAAAAAGAAAGTGTTAGACACTTATTTTTGGAAAAGGTCTGTAGAGCTTGTGAAAATTACCGAGCCCTTGTTAAGGTGCTAAGGTTGGTGGATGGGGAAAGATTGGCCATGGGCTACATTTATGAAGCTATGGATCAGGCAAAGGAGCAGATACGGGCAGCTTACAAGGACAGGTTAGCTAAATATGGCCGTATATGGGAGATCATTGATAACAGATGGAACAATCAACTCCATCGTCCTATACATGCAGCCGGGTATTTTTTGAACCCAAGGTATCACTATAAAAATCAGCTAGGAGATCAACATGATGGGGAGGTCAGAGCTGGATTGATTGATTGCTTGGAGCGCATGGTCCCTAGCCATGTAGACCAGTTGGAAATACATAGACAGCTTACTATTTTCAATATGGCAAGTGGTACTTTTGGCAAAAACTTGGCAAAGATGGCAAGAGATGTGGACCAACCAGGTAAGCAATTCCAATTTCCATTTTGTTTTTCATTTCAAGTTAAAATTGTTTACGTTCTTGAATCTTTACAATTCAAATTATAAACTAAGTTACTAATTAATGTCTTTTTCTTTGCAGCACATTGGTGGGAGTCATTTGGTGGCCAGTGTCCTCAATTGCAAAGGTTTGCAATTAGAGTCCTCAGTCAAACTTGCAGTGCTTCAGGTTGTGAGCACAATTGGTCTGTTTTTGAGCGCATACACACGAAGAAGAGAAACCGTTTGGAACAAAAACGGTTAAATGATCTTGTTTTTGTGCAATACAACCTTCGACTGAGGAGGAACCAAATGATGAGCAAATCACCTGATCTAGATCCCATTGTGTTGGACGATATTGATCCAACATCAGAATGGGTGGAGGAGACTGAAGATCCTGTGTTTGAGGCTGATTTTGATATTGACATGGCTTTAGCGGGGGATGAGGCAGATGATGTGGCAGGCATCAGAACCAGGATCAGTAGCAGCGTCAAGGAAAGACAAGGAACCAATGGAAGGCACTAGTCGTGCAGGTCGACAAACTCGTGCTTCCATTAGGTCCACTTCTATTGTCATTGGTGGCATTGATACTGAGGTTGCAGATCAGGCTGAGGCATCCTCAGACTCTGCACCATATGATGTCTATGTAGCTCTTGATGATGATCCTGTGTCTAGTAGTGGTGATGGACTTGATGATTGATCATGTGTACACTGTAGACTTGTAGTAGGCCAATGGCTTCATAGCTTGCAACATTGTTTTTGGACTTTATAGGCCATTTAGAGCCTCATTTCTTATGTATTTTGCTATTTTGTCGATGATATGTATTGTACTCGGTGCCATTTTGATATATTCACCTTTACATGGTATATAAATGAGAAAACTTTGCATATTTTGTCTCTATTGGCTTGGAATCATGGTTTTACATCTTAAAAATAGTTTTGTTTCATTAAAAATTAATTATTTAATGTATTTTTTTTTAAAACCGGTTCGTTTAGACCAAACCAGTCCCGGTTAGACCGGTTCCGGTCGGTAAACCGGTTCATTAGGTGGACCGGTCCGGTCACCGGCTCTGGTTTTAAAAACATTGGAGATAATGGGAAGTACCAAGTCGAGGGTATTAGTATAGTTCGTTTTGAGAGGGAGTCTGGAAACCCTCTATATGTTTGAAATGTTCTTTACATACTAGGGCTCAAGAAGAACCTCATTTCAATTTCAGCTTTGGAGGATATGGGGTATGAAGTAACCTTCAGACAGGGTAGGGTCTTTATAAAACCCTCAAACTCTAAGGTGCCAAAGCAGATTGGGGTTAAGCACAAGAGCCTATACAAATTATAGTCTAAGACAATCACAACATTAACTAGTAGAGGGGGCAGTGACTTAGGCAACGAGCCTAAAGAGTTATGACATAGGCAAATGGGACATTTTCACCATGAAGCACAAAAGATTCTTAAGGAGAAGCAACAAGGATGCCTCAATGCAACGTGGATCAACATGAGGTGTGCAAGGGTTGCACACTTGACAAGTATGCTGAGTCATCTTTTCCTAGCAAAGATAACAGGGCCAAGGGTATCTTAGACCTTGTTCATTCATATGTATGTGGTCCTTTCTCTACAATATCCCTTAGTGGGTACAAGTACTATGTCACCTCCATACATGATCACTTAAGGAAGACCTGGACATTTTTCATGAAGAAGGATGAAGTCTTCTCGAAAATTTTGGAGTTTAAGGCCTTGGTTGAGAACCAAACTGGCAAGAAAATCAAGGCACTAAGGTTTTATAATGGTGAGTACACCTCAAACGCATTCAAGGAGTTGTGTGCCACGAAGGGCATCAAGAAGGAGTTGACCACACCATATAATCTTAGTAGAATGGGGTGGCAAAGTACAAGAACAGGGGCATTTTTGGAGTGACCAAAGCCATGTTGCATGACCAGGGGTTGCCCAACTTTCTTTGGGTTGAGGCATGCAATACGACAATTTTCTTGCAGAACCGGAGCCCACATAGAGTGTTAGCGCGAGTTACACTAGATGAGATGTTTACAAGGAAGACACTAGATGTCTCATTTTGGCATATTTGGTAGCCTTGTATATTTCCATGTACTAGAGGAGTAAAGGAAGAAGTTGAAGCCCACAACAGAGAAGGGCATGTTCGTGGGCTATAGTGAGACATCGAAGGCGTACAAGGTGTACATTCCAATACATAGTGTTGACCACTACCGGTCAACTACCCATGCAGTACACCCCCCTTTTCTTTGCAAAAAGGGGCAGCGCCTGAGCGACGTGTCCGTGCCAGCCTACAGTCATCAACAGCTTAATCATTTTAATTGTAAACCCAGTCTGCATGTATGAATTGTAAACAATCTAAGCAGATCAGAGTCATGTATGTAAAATTGCCTAGGTGGACCTAACTTTCTAATGATAATCTACGTCCCGGGAGGTTTTTCGTCTCACCGATCTACGATCGGCAGAGTTTTCCTTCAACCTGACCCCAAAGCCGGGATGCATTTTGTTATTAGAACTTTAGGAGAATCCTAGTGTGTTAATCTGCTAGATTATAGTTGTGTCGCAGAAACTGAGTATTTTGTGAGGGTCTGTATTAAAGGGGTTTGTCCCCTTAAGATGTAAATTGTAAAAGTCATGATGTAATGTGTCTTGAGGGTTGAAGAATGTTTTAGTCCCTCATGAGTCCTAAGTCCTAGGTCCTAGGTGATGTTTCCAACGACCTAGTTCGAATGATCCATTTAAGAAAATAAATGAAATACTAAAATAATAAAATAAATAAAAATTAAAAAAATTAAAAAATGAAATAAATAAAAAATAATAAAAAGTTCATAAAATAAAGCAAAAACCCTAAATAATAAAATAATAAAATTTTTTGTGAATGCATGCAAAATATCATTTTTTAATAAATTCGACGGATGAGATTAAGAGATGTCTTAATCCTCATTGACGGTTGAGATCACTTCAACATGGATCACTCAAACTAGCTGTTGGGATCATTTCCTTTATATAGGGTCTTAGGGGGTCATTTCAAGGTTTTATCATCTGATCTGTGAGTCTGTACTGAAAAAAGCTCTCTTGTAATCTGATTTCTGGTTAATAAAAGAAGACTTTGGGGTCCAAATCGTGCTGGTGTTACTCTCTGGAATTGCTGTGAGATCTTTAATTTTTTGCATATTTCAATTTTCAGCCATTAATCATAGCTTGTTTTTTTTTTCTAGAGTATCGTGAGCACAGGTATCTTGTTCACTTGCTAGGGTTAGAGTGTTGCTAGGGTTTCTGAAATAATGGCAGGTATCTCCATTATTTCCTGAGATCTGGCAGCATTCTTGCTCCCTTTGCTGATGGTTGCTTGAGATGTGTGTTGACCTCTACTGGTCAACTTCCCATGCAGTACACCCTCTTTTCTTGGCAGAAAGGGGTAGCACCTGAACGACGTGTCCGTGCCAGCCTACAGTCATCAGCAGCTTGATCATTTCAATTGTAAACCCAGTCTGCATGTATGAATTGTAAATAATCTAAGCAGATCAGAGTCATGTATGTAAAATTGCCTAGGTGGACCTAACTTTCTATGATAATCTATGTCCCGGAAGGTTTTTTGTCTCACCGATCCATGGATCGGCAGAGTTTTCCTTCAAACCTGACCCCAAAGTTGGGATGGATTTTGTCATTAGAACTTTAGGAGAATCCTAGTGTGTTAATATGCTAGATTATAGTTGTGTCGCAGAACTGGGTGATTTATGAGGGTCTGTGTTAAGTGGGCTTGTCCCCTTGAGATGTAAGTTGTAAAAGTCATGATGTAATGTGTCTTGAGGGTCGAAAAATGTTTTAAATCCCCTCGTGAGTCCTAAGTCCTAGGTCCTGGGTGATGTTTCCAAAGGTTTAGTTCGATGATCCATTTAAAAAATGAAATAAAATAATAAAATAAATAAAAAATTTAAAAATTTAAAAAATTTATAAAATGAAATAAATAAAAAATAAAAAAAAAAATTTAAAAATTTAAAAATTTAAAAAATAATAATAAAATAATAAATAATAAAAAAAATTAAAAAATTGAAAAATTTAAAAAATATGAAATCAATAAAAAATAATAAAAAAAATTTAAAAATTTAAAAAATAATAATAAAATAATAAATAATAAGAAATTTAAAAAATTTAAAAAATAATAATAAAAAATTAATTGAATAAATCGACGGATGAGATTAAGAGATGTCTTGATCTTCATCAACGGTCGAGATCATTTCTACATGGATCATTCGAACTAGCCGTTGGATCATTTCCTTTATATAGGGTCTTAGCTGGTCATTTCAAATTCATTCGATCTGTGAGTCAGATACTGAAGAAGCTCTCTTGTAAATCTGTTTTTGGTTAATAAAAGAAGACTTTGGGGTCCATATCTTGCTGGTGTTACTCTCTTAAAATGCTGTGAGATTGTTTCATTTTCTGCATATGTTATTTTCAGCCGTTAATAATAGCTTTTTGTAAAGTATTGTGAGCACAGGCATCTTGTTCACTTGCTGGGGTTTGGGTGCTGTTAGGGTTTCTGAAGTAATGGCAGGTATCTCCATTACTTCCTGAGATCTAGCAACATTTTTGCCCTCTTTATTGACAGTTGTTTTGAGCTGTGCAGAAAACATCATTGAAGGAAATTTTGTGGGCGTTCGGGGAAGTTCTCGGCTGAACCAGCCAACTCCCACAAGCATTTTTTGCTGAGCCCAATTGGATTTGATCCTGGGTCTATCATTCGGTTTATTTTTCTAAGTTTGCATGAGAGATTTTCTGAAGTTCTTCACAGTAACAATCTGAAATTTCTGTTCTTTAAAATGTTTTCCGTGCTTATTGCTGAATCTGGCTGTTAAGGGGCCAAATCTGTACATTAATAAAATGTTCTAGGGTTTTAATTTTTCTGGTCTAGGGTTTTAAATGTTTGTTTTATGCAGTTTTCATTAGGGTTTTTTCTTCTTTTGTGTTTGCAGGTATAGGGTTTTGTCCTTTTTTTTTTTTTTGGAAGCTATAAATTTTTATATTTTTTCGATTTTTTTTTTTTTTTTCAAGTCGAGATGCGAAATTGATATCTGGTTAATGGTTTATGATTCATGGTGGTTTAAAGCATTCATCTTTATCTTTTCGAAATTCTCAGTTGCTGGATATCGTTTTCATCATTCTAAGAGCATTGTGATTTAGCTGATGATAGATGATTGCTTTCCACGGCTTATATTTCTATATCATTTAATGAGTAATCATTTTAATAACAATCTTATAAGGCACTGGTCTGCTCAATTAATCAAATCCATCGAGTGCTTTTTATGTCGTATCTCGTGTCTCCCAACCAACTGGTCGACAGTTGGTCTCATCATTTCACAGGAACTACCCCCCTTAGCTGCGGGAGACAGGCTTAAACGGAGGGATCGGGGATCAGAGTGACAGCCCCCGGTCTGAGCGTTGTCGTGTCAATCCGCGCGACAACATTTTTTGGCGCCGTTGCCGAGGACATTTTGTTCTCGGTGTTTCAACGACAATCATCCTTCTCTTTTTTATCTTTTCATCTGGCCCGGCAACGCCAACATTTTTTGGCGCCGTTGCCGGGGATAGAGTTTTTCTGTCCTTGGTGTTTCATCATCTTTTCATCATTCATCGTTCATCTGTCTATCATTTGTTTGAGCCGGCAACGACAACATTTTTTGGTGCCGTTGCCGGGGATACTTTTTCTAGGTGTTTCAAACGACAAATCATTTTTCTCATTCCTTCTCTTTTCATCTGGCCCGGCAATGCCAACATTTTTTGGCGCCGTTGCCGGGGAAATTGTTTTCTCGGCGTTTCAACGACTTTTCATCATTCATCTTCTCATCTTTCTCATCTCTCATTTTGAGCTGGCTAATTCAACCTTTTGGGTTATCATTTGGATCTTTTATTGCTTTATTTTTCGCCATATCAGTAGCATCTCTTCGGTCTGTTTCTTGTTTAGGTGGCGACTCCACTTTCTCATTTTTCCCAGACAAGAAGCTTTCCTCATATTTGCTTGTGGTTACTTGTTGGATCCTAGAATCAGATTCATTGTTCAAGTGGCGACTCCACTTCTCTCATCTCTTAATTTTCTTGAGCAGAAATCTCTTTCTATCATCCATTTGATCCTTCATTGTTCATCATGGATTATTCATTTAAACCATGTCATTTTACTGATAATCTCCATGATCTTCCGAAAGAGGCCGTTGGTAAATTATTTAAGTTCTCGGGTGGTGATTCGGTCACTGTTGAACAACATTTAAACAGGTTTACTTGTGTAATGATCTTATATTGTAGATTTCCTCAATATAATCATGAAGATTTCAAGATGCGTCTATTTGTCCATTCTTTAGAGGGTGATGCCTTGAATTGGTTTAATAATTTTCCTAATGATTTCTTCACTTCTTTACAAGACATTCTCAATGCTTTTAAAGATAGATATGATAGTCCAAACAGCTTGCCTTCTACCTCTAAAATTGTGCAACAGAATGAAAGTAATTTGATAAGAGGTCCAGCTGAAAGATCCCAAGACGATTCATCATGTCAGAATGTGTCATCCACCAGAAATATTGCAGATCAAGTTCATGATAGTGAAAAATCAGGGACAAATGACAATGAAAAGGAAGAGCAAAAGCAAATTATACGAGACCTAATGATGCTGGTGAGAAATATGGAAATCAATCAAACTAATTATGTCAATGATGTGAAAACTTTATGCACCCATCTGGAAAAACGTAACAGGGAGATTGAAGTCACGCAAAGTCACCATGCTAAAGAAATTGAGGCCATAAAAACTAATTATGAAACAGAAATTGGAAACATGCATAGCAAGATGTCAGTCTTAGAGGAAAATATGGTGACCATGAAAGCTGATCATGATAGGGAAATTGACTCTATGCAAAACAAGTTGTTAACTATGGATGAGGAAATGACTATCATGACGTTCAATCATAATAATCAAGTGGCTGACATGCAAGCGAATCATAAAGAAGAAATAAATTTTATGCAGCATTGCTTGATGGACATAAAGGAAAAGAATGTTAAAGTGATAAAAGACATGGAAGAACATCATGCCAGACAAATCGGTGATATGAAGGTTGAACACTCTAGACAGATGGATGCCATTAGAATACAGGTTCAAAGGTTTCAGCAACTGGCAGAGGATAAGAGAAACCAGCAAACATCAACAGATCAAGAGTCTCCTCATTTGCTGCAACAAGATTCATCTTATTATTGGGAGGTTGTTGATTCGATTGAAAGATGGTTGATTGAAGGTGATCCGGACAGACTTAAGAATGATAAAAGATCAGATGCAAGATGAAGAAAGACATAGCACGCATATCTTACATACTTCATCTGATAGCTTTGAAACAGAAAGTACCAGGTCATCAGTAATTCAACCAGCCAGAAAGAAAAAGCGCAAGAGAAAGAAGATAAGACGAAGATTTGATACATCAGACGGCCGTAAGCAGCTTGATTTTTGGATAGGAAAGAGTCCTACCTTATGCAAAATTGGACATGGTACATCCGACAAGCAGCCGACAGATTTGCCTGAAAGCAGGCAAATGCTCAGTATGCACTATATTGAACACATCTGATGCCGTAGGGCATCCTTTGTATCGTATTTCTAACCCTACTCCTTGTTTTTTCCGCATTTTCGTTTCTGCTTTAGATAGTTAATAAATGAAGAGCTTGTATCTTTATTGTGCTTAATGTATATGATGATTTTGGATGGACGCTACTTATTTTTGTGTTGTATGGATGCAGATTCTGGATTCTCACATTCCTGCAAGCAGCAACGTGTCCCCAAGTAGAGCTAGATGTTGACCTCTACTGGTCAACTTCCCATGCAGTACACCCTCTTTTCTTGGCAGAAAGGGGTAGCACCTGAACGACGTGTCCGTGCCAGCCTACAGTCATCAGCAGCTTGATCATTTCAATTGTAAACCCAGTCTGCATGTATGAATTGTAAATAATCTAAGTAGATCAGAGTCATGTATGTAAAATTGCCTAGGTGGACCTAACTTTCTATGATAATCTATGTCCCAGAAGGTTTTTTGTCTCACCGATCCATGGATCGGCAGAGTTTTCCTTCAAACCTGACCCCAAAGCCGGGATGGATTTTGTCATTAGAACTTTAGGAGAATCCTAGTGTGTTAATATGCTAGATTATAGTTGTGTCGCAGCACTGGGTGATTTATGAGGGTCTGTGTTAAGTGGGCTTGTCCCCTTGAGATGTAAGTTGTAAAAGTCATGATGTAATGTGTCTTGAGGGTCGAAAAATGTTTTAAATCCCCTCGTGAGTTCTAAGTCCTAGGTCCTGGGTGATGTTTCCAAAAGTTTAGTTCGATGATCCATTTAAAAAATGAAATAAAATAATAAAATAAATAAAAAATTTAAAAATTTAAAAATTTAAAAAAATGAAATAAATAAAAAATAAAAAAAAATTTAAAAATTTAAAAAATAATAATAAAAATAAATGATAAAAAAATTTAAAAATTTAAAAAAATGAAATAAATAAAAAATAAAAAAAAAAATTTAAAAATTTAAAAAATAATAAATAATAAAAATAATAAAAAATTTAAAAATTTAAAAAATATGAAATAAATAAAAAATAATAAAAAAAATTTAAAAAATAATAATAAAATAATAATTAATAAGAAATTTAAAAAATTTAAAAAATAATAATAAAAAATTAATTGAATAAATCGACGGATGAGATCAAGAGATGTTTTGATCTTCATCAACGGTCGAGATCATTTCTACATGGATCATTCGAACTAGCCGTTGGATCATTTCCTTTATATAGGGTCTTAGCTGGTCATTTCAGATTCATTCGATCTGTGAGTCAGATACTGAAGAAGCTCTCTTGTAAATCTGTTTCTGGTTAATAAAAGAAGACTTTGGGGTCCATATCTTGCTGGTGTTACTCTCTTAAAATGCTGTGAGATTGTTTCATTTTCTGCATATGTTATTTTCAGCCGTTAATAATAGCTTTTTGTAGAGTATTGTGAGCACAGGTATCTTGTTCACTTGCTGGGGTTTGGGTGCTGTTAGGGTTTCTGAAGTAATGGCAGGTATCTCCATTACTTCCTGAGATCTAGCAGCATTTTTGCCCTCTTTATTGACAGTTGTTTTGAGCTGTGCAGAAAACATCATTGAAGGAAATTTTGTGGGCGTTCGGGGAAGTTCTCGGCTGAACCAGCCAACTCCCACAAGCATTTTTTGCTGAGCCCAATTGGATTTGATCCTGGGTCTATCATTCGGTTTATTTTTCTAAGTTTGCATGAGAGATTTTCTGAAGTTCTTCACAGTGACAATCTGAAATTTCTGTTCTTTAAAATGTTTTCCGTGCTTATTGCTGAATCTGGCTGTTAAGGGGCCAAATCTGTACATTAATAAAATGTTCTAGGGTTTTAATTTTTCTGGTCTAGGGTTTTAAATGTTTGTTTTATGCAGTTTTCATTAGGGTTTTTTTTCTTCTTTTGTGTTTGCAGGTATAGGGTTTTGTCTTTTTTTTTTTTTTTTTTTTGGAAGCTATAAATTTTTATATTTTTTCGATTTTTTTTTTTTTTTTCAAGTCGAGATGCGAAATTGATATCTGGTTAATGGTTTATGATTCATGGTGGTTTAAAGCATTCATCTTTATCTTTTCGAAATTCTCAGTTGCTGGATATCGTTTTCATCATTCTAAGAGCATTGTGATTTAGCTGATGATAGATGATTGCTTTCCACGGCTTATATTTCTATATCATTTAACGAGTAATCATTTTAATAACAATCTTATAAGGCACTGGTCTGCTCAATTAATCAAATCCATCGAGTGCTTTTTATGTCGTATCTCGTGTCTCCCAACCAACTGGTCGACAGTTGGTCTCATCATTTCACAGGAACTACCCCCCTTAGCCGCGGGAGACAGGCTTAAACGGAGGGATCGGGGATCAGAGTGACAGCCCCCGGTCTGAGCGTTGTCGTGTCAATCTGCACGCCAACAATGTGCAGGAGAACTTTTTTAGTAAAGAATATTGGTGGGCGTTTGGGGAAGTTCTAGGTTGAACCAGCCGACTCCCACAGGCTCTTCTTTGCAGAGCCCAGCTGATTTTGCCCTGGGTTAATCATTTAAAATTTCTTTCCTGTTTTACATGAGAATTTTTTTTTTCAGTCTGTTCACATCAAAATTTAAATTCCAATATTTCGAAAATATCACTGCAATTATTGTTAAATTTGGCTGTGCCAGAGCTATAAATTTTTGTGACTTTTGGTAAATTTTGAAGGGTTTACTGCAAAATTTAGTGTATATCTACCAGAGTTCTTTTTCCTGCAGGATATCTGTCATCAGGTGATGTTGCAGTTCAACCTTTAGTGACCAGGTCAAGGATTAAGCACTATGCGTGGGTGAAGTGTGTAATTTTCCACTGCATAGATTGATTTAACAAGACCGAGTGAGCAGCGTGAATTGCTTCCGACTGCTGCTGAAACATATTGTGCCAACGTGAGAGCCAAGCGTGAATAAAGGTGCGTTCTGCGTGGTTCAAATCGTCCCAGGTATTTCCAAAACCCTGCTGTCTTCATTTACCTGCAAGCACATCACCAAAAACGACAGAGAGGTTTCTGAAACGTCTGAGTATGGTTTGTTTGAAACACGTAACCTGATATCTAAAAAAAAAAACGTTTCTCGTTCGATTTACTAATGGAAGCGTAAATGTATACACAACTTAGGGTTTCGATTTGATTAATTTGTAATTCAATTTCTGGTGTAACACATCTGCATAATTTCTTCTGGCGTGAGGTATATTTCAGGCTTTCTCTCGTAGTCTTTTTACCGTGATTCAAACCGCGCTCTAAATTTTTAATTTCAAGTCATGGTTGTGTCGCAGACGTGAGCACTTCCAAAACCCTGCTGTCGATTTCCACAGGTCTTTTGTTTGACGTGAGCTTACCTGCAGTCACGGTTTTATTTTTCTTTATTTAAACTCGCATATAAAAAAAAAAGGCAGGCGTTTAGCGTTTTGACATTCATTTTTTTTCCTGCCGTCATGTTTTGCTCCTCCTTGATCGAAAACATGTGGTTGCTGCGTTAAATTTTTTTTTTTGGACTGTGCATCACGTTTCCTTTGTTGCTGCGTTTTGCCATGATAATATTTCACCAGCGTATCAGCAGTATTGGAATCGTCCCATTCATAAGCTACTCAGATAAATCGATCAATTTTTTTTATTTTTTTTTCCCCTGACTGCGTTTTCGTCTGGCGTCTTTAGCGTAAATGAAGTCCTGAGGGTTTGACAGGGGTTTCGATTCAATTCATTTCTTTATCACCGTATATGCAATATGCAATTAAACTTCTGTCCAGGGCTACGATTTCTCAAGCAGATTTCATAGTATATCGATTACACTCAGTGGGTCATCTTATATGCATTTGTGTCTTGATTTCGTTCAACGGTTTGGGTCTAGTTACGTTTAGCATTAGTGTTGACCGCTCAGTGTTCGTGCAGTTACGCTAGGACAGTCATGATTTTAGATTTTTTTTTATTTTTGTTTTAGTTTGGTTTTGAAATAAAAAAGGAAATAGTAACAAAAATTTTTATTTAGTTTTTGTTTAATCTTTGGTTTAATTTTTATTGTAAATTTTTTACAATTTTTAGATTTTAGTTTTTTTTTTTTTAGATTTTATAAAAAAAAAAAAAAAAAAAATCTTTTTTCTTTTAAAAATTCAAAAAAAAAAATATAATTTTTTTTTCGTGGAGAATTTTTTCCCAGATTCAGTGGTTTTTATGTTATATCTTTCATGCTGAATTTTCAAGTCGGGATATGAAATTGATCTTTGGTTAATGACTCTTAATTTCACTGTTGTTTAAAGCAATTTATTTCTCTTAGTTTGCTGGATATCGTTATTTGAAGGGCTTTGTGGTTTACTGGATATTTAAAGCATTGTTCTCTTTATTTGATGATAAATGATTGCTGTCTGTGGTTCATGTTCTTATATCATCTAGCTAGTAATCATTTAAGCACCAATCTCTTAAGGCACTGATCTATCAAATTAATAAAATCATCTTAGTGCATCTCGTCTCTCCCAGCCCAACTGTTTGGCAGTTGGCCTTCATCACATCATAGGGTCTACCCCCCTTAGCAGCGGGAGACAGCTTAAACGGAGGGATCGGGGATTAGAGTGATAGCCCCCCGGTCTGAGCGTTGTCGTGCAAATCTGCGCGACAACATTTTTTTGGCCCCATTGCCAGGGATAGAGTTTTTCTGTGCTTGGTTCTTGCATTTCAAGCTTTTCTGTGCTTAGCTTCTTGTTCAAGTGGCGACTCCACTTCCTATATTTTCTGCAAGAGTGTACACTAGAAGGCATCCAAGCAGTCTGTGCAACCCCACTCCTGATCCTGAAAAGGTTTACAGGGTGAGATCACACAAACTCGCTTCTCGTACACTCCTTGCAAATCTTGGACAAGAAGCCCTTTCCGATATTCATTTGCTCTTTAAAGGTCAAGTTAGGCGTAGCACCATGAGTCTGTATGCCCCTTGTGATTTTTCTAACATTCCTGGATACCCCAATGCTATTCCATCTGTTGGGATAGACAAATTGCCTAACTTTCAAGGAGATAATGCCATTACTGTTAATTCCCATTTGCGAGATTTCAACATATGGATGGCTAAGTATGCTAGATCTCCTGATTTTGATCATGAAGATGTCAGGATGACTCTTTTTATCTTGACTCTAGCAGGTGATGCTTATGACTGGTTTACAGAAAAACCTCCAAATTCATTTAACTCTTTACAATCAATCATTAATTCATTTAGAGAAAAATATGGAGATAAGAGAGAGGGAAGACATCTTGTAAGAGCTCTTACTCTGATGAAAAAGAGAGAGGATGAAACTGTTGAAGAATTTAATAGAAGGTTTAATGGTATTATTAGAGAATTACCTCAAGACTATAAACCTACAGATAAAACTCTCCAAGATTTTTACATTGATGCCTTTGGTCCTGAACCTTCTTATGAGTTAAGGCGTGCTAAACTTGGTGATTATCGAGATTGCCAAGCCTTAGCTATAGAACTTGAAAAGGACAAGGCAGCTTCTGGGAAGTCTGAAATCCCAGGTTATGATAGGGCTGCTACAAAACTAAAGGAACCTAAGGGAAAAGCAGCCCAAGAACCTGAAAATGAACTTGTTCTCAAGTTGCTTCAAAAAATTGAAACCATGGAAATTAATCATAACAAGGAGATAAACACTTTGCAGAATAGGTTGATTCAAATGGAAAGAGCGCAATCGCAAAATTTTCAACCTCGAAATAATAATAACAGAAATAGTAATTGGCAAAGAAAGGGTCAATCTAGTGAGCAGAGGCCTCCTAATCCGCTTACTAATCTGGTTGATAATGCTCCTCCTTACTGTCGTGCTTGCGATGCTTTTCACGAAGAGTCCTCTTGTCCCATCATCAGAAGACTCCTAGATAATGGAATGTTTGGGACAGGTGAGCAAATAAACGTAGTAGGGAGCAAGTTTCCTTTGCCTATGAATGATTGGATAGAGGTTAAGGAAAGGAGCTATGATGTTGTGAATCCTCAATCTGCTTTTAGTATAAATAACCTTGAAAACGAAGATGACATTTTGGCCAGGTTATATGGTGAGAAACCCTCTCCTGAGAAAATTCTGGAAATTGCTAGAGATAAGGGTTTAACATACCAGAGAAGGGATAAAGATCAGAGCGGGAATCAAATTCCTCCTTGAACTTTAAACCCTGGTATAAACTCTGGAATAGATGTCGATTTGGGGAGTTGGTTTAATATTGCTAAAATCTGGGTTCCCATATCTGAGATCGCTAAGATCCCTTCCCAAAGAGACAAGTTACTAAAAGCAATTCAGGGTCCTCAAGTCAACGCTTCTCAACAGAAGATTCGTGAGGTTGACTATCATGATGCTCCTATTTATCTGCAAAGCGTAGATGCTGATAACAAGGATCATCAACCCTTCTTTATCACCTTATTAGTCAATGGGTATAAATTGAATAACTGCATGTTGGATTCAGGTGCATCTGCTTGTGTTATGACTAAAAGGGTTATGGAACAGCTTAACTTAAGAGTTTCCAGACCCTACTATAATATATGTTCCATGGATTCTAAGAAAATCGAAGTACATGGTTTAATCAAGGATTTGCAAGTTCATCTTTCGGTTTACCCAGACATCATGGTTGTTATGGATATTGTTGTCGTTGATGTACCTGATGCTTGGGGTATGTTGTTATCTAGAAAGTGGGCCTCTGATCTAGGGGGAAGCATTCAGATGAATTGGTCATATGCTATGATTCCTTCTCCTAGCGGTGATGGTTTCGTTAGACTAAATAGAGAGCCCGAGAGGAAATTTCATGTTGAAGATCCTAAAAAGCCTCATAACGAAATAATTAGAGAGCAATCTGACATCGGGAACTATTCTATCATGTCTAACTTCATAATTCCTCCCGATGATAAGGTAAAAAATCTTAAAGATGAAGTCTGGTATATGTACTTCGATGGTGCGTTCTCTAGTCATGGTAAGGGTGCTGGAATAGTGCTTAAGTCTCCCCTTGGTCACATATTCAAGTTTGCCTATCGTCTAGAATTTGAAGCAACCAACAATGTCGCTGAGTATGAAGCCATATTGTTGGGCCTTGAATTGGCCAAAGCTTTGAGGATTAAATTGCTTAGCATCAAGGGGGATTCCGATCTGGTTATCATGCAGCTTAAAAACAAATTCACATGTAGAAATCAGAGATTAAGAAACTATCGAAATGCGGTGTGGGATACTATGGAGCACTTCGATGCCCTTAACCTTGAAGCAATTCCTAGAGAGCTAAATAGTTCGGCAGATGAACTTGCCGTAGCTGCTACCACTTTCCAGTTGTCTGACGAGTTAATTAACGATAAAATTAAAATGGAAGTAATATTCAGACCATCTGTTCCAGACAACTCAGAGCATTGGCAAGTTTTTAATGATGAAAAACAAGTCGTTCGTTTTCTCAATAGTTTAGACGAGTTTGAGGATTTCCGGTTAGTTTCTGGCGAGGATGGGTCTTTAGATCATAGACATATCATAAATCCCACTCCCAGAAATGTGGTTGCCTTAGAGCAACATTTTGATCGGCATGATGCCACGAAGCTGAGAGAAGAAAACAAGTTGGACCCAGGTGAGTACCTTGAAGTTAACATTGGTACTTCTGAAAATCCGAAAATAGTTAAAATCGGTAAAGGTACTAGTTTGGAGGAAAGGAAAAAGTTAACCGATTTACTTCGCGAATATCGAGATGTTTTAGCTTTTTCCTATGATGAATTGAAGGGCTATAGGGAGGATATTATGGAGCATACTATTCCATTAAAGGACGAAAATGCTAGACCCTTCCGGCAGAAACTTAGGCAGATTAATCCTAAGTTAGCCCCCCTGGTCCAGAAAGAGCTTGCGAAAATGCTTGCAGCAGGGATCATCGCTCAAACTAGGCATTCAACATGGTGTTCGAATTTAGTGATTGTCAGGAAAAAGAATGGTACAATAAGACTTTGTGTCGATTTTAGAAACCTTAATCTAGCGTGCAAAAAGGATAATTACCCTTTGCCAAAAATGGAAACTTTGTTGCAAAGAGTAACTGGGTCTGGAATGATGTCATTGCTAGACGGTTTTTCTGGGTATAATCAAGTTTGGGTTAAAAAGGAAGATCGACACAAGACCACATTCACAACACCATGGGGCACTTTTGAATACATCAGAATGCCATTTGGGTTAACAAATGCTGGAGCTACATTCTAGAGGGCCATGGATTATGCCTTCAAAGGGTTAATCGGGAAAATTATCGAAATTTACCAAGACGATCTTACTATTTTCTCTAAAGATGGTATCAGTCATATAGATCATCTTAGGAAAGTTTTCGATAGATGCAGAGAATATGGAATTTCTTTGAATCTGGCTAAATCTGTCTTTGGGGTAACAGAAGGGAAATTACTGGGTCATATCATTTCTAAGGAAGGAGTCAAGGTCGATCCCGAACGAGTTGAAGCAATTCAAAAGATTCCTCTCCCGCATAACCTCAAGTCCCTTCAGTCTTTCCTTGGAAAGATAAATTTTATTAGAAGATTCATCCCAAATTATGCAGAAATAGCTAAGCCCATTCAAAGTCTTCTGAAGAAAGATGCGAAATTTGTCTGGCAAGAAGAGGGCAAAAAGGCTTTCCAAGAAATCAAGTCTGCTATCGCGAAAGCTCCTGTCCTAGTTAGTCCTGATTACTCCAAGGATTTCATGATTTTTTCTTTCGCTTCTGAAGATACCATTGCCGGTGTCTTGCTTCAAAAGAATAAAGATGGTCATGAGCAGCCTATTGCTTTCATGAGTAGAGCACTTCAAAACTCTGAGTTGAAGTACAACACCATGGAAAAGCAGGCCTATGCCCTGGTCAAGTCTCTTAAGCATTTTAAAACTTATGTGGGTTATTCTAAGATCATTGCTTTCGTCCCACATTCTGCTGTTAAGGACATATTAACTCAGACTGATTGCTTAGGGACTCGTGCTAGGTGGGTTACTAAGATACAGGAGTATGATTTAGAAATTAGACCCACCAAGTTGATCAAAGGCCAAGGTTTAGCTCAAATGTTAACTGAAAGTAATGAAAAGACTCTTGGTTTGTTCTGCCTTGACGATCTATCTTCACCAGAATTAAGAAGGTTAGCTGAGCATGAATGGTATAAGGACATAGTTTACTACTTAACAAATCTTGCATGTCCTAACCATTTAGTCGCTCATAAGAGAAGGGCTCTTAGATTAAAGGCCACTAAGTATTGCCTTATGAAGGATGGCCTTGGATGGAGAAATCCTGAGGGCATAGTGCTTAGGTGTGTTGACGATGTTGAGTCCAAAAGACTGATTTCCGAATTTCATTCAGGATTTTGTGGTGGTCATTATGCCGCCAGAACTACCGCCCACAAAATCCTGAGGGCTGGCTATTATTGGCCTTCGATTTTTTCTGATGTGCACAAGTATGTTAGAACGTGTCAAGCTTGTCAACTGTTCACTGGGAAACAGAAGCTTGCTGCCCTTCCTCTACAACCTGTTATTGTAGAGGCACCTTTTCGGCATTGGGGTCTGGACTTCATAGGGAAGTTCCATGAAAATTCTAGCAATGGCTACTCATGGATTTTGACTGCTACAGATTATTTCACTAAATGGGTAGAAGCCATTCCTGCTAAGAATGCCACTGAGAAGGTGATTATGGATTTCATTCAGAATAACATCATTACTAGATTTGGTGTCCCCGCTAAGATCACTACGGACAATGCCAAGGCTTTTAGTTCTTCAGAGTTTACATCTTTTTGTTTCAAATATGGCATTGTCTTATCTCATTCGTCGAATTACTATCCTCAGGGTAATGGTTTGGCTGAATCAAGTAATAAAAATTTCATAACCATTATCAAGAAGATAGTAGGAGATAACAAGAGGTCTTGGGACAGCAAAATCAAGTATGCTTTGTGGGCAGACAGAATTACTAAGAAGAAGTCTACTGGTAAATCTCCCTTTGAATTAGTTTATGGCTTGGATGTTACCTTACCTGTGCACCTAAAATTGCCAGCCTATCAGCTTCTCCAAAATTTTTCCACTAATAAAGATGTCGTTCAGAATAGGATAGATCAGATTGTGGAATTAGATGAGGCTCGTCGGACAGCTTTTGAGGCTATATGTAAAAATCAATCTAATATTAAGAAAAGCTTTGATAGATGCTCTCGATCTAGATCCTTGCAGGTTGGAGATATGGTTTTACTTTGGGATCGAAAAAATGAAAAGCCGGGAAAACATAAGAAGTTTGATAGTTTGTGGCTGGGACCATACATCATTAGAGATATAGCCGGGCCAAACTCATTCTACTTGAGCAGATTGGATGGCGAACCACTTGATCTACCAGTGAACGGCCAAATGCTCAAGCTGTTCTTCAGAGATGATATCTGATGCCATGGGGCATCTTCTGTATTGTATTTCTATCCCTACTCCTTGTCTTTTCAGCATTTCATTTCTGTTTTTAGGATTAGATTTACTTTTCATGTTGTTAGTTAGTCAATAAATGAAGAGCTTTTATCTTTCCTGTGCTTAATGTATATGATGATTTTGGAATGGACGCTACTTATTTTTATTTGTGTGTTGTATGGATGCAGATTCTGGATTCTCACATTCCTACAGTGCAGCAACGTGTCCCCAAGTAGAGCCAGATGTTGACCACTACCGGTCAACTACCCATGCAGTACACCCCCCTTTTCTTTGCAAAAAGGGGCAGCACCTGAGCGACGTGTCCGTGCCAGCCTACAGTCATCAACAACTTGATCATTTTAATTGTAAACCCAGTCTGCATGTATGAATTGTAAATAATCTAAGCAGATCAGAGTCATGTATGTAAAATTGCCTAGGTGGACCTAACTTTCTAATGATAATCTACGTCCCGGGAGGTTTTTCGTCTCACCGATCTACGATCGGCAGAGTTTTCCTTCAACCTGACCCCAAAGCCGGGATGCATTTTGTTATTAGAACTTTAGGAGAATCCTAGTGTGTTAATCTGCTAGATTATAGTTGTGTCGCAGAAACTGGGTATTTTGTGAGGGTCTGTATTAAAGGGGTTTGTCCCCTTAAGATGTAAATTGTAAAAGTCATGATGTAATGTGTCTTGAGGGTTGAAGAATGTTTTAGTCCCCTCATGAGTCCTAAGTCCTAGGTCCTAGGTGATGTTTCCAACGGCCTAGTTCAAATGATCCATTTAAGAAAATAAATGAAATACTAAAATAATAAAATAAATAAAAATTAAAAAAATTAAAAAATGAAATAAATAAAAAATAATAAAAAGTTCATAAAATAAAGCAAAAAATCTAAATAATAAAATAATAATATTTTTTGTGAATGCATGCAAAATATCATTTTTTAATAAATTCGACGGATGAGATTAAGAGATGTCTTAATCCTCATCGATGGTTGAGATCACTTCAACATGGATCACTCAAACTAGCTGTTGGGATCATTTCCTTTATATAGGGTCTTAGGGGGTCATTTCAAGGTTTTATCATCTGATCTGTGAGTCTGTACTGAAAAAAGCTCTCTTGTAATCTGATTTTTGGTTAATAAAAGAAGACTTTGGGGTCCAAATCGTGCTGGTGTTACTCTCTGGAATTGTTGTGAGATCTTTAATTTTCTGCATATTTCAGTTTTCAGCCATTAATCATAGCTTGTTTTTTTTTTTCTAGATTATTGTGAGCACAGGTATCTTGTTCACTTGCTAGGGTTAGAGTGTTGATAGGGTTTCTGAAATAATGGCAGGTATCTCCATTATTTCCTGAGATCTGGCAGCATTCTTGCTCCCTTTGCTGATGGTTGCTTGAGATGTTCAGGGAACTTTTTTAGTAAAGAATATTGGTGGGCGTTTGGGGAAGTTCTAGGTTGAACCAGCCGACTCCCACAGGCTCTTCTTTGCAGAGCCCAGCTGATTTTGCCCTGGGTTAATCATTTAAAATTTCTTTCCTGTTTTACATGAGAAATTTTTTTCAGTCTGTTCACATCAAAATTTAAATTCCAATATTTCGAAAATATCACTGCAATTATTGTTAAATTTGGCTGTGCCAGAGCTATAAATTTTTGTGACTTTTGGTAAATTTTGAAGGGTTTACTGCAAAATTTTGTGTATATCTACCAGAGTTCTTTTTCTTGCAAGATATCTGTCATCAGGTGATGTTGCAGTTCAACCTTTAGTGACCAGGTCAAGGATTAAGCACTATGCGTGGGTGAAGTGTGTAATTTTCCACTGCATAGATTGATTTAACAAGACCGAGTGGCAGCGTGAATTGCTTCCGACTGCTGCTGAAACATATTGTGCCAACATGAGAGCCAAGCGTGAATAAAGGTGTGTTCTGCGTGGTTCAAATCGTCCCAGGTATTTCCAAAACCCTGCTGTCTTCATTTACCTGCAAGCACATCACCAAAAACAACAGAGAGGTTTCTGAAACGTCTGAGTATGGTTTGTTTGAAACACGTAACCTGATATTTAAAAAAAAAACGTTTCTCGTTCGATTTACTAATGGAAGCGTAAATGTATACACAACTTAGGGTTTCGATTTGATTAATTTGTAATTCGATTTCTGGTGTAACGCATCTGCATAATTTCTTCTGGCGTGAGGTATATTTCAGGCTTTCTCTTGTAGTCTTTTTACCGTGATTCAAACCGTGCTCTAAATTTTTAATTAAGTCATGGTTGTGTCGCAGACGTGAGCACTTCCAAAACCCTGCTGTCGTTTTCCACAGGTCTTTTGTTTGACGTGAGCTTACCTGCAGTCACGGTTTTCTTTTTCTTTATTTAAACTCGCATATAAAAAAAAAAAGGCAGGCGTTCAGCGTTTTGACATTCATTTTTTTTCCTGCCGTCATGTTTTGCTCCTCCTTGATCGAAAACATGTGGTTGCTGCATTAATTTTTTTTTTGGACTGTGCATCACGTTTCCTTTGTTGCTGCGTTTTGCCATGATAATATTTCACCAGCGTATCAGCAGTATTGGAATCGTCCCATTCATAAGCTACTCAGATAAATCGATCAATTTTTTTTTATTTTTTTTTCCCCTGACTGCGTTTTCGTCTGGCGTCTTCAGCGTAAATGAAGTCCTGAGGGTTTGACAGGGGTTTCGATTCAATTCAGTTCTTTATCACCGTATATACAATATGCAATTA
This sequence comes from Pinus tabuliformis, assembly GCA_031772625.1. Classification (NCBI taxonomy): domain Eukaryota; kingdom Viridiplantae; phylum Streptophyta; class Pinopsida; order Pinales; family Pinaceae; genus Pinus; species Pinus tabuliformis. The sequence goes on from CM062809.1 coordinate 1,115,196,117, forward strand.
AACTTCTATCCAGGGCTACGATTTCTCAAGCAGATTTCATAGTATATCGATTACACTCAGTGGGTCATCTTATATGCATTTGCGTCTTGATTTCGTTCAACGGTTTGGGTCTAGTTACGTTTAGCATTAGTGTTGACCGCTTAGTGTTCGTGCAGTTACGCTAGGACAGTCATGATTTTAGATTTTTTATTTTATTTTTGTTTTAGTTTGGTTTTGAAATAAAAAAGGAAATAGTAACAAAAAATTTTATTTAGTTTTTGTTTAATCTTTGGTTTAATTTTTATTGTAAATTTTTTACAATTTTTAGATTTTAGTTTTTTTTTTTTTTTTTTCAGATTTTATAAAAAAAAAAAAAAATCGTTTTTCTTTTAAAAATTCAAAAAAAAAAATATAAAAAAATTTTCGTGGAGAATTATTTTCCCAGATTCAGTGGTTTTTATGTTATATCTTTCATGCTGAATTTTCAAGTCGGGATATGAAATTGATCTCTGGTTAATGACTCTTAATTTCGCTGTTGTTTAAAGCAATTTATTTCTCTTAGTTTGCTGGATATCGTTATTTGAAGGGCTTTGTGGTTTACTGGATATTTAAAGCATTGTTCTCTTTATTTGATGATAAATGATTGCTGTCTGTGGTTCATGTTCTTATATCATCTAGCTAGTGATCATTTAAGCACCAATCTCTTAAGGCACTGATCTATCAAATTAATAAAATCATCTTAGTGCATCTCGTCTCCCAGCCCAACTGTTTGGCAGTTGGCCTCCATCACATCATAGGGTCTACCCCCCTTAGCCGCGGGAGACAGGCTTAAACGGAGGGATCGGGGATTAGAGTGACAGCCCCCCGGTCTGAGCGTTGTCGTGCCAATCCGCGCGACAACACATAGGAAAACAATCATCTAGAGATATGTGACGTTTGAGGAGGATAGGGTCTTAAATAAATCCTTAAGAGCATGATTCGACTACAGTGGATGAGGAGTAGTAGGCTTCCAAGCAGGAGGCTCAGCTAACACCTCAGACCACAGTTGTGTATGGGCAGGTTGGACAACATGAGGATGAGAGGGACACGTAGTTTGAGGAGAGAGTGGAGCCCACTCAGCGAATGATTCCCAACACTGGGAGAATGAGAGTGGGATGGGAAGATCGGTTGGTCCAGGTGGCGCGGGGGAAAGTAAGTGCTCCAATGTAATATCCAAAACGGGATATTTGGCTAATTTTGCAAAAAGCTAACTCAACCAAAATTTCTCTATAAAATTTCCATTCAATTAATAGAAGATTGCCCTGTAAAATATAACAAATAAAGTGCATGCAATTCAATAATACGATAAGCAAAAATGAAATCAACTTTTATTATAACAGAAACCGAGGCTTACATGCTGATACAATAAAATAGCTAAGATGGAAAACTGGCCTCAAGAATCTCCTCCAATGTTTTGTTGGCCCTCCAAAACTGAATTGAAATGTCCCTGCTCAACTCTCTTGTGAATTCTGGATAAATTCACCAAGGGGAGATGGGTACTTGCCCAATCTCACTAAATCACCTGAGAATTTCCGTCCCAACGCTACCAATGAAGTAGAGAATTGGGTTCTCAACCTCTCATACAAGAAGAAATATCTAATCCAAGATGTCCTCTAATGGCCTCCACCTCCTCTTTTTATACATATGATGGTCCCCTCTAGAACCTCCCGTTTTATTATTATTTTAATCATTGAGCACTTATCCCTCTTTTATTCCATTTAAAATATTCTTTTTAATGTGGCAAAAGGGTAAATTGGCCACCATGCCTCCTTAGGTCACTGAAAATCACTTTTAACCATCCCATCTTGTAGATATTCTCGTTCTAGTTCCAATAAACTATTACACTAAGGTGTTCTGTCAAGTATTCCCCTCGGAATGCCACCTTAAGCGTAATTGATTGAGTTAGTGTTAAATTATGGTATGTTCTATGCTTAGAGCAATTTACTTATTTTCTTTAATATTATCCACAAATTAGCAATCACATGTGCATAAAGTAAAGTGCAGATAGAACATTAAACGATCAACAGAAAACAAGCCAAGACAAGAGACACAAGATGTGGAAGCTAGCTAGGGACAAACCCCAATATGGGGAAACCCTTTGATCAAATATTCTTTTATCTTCAATAGTTTAGTAGAGAGAAATAGTACAAAATCTGATTTCAGAAATTTTATATCAGCAGCAGCAAACCCTAGATCAACAAAGTCAAACTTAGTCAAATAAGTGGAAATTGACCTCCAATATGCTTGGTCAATTTCCAGTCAACTAGAAGCAGCCCTAGAACAACCCCAAAAATTCAGTCAAAGTGCAGATTTCTGAAGTTGACTACAGCCCTAAACTAGGGCAGTTAATACTGGTCAAACCTGAGGTCAGATCACCTCAATTTTTGTGCCAAAAATTGTGGCTTGCCTAAGAGAGGCAACCACACCCAATCTGCACTTCTTGGAAGGTCAACGCTGGTCAAAGATGACTTGTTGTCCTGTTTCTGCGTCCTCTTTGCCCTAGGACATCTTCCTTTCAGCCACACGTGTGAAAAAGAGAGAGACTCTTTCTGTGCAGGAGAGAGAGAGAGATGTGTGTGATGATGAAGTGTCCAAATGAGGAGAATTCTCCTTGTATTTATATGCAAAATGTTGAGGTTGAATAGACATGATTGTTGGGCTTCTGAGCCTACATAAGTTGTTGGCCGACTTTGACAAGTTTGCCATAATCAAAATAAATTCATATCTCGATGAGAGGAATCTAGGAAAAATATCTGTAGTCACAAATAAGGTGATCCACATGGAGTTTGGCCCTAGTTGCCAATTTTAACAATTAGGCCCAATAATAATTGTGTTTTTTGAAAGTTGTTGGAATGAAACAAAACGAAAGGTAAGTTGTGCAAATGATGGAATACAGCAAGCGAATGCCATTAGATCCAATAGAAACTCTTCAAAACCCCATGAAACATCTCCAAATCCCTTGGGCCCGCTGATGAAGTAAACCTGCACCTGTGACCTATCTGCCCCCATCCCCGAAAGTCCATCCTAACCATGCCATGAGGAACACTAGAAAAAGTAACATCACAAGTCCTCCTGCCCCAAGATTGCTTTCCCTCGAGCAATCCAAACCTGTGGACCAATCTAGTGGCCCAATGCAACTGAGACCCAATACCCGGATCCCATACAAACCACTGGATGATGCTATGCCTCTATGTCAGCCCACCATGAATGGACCCCTCAATGCCCGTATCGTAAACCAATGTCGGACTGAATCTGTCATCAACAAATCCTCATGGATCACAGTGCCACGAATAACAATTATCAATGCTCCATGGCTCCTGTTGTGTTATAGCTTCGATTATGAATGTTTCTCCCTCAACCGCGTACCAACTCATCACCTCTCTCTAATCCAACCTCTGGCATAGACCAAGGTCAACCCCACCATGTTGATGCTCTGATGGAATGGTGATTGACGACCAACCTATGCTCTACTGCCAATTGGCCCACGTAGTGTCCCCTATCTCTAAGGGCCTATGTTGTACCACGCTCCTGACTAAGAATGACACTCCATCAATAGGATACCAATTCATGATCTCTGACCAATCGAAGGCATGGACACCAATGTAAAGAACAAGTCTGCTATGTTGATGTTGGTCCATTCTCAACTCATGCTGCTATATCTAGTCAGTCAACAATATCCACTGAGAGAACCCTACCTCTCCCTACGAGTGGCCAAACTGTGTTGCATGCCCTATCTATGTACTCCTGGAGAGGGCTATTGCTTGGATATATTGTAGCTTTGCTAGTTGCAACTGCGTCTACCTGCACCTCGTCAATGGATAGACCCAAAGATGGATGTGCCGCTATCGCCAAAAGAGCCTCCGTCATTTAACCAGAAACTCCATGCTCCACCGATCTACTCATCACTTGCAAAATTGTCCTGTCAGGTCCCAATGCCTTCTGGTGACCAATGTATACAAATACTACCTCCCGGTAGGTTGCTTGTGCATGTATGCCCCGCATCAATGGCTGACCCCAGGGACTGTTGCTCATCCTCCTCCACCATGGGCCTAATATGAGCCACCAGCTGACTCTCCAAAAATGGCCCATCACGCGTATTGTGCTCTACTGTGTGCTGCACAAGTTGACTCATCGAACATGGATGTATATTTGGGCTGCTGTCAGCATCTCTACAAGTTTGCTCAAGCACCTCTATGTGCTCACCATGCTAGATCGCCACTGATAGCTCACCTGCCCGATCTCCTCCTCGCATGGGAATAATCCGCTGCTGATCAAACCCATCCACCAGATAGTTATGCATACCACAATTGTTGCCAACATCTCCACATGCCTACTGATGTTCTTCAGAAGAACCATCTTCTGGATGGTCAAAATGAGTCTCCCCTTAAATTATCTTTGCATCCCCTCTGTGTCACTCAAGCATAACTGCTCAAGTCCCTAAGGTTCCTTGCAAATGAAGCAAAGACCCTTTCTCCTTAACTTGTTCCTATTGCATGTCCCATAAGCTCTCAGCTACTCTTCCCTGGTCAACTGCCTCCTCAGCGAATTTATGTTATGCTCAACCAACCTTTCGGCTAGCTCATAAGCAACAAGTGAGACCAATTGTTCTCTCCTCCAAATGGGCAACAATCGAAACTGCAACTCGCAGCAAATGGTAGCACGACCTCTCATACATGATGGCAAGATGGACTGCATGTTTGTTTTGACATAATAAGGATGATGTCCCCTAATGCTGAAAAAGCTTTGGAACATTTGTAAGTTCAAGTCACCACACTCTATATCAAACATGATTTCCAAAACCTGAAGCTTCTTCCCAAATGTAAGACCCATAGAGTTATCCAAGTCTCGCAAGGTTCCCACCATCAGCTTGAAGACTCTCCTCATAACATCATCAATGTAAGAAGTTGTAGGGGCGGTCAGCATCATGATGCTACTAAGACAAGAGGAAATTGGAAGTGTAACCCCCTCACAAGGGTACTCCAAAAACTTGGGTTGTAATAAAGCTATCATGGCAGGTTTCAAAGCCCACATCAACTTCTTCCCTTCTAATTGGTCTATCTTTGAAAGGAGTTCATCCAATTTTTCTAGTTTGAAAAGGGTTTTCACTGTGACACTCATCTGTTTCAAATTTGTTCGAAGTGCAAGGATTTTGTGTCTAATCTCCGGCTTCTTTTGCAAATCGCTTCGCTTCATGGTTAAGAATGGCATGGATCTCTTTTGAGAAAGGTTTGCTAGCCAATTTCGTTTTCTGATCTGTATTGCAGTCCATTGAGGGACTGCTATGTTGGTGCATGAGATTTTTTAAATACTCCATTATTACAAGGCTTATGGCAATAGTGGCATACATGACAGGTACATTAATTCAAGACTGAACATTAACAAGCTAAGGGCCCTCTGTGCAAGATGTTTATGTTCGATCCTACTTTTGCATGTACAGTGCATTAAGCAACAATATTTCAAATAACCCCAGATCAAGAGATGTTCAGACTATACTTCAACAATACATACTCTGAGTTTAGTGTGCCTTTAAATGAGACTTCATCATACAAGTGAAAGGTCGATTGTTGTAGGTGTTTTCTTTTTATTCAACTCAGACAAAAATTTCAGTGATAATGGTAGTGCTCTGTAACATTTGGGTCTAATTATAAACTCAGAGAAAAGGAAAACGTATCAGACAATGAATCTTGGCATATCATCTATTTAATTTACTGTCAAATAACATACAATGAGCAAGGGATTTTAGAGAACCTGATAGAGCAGTAGCCATACAAGTCTGTCAGTGAATTCCAATCAACTCTAGTACACTTCAACAAACGACAATTCTCACATCTGGTGCATATACAAATATAGCCATACAAGTCTGTCAGTGAATTCCAATCAACTCTAGTACACTTCCTCCAACAAACGACAATTCTCACATCTGGTGCATATACAAATATGGCCTCAGGAATATACAACAGACTGTTCTAGAACGTTAACCTCACGTCTCTGTACATTAACTTGTTGGTACAACTTCCAAATGGGTGTCGAATATAAGCACAACCAGCAAGAACTTGAAAACTCAACCTCAATGCTTTCGCCAACACGTCCAACGCCCAAAGAAAATACCACAACTCTCTATTCCACTGAGCAGGTTGACTCTACTAAGTCCATAAATGATTACACAGACCGTGTACACACCCAACAACCTTATGACAGTGATTATGGCCTCAAAATGACAGTTCTTCACATAATTTAATTGCAGGATTCCAACATGCTTCTGGGACCTGGAACCAACTCTAGAAAGATTGCTTCAGGCCTGGAACCAACTGTCTTCTCAAATTAAAGCCACAGGACTGAAACGAAGTTTCTGAAATGAACAGGCAAGAACTCCTCGACTTCAATCACCAAAATCCTTTAACCAATTCAACTTGGCATCTCTAAAAGAGTCTGCTACGACAAAGATAATATGGCCCAGTGATGGATTGAATTGTGGAAAATACAACTCATTGTTTGATGCATTCGACCTTCCAACCGTAATTTATCAGCCACCAAAGTATGCACTCGACCTTTATTGATGAAACCCTAAATCCGTGATTTGTCGCAAGATGGATTTTGTTCTCAAGGTGACACCATGAATCTCCAACTTCGGCCTCTCTGATGCGTATTTCTCCTTGGACGAATTCTGGAAAATACGTGGAGCAGAGACACTAGAAACCCACGTTATTGAAGGAGAAGTGCGACTTCCTATTTTAGTTATCGATTTCTGCAATAGAAATGATCCGGCCTCCTTTGGTCACTATAAATTGACAGGGAATGTAATGGATCTGCTGCTACAGCCTCGACAGTGCGCAATCTAATTGCCAGGCAAACAATTGGCTCAGCCAAAACTCGACTGTTGTCTGCCCAGGTAGAAACATGTCCACAACTATTATCAAACAAACATTTGGCTATAGTATGAGCAGCTCCAAAATGTAATAGACTCTTTAATAATAAAAATTTAATAGGAATAAGAAAGAAAGAAAGAAAGAAATTATTTTAACGTCCACGAGGCTAAAGATAGCCTATAGGACAGATTGCTTTTTCATCTGCTTGATGTATTCGGCCCTTTTTTTGTGAAGCTTCACAATAAATGCTCCCGTCTTCTTGACAAACCCCTCGTTAAATAGATTATCCCAAGAGCTAGCTGCCAGCGTATCTGCATAACTTTCCCTGTTGTCTTTGAAGGCCTCACATTCTAAAATGAAATGTTTTTCTGTTTCCACTTTTCCAAAAGAACAAAAAATGCATACCCTTTCCTCCCACACTTCCTTTGGCCTTTTCTAGCGCCCTGTTTCACAACAGAGTTGATGAGAATTAGTCCTTAACTGAGCAATAAGAATTTTGGCTCTCCAAGAGATATTGGCCTCTATGTATGCTTTTGGTTGATGATTATGAGTGGGATTAAACACTTCAATATAGTAATTTTTCTTTCTTCCTAGCTCCTTCTCCCAAGTACGTTTATGGAACTTTTCCATAACAAAAGCTTTTATCTCTTTGCTGTTTATGGGGCACGTGTTCAAGCAAATATCCCATTTACTAAACCATTTGTTATTTTGTTGCATCCAAGTTTTTTTGCTTTTGCACAATCTATCATTAAAGACAACCTTAGGCCATCTACCCTCTTCCATTTGCTCAATTTTTTTTAAATAACTTATGACTCGCACCATAGCAATTGCTTCAATAGGAGCAGCCCCTGTTTCACTTAACAAGATATCATAAGGCACTGCACTTTTAATCTTAAATTTGTTTGTAATCAAACGCTTCTGAATTTTCTCAATTTGTCTCCACTGCATGTTGGAAGTACTGCTAGCCCACAGTTCACAACCATATAGAATCACTGGAATCACTAGAAGCCCAAAAAGAGTTTGAGTGGTCTTCTAGTCCCATAACTCTGCCTCTCTACACCTATTTTGAAAAGCATAAAATGCTTTCCAACCCCCCAAAGTTCTTTTCTTTCTACAACCATTCAGCTTAGATTTTTGTTGAAGTCAACTCCGAGGTATTTGTATTCCGCAACTTCTTCCAGAATGTTGCCTTCAAAGTAGAACTTATGTTGGTTATGTTTTCGTTTCTTAGAGAAGACCACTACTTTCGTTTTGCTGATATTGACTTGCATCCCCACACTTCTACAAAAATGCTCAAGGGATAGTAAGTGCTCTTGCAAACCAAGCGCCGATTTAGCAATCAGAATAAGGTCATCTGCATACAAAAGAAGCCTTATAACAAACTTGCACAAATAGATACCATCACCCCCTTGCGAATTTAACCACTCCTCAAGCTTGTCGATATATAAACCAAAAAGGGTAGGAGACAATGGGCAACCCTGCTTGACCCCGATATCGCTTCTAAAACTTTCAGAAATGCCTGCCGAAGTTCTAATTTTGACTTTCACCTCTTCATACAGCCTATGCACAGCTGCTCTCAAATGTTTAGGAACCCCAAATTCCTCCATTCTTTGCCAAAGTTTATCCCTAGGAACCGAGTCAAACGCTTTTCTGAAATCAACAAAGCAACAAAAGACTTCTTCCTTATTCTCCCAAACTTTTTCAATGATGTGCCTTAAAGTTATGCAATGATCAACTGTTGAATGCTTAGGTCTAAAACCTGCTTGCCCTTTAGCACACTTATTTCTTTCTTCTGCCCACTTGCTAATTTTGTTTTCCAGCATGCTTCCAAATAGCTTTGCAAACAAAGGGTTTATCATGATGGTCCTATAATTGGAGGGATTATTTATGTCACCGCTCTTGAAAAGAGGTATTGCCAGACTAGTTGTCCAATCTGTGGGGAGCCCTTGTTGTATGATGTTGTTGAAGATTTTTGTAATGTGAGGTGCAAGGATCTTTGAGCCCCACTTTAGATATTCTGCTTGGAGTTCAGCTAAGTCTTTTGCTTTTCCAACACCCAACTTCTTGATACCCATCTCTACCTCTTGTACCGTGAAGAGTTTAGTATCCGTGTTGACCAAGGGGGGAGGGTCAACCTTGTGAACCTGCTCATAGAGTTGTCTTGCATAGTCAAACCATTTAGAAGCTGTAATATTATTTCCAATTTGTATCTTTTTCGGTTGGAGCTCCTTCCAAAATAATTTGGGATTATTTTTCGGAAGATTAGTTCTTCCCTCCTTGAAACCATGAAATCAGCCTTTTTCTTGCTTAATAAATGCTTGTAAGATTTGATCTTTATGTTGTCCTTGTTTGAGCTTTATGTTGTCCTTGATGACTCTCCAAAAACTAATAAAATTCGGCCTTAATTTACTTCACGGGCTCCAACAATGTGATAGTTCTTTTATAAAAAAAATTCGCCCAATTTCTACTATGCCTTATAATGATTTTTACGGCCACACTGTTTCCGCCTCGCAAAATTCACGGACCCCACCTTGAGTTTGTTCAAAGCCCCTTTCCTTTCAAATAAATCAAAATGATTTAATATTATTCCATCATAAAGCTTGGCCCTTCTAATAAACATTGGCTCATAATAATTTATCTGATATATGTTACGTCCCCCACCAAAATATATTATAATTTGACCCCTTATAATTTTGACTTTCAGATTTGTTGAATGATTATTAAGTGTCAACAAACTCAGTAGGAATTTGTAGAATAGTTAGTGCCCAATTTTTTTCCTCTGTAATAGAATGATGACGTTGGCACCTTCCAAAATAGACCTTCAACAATCTGCAAATAAAACCCTCAGGCTAGCAGGAACACCAGCACTACTACTGTAATATCCCAAACAGGATATTTGGCTAATTTTGCAAAAATCTAACTTAACCAAAATTTCTCCATAAAATTTCCATTCAATTGACAAAAGATTACCATGTAAAATATAACAAATAGAGTGCATGCAATTCAATAATACGATAAGAAAAAATGATCTCAACTTTTAACTGGCTTCAAGAATCCGCTCCAATGTTGTGCTGACCCTCCAAAACTGAACTGAAATGTCCCTGCTGAGCTCTCCTATGAATTTTGGATAAATTCACCAAGGGGAGATGGGTACTCTCCCAATCTCACTGAATCACCACAGGGTTTCCATCCTAGGGCTACCAATGAAGTAGAGAACTAGATTCTCAACCTCTCGTATAAGAATAAATATCAATTCCCTCCCTCCTCTTTTTATAGATCTAATGGACCCCTCTAGAACCTTCCATTTTATTATTTTTTTAATCATTGAGCACTTTTCCCACTCTTATTCCATTTAAAATATTCTTTTTATGTGGGAAAATGGTAAATTGGGCACCATGCCTCCTTAGGTCACTGAAAATCACTTTTAAATATCTCATCATGTAGATCTTCCCGTTCCGGTTCCAACAAGCTATTACACTAAGGTGTTCTGTCAAGCATTACATTAAGCGTAATTAATTGCATTAGGCCCAAGAATAACCCTGTTTTCCGAAAGTTGTTGGAATGCAACGAAAGGAAAGGGAAATTGTGCAGAGGATGGAATACGCCAAGAAAATGCCATCGGATCCCATAGAAACTCCTCAAAACCCCATGAAACATCTTCAAAAGCCCTTGAGCTCGTTGATGAAGTAAACCTGCACCAGTGTGTTTGCGCCCATCCCTGAAAGTCCATCTTAACCATGCCATGAGGAACACCAGAAAGAGGAACATCACATCCAATTACATCAATTCGACAGAACAAACAACCACAGAGGTACACAAGATATATGGCACCTATGGTAAAGTTGTTGGATGCCAAGCCTTTCAGTTATCAGGAGGCAACCACTCAGAAGGTGTGGAGAGATGCCACGGTGGAGGAATATGCCTCCATCATGTAGAATGATGTTTGAGAAATGGTGCCAAGGCCATAGGGCGAATATGTGGTAGACTCTTGCTAGGTTTACAAGATCAAGCATGGAGTGGATGGAAGCATTGAGAAGTATAAGGCAAGATTTGTGGCTAAAGGGTTCTCGCAAGTATAGGGAGTTGAATAGGATGAGACCCTTGCCCTTATTGCCAGATATTCGTTTGTCAGGGCTATTGTGGCTATTGTAGCACAGATGGGGTGGAAGATCCACCAAATGGACGTGAAGGCAACATTCTTCAATGGGGCTGTTGAGGAGGATATTTACATTGAGCAACTAGAGTGGTTTAAGACATGCAACAAAGAGACACATGTATGGAGACTCAAGAGTGTTGATTTGTGTAGCTTGGGAGGTACTCCAAGCCCTAGGGTTCGGGGTTTGGAGGGAAAAATGCCACAAAAGTCACTTGTGGGCTTGGAACCCAAGTATGGGGTTTTCCACCAAATCGTGTTTTGGGCATTTCCATGAACACATTTCTACATGTGATGGCATGAGATGATAGAGGGTGGAAAGGAGAATCCTACACTTCGAGAATCGTTGAAATCCGAATTGTAGAAGTGGAGCCATGATTTTTTGGGGTTGACACCATAAGTGTCAAGGTCGGCCTAAGATGATTTTAGGCATGTGACAGTTGGCAACCCCTAAAATATGACGTTTTGGAGCCCTTGTGTATGGTATATATACAAGGAGGATGAGGCTGTTAAAAGACATCCATTTGTGCAACAAAATACACAAGAGAAGAGCTCAGATTTTCTACCCTAAAAGAAACAAGGAAGAACAAGACAACGAGGTTATTTGGAGACTGTTTTTGGGTCATATGGTGGAGGCCGAAGTGATGTCTTGAGGGCCGCAGGTTTGTTCTTGGAGGCCAAGGGAGAGTAGCTTGTTTTGGGGGCATAAGACCCTTGAGAAGGGCTACTGCACTAAGGAGAAGGCTTGTTGGAGCAAGTCGCAAGTCCTAGAGGCCACCACAGGCCTGTTCTAGGCAAGAAAAGAGGGTCGTAAGGTCTAATTGGAGATGCAGTGAACAGGGAAATGTGGAGTTGGAGCTTGCTGGAAAAGGGAAGTCGCAGCAAAGGAGCATAATCCTGGGTGATTTTAAGGACTGTTAGGGACTGTGGTTAGTGCCCTAACCAGACCCAAAATTACACCATTGAAGAAGACCCTAAAACAAAGAGTTGAAGCATGCATTTTGGTGCATCTTGTGTGTGTTGGGTCACAGGTTGTTGACCAGATTTGGATCGGGTTTTGTTGCAGTGTGTAGGTGCCATTTGCAGGACCTTCTGTGGTGGTGAAGAGTCCATCCTAGGAGCAGAATCTACAGTGAAGGATTGGGTATCATTGGTCTAGTGGAGGGAAACGTGTTGATAGCCCAAAGTAGCCTTAGACGAGCTATCTTGAAGTGATGAAGAGGAGTTGAAGATTGGGAAGTTTGGTGCATGTAGTACCGGACAAAGGTGACTGCTAGCCTAGCATATTGGAGCTCGAGAATTAGGCCTACCTAGAGAATAGATTGGATCAGCCTGTGTAGATGCTATAGAAGTGACTTGCAACAGTGTTAGGTGGCAGCCTTCTCGGAGTCTTGATGTGTTGTCCTTTAAAGGACTAAGGGGCAGCTAGTGGGCAGTACATGAGCAAACGACCGACAAGACAAGATACGACATCGAAGCTGCAACGATGTTTATCAGCGTATCTTGTATACCATAGAGTCTAGATTGTTGAATCATTCAGATTTGGTTTAATATAATGAAGATTGGGTTGTACATTACTGTACAATATTTGTTAAAAATTGTGTATACTTGTGTACATGTGATTTATTGCTTTATATTTTCCGTTGTGCAAAGTAGTTCTGGTTGAGATTCTTGGCTTGGTAGCTTTAATGATTTTAAGATTCTAACCTAGACCAAAGATCATGGAAAATCAACATGGTATTGGAGCGTGCCTAAGCTACTTTGGAAGTCAGTGAATTAGAGTTGTGAAAAGCGAAGTACAACTTAAGAAGGAGTTGGTCACATTGTAGGTCACAATGTTGAAGTTGCATGCTGATATCCGGTATGAGGACAAGTTGGAGGGGTTGTCCAACTATAGTCCATGGAAGGAAAGGATCAAGTTGGTCTTGCAGGCAACAAGATCTGGGAGTTCGCTGAGAAAGCCATCAAGAAGCCATCTGATTCGAAGAAGGTGGAAGTGTACAAGGATTTGGATACAAGGGCGAGATTGATCATCCTAGATGGTGTGAAGGATGCCCTAATACCTCATTTTTTCGAGAAGAACACTGCACATGAGATGTGGATGGCTCTTCAGAATTTGTTCCAGAATAAGAACGAGAACCGGGTATTGGTATTGGAGGATAAGTTGAAGTCCACCAAGATGATAAAGGGCGAAGGTGTGACTTCATATATGACGACATTGTCTCAGCTTGTAATATTTCTAATTAGCCATGGCTAATTGGAATATTTGATTTCGCTCAATTTTGCCTTCTATAATTATTAATAAATAAAAAGGTGAGAAAAGGGGGACATAACTCACTTTTTAAATAAAGTCACTCCCTAGTAGCACAACGTTGTGACTTAAAGGGGGAGCCAAGGGAGCCAAAGGACCACGTAGAGGAGGGGCCCACGTAGACACATGGAGGGACTGGGCAGATGGATAGGAGCACGTGGCAAGATGGAGGCTACATTGGAGGAGGTAGGCCTTAGGGTTGAGATAGGCCAACGCTATAAAGGAGAGAGGAGCCCTCTCATTTTGGCATTCGATTATGAGCACTTGAACTAGTGACTTCAATTTGGAGCACGCTAGCTGTTTAGCCTGTCTGCAACACTTTTTAGTGCACTGAGTGTCTCCGTTCGAAGATCTCACCCTTAGCCTCGGGGGACTTCGAGTGCTTACTCGGGCAAGGTAGTTTCAGCAGTCTTTTTGCAATAGTATTTATCTTTGGCATTGAGGAGGAGCTGACCATTGGAGGACTGCGCAGTCTTGAGAGAGAGGGACGCAGTTCTTCTGGAGGTAGTTCCGGATTGAGGGTTTGTGGAGGATTTGAGCTAGGAGATTGAGCAAGGGATCAACCCTGCATATTGGAGGATTTTGGCTGAGTTTCAGGCAGAGTTTTGGTGGGTTTTATTCAGTGGTAGTGCAAAGCCTTGAGGGATTGCATGGGTCCTCAAGGGGACGATTTTTGGGGGTTGGCCATTTCAGAAAAGCTTTTTGGGTTTTTTCTGAATTTCTTTAGTAGAGTCCGATTCCATAGTTTCAGCATTTTCTGAGGAGGGAAACAACCCCAAATCCTCATTTGATTTCCAGCAGCAGCAACAACATGACAGTTCTCCAACAGCTTGGACGCAATTCAGAGCGAAGCCATTCCTTTGCTATTCTGAGTGTATTTCTTCACTTGCCTTGTGCAAGTCAAGGTGCCATCTTTCTGATCACCTCCTGTACTTATTCTATTACTCAGTATAATAAAATGGCTTAGCATTTCTCTCTGCATTTCTTGAGTATTTGCTTATATTTCATGTTTATATTATTATATGTTGCACCATTGTTATTTCCATCACTTTGAGCTTCCCGATTATTATATCATTTGTACGTATTTGGTTGGAGTTTACTGGGGTTCGGGGAATATCTCTGAAACAGGATATTACAGTGGTATCAAAGCATAGATCTGGCTTAGCCTATGGAGCTAGCAATCTATGACACCGGGGAAAAGCCCTACATCTGTTACAGAGGTAGCAGATACAGAGACACTGGGCATAGGTTGGAGAACACCTACGGAGAGGGAAACTGTGTTTGGGTGGTGGACACAAAATAGGAGGAACCTGTGGTAAATGCAGAACAGGAGGAGCCTGTGGTGGACGCAGAGCAGGAGGATCCGATGGAAAATGAGGACGGGAAGAGATTTGTGGACATGCTCCTCAAATCTGTGTAGGATCTGTCGAGGCAGATCGAGGTGATGGGCCAGAGATTCACGGCAGTGGAGGCTAGACAGCGTGAGAACCCACGGGTTTTCCAGGTTGGTGAGGGATTGGGTACATCCCACCATTTTCTAGAGCAGGGTGCCACTCAGCGTGATACTACTCAGCAGATGGCCTCACATGCCCCTACACGTTCTAACATGCCCACTTTCCTAGGAGCAGACACGGGGGTCGGAGCCCAGCAGGAGGCAGAGCTCGATCATATGGGTGATTATTTTGCAGAGTACCAGGCCTATGGGCAGGAGTTTAGGGATGCTCTCTCATTCAAAGACTTTGTTCAGCTCCAGCGAGATAGTAGACCCCGCGACCATCACAGAGGACATCGACATTATCACGATGGAGACACCCACCGCACAACTAGTAGATTCCACTTGCCTACATTTGATGGTTCATCAAACAGTTCAGCAAGGTCTTGGGTGGAGAAGCTAGACATCTATTTCCAGCTTAACCAGATGTCGGAGGTAGAGGCCATCAAGGTGGCGACATTACATTTGGATGGCAAGGCCCAGGATTGGTGGTTCCATGGGAGGTTACACTCGAACATTCCACAGTGACGACATATGCCAAGTTCACCAGGAGGTTGATGGAGAGGTTTGACCGGAGGGATCCGGAACAACACTTTGTTGAGCTGACAAGGAGCCCAGAGACCTACGTTGTAGACTTCTTGAGGATTTCAATGATGGTGCTAGATCTATCCACGACATGGAGGATCTACATGTTTGTTGAGGGGTTAGCAGAGCCATTTCGGAGTCTAGTCAGGTCCACTAGACCAGCCACACTCCAAGATGCTATCAGCAGGACCTGGGACTTACAGGATGCCTTACCCAGGACCCGGACACCTTACCCCAGAGACAGGTTTTCCAGACTAAGGGGAAGGTCGTGAGGATTCCGTCTCCAAAGGGGAATCCAGGACGAGCACAGATTGATGATGACGCCAGGAGGGAGTTGAAGAAGTGGTTGTGCTTTACTTGTCAGGAGCCGTGGGCACCAGGACATAGATGTGCTGCTGGCAAAGCACACTTTATTGAGGTCTTCTCCGAGAGCAGCGGGGAAGAAGATAGTCATGCAGTGCAGGGTCCTTTGCCACCTTCACCACTAGCAGCAGGTGGTGCAACTTTTGCACCTACCAGAGGGGCCCTTGCAGCATTGTGAGGAGTTCCCAATTATTTGACGTTGCGCGTACGGGGGACAGTACGTGGCCAGCGAGTATCAATTTTGGTTGAGAGTGGGGCAACCCACAACTTCATCGATGCACAGATGGTTGAGCGGAGAGGGATACTGATAGAGAGCTTTGATGGATTTTCAGTTTTGGTCCCAGGCGATCAGACCATGGTGTGTGCTCGTTATGTCCTAAAGTTATCAGTGACGATGGGCACCTACACACTGACTGACCACTTTTTCGTGGTCAATATTCTGGACACCAACATAGTACTGGGTGTTCAGTGGCTTATCACTCTAGGGAAGGTCACGACAGATTGGAAGGCCCTAGAGATGGAGTGGGATGATAAGAAGACAGGGAGGCATGAGAAGATACGGGGACAACACACATACCTGCCTCAGACTGTTTCGGCTCATCGGATGAAGGTAGTCTTCCGGAAGAGTGGGCAGTGGAGCTGCGTGCATCAGAGGCAAGGACTACAGGGCAGACGGTGCACCCAGAGATACATTCCATCCTTGATCGGTATGCCATAGTATTTGGGGAGATTCCGTCGGGACAACCACCGGATCGGGGGTTTGAGCACACCATTGAGCTTGAGCAGGGCATACAGGCAGTGATTACTACCCCCTATAGGCATCCCAAGGCCTATCGGGATGAGATTGAGCGGGCCATTCAGGAGTTGGTGGCTCTTGGGCACATTCAGCCGAGCACAAGTCCTTTTGCTGCTTTTGTGGTGTTGGTGAAGAAGAAGGATGGCACATTGAGGATGTGCATTGACTACAGAGTCCTGAACAAGAAGACCCTGAAGAACAGGTACCCCGTACCCAGGATCGATGAGTTGATGGATGAGATGAGAGGAGCACGGTTCTTCTCAAAGATTGATTTGAGGTCTGGGTACCATCAGATTTGCATGAGGGAGAAGGACATTCCCAAGACCGCCTTCAGGTGTCACTATGGGCATTTTGAGTTTTTGGTGATGCCCTTTGGGCTAACCAACGCCCCAGCTACATTCCAGTCTTGCATGAATCATATCTTTCGCAGTCACTTAAGGAAGTTTGTGTTGGTGTTCTTTGATGATATCCTCATTTACAGCAGGACTTGGGAGGAGCATCTCCGGCACATTGAGATAGTATTACGCATCTTGGAGGAGAAGCAGTTCTATGCCAAGCTCTCCAAGTGTGAGTTTGGGTTGTCGGAGGTGTTATACTTGGGACACATCATAGGGGTGGACAGAGTGAGGGTCCACGAGGAGAAGATCAGGGCCATCAGAGATTGGCGGAAGCCTAGGAATGTGACGGAATTTCGAGGGTTCATTGGCATTTGTACCTACTACCGGAAGTTCGTCAAGAGTTTCTCACAGCTTGCTGCACCCCTGACAGATCTGACGAGGAAGGGGGCATTCAGTTGGTCAGATACAGCGCAGCGAGCCTCTGACAGGCTCAAGGAGGTTATGAGCAGCTGCCCCGTGCTTGCATTGCCGGATTTTATGCAGCCATTTGTTTTGGAATGTGAAGCGTCAGGAGAGGGAATCGGCATAGTATTGATGCAGGGAGGTCACCCTATAGCCTTTGAGAGCCAGAAGCTCCTTCCGCACGAGAGGTTGCATTCTATATACAACAAGAAGATGCTGGCCATCATGCATGCACTGGCCAAGTTCCGACAGTATTTAGTGGGTAACAGGTTCAGGGTGAGGATTGATCACAACAGCCTTAGGTTCTTTTTGGAGTAGAAGCAACTACAGGAGAGGCAGCAGAAGTGGATCAGTAAGATCCAAGCATATGACTTTGACATTGAGTATGTCAAGGGTAAGAACAACATGGTAGCAGATGCCCTTTCATGTAGACCAACCACATTGTCTCTTATGAGCTTGGACACAGACTGGAGGGCTGGACACTTAGTAGAGTACTCCAAGGACAAATTTGCATGTGAGGTTCTGGATGGGCAGGTGGCAGATGACAGGTACAAGGTGGTCGATGAGATCATCTACTATAGGGACCGGATCTTCTTGACTGAGAGATCTCAGCTCAAGAAGAAGATACTTCAGGCGTCACATGATTCACCATTGGCCGACCATCAGGGGTTTACCAAAACCTACAGGGCCATTAGAGAGAGGTTCTCATGGAAGGGCCTCAAGGAGGATGTACTCCAGCATGTGTGGGAGTGCGATGTTTGCCAGAAGAATAAGGGGGAGATGAGCCATCCCGCAGGATTATTGCAGCCTCTTCCCATTCTGGAGGGGAAATGGGAGTGTATTTCGATAGACTTCATCACAGGGTTGCCCATGGTACAGGGCAAGGATTGTATCTTTGTCGTCGTTGATCGACTGACAAAGTACGCACATTTTTTCGCCATATCCGCACACTACATAGCAGCGTAGGTGGTTGAGCTATTCTCCAGAGAGATTTTCAGGCTACATGGTCTTCCTAAGACCATCACCAGTGACAGGGATAACCGTTTCATGGGCGGGTTTTGGCACGAGCTTTTTCGGCTAGTGGGGACGGAGTTGACACCGAGTACCATTTATCACCCACAGACAGACAAGAAGATAGAGATAGTTAACAAGTGGCTGGAGGGCTACTTGCGTAACTATGTCAGTGGGTAGCAGAGAGCATGGCTAAAGTGGCTGCATCTGGGGGAGTACTGCTACAACACTACACATCACATGTCCATCGGTATGTCACCATTCTATGCTTTGTATGGATATCATCCTTTATCTTTTGCTGACGTGATGTTTGGTGCTAGCAAGGCTCCACGAGCCAAGATTTGGATCCAAGAGAGTCAGGATATTCTCCGAGCTCTCAAGGATAATATGGCTACAACGCAAAACCAGCAGAAGTTGTATGCTGACAGGGGTCGGGTGGAGAGATAGTTTGAGGTAGGGGACTTGGTCTACCTACGATTACAGCCATACTGACAGTCGTCATTGAAGCAAAAGGGGGCTGAGAAGCTCAAGCCCCGCTTTTATGGGCCATATAGGGTGATACGCAGGATTAGACAGGTTGCGTATGAGTTGGAGTTGCCCCAAGGCAGCAAGATTCATAACGTCTTTCATGTATCATGCCTGAAGAAGGCATTAGGATAGCATGTGACAGTGACAGATGAGCTACCACCCACGGATGATGAGGGGCATTTGGTGTTGCAGCCAGAAGCTATTATTGATACCAGGGAGAGGCAATTGCGGAGCAGGACAGTCCAGGAATTCTTGGGAAGGTGGAAGAATTTACCGGATGAGGATGCCACTTGGGAGAGAGAAAATTTTGCAGCATCCATCACTTCAGTTGCTTGAGGACGAGCAACATTTTGCCGGGGGAGACTGTAATATTCCCAATTAGCCATGGCTAATTGGAATATTTGATTTTGCTCAATTTTGCCTTCTATAGTTATTACTAAATAAAAAGGTGAGAAAAGGGGCATAACTCACTTTTTAAATAAAGTCACTCCCTAGTAGCACAACGTTATGACTTAAAGGGGGAGCCAAGGGGGCCAAAGCACCACGTATAGGAGGGGCCCATGTAGACACATGGAGGGACTGCGCAGATGGAAAGGAGCACGTGGCAAGATGGAGGCTACATTGGAGGAGGTGGGCCTTAGGGTTGAGATAGGCCAACGCTATAAAGGAGAGAGGAGCCTCCTCATTTTGGCATTTGATTATGAGCATTTGAGCTAGTCACTTCGACTTGGAGCATGCTGGCTGTTTAGCCTGTCTGCAGTGCTATTTAGTGCACTGAGTGTCTCCGTTCGGAGATCTCACCTTTAGCCCCGGGGGACTTCGAGTGCCTACTCGGGCAAGGTAGTTTCAACAGTCTTTTTGCAGTGGTATTGATCTTTGGCATTGAGGAGGAGCTGAGCATTGGAGGACTGCGCAGTCTTGAGAGAGGGATGCAGTTCTTCTGGAGGTAGTTCCAGATTGAGGGTTTGTGGAGGATTTGAGCTGGGAGATTGAGCAAGGGATCAACCCTTGCATATTGGAGGATTTTGGCTGAGTTTCAGGCAGATTTTTGGTGGGTTTTATTCAATGGCAACGCAGAGCCTTGAGGGATTGCGTGGCTCCTCAAGTGGGAGATTTTCGGGGGTTGGCCATTTCAGAAAAGCTTTTTGGGTTTTTGTGGTTTTCTTGAGTAGAGTCCGATTCCAGAGTTTCAGCATTTTCTGAGGAGGGGAACAACCCCAAATCCTCATTTGACTTCCAATAGCAGCAGTAGCACGACAGTTCTCCAGCAGCTTGGACGCAGTTCAGAGAGAAGCCATTCCTTTGCTATTCTGAGTGTATTTCTTCACTTGCCTTGTGCAAGTCGAGGTGCCATCTTTCTGATCACCTCCTGTACTTATTCTATTACTCAGTATAATAAAATGGCTTAGCATTTCTCTCTGCATTTCTTGAGTATCTGCTTATATTTCATGTTTATATTATTATATGTTGCACCATTGTTATTTCCATCACTTTGAGCTTCCCGGTTATTATACCATTTGCATGTATTTGGTTGGAGTTTACTGGGGTTCGGGGAATATCTCTGAAACGAGATATTACACAGGTCAAAGATGAGCTTGCTGCTATCGGTGTGACTATTTCAGATGGAGATATCGTGAGGATTGCCTTGAAAGGGTTCACCAAGGAATGGAAGCCCTTCATCAAAGGGATTGTTTCCAAAGAGAAGTTTCCAAACTGGAAAAGGGTATGGGATGAATTCATTCAGGAAGAGTTGAGAGACGAGGATCTTCATCCAAAGAAGAAGACTTTAAATGATGATGTGGCACTTGCAGCGCGAATGAAGGGTAAGAAGAAGAAGGACTTGAGTAAGGTCAAGTGTTTCAACTGTGGCGAGATGGGTCATTTTTCATTGAGATGTTCGATGAAGAAGAAGGGAGATGACAAGAAGAAGAAAGGAAAGCAAGTCATTGGTGTTGCGACCTCTGTTGAGATAGATAATCTCACTAGGAGATTGGAGGAGGAGGACTTTTGCTGTGATCTCTCATTTCTTGCAGGGTACTATCAATGAGGATGGATGATACATGGACAGCGGTGCGACGAAACATATGATAGGGTCACAAGAGGATTTTAAGACTCTGGTTGAATGTGACTCAAAGTTGCACATGGTGTTGGGCGACAAGAGTCAGTTGGAGATTCAAGGATCGTGTGTTGTGCCATTCAGGATGGAGATAGGACGTGTGATACGGGTCCAAGATGTACTATTTGTACATGGACTTAGACATAGCATGATTTCCGTCTCGATGATCAAGAGGAAGGGGTTTGAGGTCTTGTTCCAGGATGGGAAGGCAAGACTTAGGCCTAGAGGCTCTAAGTTCGATGGGATTGTACTCGTAGTTAGAGAGCATGGTTTATATACACTGATGGGCAAGCCTATGGATCATGAAAAGAAGTAGGTGGAGCAAGTGTAGGTCCCAAAGAAACGGGTGCAGGTGCAGGCTTCAAAGGAGCTGGTACAGGTTCCCGAGAAGAAGGCACACTTTCCCAAGAAGAAGGTCCAGGTTATAGAGACTCAGAAGGAGTCGAATTCGAGAGGGAGCTTGCAAGTTCAGAGGGAGACTTTGCAGCCCAAGAAGAGCGCATGGTCAGTGGGGAGCAAGGGTGCTCCTACAACTGCCAAGAAGCAATCATGGAAGGATTGGAAAGCGATACAAGAGAAGAAGAAGCAAGATGCTTCTAGTGACAGTGACACTTCCGAGAAAGGTGTAGTTCACAGAACAAGGATTGTTGCAATTGTGAGCGCCAAGAGTTGGGCAAGTGTTGCGAGCAATGATGATGATGATGAGTTACTTCCTAGTCTTGGAAGTACCTCCCTCGCTAAGAGGGAGTGTTGATTTGTGTAGCTTGGGAGGCACTCCAAGCCCTAGGGTTCGAGGTTTGGAGGGAAAAGCGCCACAAGAGTCACTTGTGGGCTTGGAACCCAAGTATGGGGTTTTGCTCCAAATCATGTTTTGGGCATTTCCATGAGCACATTTCTACACATGATTGCATGAGATGATAGAGGGTGGAAAGAAGAATCCAATGCTTCAACAATTGTCAAATTCTGAGTTGTAGAAGTGGAGATATGATTTTTTGAAGTTACTTTTGGGGTTGACATCGTAAGTGTCAAGGTCGGCCTAGGGTGAGTTTAGGCATGTGACAATTTGTAGCCCTTAAAATATGACATTTTGGAGCCCCTGTGTATGTTATATATACAAGGTGGATGAGGGTGTTAAAAGGCATCCATTTGTGCAACAAAATACACAAGAGAGGAACTCGGATTTTCTACCCTAGCCACAACAAGGAAGAACAAGACAATGAAGTGACTTGGAGATTGTTTTGGGGTAATATGGTGGTGGACAAAGTGCTACCTTGAGGGCCACATGCATGTTCTTGGAGGCTGAGGGAGAGTAGTTTGTTTTGGGGACAGAAGACCTTGAGAAGCGCTGCCGCAGCAAGGAGAAGGCTTGCTAGAGCAAGTCGCAAGCCCCAGAGGCCATCACATGCATGTTTTAGGCAAGAAAAGAGGGTCATAAGGCCTAATTGGAGGCGCTGGTGCAGTGAACAGGGCAACGCGGAGTTGGAGCTTGCTAGAAAAGGACAGCTACAACAAAGGAGCATAATTCTAGGTGATTTTAAGGACTGTTAGGGACTGCAGTTAGTGCCCTAACCAAACCCAGAATTACACCATTGAAGCAGACCCTAAAACAAAGAGCTGAAGCATGCATTTTGGTGCATCTTGTGTGTGTTGGGTCACATGTTGTCGACCAGATTTGGATTAGGTTTCGTTGTAGCTTGTAGGTGCCATTTGGGGGACCTTCCGTGGTGGTGAAGAGTCCATCCTAGGAGCAAAAAATACAATGAAGGATTGGGCATCATTGGTCTAGTGGAGGGAAGCGTGTTGATAGCCCAAAGTAGCCCTAGACGAGCTATCTTGAAGTGACGATGAGGAGCTGAAGATTGGGTGAAGTTTGGTGCCAAAGTGCAGTACCTTGATGGACAAAGGTGACTGCTAGCCTAACAGATTGGAGCTCGGGAATTAAGCCTATTGAGAGAGAAGATTGTATCAGCCTGTGTATATGCTACAAAAGTGACTAGCAGCAGTGCTTGGTGGCAGCCCTCCTAGAGTCTCGATGTGTTGTCCTTCAAAGGACTAAGGGGTAGCTAGTGAGCAGTATGGGATCGAAGGATGGACAGGACAAGATATGACATCAAAGTTGTAGCGAAGTTTTTCATTGTATCTTGTATACGATATACTATTGTATTATTCAGATTTGGTTTAATATAACGAAGATTGGGTTGTACATTATTGTACAGTATCTGTTAAAATTTGTGTATACTTGTGTACATGTGATTTACTGACTTATATTTTCCGCTGTGCAAAGTAGTTCTGGTTGAGATTCTTGGTTTGGTAGCGTTAATGATTTTAAGATTCTAACCTAGACCCAAGATTGTGGAAAATCAACAAAGAGAGCCTTGTATGGGCTCAAGCCTCAAACAAGATTTGTGAGTATTGTATGCTCAGATTGACAGTTACCTTTAGGGATTGGGCTTCACCAAGAGTGAAGCAGACTCGAATCTCCACTACATTGTTGTTGGAGGTGAGCTGCTTATGGTGCTATATGTGGATGACCTGATTTTGACATGTACATATAAGCTCATCCATGAGTCCAAGAGAGACCTTGCATGAGAGTTTGAGATGAAGAATATAGGGTTGATGCACTATTTCCTTGGGCTGGAGTTTTGGCAGGGTGATGGGGAGATCTTCGTGGGATGGGACAAGTACGCTTTGCAAATTCTGAGGAGATTTCACATGCAGGATGGTAAGCCCATAACCGCGCCTCTAGTCACAAACTAGAGGAAGGTGGATACATACAGATTAGACTGAGTAGACCCTACAATTTGCCGGTGGTTGATTGGGTCGCTGATGTATTTTGTTAACATAGTCAGACATATGCTTTGCAATAAACTCTTTGAGCTAGTTTTTGGTAGAGCCTACTAGAGCGCATTGGGTTGCTACTAAGCACGTGTTGAGATACTTGAGGGGGATAGTAGAGCACAAATTGTGGTATGGAAGGGTTGATGAGATGAGGCTTGAGGGCTTCAGTGATTTAGAATAGGCAAGGAGCTTCATAGATAGGAAGAGCACATCAGGATGCACATCCAGTGTTGGATCAACAAGTGTTTCTTGGTTTAGCCAGAAGTAGAGATCATTTGCATTGAGCTCAACTGATGCCAAGTACATGGATGCCAATTTAGTAGGGTGTGAAGCTATGTGGTTGAGGAAGCTTCTTGTGGGTTTGTTCAGGATGGAGTTGGAGCCCACTATGATCCACTGTGACAACCAAAGTTGCATTAAACTCTCTGAAAATCTAGTGGTTCATGATCACTCTAAGCACATCGACATACATTATAACCACATTAAATATATTGTTCAGAGAGGTATCGTTACACTCTAGTACATACCAACAGAGGAGTAGATAACAAACACTCTGACCAAGGCTTTTACTAGGGAGCAGAATTGTTTACCTCAGAGGGAAGTTGGGTGTAGTGCATAACACCATCCTCTCTAAGAGGGAGTGTTGATTGGAGGAGATAAGAAATGGTTCTACTTGCCTAAGTGTTAAGGCTAGTAGAGGGATCCACAAGACAACCAATTTAACAAAATTTTAGTTTAACTATTTCCTAAAGTTAGACTTACGAATTTTTTTTTAAGTTAACTTATCATTTAATCTTAGCCCCTGATCACGATTTAATCTTAGCCTTTGAGAGGGAGATTAGGGTTGAGATCGAAATTATAAGAGGAGATAAAGCGAGTTAGTGGCAAGTCAGTTGAGCACAAGCAATGTGTGTCAGATTAGTGAAGGAAGAATTGAGGGTTTCAACAAATCTCAGTGAGTCAGCATCTGAGCAAAAGAAATCAAGTGAGGGTCGAGTTCTTGCACACCAACGCAGTTTATCCATTCATACGTGCATGCAGGAGAGCATATTTGTGCTCGCATGTGTGTGCAAAAGACTAGATTTGTGTAGAGTTTGATTTAGTGCGCAGAAAGGGGGATAGATTTATTTGGAGGGTGATCAAGTGGTTTCATGTGATAAATGAAAATTTCTCCCTTGTTGTAATTCTCAAAAGAGAAACCTTTTGCTGAAGAAATTAAAAGACACATCGTTGTAGGTTTTCCCCAAAGTTGGGTTTCTTGGGTATATATTGTGTTCAATGTGTTGATGTGTTTGTCTCTTGGTTTATTTTCTGTTATGCATGTTAAGTTAGAGGACTCAATGTATTTGTAATTCAAGTTTCCAGAATATCAGTTGTTTGTGTTTTTGGGTTTTATACTTAGAATATTACAAACCAATTTAATGGGTTTTAAGGAAATATACAAAGAAAACAAGTACATGATTGCATTTCACATACACACTTTCTAAACAAAAAATCCTCCTAAATATCTAGGCTAGAGACGTGTTCTTCTGCCTACAAATAATAGAACGGATATGCTGTTAGGCAAGTAAAACTGCAACTTGAGATTCATAGACATAGGGTAAAACCTATGATTTTAGGAGGCTACACCTTGAGCTTAAGGCTTGTCTTGTGGGAGGTCCATTTTACTATCGTTTGTACTCATTTGAGTAGTATTGCATTAAACATAAATGAGCATGGATATCACTTCCATATACCTTGAGTATATCGGAAGTCCCCCTAGGTCAAATCCCGAAATGAACCATTCGCCCACTTAATTGTTATAGTGCACCGAAAACAACATTCAAAAAGATTACTTTCTCTCGTATTGGCCTCGTGTCAATATATTTTAGGGTTGTAGCACTAGGCACACGTTCTACAAGCCATTTATTGCTTCAAAAAATACATTGTTAACTCACATTACTTTAACATGCATTTATTTCTTTAATCATGAATTGAATGAAAGTATCTTGATTTGTGTTGCTATTTCATTTGATTGAGGTATATGGTTGATGCTTTGCTAAAAGAATCAATAGATGAGTTATCATCACACCACAACATCAAGGGAGGATCAACATCTAATCTAAGTCATACTATCACTCATATCCAGTGACAAACTTAGAACTAAACGTAGGGTAAACCCCTTTAGGTTAGGAAAACCACACACACAAACCTAGAAGCGAGGGGCAAAGTCGTTGAGCTATCAATCGATGGCTTGCCTGTTAGTATCTGTAGGTTCTCTCCCTGGTGAGGTTGGGACTTTTTTCAATGGAGAATCCAAGCAATAACACAACCCTTATCTCCAAAGTGATTGATGGTTGAGATTAAATCTCAACTTTAATTGAGATCAATGGTTTTGATTTATCTAATTAACTAATGCAAATAGCCTTTCCATTTCATTAGATTAGCTAACTTTTCTCACAAAAATAAATTACTTTAATATTTAAAGTAATTGCTAAGATTCAGATTCAATTAAATGACTTCCACACATCTAGACACTTAGACCTGTTTGAGATACAAATATCAACAAATTTTCATAGAATTTTGGGTTGCTCCCACACATCCCCCATGTGTGTCTCCCCACTCCTTGTTCTGGAAACTCGGTGGAACATAAGTTGAAAATACTAAAAAATTTGGAAACCTATAGCTAGATTTTTGTTGAATGTCTAATGGAAATCTATGGTACTTTCTTGTTGATGTGAGACTCTTTGCTTGGGATTTATTGTTGGAATCTGATGCTGATTTATGATGTCAAAGCTTGTTTCATGAGGCCAAGGGAATGCCTTATCAATCACATGAAGTAAAACCTAGTTTCTTTAATGTCTTTTAAGGAAAGTAACCTAATTTGCATCTAATCATTAATGTCTTTAAAAGTTGTTGCACTAGTCTATTTTCTTAGCAAACTTCACCCTTGAACCTAGCTTGAAGGTGGATCCCCTAGAGCCCCTCCCTGCCAGCCTCCCCCAACGCTCCCCCCCCCCCACCCCCAATAATTTTCCGTATCAATTTGCAGCCACTGAAGGACTGCTGTACCTTTGCAGCTCTTTTGTCTCCGAAAACATTGTTCAAACAACCAAGTCTCTCCATTTGACCCCATTTTCCAATCTAGAATATAGCCACTTGTCCTACCTTTCAACCACCTTAAAATATAAAAATTTCATCATTTATTTTCTGTTTTGCAAATCTGGAAATTACAGAAGAATAATTAAGAAATCACATTTGCTCTAAGTCTAAAAAACCCATCATTTCATCCTCTCTTATTAGACTGAATTTTCTGTTTAGTAAATCTAGAATCTATTGTCATTAACTTCATTAAAAACCAGATTTACTCCAAGTCCCAAATGCCCTTTCCATTCTTTATACCTTAGTTTGCTTAGGGAATCCCCCATTGTGCTGGAGCAGAGCCCGCATATAGAGAGGGAAAACACTACTGAGGTGAAATGGGTAGTCTTTCTAAGTTCCCTTTGAGGTCTCACTTGGTGATTGTGACTTTTGCACCGTAAGTGTGAACTTGGGACGTAACACCAGGGACATCCAAGCAAGGCAGCAAACAAGGTACCAGTAAGGACCAGGAGAACACGCTAATCCCTAAAAAGTTCCTATTGCCAGCTTAGCTTCAGAATAAAGGCTCATTTCTCAACATTAAACTAGTAGGTGCCAGTTGGAAAGCACTTAAAGTCAATATAGCTCCTTGCTTTAATGTTGTTTGATGAAGACAGGTTTTGTAAGAGGCTGCTAAATTTGGATTTTGATTTTTCATTTCTATCTCTGTATGGAATTAGCAAGTGCTCTTTTGTAACCAGTCTCCTGATGCTTTGAGGTGAGTACCCAGGAAATTGATGGTCAAGCCCTGAGGGGATGGGAGGCATAAAATATCTTGGGAAGCACATGTACCAACAAGTTGGAAGTTGGGACCATACTCAGATACGAACAACATAGTTATCCCAACTCTCAATATTAGAAAACTTATGACCAGTTCTATAGGATAACTAGTCCTTTGCACAAAAAACTTCATGAAATGAATTCAAAATGTTGGTTTGCCGCTCCAGCAACTGCTGTACGGAAGAGACCCTTCATTAAAGAGCTTGTATTTGTCAAAACTGGAATTCACATGCGACATAACTACAATAAATTGAAATTGAAATTGTACAATATCATGCAACACTCACATCTCAAGATTACATTAACAATGTAAGCCTAATAAAAGTGAACAAAATCATACCTGTTGTAACAAAAATAATGCGAGATCATCCAAACCACATCTGTATTCACTTATTGAGTGCACCTCAGTTGCTGTGCCCAAGAAAAGACCACCAATACATGGTGTTGGTCCACTTTCAATAGTGAGGGACTCCTTATGCACTACTATCTTACAATAGTATCTTAATCTTACGTTCTTTTGTGCTTCATTCCATTCTGAAACTTTAGTTTGCACCCTGCATATTACTGTTTCAGGTATATCAAGGTAAAGGAACCAAGCAGATGTGTAGGGAGCCCACGTTGGATGAGAAACTAGGCAAAGATACTGGATATGAAGCTGCAAATACAAGAATAAACAATCATGTACACATGTAACATAGAAAAATATGTGATCTTCTGAGTTAATTCTTTATAAAATCTATTTGTTTGTAATCAAGAATAAATAATTCGGAACTGTGAAAAACTAGTTTATTGACCCAAGTACAATGAGGGGAAAGGAAACTAAAAATACCATGTTTTCTAGCTCATCAAGAACTTTGTAGGAAAAGATTCTGTGGCTCAGAGTCAAACAGAAATGCCTCAATACATTCATCGTTTTACTTGGTAAAGTTTCTTGTCCTTCACCTACTGCAATCCCTTTTGTAGCTTCTCCTGCTTTCATCATCAATTCCTTGTCTCTAATATACAAACCCATTACCTTTCGAAGAATAATCTGTTGTAAGTACACCTCAGAGCTAAGTGGAGTTGGATGCTTTTTCTTTTGTCGTGAAAATCTGCAAGTCTCTTCCTTCTTATCTCCAACCTCACTTTCCATCTGATGTCCTAAATCCCTGTTTATCATATCGACATCACTTTGAACAGATTTCTGATTATGCACAGGAGAAGATTCCTTATTATCCTTTTGGTCCTCTTGGTTAGCTACACTCTTTTCTTGTGTGTTACCTTCAATCTGATTTCTTATATCCCCATATGTCATATCGGCATCACTTTCAACAGATTTCTGATTATGCACGGGAGAAGATTCCTTATTATCCTTTTGGTCCTCTTGGTTAGCTACACTCTTTCCTTGTGTGTTACCTTCAATCTGATTTCTTATATCCCCATCTGTCATATCGACATCACTTTCAACAGATTTCTGATTATGCACAGGAGAAGATTCCTTATTATCCTGTTGGTCCTCTTGGTTAGCTACACTCTTTTCTTGTGTGTTACCTTCAGTCGGATTTCTTATATCCCCATCTGTCATAATGACATCACTTTCAACAGATTTCTGGTTATGCACAGGAGAAGATTCCTTATTATCCTTTTGGTCCTCTTGGTTAGCAACACTCTTTTCTTGTGTGTTACCTTCAGTTTGATTTCTTATATCGCCATCTGTCATATCAACATCATTTTCAATAGATTTCTGATTATGCACAGGAGAAGATTCCTTATAATGCTTTTGGTCCTCTTGGATTGCTACACTCTTTTCTTGTGTGTTACCTTCAGTCTGATTTCTTATATCCCCATCTCTCATACTGACATCACTTTCAACAGATTTCTGATTATGCACAGAAGTTTCCTTATTATCCTTTTGGTCCTCTTGGTTAACTACATTCTTTTCTTGTGTGTTACCTTCAATCTGATTTCTTCTATCCCCATCTGTCGTATTAAAATCAGAGTCAACAGACTTTTGACTATGCTTAGACACAGATTCCTCGTTCTTCTTCTTCTCATCTTGGTCAGATGGCGAAGGTTCAAGGCAAAGGGTAAGAGTAATTTCTGGACTTAAATTAAGCCGGAGAAAATTTTCACTAACCCTGGTGGGATTAACTCCATCAATTTCACTCATCAAAAATCCGAACACCTACAATATTAACAATGAAGTGCAAATATGAATATCTTTTAGCAGACAGTAGCGATTTAATATCACAAGAATATAAAACTTTTAAACTTTAGAGGCACAGAACCTGTAAATCAAATATTTCAGACAGGATCTCACGAAAAACTGAATGTGCCCTCTTCGAACCTTCATCAACACCTTCACCAATACCATCCTTTGAAAATGCTCTTCCAGTTTCTTGCTCTCCAATATGTGAATCATCAACTGAATTACTGAATGGTTCAATAGAAGAGTTCATTTTTCTGGTGTATTCCCTTTGTAGATGACCTGTCTTTCCTTGATTAAACACAATATGAAATGAGCTCCTTGAGTGTTTTGGGAGCTTTGTGGTCAGCATGCCAGATGTATCTTGATCTAAGTCTACCATGCACACAGACAATAAATGAAAAGGCAGCCTGAGTTCCCTTAGCACATCATTAGATAACACAACAACAAAGCCTGAATTCTCCCCAGATCCGACAGTGCGATACTTTTTTTGTCTGACCTTCCAATTACGCTGCAGTCTATAAGATGGATGCAAAATAAAACCTTATGAATATAAGCCATGAAACAGAACTGTAACAAACAAGCTAGCAACAGAATGCATGTGATCACCTCATTAATGCACCATAAAAAGTTGCCTCCCTTGAAACTTTCTGCAATAAAGACCTCCCAGAGTGCTTTAAGTATTTGCTAAGACGCTGCAAAGAACAAAGGTACACAGTTGAGATTTTGCAACAATGACTGACAAATTCACTATAAAAAGTCTCTTGGAACCTAAGCAATATGACTGCTTCATCTATGGAGTTTTATTGTAATTTTAAGCTCTATATAGTCAATTCATAAGATATTCAATGAGACGGGTCTAACTTCTTTCCAACTACACTGATATTCATGGATGTTAGCATAATCTTGTTCATCAAGGTTGGCGAACATGGAGATCTTTACTTTTTCTCTCGTATATTATGGTGCTGAAATCGTGATAGTCAAACCTGGCTCACAAGTTAGATACCCAAAATATTTGGAATACAATAAAGAAATCTGTTTAGGATAATATATAAAGAATAATGTATGAGAGAATGCCCTGTAATGTCTTGGCATCCTTCTCAATTCTTGGAACTGTCATAATTGATGATATGAACCTTTGAGTGCTAAGCAAAATTGTCGAAACCAAAAATAACCTAACCATTGCACTTCGATTTTCTGTGGAACTTTTCAGTTATTTGATACCCGAGATTAATTGTTATTATAAGGCTTAATTGTCCTAGCATCAATATTTTTCAAAAAATAAGTCAGTGGCTTCTTCCTTGAGTGATATTGATACACTGAGTGGTTAAGATTTCTGCTCTTATGATGTGGACATCGATAGTTCTTGTAACATCATTTTCCCTTATCATGCTTGTGGCAATTTATTGGTTTACTCAAGTATATTGTTTCTTTTACGTGCTAATTTTCTTTGGTTGATTGCTGAATCTTCACTCGGAATTTATGTCATTTGTACTATAGCATCTGAGTATGTCTTTGCTTCAATTGGATTGGCATCTTTTCTGATCAGTGAGGTGAATGGGACTTGTATTTGTTCCCTTCTTTGCAATTGGATTTTTTTTACCTAATGGCTTCAATGTTAGTTTTTGTACCATCGGATGTGTTCTAGTCATGAAACTTGGTGGAGAGGCTAGAATAAATGAGATCTCCATAACCCAGAAATTGTTTTTGGAAATTCCATAATTAATCAGAATTAATTAAGTAAAGGTGAGAATTCTCTAGAAACTCACACGGATTGATCCAAAAATGATCTAAGCCATTGATTAAGATTTAATATGGTCGGAGTCCCAACATAAAGATATAAGAAGGGATCGATGTGGTGATGGAGAACACACTAGAGCAATAGTTCCTTGTGCAGATCAAGCTAGCAACAAGAGTTCAAGCTAGATAGGGACGCAATGTCAGTGAGGGGCAAGGACACTGATCTGGAGGACGATTTCTAGATCCAGAGAGGCAACAACAAGAGGCCAAGTTATTCCCAGTGCAGGAAGCTCGAGTGCGAGTGCAGGAAGAAGCTCGAGTATGGGCAACAACTCGAGTGCAGGCAGAAGCCCAAGTATGGGCAGCAGTGCAGGTATAGGCATAAGTGTGAGTACAAGCAATCGTGCGAGTGTAGGCAGCGCGAGTGCTAGGGTTGCTTGTGGAGTAAAGGAAATTCCCTTGGATAATTTCGGCCTTATTTCCTTGCTGTGGATTGCCAGTTTAAGGCATCCAAATTGTACTCAGAATTTCATTGTTGCGTAATAATAAAACCTTCATCTGCTACATCGGTTTTCCCAAGTTGGGTTTTTCCGAAGACATATGTCCACAAATAAATGTGTTGATTTTTATATGTGTGTGCTAGCATTTCTCAGCTTCCAATGCTAGTTTTCTTCAACAATATTTATTTGTGAAAATCACAGGGTGAATTATTTGATATTTGTTGTAGCAAACCGCAAATAAATTGTTAGATAAATTAACAATAGGAGATATAATTTCCAGTTGCTGTGATAGTTGAAATTTTCACATGGTATCAGAGCGTGAGTGATCAGCCGGGAAACTCAAAAGTAGAAGAAAATTTCACCGTTCAGAGGGAGGCGGGCCAAAATTTTCTATTGTTGCATAATGCCTAGCCAGGCAGTACGAATTTCTAGGGCAAGGGTTTGATTTTCAATTGCAGGGTGGCAGAAAAGTTGTTTTGCCCAGAATTGAGATTTCGTAGATAGAGCAACAATGACTCATATTTTCATTGAGCAGATTCCTTGGTTGGACACAGAAGGTGTTGCAGTAGAAGAATCTGTGTCGGGTGGAAAGAGAAAGGCCCACACAAGTAGAGGGAAAATTTCTCTCAGGGGATCTTGAGTCTTAGAGATCTAAATTTTTCCAACTGAAGATTGGCAGTTGCTGTGAGTAGATTTTCTCACTCTAGAAGGGAGTGCGAGTAGCGGATTCAACAACCAAGAAAATGGAAAGAGGGAGATTTTTGAGGTTTATTTCTCCAGTTTTGAGTTTCCAGATTTTGTAGCTCTACAGGGATGGTCGTACGAGATTGCCAGAGGAGACCATGTGAGTTAGCTAGAATGCAGATCTGGGCAACAGATCGACTTCCAGTTGTCGGAGGAAGTGCGAATTGTCTAGTGCGAGTTGCAAAGAAAGGAAAGGTCCCAACCAGGGACTAGGATTGAAAGGAGATAGTGGGGCACCAGATCTAGGAGGAGTATAAGACTCCAGTGTGCCATATTGGAGAGGGTCCAATGCAGTTGCAACAAGGAGATCAGTCAGACCAGTTCCAGATTGTTACAACGTGACCATCACCTCTACTACAGGAGCCCATAGTATCAGAGTAGCAGGTTCAGTGTCAATAGATGCAATTTGTCACTAGACAATTGCAAATCTAATTGCAGTTAGTAACGAAGAGACAGTTGCGGAGCTAGATGCAATGACACAGGCAGTGCAAATTATCCAGTTGCAGTATGCACGTGTAGTTCCCGCCAGGAGATTCCTAGCTCAAAACTACATAGTCCAGTTTCTAGTGTAGGAGGACAATGCTAGTTGCCAGGAGGGAGCAGAGAGATTTCCCATTGAGAGATTGAGACTTAGAGGAAGTCTAGCTTAAGAGGGAGTAGCCCTATAGAAGCTAGTGCTTCAGGATATGGGGAGATCAAATTCATTATTGCAATAGTTGCAACAACAGTGCAGAGATAGTAGTAGAGCAGTAGCAACATCAATATGAGTAGATCAGAGCTCAGAGCTATAGAGATTGGGTAGGATCCTTGAGGTGTCCTCCTCATGGATTATTACCTTGCTACAAGGGCCCACAATATTTAGTAACAAGATGGATCAATGTCATGTAAAATTTTCTGTTTCCCACCCCGGTTTTCAGTTTCACCTTATTTCTCCCATATAGTTAAATGCCCATTCCCATAGCCATACATTTAACAGACTGAAAAAAAATAAATATTGCTGAAAACACAAATTCTGGAAATTTTTCAGAGCGCTGGAAATTGCAGAAATAAAAAATCAGCAATTAAAACAGCCATTAAAACACATTTAAACTCAGTGATTTTTGGTCAACTTGACCCTGGAAAAACCCCCTACAACTCTTGGGGAAAACCAGTTTGAGAGCTCTTCTTTATTTCTGGAAAATGCCTTTTACAGAGAAAATTTTTCAGCAAAACAGAAATTTTCCAGCAAGCAAAACTTATCTGTTTTCAGCCCAAACGACAATCTGAAAAATGCTGGAAGAGCTGTACGGACCGTACGGATGTACGGACGGTACGGATGTACGGACCGTGCGGACTGTACGGACTGTACGGACGGCCGTACGGACTTGTACGGACAGCCCTCGGAAAAAGTGCAGAAAATCGCCTCCTCGATATTCGTGCTGAAAAATAATTTTTTCCACTATTTTGCTCACAAAAACTGCCTTTTTCTGCTTGTTCTTTATGCTGTTCGGATTTGCTGAAGTGCTGCCTTGGTGTGTGTGCCAAACTGCTGCCTCTTTCTCCTCCTTGTCCAGAAATCTCCCTTGCTCTCTTGCTCTCCTTCTCCCAATCTGCTCATGAAAGAATGAATGATCTTTTCCTGCTTTTCCTCCCTTAACCCAACCCTAAATGACTTTTGGGTGATCCCTAAATCCAATGGCTGAAATAGATTTAGATCAATGGCTGAGATTAAATGCTCATTTAAATCTCACTTTCTATTTTTTAATTCACCCCACTTTAATAAAGACCCACTTAGTCATTTATTTCCAAAGTCACTTTTCCTTTCTAATTTTTCATTGACTTTATAAAGTCACTTTAAAATTAGACTTAGTAACTTTATCACTTAAAGTCACTTTCAAATTAGATTTAACTTTATAAAAAAAATTATAAAGTTACTTTAGGAGAAAAATTAAATTCTTTTGGACACTTTTCCCTAGGCCAAAGATCAAAGCCTTAGGGAACCACCTGTCCTCCGGTACCAAATTTCAACACTCCCTCTTACCGAGGAAGGTGTTCCTCACCACACCCATCTTGTCTCTGAAGTAGACATGCTTGCCCCGTGGTAAGGCTTTGGTAAGAATATCTGCAACCTGCTCATCAGTGGAAATATACTCAAGCTTCACAGCTCCCTTCTGAACATAGTCTCTGATGAAATGATATCTGATCCCGATATGCTTTGACCTGTCATGAAATACTGGATTCTCCGTGAGTTTAATGCAACTCTGATTATCACAGTAAATCACTGAAGGTCTCAACGGCTGACGAAATAAGCCAAACAACATCTTGCGAAGCCAGATGGCCTCACAACTAGCTAGACTGGCTGCCATATACTCTGCTTCCGCTGAACTCAGTGCTACTGACTGCTGCTTCCGGCTGAACCATGACACTACTGCTGAACCCAACCCAAAACAACACCCTGAAGTGCTCTTCCTATCAGAAGCACAACTTGCCCAATCAGAATCAGTGTATCCTGCCAATCTCACTCCATCTCCCTGCCTGTAGTCCAGACCATAATCCACTGTCCCCTGCAAGTACCGCAAAATGTGTTTTGCAGCCACCCAGTGAACCTTCTTAGGCTCACACATAAACTGACTCATCGTGTTGACTGCAAAACAGATATCTGGTCTGGTGTTGACCAAATACATCAAGGAACCAATCAGCTGCCTGTACAATGTGGGATCCACCAACTCGGAATCCGAAGCATGAAGCTTCTTCCAGTTGGTGATCATCGGTGTCGACATGGGTCTACAATCCTCCATGTGGAATCTGCTAAGGATGTCCACAATATACTTCCCCTGCCCCAGGAAGAAATGCCCCTCCTCCTGCCACACCTCCAAACCCAAAAAGTAATGCATCAAGCCGATGTCCTTCATCTCAAACTCCGCCGCAAGATCTCTCTTGCAGTGCTCTATGAGTCTCTCTGCACCTGTAATGATCAAGTCATCCACATACAGCACCAGAATGAGAGGCTCCTCACCAATCACAATAAAGTAAAGGTTCGGATTTGCCTCACTCTTTGTGAAACCCATCCCCTGCAAGTATGCATCTATCCTGGAGTACCAAGCTCTGGGAGCTTGCTTCAGGCCATAAAGGGCCTTCTTCAATCTGCACACATGGGACTCCTTCCCATGCACCTCAAAGCCCTGTGGCTGCTCAATGTACACCTCCTCCTGTATGAAGCCATTGAGAAATGCGGTCTTCACATCCATCTGGTGGATCTTCCAACCCATCTCTGCTGCTATCGATATAATGGAGCGGATCGAAGTATATCGAGCCACGGGAGCGAAGGTCTCCTCATAATCAACTCCCTCTACCTGTGAGAACCCTCTAGCCACAAACCTTGCTTTGAATTTCTCAATGCTGCCATCTGCAGCATGCTTTACCTTATAAAGCCATCTGGAAGTAACCACGGATTTGCCCTCAGGCCTCGGCACCACCTCCCAAACATCATTCTTCATGATAGAAGAATACTCCTCCTGCATGGCCTCTCTCCAGACCTGCTGGCTAGCTGCCTTCTCATAGCTAGAAGGCTCAGAGTCAAGGATGCTGGTAACCATCGCCATATAGCTACAAAATCTCTCAGGTGGTCTACTCTCTCTGACCGGCCTCTTCGGCTCAGCAACAGATGTGGCATCTCTCAAGGTGTCCTGAAGCCACTTGGGCTTCCTCTTCCCTGAGCATGCTTCTCCCATAGGAGAATGAAACTCCTCCTCCTCATCCCCATCAGTAGCCTGAACTCCTGACTGTCTGTCTGCTGTCCTCCTGCCTGCACCTGAACCTGTAGAAGTTGAGGTACCGTGTGAACTGTCCATCAGTGGACTCCCTAGTGAGCTGCTCTGTGAACTGCTCTGCATGCTACCCGGAGCACCACCCCTCTGGCTCGGCGAGCCACTGCTCACTGATGGACCTGACATCCTCATAGATGTACCTCCGGATCCTCCTGATCCCTCCCCACTGGATCCCTGCGACTGACTCAACTGTTGCTGAGGGTCTGGCTGATCCAGATACTCTAACTCCCGTGACCTCCTAAAGGCCCTGTCCTCCTCGAACTTCACATCCCGTCTGACAACAACTTTCCTCTGTGCAGGAATGTAAATCCGAAAGGCCTTTGAGGTCTCACTGTAGCCCACAAAGATACCCTTCTCTGTGGTGGGCTCTAGTTTGGTCCTCTCCTCCTTGGGTATATAGGAGTATGTAATGCATCCAAAGATATGAAGATGACCAAGATCAGGCTTCTTCCCAGAGAAAGCCTCCTCCGGAGTCATGTGCCCCAAGGCACGATGCGGACTCCTGTTCTGCAAGTAAACAGCTGTGTTGCAGGCCTCTGCCCACAAGAACAATGGCAACCCTTGATCATATAACATGGCTTTGGCAGCCCCTATGATGGATCTGTTCTTCCTCTCCGCAATCCCGTTCTGCTGGGGGTTGTAAGGAACAGTGAACTCCCTCCTAATGCCTGCCTCCGCACAATAGTCAACAAACTCTCCAAGGGTGTACTCTCCTCCATTGTCCGACCTCAGGGACTTGATCTTTCGACCTGTCTGAGTCTCCACAAGAGCTCTGAACTCCTGAAACCGCTTGAAGACCTCACTCTTGGTCTTCAAGAAATAAATCCAGGTCTTCCTGGAGTGATCATCAATGAATAAGACATAGTACTCATATCCACTCAAGGAAACATGAGACATCCGACCGCTCACATCGGAATGAATCAAATCAAGTATCCCCGTCGCTCTGCTGTCACTGCTGGGAAAAGGGGATTTGGCAAACTTGCCCATCGCACAACCTCTGCAAGTATCGAAGTGATCAGTACTGAAATCTGGCACACCTGTGGTGATCTCCCGCAATGTCCTCAAGGCTCCATGATACATGTGTCCCATCCTGCGGTGCCAAATCTCACACAGCTCAGAACTGCTAGCTCTGCTGTCGGTACTACAGCTCAATGCCAAAGGGGGCTGGAATGCAAACTTGTACACCTTTGCATGGCGTACACCTATCACTCTAGCTGAATCAGCTGGAGAGCCCCTGGGATACATCAACACCTGTCCTTCCCTGAACAGTACCTCATATCCTCTGTCCTCCAAAGCTGAGACGGATATGAGGTTCTTCCTCATCCCTGGCACATAAAGAACCTTTGACACCTTCAAGGGAGGTTTGGACTCCCTCTGAAATGTCACTGTCCCCACCCCGACTGCTCTAACAACTCTGTCATCACCGAGTACTACCTCAATATCAGTGCCACTATCTGAAAGCTCTGAGAAGTACTCCCGGACTCCTGTCATGTGACGTGAAGCCCCACTGTCCACATACCAGATACCTGTAGATGCTCCGCTAATCGAGGGAAAAGCATGCTCCCTCTGAACCTGTGTGGCAGGTGATCCTGCACTAGAGGACTCACATGTAGTGAACGCAAACTCCCGGTCAAAACGACCTGCAAAGTCCTCAATCTCAGCTGAAGCTGCCACATCCTGGTTCTTCCCCTTCTTCTTCTTCTTCTCCGGACACACAACTGCATAGTGTCCCATCTTCTGACAATTCCAACACTTCACTTTGGAATAGTCCTTTTGTGAGTTACCCTGTTTACCTTTACCTTTGCCTTTGCCTCCACCACCGCTTGTGGAAGCCTGCTTCTTCCCTTTGCCTTTCTTGCCTCCTGCCATCAGTGCTACGTCCTCATCCTGCTCAACTGGCTTGGCTGCCCCAAGCTGTCCTTTCCTGATCTCTGTCTGAATACAATCATCCCAAAACCTCTCCCATGTGGGAAGGGTCTCACGTGCACAAACCCCATCAGCAAAGTTCAACCATGAACGGGGGAGGCCATTCACTGCAATACGCACCAACTCAGTGGATGGAATGGCCTCTCCAATTGCTGCCAACTCATCTCTCACATTGGTAATCTTTGTGAGATATCCAACTGCACTATCATTCCCCATCTTAATGTTCTTCAGCTTCTCCTTCAGGACCATCTTCCGGTTCTCATTGGTACTCTGGTAGAGATTGGACAATGCTATCCACATCTCATGGGCATTGCTCTTTCCTCTCACATGAGGAATGCAATGGTCTTTGATTCCGTCTAGAATCAGCCTCTTACCCTTGTTGTTCTTTTTATTATAAGCTGCCAACTGAGTAGCATCAGTAGGCACAACAACAGAGTGCTGTGCTGTATGCACCATGATATCCCAGACTTCTGCCTCCTCAAAGATACTCTGCATTCTCTCCTTCCAAACGCTGTAATTTGTATGCCCATCCAACCTATCCTCCACCCTCAATCCCAATGACATCTTGCTGTCCTAAAACTGAAAAATAGCACTGCTGTGGTAAAGATAAACCTGCTGTTTATGAAAAATCAGCTTGCTGGAATTTTCTGAGTGAAAAAATCAGCAGCTGTATTTTTTCTCTTTTGCTGTCCCAAACTGCCCTTCAGCACTCAAGCTCTGATACCATGTAA
The DNA here is from genome assembly GCA_031772625.1 of Pinus tabuliformis. Classification (NCBI taxonomy): domain Eukaryota; kingdom Viridiplantae; phylum Streptophyta; class Pinopsida; order Pinales; family Pinaceae; genus Pinus; species Pinus tabuliformis. The sequence continues at coordinate 1,115,235,526 of CM062809.1, forward strand.
AATTTTCTGTTTCCCACCCCGGTTTTCAGTTTCACCTTATTTCTCCCATATAGTTAAATGCCCATTCCCATAGCCATACATTTAACAGACTGAAAAAAAAAAAAAAATATTGCTGAAAACACAAATTCTGGAAATTTTTCAGAGTGCTGGAAATTGCAGAAATAAAAAATCAGCAATTAAAACAGCCATTAAAACACATTTAAACTCAGTGATTTTTGGTCAACTTGACCCTGGAAAAACCCCCTACAACTCTTGGGGAAAACCAGTTTGAGAGCTCTTCTTTATTTCTGGAAAATGCCTTTTACAGAGAAAAATTTTCAGTAAAAAAATCAGCAAAACATAAATTTTCCAGCAAGCAAAACTTATCTGTTTTCAGCCCAAACGACAATCTGAAAAATGCTGGAAGAGCTGTACGGACCGTACGGACGTACGGATGTACGGACCGTACGAACGTACTGATGTACGGACCGTACGGACGGCCGTACGGACTTGTACGGACAGCCCTCGGAAAAAGTGCAGAAAATCGCCTCCTCGATATTCGTGCTGAAAAATAATTTTTTCCACTATTTTGCTCACAAAAACTGCCTTTTTCTGCTTGTTCTTTATGCTGTTCGGATTTGCTGAAGTGCTGCCTTGGTGTGTCTGCCAAACTGCTGCCTCTTTCTCCTCCTTGTCCAGAAATCTCCCTTGCTCTCTTGCTCTCCTTCTCCCAATCTGCTCATGAAAGAATGAATGATCTTTTCCTGCCTTTCCTCCCTTAACCCAACCCTAAATGACTTTTGGGTGATCCCTAAATCCAATGGCTGAAATAGATTTAGATCAATGGCTGAGATTAAATGCTCATTTAAATCTCACTTTCTATTTTTTAATTCACCCCACTTTAATAAAGACCCACTTAGTCATTTATTTCCAAAGTCACTTTTCCTTTCTAAATTTTCATTGACTTTATAAAGTCACTTTAAAATTAGACTTAGTAACTTTATCACTTAAAGTCACTTTCAAATTAGATTTAACTTTATAAAAAAAATTATAAAGTTACTTTAGGAGAAAAATTAAATTCTTTTGGACACTTTTCCCTAGGCCAAAGATCAAAGCCTTAGGGAACCACCTGTCCTCCGGTACCAAATTTCAACATGTCAGTAATGAAGTAAGATCCAGAGTGACAGTTGCAGACTAGTAGCAGTCACGTGCTGAGGAGCACAATGCAGTGTTGGCAGCAGTGCAAAGTCAATAGGAGTGCATATTCTTCATTGGATAGTGCAATGGCTAGTAGCAATCAGGATTCGGGAGATAAAAGCATCATACTGAACATAATTGATTCAGTATTTCAAATGCTTTTCAGTTGCAGTAGTTGTAGTTGTAGCAACAACAAATGAGAGGGATTTGCAGTGCAGATGCAGGGTTTGTAGCAGTATGGCAGTGCTAGCAACAACACGGATGTAACATCAGAGTTGTGCATTGGTTGGTGGGCAATATGGCCAAACATCAACAATGTGATAAGAGATGGTACAGAGACAGGGTGTTGTGGTAGGATGTGCAACAATAAAACACAGTCCTCGTTAGGAGGGAGTTTAGTTTTTGTAGCATCGGATGTGTTCTAGTCATGAAACTTGGTGGAGAGGCTGGAATAAATGAGATCTCCATAACCCATAAATTGTTTCTGAAAATTCCACCTTGATATGGATTAACTAGATTATTAGCCCATTTTTTTAATGTTTCCTAAGTCCAAACTTAGGAAAATTGGTTAATTAATCAGAATTAATTAAGTCAAGGTGAGAATTCTATAGAAACTCACACAGATCGATCCAAAAATGATCTGAGCCATTGATTAAGATTTAATCTTGGTCGTTGGAGTCCCAACAGGAAGATATAAGAAAGGATCAATGTGGTGATGGAGAACACAATAGAGTAGTAGTTCCTTGTGCAGATCGAGCTAGCAACAAGAATTCGAGCCAAAGAGGGACGCAGTGTTAGTGAGGGGCAGGGACAGTGATCTTGAGGAAGATTTCCAGACCTGGAGAGGTAGCAACAAGAGGCCGAGTTATGCCCAGTGCAAGCAACGTGAGTGCAAGCAGAAGCTCGAGTATGGGCAGTAGTGCGAGTATGGGCAAAAGCATGAGTACATGCAGTTGCGCGAGTGTCGAGGTTGATTGTGGAGTAAGGGAAATTCCCTTTGATAATTTCCACCATATTTTCTTGTTGTGGATTGCCAGTTTCAGGCATCCAAATTGTACTCAAAATTTCACTGCTGCATAATAATAAAACCCTCATCTGCTGCACCGATTTTCCGAAGTTGGGTTTTTCTGGGGACATTTGTCCAAAAATAATTGTGTCAATTTTTATGTGTGTGTGCTAGCATTTCTTAGCTTCAGTGCTAGTTTTCTTCCGCAATATTTATTTGTGAAAATCACAGTGTGAATTATTTGGTATTTGTCGTAGCATATTGCAAAGAAATTGTTAAATAAATTAATAATTAGGGAAACAATTTCCAGTTGTTGTGATAAATGGAATTTTCACATGGTATCACTGCGTGAGTGACGGGAAGCTCAAAAGTAGAAGAAGAAAATTTCATTGTTTAGAGGTAGCAGTGGGTCGAAATTTTCTGGTGTTGCGCAATGCGTAGCCAGGCAATACAAATTGTTGGGGAAAGGGTTTGATTTTCAGTTGCAGGATGGTAGAAAAGTCGATTTACCCAAAATAGTGATTCCACCAGGCAGAGAGAGCAACAACTCAAATTTTCGCTGAGAAGATTCCTTGGTTGGATGCAGATGGTTTTGCAGCAGTTGCAGTAGCAAATCTGTGTCGGGTGTGTTGACCATAGGAGTGGCACTTGATGTTATATGAAGACTACATGCCCAAGGATGATCCAAAGGACACTTGTACCATCAAATATCATCAATAAACAAAGTTTCTAAACTCTACTTCTATTTCTCATCATATTTCTTGTACTCAAATTCCACACCCTATAGGGAATTCTAATAAGTGATAGTACTAATGATGAGTTTTGAGTCTGTAACAGGCCTAGGTTGTTGGGACTCGATCAACAAACGAGCACACCTTGGAGTGTTTTTTTATCTAGTTAATTATCCCTTATTTTTTAAAGACGAATAGTTTTCTAGGTTTTTTCACTCACTTTTTACCCCAAAGCCGGGGTGACGGTTTGAAAATAAAGCCCCTAACACATTTTGGTGTCTAAAGTCAATGTATATTACCATTCTAGATCACACAAAAAAATTCGTGGAATTTGGTTAGTTCTAGGTAGTCATTTTTTAGTTTTTAAGATTTTCAACACTGCAGAAATTGCAAATAAAATTGGAATTAAATTGTAGTAAGTGTAATCTAGAGAAGTTGTATGCGGTATGAGTAATAAAAATTACACCTCTCACCCTCAACTTTCTACCTTTTTTTCGAAAAAAATTGTAGTTTCCATTATCAAATAGAAAATTACATGTTGTATCAGTTGCATAAAGGTTTAGCGAATATCAAAGATGGACCGAGCCATCTATCTAGAGTCACATCATAGTTCATACATGAAAATACTATAAATATTTACATATAAAGCTAAATAATATAAACATCTAAAGAATCATATCAGTCAAAAGTATCTATCAAAATAAAACCAACCAAAAGATCATGGTAGATCATTCGGCACATCTCCTCCTGCGTGCTCGATAAATGGCTTGTGGTAGAACTGGTACAATTCTTGATCCTGTTGTTCTTGAATTATCTATTGTCCCCTGGGTTGTTGTGCGACTTCCTTGGAAAGGCAGTCAAAAATCTTGTTCCTTTCCCTGTATATGTGCGAGCAGACAATAAAATCACAATGTGATTTTAGTGTAGTAACATAAGTCACCGGGTTCGGCGAATTTAATCCTAGAGATTCGAAATTCGCCAAAATTCAACCGAATTCGAATTTGTTCGATCAGGTCGCCAAATAAAATGCCGAACTCGAACCTGAATTCGAACCTCGAACTTAATCCCGAACAAAATGCCGAACTTCATGCATTTCGAATTAAATTCGCCATTGAGTTCGTTGAGGTTCATTTTTTCCCTGTTTAAAAAAAATGAAATTTTATGCGAGCCCATCTAAGTTAGGGTTTCATTTTTCACTGTTAAAAAAAAATGTTGTTTATGTATGTCGTGGCCCGTGGGTTTGGTTTTGTTTTATTTCACAAATCAAAACATAGTCCACGGGTTCTATTTTATTTCATAAAACTAAAACACAGTGACCACTGACAAGCACAACGGTGTCGCTCTCCACGAGTTTTGACATTTGTTACACAGCTCGATGCATACACAAGTGACAGCACGACACATACATAGCTCGGCCTCGTGCACACATACACAACTCGACGAATTGTCCCTCTCTTGCATGCATACACATCTGTGTATTTGTTTTGTTTTTGTGTATACACAGCTCGACCCTCTCCTGTAACGTGCATGAACACAAAGCCCGACCCTCTTGTGACCACTGACAGAGACGCTGCAACCTGCATGCATACACAGTAACACAACCTCGGCCTTCTCGTGACCACTGATAGAGCAGTGAGCCACCTTCAAGCAGCCTCCAGCAAGCCGCACTGTCTAGACTCCAGCAAGCCGCACTGTCCAGACTCCAGCAAGCAAATCAAAATTAAAATACACATTTTTTTTATCAGTTAAATACAATTTACTAGTTTTTTATCAGTTAAATACAATTTATCAGTAAGTCACAAATTACAATTTACTAGTTTTTTTAATATAGTGTTTGGACTCTCAGGCTTCAGCCTGAGAGATCCAGACTCTTTAAATTTATTTTATAAATTTTAGTTTCATAATTTCATTCTGCAAAAAAAATATAAAACTAATTAAAATGTGAATTAAAAAAAAATTCTAAACATTTCAGGCTTCAAGCCTTCATCTCAGTCTTCAACAAATAGAAGTTCAGAACCTTCAAATTTCAATGGCACCCCAAAAATCAACTGTTGTAGCATGGAATTTTGTCAAAAAAGAGGGGAAAAATCTTTTGTGTCAGCTATGTGGACATCAATTCACTGGCTCTTTAACTAGAGCAGTGGATCACCTTCTCACTATTAGCAATGGAAGTGGAGGTGGTGTTGACTGTTGCACTAAGATCTCTGATGAACAAAAAACCACAGTGGAGAAAGATTATTTCACTTCAAAGATGGAAAAGGAGAAAAGGGAAAATAAGAGGCAGCGAATTGAGAGGGAGATTGCCATGTCTTCCTCCAACACCATTAATTCAATCTCAACCATTGGTGGATCAAGTTCTACTCAAGTAAAAACAGGTGGAACCAAAACATTAAATCAATTCCGGAAACTTGTTGAGAGACAAGAAATTGATGATGCCGTTGCAAAATTCTTTTATGCATGTGAAATTCCCTTTAATGTGGTGAGGATTCCATATTTTAAAAATGTAATTAAAAAGGCCATTGATTTTGGGAAGGGTCATGTTCCTCTCGAATCTGAAGCTTTAAGGACAACTTTGCTAAAGAAAAAAAAAGATAGAGAGACAGGAATGTTGGTTCATATTAAAGAGTCTTAGAAGCTTACAGGATGCACAATTTTGAGTGATGGTTGGTCAGATTTGTGTCATCGCCCATTGATCAATGTGCTTGTTTATAGTCCTCAAGGGGTACTTTTCTTGAAGGCAGTAAATGTAATGGATCGAGTGAAGACATCATAATTTATTTTTGGAATTTTGGATGAATCAATTCAAGAGGTTGGGGAAAAAAATTTGGTCCATGTTATTACAGATAATGCATCAAATTGTGTTGGTGCAGGGACGCTGATTATGGAAAAGTATAATCACATTTATTGGACCCCTTGTGCAGCGCATTGCTTGGATTTAATGTTGCATGACTTAGACAAATTTCCTTGGGTCAATGAGACAATCTGAAGAGACAAAACAATTGCAAACTTCATCATCAACCATCATTTCACTTTGAGCATATATAGGAAGAATGCATGAAAAGAGTTGTTGAGGCCCTGTGATACAAGGTTTGCCACTTTTTATATTACTCTGTAAAGAGTTGTTGAAGAAAAAGCGAGCCTAAGAGCTGTTTTTTGCAATACTGAGTGGGAGAGATCTACCCTTTCAAAAGAAACTAAGGGAAAAAATGTTGAACAAATAGTGTTCAATAATGGCTTTTGGGAAAATGCAAACAAGGTTTTAAATATATGTGGCCCAATTGTTAATGTGCTCCGCATGGTTGATGGTGACAAACCTTGTATGGATTTTGTTTATGAAAGCAATGATCATTGCAAAGAGACCATTGCAAGTGCTTTTAATAATGTGGACGTTGATTACCAGGAGATATGGGATTTAATTGATCAAAGATGGAAGATGATGCATAGTCCATTACATGCAGCGGCATGTTATTTGGACCCTAGATTGTTTGGGTTATCAAGACATAGGGATGAAGAAGTCATGAATGAACTTATCCAGGCTATTGAGAAGCTGAATCCAGGTCTAGAAATTGCAGGTTTGGTCAGAAGTTAGTTGAGGGCATATAGGTTAGAAGAAGGGTTATTTGGAACACAATCAACAAAGTATGATAGGAGCAGAAGTGATCCAGCAGTATGGTGGGAATTTTATGGTTCAGTTGCAATTCGTATCTTAAGCCAGGGATCAAGTGCATTAGCATGTGAAAGGAATTGGAGTTCCTTTGATCACATTCATTCCAAGAAAAGAAATAGATCGTTATCTAGAAGATTAGAAGATCTTGTTTATGTTCGTAGTAACTTGCAATCGGCTTTGAAAAATGTGGCTAAAGAGTCATCCAATTCCTCTACTCCGTGGATCGATCCTATTCCAAATGCATCAATGGATGAAGCTGATTTTTACATCGATAGTGACATTGATAGGGAATTGAGTGATGAATCTGATGCTGAAGCATCTAGCAGATTCATAGCTCCTACTGCTCTTGATGATATAGAACTTTTTGATATAACAAGTGGGCCACAGGAACATCAAGAATAAAACATGTTGTAAAGACTATAAAGCCATTGTAAATACAATAAAGGGTTTTTCATCATAAGCCTGTGATAAATTTCCTGAAATTTTACAAATTTAATTAATAGAATTGTTGAGAATACCTACCTGTATTCCTGCGGTTGATGATGCCTCAAGCTGCTCTGCTTCGGTTACCAAAAGACCGAAACCACCCAGCCAAACTGAGCAGAACCTCGCTACTCAATCTAGTAAGCTTCTCAGTTGAAGCAGACTGTTCCCCCCGAGCCCAAAAACCTCAGAACAACCAGCTCTCCTTCTGTTGGTAACTCAAGTTTATAAAGATCCTCCCTTCTTCAGTATCCCCTTCCTTCGTTCTTTCTTCTTCTTCCTGATGCCCTCCCAAAACTGTTCTCTCTGGTTTATAAATTGTTTCTTGGCGGTGGTTGCCCTTCCACCAACAATCCACTACTTCACCTCCTTGTGACACCCTTCCCATGTCACGTGATATATATTTCTTTTAAAAGGTATATTGACTGTATTATGAATTTTGGTCTAATATTCCTTTTTTTTATATTTCTTTTTAATATAAAGGTCCTAGGGTTATACTAGGTACCTTATCTTTAATTAATTTATTTTTTTTCTAATCATTTTATTAATTTATTAATATAATTTTATTAATAATCTAAAATATATAATTATATAACCATCTTTTAGGATTTAGCTTAATTTTTAACATCTATCTTTAATAATTATTTTTACGTTATATATTTTAAATTTAGTATTTACCCATTAATCATGATGCATTAATGAATATAACTTCTATTTGAAGAAGTGTCATGATATTTAATACTTATAGTTAATTTAGTATATAAATACTAATGCAGTGTATGCGACACATGCATATGTAGCTGTCATATGCATGCATTGTATGCTTGCTATTATTCTTGTGTTCTCTATATTATAAATAGGTCATTACACTTGTGTCCCTGTTTTAGATTTTTAGTTTACTTTTTGCACGAACAATTTTCTAAAACTACCAAGCTACTTTAAACTTTCAAGTTTATATATTTTGAATACTTTTTTATCAGATTGTTTTTCAATATATGAAATTTGATGTGGCCCATGGTTTTTTTGAATTTGATATGGGTGCCAATGTCTATGATGAATTTCTTGCCTTGTTTACTATGTATGGAATTTGGTTCTTTATTGGCACTCGCTTTCATGCTTTATAAAATTATGTGGAAATGATTTAAATGTTTAAGCAATAATCTTATGTGTTTGCAATGTGCATTATGGACTTTGAATTTGACTTTAAATTGATTATATATATATATATATATATTTTCAAATTTCTATATGTCAAATTTTATGTCGAACTTTATAGGCAAAATTTTAGGTGCCGAACTTTTTTCGAATTTCAAGGTCGCCGAACTCGAACATGAACACGAACCTGGTGACTTAGGTAGTAACCTCATCCAATGTTTTAAGACTCCGACTCCGACCCCGACTCGGCCGAGCATCGACTCCGACTCCGAATCCGAAACGGTAATGACTCGACCGGCTCGATTTCAATGACTCGGTCGTTGTAAAAAATACATTAAATAATTTTTTTTTTTAATAAAAAAACATAATTTTAAAGATTTTAAACATAATTTTAAAGATTTTCATTCATGTTTCCAAACACATAGAATTATAATATAGATGGAAGACAACATATGATCAAAGTAGGCTCATGAACCAATCCATTATATCAAAATGGTACCCAATGGCAATACATAGTCAACTGTCATACATGATCGAAGACTCAAAACAAAAAACACATAACCAAGGAGGCTAGAAATGGCCTCTACAACAAAAGTAAACTGTGACGGTAACCAGACTCCAGTACTAGTACTACAGTACTACTGGCTAGAAGCTACTGTCAGAGGAGCCAATATCATGTCGATCAATCTCTGGATCATCATCATCAAAGTCAGACAGGGGCTCCCATGGCTCCTCTGTAGAAATTTCTCATTTCCCACCCCGGTTTTCAGTTTCTCCTTATTTCTCCCATCTAGTTAAATGCCCTTTCCCATAACCATACATTTAACAAGCTGAAAAAAATAAATTTGCTGAAAACACAAATTCTGGAAATTTTACAGAATGCTGGAAATTGCAGAAATAAAAATCAACAGTAATAAACAGCCATTAAAACACATTTAAACACTGAGATTTTTGGTCAATGTGACCCTGGAAAAACCCCCTACAACTCTTGGGGAAAACTAGTTTGAGAGCTCTTCTTTATTTCTGGAAAATGCCTTTTTACAGTAAGAGAAATGTTCAGAAAAAAATCAGCAAACAGACTTTTACAACTTATCTCAGCCTTGCTGATACTCCGCTGCTGTTACTCCGCAGCTGTTACACCGCAACTGTTACACCGCTGCTGATACTCCGCTGCTGTTACACCGCTGCTGTTACACCGCTGCTGATACTCCGCTGCTGATACACCGCTGCTGATACACCGCCCAGAAATCTCCCTTGCTCTCTTGCTCTCCTTCTCTCAATCTGCTCATGAAAGAATTGAATCGAATGTGATCTTTTCCTCCTTTTCCTCCCTTAATATAACTCCAAGTGACTTTTGGGTGATCCAAGTGACTTTTGGGTGATTTCTAAATCCAATGGCTGAGATTAAATGCTCATTTAAATCACACTTTTTATTTTTTAATTCACCCCACTTTAATAAAGACCCACTTAATCATTTATTTCCAAAGTCACTTTTCCTTTCTAATTTTTCATTGACTTTATAAAAGTCACTTTAAAATTAGACTTAGTAACTTTATCACTTAAAGTCACTTTTAAATTAGATTTAACTTTATAAAATTATAAAGTCACTTTAGGAGAAAAATTAAATTCTTTTGGACACTTTTCCCTAGGCCAAAGATCAAAGCCTAAGGGAACCACCTGTCCTCCGGTACCAAACTTCAACACTCCCTCTTATCGAGGAAGGTGTTCCTCACCACACCCATCTTGTCTCTGAAGTAGACATGCTTGCCCCGTGGTAAGGCTTTGGTAAGGATATCTGTAACCTGCTCATCAGTGGAAATATACTCAAGCTTCACAACTCCCTTCTGAACATAGTCTCTGATGAAATGATATCTGATCCCGATATGCTTTGACCTGTCATGAAATACTGGATTCTCCGTGAGTTTAATGCAACTTTGCTTATCACAGTAAATCACTGAAGGTCTCAACGGCTGACCAAATAAGCCAAACAACATCTTGCGAAGCCAGATAGCCTCACAACTAGCTAGACTGGCTGCCATATACTCTGCTTCTGCTGAACTCAGTGCTACTGACTGCTGCTTCTGGCTGAACCATGACACTACTGCTGAACCCAACCCAAAACAGCACCCTGAAGTGCTCTTCCTATCAGAAGCACAACCTGCCCAATCAGAATTAGTGTATCCTGCCAATCTCACTCCATCTCCCTGCCTATAGTCCAGACTCCAGACCATAATCCACTGTCCCCTGCAAGTACCGCAAAATGTGTTTTGCAGCCACCCAGTGAACCTTCCTAGGCTCACACATAAACTGACTCATCGTGTTGACTGCAAAACAGATATCTGGTCTAGTGTTGACCAAATACATCAAGGAACCAATCAGCTGCCTGTACAATGTGGGATCCACCAACTCGGAATCCGAAGCATGAAGCTTCTTCCAGTTGGTGATCATCGGTGTCAACATGGGTCTACAATCCTCCATGTGGAATCTGCTAAGGATGTCCACAATATACTTCCCTTGCCCCAGGAAGAAATGCCCCTCCTCCTGCCACACCTCCAAACCCAAAAAGTAATGCATCAAGCCGATGTCCTTCATCTCAAACTCCGTCGCAAGATCTCTCTTGCAGTGCTCTATGAGTCTCTCTGCACCTGTAATGATCAAGTCATCCACATACAACACCAGAATGAGAGGCTCCTCACCAATCACAATAAAGTAAAGGTTCGGATCTGCCTCACTCTTTGTGAAACCCATCCCCTGCAAATATGTATCTATCCTGGAGTACCAAGCTCTGGGAGCTTGCTTCAGGCCATAAAGGGCCTTCTTCAGTCTGCACACATGGGACTCCTTCCCATGCACCTCAAAGCCCTGTGGCTGCTCAATGTACACCTCCTCCTGTATGAAGCCATTGAGAAATGCGGTCTTCACATCCATCTGGTGGATCTTCCAACCCATCTCTGCTGCTATCGATACAATGGAGCGAATCAAAGTATATCGAGCCAAGGGAGCGAAGTTCTCCTCATAATCAACTCCCTCTACTTGGGAGAACCCTCTAGCCACAAACCTCGCTTTGAATTTCTCAATGCTGCCATCTGCAGCATGCTTTACCTTGTAAAGCCATCTGGAAGTAACCACGGATTTGCCCTCAGGCCTCGGCACCACCTCCCAAACATCATTCTTCATGATAGAAGAATACTCCTCCTGCATGGCCTCTGTCCAGACCTGCTGGCTAGCTGCCTCCTCATAGCTAGAAGGCTCAGAGTCAAGGATGCTGGTAACCATCGCCATATAGCTACAAAACCTCTCAGGTGGTCTACTCTCTCTGACCGGCCTCTTCGGCTCAGCAACAAATGTGGCATCTCTCAAGGTGTCCTGAAGCCACTTGGGCTTTCTCTTCCCTGAGCATGCTTCTCCCATAGGAGAATGAAACTCCTCCTCCTCATCACCATCAGTAGCCTGAACTCCTGACTATTTGTCTGCTGTCCTCCTGCCTACACCTGAACCTGTAGAAGCTGAGGCACCGTGTGAACTGTCCATCAATGGACTCCCTAGTGAACTGCTCTGTGAACTGCTCTGCATGCTGCCCAGAGCACCACCCCTCTGGCTCGGCGAGCCACTGCTCACTGACGGACCTGACATCCTCATAGATGTACCTCCGGATCCTCCTGATCCCTGCCCACTGGATCTCTGCGACTGACTCAACTGCTGCTGAGGGTCTGGCTGATCTAGATACTCTAACTCCCGTGACCTCCTAAAGGCCCTGTCCTCCTCGAACTTCACATCCCGTCTGACAACAACTCTCCTCTGTGCAGGAATGTAAATCCGAAAGGCCTTTGAGGTCTCACTGTAGCCCACAAAGATACCCTTCTCTACGGTGGGCTCTAGTTTGGTCCTCTTCTCCTTGGGTATATAGGAGTATGTAATGCATCCAAAGATATGAAGATGACCAATATCAGGCTTCTTCCCAGAGAAAGCCTCCTCCGGAGTCATGTGCCCCAAGGCACGATGCGGACTCCTGTTCTGCAAGTAAACAGTTGTGTTGCAAGCCTCTGCCCATAAGAACAATGGCAACCCCTGATCATGTAACATGGCTTTGGCAGCCCCTATGATGGATCTGTTCTTCCTCTCCGTAACCCCGTTCTGCTAGGGGTTGTAAGGAACAGTGAACTCCCTCCTAATGCTTGCCTCCGCACAATAGTCAACAAACTCTCCTCCATTGTCCGACCTCAGGGACTTGATCTTTCGACCTGTCTGAGTCTCCACAAGAGCTCTGAACTCCTGAAACCGCTTGAAGACCTCACTCTTGGTCTTCAAAAAATAAATCCAGGTCCTCCTGGAGTGATCATCGATGAATAAAACATAGTACTCATATCCACTCAAGGAAAGATGAGACATCTGACCGCTCACATCAGAATGAATCAAATCAAGTATCCCCGTCGCTCTGCTGTCACTGCCGAGAAAAGGGGATTTGGCAAACTTGCCCATCGCACAACCTCTGCAAGTATCAAAGTGATCAGTACTGAAATCTGGCACACCTGTAGTGATCTCCCGCAATGTCCTCAAGGCTCCATGATACATATGTCCCATCCTGCGGTGCCAAATCTCACACAGCTCAAAACTGCTAGCTTTGCTGTCGGTACTACTGCTCAATGCCAAAAGGGGTTGGAATGCAAACTTGTACACCTTTGCATGGCGTACACCTATCACTCTAGCTGAATCAGCTGGAGTGCCCCTGGGATACATCAACACCTGTCCTCCCCTGAATAGTACCTCATATCCTCTGTCCTCCAAAGCTGAGACGGATATGAGGTTCTTCCTCATCCCTGGCACATAAAGAACCTCTGACACCTTCAAGGGAGGTTTGGACTCCCTCTGAAATGTCACTGTCCCCACCCCGACTGCTCTAACAACTCTGTCATCACCGAGTACTACCTCAATATCAGTGCCACTCTTTGAAAGCTCTGAGAAGTACTCACGGACTCCTGTCATATGACGTGAAGCCCCATTGTCCACATACCAGATACCTGAAGATGCTCCGCTAATCGAGGGAAAAGCATGCTCCCTCTGAACCTGTGTGGCAGGTGATCCTGCACTAGAGGACTCACACGTAGTGAACGCAAACTCTCGGTCAAAACGACCAGCAAAGTCCTCAATCTCTGCTGAAGCTGCCACGTCCTGGTTCTTTCCCTTCTTCTTCTTCTTCTCCGGACACACAACTGCATAGTGTCCCATCTTTTGACAATTCCAACACTTCACCTTGGAATAGTCCTTCTGTGTGTTCCCCTGTTTACCTTTACCTTTGCCTTTGCCCCCACCACTGCTTGTGGAAGCCTGCTTCTTCCCTTTGCCTTTCTTGCTTCCTGCCACCAGTGCTACATCCTCATCCTGCTCAACTGGCTTGGCTGCCCCAAGCTGACCTTTCCTAATCTCTGTCTGAATGCAATCATCCCAAAACCTCTCCCATGTGGGAAGGGTCTCACGTGCACAAACCCCATCAGCAAAGTTCAACCATGAACGGGGGAGGCCATTCACTACAATCCGCACCAACTCAGTGGGTGGAATGGCCTCTCCAATCGCTGCCAACTCATCTCTCACATTAGTAATCGTTGTGAGATATCCAGCTGCACTATCATTACCCATCTTAATGTTCTTCAGCTTCTCCTTCAGGACCATCTTTCGGTTCTCATTGGTACTCTGGTAGAGATTGGACAATGCTGTCCACATCTCATGGGCATTGCTCTTTCCTCTCACATGAGGAATGCAATGGTCTTTGATTCCGTCTAGAATCAGCCTCTTACCCATGTTGTTCTTTTTATTATAAGCTGTCAACTGAGTAGCATCAGCAGGCACAACAACAGGGTTCTGTGTGGTATGCACCATGATATCCCAGACTTCTGCCTCCTCAAAGATACTCTGCATTCTCTCCTTCCAAACGCTGTAATTTGTATGCCCATCCAGCCTATCTTCCACCCTCAATCCCAATGACATCATGCTGTCCTAAAATTGAAAAATAGCACTGCTGTAGTAAAGATAAAACTGCTGTTTATGAAAAAAATAAGCTTGCTGGAATTTTCTGAGTGAAAAATCAGCAACTGTAATTTTTCCTTTTGCTGTCCCAAGCTGCCCTTCAACACTCAAGCTCCGATACCATGTAGAAATTTCTCATTTCCCACCCCGGTTTTCAGTTTCTCCTTATTTCTCCCATATAGTTAAACGCCATTTTCCATAACCATACATTTAACAAGCTGAAAAGAATAAATTTGCTGAAAACACAAATTCTGGAAATTTTACAGAATGCTGGAAATTGCAGAAATAAAAATCAGCAGTAATAAACAGCCATTAAAACACATTTAAACACTGAGATTTTTGGTCAATGTGACCCTGGAAAAACCCCCTACAACTCTTGGGGAAAACCAGTTTGAGAGCTCTTCTTTATTTCTAGAAAATGCCTTTTTACAGTAAGAGAAATGTTCAGAAAAAAATCAGCAAACAGACTTTTACAACTTATCTCAGCCTTGCTGAAACTCAGCCTTGCTGATACTCCGCTGCTGTTACACCGCAGCTGTTACACCGTTGCTGTTACAGCACTGCTGTTACACCGCTGCTGATACACCGCTGCTGATACACCGTTGCTGATATTCCGCTGCTGATACAGCGCCGCTGATACGTCGCTGCTGATACACCGCCCAGAAATCTCCCTTGCTCTCTTGCTCTCCTTCTCTCAATCTGCTCATGAAAGAATTGAATCGAATGTGATCTTTTCCTCCTTTTCCTCCCTTAATATAACTCCAAGTGACTTTTGGGTGATCCAAGTGACTTTTGGGTGATCTCTAAATCCAATGGCTGAAATAAATTTAGATCAATGGCTAAGATTAAATGCTCATTTAAATCTCACTTTTTATTTTTTAATTCACCCCACTTAGTCATTTATTTCCAAAGTCACTTTTCCTTTCTAATTTTTCATTGACTTTATAAAAGTCACTTTAAAATTAGACTTAGTAACTTTATCACTTAAAGTCACTTTTAAATTAGATTTAACTTTAAAATTATAAAGTCACTTTAGGAGAAAAATTAAATTCTTTTGGACACTTTTCCCTAGGCCAAAGATCAAAGCCTAAGGGAACCACCTGTCCTCCGGTACCAAATTTCAACATCCTCCTCATCATCATCATCCCCAACTGCAACTGTAGAAGTGGTACCACTAGCAGGTTGTGCAACTGCAGCAGATGCAAGCTAAGATAGAGTAGATATGCGGTTGCGCTTCTGTCGTGGCTGAGCAGAGGAAGCACCTACAACTGGAGTCCTTGCTGGCTGTGAGACTGAGGCTGGTGGATTGGGATCTGCATTCAACTGAATAGGCTGAACTTTGAAGTTGAACAACATGTTCAAGTTCAACTGATGTCTCCAGATCTAAATCTAAATCAAGATCCTCATCAAGATCAAACTCTGCTGGACAACTCTCCACTACCCACTCTTATGTTGGATCAATGTCTTACAACACAATGGGATCTGAATCAGGTCTTTTGTTCAGCAAATGGTTTTGTCTGAGCCGAAGGTTGTATTGGACAAAAACTAGATCATTTAACCGTTTTTTATTCAAACGGTTTCTCTTCTTTGTGTGAATCCTCTCAAAGACAACCCAATTGTGCTCACACCCAGATGCACTGCAAGTTTGACTCAAAATACGAATTACAAACCTTTGCAATTCAGGACAATGGCCACCAAAGGCCTCCCACCATTGTGCTGCAAAAAACATAGGAGTGTAATGAGTTAGCTCAACAAAATTACAAATTATATCTAACTTTCAAATTATAAACGATTTAACAAACTTTAAAAAAAAAGTAAAACTATTAAGAATTTGAAAATTGAAATTTTTGTTTACTTGGCTCATCTGCTTCTCTTTCAATCTTTGCTAGGTTCTTCCCAAAGGTACCTGCTGCATTGTTGAATATATTGGCATGTCGGTGTATCTCCAGCTGATCAAACTCCAATGGGATCATGCGTTCAATACAATCAACCAGTCCATCTCTGACCTCCCCCCTCAAAGCTCCTGACTCCTTAGCTTTATAATGATATCGTGGGGTCAAAAAATACCCAGCTACATGTATAGGGCGATGGAGTTGATTGTTCCATCTTTCATCAATGATTGCCCAAATGGGCCCATACTTTGCCACTCTATCCTTGTATACCGTCTTTATTTGCTCCTTTGCTTGATCCATAGCCTCATAAATGAAGCCCATAGCCAACCTTTCCCCATCCACCAACCACAACACCTTAACTAGTGGCTCAGCAAGCTTCACAATCTCTGCTGCCTTTCTCCAAAAAGTTTCTTCATGGACTTTCCTTTTCAATTCTTTGCCTTCTGGTTTGTTAGACCAATTGCTTTGATTCCATTCATCACTGGAAAACATCTTTTGCAAGTTTCTATGTTGGGAAAGCATAGATTGCAATGTCAAAAAATGTGTAGCAAATCTAGTGATGGCAGGCCTAATAATATCCTTGCCCCCAGTGTGTTTCCTCATGAGGCTCAAAACCAATGTATGATTGTAGAAAAATTTTGTTATGCTTTTGGCATGATCTATAGTGTTTTTGACACAATCTAATTTTCCAATATCCTCAAGCATGAGGTCTATGCAATGTGCAGCGCATGGGATCCAAAAGATGGTCTTGTGTTTTTCCTCTAACAGTTTACCGGCAAGAACATAGTTAGAGGCATTATCTGTGATGATTTGAACAACATTAGCCACCCCCACCTCCTCAACAACCTGATCCAATAGCTGAAACAACAAGTGGCCATATTTTATCTTATTAGATGCATCAACTGATTTTAAAAACATGGTTCCCTGTGGGCAGAAGACAAGAAAGTTTATGATGGTATGGTTTCTTTGATCAGTCCATCCATCTGACATGATGGTACACCTTGTTCTTGCCCATGAGTCCCTGAACTCTTGCAAATACTCATTAATGGATTGAATTTCTTTCTGCAAACAAAACTCCCTTAGCTCATGCATAGTAGGGCCTTTGAAGCCTTTTCCAGCAGCATGTATGGCATCAAACATAGGCTCATAATATGGTGAACGAGCAGCATTAAAGGGGATATCAACATCATACCACCATCTAGCTATGTAATCACAAGTAGTCTCCCTCAATTCTTTCTTCCAATGGTCATCTAAAGTGGGCTGCATTTGAGTTTTACTAACTTCAGGACCATGTGCATCTGATGGAGAGGAGGGAGTGAAATAAGTTTTGATAGTCACATCACCCTTTTTCAAATTCATTCTACCCTTTCCCTTATCTTGAACAGAACCAAAAGAGGGAGGAACATATTGGAAAGGGTTGGATGCCTCAGTTTGAGGGATAGAGGAAGAACCCTCAAAATCATAGTGGGGGTTGGTAGCCATCATTTTTTGTATCTCCCTCTTCCTCCCAATTTCAGCCTGTATGTCTTTTTGCCTAGCCTTATCTTCTTTAAATTTCTCAAAGTTGGCCAACAAATTCTTTCTAATCTCCCCAATTTCTGGTGAGGTACATGGGGTAATTTGGCCTCTAATCCCTGCCAAGTGTTGTTTCAGCCTATGAATGCCCCCAGGACCTTCCTTAATTTTCCTATGGCAAAATTTGCATTGCATTTGACTATCAACCATTTCAACATATGCCCAAGCAGGATCTCTTGCTCTAGGTGCCATTTTTTGACTAGGAAATGAAAGCAAACAATTTGAAAATGAAAAAAAAAAAAAACATTGATTCAATGTTCATTTATTTGACAAAAAACACTCTCTAAGCTTTCTAGATATGCACCTAAAATTTACTAAGCAAAAACAGATTTATAGAGGTGGAAAAAATACCTCCAGGCACAAACTGCCTCCTCAAGCTTGCTCCAAGAATCAGCTCCTCAATGCTGCTCCAAATGGCTGCCCAAGAAGCTCCTCACTCCAGCTACAATGCTCCTCCAAAACTCCTCACTGCTGCTCCAAAACAAGCTCAAGAACTGCTTACTAACTCTCAAAGAAGACTCTCACTCAAATGCATAAGACTGCTGTGAGTGAATGAGAGCACTTGGGTGTGTTAAATAGGGTTTGGGAGGGGGAAATGGACCCCAAAAATCATTTAGCATATTCATATAACTGTTTGGGGTCCAAACCAAACAAAAAACAATTAAAAAATCCATTAAAAAATTATGTTTTTTTGTTGTTTACGTGTGCCTGGGCCGTTCCTTTGTGACTCGGTCGAGTCATAATGGAAACGACCGGGTTGGCCGAGTCACCCATGACTCAGCCGAGTAATAAATAAGGTGGTTAACCTGTATCATGTAAGGGACCACAAGTAGTTAGTAATAAGGTAATGGGCCCATGGTATTAGATAGATGGTATTGAGGGAACCATGGTAATGACCCATGGTATTGTATGTATGAGGCCTATATAGAGGCTAGAGACTCCCCATTGAGGGATGTCAATGAATATTGTATGAACAGACATATGGCTTGTGGAGTGTTCTCCTTCCTTAAGGAGTGAATGTATGGTGTGGCCCTACCTTAAGGGTTTTGATATTAATAAAGAAGCACTTGTGGAGTGTTCTCCTTCCTTAAGGAGTGAATGTATGGTGTGGCCCTACCTTAAGGGTTTTGATATTAATAAAGAAGCATTTGTCTATATTCAGATTTTGTTATTTCTTGGGTATATTTGCATTGTCTTATATTTTCATATCAGATCTATAACAAGTGGTATCAGAGCTATAACAAGTGGTATCAGAGCACTTTCTTAGACAAAAGTGGAGAATTTTTTTATTTTTTTTTGCAGGAACTTTCTGGGGCGGCAAGTTTGCAGATCAGATCTGTACATTTTGGGGCAAAATCTACAAAATCTAATTGCAGATCTGGATTCCTTGTGAAAAATACCTGATTTCAAAAAAAATAATCAGCCAAATCGGAGTCCGGATGAAGGAGATATCGCTGATCTAAAAATCAGTGGTGTTGCAGACATTTTTTCGAGGTAGCGAGTTTGCGGCGCAGATCTGTACGTTTTGGGGAAAAATCAACAAAATCTAATTGTAGACCTGGATTCTTTGTGAAAAAATACCCGATTAAAAAAAAAAAAAAATCGAATCGGATTCCAGATGAGGGAGATATCACTAATTTATAATCAGATCTTTTTTTTTTTTTTTTCAAAATTTTTGGTGACGACGGGAGAGTTGCAGCGCGGATCTGAAATTTTAGTGCCTGGATTAGGATTTCTATCACATGGACAGATGCAGAATGGTTGTTCTATTTCCGAAAACAGGTCATAATATAGATTCTGAGCAATATTGACGGAATTGTGGCCATTTCAAATTTTCGCCAAGTGAATTTTTCTCAAACCCTCTTCATGGAAAATTTTACAGGGAAAGATGATAGCCCTACTATTGAATAATTCATTCAAAGACTAAAGTTCAAATATGGGGTACTTGTAATATTCCTAATTAGCCATGGCTAACTGGAATATTCAAGTTTGCTCAAATTTTGCCTTCTATATTTATTTGTAAATAAAAAAAGTGAGGACAGGGGACATAACTCACTTTAAGAATAAAAAGTCACTTCCTAGTAGCTCAACGTTGTGACTTAAAGGGGAGCCACGGGAGCCAAAGGGAGATGCAGAAATGGAGCCCACACAGACACATGGAGAGACTACGTAGGAGGGAAGGAACACATGGCAAGAGGGGAACCACGCAGGAGGAGGTGAGCCTTGGGATTGAGAGAGAAAAAGGCTATAAAAGAGAGAGGAGCCCCCTCATTTTGATCATTCAGTTATGTGCATTTTGAGCTAGTTGTTTCGACTTCTGAGCACGCTGGCTGTTTAACTGGTCTGCAGCACTGTTTAGTGCATTGCGTGTCTCCATTCGGAGATCTCACCCTTAGCCCCGGGGGACTTTGAATGCATACTCAGGCAAGGTATTTCCATTGGCATTTCAGCAGTAGTTTTTTCAGCATTTCAGTAGCAGTTTCATTAGCGTTTTGGGAGGACTGCGCAACACAGAGAGAGGGACGCAGTTCTTTTTGGCAGTAGTGCTGGATTGGGGTTTTTGCAGGAGGATTTATGCTGGGTGATTGAGCAGGGGACCAGCCCTTGCCTATTGGAGGATTTTTGGCAGAGTTTCAGGCTAAATTTTGGAGTTGTTTCTTCAGTGGCAGTGTAGAGCATTGAGGAACTGCGCAGATCCCCAAGGGGTGATTTTCGGGGGTCAGCTATTCTAGGAAAGCTTTCTGGGTTTCTTGAGTAGAGCTCAATTCTAGAGTTTCAACATTTTCCGAGGAGGGGAGCAGCCCCAAAGCATCATTTGTTTTCTAGCAGCAACAGTAGCACGACAGTTCTCCAGCAACATCCACGCAGAGAGGCCATTCTTTGTTATTCTGAGAGTATTTCTTCACTTGCCTTGTGTAAGTCGAGGTGCCATCTTTCTGATCACCTCTTGTACTCATTTTATTGCTTAGTATAATAAAATGGCTTAGCATTTCATGCTGCATCTCTTGTGTATCTGCTTATATTTCCAGTTTACATTATTATATGTTGTACCACTGTTATTTTGTCATTTTTGGATTATTATATCATTTGCACGTTTTTTTTTTGGAGTTTTGCTAGGGTTTAAGAAATATTCCAGGTTAGGGATATTACAGTGGTATCAGAGCATAGATCTGGCTCAGCTTGTGGAGCTAGCAATCTATGACATTGAGGGAGAAACCCTACATTTGTTACAGAGGTCGAAAATACAGAGACAGTGAGCGTAGGTTGGAGAATACCTACGGAGAGGGAGACTATGTTCCGGTGGTGGACGCAAAACAGGAGGAGCCTGTGGTGGATGCAGAGCAGAGGGACCTGATGGCAGATGAGGACGGGAAGAGATTTGCAAATATGCTCTTCAAATCAGTGCAGGATCTGTCGAGGCAGATTGAGGTGATGGGGCAGAGATTCACAGTAGTAGAGGCCAGACAGCGTGAGAGCCCACGGGTTTTTCAGATTGGTGAGGGATCAGGTGCATCCCATCATTTGCCAGAGCAGCGTGATACTGCGCAGCAGGTGGCCTCGCATGCCCCTACACGCTCTACCATGCCCACGTTCTTAGGAGCAGACACGAGGGTCGGAGCCCAGTAGGAGGCAAAGCCCGGCCATATGGGCAATTATTTTGCATAGTACCAGGCCTATGGGCAGGAGTTCAGGGATGCTCTTTCATTTAGAGACTTTATCCAGCTCTAGCGGGATAGTAGACCCCACGACCATCACAGAGGAAACCGGCATTACCTTGATGGTGACACCCACCGTGCAGCGAGTAGATTCCACTTGCCTACATTTGATGGCTCATCAAACAGTCCGGCGAAGTCTTGGGTGGAGAAGCTCGACATTTATTTCCAGCTTAACCAGATGTCAGAGGTAGAAGCCATCAAGGTGGCAACATTGCATTTGGATGGTGAGGCCCAGGATTGGTGGTTTCACAGGATGGTTACACTCGGGTACTCTACAATGACGACATATGTAGAGTTTACCAGGAGACTGATGGAGCGATTTGATCGGAGGGATCCAGAGCAGCATTTTGTTGAGATGACGAGGCTCAAACAGACAGGGAGCCCAGAGACCTACATTGCAGATTTCTTAAGGGTCTCCGTGATGGTGCCAGACCTATCCATGACACAGAGGGTCTATATATATGTTGAGGGGTTAGCAGAGCCACTTTGAGGTCTAGTTCGATCCACTAGACCAGCCACACTCCAAGACGCTATCAGCAGGACCCGGGACTACAGGATGTCTTACCTAGGACCCGAACACCTTAACCCCAAAGACAACCTTTTCAGTCTAAGGGAAAGGATGTGAGGATTCCACCTCCAAAGGGGAATCCAGGATGAGTATAGATTGAGGACGATGTCAGGAGGGAGCTGAAGAAGAAGCGGTTGTGCTTCACATGTCAGGAGCCGTGGGCATTAGAACATAGATGCGTTGCTCGCAAAGCACATTTTATTGAGGTCTTCTCCGAGAGCAGTGGAGAAGAGGATGACAAGGATGATGTGGAGGCAGGAGATAGCCATGCCATACAGGGACCTTTGCGAACTCCACTGCCAGCAGCAGGTGGTGCATCTTTTGCACCCACCGGAGGGCCCCTTGCAGCATTGCGAGGAGTTCCCAAGTATCTGACGCTACGCGTACGAGGGACAGTACGTGGCCAACAAATATCAATTTTGGTTGACAGTGGTGTGACCCATAACTTAATCGATGCACATATGGTTGAGCGGGGAGGTATTCAAATAGAGAGCTTCGATGGGTTTTCAGTCTTGGTTCCAGGAGATCAGACCATGACGTGTGCTCGTTATGTTCCAGAGCTTTCAGTGACGATGGGCACCTACACGTTGACTGACCACTTTTTCATAGTCGATATCCCCGACACCAACATGATATTGGGTGTTCGGTGGCTTATCACTCTAGGGAAAGTCACGGCGGATTGGAAGACCCTAGAGATGGAGTGCGATGATGAGAAGACAGGGAGGCATGAGAAGATATGGGGACAACACACATATCCGCCACAGACTATGTCGTCTCATCGGATGGAGGCAGTCTTTCGGAAGGGAGACATAGAGTGGGCAGTGGAGCTGCGTGCATCAGAGGCATGGACTACAGGGCAAATGGTACATCCAGAGATACAATCCATCCTTTATCGGTATGCCATAGTGTTTGGGGAGATTCCACCAGGACAGCCATCGGATCAGGGGTTTGAGCACACCATCGAGCTTGAGCAGGGAATACAGGCAGTGATCACCACCCCCTATAGGCACCCCAAGGCCTATCGGGATGAGATTGAGCGGGCCATCCAGGAGTTGCTAGCTCTTGGGCACATTAGACCGAGCACGAGTCCTTTTGCTTCTTCTGTGGTGTTGGTGAAGAAGAATGATGGTACATTGAGGATGTGCATTGATTACAGGGCCTTGAACAAGAAGACCCTGAAGAACAGGTACTCCATACCTAGGATCAATGATTTGATGGACGAGTTGAGGGGAGCACGATTCTTCTCAAAGATTGATTTGAGATCTGGGTACCATTAGATTCGCGTGAGGGAGCAGGACATTCCCAAGACCGCCTTCAGGTGTCACTATGGGCACTTTGAGTTCTTGGTGATGCCTTTTGGGTTAACCAATGCCCCTGCTACATTTCAGACCTGCATGAATCACATGTTTCGTAGTCACTTGAGCAAGTTTGTGTTGGTATTCTTTGATGACATTCTCATTTACCGCAGGACTTGGGAGGAGCATCTCCAGCACATTGAGACGGTATTGCGTATCTTACAAGAGCAGCAGTTTTATGCCAAACTCCCAAAGTGCGAGTTTGGATTGACGGAGATGTTGTATTTGGGACACATCATAGGTTGGACGGGGTGAGAGTCCACGAGGAGAAGATCAGGGCCATCAGAGAATGGCCGGAGCCGAGAAATGTGACGAAACTTCGAGGATTCATTGGCATTTCTACTTACTACCGGAAGTTCGTCAAAGATTTCTCGCAGCTTGCTACACCCCTGACAGATTTGACGAGGAAGGGGGCATTCAGTTGGTCGGATACAGCGCAGCAAGCCTTTGATAGGCTCAAGGAGGTTATGAGCAGCTGCCCAGTGCTTGCATTGCCAGATTTTACGCAGCCATTTATTTTGGAGTGTGATGCGTCGGGAGAGGGGATCGGCGAAGTGTTGATGCAAGGAGGTCACCCTATAGCCTTTGAGAGCTAGAAGCTCTTTCTACACAAGAGGTTGAATTCTATATATGACAAGGATATGTTGGCCATCATGCATGCATTGGCTAAGTACCAATAGTATTTGGTGGGTAACAGGTTCAGGGTGAGGACTGATCACAATAGCCTCAAGTTCCTTTTGGAGCAGAAGCAGCTACAGGAGAGGCAACAGAAGTGGATCAGCAAGATCCAAGCATATGAATTTGACATTGAGTATGTCAAGGGTAAGAACAACATGGTAGTAGATGCTCTTTCACGTAGACCAGCCACGTTGTCTCTTATGAGCTTGGATACAGACTGGAGGGCTCGACTTTTAGTAGAGTACTCCAAGGACAGGTTTGCATGTGAGGTTCTGGATGGGCAGGTGGCAGATGACAGGTACAAGGTGGTCGATGAGATCATCTATTACAGGGACCGAATCTTCTTGACTGAGGGGTCTCAGCTCAAGAAGAAGATACTCCAGGCATCACATGATTCACCATTGGCAGGACATCAGGGGTTTACTAAAACCTACAGGGTCATTAGGGAGAGGTTCTCATGAAAGGGCCTCAAGGAGGATACTTCAGCACATCCCGGAGTGCGATGTTTGCGAGAGGCCATTCAAAATAATCCTTTGCCTCATAATATTAAAACCCTTCAATTCTTCATAGGAAAGATTAATTTTCTTAGAAGGTTCATTCCAAAATATTCTAAGATTGCTAAACCCATCCAAACCCTTTTAAAGAAAGATGTTAAGTTTGTTTGTGGAAATGAAGGTCGAAAAGGTTTTCAGGAAATAAAGGATTCTATTGTCAAAGCACCTGTTCTAGTAGCCTTGATTATTCAAAGGAGTTCTTGATTTTCTCTTTTGCATCCGAAGATACTATTGCTGGGGTGTTGCTTCAAAATAATAATGAAGGGCATGAGCAACCTATTGCTTTTATGAGTAAGGTCCTCAAGGGTCTGAGTTGAAGTATAACACCATAAAGAAGCAAGCTTATGCCTTAGTCAAGTCTCTTAAGCAATTTAGAGTTTGCGAGGTATTCTAGGATAATTGCATTTGTCCTCCACTCTATTATGAATGATATTTTAATTCAAGATGATTGCTTAGGAACTCGAACTAGGTGGGTCTTGAAGATTCAAGAGTATGATTTGGATATTAGACCTACCAAGCTTGTGAAAGGACAGGGATTGGCCAAAATCTTGATTGAAGGGAATGAGAAAGCGATAGGAATGATTCGTCACAATGATTTGGAATTAACTTCATCAAAACTTCAAAGATTGAGTCAACTTGAATGGTATAACTCGACATTATTTATTATTTGAGAAAGCGATAGGAATGATTTGTCATAATGATTTGGAATTAACTTCATCAAAACTTCAAAGATTGAGTCAACTTGAATGGTATAAAGACATTAATTATTATTTGCAAAATTTTTCATGTCTTAACCATTTAGTTGGCCATAAAAGAAGAGCATTAAGGCTTAGAGAAATTAAGTATTGCATTATGAAGGATGGTATGAGTTGGAGAAATATTGAGGGGCTAATACTTATGTGTGTTGATGAAGTTGAAGCTAAAAGGCTTCTATTTGAGTTTCATTTAGGATTTTGTGGAGGACATTATGCTACTAAGACCACTACCCACAAAATCTTGAGAGCTGGTTATCTTTGGCCTTATATTTTTTCTAATGTGCACAAGTATGTTAGAGGTTTCCAAGCTTGTCAACTATTCACTGGGAAGCAGAAGTTAGCTTCTTTGCCTCTTCAGCCTATGGCCGTAGAAGCTCCCTTTCAACATTGGGGGCTAGATTTTATAGGGAAATTTAATGAAAATTCGAGCAATAGCTACTCATGGATTATCACTGCCACTGATTATTTTACTAAATGGGTAGAAGCCATCCCTACAAAACAAGCCACTCACAAAGTAGTGATATATTTTCTAGAAGATAAGATTATCACTTGTTTTGGTGTCCCTGCCAAGATTACTACTGAAAATGCAAAGGTTTTTGGCTATGCTGAACTCTCTTCATTTTTCTTTAAGTAGGCATTGTTTTATCCCGTTCATCAAACTATTAGCTTCTTTGCCTCTTCAACCTATGGTTGTAAAAGCTCCCTTTCAACATTGGGGGCTACATTTTATAGGGAAATTTAATGAAAATTTGAGCAATAGCTAATCATGGATTATCATCGCCACTGATAATTTTACGAAATGGGTAGAAGTCATCCCTACAGAACACACCACCCACAAAGTAGTGATATATTTTCTAGAAGATAAGATTATCACTCGTTTTGGTGTCCCTGCCAAGATTACTACTGACAATGCCAAGGCTTTTAGCTCTACTGAACTCTCATCATTTTGTTTTAAGCAGGCATTGTTTTATCCCATTCAACAAACTATTAGCTTCTTTTCCTCTTCAGCCTATGGTCGTAGAAGCTCCCTTTCAACATTGGGGGCTATATTTTATAGGGAAATTTAATGAAAATTCGAGCAATAGCTACTCATGGATTATCATCGATACTGATTATTTTACTAAATAGGTAAAAGCCATCCCTATAAAACACGCCACCCACAAAGTAGTGATATATTTTCTAGAAGATAAGATTATCACTTGTTTTGGTGTCCCTGCCAAGATTACTACCGACAATGCCAAGGCTTTTAGCTCTGCTGAACTCTCATCATTTGCTTTAAGTAGGCATTGTTTTATCCCATTCATCAAACTATTATCCTCGGGGTAATCGCTCAGCAGAGCCTAGTAATAAGAATTTGATAACCATAATAAAAAAGATATAAGAAACTAGCATGGGAAAATAAAATTAAATATGTTTTGTCGGCTAATAGGATTGCAAAGAAGAGTTCTACTGGGAAGAGTCCCCTTGAGTTAGTTTATGGCTTGGATGTTACTTCCTATGCATTTGAGGCTACTATCTTACCAATTTCTACAAAGTTTTACATCGGATAAAGACATTGTGCATTGTAGGATTGACCAAATTGTAGGATTGGATGAAACCAGAAGAAGAGCCTTTGAGCATTGTTGTAAAAATCAATCTAAGGTAAAAAGAAATTTTGACAAATCATCTAGGAATAAAATGTTTTCTAACAATAATATGGTTTTGCTATGGGATCGCAGGAATGAAAAGCCAAGTAATCATGGGATCGCAGGAATGAAAAGCCAAGTAATCATGGGATCGCAGGAATGAAAAGCCAAGTAATCATGGTAAGATAAGAAACTAGACAAAATTCCTACCATTTGAGCACTTTAGACGGAGAACCACTCGAGTTACTTGTGAATGACCAAACATGTTAAGGGGGGTGGAATGTAGTGTACCTAGGGGGATAATATGGGGTACAAAGGGACGTACCCAAGGGAATAATGTAATAATGGGATGGGCCATAGTAATAAATAAAGTTGTTAACCTGTACCATGTAAGGGACCACAAGTAGTTAGTAATAAGGTAATGGGCCCATGGTATTAGATAGATGGTATTGAGGGAACCATGGTAATGACCCATGGTATTGTACGTATGAGGCCTATATAGAGGCTAGAGACTCCCCATTGAGGGATGTCAAGGACTATTGTATGAACAGACATATGGCTTGTGGAGTGTTCTCCTTCCTTAAGGAGTGAATGTATGGTGTGGCCCTACCTTAAGGGTTTTGATATTAATAAAGAAGCATTTATCTATATTTAGATCTTGTTATTTCTTGGGTTTATTTGCAGTCTTATATTTTCATATTAGATCTATAACAAGTGGTATCAAAACACTTTCTTGGGCAAAAGTGGAGAATGTTTTCTGGGGCGGTGAGTTTGCATATCAGATCTGTACATTTTGGGGAAAAATCTACAAAATCTAATTGCAGATATGGATTCTTTGTGAAAAAATACCCGATTTCAAAAAAAAAAATCGGACGAATCGGAGTCTGGATGAAGGAGATATCGCTGATCTAAAAATCAGTGGTGTTGCATAAATTTTTTTAGGGCAGCGAGTTTGCGGCGCAGATCTGTACGTTTTGGGGAAAAATCTACAAAATCTAATTGTAGACCTGGATTCTTTGTGAAAAAATACCCGATTTAAAAAAAAAAAACAGTCGAATCGGAGTTCGGATGAGGGAGATATCACTAATTTAAAATCAGCTCTTTTTTTCAGAATTTTTGGTGACGGCGGGAGAGTTGCGGCACGGATCTGAAATTCCTGTGCCTGGATTAGGATTTCTATCACATGGACAGATGCAGAATGGTTGTTCTATTTCCGAAAACAGGTCATAATAGAGATTCTGAGCAATATTGAAGGAATTGTGGCCATTTCAAATTTTCGCCAAGTAAGTGAATTTTTCTCAAACCCTCTTCATGGAAAATTTTACAGGAAAAGATGATAGCCCTCCCTACTATTGAATAATTCATACAAAGACTAAAGTTCCAATATGGGGTATTTGTAATATTCCTAATTAGCGATGGCTAATTGGAATATTCGATTTTGCTCAATTTTTGCCTTCTATAGTTATTTGTAAATAAAAAAAGTGAGGACGGGGACATAACTCACTTTAAGAATAAAAAGTCACTTCCTAGTAGCTCAACATTGTGACTTAAAGGGGAGCCAAGGGGGCCAAAAGGGGATGTAGAAATGGAGTCCGCACAGACACATGGAGAGACTGCGTAGGAGGGAAGGAACACGTGGCAAGAGGGGAACCACGCAGGAGGAGGTGAGCCTTGGGATTGATAGAGGAAAAGGCTATAAAAGAGAGAGGAGCCCCCCCATTTTGATCATTTAGTTATGTGCACTTTGAGCTAGTCATTTCGACTTCTGAGCACGCTGGTTGTTTCGTTGGTCCGCAGCACTGTTTAGTGCATTGAGTGTCTCCGTTCGGAGATCTCACCCTTAGCCCCGGGGGACTTCGAGTGCATACTCAGGCAAGGTATTTCCATTGGCATTTCAGCAGTAGTTTTGTCAGCATTTCAGCAACAGTTTCATCAGCGTTTTGGGAGGACTGCGCAACACTGAGATCGGGACGCAGTTCTTTCTGGCAGTAGTGCTCGATGGGGGTTTTTGCAGGAGGATTTATGCTGGGTGATTGAGCAGGGGACCAGCGCTTGCATATTGGAGGATTTTTGGCTGAGTTTCACGCAAAATTTTGGAGGGGTTTCTTCAGTGGCAGCGCAAAGCATTGAGGAACTGCACAGATCCCCAAGGGGGTGCTTTTCAGGGGTCGGCTATTTTAGGAAAGCTTTCTGGGTTTTTCTGGGTTTCTTGAGTAGAGCCCGATTCCAGAGTTTCAACATTTTCCGAGGAGGGGAGCAGCTCCAAAGAATCATTTGTTTTCTAGCAGCAGCAACAGCACGGCAGTTCTCCAGCAACATCCATGCAGAGAGGCCATTCTTTGTTATTCTGAGAGTATTTCTTCACTTGCCTTGTGCAAGTCGAGATGCCATTTTTCTGATCACCTATTGTACTCATTTTATTGCTCAGTATAATAAAATGGCTTAGCATTTCACGCTGCATCTCTTGTGTATCTGCTTATATTTCCAGTTTACATTATTATATGCTGTACCACTATTATTTTGTCATTTTTGGATTATTATATCATTTGCACGTATTTTTTTTGGAGTTTTGCTGGGGTTTAAGAAATATTCCGGGTTAGGGATATTACAGTGGTATCAGAGCATAGATCTGGCTCAGCTTGTGGAGCTAGCAGTCTATGACATCGAGGGAGAAACCCTACATTTGTTACAGAGGTCGGAAATACAAAGACAGTGAGCGTAGGTTGGAGAATACCTACGGAGAGGGAGACTGTGTTCTGGTGGTGGACGGAGAACAAGAGGAGCCTGTGGTGGACGCAAAGTAGAGGGACCCGATGGCAGATGAGGACGAGAAGAGATTTGCAGATATGCTCCTGAAATCAGTGCAGGATCTGTCGAGGTAGATTGAGGTGATGGGGCAGAGATTCACAGCAGTAGAGGCCAGATAGCGTGAGATCCCATGGGTTTTTCAGATTGGTGAGGGATCAGGTGCATCCCATCATTTGCCAGAGCAGCGTGATACTGCGCAGCAGGTGGCCTCGCATGCCCCTACACGCTCTACCATGCCTATGTTCTTAGGAGCAGACATGGGGGTCGGAGCCCAGTAGGAGATAGAGCCCGACCATATGGGTGATTATTTTGCAGAGTACCAGGCCTATGAGCAGGAGTTCAGGGATGCTCTTTCATTCAGAGACTTTGTTCAGCTCCAGCGGGATAGTAGGCCCCGTGACCATCACAGAGGAAACCGACATTACCATGATGGTGACACCCACCGTGTAGCGAGTAGATTCCACTTGCCTACGTTTGATGGCTCATCAAACAGTTCAACGAAGTCTTGGGTGGAGAAGCTGGACATTTATTTCCAGCTTAACCAGATGTCAGAGGTAGAGGCCATCAAGGTGGCAACATTGCATTTGGATGGTGAGGCCCAGGATTGGTGGTTTCACGGGATGGTTACACTCGGGCACTCTACAATGACGACATATGCAGAGTTTACCAGGAGACTGATGGAGCGATTTGATCGGAGGGATCCAGAGCAGCATTTTGTTGAGGTTACGAGGCTCAAACAGACAGGGAGCCCAGAGACCTACATTGCAAATTTCTTAAGGGTCTCCATGATGGTGCTAGACCTATCCACGACACGGAGGGTCTATATGTATGTTGAGGGGTTAGCAAAGCCACTTCAGGGTCTAGTCCGATCCCCTAGACCAGCCACACTCCAGGACGCTATCAGTAGGACCCGGGACTTACATGATGTCTTACCCAGGACCCGAACACCTTACCCCCAAAGACAACCTTTTTAGTCTAAGGGGAAGAATGTGAGGATTCCACCTCCAAAGGGGAATCCAGGACGAGTATAGATTGAGGACGATGTCAGGAGGGAGCTGAAGAAGAAGCAATTGTGCTTCACATGTTAGGAGCCGTGGGCACTAAAACATAGATGCGCTGCTGGAAAAACACATTTTATTGAGGTCTTCTCCGAAAGCAGTGGAGAAGAGGATGACAAGGATGATGTGGAGGTAGGAGATAGCCATGCCATACAGGGACCTTTGCCACCTCCACCGCTAGCAGCAGGTGGTGCATCTTTTTCACCCACCGTAGAGGCCCTTGCAGCATTGCGAGGAGTTCCCAAGTATTTGACGCTACGCGTACGAGGGACAGTAAGTGGCCAGCGAATATCAGTTTTGGTTGATAGTGGGGTGACCCATAACTTCATCGATGCAAAGATGGTTGAGCGGAGAGGTATTCAAACAAAGAGCTTCGATGGGTTTTCAATCTTGGTCCCAGGAGATCAGACCATGACGTGTGCTCGTTATGTTCTAGAGCTTTCAGTGACGATGGGCACCTACACGTTGACTGACCACTTTTTCATGGTCGATATCCTCGACACCAACATGATACTGGGTGTTTAGTGGCTTATCACTCTAGGGAAAGTCACGATGGATTGGAAGACCCTAGAGATGGAGTGGGATGATGAGAAGATACGGGGACAACACACATATCTGCCTCAAACTGTGTCGGCTCATCGGATGGAGGCAGTGTTCCGGAAGGGAGACATAGAGTGGGCAGTGGAGCTGCGTGCATCAGAGGCAGGGACTACAGGGCAGACGGTACATCCAGAGATACAGTCCATCCTTGATCGATATGCCATAGTGTTTGGGGAGATTCCACCAGGACAACCATTGGATCTGCGGTTTGAGAACACCATCGAGTTTGAGCAAGGCATACAAGCAGTGGTCACCACCCCCTATAGGCACCCCAAGGCCTATTGGGATGAGATTGAGCGGGCCATCCAGGAGTTGCTGGCTCTTGGGCACAGTCGACCGAGCACGAGTCCTTTTGCTTCTTCTGTGGTGTTGGTGAAGAAGAAGGATGGTACATTGAGGATGTGCATTGATTACAGGACCCTGAACAAGAAGACCCTGAAGAACAGGTACTCCATACACAGGATCGATGAGTTGATGGACGAGTTGAGGGGAGCACGATTCTTCTCAAAGATTGATTTGAGATCTGAGTACTATCAGATTCGCGTGAGGGAGCAGGACATTCCCAAGACCACCTTCTGGTGTCACTATGTGCACTTTGAGTTCTTGGTGATGCCTTTTGGGCTAACCAACACCCCTGCTACATTTCAGACCTACATGAATCACATCTTTTGTAGTCACTTGAGGAGGTTTGTGTTGGTATTCTTTGATGACATTCTCATTTACTGCAGGACTTGGGAGGAGCATCTCCAGCACATTGAGACGGTATTGCGTATCTTACAGGAGCAGCAGTTTTATGCCAAACTCTCCAAGTGCGAGTTTGGATTGATGGAGATGTTGTATTTGGGACACATCATAGGGGTGGATGGGGTGAGAGTCCACAAGGAGAAGATCAGGGCCATCAGAGAATGGCTGGAGCCGAGAAATGTGACGGAACTTCGAGGATTCATTGGCATTTCTACTTACTACCGAAAGTTCGTCAAAGGTTTCTCGTAGCTTGCTGCACCCTTGACAGATTTGATGAGGAAGGGGGCATTCAGTTGGTCGGATACATCACAGCAAGCCTTTGACAAGCTCAAGGAGGTTATGAGTAGCTGCCCAGTGCTTGCATTTCCAGATTTTACGCAGCCATTTGTTTTGGAGTGTGATGCGTCGGGAAAGGGGATCGACGCAGTGTTGATGCAAGGAGGTCACCCTATAGCCTTTGAGAGCCAGAAGCTCTTTCCGCACGAGAGGTTGTATTCTATATACGACAAGGAGATGTTGGCCATCATGCATACATTGGCTAAGTACCGGCAGTATTTGGTGGGTAACAAGTTCAGGGTGAGGACTGATCACAACAGCGTCAAGTTATTTTTGGAGTAGAAGCAGCTACAGGAGAGGCAGCAGAAGTGGATCAACAAGATCCAAGCATATGACTTTGACATTGAGTATGTCAAGGGTAAGAACAACGTGGTAGTAGACGCTCTTTCACATAGACCAGACACGTTGTCTCTTATGAGTTGGATACAGACTGGAGGGCTCGACTTTTAGTAGAGTACTCCAAGGACAGGTTTGCATGTGAGGTTCTGGATGGGCAGGTGGCAGATTGCAGGTACAGGGTGGTCGATGAGATCATCTATTACAGGGACCGAATCTTCTTGACTGAGGGGTCTCATCTCAAGAAGAAGATACTCCAGGCATCACATGATTCACCATTGGCAGAACATCAGGGCTTTACTAAAACCTACAGGGCCATTAGGGAGAGGTTCTCATGAAAGGGCCTCAAGGAGGACGTACTCTGGCACATCCGAGAGTGCAATGTTTGCCAGAGGAACAAGGGAGAGATGAGCCATCCCACAGGATTATTGCAGCCTCTTCCCATTCTCGAGGGGAAATGGGAGAGTATTTCGATGGACTTCATCACAGGGTTGCCCATGGTACAAGGCAAGGATTGTACCTTTGTCGTCGTTGACTGACTGACGAAGTATGCACAGTTTTTTGCCATATCCACACACTATACAGCAACACAGGTGGCCGAGCTGTTCTTCAGAGAGATCTTCAGGCTACATGGTCTTCCTAAGACCATCATCAGTGATAGGGACAGCTGTTTCATGGGCGGGTTTTGGCAGGAGATTTTCCGGTTGGTGGGGACGGAGTTGACACTGAGTACCAGTTATCACCCACAGACGGATGAGCAGACAAAGATAGTTAACGAGTGGATAGAGGGCTACTTGCGTAAATATGTCAGTGGACAGCAGCGAGCATGGTTGAGGTGGCTGCATCTAGGGGAGTACTGCTACAATACTTCACATCACATGTCCATTGGTATGTCACCATTCTATGCCTTATATGGGTATCATCCTTTATCTTTTGCTAACGTGATGTTTGGTGATAGCAAGGCTCCCAGAGCCAAGACTTGGATCCAAGAGAGTCAGGATATTCTCTGAGCTCTCAAGGATAATATGGCTACAACACAGAACTAGCAGAAACTATATGTCGATAGGGGTCGAGTGGAGAGACAGTTCGAGGTAGGGGACATGGTCTACCTACGATTACAGCCATACCGATAGTCGTCACTAAAGCAGAAGGAGGCTGAGAAGCTCAAGCCCCGCTTTTATGGGTCGTACAGGGTGATACGCAGGGTTGGACAAGTTGCATATGAGTTGGAGCTGCCCCAAGGCAACAAGATTCATAACGTTTTTCATGTATCATGCCTGAAAAAAGGATTGGGGCAAAGCAAGTGACAGTGACAGAGGAGCTACCACCCATGGATGACGAGGGGCATTTGGTATTGCAACCGGAAGCTATCATTGATACCAAGGGAGAGGCAGCTGTGGAGTAGGGCAGTCCGGGAATTTTTGGTGAGGTGGAAGAATTTGCCGGATGAGGATGCCACATGGGAGAGTGAGAAGATCTTGCAGCATCCATCACTTCAGTTGCTTGAGGACAAGCAACATTTTGCCGAGGAGACTGTAATATTCCTAATTAGCCATGGCTAATTGGAATATTCGATTTTGCTCAATTTTTGCCTTCTATAGTTATTTGTAAATAAAAAATGTGAGGACAGGGGACAACTCACGTTAAGAATAAAAAGTCACTTCTTAGTAGCTCAATGTTGTGACTTAAAGGGGAGCCAAGGGGGACGCAGAAATGGAGTCCATGCAGACACATGGAGAGACTGCACAGGAGGGAAAGAACACGTGGCAAGAGGGGAACCACGCAGGAGGAGGTGAGCCTTGGGATTGAGAGAGGCAAAGGCTATAAAAGAGAGAGGAGCCCCCTCATTTTGATCATTCAGTTATGTGCATTTTGAGCTAGTCGTTTCGACTTCTGAGCACGCTGGCTGTTTAACTGGTCTGTAGCACTGTTTAGTGCATTGAGTGTCTTCGTTCGGAGATCTCACCCTTAGCCCTGGGGGACTTCGAGTGCCTGCTCGGGCAAGGTATTTCCATTGGCATTTCAGCAATAGTTTTGTCAGCATTTTAGCAGTAGTTTCATCAGCGTTTTGGGAGGACTGCACAGCACTGAGCAGGGGACCAACCCTTGCATATTAGAGGATTTTTGGCAGAGTTTCAGGCAGAATTCTGGAGGGGTTTCTTCAGTGGCAGCGCAAAGCATTGAGGAACTGCGCAGATCCCCAAGCGGGTGATTTTCGGGGGTCGGCTATTCCAAGAAAGCTTATGTGCATTTTGAGCTAGTCGTTTCGACTTCTGAGCACGCTAGCTGTTTAACTGGTCTGTAGCACTGTTTAGTGCATTGAGTGTCTTCGTTCGGAGATCTCACCCTTAGCCCCGGGGGACTTCGAGTGCCTGCTCGGGCAAGGTATTTCCATTGGCATTTCAGCAATAGTTTTGTTAGCATTTTAGCAGCAGTTTCATCAGCGTTTTGGGAGGGTTGCACAACACTGAGCAGGGGACCAACCCTTGCATATTGGAGGATTTTTGGCAGAGTTTCAGGCAGAATTCTGGAGGGGTTTCTTCAGTGGCAGCGCAAAGCATTGAGGAACTGCGCAGATCCCCAAAGGGGTGATTTTCGGGGGTCGGCTATTCCAGGAAAGCTTTCTGGGTTTTTCTGGGTTACTTGAGTAGAACCTGATTCCAGAGTTTCAGCATTTTCCGAAGAGGGGAGCAGCCCCAAAGCATCATTTGTTTTCTAGTAGCAGCAGCAGCACGACAGTTCTCCAGCAGCATCCACGCAGAGAGGCCATTCTTTGTTATTCTGAGAGTATTTCTTCACTTGCCTTGTGCAAGTCGAGGTGCCATCTTTCTGATCACCTCTTGTACTCATTTTATTGCACAGTATAATAAAATGGCTTAGCATTTCACACTGCATCTCTTGTGTATTTGCTTATATTTCCAGTTTACATTATTATATGTTGTACCACTGTTATTTTGTCATTTTTGGATTATTATATCATTTGCACGTATTTTTGTTGGAGTTTTGTTGGGGTTTAAGAAATATTTTGGGTTAGGGGTATTACAGTATTTTGGAGGTCCATAGTACCGATTAGTTTGAAAGAAGAGGCCGCCATATGGTGGAACTCACTTGGCATCAAAGACTTGTCCAAATTTTCGCATGAAGAATTGGAAAAACTCTTTATGGACAAATGGTCTTGTGCTAGAAAAAAAGAATGAGACACATAAGAGGTTATTTTCTACTGGTGTCTTCCTATTGCAGGTTCGTGGATTGATTCAGAAGGAGAAAATCATTGTGTCTATAAATCCGAGTTGCAAGCAAAATCTCATAAATGTCAACTTGGCAAAAAAATTGCAAGTGCCAGCAAAACACTAGAATTTGGACCAAAATACCAGAAAACAATAGAATTTGGACCGAAGAAATACCAGAAAACAATAGAATTGTCCCACTTAATACTTCACTTCATCTACACTCAACTGCAGTTAAGTAATTCGAATTGCTCCAAGGAGGGGACCATGCATTCCTTGAGGATCTACGTTATCCCTCATTGGGATCATCTATAGAGGTGGCATCATATGGATGAGGATTGGATTGGGACTTGAGTCAACTGCTTGTCTCACTTCACACTTGGGTTTGCTACTTGTGCCACATAGAGAATTCGATTTCTCTTGGAGGATTTGATGGTGACACATAGGGAATTTGATTTGCTTGAGTGGCTCTCTCATCTCCACTTAGAGCTTGGCTCTCTCTACCTTGGGATTGGCTCCAATGCCATTTGTCATTGTCATTATTCATTGGGATTTGCTTCCAACTCTCTATATAATGAGACTATGGGCTCTCATATTGTATCATGTTATGAGCTATTGGGTTTGAGGAGACTCTGTTTGTTTGTACTTGCATATTTTTAATATAATCAAGACTTTGGGGCTACATGGCTTGTGTTCTCTTGGCGTTATGAAGTGACTTCTTTTCATGCTATTGCTATTATGTTCATTTCCTTTTGCATATTGAATGAGTATTAGATTGTATTTGCCATCTTATTTGGATTGGTGTGTGCAAGCTATCTTGCACACCCATTGATTTAGAATAATATTCTAAGAATAAACTTTTCAATTCATTTTATGAGGAATGCTTGGTTATTCTGTTTATTATATTTTTCTAATGCATGTATGAACTAATCTCTCTTTCAAGTGTGTAGGAAATATTTTTATTTTGTGTGCAGGAATCCATCTGGAAGTAGGGGAAATCTTCACGAGATCAACCAACTCCTAGAGCCATAACGATCCAAGACTTAGCCATCTTTCACTCCAAAGTCTTCCATCCAACGAAGCAAGATGGAGTTTCTTTACTCCATAGTTATTTGATCATTGTTTAAATACATTTTTTATTCTAGCTTTTCAAAATCATATTTTCTATTCAAGAGCCATCATCAAAACTAGGCAAGTATGAGTGATTACTCCCAATACTTGAGCTAGTATTTTTGTACATTAAATTTGTATTCTAGTTTGTTTGTTTTGATTTATTTTCAACTAACTCTTGGTTTTCATTTTGCAGCCCATAAGCTTGAAGCATTGGACAACAAAGAGCTTTGAGGAGAGACATTGAGAAACTACTTATTTGTGTGCATGCAGGACCCCCTCACCCATTTCAAGGATTGATTTTTTCAAGGGAAACCATGAGCACTCAAGGGAGATCATGAGCATTTTAGGGGAAGTTGCAAATTCATTTAGGTCGTGAGTCTTATTGAGCCTTGCAACCATCTTTTGAATGGCCTTTTGAGCCTTGTAGCTTGTTGTTGTATATTTTTGAGCGAGT
This sequence comes from Pinus tabuliformis, assembly GCA_031772625.1. Lineage (NCBI taxonomy): Eukaryota > Viridiplantae > Streptophyta > Pinopsida > Pinales > Pinaceae > Pinus > Pinus tabuliformis. Next base: position 1,115,273,159 of record CM062809.1, read on the forward strand.
CTAGCCTTGTTAAATTTTTGCATTTTATAAGGATCTCTCTCATATTGTGGGCAACCCTTTAGAGACATTTTAATCCATCTCAAACACTAATAAAATAAAATTTATGTTTTGAGGGTGCTTGGGATTTTTTCCATGGCATCCCCCTTCCTTATTTTATGAGGGAATTCTTATGGTTTGATTGATTTTTTTGCTTCTACTTTTCTTAACTTCTAAACACTTAATTTCATGCTTACGAATTATAACTCATTTCAATCCATATGCAATTTTTCTTAATTTTAAATCTCTTTCACGTATAAGCTTCAACTTGTAAATTTTGAGTAAATTTTATCTATGTGCAAACATTCAACATTGTCCCAAATTTCGATTATTCCTATGCTTCACTTTTTATGATTATATACATTAATAATTTTTGAAGCAATTCTATTGGAACAATCGTAACTTTAAAACAATCTACTTTATTTGCTTATTTTCTATGCAAGCACATATGAGTTAATTTACATGCTAAATTCTCAAAGTTTTACAAACTATCTCATTTTCCATTTATGAAGCATGTGTATAAGTATATTTTAATTGGGGAATTAATACAATTTGCACTCTCATCTAGGCATTTTAATATAGGAAGGTTTCCAATCCTCGCTACAATTAATCTCCAAGCATAAGCTTGGTTGATAGAAATTATAAGGAAAAAAACTTTCTTGGAAAGTTCTTCCATCTGGTACGAAATAAGGTAAAAAGTGTTGTGACCTTATAGTTACGAAAGTGGTTTGTCCCCTTGTAAGAATGAAGACACACGCATAAGAGTTAGGAGATGGGTATCGTTAATGACACATTTGTGCCTTCACCCTCTTTTTCTTACAATCACCCAATTTTTACCCTTCTCAAGAGGAAGACTTCTCACTTAGATTAGGAATTTTAAATTAAGAATAACCAAGATTAATTGCATTCAAATCTAGTATAAGTGCATCTTATGCTAATACATATTATGGTTTTACTTTCAATTGTTCATTTCACTTGTCATTATTGAATATTTTATGTTGGCAAACATTTATTTCAATTTCCTTTTGCAAGTAGAACATTAATTGTTTCTCCTTTTGCAAGATATCTCTATATGCTCTGATATGTATTGACTATATTTTGAAAGCATTTCCTATCTTGTATTGATTATCGTGCTAACATCTTTGTTTCCATTTTAGGATTGCTTTGCTTTCATTGTTGAAAGCATTATACTTTTGTTTTGAACAAATGTATCTTTCATTCTTGTTGAACAATTTATCTTAAGGTATTGGTTTTATGGTTTTATCATGCTAATGAGTTTTATTTCTCATATCATAGTTTGCTCATAATTCTTAAAAGTAATTCATTTTCACTTTAACATCTCTCCTAGAACCTCACATTTCTTTTCACTTAATTTTCCATTTGGGGACCCCTCATAGCTAACCTAGGAGATAGCTTAAATAGAGAGAGTTGGGATTTAGTGTGACAACCCCTTCTCTTAGTTCCTTGTCACCAACCACACCTTGTGGGGTTAAAGCCTTTTCTCACTGATTTGTAGGTAGGTGTAGGCGGTAGGTGATAACAGGGTGGAAAGAGAGAAGCCCGCACAAGCAAAGGGAAAATTTATCTTAAGGCATGCTAAATCTTAGAGATCTAAATTTTTCCAATTGTAGATTGGCGGTTGCTGTGAGCAAATTTTCTCACTCCAGAAGGGAGTGCGAGTAGAAGATTCAAGAGCCAAGTAGAGGGAAAGAAAAAGATTTTCGAGGTTTACTTCTTAGTTTTGAGTTTCCAAATTTTGCAACTTTCCATGGATGGTCGTACGGTATTGCCAGAGGAGGCCATGCGAGTTAGCCAGAATGCAGATCTGGGCAATAAATCGACTTCCAGTTGCTGGAGACAATGCCGGAGGAAGTGAAAATTGTCTAGTGTGAGTTGATAAGAAAGGAAGGGTCCCAACCAGGGACTAGGCTTGAAAGGAGATAGTGGGGCACCAGATCTAAGAGTATAAGACTCCAATGTGAGATATTGAGCAGGGTCCAATGCAATTGGAACAGGGAGATCTGTTAGACCAGTTTCGGATTGTTGCAATGTGATCATCACCTTTGCAACAAGAGCCCATAGTATCATAGTAGTAGGTTCAGTGTCAACAAATGCAATTTTTCATTAAACAGTGCAAATCTAGTTGCAGTCAGTAACCGAGAGAGTTACAAAGCTAGATGCAGTGACACAGGCAGTGCGAATTGCCCAGTTGCAGTATGCAGGTGCAAATGCAGCCAGGAAATTCCCAATGCAGAACTACGCAGTCCAGCTTCTAGTGTAGGAGGACAATGCGAGTTGCCAGGAGGGAGCAAAGAGATTTCCCATTGGGAGATCGAGACTCAGAGGGAGTCTAGCTTCAGAGGGAGCAGCCCTATAGAAGCTAGTGCATTAGGATATGGGGAGATAAGACTCATTATTGTAGTAGTTGCAACAATAATGCAGATATAGTAGCAAAGCAGTAGCAACAAATTTATGAGTAGATTAGAGCTTAGAGCTATAGAGATTGGGCAGGATCTTTGAAGTGTCCTCCTCATGGATCAATACCTTGCTACAGGGTCCCACAATATTTAGTAGCAGGATGGATCAGTGTCAGTAATGAAGTCAGATCCAAAGTGACAGTTGCAGACTAGTAGCAGTCAGGTGCTGAGGATCGCAGTGCAGAGTGGCACAATGCAGAGTCAACAACAGTGCAAATTCTTCAGTAGACAGTGCAATGGCTAGTAGGAATTGGGACTCGGGAGACAAATGCATCATAATGAACATAATTGATTCAATATTTCAAATGCTTTTCAGTTGCAATAATTGCAATTGCAGCAACAATAAATGAGAGGGAGTTGCAGTGCAGATGCTTGGTTGGCAGTAGTATGCCAGTGTTAGTGGCAGCACATATGCAACATCAGAGTTGCGCAGTGGTTGGTGGGTAGTATGGAAAAACATCAGTGGTGTGATAGGAGATGGTACAAAGACAGGGTGTTGTGGCAAGATGTGCAATACTAGAACACAGTCCTCGCTAAGGAGGAGTGTTGGTTTTTGTAGCATTAGATGTGTTCTAGTCACAAAACTTGGTGCAGAGGCTAGAATAAATGACGTCTCCATAACCCATAAATTGTTTCTAGAAATTCCACCTTAAGATGACTTAATTAGATTATTAACCTATTTTTTTAATGTTTCCTAAGTCTAAACTTAGGAAAACTTGTTAATTAATCATAATTAATTAAGTCAATGTGAGAATTTTCTAGAAACTCACGCGAATCAATCAAAAAATGATCAGAGCCATTGATTAATATTTAATGTTGGTCATTGGAGTCCCAACGGGAAGATATGAGAAGGGATCGATGTGGTGATGGAGAACACACTAGAGTAGCAGTTTCTTTTGCAGATCGAGCTAGCAACAATAGTTCAAGCTGGAGAGGGACACAGTGTAAGTGAGGGGCAAGGAGAGTGATCCATAGCAAAATTTCCAGATCCGGGGAGACAGCGCAAGGGGCTGAGTTATTCCCAATATAGGAAGCTTGAGTGTGGGTAGCACGAGTGTAGGTAGAAGCTCGAGTATGGGCAAAAGCTCGAGTGCGGACAACGCGAGTGCAAGTAGAAGCCAGAATATGGGCAACAACATGAGTATAGGCATAAGCATGAGAACAGGTAGTCGCTCAAGTGCCAGGGTTGCTTGTGGAGGGAGGGAAATTCCCTTATAGATAATTTCGGCTAGATTTTCTTGTTGTGGATTACCAGTTTCAGGCATCCAGATTGTACTCAAAATTTCACTGCTGCATAATAATAAAACCCTCATCTGTTGCATGGATTTTCCCAAGTCGCATTTTTCTGGGGACATTTGTCCAAAATAGTTGTGTCAATTTTTATGTGTGTGCTAGCATTTCTCAGCTTCCAACGCTAGTTTTCTTCTGCAATATTTATTTGTGAAAATCACAGTGAATTATTTGGTATTTGTTGTAGCAAACTGTAAATAAATTGTTAAATAAATTAACAATTAGGGAAATAATTTCCAGTTGTTGTGATAGATGACATTTTCACATGGTATCGGTATCAAAGCATGACTAGTGCTACACATTGCTTACCCAAGTAGTACGAATTGCTAGGGCAAGGGTTTGATTTTTAGTGGCAGGGTGACAGAAAAGTTGATTTGCCCAAAATAGTGATTCCAACAGGCAGATAGAGCAGCGACAACTTAGATTTTCGTTGAGCAGATTCCTTGTACGTATTGTTGCCTAGATTGTACAAGCACTGCAATAACACTCAGGATGGAGGTTGTCACTCTGATTCCCACCCACTCCATTCTAGCTGTCTCCCTACAACAAGCTATGGGGGGTAGTCCCTATGGAATGAAGTGAAGGAAAACAAGTTGAGAATCAACATACTTGGGAGACACGAATGAGTCGCCTAGACACTAGTTGAAATTAAGAAAGATTATTGATTAAATTAGATTTTTTATTATGAGACTAGTGCCTTAATGGAGTCACAAATTCTTGCTTCTTATGAATTGAAACCAAATGATCAAATGGACACCCATTGCTTGAATGATTGACTAACCTATATGATGTGAAAATCCTAGGACTTATGTGAGATGTTGTGAACTTGGTAAATTTTAGTTAGATGCCTAATCTAAGTGTAATCGTCCTTTTGAAGTTGGGCTCCAAGGTAGGCTGTGGGAAGGAGACTAACAGGAAGCAGGCTAGGGCCTAATTAACCATACCTTTTGTTAGGCTTCTATCACCCAATGCCTCTGGCACTGTATAGAATGTGGCTCTGATAACTGCAAGGTCCCCGTGTTAACCATCGAAGAGTTGTCGATATCTCTATCAACCTAGCTTATGCTAAGAGGTAAATTTTTAATGCAAATTTAGATCTAGAATGTTTATGCAAAAGATTATGTGCGAGATCTATCATGAGTTAATATTTTCTTAAGTTGTTTAAGTACTTTGATTAGAAACCTTTTAGTAGTACTTATCACTAGTGAATTGCAATCTTAAACAAGATAAATTGCTTATAGATCCAAGTGCAGATTTCAACAATATTTCACAAGATACCAAATAACCCAAGATGCCAAATGCTAACAATAGTCAATCAAGATGCAGATCATAGATTTATGACAATTTATATCAGCGATACTACAAAAAATTCAGATTTATCAATGTTATAGCAGCGGTGCATAAACTACTTCAAATGACGAAACTTGCCTAGCACATTGAAACATGAAATTTCCATTTTGACCAACAATGTAAATTAGCTTCTTTAGCTCACTTTACGATGGTGTATTCAACAATATTTCAGATTTGATTTTGAAATTACAGTAGTAAGTAAAGACAAATCAGCAAGATAAAACTGCCCAAGATAGATAACCAATATGCCCAAAAATAACAAAATGTACTAGAACTTGAAATTTTCAATTTTAGGGCTTTTAGGTGAGTTTGACTTAGCATTTTTCAAATTTGATATGATTATTACAATTGTGAGTAACCACAGATCAACAAATTAATCCAACCAAAAATAGATGCCCAGTGCTTCTAAAAATAGAAATTTTCACCAAACTTGAATTTTTTTTTTTTTTGAGTTTTTTAGAGAATGTGATTCAAAAATTTCAGACCTATTAAACTAATTACAACAGTAAGTTAGTTACAGATCAGCAAGCTAAAAATACTAGATATGCTGCTCAATTGTTTAAAAATAGTAAGATTTTTGCTGCGAACTGAAAATTCAAAATTTTTAGTACTTATCAAGTATATGCTTCAGAAATATTTCAGACTTGAATTTCACAATTATGCAGTAAATTCCAACAAACTAAAATGTTAAAATCTAGGGCAAATTAGAGATGTCCAAGTGGCCAAAACTTGAGAGAAATTAGATTTTGCAATTTTAATCGATTTTGACCAATTAGAATATGATTTTAGGGCCTAAAAACTAATGATTTAACTGTTGTAATGAAACTGAAGCAAAATAAGAGTTTGGAGGTCAAACCCTAGGGCCAAGGCCTTGAAGATCCCACCATTGAAAATCGTTGAAACTTTGGGATTACCTCGCGCTTACGAGATATGAATTTTCAGACCTTAATCCTGCAAAACTGCAAAGTATTTAGCCTTGAAACTTCAGATTAAGGTTTCAAGTCAATTGTGGGGCAAAAGAGGCCAAAAAATGGAGAACAAGGTCAAAGGAAGCAAATTTGCAGGGATAAATGGGCTAGGATGATAGATCAGGGCACAAGGATGGAGAAAATGGCCAAGAAGAGCCAATGCTTTGCCTAGTGAGGCTAGCGTTTGGGAAATAAGGGTTTAGGGGCTAAGGCCAAGGCCTAAGGCATAGGGCACAACCAAGGAAGAGGAGCAGATGAGGGCCGAGGGAGGAGGGATGAAAGGAGGAGGGGAGGCCGAGAAGGCTAAGAGAGGAAGCCACAAGGGAAAGAGGTTGACAGGAGGGAAGCCGAGAGGGGAGGGGCTAACGGCAAGCCTAGGAGGGCCGAGGAGATGAGGAGGGAAGCCAAAGCCTCTAAACCCTATAGCAAGGCCTAAAGAGGCCTAGAGGTTAGAAGGGGAGTTGTTGGGGCTAAGGAGGGCAAAACAAGGCTAGAAGCCCTGAAACAGTTTGAAACCCTTGCTCTGATTTTTTTTATACTTCAGCTCTTTGATATTTTTTAAATTCTTCTGTGGGAACCCTACAAAAATTTTTGAGAGACTCGATCTTACCCTCAAGGGCCTAGATATAGCTCTTCTTCCACTTAACTCCTTATCTAACCTGCAAAAATGAAAATAAAGGCACCCAAACCCAAATATATAACCCAATTTAGAGAAATAAATTACAATTACAATTTACAATTTTATTTACAAAATATAAATTGGTTTTCAAATGGATTTTGAGAAAATAAATTTTATAATATTTTTTACCTGAAAGAATGGCTAAAATGGTTCAGAAAAATTAATGATCACTATAGCCTAAGCGAAGATTAAATCCACCATATAAAAACTAGAGATTCAAGCAAGGTAACCCTGGCCACAATTTGTGAACTTGGAGACCAAGGATTGAGTACATACAAACACCATGTATTATCTCACAACAATAATCATAAAACACTACATAAAAAGCACGTAGTCAATACATATCACAGATCAACGAAACAAAAAACACCTTGAGTTGCACCCCAAAGTCTTTTATTATGGACAATAGTTTACACAATACTTCAACAGTAATTCTAGCCAGAGATCAAGATGACTAGAGACTTAAATGATTATAGATAAATCCTCCAAATGGAAAAATAACGGCTAGTTTCTTTGATCTTTGTCAAAATAATCTCGGACATTGATAAATACTTCAAGACCTATTAATCTTGACCCTTGATTTCTTATTTTTAAGGAATTTTCAAATTTATCATTTAATTCCATTTTAATAGCTCAAAATTAATTATTTAGAGCTAATTTCCTCAAAAATTTGACTTTGACTTAACCACCAAGGTCCAAGGGCTCAAATTTTCTTGAAAAAAACAATATTCCCTTGGTGGAGGGCCTTTAAAAATTGATTCTTTCAAGATCCATGAATTTTTCCATTTGGAAAATTTATTTTTTTAAACAATTTAATTTTGGCTCTAATTAATTAATTTTTTGGCTTAGGATTTAATTTTATTTTGCCAGAAAAATTAATTAATTTACACATGAGGGGATTAATTATTTTTCCAACCCTATAATACATATGATTTTTTCATTTAAAGACTCAAAGAGGGAATACACATTTGTCTTAGACCTTCAAGACACATAACCCATCTGCGATTCAATATGATCTAGTAAACCAAGTGATTTGTAATAAAATAATTTAGCCAATTAGCTTAAAATATTCCCAAACCACTTTTACATCACATTCGACTAAAACACTAGGACTCACCTAAAATTTGATAGTAAATTTCACCCTAGCTTTGGGGGTTTAAGATGGAGGGAAAAAACTCTTTTGATTCGCCGTGTCGAAAAACACAGTAATTAGTAAGGTTCAAAAACCTCCTAGGATGGAATTCGTCATCAAATTATAGGCTTACTTAGGTTGTTGTTACATAGACTCACGGCTTTACTAAGATCATTTACAGTATATAACTTGCAGAATGGGATGACTATGATACACAGGCTGCTGATATGTGATCCGATCCTTGTTGAAAAAGTTGGCACTTCCACTTCCTTGGAACTTTGACAATTTGAGCGCAACAAGATGCAAAGGGTTTTGCAGCAATTGCAATAGCAAAATCGCGTCAGGTGGAAAGAGAAAATCCCACACAAGCATAGGGAAAATTTCTCTGAGGGGATCTTGAGTCTTGGAGATCTAAATTTTTCGAATTGCAGATTAGCAGTTGCAGTGAGCAAATTTTCTCACTCCAGAAAGGAGTGTGAGTAGTAGATTTAATAGCCAAGGTAGAGGGAAAGAGAGAGATTTTCGAGGTTTATTTCTCTAGTTTTGAGTTTCTAAATTTTGCAGCTCTACAAAGATGGTCGTACAAGATTGCCAGAGGAAGCCATACGAGTTAGCAGAATGTAGATCTGGGCAACAAATCAACTTCCATCTGCCAGAGGAAGTACGAGTTGCAAAGAAAGGAAGGGTCCCAACCAGGCACTAGGCTTGAAAGGAGATAGTGGGGCACTAGATCCAAGAGGAGGAGTATAAAACTCTAGTGTGTCATATTGGGCAGGGTCCAACGCAGTTGCAACAAGGAGATTAGTCAGGTCAGTTTCGTATTGTTGCAATGTGACCATCACCTTCGCTACAAGAGCCCATAGTATCATAGTAGCAAGTTCAGTGTCAACAGATGCAATTTGTCATTAGACAGTTGCAAATCTAGTTGCAGTCAAAACCTAAGAGAGTTGCAGAGCTGGATGCAATGACACAGGCAATGTGAATTACCCAGTTGCAATATGCAGGTGCAGTTCCAGCTAGGAGATTCCCATTCTAGAACTACGCAGTCCAGTTTTCATTGTAGGAGGACAATGCGAGTTTCCAGGAGGGAGCAGAGAGATTTCCCATTGGGAGATCGAGACTCAGAGGGAGTATAGCTTCAGAGGGAGCAACCCTATAGAAGCTAGTGCTTCAGGATGTGGGGAGATCAGAATCATTATTTTAGTTGTTGCAGCAACAGTGCAAAGATAGCATCAGAGCAGTAGCAACAACAATATGAGTAGATCAGAGCTCAGAGCTATAAAGATTGGGCAGGATACTTGAGGTGTCCTTATCATGGATCAATACCTTGATACAAGGGCCCAAAATATTCAATAGCAGGATGGATCAGTGTAAGTAATGAAGTCAGATCCAGAGAGACAGTTGCAGACTAGTAGCAATCAGGTGACACAGTGCAGTGTTAGCAGCAGTGCAAAGTGGCACAGTGCAAATTCAGCAGCAGTGTAAATTCTTCAATGGACAGTGCAATGGCTAGTAGCAATCAAGACTCGGAAGACATATGCATCATACTGATTAGAATCAATTTAGTATTTCAAATGCTTTTCAATTGCAATAGCTGTAGTTGCAGCAACAACAAATGAGAGGGAGTTACAGTGCAAATGCAGGGTTGACAACAGTATGGCAGTGTCAACAACAGCACGGATGCAACATTAGAGTTGCGCAGTGGTTGGTGGGCAATATGACCAAACATCAGTAGCGTGCTAGGAGATGGTACAGAGACAGGGTGTTGTGGTAGGATGTGCAATACTATAACACAGTCCTCACTAAGAGGGAGTGTTAGTTTTTGTAGCATCGAATGTGTTCTAGTCACGAAACTTGGTGGAGAGGCTAGAAAAAATGAGAACTCCATAACCCAAAAATTCTTTTTGGAAATTCTACCTTGAGATGACTTAATTAAATTATTAACCTATTTTTTTAATGTTTCCTAAGTCTAAACTTAGGAAAACTAGTTAATTAATCATAATTAGTTAAGTCTAGGAGAGAATTCTCTAGAAACTCACGCGGATTGATCCAGAAATGATTTGGGCCATTGATTAAGATTAAATTTGGTCGTTGAAGTCTCAACATGAATATATAAGAAGAGATCGATGTGGTGATGGGAACACACTAGAGTAGCAATTCCTTGTGTAGATTGAGCTAGCAACAAGAGTTTGAGCCAGAGAGGAACGTAGTGTCAGTGAGGGGCAGGAATAGTGATCCAAAAGAATATTTCTAGATTCGGAGAGGCAATAGTAAGAGGCCGAGTTATTCCCAGTGCAGGAAGTTCGAGTGCGGGCAAGAGCTTGAGTACAAGCGTGCAACACGAGTGCAGGCAGAAGCCTGTTAGGGTCCCACCCTAACCCCCTTATTTATGTCATGGGATCACGTCATAGTCAAGAGTCAATAAAGCCCATATTAATATTTGTAAGTGGTTAACCCGCAATTAATGATGGGACCACAGTTAGTTGCAAATGGGCGGTAGTATTAGATAGATGGTATTAATAAAACCCACGGTATTGGCCCGTGGTATTGCATGTATGAGTCATATATAAAGGATAGAGACTCCCTGTGAGGAGCATCAGGTCTTATTTTGTAATCGAGCTCTGCTCTATTGGAGGTTGCCCCCTCGAAGAGGCATGTGAACATTGCTCTTTGAATAATAAAATCAGTGCTATTCTGTGTTCTGGGTATCTTTTCTTCGCATATTCTGTATCTGGGTATTATTTTGCAGGTTAAGAGCATAACAAGTGGTATCAGAGCACTTTCCAAGGCTCGGTGGGATCTCCAATTTTTAGCAAAATTTTTTTTGGCTAGAGACATGTTCCGGCATCTTTAAACCACGGGATCTGTCGTTAAGCGCATAAACCTGCGGATTTGGGGAAGCATGCACGCAAGAAATACAAGAGGTGGTCACGTTTGTTGGACTCCCTTGTAACCCTTGTGGGTACCCCTTCGAGTAGTAGCGCATTAGACAGAACCGCGCACGGACTGCCTTCCACGTACCCTCTGGGTATATAGGAAGCCCCCTAGGCTTCCTTGAAAACCTCGCCCTAGATAAACCTTCGGCCGTTTTGTGGCTACAGTACACCGAGAACAGCACTCGGAGAGATTACTCGCCCGTACGATAGGGTAGTCGGGTTGTACGACTAAGGGTAAGGTCGATCCTCCTTAGTTAGAGCCCTGAAATATTGAGCCGAGTACTACTGTCAGACCCTTATGTATATTGCGATCTGTAGCACTTGACACTCCTCTCAACCATAGTTCCTTTTTCTATCAGGGATCACATATCAGATTAGTGTGTGCAAAGACGTGCTGCAGCAGCAGACATCAGTCCCGCAGCTCCATCAGATCCGCAGCAACAGTTGTTCTACCATTCAGATCTCTCAGATCCACCAGATCGGAGTTGTTGTGCAGGGTTCCTATACAGGGGAATACTTTTCGCAGGACTTTTGGCAGATTTGACATTTTGAGGATTTGGCGGCTGCAGTATTGATGAAGGAGTAAAACTTCGTTAGGAGTTTTCCAAAAAAAAAAAGTCTGAGATCTTCCGAAGCGCTTATTTGTAATCTAGCCCATCAGCATCAGGACGATGAGCTGAGCACGGTGGTACCATTCAATTTATAAGAAAAAATCTTTTGGCGGTCCCAATTTTTCATCAAGTTGGTGTATGGTAGAAACTAGAGCTCAAGCGATGGCCAATGAAAGGCTAGACAAAATTGAAGCAGATATGGACGACCTTAAAACTATGATTAGCGGACTAACTCGCCAGGTACAGCAAGCACTCGATAAGGGCAAGGAGCCAGCCCTTGAGGAATCGTATAATGGCCATGAACACCATCAGGGTGAGTCTAGCCACTCTCCTCACGTCTGGCACACCCATTCACCACCCAGTCAACGACCTCCCAAGTTGGATATGCAGAAATTTGACGGTTCTCACACGTCCGCATGGCTAGCACAAATGGACCAGTATTTCAAATTGAATCGTCTCCTAGATGATTGGACTAAGCTTATGGTGGGGACCATGTACTAGGACAATGAACGATGGCAATGGGCGGAATGGCATCAACGTCGCAATGGACCTTTTCAGAGTTGGGCCCAATTTACCAAAGCTCTTCGAGATCGCTTTGAACAGGGAGACTCCTTTTTGGGACGTCTCATTAAGCTCCGACAGAGGTGTACAGTGGATGAATATATCACCGCTTTTGAAGCCTTAGCCTTCTGCACTCAGAGTCTCTCAGATGAGTTCTACACGGAATGTCTTATCAGTGGTCTTAAAGAAGCCATCAAAGCTCAAGTTCTATTCCACCACCCTCCCACGTGGACGGAGGCTTGCCAGGTAGCTCGTAAGGTGGAACGTGCCATAACATCCCAATACAGCTGCCCCAATTTCCCCACTAAAGGTCGTCCCCCACAACCTCACAACACGACTCAGACACTTAAGGTCCAAAAGGTGTCACCTCAGGAAATGGCCGAAAGAAGGAAGCAAGGACTATGTTACTACTGTGATGAAAAATATTCCCCTGGTCATAAATGCAAGGAGCCCAAGTTTTTTCAAATAGATGCCACTGACTACAGCTCCACCGAGGAAGATCCACCACTTGAAGAACCGGAGGCGATCGAAGAAGACAACCAAAAGGAGATTGTATCTAACGAACCAGTTATTTCGCTAAATGCGTTGGCAGGAATTTCTTCCCCTCAAACTCTCAAAATCAGGGGTTTTCTTAAACATCGCCCAGTAGTAGTCTTGATTGATAGTGGAAGTACCCATAATTTCATCCATCAAAAAATCGCCGAAGCAGCGCATTGTTTTGTACGGGCAGTTTCTAACTTCCAAGTCCAAATTGCAGATGGGGGCACAATGAAATGTGAAGGCCGTTGTGAAAATGTCAAACTTCAAATGGGGGATTATCAATTGAAAACCCACATGTTTGCCATACACATGGGGGGATGCAACATTGTCCTAGGCGCTGAATGGCTCCGCACTCTTGGGCCAATCACAATGGATTTCCAGGAGTTATATATGAGTTTTAAGCAGAACAACTCCACACATACCCTCCGTGGCCTCCAGGCGGGAGCCCCCTCTGTCATCAGCTCGCATCGGATGGAAAAATTGTTAAAAAAGGGCCATCATGGAGTGGTAGCTCAATTTAATGCCATCCAGGTAGTCGAAACCAGGTCTCTGCCAATTCATCCTGAGATGCAACAGATTTTAAATAACCATCGGACGGTCTTTGACAAGCCTCATGAGCTTCCACCCTCGCGAGGGGAACATGATCATAGCATCACCTTGGTTCCAGGGGCCCAAACCCCAAATGTGCGGCCATATAGATATCCGTTCACTCAAAAGAATGAAATAGAAAAAATCATCAAGGAATTGTTGGAAGCAGGTGTCATTCGTCCCAGCATTAGTCCTTATTCATCCCCAGTGGTCATGGTCCTCAAGAAAGATGGGGAGTGGCGGATGTGTCCCGACTTCAGGGCCCTCAACAAGTTGAAAATCAAAGATAAATTTCCCATTCCGGTGGTTGACGATTTGCTGGACGAACTCAATGTGGCTCAATTCTTCACTAAGTTGGATCTTCGCTCCAGCTACCACCAAATTCGCATGAAGGAAGTCGACATTCCCAAGACGGCTTTCAGAACTCATGAAGGCCATTATGAGTTCCTGGTCATGCCATTTGGTCTCTGTAATGCCCCTTCTACTTTTCAGAGTCTTATGAATCACATCCTCAAACCATATCTCAGAAAAATTTTCCTTGTCTTCTTCGATGACATTCTCATCTATAGTGGCACTTGGGCGGCACATCTTCAGCATGTAGATCTACTCTTGCAACTGCTCCGCAAGCAAAAATTATTTGTCAAGATGTCTAAGTGTTCGTCTGGCATGGAAGAAGTTGAGTATTTGGGCCACATCGTGGGGCGTGAAGGTGTCAAGGTGGACCCCAAAAAGATCCAGGCAATGCAAGAATGGCCTCAACCTAAGACTTTGAAGAGCTTGAGAGGATTTTTGGGTCTCACAGGCTATTATCGTAAATTTGTCCGCAACTATGGCCGTATAGCGAAGCCCCTCACTCAACTCCTAAAGAAAAATTCCTTCTTCTGGAACGAGGAAGCACAACAGGCATTTACCGCTCTCAAAAATGCCATGTGTTCCACTCCAGTCTTAGCACTACCTGACTTCACCAAATCCTTTGTCATTGAATGTGATGCTTCGGGTACAGGTATTGGGGTAGTCTTAATGCAGGAAGGGTGACCATTGGCCTTCACAAGCCAACAACTCAGTGGGAGGAATCTGGGTCAATCTACCTACGAGAAGGAAATGATGGCCATCTTACATGCAGTCGAGACCTGGCGACCTTACTTATTGGGGCGACGTTTCCAAATCCGCACAGATCATCACAGTCTCAAATATTTTTTGGAGCAACGCCTATCCTCCCCACAACAAAATAAATGGTTAGCCAAAATGCTGGGATATGATTATGAGATCATTTACAAGAAAGGGAAAGACAACAGTGTAGCAGATGCATTATCGCGCCAATTTGAGGAGGAAAGTACTCTGCTCGCAATTTCCCTTCCCATTCCAGACTGGATTGAAGAGGCTCGCAGGGAATGGTTTTCACACCCAGGGCTCTCCCAACTCATTTCTCAATTGCAGGTAGATCCTAATTTCAGCAAGGGCTACTCGTGGCAGAATGATATTCTTCGCTATAGGGACAGAGTCATAATATCACCAACATCTACCCTCAAAAGTCGCATTTTGGCAGAATTGCACTCATCTCCCATTGCAGGACATTCGGGCTTTCAGAAGACGTATGCTCGCACCAGAAGATCATTCTTTTGGACAGGCATGAAAAAGGACATCCTTACTTTCGTAGCAGAATGTGATGTCTGTCAACGCCACAAAGGGGAAACCGTCAACACACCAGGCACATTACAACCATTGCCCATTCCGGCATCAATTTGGACGGAGGTTTCTATGGATTTCATTACAGGTCTTCCAAAGTCAGGGAACAAGTCAGTCATCATGGTGGTTGTGGATCGACTGTCGAAGTATGCTCATTTCTGCGCCCTACCCCACCCGTTTACACCAACTTTGGTTGCTCAATCTTTCATGGATCAGATCTTCAAATTACATGGCATGCCCACTTCTATAGTGTCCGACCGCGACCCGATCTTCACCAGCAATTTTTGGCAGGAACTCTTCAGAATACAAGGCACTCAACTCAAACTCAGTACTTCATATCATCCGCAAACAGATGGTCAAACCGAAGCCGTCAACAAATGTCTAGAAACCTACCTTAGGTGTTTCACTTCAGAAAATAAACACCTTTGGGCACAGTGGTTACCTCTGGCTGAATGGTGGTATAACATCAACTATCATGCCACCACCAAAATGACTCCCTATGAAGCAGTCTATGGTCAACTTCCGCCTTCCCCTACTTCTTATCTCAAGGGATGCTCCAAAGTACAAGCAGTGGATCAACTCCTACAACACCGCGCAACCATGCTCGCCCATCTTCGCGAGAATCTTCATCAAGCTCAGAACCGCATGAAGCAACAGGCCGACCAACATCGCTCAGAGCGCCAATTTCAAGAAGGGGATCAGGTCTTTTTGAGGCTGCAACCATATAAGCAAACATCACTCAAAGACAAGGGTTGTCAAAAGCTCTCTCCAAAATTCTACGGACCATACCAAGTACTTCAGCGCATTGGAGAAGTGGCTTACAAGTTGGCTTTGCCACCTACGGCAAAAATCCATCCAGTTTTCATGTATCGTGCCTCAAGAAAGTGATTGGGAACAATTGCCGAGTTCAAACCAGTCTACCTGAATTAGACGAAGAAGGGTCAATCTGGCTTCAACCCGAACAGGTTCTAGACACACGAGACAAGCACCTGCGCGGCCGCATGATTAAGGAAGTCCTTGTCAAATGGAAAGACACCTCTCCGGAAGATGCAACTTGGGAACCAACCACTATTCTTCAGCAGTTTCCGCAGCTTCAGCCTTGAGGACAAGGCTAGTCTTAAGGGGGAGGGCATGTTAGGGTCCCACCCTAACCCCCTTATTTATGTCATGGGATCACGTCATAGTCAAGAGTCAATAAAGCCCATATTAATATTTGTAAGTGGTTAACCTGCAATTAATGACGGGACCACAGTTAGTTGCAAATGGGCGGTAGTATTAGATAGATGGTATTAATAAAACCCATGGTATTGGCCCGTGGTATTGCATGTATGAGTCATATATAAAGGATAGAGACTCCCTGTGAGGAGCATCAGGTCTTATTTTGTAATCGAGCTCTGCTCTATTGGAGGTTTCCCCCTCGAAGAGGCATGTGAACATTGCTCTTTGAATAATAAAATCAGTGCTATTCTGTGTTCTGGGTATCTTTTCTTCGCATATTCTGTGTTCTGGGTATCTTTTCTTCGCATATTTTGTGTTCTGGGTATTATTTTGCAGGTTAAGAGCATAACAAAGCCCGAGTATGGGCAACAGCGAGAGTACGAGTAGAAGCGTGAGTACAAGCAACCGCGTGAGTGTCAGATTTGCTTGTCGAGGAAGGGAAATTCCCTTAGATAATTTCGGCCAGATTTTCTTGTTGTGGGTCGCTAGTTTTAGGCATCCATCTTGTACTCAAAAATTCATTGCCGCATAATAATAAAACTTTAATCTGTTGCACTGGTTTTCCGAAGTTGGGTTTTTCTAGGGACATTTGTCCAAAAATAACTGTCAATTTTTATGTGTGTGCTAGCATTTCTCAGTTTCCAGCGCTAGTTTTCTTTCACAGTATTTATTTGTGAAAATCACATTGCGAACTATTTGGTATTTGTCGTAAAAAACTGCAAATAAATTAACAATTAGGAAAATAATTTCCAGTTGTTGTGATAGATGAAATTTCCACATTCAATGTTTCCATCTAGATAAGTTGTTCTATTTTGTTTTCCAATAAGTGCTTATCATTCTTAAGCTTCTTAATTTGTGAACTAGATTTTGATTATGGCTCCTAAAACATGAAATTTCTTTAGTTTTGGATTCATCACCTTTATTTTTAATGTTATGATACTCAAGTTTCTCATTTTTAAACGTTCTAACTTACTCTAGTAGTAACTTTGATTAAGGCTTTTCAAGAGATAATTTTTTTATCTATTATTTATAGGTTCTTCTTGAATTATTTCTCGATATCTTCCTTTTTCTTGTTCCAATACTTGTCTTGTTTTGATACTAGGGTTGTATCCTTGACATTCCACCGAGCATTTCTAAACCTCAAGCCTTGAGATACCTAGTCAACAGAGGACACAATTCCCTACCCTTGACTCTTGTGGAAGAAGGATCATATCCTTATTCCAACAATTTGCAATCACCTTATTCAGAAAATGATATCCCAATTTTATTTTTACTTTTTGTAAATTTGTAGTTAGCCCTAAATGTAAAAATCCCTGAAAAAATTATATATCAAAAAATTCAAAAAAATATATTGTATAAAGTTATAAACAATACAAAAAATATTTAATATTGAATTTGTCATGTCCCCAATTTTTGTGAGTGTAAAAATTCACCAAAGAGTTTTTCTAATTTTGGAGATATTATATAAAAAGGAGAAAACATTATTTTGTGGGAGGAAAGCGAAAATGATTATTTTAATGGAGAATGATGGCAAAATGATATTTTATTAGAAAATGGGGGTAAATTATTATTTTAATGGAGAATGATGACAAAATAATATTTATTGGAGAAGAAAATTATTAATTTATTGGAATGGAAAAAAATTATTATTTTATTCAAATGGCAACAAAAAGTGGAAAATAGCCCCCACCAATAAAGTAATAAGGAAAAAGGGAGGATCTAGAGGTTAGAGGGAGGCTCCACGAAGAATTATAAGAGGAAGGAAATTGCAAATCGTTCTATCCCATCATTTCTATTTGACATTTAAACTAGAGTTCTCTTGAGTTATTCATCCAAGACAACCAATGTTGCGTAACACAAGGGATTTCCAAGCAAAAATTCCACCTCTACCTTTGGTGTTTTTTCGAGTGTCACCCTAAGAGAGAATTTGGGAGCTAGTTCTGGGCATTTGAGGACCCATATCAAAGGATTCCCTTCAGCTGGTGCGTGTTTCTCCAAGGGCACAGAAGGAAACTTGTGGGAGTAAGAAATACCAGAAAACAATAGAATTTGGACCGAAGAATTTTTAGAGATTTATATATAGGGAGGACGAATTTCACCTTGGTCATTTGCACTTGCAGGGCTGAATTCGAGGGAATTTTTAGGGCCGAATTTATACATTTCCAGCAGTGCGCAGGAATCTCCTTGTTGGATATTTTGTAGGGCTTGGAGAGGAAGAGTTGTGGAGAGATAAGGGCCAGAGTTAGGGAGTATTTCATAGAGGAGATTCACAAGAGTTTGGGAGGCTTTCTGAGAGGACTTGACACACTGTTGAAATTTATAAGTCTAACTGTTAGAAACCCTTCATGTACTTTTCTAATTTATTTCTGCCTACTTGTTCTGATTAACAAGTTATTTACCATATAAATACTGAAAATAAATACAAGTACATGCTCAACACATTACAGATCATCAACTGAAGGAAACAAAACAAGCAAACAAGTGACATCGTTGTTTTTGGACCAATGTCCCCGGAAAAACCCAATGCGGGAAAGCTGGTGCAACTATCTGAGGGTTTTAATTATTAAGCAGTTTTAGAATACAATCTGGGTGCCAAAACCGACTCACCCAACACAGAATAATCTCGGCAGTAGTACCACTCAATCGGAATAGTTATTCCGACTGAAACCCTGGATAAACACTCCGACAACTCCCAGCTCAAATCTGCCCCACGAAAACCCCAACATCAGTCTCTAGGGACTGCATCAGCCCTTTCTGGCCCAACCTCTTCTCTGCGTCTCCCTAGCTCGCCCTGCATCATCCTTTGGAGGCACTGCATCAGCCCTTAGAGCCTCTGCGTCACCCACGATGGCTCTTTGACGTACTGTGCAGCTCCTGGCTACCTGTGCGTGAACCTCTGGCTAGCTCTATGTCCCTCTCTCTCGGTTTCTATGCAGATCCTCCAGGTACTATCTCTGCCTCCTCGCTTATGTATTCACTGCCCCTTAGTTGCAACTTTGATCACTATTTCGACTTCCTCAGCAAACCCTGCCCCAAAAAATCAAAATCTTGATCAACTCAATGTGTTCTCCAAGTGACCCTCAAGCCTCCTTTTATACTTTTCTTGTTGACAATTCAACAGTCGAGATTAAGTCCCTAATCAATGGCTAAGATTAATTATGGCTTGATCCATGACTTTTGGACTATTCTAACACAGTTTTATATTAATACACATTAATATTTTATTTTCCATAAGTTTAGACTTAGGGACTCCATTAAAAATATTAATTATTTTAATATCTCTCAAACCGTTTAGAATCTTCCCAAACCATTTTTGGGTATCGAAGATCTCATGTGCCTTAGCCTCTCCACCAAGTTTTGAGGCTAGATCACATCCAATACTACCCCAAATCAACGCTCCCTCTTAGCAAGGACCGTGCTCTAGTAATACTCCTAACTGAGCATCACTCTGATCATCTAGCATCAGTCCTTATGCTTATGTTAGGCCTGCTGCCCAACATCCTCTGAAGTTGCTGCATCATGTACTGCTACCCATGGCCCTGCCACTGCCACTGTTGCATCTGTACAACAATTCCCTTTGTATCTGTGCTGCTACCCATGGCTCTGCCACTGTTGCATCTGCATTGCAATCCCTCTCATCATGCTGCATCGTGTTGCCCATAGCACTGCCACTGCTAATTGCTACATTGCAACTCAATCACTGAGAAGTAATTGATCTCCCAACTCTAAGATCTATGTCAAGCTAGAGACACCCTCGATGCTTAAATCCCTCTATCGCTGACAAGTGCTCCCTCTTTGACCTCTACGCTGCTGCAACAACTCTATGCATCTCGCATTATTGCCTCACGTTGTCCTGGGAATCCTGCACTGTAGCTCCTTCTGACGCTCCATCTGCATCCGTCTCTATTGACATCCGCCAGTACTACTACTCCTCTTCGGGGCTCCCATAACAAGGTATAATCTAAGAGGCTGGGTACCTCAAGGATCCTGCCCCTCATCGCATGTAGTCCGTCTAACTACAGCTCGATGTCCCCCCCCTTCCTCTCAAGTGGCGTATGAGCATTCATGGCACAGTCATCATCTGTCTCCACTTCCTTCTCTTCCCTTGCTGGAGCAGCCTTGGTCTTGGAAGCCTCTCCTTTGCTTTTATTCCTTGGACACTGGCTTGCATAGTGACCCAATTCCCCACAGTTGAAGCATTTGACCTTGGAGAGGTCCTTCTTCTTTCGTTTCTCCTACCTTCCCTCAGATGCTAGGGTAGCATCCTCCTCTTCCTCCTCCTTGATTTTGATCCCCTTGCCATTGCTTCCCGCCTTGCTCAGCTTTCTGATCTCTTCTTGGCGAAGAGCCGCCCACATTTCCTCCCAATCTGGAAGGGTTGCCATGCCCAGTATGCTTTGGACAAACACCTCCCAGTCTTCAGATACTGCATTCAGTGCTGTTCTCACCATCAATTCTTGATCCGGCGTGGCCCCTATGGAAGTCAACTAATCCTGAATCTCCTTCAATCGAACGAGGAAGGTGTCGATCTGTTGCCCTTTCTGCATCTAGTATGATTGCAACTGATTTTCAAGTAGCATCCTTCTCTGCACATAAGTGTGCTCGTACAATTTCTTTACGGCCTACCACATCTCATTTGTCGTGTCCTTTTCAACAATATGTGGTACTACATGGTCCTTGACCCCGTCAAGGATGATGCTCTTGGCCCTCGCAATTGCCTCCTCGTACTTGTTGTTCTCAGCTGGGTCAACTGCCATCGCTATCGTCCTCAAGGCGAAGTGCTTGACACGATTCCTATCTAGAACAGACAAGATTCTGGCCTTCCAGACTACGAAGTTTGAGGCTCTGTCCAGTCTGTCCTGGTCTCTTACCCCGTTCACTACCATCTCGCTGCTCCTCTACTTTCCTCCAGGAAGTTCTTGGTGTGACTCCCTCTGAGCCTCGATTTCCTTCCTAGAAACCCTTTTGCCAATGTCAAGATGCCCCCACTCTGATTGTTCGTGCAGTTGCACCACTGATCCGTATTTCTTGACTAGAAATCCTCGGTAGCAACTCCCTCCTCCTTGGTCTTGCTCTGTTAGGTACTGTTCTGACTACAGTACCCCACCAGCTTCACTCTGCAACTTACCCACAGCCTCCTAAGCCCCAACAAACTGAAGGTTAGAGCTTCTATGCTTTGTGCAATCCCGGCACCAGCAAAATCTGCACCTCTTGGCCATGGGCGTCAATCCTTCCTGACTGAGAAAGATGACTAGGCACTGCATAGGTCAAGTCTGCTCCCCTCTGCCACTGTGTAGGTCGAGTCTGCTCCCCTTTTCCACTGCGCTGATCCTCTTCCCGATTCAAACTTGATGACGTAGGCACTACGTCACCCCTTCCTTGTTGCTTCTCTGCTAAGAACAACTTCTGTCACTCGGGACAACTATTTTCTACTGCTACTACTCTACTCGGTTGATGTCCTTAGTTCTCTTGTGATCTACAACCACGCTCTGATACCATGTTGGAATTTCTAAGTCTAACTGTAAGAAACCCTTCATGTACTTTTATGATTTGTTTCTGCCTACTTGTTCTGATTAATTAACAAGTTATTTACCATGTAAATACTGAAAATAAATACAAGTACATGCTCAACGCATTACAGATCATCAACGGAAGGAAACAACACAAAACGATAAGTGACACTGTTGTTTTTGGACCAATGTCCCTGGAAAAACCAAATGCAGGAAAACCGGTGCAACTATCTGAGGGTTTTAATTATTAAGCAGTTTCAGAATACAATTTGGGTGCCAAAACTGGCTCACCCAACAGAGAATAATCTCGACAGTAGTACCTCTCATTCGGAACCAATGTTGCAGTTATCGTTATCGGGATATTATCAGCGAGGGTAAAAAATCGGAAAAATTCGTAAAAATCGGGAAAAAATCGTAAAATACAAAAATATTCATTTTTAAATACATGACACATAAATATGATAAAAGAACTAATATATAAGATGTGTAAAATCATTTCTAGTGCTACATCACACATAACAGTGAATCATGTCCTAAATAGTATGTCATAACTCCTGAGTCCCAACTCAGCCTCAAAATATCAACAAAAAATATAATAATGTATCTCATATCATGAGTCATAATGTCATATACAATGAAATGAACCAATAACTAAAGTCTAATACTATTGATTTCCTCTGCCCCTATTGCGAGAAAATGCAATAGCTTTCCCTTTCCCTCTAGATATAGATGTCGATGGAGTTGGTAGTGGACTCTGCTATGCTCTAGAAGCTGAAGAACTAGGAGCTACAAAAGGTAGACCACGTCCTCTACTGGTGACAGGGGTAGCTTGGGTAGGTTGTGTCACCTCTTCCTGTTGCTCCTCATCAAAAAATCAGAGATATATATATATATATATTCCGTGATAATATCGGGCGATAATATTGCCAAACTCAAAAAATCGTGATTTCGCGATATTATTGCGATTTTTGCAACACTAGTCAGAACAAATATTCCAGCTGAAACCCCAGATAAACACTACGATAGCTCCCAGCTCCAATCTACCCCACGGTCAGCCTCTAGGGACTGCGTCAGCCCTTTCTGGCCCAGCGTCTTCTCAGCGTCACCCTAGCTCGCCCCGCATCAGCCTCTAGAGGCACTACGTCAACCTCTGGAGGCACTACATCAGCCCTTGGAGCCTCTGCATCACCCACGCTGGTTCTCTGAGGCACTACGCAGCTCCTGGCTGCCTCTGCGTGAGCCTTGGCTGGCTTTGCGTCCCTCTCTCCTAGCTTCTGTGCTGACCCTCTAGGTATTATCTCTACCTCTTTGCTTTTGTATTCACTGCCCTTAGCTTCAACTCTGATCACTCTTTCGACTTCTTCAGCAAACCCTGCCCCAGAAAATCAAAATCTTGATCAACTTGGTGTGTTCTCCAAGTGACCCTCAAGCCTCCTTTTATACTTTTCTCGTTGACAATTCAACGGTCGAGATTAAGTCCCTAATCAACGACTAAGATTAATTCTAGCTTGATCCATGACTTTTGGACCATTCTAACAAAGTTTTATATTAATACACATTAATATTTTATTTTCCCTAAGTTTAGACTCAAGGACTCCATTAAAAATATTAATTATTTTAATATCTCTCAAACTGTTTAGAATCTGCCCAAACCATTTCTGGGTATTGGAGATCTCATGTGCCTTAGCCTCTCCACCAAGTTTCGAGGCTAGAGCACATCCGATGCTACCACAAATCAACACACACATCCAGCAATATATTCTCTAGCAGTGTGTTTGCTTGATAGAGATGGAAATTCACATTTCTTGGGGTCACCGAGAGAAGTTGGAATCAACCCAAAGGATTTCTGGGTTTATGTGGGTTAGTTGAGAGGAAGCTCTTGTTAATTTTATTGAATTTTTTGGGCAGTATTTGGGCCAGAATCATACATTCTTATAATAAGGCGTATTGTTGGTTAGCTAGGCAGTTTGCATCACATTGCAGGTTCGATTTTGGCTTGGAGTTAGACCAAACCTTTTTTGGGTATTTCTTGGTTTTAGGAGAGGAGTTTGTGGATGCAATTTCAGATCGGTCCAGACATTATTGAGGTCGGAGTTTCAGTTTCCTTCCAGCAATAATTAGCATAATTGTTGGGCAATGTGCACATTTTGTGGGAGCCATTTCCAACATTTGGGTCATTATATTTTCACCTGGGTTTTGTAGAGCTTTCATGGCAAGCCCAGGTTCCATCATTTCAGCTCATTTTATGTACATGTTCCCAGTTTATTAATAAAATGACTTAGAATATTTTGCTGCTATCTCTTGTGTTTTAATTCATGGCAATGTCCTTCATTTATTTTTGTTGTTCCTTGTAAATTGCTTTGGTATTTGTTGTTATTTACAATTAGGAACATTATAGTGGTATCAGAGCATGATCTTGGCTAACTCTGGGGAAGCTAGTAAGGGATCATGGAGGAGTTGATGAGGCAGAGGCAACAATCAGTGAGACAAAGCCAACAATTAGTGAGGCAGAACTAGTGGATTCTAGATGGGATACAACAAATGATACATAACCAGCAGAGAAGCTAAACACGTGCACGCATAGCCCAACATTATAACAACCATACATATGTCCAATCTAGCCATCCTACCATGCCTCATTTTTTGGATGAACCGAAGAAGGAGAAGCATAGGTCAGGGGTTGGATCATCATGTAGAGGAGGGCAGTTATAGGGTGAGACTAGGAGGCGCTTCTGCTAGTGGAGACTTTGCTTTAGATATCAGGGGATTGAGGAGGAGGTTGAACATGAGGTTGAGGGCACACAAGATTGTGAGGAGCATGTGGATACACTGAGTGTGACACAAGAGCCACCCTTGTTAGAGTTTCCTTTGGTAGCCCCAGTTGACACATTGGTGGAGACAGTTGAGCATACACCTATTGATGAGGTTCCAGGGGACAGAGGTACACACCATTGATGAGGTGCCATGAGACATAGAGGTACACAAAGTTGTGACTGATTTTCCAGATGTTAGCTACCCACAACAGTTTCATCATCTCCATGTCGAACTTCTAGCATTGAAAAAGAAGGCCACGAGAGTCTGAAAGGCCATTCTGTAGGAGAACAAGGAGCTGGAGGGCATAAGAGCGATTTGTGTCGAGTCAGCGGCTAAGCTGACTCGCACTGGGGAAAGGTTGGATTCCATAATGGCACAACTAGAGGAGTACACATTGAAGCATCAAAGCAACCCTCTAGAGGCATACATAGGTGGGGTTGATAGCAATGTTAGGTTACCTCTGCACATTGGAGAGAGAGAGAGGTAGGGTTACCTAGACAGATCTTGTGCGATGACCAGGATTGTGAGATGAGGCGACAAGAGTTGTGTAGGGCGCAATGTCCGCAGGTGGTATTTGTTCCATGTACGAGTGTTTGTGCAATTGATCCCTCTCTTGGGGTTAAATGGTGAGAGATATTGAGTTGGTATCCAGTGGAGCCGACTAGGTGCTTGGGTATATCCATGACCAGGAGCATAAACCAAAAGGGGCCATAAGTTACCAGAGGATTTCGAGGGCCAGAATATTGTTGGGATCCAGGCGAGATTCCCTGCCACAACATAGGTTTGTTCAGTGGCAGTATCAACAGTGATCGATCTGGTGACCGAGTGCCCACACACTTTCAGACCTCCATTAACACTAATGATAGGACTGTTTGAAAAGGGAGCAAACAAATTTCATGAGTTGTCTTGGCATATTGATTATGTGCGGGGTCACATGGTGATTAGTGTACTCTGGTAGGAACTGGTAGGAGGAGGTGGCATCGACAGACCACCAGATAGGGCATTGCATGGAGAGGGTGCTCTCTTACTGGTATACTGAACACACGAGCTACTAAGGATAGGCATAGTAGTTTCAATACTATTAGCCTGTGGGGAGTTAAACTGGTAGGTCTGTCAATGCAGATGAAGAGATATGGCTCACATCATGGAGGGCTTACTAGTAGCGTGGTGGATGCATTGACACATGTGATGCCATATGGTACATGGTGGTATGACAGTGAGCATTGGTATCCAGTGGTGTACGGAGTTGTGCCACATAGTTCAGTGTTATGCAGAGTGTAGGGGTGCGTATTATGTACAACAAAGCATGATGATGCACACCAGGTTGTTGGAGTGTTGCCACCGAAGAGATATCCTGATGGGGGTTGTTACCCACTACCTATGGGTGATGCCCATAGGAGAAATTTTTTCTCCTAGATTGTCCTCAGTTGGCAACCCCTTGCAACCACCAGATAACTCGATGTGCCACCATCTCTGCCACCTAAGCCAACCATTATGCTCCCTCACCCATCTGTCATGATTGTATGTTTGAAGGTGAGCCTTCCAAGCATGAAGGTATGGCTTTCATTATCTAGTTGGGTACTTTTGTTTACTTATCATGAACACTTTTGGGCATAGATTAGTGGGGCGGTTCAGCAGAAATAATGGTCTTGGTTTGTACTCATGATCCCTCTATCCAAATTGGTGGTTAACTTTGTATCCTAGTCCTGTGGGATATCCTTTATTGGGTCCTAGCTTTAGGAGTGCCACTACATGGGGAATCCCGATTTTCTTTGCATGGTCCCATTTCTCGACAACACATACATCACTCCCCTCCACTCCTTATAACCCATTTTCACATATTTCCCATCCAAGTGCGCATTTGTCCATTGGGTCCACAAGGAGTTAGCTTCCCCCTCCCCATGTCTACACTTTGGTTCAGGCCTAGAACGATGCCCTAGAAGTTCATGCGGCTATAAAGAAAGTTAAAATCATAATTTGGCCACTCTCAACTGGAAAATTACCATAAAATGCAAAAGATGGTCGGGACATACAAATTTAACATGGGGGCGAAACCCAAACATGAGCTCTACCCCTATCATCATGGTCATCACCCTAGTTCCTAGGGCCTCTACATTTTCCCTCTGCATCACTAAGGAACCCATGTTTGTTCCAACCCCTAGTGGGCAACGAATTTCCCACCCTTAAATGGGGTATTCACTACTATATCATTTTCATCATGCTTTTATCCCCTATAGCCCCGAGCAATTATGAAAGAAAAATCAATAAAAGGAAAAAGGCATATGGAGAAGGGTGGAAAAACAAAGGTCGGGGTAACTCATGTACCATGAGTGCTCCCTCCTACATCTATACACTCGAGTGTGGGATTCCCTTATCATAGCTACCCTTGTACTATGGCATGTGACTTGGAGCCTTCCCTGATACCCCACTCTGTTCCATCTTTATATCACATGACACCTGCCACTTGAGGGATGTACAATCGACCTGTCACTCCCTTAGAGGTTGAAACTACCTAATAGGGTCTTTGATTAACCTTCTTCTTGAACTTGGAGACACTTGTACACTCTAAAGCCTATTATGGAAGGGCATGCTACTATGAAGTGCCCACTTGGTTCTATGGTGTAAACTCATTCTCTCAATTACACTAATGATTTGTTATACTAGAAGGCGGGGAGACACATTGGATCTTATACAAGATTGTAGGTGGGTCGTTTTCTTGAGGTTTGGTCACCCTATATGGGGTCCAAACCTTGCCCACTTGGTTCTATGGTGTAAACTCATTTTCTCAATTAAACTAATGATTTGTTTTACTAGAAGGCGAGGAGACACATTGGATCTTATACAGGATTGCAGGTGGGTCGTCTTCTGGAGGTTTGGTCACCCTATATGGGGTCCAAGCCCTCCAAAGGGTCAATTTGGCATTTGTAGGGTGAGCGTTGAGAGCCATGGGCCTATATTATAACAGAGAGCAGATAGCTATATCATGGGATCCTTCATTACTCTGTTGTGTTCTACCTTCTTGATGTGATGATGATGCATCTAGACCACCCTGCGCATTCCTCTACACACTTGCACCACACACTTAGCAGTTGATCCAGGGCCTAGATTGGATTGTGTCTCATCATGGGAGGCACCTTGCCCATTTGGCTACACACTTGCACCACACACTTAGCAGTTGATCTAGGGCTTAGATGGGGTTGTGTCTCATCATGGGAGACAAAGTGAGGACTTGCATCATTGTTCCAACCCTTACAAATGGGATATATGCTTGTTCTATACACTTGGAGATCCATGAGGATGTTCTTGTGCCCACAAAGCCACTTGGGAGCACCATAGGTCATTTGCTTGGAGATCTAGGAGCCACCCCTTTTATCACTATATTTGGAGCCCTTCCACTCATTTTGGCACATATTGGACTCCACTTGGCCTGTCAATGGCCCTCTTATCTACTTATCTATCATTTTGGCCCTCTTGAGAGGCTTATTTGTTATGCTATGGAGATATCTTGGTGGCTTGTCACCAAGTAATGTTATTTTGTACATTATTTTATTAGCTCAGGCATCATTAGGCCTAAATAGGCAAATCAAACCCCTAGAGGATGATATATATTGATGAGAGTGTCATTTGATTCTCATCATCACTTGGATTTGTATCTATCTCTTCTTGAAAAATTTTCTATAGCTATTGATGGACAAATTGGATAAATCTCTATGCATTTCGATGTTTGGATAACTTTTCTTGGTCTCGGAGCTTCGATTTTCTCTCTTTGATTATTGGATATACTCGCTATACTTGTAATTGCTTCTTTTCATGGTTTATCTTTCTCTCTTATATACATGTCTAGTGTATGGAATTTTTGCTCGTGAAATCTGAAATTTTGCCCTAATGTAATGCGAATTTTTCAAATTTTGGTTTTGTGAGGGTATTGCATATATTACATGTTTTGGCATAGTGAACGAATATTCCTAGGGGTATATTATCTTCATAATTTCCTTGAGAAGTCATCAAATTGTTGGGATAAGAAGTATAAGTTCCTTTGGTAAGCTTGAAACTACCTCTAGGGTTATGCAAAGTTGTCTTAGGACTTCTTGATTGGGTAAAAGCACTCCAAATTTTGAAGGTGCAAGTGACTCCATTCTCCCAATAGACTAGGCACTGATCAATCCTTGGTGATCACCTAAACGAATATCTTTTCACCTCCTCTCCTCTTTTCCAAGCCCTAACCCTAGTGTCTCCTAGGGCATTAAGCGAAATCTTCTTGAGCCATCCATTTGTTGAGCGAGTTGGACCACAATTGCACTAGAGTGTCCTCTAGTCTCTCACAAAGTTTGAAGAATTTTACGTGGATAAATTTGGAATTATCCCAAGCCCTAGTCCTGACTCTGTTCATAACCCTAGGTTTCATTGGTTAGTAGCTTCATTAAGTATTGTTGCATCAAAAACTCAAGTTAAATCTAATTTCTTTGATCCTCTTCTCCTCCATTATTTGGTCAAGACCTTTCGTTTGAAGTTTCACCTTAAGCCCTTGACCTTGTTTGGGTCCACTTGGGCTTCTTTGTGGTCCCATATCCCTTATCACTATAATTTCACAAGGATCATCTTAGAAACCCTCTTCTCCTAGGAATCTTAGGTGTAGGGCCTATTACCCACCACTTGTGGGTGACACCCATTGAGAAAATTTTCTCTTAGATTGTCTTCAGCCGACAGCCCCTTGCAGCCACCAAATAGCTCGATGTGCCACCATCTCCACCACCTTAGCCAACCATTATGCTACCTCACCCATCTATTATGATTGTATGTTTGAAGGTGGGCCTTCCAAACCCAAAGGTACAACTTTCATTATGTATTTGGGTATTTTTGCTTACTTATCATGGACACTTTTGGGCATGAATTAGTGGGGGGATTCACTGGAAAGAATGGGCTTGGTTTGTACTCTTGTCCCTTTGTCCAACTTGATGGTTAACCTTGTATCCTAGTCTCGTGGGATTTCCTTTATTGGCTACTAGCTTTATGAGTGGCATTACAGGGGAAATCTCGATTTTGGTTGTGTAGTCACACTTCTCAACACCACATACATCACTCCCCTCCGTTCATTATAACCCCTTTTCACAGTTTCCCATCCAGGTCCACATTTGTCTATTGGGTCTGCAAAGAGTTAGCCTCCCTGTAACGACCAAAAGTCGTATATGCAGTGGAAATATTTAAAATAATTCAAAGACAAAGACATCCATCTTAGGATAGTAATTGTAAATTGTATATTGTATAAAAGAATTGATATAAGATGATTACAATTGAAAATGAGGGATACCATAGGCAAGTGCCCTTCCACGAAGGGTCATGTCTCTAAGACATGCCTTTTCAATACTAACTAACTAGTCATTAGTTAATTACTTATTATTTATTATTATATTTATATTTATATTTATTATTATCTCTATATGAATTATATTCATAACATTGCCTCTCCCTTCAAGAAGCTTTGTCCTCAAAGCTTACTGAGAACATCTTCTCATCTCTGAAATTTCATCTTCGTTGATACAAGACGATATGATACTCTGAGTGATAGACAAAATTGTTGTAATAAGAACAGATCAGACCATCCTAGATTAATCTTCTGGGGAATCTTCTGATCTTTGGAGATGTGTGGTGAATAGTTATCGTATGACTGGATTCTGCAAACTTCAGTATTCCTAGGAACATAAATCTGTCATTTATTTTCTGAGTGATACTAGTATGTAGCTTGATTGGAAAGTCTGCTCTTGTGATTCAAATGTCGATACATAGCTCCTTTGGTTTGGCTTTCCCTTATCATGTTAGTGGTTGATTCCTGATTTTCTTCAAGCGTTGTTGTTGTTGAGTTGGCAACTAAATCATCATTTGGAATGTCCATCATTTGAATTGAAACTTATGCATATGTTTTAACTTCTCTAGATTCTTCTTCGTCCTTACTTGTGATATTGACTGGATCAATATTTATTCCCTTATCTTCAACTTGGACTGAAACGGCCGACGACTTCAATACTTCACTTTGAAATTGTTCTAACTTGTCATTCAATGATTTCTTGTCATTTTAAGTTTTTTTATTTGCGTAAGTAGGGTTTGGTTATGATTCCTTACACGTATAAGTTCATCTTTTTCTGAATTGTTAACTTTATTCTTAGTAGCTTCATCATCTTTTAAACTTTTGATTTGTTCTAATAATGTCTAGTTAAGGCTCTTTAAACGTAAATTTTCTTCTTCTTGTTCTAATAAACACTTCTTGAGTTCCTTCTTTGTGGCTTTAGCTTCCTTGACTTGTTTGAGTAGCTTTTCATTGTGATCCTTGAGGCGCGGAATTTCTTTGTCTTTATTGCTGATGACTTCTTCCAACTCTTTTTGCTTCTTTGATA
Source organism: Pinus tabuliformis (assembly GCA_031772625.1). NCBI lineage: Eukaryota > Viridiplantae > Streptophyta > Pinopsida > Pinales > Pinaceae > Pinus > Pinus tabuliformis. The sequence continues at coordinate 1,115,303,944 of CM062809.1, forward strand.
TAATCTTTTTATTATCTTGAAACTCCAACCCCGATATATCCTTAAAGTCTTCTGAAGAAGATGTTATTGATTATTATTTGCTTGTTATGTCTCGAGATGTAAACTTGTTTCTCTATGTTTAACATGAATGTACCCAAATCCTTAAACCAAGGTTGACTGAGAATGATGTCAATCTTTCTATTATTCATAGTTACAACATGAAATTGAGATATGTACTCATAATGATCTACTATCACTTGTAAATCACTAATTTCATACTCTTTTTGGTCAAAAATATTTTTCCTTTCACCAATCGTTGATTTGCCAAGTTAATGTTGATGTAATTTTTATCGTCGGTTGTGCTGATAGCGATAGTAATTTCTTTTCCTTGGATACTTTCTTTTAATGTAATTAATCTGTAATCCATAACTGAAAGACATTTATAGGAAAATCATCCTTCCATCATTTTCGAATTAGGCCCCATTTTTTCTCTTCACTAGTTGACTCCTATTTTGTGTTTGTCAAAACCCGTAATATTTTACTTAGACTTAGTATCTTTTGACTTGTAATTTGATGTAGCACTTTCCTCTTTTTTTTTTCTTTTTTTTTTTTTTATAGTTATCTTTAAAATAACCTTGATTATTATAATTTGTATTATAATATGTTCAAATTTTGCTGTATTCTTTTATTCGTAACTTGATACACCAAGGGTCACCTTCAAAATACCCCTTTTTTTCCAACTTAAAAAAAAATACCTTCTTTCTTTTATTTATATTTTTTTAGAAATTATAAAAAAGTGTGTGCCACTTTTCTTTTTAAAATGGCTTAATATATATATATATATATATATATATATATATTTCCATTCAAATAAGTTTAATACCTTAATACTTTAAATATGTTTAAAGGTCACCTCATTCATATATGAAAAGCCATAACCTTTTCATTGTCTCTTTTCGATTACTAATAAAGAAAAATGATTGCTCACAATACGATGCAAACTACCAACGTGGTAAATGGTGATTTTGTATGGAAATGGATGGTAAGAAAATGAAGTCAAATGACACTGTTTTGTAGACAGGAACAACGCAGACAGGGTCATAGCGACGGTGGAGAAGGTGACAAAGGAGATAGTCAAGTGGAATTGTTGGAGGAATGGTGGTGGACGAATAGACGTGTACGAGATTGTATGGATGTAATTTTGGATACAGTTTTTGCAGCGGACAATATATGCGTTATGAGGTCGGTTGTTGCAGTGCTTGGTGGTTGTAGAGAGAGTGTTTGTATGGATTACACGGGTGCCGATTGATTGAGAGTTGATGGATGTGCATGGTCAGCGATTGGACAATGCTGATGGATGGTTTGAATAGAGTAGACAATGAAATTGAGGCCCAGTATGTTAGTGGTTGCAGGTAGGGAAACGGGAAGAAAGGAAACCTATAGACTGGAGGTTGTTTAGGCCGGTTTGCAATGGAGGTAGAGGATGGTGCGAGTGAGGGGGTTTCTTGTTGGGGCATGTGCTAGAGGTGGCAACGAATTAGTATGTTCTTAGCTCGCCTATTTTTCTTTTAATAAATGAGTTTCGTTGTTTGTATATTTTATTTTAATCTTCATTTTTTTGGATTATTTTCCCTTTATGTGTGTGTGTATATATATATATATATATATCTATATATATATTTTCGAATTCCTTTTTTTTCCTATTTCTTTTTTCTTAAATTAAATGGCCAAAGGCCTAAATGGTGAAACCATAATAATGGATAATCTCCAAAAGTTATGTAGCGAAACAATTGAATCGTGACAACAACACAGTTGACGAAGATTTGATGGCCAACAGCCGAGATCAGATGTGGCTATGATACCAATGTAATGACTAAAAGTTGTATACGCAACAAAAATATTTAAAATACTTCGAAAACAAAGACATCCATCGTAGGATAGTAACTGTAAATTGTATATTGTATAAAAGAATTGATATAGGAAGATTACAATTGAAAATGAGGGCCCGCTTATATACCCTAGGCAAGTGCCCTTCCACGAACGGTCATGTCTCTAAGACATGCCTTTTCATTACTAACTAACTAAACATTACATTACTTATTATTTATTATTATATTTATATTTATATTTATATTTATTATTATTTCTATATGAATTATATTCATAATATTCCACCTCCCCTCATCCACACTTTCTGTTAGGCTTGGAATGATGCCCAAAGGTTGATGCAACTGAACAAAAAGTAAAAATCATAATTTGGCCACTCTCAACAGGAAATGTACCACAAAATGAAAAAGATGGTCGGGAGATACACATTTAGCATATGGGCAAAAGCCAACATGAGCTCTACCCCCTATTAACATGGCCATCACCTTGGTTCCTAGGGCCCCTATACGAGCCCCCTGCATCATGAAAGAACTCATGATTGTCCCAACCCTTGGATGATGAATTACCCAACCTTAAAGGGGTAATCACTGCTACATCATGCATATCATGCTCTTGTTCCCTAGAGCACTGAGCAATTAAAAGAAAGAAAGTTCAATAAAAGGAAAAAGGCATATAAATAAGGATAGAAAAACAAAGGTCGAGGTAAATTATGTACCACGATTGCTCCCTCCTACATCTATACATGCAAGTGTGGGCCTCCTAGATCATAGCTACCTTTGTACCATGGCATGTGGCTTGGAGACTTCCCTTGATGCCCCACTTCGTTCCATCATTATATCACATGACACCTACCACATGACGGATGTACCATGGACCTCTCACTCCCTTAGGGGTTGAAACCACCTAATAGGGTCCTTAATTAACCTCCTTGAACTTGGAGACACTTGTACACTCTAAATCTCATTATGGAAGAGCATGCCACTATGAAGTGCCCACTTGGTTACATGATTTGCAAGCTCATTTGCGAAATTACACTAATGATTTGTTGTACTGGAAGGTTAGGAGATGCATTGGATATTATACATGATTGCAGGTGGGTCTTCATCTTGGGGTTTGGTCTCCCTATACAGGTCCAAGCCCTCTAGAGGGTCATATTGGCACTTGTAAGGTGTGCATTGAGAGCCATGGGATTCCACTATAGCAGAAAGCAAATAGCCATGCCATGGGCTTGGACCACCTTTCCCAACCGGCTACAAACTTGCACCACACACTTGGGAGTTGATCTAGGTCCCAGATGGGGTTCTACCTCACCATGGGAAACAAAGGGAGGGCTAACATCATTGTTCCAACCCTTGCAGATGGGATACATGCTTGTTCGATTCATTTGGAGACCATGAAGATGTTTTCGTGCCACCACAGTCACTTGGGAGCACCACAAGTCATTTGCTTGGAGATCAAGGGGTCATCCCCTTCATCACTATTTTTGGAGATCTTCCATTCATTTTGGCACATATTGGACTTCACTAGGCCTTTCAATGGCCCTCCTAGCTACATATCTATCATTTCGGCTCTCTTGAGAGGCTTATTTTTCATATTATGGAGCTATATGGTGGGTTTGTCACCAAAAGGTTGTTATTTGTACATTATTTTATTATTAGGGGCATCATTAGGCCTAATTAAGCAATTTGAACCCCTTAGAGGATCATATACATTGAAGAGGTTCATTTCATTTCTCATCATCACTTGGATTTGGGATATATATTTCTAAAGATTTCGGACCTGCAATTTGTGTGAATGATTTGGATGAATAAATGCATCTTGATGTGTGGAATATTTTCGATATCTCTCTTGGAGCTTCTATTTTGCAAATGTGATGGACGGATATACTCTCTTGTCATGTAAGTGCTCTTTTTTTATGCGAATTTTTGGATAATTTGTGTCTAATGTATGGGACGCTATGCTGTGATATAGCCTGTGCCCTAAAATTTAATGCAAATTTATGAAACACTTGTAATCTTTGGCTCGTTGCATATGTTATTCATCTTGGCAAGGAGAACAAATTTTCCTAGGGGTAGTATGTGCACATTTCACCTTGAAATTCCATCGAATTTTGCATATTGAAGTATAAAAGTCAAAAGTTGTCATGTAGCTACATCCATTAGTAGTGAAGTTGCTTCTTTAGGCCTCGAAGAACGAAGTTCCCGAATAATGATCATTTTGACTCTAATCTTCCCAATAGCCAGGCACTGGCCTTAGATCCTTGGTGATCACATTAACTTAATGAAATATAATTCTTTCACCTCTTTTCTTCCTCTTTCCTTCCTGCCCTAAGGATAAGGAATTTTTCTAGGGCTTGGTGTGAAATTTTAGGGAGGAGGAATTTTAGGATTTTGTCTCAACAAGTTTCTTCATTTATGGCTCCTCTAGGCATCATCCAGTTTTGAACGAATTTCGACTGTGGAATTTCAAATAAATTGATGCCCTAGCTATCACACCAAGAGGGAACCCTTGAGCTACTATGAATTGGGGATTTGTTGAAGGTTTGCACTTTGTAGTTCATCATTCAAAACTTTTTCTCTTAACTATAGGTGATCATTAGATGAGCCTTTACCACAATATATCTTTCAACCCTCTCTTATAATATTTCTTTCAAGGGGTTTTCCGTGGAAAGTCACCCTAGCTTCTCCCAAAGCTCACACTTTAATTGAATCTTTCCATTGAATGAGCCATCCTTGCCTCACCTTGAACCCTAGTATAAACACATCAATCACAAGTGAGGGATTTTGGAATTTTTGATCTTAGGCATTCATCATCTTTGAATACTCCTAAGCCCAAGGTCCTCCTTCCCTCAAGCGGGCTTAGGTCCTCCTTCCCTCAAGCCTTTCTTGGAGAGCCCATCTTTTGCTACTAAAACAAGCAACCTATTATTTGAGCCTCTCCTTTGAATGGGCTTTGGAAATCACATTGTACATTGTTATTGACCTCATCATTCTAGTGATTTCCACCATACAAGACTCCTCCCATCAATGAAAGTTCGTAAAGAGCAGGGGACATAGACTGAGGTGACAGTGGGTCTTTGTCCCATTGTTGCCACTTGTTCTAGTAGTTTCCCCTTTGGAACCCCTCTTAGGACCCCTACTAGATTGAGCGGTAACATTATTGGTGTCGTTGTCGGGGATGACACGTGTGTCTTGTTCCCCATATGACAATATTTACATGTCATTCTTGGTGAATACATTGGAAGAATGAAACCCTAGTTCTTCATTGAACTGTAAGGTCAATTCTTGTAGGGTGAAGATAGTATCTCTCTAGGCATCTCTAAATTAGTAAATTCACCCTGGCGACTACATATCTAGAATATTGTGAAAATTTGCATGGGTGTAAATGGCTCACCGGAAAGGCTTATTTTATATGTTTCAAGATGATAATCCTCAATCCAATGATCATAATGTCATTAGTAGCCAAGAGGAGTTTGATGCTCCTCTTATTTAATCTCTTGCGAGCCATGAAGTTGAGGATCTTATTCATTCCGATGTCTGTGGTCCTATGACTCCTCAATAACTTGGGGTCATCTATATTATGTCACATTTATAGATGATCATTCAAGGAAGACTTGGGTTTACTTAATGAAATCAAAATTTCGTACTTACATGTAGTAGAGACTAGAGTATATCCAACCATTCACAAATGACAATAAAGAAGCTCCAAGAGAAGATAAACCGATAACCATAGATCAAATTCATCCATAAATGCTTCAATTCATTCTCAAGCAAAAGTGTGAAATTCTCTAAAGAACAGAGAGATCCAATCCAAAGTGACAATGAGAAATGATCTCACCTCACTTGTATTTATACACATCTAAGGAGTTCAAATTAGCCTCCTTGGCCTACATAAGCCCCAAAAATAAAATAATCTGCTAATAATACAACCTTTTGGTGACAAGCCCACCAATCTAGCTCATGAATGAAAAGGTCAGCCTCTCAAGAGGTCAAATAATAATCTATGCATGTCGTAGGGCCCTCTAAGAGGCCTAATGAGGTCCATGGGTGACATAATGAAGAGAAGGACCCTCAAAGCAGTTGATAAGTGGGTGACCCCTTGTGATAACCTGTGGTGCTCCAAATGACATCTAGGGGCACACAAGTGTCCTCATGGGTCTCTAAACAAATCGAAGATGCTTGTATGTCATCCTCAAGGGCTAGGATGATGGTGTAGGTGATGCCACATCATTGTGGAAGTCCTGGATCATCTGCCAAGTGTATGGTGTAGATCTGGGGTCGACTGGGCATGATGGATCAAGTGCATCTTCCTTATACAAAAGGTAAACCACGAGCAATCTCTGAATGGCTGTGAGGATCCATGGAGTGTACTTTGCTGTTGTGGAGGCTCATGTCTCTCAATGCTCACCCTACATGTGCCAATGTAGCCCTCTAGAGGATTAGAACCCCGTATAGGGAGACTAAACCCCAAATGGAAACCATTTGCAATCCTGCATAAGATCCAATGCGTCCCCTAGCCTTCTAGTACAACAAGTCATTAGAGAAATCGAGTAAATGAGGCTACCTAATCATGGAGCATAGGTGGGGACTTCATAATGACCTGCCCTTCCATAATGGGCTTCAAGATGTGTCAATGTCTCCTAAACTCCAAATGGGTTAACCAAGCACGCTATTAGGTAGTTTCTACCTCTAAAGGAGGTAATATAATCAAGGTACATCCATCAAAAGGTGGTGGCATGTGACAAATAGGTGAATGAAGTAGGGAATGAGAAGGGGAAACCCTGGGTCACATGCTAGGATACAAGGGTAGCTAATAAGAGGGAAGCCCACACTTTGGGTTTATAATGTGTAGGAGGGAGCAATCATTGTACATGAGGTGCCCCGACCTTGGTTTTTTCACCCTTCTTTATATGCCTTTTTCTTTTTATTATTTTCTTTGATTAACTACTCGGGGCTCAAGGGGTTAGAGCATATAAGATAAAGCAATGAATTCCCCCCATTTAAGGTGGGGCGGTTCATCTCCCAGCAGGGATTGGAACAATCATGGGTTCCTATATGATGAAGAAGGCTCATAGAACCTGATGGAATCAGGGTGATGGCCATGATGATAGGGTAGAGCTCATGTATTAGTTTTTGCCCACGTGTTAACATGTTTTTGTCCTGATTGTTGAAATTTCTAAGTCTGACACATTAGAAGTCCCTACTGCATTATATGGTTTAATTTCTCCCACTTGTTCATTCCATTAACAAGTTATTTATAAATATAAATACTGAAATAAACACAATGCAACCTTAACTCATATATAGATCAACAACTGAAATAACTGAGACAAACACACAAGGGAAACCGTTATTTTTGGACAATTGTCCCCGGAAAAACCTAATGTGGGAAAGTCGATGCAGCAGATATGAGGGTTTTATTATCTTGCAATTTCTGAATACAACTAGGGTGCCATAAATGGCTTAACCAACAGAGAATGCCCTCGGCAGTAGTACCTCTCCTCAGAGACAGATATTCCGGCTGATCAAACACTGAATGAATGATCCCACAACAACAACGGTAGCTCCTTAGCTGGACAGTGAAAGCTTCTCCAAACTTCTCTGCTGCTCTATGTCACTCTGCAGGAACTGCGTCACCCTTCCGGCTCACCAGCACTCAGCCTGCCCCACGAAAAAAATTTCGGCACTACCTCTTGGCCCTGCGTTAACTCTGTTAGCCTCTGCACAACTACTGAAGCCTCTACGTCAACTCTCAAACCCTCTTCGTCATCCACGCTGGCCTCTTCAGCCTCTACATAGCTCTCAACTGTCTCTGTGTCAGCCTCTCCAGGCTCTACGCTGTCTCTCTAGCACTATCTATGCCTCTTTGCTATGTATTCTCGGCCTTGTGTCGAACTATCCCTCGCTGCAACAGGTCACTGGTTCGATTCTCTTAGCAAACCCCGTTCCAGAAAATCAAACTGACTGATCAATTTGGTGTATCTCCAACTAACCCTCAAGCCTCCTCTCATACTTTTTCTATTGAGTCTTCAACGGCCGAGATTAAGTCCTTAATTAATGACTAAAATTAGATTTGGCTTGAATCATGTCATTTAGAGTATTCTCACCCAGTTTTATATTAATACCCATTAATATTTTAATTTTCCTAAGTTTAGACTTAGGAACCCCATTAAAAATATTAATTATTATAATATCTCTCCAACCGGGTGGAATTTCCCCAAACCATTTCTTGGTCTTGGAGATCTTATGTGGCTTAGCCTCTCCAACAATTTCATGGCTAGAGAACATTCGATGCTACCACAAATAAACACTCCCTCTTAGCGAGGAATGTGCTCTAGTAATGCTCCATCACTGAAACATCACATTGGTTCTCCACACCGGTACCTATGTTGATTCTTGGCCTGCTGCCTCACATCATGTGCACTGCTGCTTCCTGTACTGCTACCCATGACACTGACACTGCCACTGCTACATCTATATTGCAGCTCCCTCTCAATATGCTGCCTATGTTGCCTCTAGCACTGCCACTGCTAAGTGCTGCACTGCAACTCAGTTACCGAGAAGTAGGTAACTGACTTCTCCAAAATACTGACATCTTAGTCAGTTTGGAAGCCTCGTGAAACTGAAGCTTCCTCTGCTACGATACTGTGCTCCCTTTGGTGCCACTGCGTTGCTGCATACACCTCTGTGCCTCTTGCACTGCTACAACCTCCACTGCGCTGCCTTAGATTTCTACACCCAAGCAATGCCTTGTTGCTCCACTACACTTTGCTCCACCCGGCATCTGTCATCATGCTACTATCGTTAAGGGCTCCCGCATCCGGATGTGATCCAAGAGTTTGGGCACCTCAAGGATCTTGCCCCTAGTATGTAGTCCTCCTGACTACAACTCGATGTCTTCCCACCTCTTCTCTAGAGGTGGATGAGCACTCATGGCACAGTCGTCATCAGCCTCAACCTCTTTCTCCGCCTTAGCTGGAGCTACCTTGGAGTCGGAAGCCTCTCCCTTGTTTTTCTTCCTGGGACACTGGCCCTACCAAAATACTTTGGATAAATGTCTCCCACTCCTCGAAGATTGTGTTATCACTGAAAATTCTGTTGCCAAATTTTTTTTTGCCTAGCTTAAAGACAGGGTGTTTTCGCAGCGCATGAATTCTTTTTAGCAGTTTCGCAGCGCTACCTGTTTAGCTGGTTTCGTAGCGTGCTACGAAATTGGGGATTTGTTCGAGTTTTCAGTGGAGGCCCAAATCCTAGCATGCCTATTGTACAGAGTTTTGCTTCCCTCCAGGAATGCAGATGAGAGCAGTGACAGTGTTTTCAAGGAAGCACCTTATGATGATGCAGCTATTGTGGGATTGGCATCAAGTACATTAAGGGAGTTATCTCTGAATTCTGGTTCATGGGTGATTGTGAAGGATGTCCATACTAATGTGGGGAGACTTGCAAGAGTCTTTGTTTTGGATCCTCCAGACAAAAAATCTATTGAATTCCACAAATCATAGAGAGTACTATGTTCTCAGCTGGCATGTTTGAAGCATATGGGCCTTCTGTCAGTGTACTGTTTGTCTGAAGATTATGCTTTAGTCATTGATCCACAGGTGGCGTATCTATCACCTCAACTGGCCTTTAATATTGGGCTACATTTAGCATGCCTGAAAACCCTCATAGGACGTGGTAAAGGATCTTTTGCTTCTCTATTCTCTGAAAGTGTTTCTGCTGAAAATAAGTCTCTAAATGCAACTGCTGAAGTGGAAATCATTCCGTTTACTGTTCTTCATCAATCAACAAATCCAGTCCTGCTTAGACCCCTGAATCATAATTTTTAGGGTTCTCAACCTATTATGCCTAGATATGTTTCACACTTAAGAATATCTTTTGTAAAAATACCTTCTAGTGGAGTTCTTGATGGTTTAAAGAGCAGCATCTATTCTCTAGAAGCAAAAGAACGCCAAGAAATGATAGATACTGCCTTACATGATTATTTCAAAGTTGACAGAGTTCATGGCTTTGTGGGATGGCTTTTACAACAGATCAAATTGCTCGGGTTACCATTCTTGCGGCAACTAACAGGCCTGAAGAGTTAGATGAAGCAATACTACGACATCTTCCTAAGGTATTTGAAGTTGGGATGCCTAGCTGTACAGAGAGGAGCTACATCGTGAAACATGTCAAAAGATAAAGTCTCTTCATCTATATGACTGCCTGAGAGCTAATAAGTCAACAGCAGCATGGGTGTTGAGGCTCATGTGCCGTTTCTAGATAAGGAATTTATCAATATTTCCATGGGAATTGATCCAGAGTGGAAGATGGTGCGGCCTGATCTTGGGCGCATTGAGAAGTGGATCCTTCGCAAGGCATTTGACGACGTGGAGAATCCTTATCTATCAAAGCATATTTTGTACAGGCAAAAAGAGCAATTCAGCGATGGTGTTGGTTATAGTTGGATTGATGGTTTGAAAGAGCATGCTGCAAATCATGTTACCAATATGATGATGGCAAATGCAAAGTACATTACCCTGAGAACACACCCACGACAAAGGAGGCTCGACCGGGAGAATTTCAAATTGTAGATATTGATTTTCCTAATACAACTGCAATTTCCAGCATGAAAACATAAATACTATGTTATTTATGGGCGCAACATCATGTGTTATAAAATGTGAAATATTTCACGGTGAAATATTATGTTATAAAGGATACGCACAGATGTTTATTGTAATGATTTAAGGGAAGCTGTCTGCCGTGTATCAGGCACAGTCTTTGATAAATCTTCTTATTTTAGATGGACAGGGCATTCACTTTGCGGGTTTCCCCAGATGGTTATCAAGAATATAAATAAATGGGACGTGGATATAAGCCGAGAATTGTTTAGCTTGCTAGTGACACGGCATCAATGCAAATTGCAGATAAAGAAAACCGTGCAGCATTTGGAAATGTTACAGCGTTTCAACCGGATTTTGTTCTATTCTTTGATTGTCCCGAGCAAGAGATGTGAGGTGGCTTCTGAATAGGAATTAAGGCCAAGCTGATGACAATTGGAAAAGGGAGATCATAAAGTAAATTTCAACAGCTGGTGGCGTGAAGGGAGACATTCCAGGGCTAATATTTATGTGTGATTCGAAAACAACGGAGGACTGTTTCTATTATCGTGTTTCTGTTTCCGTTATCGTGTTTTTGGGTTGCCTAAGGCGCACAAAGAGCTTGTTGAGAAGGTAATAGCAGTCGAGTTGGATCCTCGTATAGTGCTGGAATTGCAGCGTAGGGTACAAGGCACAAGTAGTGCCATTCGGCTGCAGGTCATTCAAGGAGATGTTCTCAAATGCTGCCTTATTTCGATGTGTGTGTGTAGCAAATATTCCTTATCAGATATCTTCTTTGCTTACATTTAAATTGTTTTCACACAGACCAATTTTAGATGTGCCGTTATCATGTTCCAAAGAGAGTTTGCTATGAGACTTGTTGCATATCCAAGAGATAATTTGTATTGCCGGCTTTGAGTGAATACTCAATTGCTAGCTCGTGTTTCACATCTCTTGAAAGTTGGCAAGAATAATTTCAGGCCTTCTCCAAAAGTCGACTCCTCGGTTGTAATGATTAACCCTGTAATCCTCTGCCTCCAATTAGTTTCAAGGAATGGGATGGCGTGGTTCGCCTCTGTTTTAATTGTAAAAATAAGACTGTAGAGGCGATTTTTAGGCAAAAGGCTATCTTATCACTACTGAAAAAGAACTTCAAGACATTTCAAGCATTGCAAGAAGCATGTCAGAAGACAAATGAGAGTGAAGATATTCCAGAGTAGTTATTAGCGGTGGTGTTAGCTTGCATGGGAAGAGGAAAAGAGGATGTTTCTCCAATTGCTCGTTGGCTTGCTATGACGGTATTGGAGCAGTGTGTAATCAAAGCTGGAGCTCTATATGATTCACTTTAGAATATATTAATCAGGTAGAAGAAAAGATATGTAGTTTTATCCGCTCAGATTCAAAATCTCATGTAGAAGAGGATCAAAAGGAATTTGCTGTTCAGGTTGATGTTACAGGATATGCTAAGGATACCAAGAGATTGGATTTCACCTCTCAGAAACTTTAAGAATTAAAGCACTGTGTCATGCTCATGACTGTGTCTCCCAAGAAACATTATTGTTTGAAGCTGGTCACAGGAGTTTTAAATAGGGCTGAAGAGAAGACGGGGGATATTTCGGATGCAATTTTGAAGTCCGATAATAATCAAAAGTCAGTGGATGGTCAGAGTCATGTACTATTACCTATTAAGAGCACTGAGGAGCCAAGTCTTAGTTCTCAGCAAGTTGTCAACTCAGAGCATTTTGGCATGCCTGTACCAATGCCACTTGGTAAACATGGTGGGTCAAAATATGTCTCAGAACACTATAATCTGGCAAAAGAGAACTTGAGTTTCTTATGGATGTTAATCTCATGCCAGATATGCATGATAATTGAAATCAACCAAGCATTGGGTTAGGTGTATTATGCATACAGATTTGAAGTCTCATGTGCACATTAATCAGAATAAACTGGGCAGTGAGGATGTATGACAATTTGAAGCCTGGAAGCTGAACAAAATTACTTACAAATTGTTATTCATTTGTTGGAATGATGAATAGTCAGAAAATGGAGGACTAGTTATCTATGGTGGAACAGTAACCTTCTGAGATAATGCAGGATGCGGTGATTCTATTCATGAGTGCGTTGGTAAAGCCAGAGCTTTTAAGGCACCAAAACAAAGATGTCAAGCTCATTATTGTGACTTGCATTAATGAGAATCACACTGAAAATGTATCTGATTCAACGCAGACAATTATGAGTTTGGTTTGAATGAAAGGAAGACTGTGTTTTCTTTAAATCACACAGCAGTTTCGTAGCGCGCTACGAAACTGCTGTAGGTGATGATTTTAAGCGCAGAGCAGCTATTGTGATACTGTGAGCGGGAGTTGAGGAAGAGAAACACCTGTCTATCAATACCACCTACAGCACATCAGAAACATGGCAGCATTCCATACCTGGGGTTATTAAAAGAGCTGGGACATGTTGCTGAACTTTCGAAGGATGGTAGGAGACAGGGACCTTAAAAATAGGTGTTTTGATCCTGATGATAAATGATCCATCAGCGCTAACAGGTATCCAAAGTCAGCGTTCCTTGCATCTTTAGCTCAGCCATCTCAGCCTAACTGAAAGAGGACAGCTGTCAAGGATCCAAGAAGAATCAAGCATACGAGGAGAATGGAATTAATGTTTTAGTTTGATTAGGATTTTGTGTAATTACAACTCAGCACCTTTGTAATTAATGAATTAGTTAAATAGCATGTAGGAGTAGTTAATAGGGCCTTCGAGCTCGCTTTAGAGAGGGAAGAATGTATTCCTATAAATGGATAAAATTAGGATGTAATAGGGGTTGGAGATTTATGTAAAACAGAGTTTTATTTTGGCTGATGTAAAAGACTTATTACAGTAATAGAAAAGCAGCTGTTGTTTCTTCTCAAGATTCTCAATAGATCATATTGTTCAAATGTAATGGTGGTCTATTCTCTTAGTGTTCTTTTACAGTTTTGTTACAGCATAATCACTCAGAATTCATGTTTAATGCTCTGACTTCCTGTATGCTTGGCAAGCTGTGGTTTATGTAAAGTATGTTTGAACATCTGATGTAAAGAGCCTTGACTTCCATGAAAAGACAGTGCTTTTGTTTACTGAATGTGTGAGACTCCATAAGCCCAATGAAGACTAATTTGATATTTGTCCAACCAGCTTATTTTTCATGTGTTGTTTAAAGAGTTAGCCATCTTTCCTTATCCTAAATCCATATTCATGATCTGTGAGAGAGCCCTCTCTGACTAGGGAGGCTAATCCTTAGTCTAAAGTCTGGTTGAAATAGTTACATGAGATCTTGCTAGGTAGCAGCCCTTAGTACTGATTTTGTGATAACAGATTGCATTCAAGGCAGTCCTCACCATGATCTCTAGATCCGGTGTAGACCCCACGGAAGTAAGTTGGTCACGAATCTCCTGCAATCTAAGGAGGAACGGATCTATCTGCTCTCCCTTCTGCATCTGATACAACTGCAGCTGATTCTCCAATAGCATCTTCTGTTGCACGGAAGTGCTCTGATACAAGGTCATCAAAGTATCCCACATCTCCTTTGTTGTGTTCTTTTCAGCAATATATGGTATGACATGATATTTGATCCCGTCTAGGATCATGCACTTCGCCCTCACCATTGCATCCTCATACTTCTCATTCTCAGCTGGGTCGACCGGGATAGCCACAGTTCTCAAGGCAAAGTCCTTGATTCGATGTCGATCCAAGACTGTCAGGATCCTGGCCTTCCAGATGACAAAGTTGGAAGTCCCATCCAACCTATCCTGATCCCTTAGTCTGTTCACTGCCATTTCAGCTCCTCTTCTGGACTCCCTCTGAGTTTCGACTCCCCTCCTGGAAATCTCCCTCTAAGTCCTAATTTCCCTGCTGGAAATCCTCCCACCAAATGTCGAATTGCTCCTCTCCAATCCTCCTTTCAACTACAACTCGGATCTAGATTTATTGGCTAGAAATCTGTCATGGTAGCGATTCCCTCTACCTTGGTTCCATCTCCTTAGGTATTGTTCTACACCGACAAAAACAACACCCCACCAGCTTATCAATCATGATCTGCACACAGCGCCCCAAGCCTCGACAACTGAAGAAACTGAGCCTTTCAAACTCTATGCAATCCCAGCAACAATAGAATCTGCTCCTCCTGGCCACAGTGTCTATCCTTCTTGGCTGAGAAAGATGACGGAGCACTGCATAGGTTTGATCTGCCCCTCTCTGCCTCTGCGTTGGCCCTCCCACTGGCTCGAAATGATGATGCAAGCCCTCTGCTTTACTTCTTCTGAGCTCTTCTGCTCTGGAACAACGTTGTCTCTCGAGACCGCTACTGCTGCTGCAAATACTTCAAATTACTGCTGGTGCCTTCAATTCTTCTGTGATCTGCAATGCTCTGATACCATGTTGAAATTTCTAAGTCTGATACGTTAGAACTACCTACTGCATTATCTGGTTTTATTTCTCCTACTTATTCATTCCATTAACAAGTTATTTATAAATATAAATACTGAAATAAACACAAATGCAACCTTAACGCATATATAGATCAACAACTGAAATAACTGAGACAAACACACAAGAGACACCGTTATTTTTGGACAATCGTCCCCAGAAAAACCCAAAGCGAGAAAACTAGTGCAACAAATATGAGGGTTTTATTATTATGCAGTTTCTGAATACAACTAGGGTGCCAGAAATGGCTCACCCAACAGAGAATGCCCTCAGTAGTAGTACCTCTCCTCGAAGACAATTGTTCCGGCTGATCAAACACCAGATGAACGATCCTACAGCAACAATGGCAGCTCCTTAACCGGACAGCGAAAGCTGCTCCAAGCTTCCCTACTACTTTGCGTCACACTTCCTGGCTCACCAACACTTAGTCTGCCTCGAAAATTCTTCCGGCACTACCTCTTGGCCTTGCGTCAACTTTGATAGCCTCTGCGCAGCTACTGAAGCCTCTATGTCAGCTCTCAGACCCTCTGCGTCATCCACGTTGGTCTCTTCAGCCTCTACATAGCTTCCCAGTTGCCTCTACGTCAGCCTCTCCAAGCTCTGCGTTGTCTCTCTAGCACTATCTCTGCCTCTCTACTATGTATTCTCGGCCTCATGCCAAACTGCCCCTCACTGCAATAGATCACTGGTTCGATTCTCTCAGCAAACCCTACTTTGGAAAATCAAACTGACTGATCAATTCGGTGTATCTCCAACTAACCCTCAAGCCTTCTCTTATACTTTTCATGTTAAGTTTTCAACGGCTGAGATTAAGTTCCTAATCAACAATTAAGATTAAATTTGGCTTGATCCATGTCATTTAGAACATTCTCACCCAGTTTTATATTAATACCCATTAATATTTTAATTTTCCTAAGTTAAACTTAGGAACCCCATTAAAAATATTAATTATTTTAATATCTCTCCAATCGGGTGGAATTTCCCCAAACCATTTCTGGGTCTTGGAGATCTTATGTGCCTTAGCCTCTCCACCAATTTTCATGGCTAGAGCACTGGAGCATAAAAATTCTGATACACAGAATCATATATATATATATATATATATTTTATTAAAAAGATGGATTTACCGATGATGATTGTTTACAATGGGTTGCCTGGCTTATATATCGCCATGGGCACCCTTTGGGAAAGGGCATGATCTTATGATCGTGCCCTTTCGTCTAATTAAAATTAAAATTAAATATTAACCCTAAAATTAACTAATTTTTTACATAACATTGCCTTCCTCTCGAAAGAATTCTTTGTCCTCAAAGCATAAGTAACGACAGATGTTGTTGAAGAATGATTCATTCTCCCAAGAAACGTCTTCTTCGGCAAGTCCTTCCACTTGATTTTATATTCCAAGATGATCAAGGTCCCACACTTTAAAAGGTCTTGGATTAATCTCTCAATTTCCGTTTTTTTTGGAGATGTGGATATCGATATGGCTTTGATGTTGATGGGGTCTGACCCTGCCTTGACTTCTATTGTATGCTCACTTTCCCTATTAGGCGGCATCTTCATAGGTAGGTCTTGAAATACTTTTTCATGCTTCCGAATCATATCTTGTATCTCTGGTCACTCTTCTCTGGTCATATTTGCAGATAACATTTCTAACTGGTGACATTGTACTGCATAAGCAGGTGCTCTTCTTCGACTCAGTTTCATCATCTGAGATGATGATACAACTTGATTTTCGGGTGCTTGGAATCCGTGTAGTTTGTACTTCTGACCTCCCCATTTGAATTTTATAAATTATACTTGATGGTTGGCGGCATAAGTACCTAAAGTTCGTAGCCATTGGATACCTAAGACTACATCTACTCCTCCTAACGGTACCGTGAAGAATGGAGACTCTAGATTAAAGTCTTGAATCTGCAAATTGACCTTATGGCATTTCCCTACCTTTTCAATCTTCTTACCATTAGCTACCATCACTTTCATGTTTGGTAAGGGAAATGAAAAAATATTGAGTCTCCTTGCCACAGTTGCATCTAAAAAATTGTGTGTGCTACCCGAGTCGATGAGAACCACTACGTTGTTCTTCTTTATGTGTCCTTTTAACTTTAAAGTCTGAGGTTGTGATATACCTGTCATAGCTGATAATGACACTTGCGGAATACTTCCGTCATCTAATTCTGGTGAGAATTCTGGGGCGTCTTCTGTGTCTTCTATGTCATAATCTTCACTGTTTGAATCATTGGTTGCTTCACAATTATATAGGTTCTTTGGTTCTTTTCCTTTAGCACATCCATGTTTGGGGTCCCATTTTTCACCACAGTGTTTACATTTACCCTCTTTTATCCTTTGTATTTCCACATTAGATTTTTCATCTTCATGACGATGTGGTGGAACATATCTTGTATTATTTGAGTCCACATACTGGGGTATCCTTCGTCTTGCATAAGTTTTTTCCGCTTTTGACCAAAATATTGGTTCGGATTTCTTTTCGGCTGTTTTTGCTTTTCGTCTTGCTACTTCTATAGATGTAATATCATGCATCTCAAGTTCTGCTTGTAAATGGGTTTTGAGTCCCGAGATGTATGACTGAATTAGACGAGATTCTGATAACCCAGGTACTCGTGTTACTAAGGTCTCCCATTCTTGAGTGTATTCGTCCACACTTCCTTTTTGTCGTAATTTGATGAATTTTTAAAAGAACTCTTCTTCCTTCACACCTTGGAATCTTTTAAAGAATGCATCTTTAAAATTCCTCCAGCTAATGACGTGTGTTGTCTTTTTCTACCACATATACCAGTTATATGCTTCTCCCTCCATTTTCATGGATGCATGCCTGAGTTTTTCGTCATCGTCATTGATGTCATATATCTCAAAGTATTCTTCTGCTTTATTTATCCATGCAACATTGTTTTTTTCGTTTCCATCGAATTTAGGCATCTCGACTTTTGCCCTTCGCTGGTATGTTGCTAATGGTTGAGCGAAAAAAGGGTGTTGAAAGGTAAAGTTATCCCAGAGTTGCTTGTTTGTAAAGGCTGTGTTACTCGCTTCTTTGTAGGGTGTCGCTGATTTTTTTGGGGATTCAACTTTTTCATGAATCTGTTGACTTTGTTGAATCTGACGAGATGTGTTCTTGATTCTCTTCACCTTCTTTTAGTAGTTGTTCGGGTGTACAATTCGACCTTTTACACAGAATTTTCAGCCTTGTTAAGACCTCTCTGATGCCTGCTTCTGTCTGAACATGGTAATTTTCCATCTTTATTTCTATTCGATTTGTCATATCGTGAAGATTATTGATTTCATCAACTTGCTCCCCAAGCTTGATCTAGAATTCATTTAATCTTTTATTGACCTCATCGTGGTTTCTATTTATCTTATGCTCCGCCATCCAACAATTTTTATTGGAAATCCGCCATTGTCATTGTCGACATTGAGCGGGTTGGCGGGGGCGTGTATTTATTTGCCAGCTAAAATATTTTTCCCTTTTTTTTTTAATTAACTAAAATAAATTTTATACATATAACTTTTAATTAATTAAATTAACTTATATATATATATATAACTTTCAATTAATTGAAATAAATTTAATTAATTAAATTAACTTTTATATATATATATATATATATATAATTTTTAATTAATTAAAATAAATTTAATTAATTAAATTATATGTATTATATATAATATATAATATAACTATATATATATGTTATATATATTATATGTCACGTTATATATATATATGTTATATAACGTTATGTATATTAAAAATATATATTGGACGACCGTTTGTAAATAACGTTATATGGTTGACCGTCACAACCCCCCTGCCCAGTCACGTCTTTTTTTTTTAGCAGTCCGAATAATTTTAACCGTCAACTCTGTTGGTGCAAATATTCTGCAGAAGTACCGCACACCGTACGGACAACAGGGTTAATGCTACGATTCAACGCAGATATCCCGCAGAGATCACACCGTACGAACCAGTTTTAACGCTATGATTCAACAGCGTGACAGAAGTCAATGGAAGTGGACGTCAAAGTGGGCAGCACGATCGACGGTAGAGGAAGAGAGGATATCGGATACGCGGAGTGTAATGACGGTGTCGGAATTTAATCTGTGCAGCACTAATCCGAGGAGCAACCTGCTCTGATACCAATGGAGCATAAAACTTCTGATACGCAGAATTATATATATAAATATTTTATTAAAAAGATGGATTTATAGATGATGATTGTTTACAATGGGTTGCCTGGCCTATATACCGCCATGGGCACCCTTTGGGAAAGGGCATGATCTTATGATCATGCCCTTTCGTCTAATTAAAATTAAAATTAAATAATAACCCTAAAATTAACTAATTTTTTACATAACAAGCACATATGATGCTACCACAAATCAACATAAGTTTAGACTTAGGAACCCCATTAAAAATATTAATTATTTTAATATCTCTCCAACCGGGTGGAATTTCCCCAAACCATTTCTGGGTCTTGGAGATATTATGTGCCTTAGCCTCTCCACCAATTTTCATGAGTATAGCACATCTGATGCTACCACAAATCAACACTGGACATCTTTTGCATTTTGTGGTATGAAACCTGTTGAATGTGGCCATATATTCTTTTAACTTTCTTTACAGCGACATCAACCTTCGGGCTCGATTCCAAGCCATGACCCCAGATGTGGGCAAGGGGAAGGGGAAAGCTGACCCTATGTGGAGCGAACAGAGGAATGTGGACCTAGGCGGTAAAAATGATTGATGGGGTGATAATGAGTGGAAAGAGGGTAATATAAGGAAATAAGGGAGTGGGACCACACAACCAAAGTCGAGGTTTCCCGTGAAATACCATCCTTGAAACCAAATGGTCAGTAAAAAAATCCCATGGGACTAGAATCCAAGGTTAATTCCTAAAAGGGGTCTAGGGGACAGAAGCACAAACCCAACCCATTCTTTCCGCTGAATCCCCCCATTAATTCATGTCCAAAAGTGTTCATGATAAGAAAACTATAAAACTCAATTTCAAAATGGCAAGGCATACCATTAGATTCGAAAGGCCCACCTTCAAACATACAATCATGGCAGATGGGCGAGGGACCACATGGCTAGCTCAAGTAGCGGAGAAATGGCACAATGAGCTAGTTGATAGCTGCAAGGGGTTTTTGGTTGTCGGCTGAGGACCATCTTGGAGAAAAAATTTCTCCTAGGGATATTACCCACAAAATGGTGGGTAACATCTGGCTCCAACTGGGATGTGATCTATCAAAGAAGTGAGCGAAGCTACTCGAACGGGAAGTCACAAGAACTCCAACAATCTCTTGGTTACCATAAACCTGCCACCTGGTGAGCTCCAGTATTGCAACAATGATGCTACAACCCCTGGGACTCCCTACTTTACTTTTATCAACCCGGTAGTTCGTAACAAACTGGGAAGTGACGGTGTTGTATGCACAAGTACTAGCTCTTACTGCAAGCTGTCACTTGATCAGCTGGCACAAGTTCGTTAGGAGCTTAAGCCAATTTCTGAGTTCTCAGAAGAAGCTTTTAATTGTGATGGAAGAAAGCTAACTCAAAAGAGGTTATTCTACTTGCAGAAAGAAGATGAAAACTGAAAGGAAGCGCAAACCCTAGCAAACCCTTGTTTTACCCACTAACCCTACTTTTGCAAGAAAAAGGGATGAAACTACTGAAATGGATGCCATTGACTACTAAAAAGGTAAAATGCATGTATTCAAGCTACTTCTGAAGCAAAATGTGGAAAAATCATCTTTTTGTACTTTTGGGCAATTTTATGCAGAATTATTATGCTTGTGTTTTAACTATTTGTGACTGTGCAGAGGTTTGGTGGCGAAGGGAGATGGAGTTAGCTTTTGCAGGAGGTTGGGAAGGTGTGGAGAGGACCTAAGGAGTCCCTAGTACCCTTCGGGAGATTTCCACTGTGATCTGACTTCGAAAAATCGCTCGCATGAACTTCTACATGAGGCTGCAGGGGATCTACAAGAGGAGGCCGAAAGTGGTTTTTGGAGGTTTGAAGGTGGAAAAATGGTGGGAAAAGGGAAATGAAGGTTGGATGGAGGTGTCAAAGGGTCTAGGACTCTGTTAATGAAGTTCAAACATGAAAGAGATGGTTGGCTTTGTTCAAAGGTCAAGGAAGCAATTTTGCACAAGAACGTAGAAATTAGGGCAGTTTGGGAAAGTATGGCGAATGAGTGGAGGAAATCTTGAGAGATGGATTGGAGCAGGTTGGGTGATGGAAGAATGGTAAGCTGGAGGGTTCAACAAGTGAGTTGCACACCTACTTCTTAAAACTGACCCACTTTTTAACTATTTTAACCTAATTCTGACCTAAAAACCAGAAAAGTGCTGAACAAAACTTTATGAACATGAAGTTATGCAAGAAAGCTATGGAAACTGAAAGGAAAAATTTCAGCGTATAAATACAACTGATATCAGCTTCTCCAACTCGAAATCTCACACTAGCAATTGCATTGGAAAGCAAAAACAGTGTTTTGGTGGCAGCAAGAGTGCCTTGGTCTCACTTCATGGTTCCACGGGGGGAGAAAGGAGATCAAGGCCTGCTCGGTAGCCTTTTTGTGGATCTTCTTCTATTACTGCAATAAACTATCTAATCAACCTGAAGCTAGAACAACTATTCTAATCATCAAAAACAACCTAAGTAACAAAGTAAGATTTAATCTAAACAACAGAAATTATTTCATGAATGCAAGTAAAAAACATATAAATACACAAAGGAGGTGTTGGGCACTTGGGTTGGGCCCAACCCCAAGAGCTACAGCCCCCTTAGAAAGATCAGTGCTGGTTCAAAGCTAGATTCATCTTCATTGATAAAAAAGAATAATAGTTACATCACAAAACTATCTACAAAAAGAGCTCGAAAATGAACTGAGTACAAGGTTGCACTAAAGTGAGAAAATAGACTATCAAATGACTAAAATTTAACTAAGAAACTGAGGCCCTAAGCCTTTTTATTTATACAAATGGAGACTCCCAATAGTCCTAAAATTAAGGAACTCAGCTTCCTAAAACTGAAGATAACAACAGTCCTACTTGACTTGCTCGGCTACCCCTTGGAATCATCAATGTGGCTATTTGTGCTCTGAGTTTCTGATGGAGAATTCGAGGTAAGGGTTCATAAATGAAGGGGACACCCTCCTACAAATCCTCTCCCTTGTTCTTCCTCGAATTTGGATGCCAAATGCCCATTAAACTTGTGATTTTGTTTCAAAATTGACCAAAAATCTGCATAAAGCACACATTAGACTTTTTGGCATAATGACTAATCCAATTCACTCCATTAACATAAATATAATCAAAAACATGCAATAAACTAATGAAAATGGCGGATTAAGTCGAAATAAGAAGCAAAATGAGCCCATATAATTACCCATTTCTGGGGCTCATCACCACCTGCACATATAATAGATGGAAAAACACGGGGCAACATGCTTTCGTGGCATCTCATGATCGTACATGCTAATATGTTAGGCAATCAACAAAATATAAAATATGAAAATATGCATCTATCTACCATGACAAAAATCATATGATGTTATTTCTAATGAAAAAATGAACATGCAATGCATCCTACCCTAACATGCATTTAGTAAGGCTAATACTAAGTGTAATCATAAAACAAGTGAAACCAACATATGATCACATCAACATACATATGCCTGCCAATATGAGTACTCATGTGGCAACCCCCAAATTGAATGTGGACATAGTCACATGGCGAATGAAGTGGGTGGGAGGCGGAAAACATGATCTCCATCCAAGGTAAAGGAAACTCCTAGGAGAAATAATATTGGTCTATCTAGAGGTCCAAGGCTTTCCTTCTATGTACAATATGGTGGAATGAATGATCGCCCCTGTTTGTAATATCATGTTTTGAGAATGTCATACAGTTGTGATGAGAGGGGAACGAAGGGTGAGAGAAAGGAGTGCAACAAATGGATCGGTCACATCGGAGAGGGTTGGTTGCAGAGTGATCATAATCCTAAGGATGGGTCAAAGGGGATAAAGTATATTCAAATATGATTACTCATGTGGCAACCCCCAAATTGAATGTGGACATAGTCACATGGCGGATGAAGTGGGTAGGAGGCGGAAAACATGATCTCCATCTGAGGTAAAGGAAACTCCTAGGAGAAATAATATTGGTCTATCTAGGGGTCCAGGGCTTTCCTTCTATGTACAATATGGTGGAATGAATGATCACCCCTGTTTGTAATATCATGTTTTGAGAATGTCATATAGTTGTGATGAGAGGGGAACGAAGGGTGAGAGAATGGAGTGCAAAAAATGGATCAGTCACGTCGGAGAGGGGAGGTCGCAGAGTGTGATCATAATCCTGAGGATGGGTCAAAGGGGATAAAGTATATTCAGAGAAGGGTTCTTTCTTGACATCATATTCAGAAAGGGGAAAAGGGGCATGGTCACTCGAGGTCATATCAAAAGAGATGAGGGAATTACTTGAGGAAGACTCAAGGTGGTGCACAAGAGGGAAAGGAATATTATCATACTTTCCCCACAATCTAAATGCTCAAGTGATTTGAATCCATAGCCATAAGGTGGGCAGGTGGGAGCCTCATTTCTTTCATCATTATAATTATCAAATATTGGGATTTCGTTAAAAGGAGAATCAATCGCTTCCAACTGCCCTTATTCATGCAAGGGAGAATAATAATTCTCTTTCCCAAAGGCATCGGTGGATATGTCATCGTAATTAATGTCCGGGATAAAGGAAAAACCAATCTCAATCTCATCTCCCTTATCAGTACCATAAATGGAAGCACAATCAAATTGGGGCCCAACGATTTCCCATTTGTCCCTTTCAATGCGGAAATAATCTCCATTGTCATTCCCAAAGAAGCTCACGAGATCACCTTCCTCGATATTTTCAAAAGGAGTCATCAAGAGTGATACCCTCGCGAAAGGTAAGATTAGTTTTAACCTTACTTTCTATAACTTCATTGTCCTCAACACATGTGATCTCAAAATCATTCTGCTGGTCTTGCAAACCCAACGAGGACTCATCTCCCTGCTCATCACCGAGGCCCTCAAGGTCATTTTCATTTTGGTTGGTTGACCAGCGGGACGTCTCTTCTTCTCTTTTCTCTTGAAGAACAATGGCTAAGGTATTTGTTACATGATCCTGGTAGTAAGCTTCTAGGAGGAAAGCATTAGTGGGGTTCTCTTTATATTCACATTTCATCTTATGAAGCTACACTTCTTCACCATATAAGTAGGAGAAAACTTCATTAGAATTATATTCCTTTGCTACCTCCCTGCATGACCTACTATATTCATCCATTCTTTCTTGTGTGATTTGAAGGCTCTTGGGATCCACCTCTTTTTCATCCCTAGTGGAGGTATTCCTTTTCATATTAATGAGGTTATCCAAAATATTCACGGCACAAGTTATGTGAGAAAGGTTAAGGAGACAACTAGGGCCCTCTTCGTAAGCACAACTTACTACGTTGAGTTGTACTTCTTGTGACCTATAAAATGCGATTATGAATTCCATATCCATGCTCTCCAACATATTTTGAAAAGTTCCTGCATATTCCACAACTTTCTTTTGCAGCTCTTGAATCTCTTGGTTATTGAGTTTTTCAAATATACGACCAAGAGAAATCTCCACCTTCTCTTATTTTTCATATTAGTATTATAATGGAGTCACCAAGTTGAATTAAAGTGCCTTGATAGATGCTTGCTTCACCCTACAAGCATTAACTTTAAAGCTTAATGAAGAACTAGGGCTTCACTCTTCTAGTGGAGCTGCCAATAATGATATGTCGATATGTCATACGGGAAACAAAAATGTTGGGTCCCTATAATACTAGTGATTACCCCATTACTATTGTAGTTGTATCCCTTATTAATATTGTTGTGCCCCTATTGTCCCCATATTGTTATTGTTGTGCCCCATAGGATCCCTCTATTTTTATTTTTGTGGCTTTATAGTATTATTCTTAGGTCGGCTGGATTATATTGTGACTTCTTAGACTCCTATATATAGAAAGGAGGTTTTGTCATTTGAATCATCGAAGAATTGCTCATTTATGTAATGTAAAGGAGGTTGCCCCCTCGAAGAGGCTGAATTCTAAGGCGTGGATCTCTCTTTTCTATCTTTTTGTGAGCTGGTTTCATAACATTTGGTATCAGAACTTTGGATTCTAGGGTTTCGCTGCTCCAAACAGGTCATCATGGAATTTTCGCTATAATTTTTTTTCTGCGACGTTTCAAAAGCTTAAAAAAAACCCATTTGAGAAGAAATCACACTGAACCTCGGGTCCGAATTTCAAAGCTTTTCGTGCTATATTTGCGGAGATATGATCTGAGGAAGTTGGTCTTTTTGCAGACTACTGAATTACATTCCAAACAGGTGACCTGGGGAAAATCGTCATAACTTTCTCTCTGAGCATCGGATTGAAATTTCGTAAGAAGGTATAGAAAGAGAACAGACTGTAATTTCTTGTATATCTTTCTCAGATCCAAAGTTCAAAACAGTGACTTGTGGCACGTCGTACAAGTTTGCTCTACTAAACTAGTCTATAATCAGGTCATCTTGGGAGATTGTGCATAAATCTTCCTTGGAGAATCCAACTTGGATCAGACTGGTGGCATTGGAAAGAGGGCACAAAGGGCTACTACAAATCGCAATTTCAGAACTGGATGATCCAAAATTGCAGAGATACATCAGATTCAATATCAAGCTTCTACATAGTGGAAAAAGGTGTGTATTTTTTTTTAATTTTTGCATAAGCTTGGTTTGAAAAATTAGTTTGAATCGGTAATTGATGCCCCGAGGAAAGAAAATGCAAACACCTAGTAAACAACCTGAAAGTTCTAGCATGACTTATGAAGAAGAGGAAGAAATGAAACATGATATATCAAAATTACGAGACCAAGTGCAACAAGTGTCACTTGCACAAAAAGCAACAGAATCTAAGATGGATGGTTTAAGGAAAGATGCAGAAGCTAAGATGGATGGTTTAAAGAAAGGTGTAGAAGCTAAGATGGATTGTTTAAAGAAAGGTGTAGAAGCTAAGATGGATGGCATGGAAGCTAAGATGAATGGCATGGACGCTAAAATTGATGGCATGGATGATAAGATGGAAGAATTGAAGATAAATATGAATAAGTTGCTACAAGAAATGGTCACTAATGGTGAAAGGGTAGTAAAGGAAACTCATGATGAGAACAAAAGAAATGTTAATCATGATTTCGTAGACTCTAATGTTGGATCAAAGACCCACCATATTCCAAAAATCGATATGAGGAAGTTTGATGGCAAGGATCCCACAACATGGATATTACAGATGGAGCAATTTTTCCAATAATGTGCAAAACACACAAAAGGTACGTATTGCAACTTTATATTTGAAACCAAATCAGTTTGTATGGTATCAATTGCTTTGCTCTCGTAAACAAATTATCACTTGGACAATTTTTACGGAAGAATTGACAGCACATTATGATGATACAAAAAGCAACACTTTTTTTAGCCAATTGATAAGTCTCAAACAAAAGGGTTCAGTAATGGAGCACATTGAGGAGTTCCAAAAATTGAACATAAGGGTAAAAAATATTCCAGAGGAGCATAGGATTGATGTGTTCATAGGTACTTTAAAGAATAATATCCAACATGATGTTCGCCTTTGGGAACCTGATTCATTAGAGACGACATTCAGGTTAGCGAGAAAAATGGAAAGCAAAATTATGGCAACCAGGAAGCATACCACTCACAACTATAAAGATGGAAGTGTTGTTGTCCCTAGTCTTCCACAACCTATAAGGTTGACACCACAACAATTGGAAGAAAAAAGAGCAAAAGGGCTTTGTTACAGTTGTGATAGCAAATACACTAAAGGTCATAAGTGTGCTGAGAAGAAATTATTCTACATAGATTGTGAAGAGGAAGAAAAAAAAAGAGCAAGAAAGGTCAAAAGAAGAGGATATACTCCAGGAACAAAGCCTATATAAAGAAGAAATGAATCCGACCATATCTTGTAATGCATTGGCGAGAATTACCACTCCTCAAACCATCAAGATAGAAGGACAAATCAAGAAGAAAAAGGTAATAGTGTTGATTGATTCAGGAAGTACCTACAATTTTATTCATTGTAAGGTAGCAAAAGAATTGAATTGCTTCTTATATCCAGCACCAGAGTGTCAAGTGATGGTTGCAAATGGAGGAACAATAAATTGCTCTGGAAAGTGACATAATATCAAGTTATCCATGGGAGAATATGTATTGACTAGCCCAATGCTTTCCATTCCAATGGGAGGTGTTGATGTTGTACTGGGAGTCCAATAGCTACAATCCTTGGGTACAATAGCTTTTAATTTTCAAGAACTTTTCATCAAATTTTCTGTGGAAGGAAAGGAAGTTGAATTAAGGGGTATTGTAGGGAAACAGGGAAAGATAATCAGCTCTAACGGTATGACAAAGCTTCTAAAAAAGGAAAAAACAGGTGTAATTGCACAATTATGTTCGCTAGATGTTTCCACATTGGAATCATCTATTTCTTCAGATCTCCAAAAAGTATTGGACAATCATTCCAAGGTGTTTGAGACTCCCAAAGGTCTCCCACCTATTCGTGATCATGATCATGCTATTCATCTGATTCCAGGAAGTGTTCCTCCAAACATCAGGCCGTACAGATATCCCTATGCCCAAAAGAGTGAAATTGAACGTATGGTTGCAGAAATGCTAGAGGCTGGTATAATTCAACCGAGTCAAAGTTCTTTCTCTGCTCCAGTAGTATTGGTGCACAAGAAGGATGGATCATGGCGCATGTGTCCGGATTATAGGGAGCTCAACAAGCTCACTATTAAAGATAAGTTTCCCATTCCTGTCATTGATGAATTACTGGATGAATTGCATGGATCAATTTACTTCACCAAGTTGGATCTTCATTCAGGATATCATCAAATCAGAATGAAGACTAAAGACATTCCGAAAACAGCATTTAGAACTCATGAGGGTCATTATGAATTTTTGGTCATGCCTTTTGGCCTTACCAATGCACCTTCAACATTTCAAGGTTTGATGAATTCCATTTTCAAACCATTCCTTAGAAAATTTGTGTTAGTATTTTTTGAAGATATACTAATCTACAGCAAGTCTTGGAAGGATCACGTTGAACATGTTGACAGGGTGCTACAACTATTGGAGGAGAAACAATTATATGCAAAAAGATCCAAATGTTTCTTTGGAGTACAAGAGGTGGAATATCTGGGTCATATTGTATATCATGAAGGAGTTAAGGTAGACCCTAGCAAAAGTAAAGCCAAGGAATGGAAAATCCCCACATCCATAAAGCAGTTGCGCGGATTTCTCGGGTTGACAGGGTATTATTGCAAGTTTGTTAAGAATTATGGGAGAATAGCAGCATCTCTAACAACATTATTGAAGAAAGATGCATTTTCATGGATACCAGAAGCAACAAAGGCCTTCGAGCATCTTAAAGGGGCAATGTGCCAAGCACCGGTCTTAGCTACACCAGACTTCACAAAAACCTTTAGTGTGGAATGTGATGCTTCAGGAAATGGAATTGGTGCTGTTTTAATGCAAGATGAAAGACCCATTGCTTTCAAAGTCATCCAATCAAGGGAAAGTTTTTGCACAAAGCTATTTATGAGAACGAAATGTTGGCAATACTCCATGCACTTAAGAAATGGCAAGCCACGACCCTACCTAATGGGAAGACACTTCAAGGTAAAAATGGATCATGATAGCCTTAAATACTTTTTAGAACAAAGATTATCCTCTGAAGAGCAACAAAAGTGGGTCACAAAGATGTTGGGTTATGACTTTGAAATCATCTACAAAAAAGGGAAGCAAAATGTGGTGGCAGATGCACTCTCAAGAAACGATGAGGATGTGGAAGCATTGATGTGCGCCATTTCTATTATCCAACCAGATTGGATAAACGAAGCAAGGGAGGAATGGAAGAATGACGAAGAAGTGTGGGCACTTATTCAAAAGTTACAACAAGACTTCAGTACGTCTGATACATTTAGCTGGCAAAATGATTCGTTATGGTATAAAGATCGCTTATACCTCTGTAAGAATTCCCAGCTAAAACAAAAGATTCTTATGGAATTACACACTTCTCCCTTAGGAGGGCACTCAGGATTTTTAAAAACTTACCACAAGGTTAAGAAGGAATTTTTTTGGGAGGCCCTTAAATCAGATATTTAAAAGTTTGTGGCGGAATGTTTGGTTTGCCAACAAAATAAAGTTGAAACAATTAAGACACCGGGTCTATTACAACCTTTATCCATTCCAAGCCAACGTTGGGAGGAGGTTTCAATGGATTTTATCACAGGTTTACCCAAGTCTGAGGGAAAGAGTGTCATCATGGTGGTAGTTGACAGACTTACCAAGTATGCACACTTTTGTGCATTATCAAATCCATTTAAAGCTAGTACAGTTTCTACTGCATTTATGGAAACAATTCAAAAGCTACATGGAAACCCAAAGATTATTGTAAGTGACAGAGATCCCATTTTCACTGGAAATTTTTGGACAGAATTATTTTCTTGTCTTGGTACTCAGTTAGCTCATAGCTCATCTTATCATCCTCAATCTGATGGGAAAACTGAGATAGTAAACAAATGTTTGGAAGGATATCTTCGTTGCTTTGTATCTGATAAACAGACACAATGGGTCAAATGGTTGCCTCTGGCTGAATGGTGGTATAACACTTCCTTCCATACAACAACAAAAATGACCCCATTTATGGCACTTTATGGATATCAGCCACCATCCATCACATCATATTTAAGAGAAGATTCTAAGGTTCAAGCAGTGGAACATCACATCGAACATCAACAACATGTCCTCCAACTCTTAAAGGATAACCTCTTGCTGGCACAGAATAGAATGAAACAACAGGCAGATCAACATCGCAGCGAAAGAAGTTTTGATGTAGGTGATTGGGTATTCCTATGGCTACAACCATATAAGCAAATGTCCCTCAAGCAAGCTAAGAAGGATAATAAATTATCACCAAAGTATTATGGTCCATACAAGGTGTTGCAAAAGATTGGTACTATGGCATACGAACTGGAGCTTCCTGCAGCTTCTCAAATGCACCCAGTTTTACATGTTTCATGTTTAAAGAAGGTTATAGGCGACAAGATCTGAATTCAAACAATATTTCCAGAACTTGACGAGGAAGGAAAAATTATATTGGAACCAGAAGCAGCCACAGAAACAAGAACTCGACAGTTACAAAATCGATCAATTTCGGAGTATCTTATCAAGTGGAAGAACTTATCCACTGAAGATTCCACATGGGAGGATGAGAATTTTATATAGAAGCATCCAGAACTACTGAAGCATTGAGGACAACACTTTTTTGAAGGAGAGGGGCATGTTGGGTCCCTATAATACTAGTGATTACCCCATTACTATTGTAGTTGTATCCCTTATTAATATTATTGTGCCCCTATTGTCCCCATATTGTTATTACTGTGCCCCATAGAATCCCTCTATTGTTATTTTTGTGGCTTTATAGTATTATTGTTAGGTCGGCTGGGTTATATTGTAACTCCTTAGACTCCTATACATAGAAAGGAGGTTTTGTCATTTGAATCATCGAAGTATTGCTCATTTATGTAATGTAAAGGAGGTTTCCCCCTCGAAGAGGCTGAATTCTAAGGCATGGATCTCTTTTCTATCTTTTTTTGAGCTGGTTTCATAACAAAAAAACACGTCTCATGTCCCCAGAAACGGCGCCAAAATGTTACTGCTCCAACTAGTAGGGGACCTAAAGGGGAATCCCTAAGGGCAAATGCTAGGCCAAGGGCAACAATGGAGTCTAAGACCATTGTCACCTTAGCTAAGGCTCCCTTCTATTTACGGACTTTCACCGATGGGAGGAGACATAATATGTATGGAGCCACCAATGAGTAACAAGTCAATGGATATGAGTGACCTCGGCCCTTTCCGAGAAGGTTTTGAAGAATGGGACTCAATTGCTTTCTAAGCAAGGGACAATGTGCTTCCAAGGAAAGGAGGAGGATTTTGGGAGTTGAATATTTGAGAGTAGACATTGAAAGGAGTTTCCTGTACCCTAAATCCTTTTTAAAGTTGGTATCTCGGATCGTTCTAGAAGAATGGTCTTTTGAAGGAGCGGGACAACATGGGCCAAGTGGACCCTAGACAAGGTGATAAGGATCAAAGAAATTATTTCACTCAATGATGTTATTTTAACCCTGAGAAGTGCTAGCCTTGGGGATGGCAGGGCAAGTTTTGGTCCCGAAGCTAGGGCTTGGCTTTTCTCCCAACTCCACTGTCGGAATGTCTTCAAATCTGGAGGAGGGCTAGAAGAGGGACCAACACAGGAGACACTACGAGATCGAACTTTTTCAGTGGCTAACTTGTGGGGAAAATGATGCCCTAGGCACCCCAATGTGGCTAAACTTGGGAGAAGGTGAAAGAATAGGAGTTTTGGTGACCACCCTTGGTAGATTAGTGCCATAATACTTGGGATCAATGTTTTAAGACTCCGACTCCGACTCCGACTCGGCCGAGGATCGACTCCGACTCCGACTCCGAAACGGTAATGACTCGGCCGGCTCGATTTCAATGACTCGGTCGTTGTAAAAAATACATTAAACATTTATTTTTTTAATTAAAAGACATAATTTTAAATATTTTAAACATAATTTTAAAAATTTTCATTCATGTTTCCAGAATACAAACACACGGCATTATAATATAGATGGAAGACTAGGGGGTTATTCCCCCAATCATGGAGGGATATGTTAATAAGCTAGCATAGAAAATATAATGGGCATTCCCAAACAAACCAATTCTTAGAGAGATTGGTAAGCACTACCAAAGTTTGTTGATGGAAAGTGTGGTTGTCTTGAAATAAAACTATTTTTCAACAAGAACTTGATAACCCAAGGATCACAACTGCAAAGGCATGTGGATTAATGATGAAAACCATCAAAGTGTGGGGAATTAAAGGCCATAACACCCTATTTCTAGATCAACAAGAGAAAGATTGGATAGTTGATCTCCTTATGGGGTAAACCACTTGATGAATCTCAACATTCCAACAACCCTCACAAAGATGAAAAAGCTAGCTTTGAAAGGAGGTAGACTTCAAACAATTGCAATAATCACCACACAATCATATTCTTTGTTTCATAAAGAGTTAAAGGGCAACCCAATGGTAACAATTGTTGAGACAATCATCCTTGATCCACATGAAGATCAAGAATTCAGCTTTGAAAGGACATTAAGAATAACATAACGTAACCATGTTGAAGCTTCGCATTAAAGGGCTAAAACTCCTGGACCCAAGTTGCATCAAGAATATAATTGTCATCAGGGATCCTTCTTTAGTCATCAAACTTATGAATAATGTGACTACTCTGACTGATGGCAAACTTGCTCGGCATATTTTGAGAATCCAAAAGGAATCATATTGCTATGGAAATGTAAGTATTTCCATGATCTAATGGGGCATAGTTTTTTGGTAGATAGCCTCATCAATAATGCTTCAAAATTGAATGGTGGAGTTTTAAAAACAATGAGGAATATCCTCCTTCCGATACAATAGTTTTTATAACAAAAGTCATCCTTGAATGCATGCCCTCCATGCTGCATTTTAAATGAGGCGCAGATCATATAGATGGGGGAAATTTTCAATTGACATTATCACTCCTGTACCTTTGTACACTGCTCAGTTAACGAATAGCTGGCACTTTGAATTGATCTTGACATCAAAGTGTAACGAAGGTGAGATTATGGAGCCATTCATAGGTTTTGGTAACTCTGGTTTGGAGAGTCAGAATTGGAGCAGAGCTCTGTAAAGCTTGCCACCCCTTCAACTGCTTTCTTTCAATTCAACTCCAGCATATCACCTGGGAAGTAACCGTCCCTTTAGGCATGTCTGGATTGGAGCAGAGCTCTGTAAAGCTTGTCACCCCTTCAACTGCTTTCTTTCAATTCAACTCCGGCAGATCACCAGGGAAGTAACAGTCACTTTAGGCAATGTCTGGTTGAACTTTCAGTAGTATGCTTGGGCACTCTTGATTTATTTATAAAATGTGGGTACAAAGTGGCCTGTGTGGAGAGCCTTTTCTTTGGGTTTGGAAAGGAATTGGGTATATTGTCTCCATGCCAACCAGTAAGGACAGTGAGTATGCTTGCAATCTCTGTGAATTTGTGTTCAAAAACAATCTGTGTTAAACGAGAAAGAAGCAGCACATCAAATGCTCGAAGAAGTGGCCATGGAAAATCAAGAATCACAGCCCGCATATATCAGCTAGGTGAAAAATCCCAAAAAAATGAATATTTTAATGCGGTTTACGTGTGCCTGGCCGTTCCCTTGTGACTCAACCGAGCCATATCGGAACCGGCCGGGTTGGCTGAGTCATGGGTGACTCTGCCAACCGGACCGTTTCCAAGGCCGGGTCACTCCCTCCAGCTGCAACTCGGATCAACTCGGCCGTTTCGGTTTCAAAACGGCCGGTTTTTAAAACACTGCTTGGGATAATGGAGTCTATGTTGATTATGTGTAATATTTCTTGGTTTCCAGTCAAGGCGGCCTCAAAATTACTTCACAAACCCTTTAGGTTAAGTGAAAGCAATCTTGTAGCGTTTATACTTCAAATGCACAAGATGAATGTCTTGTCAAGGTCAAATTTTACCTCTAGGATATTTCGCTCATACTACAAGGGCCAATGCATGGAGATAAAGTTATGATAAAGACAATCCCACAATATTAAGCAACAATTAGCCTTAAAACAATGAAAATCTGTTAAAATTGGCAACTAGGGCCAAACTCCACATGGGTCATGTTATTTATGGCAACTGATATTTTTATTGGATCCCTCTTGTCGAGAGGTGTAGGATTGATCGAAAGATCATCTAATTCCGATAAGTATTTATGGAGATATGAATTTATTTTGATTATGGAATTATTATCAAGCCGACTAGCAACTTATGTAGGCTCTAGAAGCCCAAACGTCATGTCTATTCAACCTCTACGTTTTAGTATAAATAGAAGAGAACTTCAAGTCATTTCTACACACACTTGGATTTCTTTCTCTCTCTACTTGTCTTTGGGTTTTAGTAGGAGGAGAGATCCTAAGGAAAAACTGGAAAAGCCGAAAAAGCTAGAAAAGCTGGAAAAGCCAAAAAAGCTAGAAAAGCTGAAAAAGTAAAAAAAGCTAGAAAAGTCGAAATTGCTGGAAAAGCCGAAAAAATTAGAACTGCCAGAAAAGCTTAAAAAGACAAAAAAGCCAAAACTGCCGAAAAAGCCAAAAACACTAGAACTGCCGAAAAAGCAAGAATTACTGAAAAAGCCGAAAACACCGAAAAAGTCAAAAATACTAGAAAAAGCCAGAAATGCCAGAACTGTCGAAACTGCCGGAAAAGTCGGAACTGCTGGAAAAGCCAAAACTACCGAGAACTACCGAAACAGCTAGAGCATCTGTCTCCGAAGGAAGGCAGCATGATGTATGAGATTATGAGCGACATTATGAGTAGCATGATGATATGAGCATGGGCAGCATAATGATGCATGATGATATGAGCATGGGCACCATGACGATGAATGAGATTGTGAGCATGGGCAACTTGATGATGAATAAGAACATGGAAGATGCAGCATGATGAGAAGCATGAAGATGAGAGCAGCTCAGTCATCAAGGTTCAACACATGTGACAGTACAAGGTGTCACACGGTAATGTGCAACAAATAGACGAGATGCAACACTATGATAGGTGAACGAGTCACCTTAGAGAATCAATGGAAGCAATATGTCTTCAACTGATCTCATGCCGATATCAAAAGTCAAAGTGATTGACTTCTATTGTAAATGTACTATCTCTCTCACTTTCTCTGTTGAACTTTGAAGAACATAAAAGAAGAATTGATCAAGGGTTTCCCCACATTGGCGTTTGTCCCTAGCTAGCACCACATCTTGTGTCCTCTTGTATTGGCTTGTCTTTTGCGATTTATATTTATGTTCTATCTGCAGTTTACTTTATGTTGATGTGATTGCTAATGTGGAAAAGAAATTGAAATAAATTGCTCTAGCATAGAACATACCTAAAGGCTAAAATTAACATGGTATCAGAGTGGAGGTGAAGACAATGCCCAAGCAAGAGTGAAAGAGCAATCACCAGAGAAAGTTGGGACAAGACAAAGGATCAATGGGTTCCTCATAATTCTCATAATTCACCCAGGGTGAAGTCGAAGCAGAGTATATTATCAGAATGGTGCAACAGAAGTTTCTGATGGCCTACCTAAAGATCACTTCATTGGGAAGTTCGGATCTAAGGGTAGAAGGAAAGGCAGAGGCCTTGGTTGTAAGAACTTCGACCACTATTTAAAGGAGTGTCTGAATGGCAGAGACACATCTCTTGATGAAGATGACAATCATTCCTGGGACATCTTCAATGATCAAAGGAATGACAAGTAATGCAGGTCATCAAGGAAATGGTCGACTCTTCAAAGAAACGAAGGAACCCCAGATATGAAAAATCAATTGTTGTTTCTGATAAGATAATGAAGTGTTATCTTGTATTGGCCCTCTCCTTCAAATTCTTTGGGAATCTGGCTTATTGATTGTAGTGCTTCAAGGCACTTCTTCAGATAGATGGGTGCACTCTCTAATTTGGTAGAGAGGGAAACAATTGTGGAATTATACTTGGAGCCGATGCCCCCTATCTCGGAAAAGGTGTAGGGAATGTTATCCCTCAATTGAATGAGAATAACTCGATTCATTTACTAAATCTCCTTTATGTCCCTGATCGCAAGAAGAACCTGGTGTCCATTTTAGAAATGGAAGTCTAACATTACAAAGTGGCACTCATCGACGGAAAGGTACGTTTTTTAAAATAGAATTTTCAAAGATGTTTTTGAGTTCAGGGTTGTATCAAGTTGCAGGAAGTCCACTAGGGACCAAGTCCACTGACACATAGCACTGGAGGTCTGTGAGTTAGATAGTGACCGGATGCCTGAATTCAAAAGGAGCATGAAGGTACATGTCTGAGATGTACCAAAGGAAAATGTCTCAAGGGGACCATTCCCCTCATGTAACAAGTTTTGAGATTCATGAACAGGAATCTCATACAGGTGGAAGAAAGCCCTCTATGGCTTGAAGCAAAACACCCCAGGCATAGTATGAGAGTATTGATTGTGACGCTGAGATTCACTGGGAGTGAAACCAATCCAGACCATTACCCAAAGGTTGTGGATGATAGACCTCTCATACCAACACCTTATGCGGACGAACTATTTCTGACAGGTGCAGACCCTCTCATTTGCAGAAGTAAGAGGGAGTTGGATTTCGGACATATGTTTGTCAGTTAGCATGGTGAGCTCATATTTGGTTGAGCCTCACTGGATTGGTGCCAAGAATCTTCTGAGATATCTTTAGGGCACAATCTCTCATGGATTGAGATACACTTCCGGAAATATGAAAACTGCATGATTATTTGAATGTTGACTGGGCAGGCAGTGTTGAGGATCACTAAAGCACTTTTTAGTGTTGGTTCTCTTTGGATTCTGCTTCGATATCATGGATGAACAGGAAGCAGAAGTCAGTTGTTATAAGTACCGTCGAGACCGGATACATAACTACGAGTATGACCTCGTATGAAGTTTCCCGTTTGTGAAACTCTTCAGTGAGTACACATGATGAATACCACAGTGATTCTCTGTGACAACCAGAGGTGGGATTCGATAATTAAGGAATCTTGTATTCAATGATTGCTCTAGCAGATAGACATCAGATACTGCCTTATCTGCGATACGGTAAGTCAATGAGAAAGGAGGCCCCATGTATAGGTCACTACACTTTGTCAGAGACCTGTGGAAAGATCAAATTTGTGATTTTCCCGAACGACTTGGAGTCATCAAGAGACCCTTGTAAAAGAGTACTGCATGTTGCATGTATTGAGCTCTGGGAGCTCTGGGGGCTTGCGGTTCTTACTGGAGCAACATACGACCACAGGGTGACTGACCCTCTGTTAGGCCCCTATACTACTAGTGTAACCCCTTATTGTTATTAGTATAACCCACTTATTATATTGATGTACCCATTTAGTGCCCATATTGTTACTATTGTGTCCCATAGAAGCCCACTATTGTTATTATTGTGCCCTTACATTATTATTGTTATGTCGGCTCTGATTATGTTATGACCCCTTAGACTCCTATGTATAGAAAGGAGGTCTTTTCATTTGTATCATCCAAGAATTGTTCATTTATGTAATGTAAAGGAGGTTGCCCCCTCGAAGAGGCTGAATTCTAAGGCGTTGATCTATCTTTTCTATCTTTTCTTGAGCTGGTTTCATAACATTTGGTATCAGAGCTTTGGATTCTAGGGTTTCGCTGCTCCAAACAGGTCATCGTGGCATTTTCGCTATAACCCTTTTTCTGTGACGTTTCAGAAACTTAAAAAAAACCCATTTGAGAAGAAATCGCGCTGAACCTTAGGTCCAAATTTCAGAGCTTTTTGCGCGATATTTGCGGAGATATGATCTGAGGAAGTTGGTCTTTTTGCAGACTCCTGAATTACATTCAAAACAGGTGACCTGGGGAAAATCGTCATAACTTTCTCTCTGGGGATCGGATTGAAATTTCGTAAAAAGGCGCAGAAAGAGGACGGACTGTAGTTTCTTGTATGCATTTTTCAGATCCAAAGGTCGAAACAGTCACACGTGGCACTTCATACAATTTCGCTCTTCTGGAAAGGTCTATAATCAGGTCATCTTGGGAGATTGTGCATAACTCTTTCTTAGAGAATCCAATTTGGATCAGACTGGTGGCATTGGAAAGAGGACACAGAGGACTACTATAGGTCACAATTTTAGAACTTAAAGATCCGAAAGTACAGAGTTACAGTCATTTCAAGGTCGGGCTCCTAAAATCAAGAAAAAGCAAGATGAGGAAGTTTGATGGCAAGGATCCGGTAAATTGGATACTTCAGATGGAGCAATATTTTGATCTACATGGTGTACAACTATTACAAAAGGTATGTATTGCATCTTCATATTTAGAACCAGATCAACTTTTATAGTACGAAGGGCTTTGTTCTCGTAAACAACTCGTTACGTGGTCAATTTTCACGGAGGAAATGATAGCACATTATGAGGATACAAAGAGCAACACCTTCTTTAGAGCAACACCACAACAATTGGAAAGAGTAAAAGGGCTTTGTGACATAGCGGAAAGCAAAATTATGGAAACTAGGAAGCGTACCCCTCACAACTATAAAGATGGAAGTGTTGTTTCTCTTAGCCTTCCACAACCTACAAGGGTTACACCACAACAATTGGAAGAAAAAAGAGAAAAAGGGCTTTGTTACAATTGTGATAGCAAATGCACTAAAGGTCATAAGTGTGCTGAGAAGAAATTATTTTACATAAAATATGAAGAGGAGGATGAAAAAGATCAAGAAACATCAAAGAAGAAGATATACGCCAGGACCCCACCCCAAAGAAAGAAGAAATGAATCAGACCATATCTTGTAAAGCATTGGCAAGAATTACCACTCCTCAAACTCTCAAGATAGAAGGACATATCAAGAAGAAAAAGGTGCAAGAAGTGAAAGATCACATCGAGAAAGAAGAAATGAATCCAACCATATCTTTTAATT
Source organism: Pinus tabuliformis (assembly GCA_031772625.1). Taxonomy (NCBI): domain Eukaryota; kingdom Viridiplantae; phylum Streptophyta; class Pinopsida; order Pinales; family Pinaceae; genus Pinus; species Pinus tabuliformis. The sequence continues at coordinate 1,115,342,523 of CM062809.1, forward strand.
CATTGTTTGAAATTACCACTCCTTAAACTATGAAGGTAGAAGGACATATAAAGAAGAAAAATGTTCAAGAAGTGAAAGATCACATTGAGCATCAAGAAATGAATCCGACCATATCTTGTAAAGGATTGGAAGAAATTACCACTCCTTAAACTCTAGAGATAGAAGGACATATCAAGAAGAAAAAGGTTCAAGCAGTGAAAGATCACATCGAGCATCAACAACAAGTTCTCCAACTTTTAAAGGATAACGCCACTTCGGTGCAAAATCAAACGAAACAACAGGTAGATCAACATTGTAGTGAAAAATGTTTTGATGCAGGTGATTGGGTATTTTTACTACTACATCTCAAGCAAGCTATTTATGAGAAGGAAATGTTGGCAATACTACATACACTTAAAAAATGGCGACCTTACCGAATGGGAAGACTCTTCAAGGATGAGGATGTGGAAGCATTGTTTTGTGCTATTTATATTATCCAACCAGATTGGATAAACGAAGCAAGGGATGAATGGAAGAAGGACGAAGAAGTATGGCCACTTATTCAAAAGTTGCAAAAGATTCCAATTCAAACAATATTTCCAGAAATTGAAGAGGAGGGAAAAATCATATTGGAACCTGGAGCAGTCACAGAAACAAGAACCCGACAGCTACGAAATCGATCAATTTCAGAGTATCTCATCAAGTGGAAGAACTTACCCGCTGAATATTCCACATGGGAGGACAAGAATTTTATACAGAAGCATCAAGAACTACTCAAGCGTTGAGGACAATGCTTTTTGAAGGAGAGGGGCATGTTAGGCCCCTATACTACTAGTGTAACCCCTTATTGTTATTAGTATAACCCACTTATTATATTGATGTACCCATTTAGTGCCCATATTGTTACTATTGTGCCCCATAGAAGCCCACTATTGTTATTATTGTGCCCTTACATTATTATTGTTATGTCGGCTCTGATTATGTTATGACCCCTTAGACTCCTATATATAGAAAGGAGGTCTTTTCATTTGTATCATCCAAGAATTGTTCATTTATGTAATGCAAAGGAGGTTGCCCCCTCGAAGAGGCTGAATTCTAAGGCGTTGATCTATCTTTTCTATCTTTTCTTGAGCTGGTTTCATAACACCCTCCCCTGGTGGTGCGCACTGGGACAAGATGATTCTCTTTCTTGTGGGACAGGATGATTCGTTGTCCTGTGTAGCAGGATGATTAGTTCTCTTGTGAGGTCTGGATGATGTGTTCTCCATGACAATTTTGTAGCAGGATGATTAGTTCTCCTGTGAGGACAGGATTGATTAGTTCACCTGTCAAGGCATCTTACCCATGCAGTCTGGACTCATGGGAAGTACCTCTCATCTGATCAATGAGCAGGAAAATGAGGATAGGGACCATAGTAATACCGATGGACGCATCACTGTATCTACCGTACTCCCTATGCTAGGATGACCTTCATTGATCTGGGATCAATGAGTACTAGTCTGGGACCAGTGGTAGCAGTTGTACCCACTATGACATTGACTTCGAGTCAGTAGAGGACTAGTCTGGGACCAGTGGTACATACTTTGAGACTGACTTTGAGTCAGTAAAGTACTGGTCTGGGACCAGTGGTAGGAGTTGTACTTACTATGACACTGACTTCGTGTCGGTTGAGACTAGTCTGGGACAAGTGGTACATACTCTGAGACTGACTTCGAGTTAGTAAAGCACTGGTCTGGTACCAGTGGTAGGAGTTGTACTTACTATGACATTGACTTCGGGTCGGTTGAGACTGATCTGGGACCAGTGGTACATACTCTAAGATTGACTTTGAGTCAGTAAAGTACTGGTCTGGGACTAGTGGTAGGAGTTGTACTTACTATGACACTGACTTCGGGTCGGTTGAGATTGGTCTGGGACCAGTAGTACATACTCTGAGGCTGACTTCGGGTCAGTGGAGGACTGGTCTAGGCCCAGTGAGAGTGGTACATACTATGACGGTGACTCCGGGTCGGTTGAGACTAGTCTGGGACAATGGTATGCACTCTGAGACTGACTTCGGGTTAGTGGTGAATGGTATGACTCACTCTTGATCAATTCTTCTTCTTCATAGTTTAGTAGAGCTAAGTTGAGCAGAGCAAATCCAACAGAGCCTAAGTTGCAAGAAATGCTGGAGAAGGGTCCATTTCCGGCCGGAAATGAAACGGAAATGAGGAAACTCGTACCGTACGGCCTGGAATCTTGTTTCTGGTCGTACTAGCTCATTTCTTGAGGAGGAAATGTGGCCAGTACAACCAGAAACACGTTTCCAGGCCGTATGGTGGAGTTTCCTCTTCTAACTTGACTTTTTCTTGCATTTTTTATTTTTATTTTTTCACTTATAATTTTTTATTGGGCGACTAAAATATCTTCTGGATACTTCTAGATGTCTCTCAAGTTATAAAAAAAGAGGATTTTTTGAGTGGGGCTGCCTAATGTTCAAGCCTATGGCCCTAGTATTGATATGCAGTTCATGGTTTGAGAGTGGTTTCGCCCTCATTGGATTTCATATGGAAAAAGTAGAATTTTAGATCTCACTCAAAATCCAACAAACTTATTTGTTTTTTAGGATTTCAGGATTAGGGGGATTGCAATGTCTCCATTGGATTTTGTCATGTACTAGGGTATGGAACTTGTATTTAATCAAGAGAACCAAACCCTCTATGCAGGGGAGGCTCCCAATAATCAAGAGCACATAGGGTACTAGGGTATGGAACTTGTAGTTAATCAAGAGCACGAAGGTCGTTCGACTATGTAGGAGGAGACTCTCAATCAAGCACGAGACAAGAAATTAGAAATTTCTCGTGCCTGATTTTGGATATTGTTATTTTCATTATGTGATCATTCATGAATAAATGTGATGTAAATTTAGAGACCTATAGTTTATGCATTGACAATTGACAATTTAACCATAATGTAATAAATTAGAATGTATCATATATGCTTTATGATTGCACATATTTCTTAAATGTCCTAAGAGATATATATATATATATATATATATATATATATATATATATATATATATATATATATATTGCATTTCCCCGTTTCCAAAATTTTGGGGGTCACGTTTCATACCAGTGCGTGTTTCAGAAACTCGTAACCATTTCCCCGTTTCGTGCAACTTAGAGCAACACTGAGTAGAGCAGAGCTGAGCAGAGCAGAGCCAACAGAGCTGAATAGAGCAATGCAGGGCACTGATGGCAGAGATAGTACAGCCAGGCATATAGATCAGCGGATGGAGTTCTCCCTAGTTGAGAGGGAGTGTTAAAATTGGCAACTAGGGCCAAACTCCATGTGGTTCATCTTATTTATGGCAGCTGATATTTTTATTGGATCCCTCTCGTCGAGAGGTGTAAGATTGATCTAAAGATCATCCAATTCCGATAAGTATTTATGGAGATATGAATTTATTTTGATTATGGAATTATTATCAAGCCGACCAACAACTTATGTAGGCTCTAGAAGCCCAAACGTCATGTCTATTCAACCTCTACGTTTTAGTCTAAATAGAATAGGACTTCAAGTCATTTCTACACACACTTGGATCTCCTCCTCTCTCTACTCGTCTTTGGGTTTTACTAGGAAGAGAGATTCTAAAGAAAATCCAGAAAAGAAAGAACTGCCGGAAAAGCCGAAAAAGTCGGAACCAGAAAGGCTGGAAAAGATGGAAAATCCGGAAAAGTCAAAACTACCGAAAAAGCTAGAACTGCCGGAAATCCAGAACTGCCAGAAAGGCCGGAAAAGTTGGAAATACCAAAAAAGCCAGAAAAGTCGAAAAAGCAAGAAAAGTCGAAAAAACCGCAAATGCTCGAACCGTCGGAACTGCCAGAAAAGTTGGAACTACTGGCAAAGCCGGAACTACCGGGAACTGCCGAAACAACCGGAGCATCTATCTCCGAAGGAAGGCAACATGATGTATGATATTATGGGCAACATTATGAGCAACATGATGATATGAGCATGGGCAGCATGATGATGAATGAGATCATGAGCATGGGCAACTTGATGATGAATAAGACCATGGAAGATGCAACATGAAGATATGTTGGAAATACCGAAAAAGCCAGAAAAGCCGAAAAAGTTATATATATATATATATATATATATATATATATATATATATATATATATATATTTTAAATATATATATATATATTTAATAAAACAATATATCCTACGTGTCTTGTTCTAGGGGGTCAACATGTCCGAATCCGACACTCGAATCCCGAATCCCTGTGTCAGGTGACTTGGGACAAAAGTCATAAAGAATAGCATCAAAATTTCGTACTTACATGCAATCGAGTATATCCAATCATTCACAAATGACAATAAAGAAGCTCCAAGAGAAGATAAACCAATAACCATACACCAAAATTCATACATAAATGCTCCAATTCATCCTCCAACAAAAGTGCGAAATTCTCTAAAGAAGAGAGAGATCCAATCCAAAGTGATAATGAGAAATGATCTCACCTCACTTGTATTTATACACATCTAAGGAATTTGAATTAGCCTCCTTGGCCTACATAAGCCCCAAGAATAAAATAATGTGTTAATAATACAACCTTTTGGTGACAAGTCCACGAAACTGAATGAAAAGATAAGCCTCTCAAGAGGTCAAATAATAATCTATGCATGTCGTAGGGCCCTCTAAGATGCCCAATGAGGTCCATGAGTGCCATAATGAAGAGAAGGAACCTCAAAAGCAATGGACAAGGGGGTGGCCCCTTGTGATAACCTGTGGTGCTCCAAATGACATCTAAGGGCACACAAGTGTCCTCATGGGTCTCCAAACAAATCGAAGATGTCTGTAGGTTGCCCTCAAGGGCTAGGATGATGGTGTAGGTGATGCCACATCATCGTGAAAGTCCTGGATCACCTACCAAGTGTATGGTGTAGATCTGGGGCCAGCTGGGCATGATGGATCAAACGCATCCTCTTCATCCAAAAGGTGAACCACAATCAATCTCTGAATGGATGTGGGGATCAATGGATTGTACTCTGCTGCTGTGGAGGCCCATGGCTCTTAACACTCACCCTACATGTGCCAATGTAGCCCTCTAGAGGATTAGGACCCCGTATAGGAAGACCACACCCCAAATGGAAACCATTTTCAATCCTGCATAAGATTCAATGCGTCCGCTAGCCTTCCAGTACAACAAGTCATTAGAGAAATCGAGTAAATGAGCCTACCTAATCATGGAGCACAGGTGGGGACTTCATAATGGTCTGCCCTTCCATAATGGGCTTCGAGATGTGCCAATGTCTCCTAAACTCCAAATGGGTTAACCAAGCACCCTGTTAGGTGGTTTCTACCTTTAAAGAGGGTAATATAATCAAAGTACATCCGTCAAAAGATGGTGGCAAGTGATAAATAGGTGAATGAAGTAGGGGATGAGAAGGGAAACCATGGGTCACATGCTGGCGTACAAGGGTAGCTAATAAGATGGGAGCCCACTCTTTGGGTTTATAATGTGTAGGAGGGAGCAATTGTGGTACATGAGGTGTCCCAACCTTGGTTGTTTTCACCCTTCTTTGTATTCCTTTTGCTTTTTATGATTTTCTTTGATTAACTACTTGGGGCTCAAGTGGTTAGAGCATGATGTATAAGATATAGCAATGAATTCTCCCCCTTTAAGGTGGGGAGGTTCATCGCCCACCAAGGGTTGGGACAATCATGGGTTCTTATATGATGAAGAAGGCTCATATAACCTGATGTAACCAAAGTGATGGCCATGATGATGGGGTAGAGCTCATGTATTGGCTTTTGCCCACATGCTAAAATGTTTTTGTCCTAACCATCTTTTGCATTTTGTGGTACGTTTTCTATTAAATGTGGTCATATATGCTTTTAACTTTCTTTTCAGCTGCATCAACCTCCAGGCTTCATTCTAGGCCATGACCCCAAGTGTGGGCAAGGGGAAGGGGCAAGCTAACCCTATGTGTACCCAATGGAGGAATGTGGACCCAGGCGGGAAAAATGATGGATGGGATGATAATGAGTGGATAGAGGCTAATATAAGCTAATAAGGGAGTGGGACCATGCAACCAAAATTAGGGTTTACTGTGAAATACCATCCCTGAAACCAAATGGTCAGTAAAAGAGATGCCATGGGACTAGAATCCAAGGTTAATTCCTAGAAGGGGTCTAGGGGATAGAAGCACTGACCTAGCCCATACTTTCTGCCAAATCCCCCCATTAATCTATGCCCAGAGTGTCCATGATAAGCAAACTACAAAACTCAATTTCAAAATGATAAGGCATAGATTTAGATTCGGGAGGCCCACCTTCCAACATACGATCATGGCAGATGAGAAAGGGACCACATGGCTGGCTCAAGTAGCGGAGAAATGGCACAATGAGCTAGTTGATGACTGATGGCTGAGGACCATCTTGGAGAAAAATTTTCTCCTAAGGATATTACCCACAAAATGATGGGTAACATGGTGCACTGTACAACCCTAGCAAAACCTATTGTAAAAACCATCTTGTTGCTACTAAAATTTGTCCCATAAATGTGTACGTCTTTTGTTGGGTTGTATGGCCTCTTGAAAGTGCTTTTGCACCTATTGTGTACAACCCGTTCAATTTTTGAGAGCTAGGTTGACCTCATTTTGTTGGTCAAACTGTTTCCTCTTTTTTCCTTTGAACTTGCACATGTAGTGTGTTGACCACTATGTGTCAACGACCCATAGTTGTACACCCCTTTTTTCATGAACGAGATATTGCTTGATCGATGTGTTCATGCCATCCAGCTATCATCATCAATTTGATCATCATCTTATAATGTAAACCCACTTTGTATGTGTATAATGTAAATAATCTTAGTAGATCTGTGTCGTGTATGTAATCATCTAGGTAAACCTACTTTTCTGGTAACGATCTACATTCCGGGAGCTTTTTTGTCTCACTGATCCAATCTCGGATAGTTGACAGAGTTTTCCTTCAGCCTTACCCCAAAGCTGGAATGGATTTTGTCATTGGGATCTTAGGGGAGTCCTAGTGTTCTAGATCGAGTCTATGTAAAAGTGATTTGGGAATAATCTTACCCATTTGGTTAAGTTATTTTATTACAAATTGCTTGATCTGCTAGATTATATTTGTGAACTGGGTAGTCTGTGAGGGCTTTTGCAAATGGGTTTTCCCCTTGAGATGTAAAAATCATGATGTAGAGTGTTTTTAGGGTTAAAAAAATAATTTATCCCCTCACAGGTCCTAGGTCCTAGGTAAATTTAAATTTTCCAACAGCAAAATTCGTGGGTCCTTAAAAAAACAATTTTAAGAGGTCCAAGGACCAAGGTTAATTGATTATTTTGCTAAATTTTATGCCTTTGGTCCCTGGGGTTAAGTCAAAGTCAAAATTTTGAGGAAATTAATTCAGAAATTTAATTTTTGAATTAATTAAAATGCATTTAATTGAAAAATTCAAAATTTACTCAACATTTAAAATTTCGACGGATGAGATTAAAAGAAATTTGATCCTCATCAGCGGTCGAGATCACTTTGACAAGGATCACTCGAACTAGCCGTTGGAGGATTTATCTTTAAATAGGAGGTCATTTGTCATTCAATAGCATCTGATCTCTGGATCGTGTACTAAGCTCTCAAGCTCTCTTGTATACTTTTTGAATTAATGCAAAAGTCTTTGGGGTTTCAACGTGTTGTAGTGTTCCTCTTCATGAATTTATGGTAACATTGTTTTAATTTCTGCTTAATATTATGTGAAAACTATCAATCAATAGCTCTCTTAGAATAATCTGAATATAGGTATCTTATTCAGTTTGTTGGATCAAGGGTAACATTTTTAATTTTGATTGAAGTAGCAGGTATCTCTATTTTTTTAGAATTTTTTGTTGTTCTATTTCTCTACTTGATATTGGTGGTTGATCTATTGTTTGCAAAAGATCTTTCAAGTTCTCATTGAGAATTTAGGGATAGTTCTTGGTTGGACCAGCCAACTCTCAACACATTTTCTGAAAAGCCTACTTCATATAAGCCTTAGGATTTATCTAATGATAATCTTTTTTTTGCAGGTGTTTTTGGGCTAGTACTTCTCTAAAATTTCAAAATCTTTTAAATATTTTGTGGAAATTTTGATAGATTTGGCTATTAAGAGCCTTAGATTATTAGATCTGGGAGCGGAGTTGGACTCATACTCCTCGGATCTGATAGATCTGTAAATCATTTGTATAGATCTGTAAATTATTTGTATAGATCTGTTATTTACTTGTGTAGATCTGAAATTTTGTAACATAATTTTGAATTTTAACACTTGGGTTTTTTGGGATTTTCTCTATTTTTGTACATATTGGGTATTGGGGTTTTTCTCTTTTCACTTTTGCATAAATAAATCTGAGAAATCAACCAAGAAAATCTTCAGATCTGAGCTAGATCTAGACCTTGGAGGGCAAGATCTGGACTCAAAGATTGTTTGCAGGAAGAGATCTGATAAATCAACCAAGTAAATCTTCATATCCGATATTTTTCAAGCAGATTTGGGGGTTTTGAGACAGATCTAGGCCTTGGAGGGCAATATCTTATCCCAAATATTTTTACAAGGCCAACCATTAAAGATTTTGCAATAAATTTGAAGATCTGAAACAAAAGTAAAATAAATTTTCTCAGAACAAAGGTTTCAAGTTTTGGGGCTTCTAAGCCTAGATCTGCCTTCTCCTAGTCCAACACTAGTTCTATTGGGCCTAGTGCTAGCTCTCATTGGCCCTAAATTCCCTTGCTCCATTTCTGATTTGAATATTTGATTTTTTGAAGCTAATCATTAGTGGGTTTCTGTAGAAAATTTGGTAAAAATTTGTGTTTTAGATATTGAAATTTTTTTGGCAATTTGGGCAAATGACCTTCAAGGCCTAGGGCCTAAGGGTTTGATCTCTAAACCATCTTTTCCTCACTATTTTCTACAGCAGTCATATACCTTTCTAATAGTGGTGAAAAACACATCTAAGTGGTTTGAAACTAACTAAAAAATTGCTAAATACATTAATAAGTTATTTATGTTTGATGTGTATCAAAAATTTGGCTTAGATCTACATTTTGCGTCACTGTTATCTCTAAATAATTCTGTTTCTGAAGTCTGAAATATAACCGTGGAAAAATTTCATGTGGGTTAGCCTAAAATCAGTTCCTAAGTTGTCTAATACATTAAGGAATTAATTTTTTGAGTTGGGCATTCATCATTAGGCTTATTTCATGTTATAATTGCTGGTTGTAATAAGTATATCAGATCTTATATAATTCCGGAAATCACATCACAACACGCTGAAATTTTTTGATAATTCATGTGGGTAAGTTTGGAAAATTTCCGGTAAATTTTTGGCATAAAGATATCATTAATAGCTTACTGTTTTCATTGTCATATTGCTGTTGTCATAAAGTTTTTCTCACTACTGTCCTAAAAATTAATTTCTGAAAATTAAATACTCTGTCATGGAATTGTGATAAAATGCATACCCTCTGTTTCATAAACTGAGTATTTTTTTTAGAATCTGTTGGCATTGATATCGAATTGCAAAGTTGCCTTTGTTCTCTTTGAGCTAAATTGTATCAAGAAGATTTGAAATAAGTTGGTGTTTTAAATATAGTATATTCAAGAGCTTATTTTCTAAGTCTTCATCTAAAAAAGGGCGAGCATTTCATTTGGGTGATTGAGAGCTTTTGCGGCATAAGTGTTTTCCCATTTTTTTGTTCTCTTTGAGCTAAATTGTATCAAGAAGATTTGAAATAAGCTGGTGTTTTAGATATAGTATCTTCAAGAGTTTATTTTTTAAGTCTTCATCTAAAAAAGGGCGAGAATTTCATTTGGGTAATTGAGGGCTTTTGCGGCATAAGTGTTTTCCCATTCTCAGTCTAACTTCATCTCATCTTCTGGTGCATTTGCATATAAGTTAACTTTGCATAGATAAAATTTACTTCCAAGCATAAGCTTGGTCGATAGACAGATAGATCTCCATCCGTCTTTTCTTGAAAAGCTTGTTTTAATAGTACTTAAAACGGTGACCTTGCAGTCGTCAGAGCCACAGTTCTCTGCAGTGCCGGAAACACTGGGTATGTTAGAATTTCAGGAGAGGTATCGTTAATCACACCTTAGTGTGCTTCTCCTAATCTTCTCTCTGCCAATTACTACGAAATCAGGCTCAACACAGAAAGGATTGAAGGGTTCACATTTAACTAAAATTAACCAAGATTCTTGCATCTCACATTAATTTTAGGATCTGAATTTCATATAAAACAGTGATTCATCTAAGCAGCAGTTGCTAATCAATTACTTGGTCTTAATTTCCCTAGCAAGATCGTTGACTCCATAAGGCACTGGTATAAATCGTTTAAAATCTAATCAAATCCTATAAGTCTTGCTATATCTTAATCAAATACTTCAACGCTTTATTGTGTCTCCCGAACTGGTTAGTTCCCAACTAGTTCTTCTTCATTCCAATTTTTCATAGGGTCTACACCCCCTAGCCTATTGTAGGGAGACAACTTAAACGAAGAGATTGGGGATCAAGGTGACCCCTGATATGAGCCGTTGTTGCGGTGCCTAGGCATTCTGTGTGACAACATAGTGAAAATCCTTCATCACTATCTCACTTGTGTTTTCATAACACTCTGTGTCTTTTCCTTTCTCTGTCTTTCTTTCATAACATTGAGTTGATGACCAAATCTCCATAACCCTAATGACTTAATGAGATTAATGGTTGAGATAAATCCCAAAAGACAATGAAGATTAGGTCTAGTCAGTAATGTAAATACTTACATCTTATTAGACATTAATCAACTCACTGATAAAAAGACTCTTCAAATTAATTATTATAGTTAATTAAAAAATATAATGGACCTTTTTGGATGACTTCCACACATATGCCACCAAACCTGTGTGGAAGTTCCTGATGCTACAAACATCAACATCTTACTCTTAGCCATTAGATATTATAGATTATATCTTCTCTTATCCTGTTTTTATCAGAGTGGCCTTTGCACTCCCAGCTTGTATTGGTACTAATGTTCTTAACAATCCTTTTGAGCTATTTTAGGTCATTTATCAAACACCAATAAAATTATCTTATATTAATCTTCTCATATATCACCCAACTTCATAGGTCTACTTAAAAAGGTTGCAATAAGAAGATACTAAGATAGACAAAGGACCTTAAAAATTCAAAATCCTCCAGTGAGACAAGTTTACTTATTTTGACATCAAACCTTCTAGTTGACACTAAATTCCAAAATATATTACACCATTTATAAGGAAGTAAACCTGCCTAACAACGATACTTTTACAGTGGGTTTTTTTTTTACCTTTTCATCACTATAAGTAAAATCAATTCATAACAACTTTAAATCCAAATGCAAGGTAGAAATATGTCTAAAAAGCCAAGCATAAAATAAAAGAAGATTCTATTCAATGAACATATTTATTTAAATGGAGGGGAAATAAAAAAAAGGTTCATATCTACAAACAACAAAAAGGAACAAATTGAAACTACAAATCAATATGTGGAAAGAGAACATGCATTGAAAGTTAGTAATTTAATGGACAAAGATATGGCTTTATCTGACAATTCTTCATTTGGTAACCGTCTGGGTCTATGCAGCATTGCAACATCAATGTCAAAATTTGCTTGAACCTGTTGCAATGATCCCACGGTATTTGTAAATGGTATATCAAATCTCCATAAACAAACAATTAAAACCTCTTTGTAAGATAAACAATTAGTTAATACATGCAAACATTATACATAAGATAAATTTCCATGATACTTTTCATATTCATCTTAGTGAATCAATTTACCAATGCACAGAGTATTGAACAAGTATATTAGAGGCCAATGCAAATGAAGAAAAAGAACAAGTCACTTATTGTAGATGGCCATCATATCAAATGGATGGACCAATGGCAAGTCATGCAGCATCATCAACTTTTTCATTTCTTGCCCATGAAGATCCCTTTTTCTGGAATAGATTGGATGAATCAAGTGACGTGAGGGTAAATAATATAATGTAGTCGACTTATTATGGATGTGCCATCATATCTAGTAGATGGACCAATGGAAAATTAACTTGTTTGTTTTTTTGCACATGAGAAACCATGTTTTTGAATCAATTAATGAATCTAGTGATGTCAAGGATACAAATTTATAATGCAACTTCTTGGAAGGTGTGGTTACAAATGTGAGGGTAAAGAGCATAGTTCAAGTCATTATATGTGATGCAGTTAATTATGTTACGGCAAGCAAGACATTGTAGGAAAGACAATGCACACTATTTTGGACTCTACTACCCCTCAAAATGCATGGACTCTTTCCAGCAACATTATGCCAAAGAAAAGAAAAAATTCAAGTTCAGGTGACCAAGGGTAAAAGATATGTAAATTTTCCTTGTGTAATCTTATTGTTGGTAATGTTTGTACCCTTTAATATTAGTGATCAGGTCCCTATAGATGGCATTATTATTACTAGACTCCCTATTATTTGATGAAGCTAATATGTGGGGGATATTGAATTTGTTTCCAAAGATAAGACAAGACCCTTTAATATGTATGATGGCTGCCATATCAGAGGGCAGTCAGCAAGAAACTCCTCTATGGTACCTGGCTGTTATTATTTTTCTACATCATTTAATTATGGTTTGGGTAGAATATCCTCATTTTGGTGCAACAGTCCTTCACAAAAACATAAACATGAGTATAGGACTAGCAATGTAGTGCTTAAACCAAAAACAAATCAAATTATGCTTGCAAATTAAATTCCTAAATTCAGATAATGCCCAAAACAAAATATAATTTCAAATTAAATTCTGAAGTTCATCTAGAATTTACCACTACAAGAATTTTATCAATTTTAATAAACAAACATCTACTTGGTTTCCATGTATGAAGTCGATTCTGAGATGTGGCTCCAAATTCGCTCCCGTTACGAAAAGACCAAAGCCTCCCTGCCAAACTGGGTACAACCTAGGTACTTAGCTCCAAAATACTTCACAATTGATGCACGCTGGACCCCGTGCCCAAAAACTTCAAGAACAACCAAGGCTCAGTCCTTACTGTCAATAACACTCTCTTAAAAAATTTCTCCTTCCTTCTCCCGAAAATTTCCCTTCCTCCATTACTTCATCTTTGTTCCCCTTATATTTCTCCCGAGGGCACTTCTCGAACTTCCAATTGATTGCATGTCTGCTTCTTTTTTGTTTTGGCCTCATCAAAAGGGTAAAGAATTTATAATTAGAGGCGGTGGTCTCTCTTAAGATCACAAATTTACCATTACTTTTGGAACCTGAGCGTATAAGATCCACCACCCTCCATAATATTAATGTTGTAATGTGCTTTTATGATTTGGTTGGGTTAGGTAAAAATAACATATTTGTCAATTTGGGGTAGCATTGGATGTGCTCTAGCCATGAAAACTAGTGGAAAGGCTTGTTGACCACTGCGTGTCAACTTCCCATAGCAGTACACCCCCTTTTCTTCGCAAAAGGGATAATGCTTGATTGATGTGTCCGTGCCATTTGACAGTCATCATCGACTTGATCATATTATGTTGTAAACCCAGTCTGCATGTGTGAATTGTAAATAATCTTAGCAAAGCTGAGTCATGTATGTAAAGTGCCTAGGTGGACCTAATTTCCTAGTGATAATCTACATTCTGGAAGGTTTTTTGTCTCACCGATCCATGATCGGCAGAGTTTTCCTTCAGCCTAACTCCAAAGCCGAAATGAATTTTGTCATTAGAATCTTAGAGGAATCCTAGAGCGTTGATCTGTTAGATTATAGTTGTGTCGCAAAACTGGGTGGTCTATGAGGGTCTATGTCAAATGGGTTTTCCCCCTGGAGATGTAAAATTGTAAAAGTCATGATGTAAAGTGTCTTGAGGGTTAGAAAATGTTTTAATCCTCTCATAAGTCCTAGGTCCTAGGTGATTTTTCCAAAGGCTAAGTTCGAGGATCCATTTAAAAATTAAAATTAAAAATTGAAAAAATAAAAAAATAAACAATAAAAAATAAAAGATATAAATAATTAAAAAATTAAAAAAAATTAATAAAAATAATAAAAAAAATTAAAAAAATAACTAAAAAATAAAATAAAATAAAATAAAAACTTAAAAAATAATAAAATAATAATAGGTCAAATTTTTGAGTAAATAAATGCAGAATTTCAATTTTTTAATGCATTTAAAAATTCGATAGATGAGATTAAAAGATATTTTGATCCTCATCGACGGTCGAGATCATTTTGACATGGATCACTCGAACTAGCCGTTGGGAATTTTTCCTTTAAATAGGGTGCTAGGGGTCATTTGAGATGATTCAATCTTGTGAGTCTTGCGCTGAAGAAAGCTCTCTTGTAAACTTTTTCTGGTGCAAATAAAGAAAGATTTTGGGGTTGAAATATTGCTAGTGTTACTCTCCTGAAGTGCTGTGAGCTGTTTATTTTCTACATAATTTTATTTTCAGCCATTAGTAATAGCTTAATGTAGAGTATTGTTGAACACAAGTATCTTGTTCACTTACTAGGGTTTGAATGGTAATAAGATTTCTGAAATAATGGCAGGTATCTCCATTGCATCTGGAATCTAGTACTGTTTTTTCCCTCTTTATTGATGGTTGAAGTGAGCTGTGTAGGAAACCCTTATTGAGAAGATCAGTGGGCATTTGGGGAAGTTCTCGGCTGAACCAGCGAACTCCCGCAAAGCATTCTCTTGTAGAGCCCAACCAGTTTTGATTCTGGGTCTGACATTTAAAGTTTATTTTTCGAATTGCATGAGAGATTTCTGAAGTATCTCATAGTAAATCTGATATTCTGATAATATTACTGTGATTATTGACAAATCTGGCTGCTTAAGAGTCGAAAAGTTGTAAATGCTGTAATTATTTCGCTGATTTAGGGTTTTAGTTTTGTTTTCTGCACATATTATTTTTGGGTGTTTGTCTTTCCATTACAGGTTGCAGGGTTTTCTGAAGATTTCCGAGGGTTTATCTAAGTTGTTTTGCTGTCCAAGGGTTTCAATTTCAGTTGTTTTCAGATCTGGAAGTCTTTGAGAGGGTTTCGTCTGTATTGCAGGAAGAAAGTTCTCGAATTCTTTTTTTTTTTTTGTGAACTGGGTAAAACCCTTGCCGCTTCACCATCTCTAGATTCGTTTCCATCTGCATCAATTCACTTGTTGCTTGGCTCGAAAGCCTCACATGCTGCTTGTGCTCCCCCTCAATCGTTGTTTTGTAATCACGAGTTCACCCTTTCTCCAACATTCCAACCTGCAAGGAGTCGATTTTTTTTACGTTGCACCATTTCTGGAACTCTTCCACCCTACTAGCCATACAGCAAGCCTCAAATTCAACCTGTGTTTACCTTTCTTCAAAGCTGCCATTTCTCCTCCACGTAGTTGCTTACTATCTCATCCACCAAACTCATTCATCTGCTGCCCCTGCGTGCCAAATCTTGTCCATCATCGCAGTCTTCTCTGTCAAACCACGCATCACTTTCTTCTTCATGCAAATTTGGTCTTTCATTTGCTGCCGTTGCAGCCTTTGAATACCTGCATCCATCCTTCAGTCATCGCCCTCCTCACGCAGCTTGCCTCGTCCCTCCGCCATCGAAACTCCAGAACCTGCACAATCTCCTTCATCGTTTCCTCGTCCCTTCACGCTGCTCCTTGCGTTGATCTATGTTCAATCCCTCTGGCGTCCACGCCATCGACCTGACCTGTATATCAGCAAGCAACAAAAAAAAAGGAAATCGATTTTTTTTATGCATGTTTCAATTAGCGTATTAATTTTTTATTTTTTTTTAATGAAACGTTTTGTTTTTTTTATACACAAAAAAGATTTAAAAAAAAAATCGATTTAGCGTAGGTGTTTTTTTTTACTCTGTATGTTAGACTTTGATTTTGGGCATAAACGATATTAGCTTTGTTTTATTTTTTTACTCTAATAAATTAAAAATTCGATTATCAGGTTTAGTTTTGTTTTTCTTTTTTTTTAATAAATCTCATATAAAAAAAAAAGGGTCAAGAGTTTCTTTTTATTTCTTTCAAAATCTTAGTTCTTCCATTCTGATTTTTAAAATTAAAAAAATAATAATAAAATAAAAAGTTTAGATTAGACTTTAGTTTGAATTTAATTATTTTTGTTTTATTTTGATTTTTGGCTTAGAATTTTTATTTAAAAAAAAAAAAAATTACATAAATTAGGTGTTGGATTAGAGTTAAGTTTTATTTTAGGATTTAGATTTAATTCTTATTTTTGTTATAGTTTAGTTAAGTTTCATTTTACTTTAAAAAATAAAAAATAAAAAGGTTTCCTTCTAATTTAGTTTAGATTTTAGTATTATTTAGGTTTTAGATTTAAAGTTTCATTTACTAAGTCTTTAGTCTTGTTTTATTTGAAAATATAAAAATATTTTGGAAATTTTTTGCCAGTTTCAGTCTTGGCTCAGGGATTTGTTATGTTTGCGATATATCTTTTCTGCTGAGGCTAAAATTTTGATGTGGGAATAATATTTATCATTTCTTTATATGGTTAAACATGCTTAAATGTTCATTTGAAGATTAACTACATGAATGTGATCTCTGGTTAGCATTTTACGTGGTTGTTTAAAGCATTTAATCTTTCGAAATTTTAATTGCTGGAGTATTGTTAAGCCATTGAGCGTTTATTGATTATCTCACATTTGGTAAAAGTTAATCTTTGTTTGAGTTATTTGATGGTAAACGATTGTTAATGAGTTCATATTTCTGCAGCATTTGATAAATAATCGTTTAATCATTTATTTCATAAGGCACTGGTCTATTAACTTAATAAAATCAATTAAGTGCTTATTTCCCCTCGTGTCTCCCAAACCAACTGGTCCCCAGTTGGTCATCCATTATCCCATAGGGTCTACCCCCCTTAGCCGCGGGAGACAGGTTTAAATGGAGAGATCGGGGATCAGCGTGATAGCGCCCTGTCTGAGCATTGTCGTGACAATCTGTGCAACAACAAGGCTAAAGCACAAGAGATCTCCAAGACCCAGAAATTGTTTTGGAAAATTCCATCTGGATTAAGAGTTATTAAAATAATTAATATTTTTAATGAGTTCCTAAGTCTAAACTTAGGAAAATAAAAATATTAATAGGTATTAATAAAGATAAGGATGAGAAGCTTCTAAGAGACGAAGATCAAGTCTATTTTAATCTTAATGGTTGATTATGGACTTAATCTCGGTTGTTGATTCATCAATAGGAAAAGTATAAGAGAAGGCTTGAGGGTCAATTGGAGATTTACTAAGGGAGACTAGTTAGTTTGATTTCTGGAGCAGGGCTTGCTGAGAAATTTGAAATAGAACACTGGATTGCAGCAAGAGGTAGCGAGTACGTAACAGAGAGGCAGAGACAGTGCCAAAGGACCAACGCAGAGATTAAAGAGGCAGACACAAAGCCACTCAGGAAGTTGGACTGCGCAGTGACTAGAGGGCATGCATGGGTGACACAGAGAGGCCAAGTGCTAACGCAGAGAGACCAAGTGCTGACGCAGAGAGGCAAAGTGCTGATGCAGTGAGGCAGAGTGTTGACGAAGAGAATCTGGGAGTTGCGCAGAGGCTAGGAGCCTAGGGGAAGCACCAGAGGATTTATCTCTGTTGGGTGAGCTAGTTTGGCACCCTAGTTGTACTCAAGAAAAGATGATTAATAAAATCCTCCTCTGCTGCACTAGTTTTCACGTATTGGGTTTTTCCGGGGACAATTTTCCAAAAATAATTGTGTTGATGTGTTTGATTCTTGTCCATATATTTGTTTTTGTATAATGGTGTGATATCTGCAGTAGAATTTACTTTAATATTTACTGAAGGAATTTCATAAATAACTTATTGAAAAATAAGTAGGTAAAATAAATCAATTGTTACAGTAATAGAATTTTCACATGGTATCAGAGAAAAGAATCAAAGACAGGAAGGGAAAATCAATTATGGGTCGAGATCATGATGCAGAGGCATCTACGTCAGGAGACTCGTGCAGATTTTTAGAAAATTGCACAAGAGATAGAAATTTCGATTTATCTATGCATTGGAGGAAGAAGTTGCCTGTGTAACAAGCCCTATATCATCAGAGGTATGGTATACAGTGGAGCCTCGTGGCATATCACAAGAATCTGAGAATGTTTCTTAGATTATCAAGAGGAAAGGATGAATTTGAAAATCACCATGGGGAATAAGGCAAAGTGTACTCCAATAGGGAAGGGTACTATAGTCTTTCAAACAGAAATAGGAGAGCGGTTTTGGGCTACCATGTGTTGCACATGCCAGGAATGGGGATGAACTTACTTTCCATCTCACAACTTCAAAGCAAGGGCTATGACGTTTTCTTCATTAAGGAGAAAGTATACGTCAAACACTCGAGTTGGAAAAAAAAGTGCAAATCGGAATCGGAATCAGAAGTAACAGGTTGTACAGGCTACAGCTAGAATCACCAACGGCACTGATAGGTAGCAATGGAGACAAGGATTTGAATGAATTATGAAACAAAAGAATTGGACATTTGCACCATGGGGCTCTGAGAATTCTCAGGAAAATTGTATAAGGAGTTCCAAATCTTAGTACAAAACGAGATGATGTATGGAGAGGATGTGCTCTGGGCAAGTATGCCAAAGCAACATTTCCTAGAAGTAAAAACAGGGCCAAGAGTGTACTAGGATTGATACACTTAGATTTTTGCGGACCAATGTCCACTAAAGCTCTTAGTGGTGCCGAATATTTCGTCACCTTCATTGATGACCACTCCAAGAACACTTGGATTTATCTTCTGAAAACCAAGGACGAGATGTTCTGTCGATTCAAAGAGTTCAAGGCTTTGGAGGAGAATCTGATAGGGAAGAAAATAAAATTTTTGCGCTCAGAGAATGGTGGAGAATATGTCGATAAGGACTTCACCGATTTTTGTGCCAGGGAGGGCATCAGAAGAGAGTGGACAACTCCTTACAATCCAGAGCATAGAGTAGTAGAAAAAAGGAAGAACAGGACTATCGTAGAAGCAACTAGGGCCATGATGTATGATCAGGATATGCCAAAATTCCTATGGGCAGAAGCATGCAACACGACAGACTATGTCCAGAATAGAACTCCTCATAGGGCATTGGGCAAGATTACTCTAGAGAAAGTCTTCACCGGGAAGACACCTAAAGTCATCCATTTCAGGATATTTGGGATTTTAGCATATTGTCGTACCCGTTGAGAAGAGGAAGAAGTTTGATCAAACTGCAGAGAAAGGATATCTAGTGGGATATAGCGAGAATGCTAAGGCATATAGAATCTATCTTCTAGGGAGTTGGAAGGTAGTAGTTCGACGAGATGTGAAGTTCATGGAAGATTAGGCCTTCAAAAAATTTCGAGAAATGCCTTCTGAGGAGCAATCAAAAGATGAATCGTTAGTCAAACCACTTCAACCAGTGGAAGCCAAGAATTCTCCTTCAAAACAAAAGAGGAGCTAACAGATGCACCTACTACCAAAGTAAGAATGAGCCGGGAACTCCGACAAATTCTGCGAGATGCAGAAGATTTCAATGGAGCACTGCGAAACAATAAAAGGGAGCGAAGACAGCCAGATAGATATAAGGCCTTAGTAGCTCAGGATGGGGAGCCTTCCAGTTTTCGGGAAGCCGCTCAACATCAAGTTTGGATGGATGTGATGGTGGAGGAATACAACTCCATAATGGTGAAAGATGTCTGGGAAGTAGTGCTTAGGCCTCAGGACAGATCAGTGGTAGGTTCAAGATGGATCTACAAGATTAAATACGTTGCAGACAGTAGTGTGGAAAAATACAAAGCCAGGTTAATGGCTAAGGGGTATGTTCATAAGGAATGAATAGACTATGAAGAGACCTTCGCCCCAGTGGCCAGGTATACATCTATTAGAACCGTGATATCTCTTGCAGCACAGATGGGATGGGAGATTCATCAGATGGATGTCAAAACGACATTCTTGAATGGAGTGATAGAAGAGGAAGTATACATTGAACAACCAAAAGACTTTGAGACACATGAGAAGAAGTCTCATGTATGCAAATTGAAGAAAGCCTTGTATGGGCTCAAACAGGCACCTAGAGGGTGGTATGGTCGAATTGATGGCTACTTGTAGAAGATGGGGTTCGTCAAAAGTTATGCATATCCCAATCTCTACTATCTAGTTGTAGAGAATGAGCCTCTAGTACTAGTATTATATGTGGAGGATCTCTTCCTGGCAGGATCATCCAGGTTCATTGAGGACCGCAAGAAGAATCTAGCCATAGAGTTTGACATGAAGGATTTGGGACAAATGCATTATTTCCTGGGGTTGGAATTTTGGCAGAGAAGGATAAAATCTTCCTTGGACAAGGAAGATATGCTACATGTTGGAATTTCTAAGTTTAACCCATTAGAAATTATTCCTGTACTATCTAGTTGATTTCTTCCTACTTGTTTAATTACTTAACAAGTTATTTACCATGTAAATACTGAAAATAAACACAAGTACAATATCAACATCTACAGATCATCAACTGAAAGAAAACAAGCACACAAGTGACACAGTTATTTTTGGACCAATTTCCCTAGAAAAACCCAATGCAGGAAAACCGGCGCAGCTATTCAGAGGGTTTTATTATTATGCAATTTTCAAAATACAACTAGGGTGCCAAAAATGGCTCACCCAATAGAGAATGCTCTCGGCAGTAGTACCTCTCCTCGGAGACAAAAATTTCAGCTGATTAATCACCAGATGAACAATCCCACAACAACAATTGCAGCTCCCACTGCTCTGCGTCACTCTAATAGGGGCTGCGTCACCCTACCCAACTCACTAGCACCCAATCTGTCTCACAAAATCCTTCTAGCATTGCCTCTTGGCCCTGCATCAGCTCTGCTAGCCTCTGCATCAGCTTCTAGAGCTTCTGCGTCAGCCCCTAGACCCTCTGCGTCTCACACACTGACCTCTCCAGACTCTGCGCAGCTCCTGGATGCCTCTACGTAGCACCCAGCTGCCTCTACATCAACCTCTCTGGGCTCTACGCTGTCTCTCAGGTACCAACTCTGCCTCTCTTTTATGTATTCATCGCCACTCGTTGTTGATCACTGGTTCTATCTCTCTTAGCAAACTCCACTCTAGAGAATAGTATGATTGATCAATCTGGTGTGTTCTCCAACTGACCCTCAAGACTCCTCTTATACTTTTCTCGTTGGTACTTCAACGACCAAGATTAAATCTCTAATCAACATCTAAGATTAGATTTGGCTTGATCCATGACTTTTGGAACCTTCTAACTAGTTTTATATTTATACCCATTAATATTTTATTTTTCCTAAGTTTAGACTTAGGAACTCCATTAAAAATATTAATTATTTTGATATCTCCCAAACCGTTTAGAATCTGCCCAAACCATTTCTGGGTGTTGGAGAACTCATGTGCTTTAGCCTCTCCACCAATTTTCATGGCTAGAGAACATCCAATGCAACCCCAAATCAACACTCCCTCTTAGCAAGGATTGTGCTCTAGTAATACTCCACACTGAGCATCACCCTGATTATCCGGCACCGGTACCTGTGTTGATGCTAGGCCTCCTCGCCCAACATCCTCTGCACTGCTACATCTTGTACTGCAGCCCATAGCCCTGCCACTACCACTATTGCATCCGTACGACAGCGCCCTCTGCATCCATGTTGCTGCTAGTCCATCCTCCCAGCACTGCATCCCCTCTCATCATGTTGCATTGTGCTACTGCATACTACTACTGTACTGCAAACTTAGTTACTGAGAAGTAAGTAACTGATCCACCCAACTTCTGATATCCTTGTCAGGCTAGAAACACTCCCGATGTTGAAGCTCCCTCTACTAACCTCTACGCTGTTGCAACAACTCCCTGCATCTCGCACCGTTGCACACCTCTCTGTGCCATCCTACACCATTGCAACACTCCCATGCCTCTCGCACTATTGCAGTCTGTTAGCCTCGCACTGCCCGAGGGCTCCTATGCTATATCACTCTGTCGCTCCATCTGCATCCATCTCTACTGATATCCGCCAGTCCTGCTACCCCTCTTCGAGTTCCGGTAGCAAGGTATAATCCAAGAGGTTGGGTACCTCAAGGATCTTGCCCCTCATCATTTGCAATCAGACCGGATCTTTGCCTTCCAGATGATGAAGTTGGATGCCCCATCCAACCTGTCCTATTCCCTCAGTCCATTCACGGCCATCTCTCTGCTCTTCTCTTTCGACTCCTCTGAGTCTCTCTACTTCCCACCTGGAAGTTCTCTGTTCGGCTCCTGCTGAGTCTACTTCCCATCTGAAAGTTCTCTGTTCGACTCATGCTGAGTCACTCTACTTCCCGTCTGGAAGTTCTCTTCTGGACTCCCTCTGAGTTCCGATTTCCCTTCTGGAAATCCTTCTGCCAACTATCAATTTGCCCCTCTCCGATCGTCTGTGCAACTACAACACTGATCCAGATTCCTTGGCTAGAAATCCGCCTCGGCAACAACTCTCTCTACCTTGGTCTTGCCCTGTTAGGTGTTGTTCTGACCACAGTACCCCACCAGCTATGCTCCACAAACTACCCACAGCCTCCTATGCCCCAGCAACTTAAGGATTGAGCTTCTTGGCTCTGCGCAATCCCGACACCGATAAAACAACTCCCTCAGCCAATTGCGTCAACCCTCCTGGCCTCTGCTTGAACCTGTCTCTGCCTTCCTCAGCCTCCGCGCTGCCTCTTTCTAGCCCAAACTGATGACACAGTCCCTCTACGTCACTCCTTCCTTTGTCACTTTCTGCAAGGATCAGCTTTGTCACTTGGGACAACTGAATCTGCTGCAAATGCTCTTCTAAGTTGATGCCTTTAGTTTTCCTGTGATCTGCAACCACGCTCTAATACCATGTTGGAATTTCTAAGTTTAACCCGTTGGAAATTCTTCCTGTACTATCTGGTTTATTTCTTCCTACTTGTTTAATTACTTAACAAGTTATTTACCATGTAAATACTCAAAATAAACACAAGTACAATATCAACATCTACAGATCATCAACTGAAAGAAAACAAGAACACAAGTGACACCATTATTTTTGGACCAATGTCCCTGGAAAAACCCAAGGTGGGAAAACTAGTGCAGCTATTCAGAGGGTTTTAATATTATGCAGTTTTCAAAATACAACTAGGGTGTTAGAAATGGCTCACCCAACAAAGAATGCCCTCGGAAGTACTGCCTCTCCTCGGAGACAGATATTCCAGATGATTAATCACCAGATGAACAATCCCACAACAACAATTGCAGCGCCCGCTACTCTGTGTCACTCTAATAGGGACTGTCACCCTACTCGGCTCACCAGCACCCAATCTGTCCCACGAAATCCTTGCAGCTCTGCCTCTTGGCCCTGCATCAGCTTTGCTAGCCTCTGCGCCAGCTTCTGGGGCTTCTGCATCAGCGCATAGACACTTTGCGTCTCACACACTGACCTCTCCTGACTTTGCGCAACTCCTGACTGCCTCTACGTAGCACCCAACTGCCTCTGTGTCAACCTCTCCGAGCTCTGCGCTGTCTCTCAGGTACCAACTCTGCCTCTCTTTTATGTATTCACTTCCCCTCTCTGTTGATCACTGATTCTATCTCTCTTAGCACACCCCACTCTAGGGAATAGAATCACTGATCACTCTGGTGTGTTCTCCAACTTACCCTCAAGGCTCCTCTTACACTTTTCTTGTTGGTCCTTCAATGGCCGAAATTAAATCTCTAATCAACGGCTAAGATTAGATTTGGCTTGATCGATGACTTTTGGAACCTTCTAACCCAGTTTTATATTAATACCCATTCATATTTTATTTTTCCTAAGTTCAAACTTAGGAACTCCATTAAAAATATTAATTATTTTAATATCTCCCAAACCAGTTATAATCTGCCCAAACGATTTCTGGGTCTTGGAGATCTCATGTGCTTTAGCCTCTCCACCAATTTTCATGGCTAGATCACATACGATGCTAGAGAAAGGATATCTTGTGGGATATAGCGAGAACGCTAAGGCATATAATCTTCTAGGGAGCGGGAAGGTAGTAGTTCAACGAGATGTAAAGTTCATGGAAGATATGGCCTTCAAAAAGTCTCAAGAAATGTCTTCCGAGAAGCAGTCA
Source organism: Pinus tabuliformis (assembly GCA_031772625.1). NCBI lineage: Eukaryota > Viridiplantae > Streptophyta > Pinopsida > Pinales > Pinaceae > Pinus > Pinus tabuliformis. Next base: position 1,115,366,658 of record CM062809.1, read on the forward strand.
AAAGATAAGTCGTTGGTCAAACCACTTCAACCAGCGGAAGCCGAGAATTCTCCTTTAGAACAAGAAGAGGAGGAACTAACAAATATACCTACTACCAGAGGAAGAACGAGCTGAGAACTCCGACAAATTTTGCAAGATGCAGAAGATTTCATTGGAGCACCGAGAAACAATAAAAGGGAGCGAAGACAACTAGATAGATATCAGGCCTTAGTAGCTCAGGATGAGGAGCCTTCCAGTTTTCAGGAAGCCGCTCAACATCAAGTTTGGATGGATGCAATGGTGGAGGAATACAACGCCATAATGGTGAACAATCTCTGGGAAGTAGTGCCTAGGCCTCAGGATAGATCAGTGGTAGGTTCAAGATGGATCTACAAGATTAAATATGCTACAGATGGTAGTGTATATGCTCAGAAGGAAGGAATAGACTATGAAGAGACCTTTGCCCCAGTAGCCAGGTATACATCTATTGGAACCGTGATATCCCTTACAACATAGATGGGATGGGAGATTCATCAAATGGATGTCAAAAAAACATTCTTTAACGGGGTGATAAAAAGGAAGTATACATTGAACAACCAGAAGGCTTTGAGACACATGAGAAAAAGTCTCATGTATGCAGATTGAAGAATGCCTTGTATGGGCTCAAACAGGCACCTAGAGCATGGTATGTTCGAATTTATGGCTACTTGTAGAAGATGGGGTTCATCAAAAGTGATGCAGATCCCAATCTCTACTATTTGGTTATAGAGAATGAGCCTCTAGTACTAGTATTATATGTGGAGGATCTCTTCCTGACATGATCATCCAGGCTCATCGAGGACTACAAGAATAATCTAGCCACAGAGTTTGACATGAAGGATTTGGGATAGATGCATTATTTCCTGGGGTTGGAAGTTTGGCAGGGTAAAATATTCCCTGGACAAGGGAGATATGCTAAAAAGATTCTGAAGAGATTTAGGATGTGGGACTGTAGGTCGATGGCTACTCCAATGATCACCAACTGGAAGAAAATTGATGCATCAGAAGACAAAGATGTTGATCCCACCTTATACAGGCAGCTTAGAGGGTCCCTGATGTATCTGGTCAATACCAGACCAAATATTTGTTACGCTGTCAACACCCTCAGTTAGTTCATGGTGAAACCGAAGAGGGCTCATTGGGCAATAGCCAAACATGTTCTCAAATATATACAGGGAACAATCGATTATGGACTCTTGTACGCTAGAAGTAAGGATATGAGATTGAGTGGATTTACTAATGCGAATTGGGTTGGAAGTTTATTGGATCGGAAAAGTACCTTTGGAGACTGTTTCAACATTGGATCAGGAATGACCTCCAGACCAAATATTTGTTACGCTGTCAACACCCTCAGTCAGTGTGTGGTGAAACCGAAGAGGGCTCATTGGGAAATAGCCAAACATGTTCTCAGATATATACAGGGAACAGTCGATTATGGACTCTTGTACACTAGAAGTAAGGATATGAGATTGAGTGGATTTACTAATGCGAATTGGGCTGGAAGTTTAGTGGATCGGAAAAGTACCTTTGGAGACTGTTTCAACATTGGATTAGGAATGAACTCTTGGTGCAGTAGGAAACAGAAATCCGTAGCTTTAAGCTCAGTTGAAGCAGAATATATGGTCGTTAGCATAGCTTCATGCGTAGCCATATGGCTAAGAAAACTGCTTGTAAACCTATTCAGAAGAAGGATGGAAGCGACTAGGATCATGTGTGATAACCAGAGTTCCATAAAGCTCTCTGAGAATCCAGTATTTCATGATCATTTAAAGCACATTGATATTCAATGTCACTTTGTCAGAGACTATGTCCAATGAGGAGTTGTATAGTTGAGTTATACTCCTACAGGGGAACAAGTGGCAGACATCCTTACAAAGGCCTTTGGAAGAACAAAGTTTTCTTATTTTAGGGAGAAAATTGGGATGATAAAGAATCTATTTTAGTAGCAGAAATGGGTATGATGTTGCAATGAAGATGCAGTGTTGGGAGGAGGGACCAGTAGTAGCACAGATGCAGAGGGAGTTGTAGTGCACATGCAGTGTTGGGAGGAAGGACCAACAGCAACACGGATGCAGAGGGCACTGTAGTACAGATGTAGCAATGGCAGTGGTAGAGCCATTGGTAGCAGTACAGGATGCAGCAGTACAGAGGATGTTGGGCAGGAAGGCCAAACAACAGCACAGATACCGGCGCTGGATGATCAGGGTGATGCTCAGTTGTGAAGTATTACTAGAGCACATTCCTCGCTAAGAGGGAGTGTTGATTTGGGGTAGCATCGAATGTACTCTAGCCATGAAAATTGGTGGATCTCCAAGACCCTGAAATCGTTTTGGAAAATTCCATCAGGATAAAGAGTTATTAAAATAATTAATATTTTTAATGAGTTCCTAAGTCTAAACTTAGGAAAATAAAAATATTAATGGGTATTAATAAAGATAAGGATGAGAATCTTCTAAGAGACGAAGATCAAGTCTACTTTAATCTTAACCATTGATTAAGGACTTATCTCGGTTGTTGATTCATCAACAAGAAAAGTATAAGAGAAGGCTTGAGGGTTAGTTGGAGATATACTGAGAGAGACCAGTCACTTCAATTTTTGGAGCAGGGCTTGCTGAGAAATTCGAACGAGAAGACTGGATTGCAACAAGAGGTAGCGAGTACGTAACAAAGAGGTAGGGATAGTGTTGAAGACCAGCACAGAGATCAGAGAGGCAGACGCAGAGCCACTCAAGAAGACACAGAGGTAGCTGGACTGTGCAGTAACTAGAGGGCCTCCGTGGGTGATGCAAAGAGGCCAAGTGTTGACGCAATGAGGCAGAGTGCCGATGTGAGGGTCTTGGAGTTGTGCAGAGGAGCTGGACTAACATTGAGCCTAGGGGAAGCACTGGAGGATTTATCTCTGTTGGGTGAGCCAGTTTGGCACCCTAGTTGTATTCAAGAAACGTTGATCAATAAAATCTCTACTGCACTAGTTTTCCCGCCTTGGGTTTTTCCGGGGACAATTGTCCAAAAATCACTGTGCTGATGTGTTTGATTCTTGTGCATGTATTTGTTTCTATATAATGGTGTGATATCTGCAGTAGAATTTATTTTAATATTTACTGAAAGAATTTCATAAATAACTTATTGGAAAATAAGTAGGTAAAATAAATGAGTTGCTGCAGTTATAGAATTTTCACAGTATTATATTCCCCATTTATTTGTATAAATTATATTGCATTTTAATTTCTATATTATAGAGCATTAATCTTTCATTTTGAATAATATTCTATGGTTACCTATTATGATGATGACACACTAAAATACATATTTCAATATACTTTTGCGAGTTAGGTATTTATTTAGTATTTTCAACAATCACATCTTTTATCCTATGCTTGGAAATCTTCATAATTTAATATGAATAGTAGTGCAATGCAGGCGATGCATGCATATGTAGCTATCATATGCATGCTAATAATTCATATATCCTTTGTAATGGTAGATGAGTCATTACAAGAAATGGTGCCAAAAAATATTACCTCTCATTTTAGCAAGGTTGTTGAAGATCCTTACAACCTACTAGGCTGACACACACAGAATAGAGATCCATTGTCACCTCAGCCTACTCCTACCAAAATGGCTATATGAGGCTTTCCTTGGATGACTCCAACCAATCAATACAAAATCAGTTCCTTGTAAAGGGGCCAAATGGTTGAAGTAGAGGAGTTTATGTCACTGCCCTGCTAGTCTACTATATAAAATATGCAATAAAATTATACTAACCAACAAGAAATACATTGTCTAACAAGATATAGCATGTGAGTAGTCAAATCAAGTGTATACAAAATATGCTACCTAAAAATATTAATATTTCTGGGGGGGGGTTATTATTATATAAATCAGCTTGCTGTCTCATTATTAATTTATTACAAGTCTGCAATTTCTACAAAGTATTGTAGCAAACAACAAGATAACCCCTTAACAAACCACCCAAAAGTGCTTAAACACTTCTAGAACCAAGATCTAGGAATAGGGAGGCTAGAAGGTAAAATATAGGTCAATTTAAACCACTTCTAAGCCTTGGACCTGCAACAAAATTGAATTTTCATCTGAATTCAATTTTGAAGGTCTTGGGGTCAAAACCCCCATGCTACACACCCAAAACGTCATTTCAGTCAAAAAAGAAAAGATAAGGGTTGAAAAAACTAAATTTAAGCTACAAATTAAAGATAGCTATTAAACCAAATCTAAGTTAAAACAAGGTGAGTTTAGGCACGTGCTTGTAGAGATTGCAACCTGCAGAGTGAAGGATTTGCAGAAAAACAGTTTGCTACAGCAATGTCTTATTGCGGATCTACAATATAAATCTAAATACTATTGAATTTTCTACAGAGGTAAACAGTATAAATTGATTTTATGATATGATAATTACTTCCTAATGATATTCAACCAAACTATCTTATATCACTTATATCATTAAGCATTTATACACACAAAATCTAACCAGTAATGTACAGAAAACAATAGGATCATAAAGAGACAACCACGCGCAATAAAGAAAACAAATTTTCCCTAGGAAACCCAAACCGGGGAGAAAAACCCAACAACTCTTCTTTTCAGAGAAAATGTTCTTCAACAAGGTCTACAATAAATTGTGTAGGAATCTGTGCCAAAAACCAAGTCCAAACTTCAATCACTTCGGCTTATTTCTGCACCCATGAGTTTCTTCTATAGAAGAAATAGGATAATGAGTAAGTGATCAAATGAAGTGTCACATCATATATATATATATATATATATATATATATGGTGGGGCATAGTTGTTCATTTTGAGCCTACATGAAACCCAAAAATAAAATTTATTTCTAGGCCGACTTAGTGTTGAAATTGTAACTAGAGTCGGCCTTCATAATAAAATTGTCATTGATGTATTTATTACATTTATTATGTTTATTTATATTTTTGTTAAAAGCATGTTTTTCATGCTTAGAGTCAAAAGACTCTAAAATAATTTATTTGAGTCATGTCCCTGTTACCCACCATTTTGTGGGTGATATCCCTAGGAGAAATTTTTTCTCCATGATGGTCCTCAGCTAGCAATCCCTTGCAGTCACCAACTAGCTCATTTTTCCATTTCTCAGCCACCTAAGCCAGCGACGTGGTCCCTCACCCATTTTTCATGATTGTATGTTTGCAGGTGAGCTTCCCAAACCTAAAGGTATGCCTTGTCATTTGGTGATTGAGTATTTTAGTTTACTTATCATTGAAACTCTTGGACATGGATTTACAGGGGGATTTGGCAGAAAGAGTGGACTAGGTTTGTGCTCTTGTCCCCTAAGTCTCTTTAACCTTGGACCCCAGTCTTGTGGAATCATTTTTACTGACCTTTGGGATTTAGGGATGGTACTACATGGGAAACCCCAATTTTGGTAGCACGGTCCTACTCCTTGATCCACATATATTACCCCCCCTTCCACTCATTATAATCCCATTCATCTCTCCTCCCACCTAAGTCCACATTACTCCACTAGGTCCACATATGGTCAACCACCACCTCCCCTTTTCCCACACCTTAGGTTGGGCTTGGAACGGTGCCCAAAGGTTGATGCAAAAGCAAAGAAAAGAAAAAGCATAATTGGCCACATTTAACAGGAAATTATACCACAAAATGCAAAAGATGGCTAGGACAAACACATTTAGCACATGGGCAAAATCCAATATATGAGCTTTACCCCCTTTCATGGCCATCACCCTTGTTACTATAGGCCCTAAATAAGCCTCCTCTATCATTCAGGAACCCATGATTGTCCCAACCCCTGGTGGGTGATGAACTGCCCCACCTTAAAGGGGGTATCCACTGCTATACTTTACACATCATGCTCTCAATCCCTTGAGCCCCGAGCAGTTAACCAACGAAAATCATAAAAGGAAAAAGGCATAAGGGTGGAAAAATCAAGGTCGGGGACTCAGGGTATATAACGACCTATCTATAATATAGAGAACACAAGAATATTAGCATGCATATGATAGCTACATACGCATGTATCGCATGCACTGCACTAGTATTTATATACTAAATTAACTATAAGTATTAAATATCATGACACTCCTTCAAATAGAAGTTATATTCACCCATCAACACCTATATTGCTTAATTCATCATGATTAATGGGCAAATGCCAATGATATAAATTTAAAATATATAACATAAAAATAATTATAAAGAGATAGATGTTAAAAGTTAAGATAATCTTAAAAGATGGTTATATAATTATATATCTTAGAATATTAATAAATTATATTAATAAATTAATAAAATGATAAAAAAAAAAGATTAAAGATAAGGTACCTAATATGAACCTAGGACCTTTATATTAAAAAAAAAACAAAAAAAAGAATATTAAACCAAAACTCATAATATGTATCAATATACCTTTAAAAAGAAATACATATCACGTAACATGGGAAGAGTGTCACCATAAGGAGAAGCGGTGGGTTGCTAGTGGAGGGGGCGGCCACCGCCAAGAAACAGCATATAGGGGGCAAGGAAAGTTTTGGAGGGGCATCGGGAGCAGAAGAAAGAACCAAGGGAAGAGACATACTGAAGAGGGGCAAAATTTATAAACCGGAGTTACCAACAGAAGGAGAGCCTTATTGTCCTGAGGTTTATGGGCATGGGGGAACAGTTTGCTTCAATTGAGAAGCTTACTGGACTGAGTATCGAGGTTATGCTCAGTTTGGCTGGGTGGTTTCGGTCTTTTGGTAACAGAAGCGGGAGCAGCTTGATGCATCATCAATACAAGTAGGTACTCCATACCAAACTGAGTAATTTAGTTATATGAATGTTGGTTAAGTCATTTACGCTGCAAACAAATTTGAAGAAAACACATATTATCTTTTAGAGCTTTACATTTCTGGTTAAATGACTCAGATCCTTACAGGGTAACTCATGTACCATGATTTCTCCCTCCTACACATCATTTACTCAAGTATGAGCTTCCATTTCATTAGCTACCCTTGTACCATGGCCCTTCATCCCCTACTTCGTTCCATCACTTTATCACATGCCACCAACATTTGAAGGATGTACCAAAGACATACCCCCCTTAGAAGCAGAAACCACCTAATAGGGTGCTTGGTTAACCCCCTGTTGGCCACTAGACCTGAAGATTATATGAAGACTCCACGCCCAAGGATGATCCAGAGGATAGTTGTACCATCATATATCATTAATCAACAGAGTCTTTTAACTCTACTTCTATCTTCTCATCATCTTTCTTGTACTCAGATTCCACACCCTACGGGGAATTGTAATAAGTGATACTAATAGGGTGCTTGGTTAACCCCCTGTTGGCCACTAGACCTGAAGATTATATGAAGACTCCACACCCAAGGATGATTCAGAGGACAGTTGTACCATCATATATCATTAATCAACAGAGTCTTTTAACTCTACTTCTATCTTCTCATCATCTTTCTTGTACCCAGATTCCACACCCTACGGGGAATTGTAATAAGTGATACTAATAATGATGAGTTTTTGAGTCTGTAACAGGCCTAGGGTGTTGGGAATCGATCAACAAATGAATACACCTTAGAGTGATGAGCAATTGTGGACCAGTTGGGTTGGGAGACACAAGAGGAAACAAGCACTTAATTGATTTTATAAGTTAATAGACCAGTGCCTTATGAAATAAATGATTAAACGATTATTTATCAAATGCTGCAAAAATATGAACTCATTAACAATCATTTACCATCAAATAACTCACAAAGATTGACTTTTACCAAATGCAAGATAATCGATAAATGCTCAATGGCTTAACAATATTCCAGCAATTAAAATTTCGAAGGATTAAATGCTTTACATAACCACGTAAATTTCAAATGCCAACCAGTAATCACTTTCATATAGCTAATCTTCAAATGATCATTTAAGCATAAAAAATCCTTGAGCCAAGATTGAATCTGGCAAAATATTCCCAAAATTTATTGTATTTTTATATTCTCAAATAAAACGAAATTCAGCTAAAGCAAAAACTAAAGTCTAAATAAATGTAACTAAATAAAAATCTGAACTCTAGAACGAAAAAAAGAAGAAGTCTAAAGATTATTTATTTATTTTTTTAAATCCTAAACTATAAAAGAGATAAAATCAAATTTAAATTAAAACCTAAAACCTAAACTTTTATGTGAAAACAAAAATTTAAAATTTTCCCTTTTGAAACATAACTAAAAGGCAATAACAATCTAAACTAAATTAAAATAAACCTTTTATGCATGCCTTTTATAACCCTTTTTATTTTTGTTTTATTTTATTTTATTTTAAAGTCAAAATAAAATAAAACCAAAATTAAATTAATTTAAAATCTAAAACTAAATTTAAATTTAAAGCAAACTAAGCTAAATAAAATTAAAACTATGTAACCAGAAGCCTAAACTAAATCAAAATCTAAATAAATAAAAAATCGAATTGAAAATAAAATTGAGCCTACGCTCACTGTAAGCATAAATTATGAAACGTAACTTAAATAAAGAAAATTGAAATACGATTTTTGTTGCAGGTTTGCGGGTTCAAGAAATTGGACGACAGCGATGAGAGCGATGCCAGAATGGCAGAGAAATGGAGCTAGGGCTACAGTTTGCAGGTGAGCGAATGCTGGAGCTGAGGAGAAAAATTCGACTGCGGCAGCGGATTGAGGAGAAAGTAATGGATTTGCAGCGGAACGGAGTGCACGCAATTGGAAATGAACGCAAGCAGCAAGGAGAGGCATGGAGGAAGTTGCTGCGGATTTGAGTGCAGTTGTGGAAGCGTTTTTTGCAGGTACGCGGATGAGAAGAGAAAAGACTGCGCAAAGAGGAGCTAAGGCAAGCAACATGAAGAGTTTGTTTTTCAGGTTGAAGGCTACGTGGAATGCTTTGTCGTTGTTGTGTACGCAGGTCTACCAGTCAGAGAATAATGACAAAGTAGAGACCAAAGGAGAGTTGGACGTGCAACACGCAGGTTATGGAAGCATAGGAGTTGTGTGCGTGTGGAGAAAGGCGTGGAATGGCAGACAGATAAACAGATAGCAATGTAAAGATCGAATAAACGCAGGCACAGGGTGAATCTGACTGCGTGAAGGGTGAATGGCCAGTGTTGTAGCTTGAACAATGCACACAAAATTTCAAAATCCTTCTGCAAAAAGAAACCTTCCAAGCAGCAACAGAAAACCCTTGAATTTCTTCAGAAAACCCACTTTGGATTGCCTGGTGGAGACCCTGAAAAGCTTTTAAAATCTATACCTGCAACTTGCAATCGCAAAAACAGATCACCGAGAAGTAAAATGTGCCAGAAACAAAACCGAAAACCCTAAAACCAGCTACAAATCTACAGTATTTACAAATTTTCGACTCTTTAGCAGCCAGATTTGTCAATAACCCACAGTAATATTTTCAAAATCTAAATTTAATGTGAGATACTTAAAAAACCCTGCATGCATTCAAAACTAAACTTAAATGATAAACCTAGGATCGAAACTGGTTGGGCTCTACCAGAGAATGCTTTTCAAGAGTTGGCTGGTTCAACCGAGAACTTCCCCAAATGCACGTTGATCCTTACAATCTAGATTTTCCTACACAACTCACTTCAACTATCAATAAAGAGGGAAGAAACAGTAGTAAAATCCAAATCTAATGGAGATACCTGCCATTACTTTCAGAAATTCTATTATCATTAAAACTCTACTGAGTAAAGTGTTCAACATCATTCTTCACCAAGCTATTACTAATGGCTGAAAAATAAAATTATGCAGGAAATAAAGCAGCTTACAGCACTTCAAGAGAGTAACACCAGCAAGATTTCAACCCCAAAGTCTTTCTTTATTACACAAGAAAAAGTTTACAAGAGAGCTTTCTTCAGCACAAGACTCACAAATCGAATGATCTCAAATGACCCCTAGCACCCTATTTAAAGGAAAAAATTCCCAACTGTTAGTTCGAGTGATTCATGTCAAAATGATCTCGACGTCGATGAGGATCAAGATATCTTTTAATCTCATCCGTCGAAATTTTAATAAATTAAAAATTAAAATTTTGCATTTGTTTTCTCAAAATTTTACTTATTTTATTATTTTCATTTTTTAATTTTTTTTTATTTATTATTTTTATTTTTTTATTTTTTTTTATTTTTTTGGATCCTCGAACTTAGCCTTTGGAAAAATTACCTAGGACCTAGGACTTAGGACTTATGAGGGGACTAAAACATTTTCTAACCCTCAAGACACTTTACATCATGACTCTTACAATTTTACATTTCAAGGGGGAAAACTCATTTGACATAGACCCTCATAGACCACCCAGTTCTGCGACCAAATATAATCTAACAGAACAATGCACCAAGATTTCCCTAAGATTCTAATGACAAAATTCATTCCGGCTTTGGGGTTAGGCTGAAGGAAAACTCTGCCGATCATGGATCGGTGAGACAAAAAACCTTCCGGAACGTAGATTATCACTAGAAAATTAGGTCCACCTAGGCAATTTACATACATGACTCATATCTACTAAGATTATTTACAATTTACACATGCAGACTGGGTTTACAACATAACACGATCAGGTTGATGATGGAAGTCGAATGGCATGGACACATCGATCAAGCGCTATCCCTTTTGCGAAAAAAAAGGGGGTGTACTGCTATGGGTAGTTGACACGTAGTGGTCAACAGGACCAAATTCCACTTTGGTCTGCTACTTTGAGGAAGATTATTGTGGCATTGAATTCCTCTTTTTGAGAGATCCAAAATCGACCTTAAGATCCCTAAACTTGGATAAGTAAAAATATTTATTAATTCAAAAGAAATTTCATAAGGCGTGACCTTATCAAGGCGAGAAAAACTGAAAATTGAAAATTTGAATTTCCCTCCTCAAGTGACCAAGTCGGCCTACCCATGAAGAATATAAATAGTCTATTCAAGGCACATCAATCATACATCATTCTTCTCTCTGAAATAGCCACAGAAGAAGGAAGTCTCCAGCGAAGGTGATAAGGGCATGATCAACATTATCTTAGTCTTCTTGATGGGTCGTATTCCACAGGCAAGTGACCGAGGTTGTTTGGGCTCTTTTGTGACTTGATCTAGGGCTTATTTATCCACCATTATAGGTCTGAATTTGGAGCAGAGGTTTCCACACTGTTTAAGGGCTGCTTCATATTGTTTTAGACATGAACCTCATGGAAGATCCCTCCTAGAAGCAAGTCGCACTTGATATGGCCACCTTCATCTAGGTCACAAGCCTTGATCCTCAGTTCAGGAGACCGAGAAGTTACTAAAAGGAGGCCACTATCTGTCATTCTTGAACAGTGGGTAGTATAGTTCATTCTTGAAGCATAGAAGAAGATTAAAGGATAACATTCTGATGGAGGGATCATATGAAAAGAGGTCGCAGTCATATCAAAGGTCTGCTTGGTGTGAACAGGTGCCATAAGCAGACTATATTTTGCCCTAACCAGTATTCAGAATTACAGAGAAGATGTCTCCAGCCTTTGATGCATCAGAATTTCAGATTGACTGGACTTAAGGGCAATGGTTTTAGACCTTGAATTGGCAAGACAATTTTTATTGTACTCTCTCTCTTTGTTGAACATTTGACATTTATAATAAGAAGAATTGATAAAGGGTTTTCCCCATCTTGGGGCTTTTCCCTAGCTTGAGCCATATGCTTGTGTTCTTGTCTTGGCTTGTCTTCTGCTCTTATTGTGTATGTTCTTTCTTCAGTTTTGAGTTATGAGATAATTAATGGAAATGATATGGAAAGTTAAATGGGCTAATATGGATCTCTGTAACTGTCCTAAGCTAAGAACATGTTCAAAATTTAGTATACAAGTACAAAAATTTCAGCTTAGTTCAGATGACGAATGGGTAAAGAACAAAGAGACAAGTCATAAGCCTCCCAATCCACTAAAGCAAGCTTCACCTTATTGTGACGAGGTCATTTATTCCATTGAAAAATGGCTAAATGAAGGTGACTTGCATAGAAAGGAACTGAGGGGAATTAGGTTAATACTTAGGAAATTGATCCATCACCCATGTCAGATTAAATGCAAAATGGAGAAAGGCAAGTCATAGAAGTCATGGATACTTCAAATTTTCCATCTGAGTATTTTCAAGATCGGGCAAAAAGGTCTACATTGATTACATCAACATCAACATCAAAGTCTATTAAGAAGAAAAGAAAGAAGCGGAAAGGATTTGGTAAATATGATGGCCATACACAACACAGTGTTGGGATGGTTAAAAGTCCTAAGATATTCAGAATTGGACAGGGCACATCAGAAAAGCAACCCATGGATCTGCCCGAAAGTAAGCAGGTTCTCAGCATGAACTTCATTGAGGACATCTGATGCCATGGGGCATCTTTTGTATTGTATTTCTAACCCAACTCTTTTTCATTTATGTTGCTAGAGTAGTTTCATTAGAATAAGATTCCATTTATGTATTTCTTCTTGTTGGTATATGACTTTATATGATGATATTTTGGAAGGACGCTACTGATATATGCCTTTTGTGGATGCAGATTCTAGGTCCTTTCATGCTATCACTTCCTATCTAGCACGCATCCCCATGTGAAGCCAAACGTTGACTACTGAAGTTGCACCTGAATTTTTTTAGGAAGACTCCATGCCTGAGGATATGTCAGAGGCCATATATCATCAAAGTTTTTTAACTCTAATTTCTTCTTCTCATGTTGTACTCAGATTCCACAAGCCCTGCAAGGATGATGCAAATTGATGCTAGTGTGATGACTTGAGTCATGTAACAGGCCTAGATAACTTGGGACCTTTTCATCAAGTGAGTTTACTTTGGGAGTTTTTTTACTTGGTTAATGTTGTAGTGGCTACAACTACCCTCCAAAAATTTTCCTTAGCCTGTTTTGGAGCCTCCCTACCAACCTTTCATAGCACTTTGTCTTGCTTCATCAAGTACTCAAACTTCCATGTTTTCCTCGCACAAAGGCAACCTATCGATCACAATCGATCCATTACCCTCACAGGTTGTTCACTCGAACTTGGTCCAGTTGTACTCTGAGCAGCTTCCCCTTGAAAATTGTGCATTTCTGGAGGGCAGCAAATCTTTCCTCCAGAAATTGCGCAATCCTCTCTGGCAGCCTGCTGGGCTCTGGGATTGCGCAATCCTGCCAGCCAACAGTCCCAGCAGAATTTACGCAAATTTCCCCAGCAGCACTGCTCAGCACAGGATTTGCGCAAATCTGGGCAGCAATCACTTGCTCTACCCAGAAATTGTGTAATCCTCCTGGGCAGTTAGCCCAGCTCCCAGCCAGGAATGCACCTTTTTCCCAAGCAATTGAGCAACTGCATGCATGAACAGTCCAGTTGACTAGTTCCACCTGGGAGTGAGGAGACTTGACTTGCATGCATGCATGACTTGCTCTTCCCAGAATAGAGAAACAACATACAAAAGGCATCCCATGATTCAAGGAGCTATTATTAGTAGTCGAGGGTTACATGCAAAGTTGTTTTAGAAGTTTCCCTCCAAGTGTTGCTTTTTCCTAGATTTGTGGCATGCGCGTCATGAGACCAAACTTATTTATTTGACGCATTAGAGCTCATTCATTCACATCGATATTGGAACTCTAACATCCACAGCACATCCAAGACTCTTCGACACATCTGGATCAGCGATTCATGGGTAAGTGGCCTCAACTTGTCTTTTTCAGCATTTCTATTTCCTTTTGTGTATTCGCTTGTGTGTGTTGTTTGCATGATTTCTTTGAACGCATGTTGTCGTTCACATGTATACTAGTTTTTCCTAGCTTGTTTCAATTTTCACCGCTATCTCATTGTTGTCGCATGCATGAAACTGTTTTGCATGGACGGTCACCCAACAAACGAACTGCCTCACCCACATGCATGTTGATCTGTTTGCTGAATCTTTCATTCATGTTTTGCATGCATTGTCAATCACCTTTGCTATCACTTAGTGTCGACATGCATTTATTGTTTTAGTTGCTTTCAGTTGCCCGTCGGCGAGTTGGGCCAACCTTAGCCCTGGCTCTGCCTTCACCAAGGCTGCATTGCACAATTTGGAGAAGGAAGGCTCACCTTCCTCCCCAAAAATGCGCATTTTTTCCCAACACTGGCCTCCAGAACTGTTTTGTGCATTTCTGGAGGACAATGGCTTCTTGGCCCAAGAAATTGCGCAAATTTTCCCCTAGGCCAACAGTCCTTCCTAGCTGCAATTGCACATTGCGCAACCCTAGCAGCCAGCTGCTTGACTGGATTGCACATTTCGCAGATCCGGTAGTCAGTCTTGCCTCCTAGATAGCCCAGAGTGCCTTTTGCGCAGTTCTGGCTGCCAGTCACCCAGCCTCCCAATAAAATTTGCACAATCTTGCTCATCAGTTTCCCAAGTATGTGTTGTACTTGTGTCCTTCCCCGAATTTGCTTTGTTTCCACTGACATATTTCTTGCCATTTATGCTGCTGGTTTCCAAATCTTTCAGGTGTTCCTCTGTGTCAATGGCTTCCAAGAGAACAAGATCATAGGACACAGATGGGGTTGCAGTTGGAGCAGCAGTTGAGCAAGTGTCCTCTAGTCTGACAATCTATGAAGATACGAAGTTGTATCTAGACAAGGACATGAAACTGAAGTGGCAAGAGGTTAATGAAACATTCACAGGGAATTTTGGGGAAGACCTCGAAGACCGCCACGAGTACGTGAACATTCACAAGTTCGGCTTGTACCAAATTGCATGCAGATACCTCGCGTTCCCACGCTCGGACATAATTCATTGGATCATCTCTCACACTGACCCCGAGACAATGACCTTGAGCAGTTTCAGTCGGACAAAGCTTGCAACCTTCTGGGCACGAGATTATGATGAGATGTATCAGATGTCAAAGCCCACGAATGTCATGAGTCCTCCATTCAGCTTGCCCAACAGCAAGGTGTTAAAATTGGCAACTAGGGCAAAACTTCATGTGGGTCATCTTATTCATGGCTAATAATATTTTTATTAGATTCCCCTCGTTGAGAGGTGTAGGATTAATATAAAGATCATCCGATTCCGATAATTATTCACGGAGATATGAATTTATTTTGATTATGGAATTATTATCAAGCAGACCTACAACTCATGTAGGCTCAGAAGCCCGACAGTCGCATCTATTCAAACACCAACGTTGTGTATAAATATAAGAGGACTTTTCCTCATTTGGACTCACTCATCTCATCACATCTCTCTCTCTCTACTGCGCAGAAAAGTGTCTCTCTCTCTCACATGTGAAGCCGGAAACTGCCAAAACTGAAGCTACAACTGCAGAAGTAAAGATTGACCTGTGTGGACTAGAAGATCTCCTCATCTGAAATGCGCTATAGGTTCATCTGAATCTCCTTTGA
The DNA here is from genome assembly GCA_031772625.1 of Pinus tabuliformis. Taxonomy (NCBI): domain Eukaryota; kingdom Viridiplantae; phylum Streptophyta; class Pinopsida; order Pinales; family Pinaceae; genus Pinus; species Pinus tabuliformis. Next base: position 1,115,382,057 of record CM062809.1, read on the forward strand.
AAGCCGCAACTTTTGGTGGTGGAATCAAGCAGATCCAACGGTCGGTTTGTGAGATATCGTTTACCCTAGTTTGATGATGAAACCGCTAATGCTGATGCTGTTGATCTAGGGTTTGCTACTGCTGATATGAATCAGATTTATTATACTATTTCTCTCTGCTGAATTATTGAAGATAAAAGAAGATTTGATCAAAGGGTTTCCCCACACATTGTGGGGTTTGTCCCTGGCTAGCCGCCACATCTTGTGTCTCTTGTCTTGGCTTGTTTTCTGTCGATAGTTTAATGTTCTATCTGCACTTTACTTTATGTACATGTGATTGTTAATCTGTGGAATATAATAAGAAAAAGAAGTAAACTGTTATAAGCATAGAACATACCATAACTTAACATGGTATCAAAGCTGAGGTGAAGACAAAGCCCGAGCAAGAGCAAGAGCAATCACCGAAGAGAAGATTGGCAAGGCTATCCCAAAAGAACAATGGGGCCCTCAACACTCTTTCTTGCTGAAGACAAGCTCCGTGAGAAAGCTGACTATCACGGATGGAAGATGTCTATCGATCTAACCCTAGAAGATTAAGGAGTGTTGGACCATGTGAGAGGCAATATTGTTGAGCCTCCATCAAATGCACCTTCTGCTGCCAGGAACAAATGAAAGAACGGAGAAATTAAAGCGAAGAAGATCATCCGAGACTCTATCGACAAGCGCTTGGTGGCCTACATCTCAAGATCTAGACACCTCCAAGGAAATCTACGATAGACTGGTGAGTTTATTTAAAGTTAATGATGCAAATCAAGTTTTGTTTCTTAGAAATAAGGTGAGGGAAATCAAGAAGGGTAAAGATGAGAGTATGCAAGCATACTTCTTAAGAATCACTGAGATCAAGAATGATCTCCTATCTATTGGGGAGACTATTACTGATAGAGAAATAGCACTCACAACTCTTGGAGGATTACCATCCGAATGGTATGTGTTCAAGACTACTCTTCTGAACAATAATGTAATTCCTGGTTTCGAGGAATTAATGGCTAGATGCATTCAAGAAGAAACAAGGGTAAAAGAGCAAGAAATGCCCATGCTTAAAGGTCCTCCTGCTGCCTTTTTCTTCTCATGCTAAGAAAAGAAATAATTCTGGGACTAAATCAAAAGGAAAGGCTGGACCTAAGGGTGGAAGAAAATGACGATGTTACATCTGCGATAAAGCAGGTCACTATTCAAGGGAGTGCCTTGATAGAAAGGACTCACACCGGGACGATGATCAAAATCCCTCTGATGGCAATCAAAGGAATGACAAATTCAATAGCAAAGGTAAGAGGAGAGCTGGGAATCGAGGAAGAGGACAACCATTCAAGAAGGCTAGAAATTCCAGGATGTATTAAATGCACCTGACCTCAAAAAGAACCTAGTGTCCATCTCGGCAATGGAAGACAAAGGCTACAAGGTAACCTTCAGCGATGGCAAGGTACGTATATAGAAAAATAATGTTAAAGATGCCTTTACTCTTGGGTTTAGTGTTGATTCATTATATCAGGTCGATGGAAGTCCGCTAGGTGTCATGTCTTATGACACATCTCTTCAGTCCAAACTTTGGCATCGGAGGTTTGCCCCCCTTCATTACAAAGCTATACTCGGTGTAAGACAAATGGTGACAGGGATGCCCAAATTCCGAGTAGAGAAAGAAGGTGTATGTCCAGGATGTGCCGAAGGAAATGTCAAAAGGGGACCATTTCCCTCAAGCCAAAGCAAGACCTCCAATATATTACAGTTGGTTCACTCAGGCATACCTGAGGTTGGCATTAAGAGGGAGACTACTACACCACATACTCCAGAGCAGAATGGTGTGGCGGAAAGGAAGAACCGTACGATTGTAGCAGGATTGATGTGTTCTCCTGTGAGGCCTAGATTGATGTGTTCTCCATGGCGATTGTAGCAGGATTGATGTGTTCTCCTGTGAGCCCTGGATTGATGTGTTCTCCATGGCGGCCTAGATTGATGTGTCTCCATGGCGATTGTAGCAGGATTGATGTGTTCTCTTGTGAGGACGGGATTGATTAAGTTCTCCTGTCGAGGCATCCTACCCATGCAGTCTGGGACTCATGGGAAGTACCTCTCATCTGATCAATGAGCAAGGAAATGAAGTTAGGGACCATAGTAGTACCGATGGACGCAATGTTGTATCTACTGTACTCCCTACGCTAGGATGTCCTCCATTGATCTGGGATCAATGATACTGGTCTGGGACCAGTGGTAGGAGTTGTACCATACTATGACATTGATTTCGGGTCCATTGAGACTGGTCTGGGACCAGACGTACATACTCTGAGACTGACTTCTGTCAGTGCAGTACTGGTCTGGGACCAGTGAGAGTGGTACATACTATGACACTGACTTCGGGTCGGTTGAGACTAGTCTAGGACCAGTGGTACATTCTCTGAGACTGCAATACTGGTCTAGGACCAGTGGTTGGAGTGGTACTTACTATGAAGCTAACTTCGGGTCAGTTGAGGTTGGTCTGGGACCAGTGGTATGCACTCTGAGACTGACTTTGAGTCAGTGGAGGATGATACTAGTCTGGGACCAGTGGAGTTGTACTCACTATGACGCTGACTTCGGGTTGGTTGAGACTGGTCTGGGACCAGTGGTACATACTCTGAGACTAACTTTGAGTCAGTATGATACATCCTCGATCATTTCTTATTCTTCATAATTCGGACAAAAGCAGAGCAGAACAGAACAATGCGAGAACAGAGCAAAACAATACAGATCAGTACAGGGCAGAACAATACAACACAGATCAGGCAGAATAGAGCAGAGCAGGGCAAGGGACAAGCTATATAGGGCAGTGCATTTGATGGATGAATAGTAACGACCGATAAACAGATTGCAGATGAAGTTCTCCCTAGTTGAGAGGGAGTGTTAAAATTGGCAACTAGGGAAAAACTTCATGTGGGTCATCTTATTCATGACTGATAATATTTTTTTAGAGTCCCCTCGTCGAGAGGTGTAGGATTGATATAAAGATCATCTGATTCCAATAAGTATTCATGGAGATATGAATTTATTTTGATTATGGAATTATTATCAAGCCGACCTACGACTCATGTAGGCTTAGAAGCCCGACAGTCGCATCTATTCAAACACCAACGTTGTGTATAAATATAAGAGGACTTTTCCTCATTTGGACTCACTCGTCTCATCACATCTCTCTCTCTACTGCGAAAAAATGAGTCTCTTCTCTACTACGCAGAAAAGGGTCTCTCTCTCTCACATGTGAAGCCGCAAACTGTTGAAACTAAAGCTGCAACTGCAAAAGTAAAGATTGACCTGCGTGGACTAGAAGATCTCATCTAAACAGTGCTATAGGTTCATCTAGATCTCCTCTGAAAGCCGCAACTTTTGGTGGTCGAATCAAGCCGATCAGACGGTCTGTTTGTGAGATATCGTTTGCCCTAGTTTGATGATGAAGCTGCTAATGTTGATGTTGTTGATCTATGGTTTGCTACTGCTGATATGAATCAGATTTATTGTACTGTTTCTCTCTGCTGAATTATTGAAGATAAAAGAAGATTTGATCAAAGGGTTCCCCACACATTGTGGGGTTTGTCCTTGGCTAGCCGCCACATCTTGTCTCTTGTCTTGGCTTGTTTTCTATCGATTGTTTAACGTTCTATCTGCACTTTACTTTATGTACATGTGATTGCTAATCTGTGGAATATAATAAGAAAAAGAAGTAAATTGTTATAAGCATAGAACATACCATAACTTAACAAGAGGTAACTCCAAAGACATTTTGAAGGATTGGGTAAATGAACCAGCTCATTTCAGGATTACACCCAACCATATCTACAAGACAAAGTTATTGAGGAAGGTGTACCAATACTTGGTCATATTCACATGCCGACTAAGTGGCCAAGCAAGCACTGAAACCTTTCCTCAGAGTTGGGTGATCGCATTGGACCAACTGGCTAGAGAAGGAAGACCATGCAACTGGTCCGACATACTGGCTCACCAGCTGAATGAACAAGTCACAAAGGCTCGACAGTCACCCGAGGGTATGCATGCAGAGATTTACATGTCCACCTACATCCTAAATGTAGTTTGTGCCCGACATGAGTTCCCAGGTTTGGAGTGGGCATGGTCACCGGTCGAGACTGTTGTGAATACATATTTCAAGTTGTTGTCTAAATACAGCTTCAGGGGAGTAATCATACGGTTGTCCGACCATTTTTTCACCCCAGTGTACAAGTTGATATTCGAACATGATCCACCCTGCATGCCAAAGCAAGCAATGGAGGTGCTACTAGGCATTGCAGATTGGTATGCCTCACCGTCCGACACTTTCATCCGAATGTTCAGTGTGGAGAAGCCTCCGCATGTTTTGCCAAAAGTTTGCCTTGGAAATACTTGTCATGTAGGAAGTAGCGTATCACCTTCAACAGGATTGACAGCTAGACTGCAGCGAAAGAAGGCACCTTGGCCCACTCTTCCATTGCAGATAGGGTTATATGAGATCCACAATATCAAGCAAGTGGATGTCGAAGCAGAACAGATGAAGAAGTACCCGTTCGACCTCTGAAGCTTCAACCCGTATGACCCACATTACATTGTGAAGGATCACTGCATGAGAGTTCAGTTCAACTAGATCCATGGGGCATTTCATTGGGCCGAGGAAGACTCATGGAGGTATTGCTACAATTCTTCCAAACGAAATGAACAGGGCAGCTTCACCGTAGAGTGTTAGCAAAGCAACATCACGAAGAGGACCAACAGTAGCAGCAATAGAGGCAGTAGAGCCAAGCATACCTGTGTGCAACAAAGGGAAGAGGAAGATTGTCGACTGCATGGAGGAGGAGCAAAGTTGCAAGTTTCGAGCAGATCCACTTGTAGAACAAGCAGCTATGGCTATTCAGGCAAAGAGGCAGCAGCGCGACAAGTGAATCGTGCAAAGGCAAAGGGATAAGAAGAGAATGGAAGAAGCAGAGAAGGAGTTGCATGAGCTGAGGGAGCAACTCTGGAAAGAACAAGAGCTATGCCAACACGAGGAGGAAGCGTAGCAGCAGCAGATTTAGCAGGGGGCACATCACGTGCAAACAGATGAAGCAGTGCCCGTACAAGCAGTTGATTCATTTGAACAACTGGCATTAGGCGAACAAAGTGAACCATCACAGGGGCAAGACTTTGCTCATGAGATAGAACAAACGCTTGAATAGTTGGATGCAAACATGGAGCAGCAAGAGTTGGCACAGGACACCAACCTCATGCCTCAACACAAGGAGGTTGATTCACCCGCTTCTTTGCATCTAGATGATGAACAAGTCTCAAATGACCAAGGAGGCACTGAGATCCTTGGTGGTGAGTCAGAAGCAGAGATGCACAACATCTCCTTTGACGAATCTCATCACAGAGTTGTGCAGTCTCAGAGAGTACCGACTTTGGAGGACCAAACATCCCCTGTGCAAGTTGAAGAACAAGTGATCGTGACTGATGTGCACAAACATCCAACTGCTTTGGACGATGCAACCAGAGTATACACCAAAGCCACTAGCTCAAGTGTTTGTTTCCTCATAGCGGAGAATGAGCGAATGGCGAAGGAATTACAGGTGGCCAAGCGAGGAGACTTGGTGACAATGTCCGCTCGAGTTGAACTGAAGAAGAAACACTAAATGAAGTATTGTCCCTTGATACAGTTATGCAAGCTTTGTACTCCAAGTTTGGTACCGTACACCAAGCAATCGTCCATCTCCACGGATGGCAGCAGCGATGTGCGAAAAGAGCACGCATCTTGAAGAACATACATACTGTTGTTGATAACATGCAAGCATGGGCGATGAAGTATAAGGGAGCCCCGCTTCACTTGCCAAAGATGATGAAGGCCAATGCGATCGAACTGCAAGCATGTATCTGAAGTCAGATCCCGAACTATGAAGGCCTATCGCAACTCATCACTAGCATACAGGCTTCCCATGCACGAGTATTCAAGAGCATGGATGTTATAGTGCACACTCATGTGATCCCATCACTTGGCACTCTCACCCAGGCGAAGAAAAAGAAGCAGGTTCGACAAGGAGCTTCACTCGTACTTTGATGAGTTGATGTGTACTGCCACGAGCCCAAACTTGCCTATCAGTGTAGACATCATTTGCAAGTACGTTGTTGGTCCAGCCACATTGAAGACAATGATGCGCATGCTTTCAGACGAGTTGGACAGAGGAGCCCGAGCAGTGTACCCGGATGCTATGGAGGCAAGGTTCAGGTTTCAGATGAATGTCACAGCAAAACACACAGACACTATCAAGGACTACCAATCTTGGCATCAATATGTTATTGTTGATTAGCATGAGGATGTCGAGCAGTTGGACTTCTATGGTTGTCTAAGTTAGAATGATGTCTAGTTTTGCTTGTTGAAGCCATTGTTCACATGGGTACATGTGCATTGTAATGTTGAGTCATGTCAAGTGTAAGTCATGTCTCAATAATGGATGTAACAGTCATAGAGTAAGTGAAGAGTCATGAGGGTACAGAGAGATGAGTGAGATATACCTCACACTATCACTAGAGATCCTGACTAACCCAGCCACAGAATGGCTAATCCCTTGCTGCCTCTGCGCAATCACTGCGTAGGCCCTGCATCACAGCTTTTGGGGATTGCGTCACTCATTCTACAGATCGATTTGCCTCTGAGACTTCGACTTTTGCCCTCCCGGTCACACACCCTGGTTTCTGGCTCCAAAAATCGACTTCTCCAGCAAAATATGGATCTCCTCTCAGGCTTTGCACTGCTTCTACATCAACCTACACTGCCCTTCGTAGGCTTTACACTGCTTCTGCGTCAACCTACGCTTCCCTCTGTAGCCTCTGCGCTGCCTCTTCCAGATCTCTCTCTGCCTCCTCTGTGATGTATTCCCAGATCAAAAATTCTCCAACCAGAACTATCCCTACCCCTCACTGCAAGAAATCTCCTCAATCAATTCTCTAGCAACTGTTGCACTTCCTCTATGAAAAATTCGATCTCTTGATATCACTCTAATGTGCTTTCCAAATGCCCATCAAGCCTCCTCTTATAATCCTTCAATTGTGAACCAACGACCCAGATTAGATTCTAATCAATGGCTCAGATCATTTTGGCTTGATCCTTGTATCCTTCTAGAAGTTTTACCCACAATTTGATTAATACCCTTTAATTATTTTAATTTCCTAAATTTAGACTTAGGCAGCCATTAAAAAATAATTAATTATTTTAATAGAACTGTCTCTGGGTGAAATTTCCCAAAATGATTTCTGAGTATTGTGGAATACATGTGTCCAAGCCTCCTTGCAAATTTTGATGCTTAGAGCACATCCAATGCTACCAGAAATAAACATTGGATTCGTGGAACGACCCTCCTATGAGGGTCCCATATGAGTTGGACACTAAGTTCTGGGAGCTCCTGGGGGCTTGGGGTACTTCTTGGAGCTATGAGCGACCATAGGGTGAGTGTTTCACCTTCCCCTAGAGGTGTGCTATGAATACGGTGAGTGGTTCAGCTTCCCGTGTGATACCCCATTATAGTTGACATGTGTGTAGGGTGAGTGGTTCACCTTCCCCTATGACTGACATATGCATAGGATGAGTGGTTCACCTTCTCCTATGGCATATGAGCAGGAAGAGTGGTTAATCTTCTCTTGTCGATGCCCCAGCACACATCCTACCCATGGAATCCACGACTCATGGGAAGTCCTCTCATCTAGCCAATGAGTTAGGAAAAGTGGCTAGGCACCATAGCAGTATCGATGGATGCATCGTATACTGTTGTACTCGCTATGACTATGATGCATGGTGTTCAACAACTTGATCTAGGATCAAGCACTAACTTTTGTCAATGGAGAGTGGTAAGGTCTTGTGACTCACTCTTGATCACTTCTTCATTATTACTTCATAGTTCAGTAGAGTAGAGAAGTAATGACTAAGATGGTACATGATGACAGGATGGTATGATGATGATAGATGGATTGGCAAGTGGAATTCTCCCTAGTTGAGACGGAATGTTATGTTGATTTTGGGTAGCATCGGATGTGCTTTAGCCATGAAATTTGGTGGAGAGGCTAAGGCACATGAGATCTCCAAGACCCAAAAATCATTTTGAGAAATTCCACTCGGATGAAGAGATATTAAAATAATTAATATTTTTAATGGGTTCCTATGTCTACAGTTCGGAAAATAAAAATATTAATGTGTATTAATATAAAATGGTTAAGAAAGTTCTAAGTGATGAGGATCAAACCAGTTCTAATCTTAGTCGTTGATTAGGGACTTAATCTCGGTCGTTGAATTGTCAACAGGAAAAGTATAAGAGGAAGCTTTAGGGTTAGCTAGAGACACACCAAGAGAGATCAAGAATTCGATTTTCTGGGGCAGGGTTTACTTAGGAAATAGAGTTAGTGATCAGTTGCAGCGAAGGGTAGTTCAACAAGGGATTTCCATCTGCGGCTAAAAAATACATAGCAGAGAGGCAATGAAGTGCCGAGAGAGATAGCGCAGACCCTAGAAAGGCTAACGCAGAGGTCGTAGAGCTAACGCAGAGGACGCAGGCAATGCAGAAGCAGCAAAAGCTGACACTGGGCCTCAGAGGCAGCGCTGGGGAGATTCTATGGGGCAGAGTGAGAGCAGATCAACAGATTTTGAGCCAGGAGAGGAGACGTAGCTCCTGGAAGAGTGACCCAGTTCCTGAGTAGTGATTGGAGCAGCTTTCGCTGTACAACATAGGGAATAGCCGAAGTCACTGTGGGGTTTGATCATCCGGTTGTTGATTTGCCAAAATATCTCTCTCTACATAGAAGTACTACTGCCAATGAAATTCTCTGTTGGGTGAGCCATTTCTGGCACCCTAGTTCTATTCACGAAATCTGCTTAATAATACAAACCCTGTATATGATGCACCGATTTTCCCGAATTGGGTTTTTTCGGGGACAATTGTCCAAAAATAATAGTGTCCCTTGTGTTATTGTCTCAATTTATTTCAGTTCATGATCTGTACATCTGTGTAGGCTGCAATAGTGTTTACATCAATGTTTATGTAATTAAATAACTTGTTAATGTAAAGAACAAGTAGGAGATTGTAAACCAATAATTGCAGTAAGGGTTTCTGATGTGTTAGATTCAAAAATTTTCACATGGTATCAGAGTGATTGCAAATCATAGGCGATTGAAGACACCGACCAAGAAATCAGGAGAATTTGCAGCAGAAAAACAATTGTCCTGAGTGGCAGCATTGTTGTAGAGCCAGAGATGCGAAAGGAGTGATGCAGTGCAGAGAAGGTGATGCAGAGGCTCACGCAGTGCCTGTGTTAGCACTTTGATCTAGGTGAAGGTGACGCAATAGCTAGGAGGAGCCCATGCAGTAGTCGCGTCAGCTGTCCAAGCCAGCGTAGAGGCAAAGGGGAGCAAATCAGCGTTATGCAGTTCCAAATCAACTTTCTGAGTCAAGAAGGATTGACGCAGTGGCCAAGAGGAGCTGATCCAGCTCTCATTGTGATTGCACAGAACTAGAAGGGCTCAGATTCTTCAGTTGTCAGGGCTAAGGGAGCTGAGCAAATTTCGATTTGAGGAGCTGGTGGGACGTTGTTTCTGTCAATGCAGAACAGTGTCTAAGGAGACTGAACCAAGGTAGAAGGAAGCACTACCTCGACAGATTTCTAGCCAAGAAATCTAGATCTGGGTTGCAGCGGCAAAGGAGGATTGGAGAGCGATTCGACAGTTGGTCGGAGGATTTTCGAGAGGGAAATCAGGACTCAAAGGGAGTATAGAGAAGAGGAGAAAAGATGACAATGAACGAATTGAGGGATTAGAACAGATTGGACAGGGCTTCCAATTTTGTCATCTGGAAGGCTAGGATCCTGGCAATCCTGGATAAACAACCCATCAAGGACTATGCCTTGAGAACAGTAGCTATCCCAGTTGACCCAGATGCAAATGAGAAGTATGAGGAGGCCCAGGCAAAGGCAAAATGCATGATCCTAGACAAGGTCAAGGATCATGTCATACCACATATTGTTGAGAAGAACATAGCAAGGGGGGTGTGGCAGACCCTGACCACCTTATACCAATGCTCTTTCGTGTGGAAAATCAACTAAGGTCATATCAAATAAAGAAAGGAGATGAGATAGATCCCTTCCTTCTCAAGTTGCAAGGGATTCGAGACCAGCTTACTTCCGTGGGGTCTACACCGGATCCAGAGTTCATGGTCAGGATTACCCTGAATGCAGTCTCCAAGGAGTGGGAGACATTTGTCCAAAGCATTTTGGGCAGAGCAACTCTCCCCAGTTGGGAGGAGATGTGGCCAGCTCTTCGACAGGAGGATGAAACTCTCGCATCAGCGAGACAACAAGGGGTTCAAAAGAGGAAGAAGGAAGACATCTCCAAGGTCAAGTGCTTCAGCTGTGGGGAGTTGGGACATTATGCCTCTCAGCGCCCTAAGAAGAAAAGCAAGTGAGAAGGTTCAGACTCAAAGGTTGCTCCAACAAAGGCGAAGAAGGATGTCGAGAATAATGATGATTGTGCCATGAGTGTTCATGCGCCTCTAGAGAAGAAGAGGAGGGGAGACCTGGCGCTGTAGTAGAGAGGACTACAGAAGTGGGGCAAGATCCTTGAGGCGCCCAAACTCTTGGATCACATACGGCTACGGGAGCCCTTAACGACAGTAGTATGATGACAAGTGTTGGGTGGAGCAAGGTTTGATGGAGCGACAAGGCATTGCTAGAGTGCAAAAGTCTGTAGCAGTGCAATAGAGGTTGCAGTAGTGCGAGAGGCACAAAAGAGGTTGCAGTAGCACAGTGGCAGCAGAGGGAGCACAGGATAATAGTAGAGGTAGCTTCAGCATCACGAGACTTACAAACTGACTAGGATGCTAGTGTTTGGTTGAAGTCAGTGACTTACTTCTCGGTAACTGAGTTACAATGCAACAATTAGCAGTGGCAGTGCTATGGGCAGCATGTTGAGAGGAAGCTACAATACAGATGTAGCAGTGGCAGTGGCAGTGTCATGGGTAGAAGTACAAGAAGCAGCAGTGTAGTGGATGTGGGGTAGTAGGCCAAGCATCAGCATGAGGACCGATTTGGAGGATCAGTGTAATGCTTTTATGGTGAAGCATTGCTAGAGCACATTCCTCGCAAAGAGGGACTGTTGATTTTGGGTAGCATCAGATGTGATCTAGCCATGAAATTTGGTGGAGAGGCTAAGGCACATGATATCTCCAAGACCCAGAAATCGTTTGGAGAAATTCCACCCAGATGAAGAGATATTAAAATAATTAATATTTTTAATGAGTTCTTAAGCCTAAACTTGGGAAAAAAAATATTAATGTGTATTAATATAAAATGGTTAAGAAAGTTTGTAGAAATTTCTATTTTCCCACCCCGGTTTTCAGTTTCACCTTATTTCTCCCATGTAGTTAAATGTCCTTTCCCATAACCATACATTTAACAAGCTGAAAAAATAAATATTGCTGAAAACACAAATTCTGGAAATTTTACACAATGCTGGAAATTGCAGAAATAAAAATCAGCAGTAATAAACAGCCATTAAAACACGTTTAAACACTGAGATTTTTGGTCAACTTGACCCTGGAAAAACCCCCTACAACTCTTGGGGAAAAACAGTTCGAGAACTCTTTTTTATTTCTGAAAATTGTCTTTTTACAGTGAGAAATATTCAACAAAAAATCAGCAAGCAAATTTACAACTTATCTCTTTTCCCATGCCTCAGAGCAAACTAGAAATTACATCAAACAAAACAGCAATAAACATTGTACGACCTTCGTTTTGCGTGTAGAAAAATCAGCAAACTGCTCCTCGATTTTTGTGCAAACCACTCCTCAAAATCTGCCTTTCACTGTGTGCTGAATCAGCGGTACACATCTGCTCAACTGCTGCCTTGGAATGTGTGCCAAGCTGCTGTCTCCTTCTCCTCCCTACTCAGAAATCTCTCTTGCTCTCTTGCTCTCCTTCTCCCAATCTTCTCATGAAAGAATAAATGATCATTTCCTCATTTTCCTCCTTTAATCTAACCCCAAATGACTTTTGGGTGATCCAAGTGACTTTTGGGTGATCCCTAAATCCAATGGCTAAAATAGATTGATATCTAAGGCTGAGATTAAATGCTCATTTAAATCTCACTTTTTATTTTTTAATTCACCCCACTTTAATAAAGACCCACCTAGTCATTTATTTCCAAAGTCACGTTTCCTTTCTAATTTTTCATTGACTTTATAAAAGTCACTTTATAATTAGACTTAGTAACTTTATCACTTAAAGTCACTTTTAAATTAGATTTAACTTTATAAAAAAAATTACAAAGTCACTTTAGGAGAAAAATTAAATTCTTTTGGACACTTTTCCCTAGGCCAAAGATCAAAGCCTTAGGGAACCACCTGTCCTCTGGTACCAAATTTCAACACTCCCTCTTACCGAGGAAGGTGTTCCTCACCACACCCATCTTGTCTCTGAAGTAGACATGCTTGCCCCGTGGTAAGGCTTTGGTAAGAATATTTGCAACCTGCTCATCAGTGGAAATATACTCAAGCTTCACAGCTCCCTTCTGAACATAGTCTCTGATGAAATGATATCTGATCCAGATATGCTTTGACCTGTCATGAAATACTGGATTCTCCGTGAGTTTAATGCAACTCTGATTATCACAATAAATCACTGAAGGTCTCAACGGCTGACCAAATAAGCCAAACAACATCTTGCAAAGCCAGATAGCCTCACAACTAGCTAGACTGGCTGCCATATACTCTGCTTCCGCTGAACTCAGTGCTACTGACTGCTGCTTCCGACTGAACCATGACACTACTGTTGAACCCAACCCAAAACAGCACCCTGAAGTGCTCTTCCTATCAGAAGCACAACCTGTCCAATCAGAATCAGAGTATCCTACCAATCTCACTCCATCTCCCTACCTGAAGTCCAGACCATAATCCACTGTCCCCTGCAAGTACCGCAAAATGTGTTTTGCAGCCACCCAGTGAACCTTCCTAGGCTCACACATAAACTGATTCATCGTGTTGACTGAAAAACAGATATCTGGTCTAGTGTTGACCAAATACATCAAGGAACCAATCAGCTGCCTGTACAATGTGGGGTCCACCAACTCGAAATCCGAAGCATGAAGCTTCTTCCAGTTGGTGATCATCGGTGTCGACATGGCTCTACAATCCTCCATGTGGAATCTGCTAAGGATGTCCACAATATACTTCCCCTGCCCCAGGAAGAAATGCCCCTCCTCCTGCCACACCTCCAAGCCCAAAAAGTAATGCATCAAGCGGATGTCCTTCATCTCAAACTCCGTCGCAAGATCTCTCTTGCAGTGCTCTATGAGTCTCTCTGCACCTGTAATGACCAAGTCATCCACATACAACACCAGAATGAGAGGCTCCTCACCAATCACAATAAAGTAAAGCTTCGGATCTGCCTCACTCTTTGTGAAACCCATCCCCTGCAAATATGTATCTATCCTGGAGTACCAAGCTCTGGGAGCTTGCTTCAGGCCATAAAGGGCCTTCTTTAGTCTGCACACATGGGACTCCTTCCCATGCACCTCAAAGCCCTGTGGCTGCTCAATGTACACCTCCTACTGTATGAAGCCATTGAGAAATGCAGTCTTCACATCCATCTGGTGGATCTTCCAACCCATCTCTGCTGCTATCGATATAATGGAGCGGATCGAAGTATATCGAGCCACAGGAGCAAGGTCTCCTCATAATCAACTCCCTCTACCTGAGAGAACCCTCTAGCCACAAACCTTGCTTTGAATTTCTCAATGTTGCCATTTGCAGCATGCTTTACCTTGTAAAGCTATCTGGAAATAACCACGAATTTTCCCTCAGGCCTCGGCACCACCTCCCAAACATCATTCTTCATGATAAAAGAATACTCCTCCTGCATGGCCTCTCTCCAGACCTGCTGGCTAGCTGCCTCCTCATAGCTAGAAGGCTCAGAGTCAAGGATGATGGTAACCATCGCCATATAGCTACAAAACCTCTCAGGTGGTCTACTCTCTCTAACCGGCCTCTTCGGCTCAACAACAAATGTGGCATCTCTCAAGGTGTCCTGAAGCCACTTGGGCTTCCTCTTCCCTGAGCGCACTTCTCCCACCGGAGAATGAAACTCCTCCTCCTCATCATCATCAGGAGCCTGAACTCCTGACTGTCTGTCTGTTGTCCTCCTACCTGCACCTGAACCTGTAGAAGCTGAGGTACCGTGTGAACTGTCCATCAGTGGACTCCCTAGTGAACTGCTCTGCATGCTGCTCGGAGCACCACCCCTCTAGCTCGGTGAGCAACTGCTCACTGACGGACCTGACATCCTCATAGATGTACCTCCTGATCCCCCTGATCCTCATGATCCCTGCCAACTGGATCCTTGCGACTAACTCAACTGCTGCTGAGGGTCTGGCTGATCCAGATACTCTAACTCCCGTGACCTCCTAAAGGCCCTGTCCTCCTCGAACTTCACATCCCGTCTGACAACAACTCTCCTCTGTGCAGGAATGTAAATCCGAAAGGCCTTTGAGGTCTCACTGTAGCCCACAAAGATACCCTTCTCTGTGGTGGGCTCTAGTTTGGTCCTCTTCTCCTTGGGTATATAAGAGTATGTAATGCATCCAAAGATATGAAGAAGACCAATATCAAGCTTCTTCCCAGAGAAAGCCTCCTTCGGAGTCATGTGCCCCAAGGCACGATGCGGACTCCTGTTCTGCAAGTAAACAACTTTGTTGCAGGCCTCTACCCATAAGAACAATGGCAACCCCTGATCATGTAACATGGCTTTGGCAGCCCCTATGATGGATCTGTTCTTCCTCTTCGCAACCTCGTTCTGCTGGGGGTTGTAAGGAACAGTGAACTCCCTCCTAATGCCTGCCTCCGCACAATAATCAACAAACTCTCCAAGGGTGTACTCTCCTCCATTGTCTGACCTCAGGAACTTGATCTTCCGACCTGTCTGTGTCTCCACAAGAGCTCTGAACTCCTGAAACCGCTTGAAGACCTCACTCTTGGTCTTCAAGAAATAAATCCAGGTCCTCCTGGAATGATCATCAATGAATAAAACATAGTACTCATATCCACTCAAGGAAACATGAGACATCCGACCGCTCACATCAGAATGAATCAAATCAAGTATCCCAGTCGCTTTGCTGTCACTGCTAGGAAAAGGGGATTTGGCAAACTTGCCCATCGCACAACCTCTGCAAGTATCAAATTGATCAGTACTGAAATCTGGCACACCTGTAGTGATCTCCCGCAATGTCCTCAAGGCTCCATGATACATATGTCCCATCCTGCGGTGCCAAATCTCAAACAGCTCAGAACTGCTAGCTCTGCTGTCGGTACTATTGCTTAATGCCAAAAGGGGCTGGAATGCAAACTTGTACACCTTTGCATGGCGTACACCTATCACTCTAGCTGAATCAACTGGAGTGCCCTTGGGATACATCAACACCTGTCCTCCCCTAAACAGTACCTCATATCCTCTGTCCTCCAAAGCTGAGACGAGTATGAGGTTCTTCCTCATCCCTGGCACATAAAGAACATCTGGCACTTTCAAGGGAGATTTGGACTCCCTCTGAAATGTCAGTGTCCCCACCCCGACTGCTCTAACAACTCTGTCATCACCGAGTACTACCTATATATCAGTGCCACTCTCTGAAAGCTCTGAGAAGTACTCACGGACTCCTGTCATATGACGTGAAGCCCCACTGTCCACATACCAGATACCTGAAGATGCTCCGCTAATCGAGGGAGAAGCATGCTCCCTCTGAACCTGTGTGGTAGGTGATCCTGCACTAGAGGACTCACACGTAGTGAATGCAAACTCCCGGTCAAAACGATCTGCAAAGTCCTCAATCTCTGTTGAAGCTACCATGTCCTGGTTCTTCCCCTTCTTCTTCTTCTTCTTCGGACACACAACTGCATAGTGTGCCATCTTTTGACAATTCCAACACTTCACCTTGGAATAGTCCTTCTGTGTGTTACCCTGTTTACCTTTACCTTTGCCTTTGCCCCCACCACTGCTTGTGGAAGCCTGCTTCTTCCCTTTGCCTTTCTTGCCTCCTGCCACCAGTGCTACATCCTCATCCTTCTCAACTGGCTCGGATGCCCCAAGCTAACTTTTCCTGATCTCTGTCTGAGTGCAATCATCCCAAAACCTCTCCCATGTGGGAAGGGTCTCACATGCACAAACCCCATCAGCAAAGTTCAACCATGAACGGAGGAGGCCATTCACTGCAATCCGCACCAACTCAGTGGGTGGAATGGCCTCTCCAATCGCTGCCAACTCATCTCTCACATTAGTAATCTTTGTGAGATATCCAGCTGCACTATCATTACCCATCTTAATGTTCTTTAGCTTCTCCTTCAGGACCATCTTCCGGTTCTCATTAGTACTCTGGTAGAGATTGGACAATGTTGTCCACATCTCATGGGCATTGCTCTTTCCTCTCACATGAGGAATGCAATGGTCTTTGATTTCGTCTAGAATCAGCCTCTTACCCTTATTGTTCTTCTTAATATACTCAGCCAACTGAGTAGCATCAGTAGGCACAACAACAGGGTTCTGTGTGGTATGTACCATGATATCCCAGACTTCTGCCTCCTCAAAGATACTCTGCATTCTCTCCTTCCAAACGCTGTAATTTGTATGCCCATCCAACCTATCCTCCACCCTCAATCCTAATGACATCCTGCTGTCCTAAAACTGAAAAATAGCACTGCTGTAGTAAAGATAAAACTGTTGTTTATGAAAAAATCAGATTTTCTGAGTGAAAAATCAGCAACTGTAACTTTTCCTTTTGCTGTCCCAAACTACCCTTCAGCACTCAAGCTCTGATACCATGTAGAAATTTCTGTTTTCCCACTCCGGTTTTCAGTTTCACCTTATATCTCCCATGTAGTTAAATGCCCTTTCCCATAACCATACATTTAACAAGCTGAAAAAATAAATATTGCTGAAAACACAAATTCTGGAAATTTTACAGAATGCTGGAAATTGCAGAAATAAAAATCAACAGTAATAAACAGTCATTAAAACACATTTAAACACTGAGATTTTTGGTCAACTTGACCCTGGAAAAACCCCCTACAACTCTTGGGAAAAACCAGTTCGAGAGCTCTTCTTTATTTCTGAAAATTGCCTATTTACAGTGAGAAATATTCAGCAAAAAATCAGCAAGCAAATTTACAACTTATCTCTTTTCCCATGCCTCACAGCAAACTAGAAATTACAGCATACATGACAGCAATAAATGTTGTACAGCCTCCGTTTTGCATGCAAAAAAATCAACAAACTGCTCATCGATTTTTGTGCAAACCACTCCTCGAAAATCGTGCCAAAATCTACCTTTCACTGTGTGCTGAATTAGCTATACAAATCTGCTCAACTGCTGCCTTGGAATGTGTGCCAAGCTGTTGTCTCCTTCTCCTCCCTGCTCAAAAATCTCTCTTGCTCTCCTTCTCCCAATCTGCTCATGAAAGAATGAATGACCTTTTCCTCCTTTAATCTAACCCCAAGTGACTTTTGGGTGATCCAAGTGACTTTTGGGTGATCCCTAAATCCAATGGTTGAAATAGATTGAGATCTAAGGCTGAGATTAAATGCTCATTTAAATCTCACTTTTATTTTTTAATTCACCCCACTTTAATAAAGACCCACTTAGTCATTTATTTCCAAAGTCACTTTTCCTTTCTAATTTTTCATTGACTTTATAAAAGTCACTTTAAAATTAGACTTAGTAACTTTATCACTTAAAGTCACTTTTAAATTAGATTTAACTTTATAAAAAAAAATTACAAAGTCACTTTAGGAGAAAAATTAAATTCGTTTGGACACTTTTCCCTAGGCCAAAGATCAAAGCCTTAGGAAACCACCTGTTCTCTCAGCTCTGGTACCAAATTTCAATAAAGTTCTAAGTGACGAGGTTCAAGCCAATTCTAATCTTAGTCGTTGATTAGGGACTTAATCTCGGTCTAGGCCAAAGATCAAAGCCTTAGGAAACCACCTGTTCTCTGAGCTCTGGTACCAAATTTCAACAAAGTTCTAAGTGACGAGGTTCAAGCCAATTCTAATCTTAGTCGTTGATTAGGGACTTAATCTCGGTCGTTGAATCATCAACAGGAAAAGTATAATAG
Source organism: Pinus tabuliformis (assembly GCA_031772625.1). NCBI lineage: Eukaryota > Viridiplantae > Streptophyta > Pinopsida > Pinales > Pinaceae > Pinus > Pinus tabuliformis. Next base: position 1,115,400,212 of record CM062809.1, read on the forward strand.
GAAGCTTGAGGGTCAGTTGGAGACACACCAATAGAGATCAAGAATTAGATTTTCTGGCGCAGGGTTTGCTGAGGAAATCAAGTTAGTGATTAGTTGCAGTGAGGGGCAGTTCAGCAAGGAATTTCCATTTGAGACTGAAGAATACATAGCAAAGAGGCAGTGAAGTGCCAACAGAGACCGCGCAGACCCTAGAAGGGTTGACACAAAGGTCATAGAGCTGACACAGAGGCCCTAGAGTTGACGCAAAGGATGCAGAGGCTGACACAAGCAGCACAGAAGCAGTAGAGGATGACGCTGGGCCTCAGAGGCAGCGCTCGAGAGATTCTATGGGACAAACTGGGAGCAAATAAGCAGATTCTAAGCCAGGAGAGGATGATGCAACTCCTAGAAGAATGATGCAGTTCATGAGCAGGGCTTGGAGAAGCTTTCGCTATCCAGCATAAGGAACAACTAGAGTCACTGTGGGGTTTGATCATCTAGTTGTTGATTTGCCATAATATCTCTCTCCAAATAGTACTACTACTGAGAAAATTCTCTGTTGGGTGAGCCATTTCTGGTACCCCAGTTGTATTCACAAAATCTACTTAATAATAAAAACACTCTATATGCTGCACCGGTTTTCCCAAATTGGGTTTTTCTGGGGACGATTGTCCAAAAATAACAGTGTCCCTTGTGTTATTGTCTCAATTTATTTTAGTTCATGATATCTGTGTAGGCTACAATAGTGTTTACAATGATGTTTATGTAATTAAATAGCTTGTTAATGTAAAAAGTTGGAGATTGTAAACCAATAATTGCAGTAGGGGTTTCTGATGTGTTATATTCAAAAAATTTCACATGTTAAAATTGGCAACTAGGGCCAAATTCCACCTTAGGACAAGTCACATGATGGAGATGATTATTGCATTGGATTCCTCTTTTTGAGAGGTCCAATTTTGATATAAAGATCATCTTATTTTGACAAAGCAAAAGTGGAATTTTGAATTTATTCTCTCTCATGCACAAATTCTCAAGGCAGGCCTCAGTCAAACATAGGCTCATGAAGCCCAATAGATGTGTCTCCTCAACGAATTGTATAAATAGGAGTGACCTCTCTCCTCATTTGGACATCACTGACACACATCATTCTTCTCTCTTCTCTTGATTGGTTCGTACAACTTGGGCAAACCTCTCTCTCTCCCCCACGTGTGGCATAAAGGGCTGAAAATTTCAAGGACAAGTACAGACCAAAATTTCAGAGATCATACTAGCGTTGACCAGGGGTCGTTTGACCATCTTTGACTGCATTTTTCCAGGACACATTTACAATTTCTAAAGGCCTCATTCTCTGGCACCTAAACGAATTGTATAAATAGGAGTGACCTCTCTCCTCATTTGGACATCACTGACACACATCATTCTTCTCTCTTCTCTTGATTGGTTCGTACAACTTGGGCAAACCTCTCTCTCTCCCCCACGTGTGGCATAAAGGGCTGAAAATTTCAAGGACAAGTACAGACCAAAATTTCAGAGATCATACTAGCGTTGACCAGGGGTCGTTTGACCATCTTTGACTGCATTTTTCTAGGACACATTTACAATTTCTAAAGGCCTCATTCTCTGGCACCTAAACCTAAGTATTTGGGGAACTTTGACTTGCATTGACCGCAAGACTGTTTGACCGCAACATTGACCGAAGTTTGAATGAGTTTGACTGAGTTTAGGTGGATTGTTTTGGGTTAACATTGACCCTTCTTGGAGGCTGAATTGGACTGTTGTTGATCAAGCTGCTTGGAGGAAGTTTTGTAGCTGATTTGACCAGTGTTGACTTTCTAATTAGGGCTGCAGTTGACTACTATTCACTGCTGATTTTGACAAGGATGTTTTCACTGTGTATTGGGCAAGTGAATTTGATCTATGTACTCTCTCTCTCTACTTAACTATTGAATAATTATAAGAATATTTGATCAAAGGGTTTTCCCCACATTGGGGTTTTTCCCTTGCATCCACCAAATCTTGTGTCCTCTTATCTTGGCTTGTCTTCTACACATGTTTTTATGTTCTACTTGCCTTTTCTTGTCAATGCGATTAAGTTAATGTGATTGCTACTAGAAATAATTGGAAATTGTCATTGGGTTGATAAGGAACTTTGAAGTAAATTGTGGTAAGAATAGAACATACCATTGTTATCTAAAATTAACAAAAAGGGAGCATTGAATTTGTAGTATGTGAAAATTCGAGAATCCCACCTGAATCTACTACTGCAACAACTGATTAAACTTCTCCTATTTGTTAATTACTGAACAAATTATTTACTGTTTCCTATAGAAAATATAGAAGCTAATACAACTGCGGCCTTCACTTAATTAGTTAAATTATCCAAAACAAGAACAGAACAATAGAGAAAGATACAACACAAGTGACACAGTGTTTTTTGGACAAATGTCCCTAGAAAAAACCAATGCGGAAAACTGGTGCAACAACTCTGAGGGTTTATATTATTATGCCGTAATTTTATGAATACAACTCTGGATGCCCTCTCAACAATCCAGTTACAGAGAAATACAACCAACAGAATAAATTTGTGAGATTACCTCACTCTACCCGACAAATCTCGGCTGATCCAACAGCTAAACTGCGAGTTCCCCAGCTACTTCTGCACTGCCCCTGTATGGGCACTTGGTCAGCTCAACTGGGGATCGATTTGCCTTCTGGAGCAGTTTCAAGCCCTCCCGACTCACAAATGTCAGCTCCCTCAGCAAATTCAGACTTCTGCTTGGTGACTGCACTGCTTCTACGTGAGCACTTCTGGCTCAACATCAACCTTTGCATGAGCCCCTCTGGCTCAACGTCAACCCCTCCTGGGTCTTGCACTATCTCCTTCTAGTGTCTCTCTACCTCTCTGATGTGTATCCTAGCTCAGGAGAAAACTCTCCAACCAAATTATCCCTACCTGTCACTGCACAAGCTCACTATCGACATTCTCCCGATAGCTGCTTTGCTTAAGAAAATCAAACTTCTGAACTCTCTTTGTTTGTCTTTTCCAAGTGACCCTCAAGCATCCTTAAATAATCTCCTTGTTGACATTCAACAGCCTAGATTAGAAGCTAATCAAAGGCTAAATCATTTATGCTTGATCCTTGTCTTTTTCTAGAAGTTACACCATAGTTTATATTAATACCCTTTAATTATTTTAATTTCCTAAGTTTAGACTTAGGGTACCATTAAAAATAATTAATTATTTTAATAAAATTGTTTTTGGGTGGCATTTCCAAACACGCTTTCTGGGTTCTTTGGAATACATGTGCCCAAGCCTCCCTGCAAAATTTGAGACTTAGATCATATCCGGTGCTACTAGAAATCAACAATCCCTCTTAGGGAGGAACGTGCTCTAACAATGCCTTCAATCTGACGCATCACACTGACTTTATAACATCGTCCTCTGCGTTGCTGATGTCTGACATGTTGTCCATCAAATACTGCGCAAATGATGCATTTGTATTGTTTTTGACCCTGCCACTGTCAACATTACATCCGTACTACAACTCCCTCTGAATTTCTGCATCCGTGTTGTTGCTGGCACTGCCACTGCACTGCAAAATGTTGTTGCTACTCCATCAGAGACGGAAAAACATCCCAAATTACTGAACTATCTGTGTTCAGTATGATACCATGTGAATGTTTGAGCCTGACTGCTACTAGTCTCTACGCTGACCCTCTAAATCTTCAGTGTTGTTGTTGACCTCTGATCTGTGCCATTTGCATTGTTGCCAACTCTGCTATGTGTTTCTCAATCTCTAGCGCTCCTAGCCACTGCAACTATCTCTCCGACACTCCTCGGCACTATCCAACCGATTTGGGCTCTTGTAGCAAGGAAATGATCCTAGAGGTGGACTCCTCAAGGATCTTGTCCATTTGTAGCTCTTTCAAACTACAGCTCCAAATCAAACCACCTTCCTCCTGGAGGTATCTCAGCTGTCATGGCAAACTCCTCTTCCTCAATCTTTGCATGCACAGCCTTCGGATCATGTTTCTCATCCTTGTCCTTCTTCCTAGGAGGACACTGGGTAGCGTAGTGACCCCTCACCACACCTGAAACACTTGATCTTCGAGACGTCCTTCTTACGTCTCCGCTGCTCCTATTGTCCCTATGATGGAAGGGCTACATTATCCTCCTCCTCCTTGGGCTTGGACCCACTGCAGTTGCTTCCGTCAAGTTTAACTTTGACTAAGTCTCTCCTCAGCGCCTCTTGTTTTAGAGCTTCCCAGATCTCATCCCAATTCGACAAATTCGCCCTGCCCAGGATACTCTGGACAAAGACTTGCCACTCATATGAGACAGAATTGAGGGCCAGTCTAACCAACTCGGACCCTTGAGGCGTAGACCCCACAACTGCTAACTCATCACGAGTCTCCTGAAGCTTCATGAGGAACGGATCTATGCGCTCCCTCTTCTGCATCTGTGCAGATCTTAGTTTCTTCTCAAAATACATCTTTCACTGCTCGGAAGATCCCTGATACAGCGTAGACAACGCATCCCACATCTCCTTAGCAATCCCTCTACTAGCGATGTGACAAACAACATGATCCTTCACTCTGTCGAGGATCATTCTTTTTGCCTTCACCATCTCGGCCTTGTATTTCTTCAACGGATCTGCATCTATAGGCACAAACACCACGCTGTCAATTTATGTCTTAAGAGCATGCTCATCTAGAAGGAATGACATTCTAACCTTCCAGATGAAATAGTAGGATGCTCCATCCAACCTATCCTGATCTCTCAAGTCATTGGGCGCCATTTCTGCTACAAGAATTCTCGAATGACCTCCTCTCTCCTCTGCGCAACACTAGACTGGCCTACACACTCCCTGCTAGAGCTTTTAGATCCGCCCCTCTCGGCTCATGCTCAACAAGTGAGAATTCAGACTCCTTGGCTGGAAGTCCTCTGAGGAAGAAATTCCTTCAACTGTGTTTCTTCCTTCTCTTCTGACGTCTTTCTGCCCAGCGAAATGACCTGCAGAAAAACTACGTCCCACCAACTCTTCCTCACATTGAGGCTTCAGTGTTTCTTCGATCACTGCAAGATCTCGATCTAAAGCCCTTCTCTCTGTCGACTTGCTCAGAGAGAGACTACCTAGAAATTCAGCCCTCTAGCTAGGACTACGCAAACCCTCTGGGGTTTCGAATTCCTGCCTCCTGCAACTTTACGATCTCCTTCTTCTACTTAGCACTAGGTTCTCTAGCACTGCTCTTCTTGTTCCACCCGTAGCTCTGATACCAAGTGAAAATTCGAGAATCCCACCCAAAACTACTACTGCAACAACTGATTAAACTTCTCCTATTTGTTAATTACTGAATAAATTATTTATTGTTTCCTACAACAAATATCGAACAACTGCAGCCTTCACTTAATTAATTAATTTGCCCAAAACAAGAACAGAACAATAGAGAAATATACAACACAAGTGACAGTATTTTTTTGGACAAATGTCCCCGAAAAAACCTGTTGAAATGTGGCAACAAGAATATTCCAATTTTAGTTTGTCCTTGAATTAAAATTGAGAAACAAAATTCGAATTTAGTCTAACCAGCTGCTTGGAAAATAATTGATTAAATCGTCTTGAGTTAATTAGTTGGAGAAATTCAAGCTAAAATCCTTTGTGAAGTCATGCAACAATTATCTCTTAAATTAAGGAGATTATCCCTTAATTAAGGAGATAAGTATGAGTTGTATTTGAGTTGTAATTAGTTAGCTCAGTTAACTGAGTTAAGTCCAATTAAATTAGTTCCAAACAATTTGAGGAACTAATTGTGAGTTCAATCAGCTAATGCACGCATGCATGCAACTAATGTACTCCGGATAACTGAAGATTCTCTCATAAATAACTCATGCATGTCTATTCAGACAAAGACCAAGTTGAGATTAAAGTCAAAGACAGTGTACTATTAGTTGCAAGAATTTCCCTATAAGAAAATCTCTTGCATGCAAAAGAAATTCATTCCTTGAGATTTGTGCAATTTTACAGTGTTGAAGCAGTTTGTGAGATCAGTGTCACACAAGGTTACAACTAGATCACCCAAGGAAAATTACGCAAGAAAATAGAAGGCTTGGAGGGCAGAGGAGAAGGCATATGAGCAGTCTATTCTGTCTATGAGCAGTACTGAGAGCTGGCTAGTTGTAACTTGTGAGAGATAAGGCTTTGTATATTCTGATATATTTCCACCTTGTATGATCAAACAGTGGGGTTTTTAGCTGAGGCTTTCCCCAGAGTATTCTTTTTTGTTTCATGTGTATTGATTCTTGTTCTTTGTTATATGTGTTCTGATTGATCTTTCTCAAATCTATTAAGCTTCCGCAAGTTTGATTGTAGAAGTAAATTAAGTATTTTGCTTTATTTATATTGCATAATCAGGTTAATCTACAGTCAGAATTTCTACTTGGTATCAGAGCAAAGGTGATCTAAGTTGTGAACAAGTATACTAAGAAGGGAAATTCGAAGGTTGAAGTTCTTGGTTGGAGGTGAAAAATCAAATTCTTATTATACTTCAAAGTTCACCAATAGTGTTCAATGGATTGAGACTCAAGTATGCTCTAAATGGCAGCTCGAATTACATAGCATGGAAAGATCGCATGGAAGCAGTATTAGAAAACAATGGTTTGAAGGATTTCATTGATCAAGAAATCCCCAAGTGTTAATTTTAGGTATGTTCTATGCTTAGAGCAATTTATTTCAATTTTCACAGATAGCTCCATATCTTTTCCAGATTAGCAATCACATTAGCATTAAAGTAAACTGCAGATAGAACACAAGCATAAATCGCAAAAGACAAGCCAAGACAATAGGACACAAGATGTGGCGCTAGCTAGGGACAAACCCCAATGTGGGGAAAACCTTGATCAATTCTTTTTATACATTCTTCAATAGTTTAGAAGAGAAAGAGAGAGATAATACATTTACAACAGAAGTCAACACTTTGACTTATCTAAATAAGAGCATAGATCATCTCTAAGAAGATGATACATGAGATCAGTGTGAAGACATGTTGCTTCAACTAATTCTCCAAGGTAACTCCACCTATCGTTGTGTTGCATTTCGTCAACATGCTACACCTCACCGCACCGCACCATGCTGCACCCATCATCACTATGTTGCATCTCATCACGCTTCATTAATCATGACTGTACCCATCATTGTACTGTGTTATGTGCCATTGCTGCACCATGTTGCCATCCTGACCTATCTGTTGGTTGCCCCTTGCTTGCTTGTTGTCCCTGGCATTCTTGTTGTCCTTAGCATGCTTGTTGTTGCGTGCTAGTTGTCCCTTGCATGCTAGCTGTAACATTGCATGCTTGGTGTATTTGCTGCTAAGTACCATACAACTGTCCCAATGTTAGTTAGTTGTCCCTTGCATGTTGCTCTCCTTCGAAAACAGATGCTTCGGCTGTTTCGCCAGTTCCCGACAATTCCGGACAGTTCTAGCAATTCTGCTTGTTCCCAACAGTTCCAGTAGTTCCGGTAGTTCCGATAGTCCCGCAGTTCCGGCTTTTCCGCAATTCCAGCTGTTCCGGCAGTTCCAGCTTTTCCAACAGTTCCGGCTTCCGGCTTCTCCGGCTTTTCCCGGCAGTTCCAGCTTTTTCGGCTTTTCCAGCAGTTCCGGCTTTTACGGCTTTTCCGGCTTTTCCGGCAGTTCTGGTTTTTCTGGCTTTTCGGGCAGTTCCAGATTTTCTGGCATTTCCAGCTTTTTCGGCAATTCCGACAGTTCCGGCTTTCTGCTCTCTGGATCAAGGCAAGGTTATTCCTTAAGATCTCTCCTACTAAAACCCAAAGAGAAGTAGAGAGAGGAAGAGATCCCAAGTGTGTTGAAATGACTTGAAGGCCACCTCTATTTATACTAAAACGTTGAGCACATGTGGGGTTTATTTGGTTGTTGGCCGACCTTGACGAATTATCTTATGACGCAAATAAATTCATAACTCCATGAATACTTATCGAAATCGGATGATCTTTAGATCAATCCTACACCGCTCGATGAGAGGGATCCAAAAAAAATATTAGCTTCCATAAATAAGATGACCCACAGGGAGTTTGGCCCTAGTTTCCAATTTTAACACTCCTTCTCAACTAGGGAGAACTCCATCCGTTGATCCATATGTCTGACTGTACTATCTCTGCCATTAGTGCCCTGCACTGCTCTGATCTGATTTGCTGAGCTCTGCTCTGCTTTGTTCTGCTCTACTGAACCATGAAGAATAAGAATTGATCGAGAATGTCTCATACCATTCTCTACTGACCCAAAGTCAGTTTCATCTGAAGAGAGTGTGTCACATCACTCTTACTGACCCGAAGTCAGTTTTATTTATCCCAAATCAATATCACAAGAGAGTGTTTCAAACCACTCATACTGATCCCAAATTAGTTTCATTGATCCCAGATCAATGTCACAAGAGAGTGTCTCAAACCACTCATACTGATCCCAGATCAGTTTCATTGATCCGAGATCAATGTCACAAGAGGGTGTCTCAAACCACTCATACTGATCCCAGATCAATGGAGGTCATCCTAGCATAGGGAGTACAGTAGATACAGCGATGCGTCCATCAATAATACTACTATGTTCCCTATCCTCATTTCCCTGCTCATTGATCAAATGAGATGTACTTCCCATGAGTCCCAGACTGCATGGGTAGGACAGGAGAACTAATCATCCTGTCCATAAGAGAATGAATCATCTTGTCAATGGATGCAAGGAAGAACTAATCATCCTGGCCCACAGAAGCCACGGAGAACTAATCATCCTGGCCCACAGGCGAACTAATCATCCTGTTCCATAGTCGCCACGGAGAACAAATCATCCTAGCCCACAGGAGAACTAATCATCTTGTTCCATAATTGCCACAGGAGAACTAATCATCCCGACCCACAGGAGAACTAATCATCCTGTTCATAGCGCACCACCAGGGGAGGGTGAGTCACCCTATGGTTGTATGTTGCTCCAATAAGTACCCCAAGCCCCCCGAGCTCCCAAAGCTCAATGCATGCAACATGCAAGACCCTTATAAGAAGGTCTCTCAACGACTCCAAGTCGTTCGGGAAAGTCACAGATTTGACCTTTCCCCGAGGCTTTCACAAAATGTCTGCGACCTGTACATCAGTTTCAATGCGATGGAGCCTCCTTGCTCATCGACTTACCATATTGCAGATAAGGCAACATCTGATGTCTATCTGCTAGAGCAATCATCGAATACAGGATTCCTCAATAATCGAATCCCCCCTCTGGTTGTCACAGAGAATCACAATGGTATTCATTATGTGTACAAACAACTCACTTAAGAGTTTCTGCAACCATGCAGCTTCACACAAGATCATACTCATAGTAATGTATTCGATCTCAGCGATGCTTATAGCAACCGACTGCTGCTTCCTACTCATCCATGATATCGAAACAGAATCCAAAGAGAACCAGCACTGAGAAGTGCTCTAGTGATCCTCCACATTGCCTGCCCAGTCAGCATTCTAATAATCATGCAGTTTCATATTTCTACAAATGAGAGGGTCTGCACCTGTCAGAAATAGGTTGTCCTCATAAGGTGCCGATATGAGAGGTCTATCATCCACAACCTTCGAGTAATGGTTTGGATCGGTTTCACTCCTAGTGAATCTCAGCTTCATCAGACAGCTATCAATCCTCTCATACTACGCCCAGGGTGTTCTGCTTCAAGCCATAGAGGGCTTTCTTCCACCTGTATACATGAGATTCCCGATCATGAATCTCAAACTCCTCAGGCTGTTCCAAACCTGTGGACTTGCTGCATGAGGGGAATGGTCCCCTTAAAAGATTTTCCTTCGGTACATCTCACACATGTACCTTCATTCTCTACTTGAATTCAAACATCCCTATCACCATTTGACTCACATCAGGTAGGGCCCCATAGGTAGACCTCCAGTGTTATAGATGCGATATGTCAATTTACATGATCCCCAATGGACCATCCTACAACTTGATACAAATTGCCAACCCTGAACCTAGGAGAAAAAGCATCTTTCAAAATTATATTTTTTAACACATACCATTCCATCGATGAATACCACCCTGAAACCTTTGACTTTCATTTCCGAGATGGACACCAGGTTCTTCTTGCAATCAGGTACATAAAAGAGATTCTATAAATGAATCGAGTTACCCTTATTCAATTGAGAGTTAACATTCCCTACACCCTTTCCGGGATAGGTGGCATCGGCTCCAAGTATAATCCCACGATTGTTTCCATCTCCACCAAATTAGAGAGTGCACCCATCTATCCGATGAAGTGCCTTGAAGCACTACAATCTATAAGCCAGATTCCCAAAGAATCTAAAGGAGAGGGCCAATATAATATAACGCTTATTTATCTTATCAGAAGGAACATTTGATTCTTCATACCTGGGGTTCCTTGCATTCTATGAAGAGTCGGCCATTTCCTTGATGACCTTCATTACCTGCCATTCCTTCGATCATTGTGTCCCTACCATTCAAACACTCCTTCACATAATGGCTGAACTAGTTATCTGCCTTTCCTTCCACCCTAAGATTTGGTCTTCCAATGAAGTGATCTTTAGGTAGGCCATATTTCGTTGCGCCATTCTGATAATGTTCTCTGCTTTGACTTCCCCCTTGGTGAATTTGAAGAGGGATGAGGAATCCACTGATCCTTTTGTCCTTTCCCAACTGTCTTCGGTGATTGCTCTTTCACTCTTTCTTGGGCATTGTCTTCACCTCAACTCTGATACCATGTTAATTTTAGGTATGTTTTATGCTTAGAGCAATTTATTTCAATTTTCACAGTTAGCTCCATATCTTTTCCAGATTAGCAATCACATCAGCATTAAAGTAAACTGCAAATAGAACATAAACATAAATCGCAGAAGACAAGCCAAGACAATAGGACACAAGATGTGGCGCTAGCTAGGGACAAACTCCAATGTGGGGAAACCCTTGATCAATTCTTCTTATATGTTCTTCAATAGTTCAATAGAGAGAGCGAGAGAGATAGTACGTTTACAATAGAAGTCAACACTTTGACTTATCTAGATAAGAGCATAGATCATCTCTAAGAAAATAATACATGAGATCAATTGAAGACATGCTGCTTCAACTAATTCTCCAAGGTGACTCCTTCACCTATCGTTGTGCTGATTTTCATCATCATGCTGCACCTCACCGTGCTGCACCATGTTGCACCCATCATCACTATGCTGCATCTCATCACGCTTCATTAATGATGACTGTACCCATCACTGTACTGCATTATGTGCCATTGCTGAACCATGTTGCCATCCTGACCTATGTGTTGGCTGCACCTTGCTTGCTTGTTGTCCCTTGCTTGCTTGTTGTCCTTAGCATGCTTGTTGTTACGTGCTAGTTGTCCCTTGCATGCTAGCTATAACATTGCATGCTTGGTGTATTTGCTGCTAAGTACCATACAACTATCCCAATGTTAGTTAGTTGTCCCTTACATGTTGCTCTCCTTCGGAGACAGAGGCTTCGGCTGGTTTGGCAGTTTTGGCAGTTCCGGTTGTTCCCAGCAGTTCCGGCTGTTCCCGGAAATTCTGGTTGTTCCCGGCTTTTCCGACAGTTTCGGCTTTTCTAGATTTTCCGGCATTTCCGGCTTTTCCGGCAGTTTCAGATTTTCCAGCTTTCCTGGTAGTTCCAACGTTTCCAGCAGTTCCGACTTTTTCGGCAATTCCTGCATTTCCGACATTTTTGGCTTTTCCGGCATTTCCAATAGTTCCAGTTTTTCCAGCAGTTCTGGCTTTCTGCCCTTTGGATGAGGGCAACGTTATTCCTTAGGATCTCTCCTCCTACTAAAACCCAAAGACAAGTAGAGAGAGGAAGAGATCCCAAGTGTGTTGAAATGACTTGAAGGCCACCTCTATTTATACTAAAACGTTGAGCACATGTGGGGTTTATCTGGTTGTTGGAAACCTTGACGAATTGTCTTATAATGCAAATAAATTCATAACTCCATGAATACTTATTGGAATCGAATGATCTTTAGATCAATCCTACACCTCTCGATGAGAGGGATCCAAGAAAATTATTAGTTGCCATAAATAAGATGACCCACATGGAGTTTGGCCCCAGTTGCCAATTTTAACACCAAGCCAGCTGCAGCTAATGCACAAGAATTGGCTGAATGGAAGAAGTGTGTGGCGAAGGCGAGACAGATTCTTCTGGAGGGAGTTCGAGACCATATTGTCTCGAGTCTCCATGGGAAGGAGACTCCGTTTTCAATGTGGAAGACATTGAAGGACCTCTATCAGAACAGTAGCGACCAGAGGAAACTGACGCTCAAGGATAAGCTTCGGAAAATCAAGATGGAGAAGGGCGATACTATTTCTACATATCTGAACAAGCTCACCACCTACAGAGATGAGCTTGGTAGTGTGGGAATAACTACAGTCGATGATGATATGGTGAGTCTTGCTCTCCTCGGTCTTCCAAAGAGCTAGAATAGCTACCAAGACTCTGTGAATGGAAGAGAGAAACTGCCGAATTGGGAATGACTGTGGTCAGATCTCATGCAGGAGGAGATCAGGAGAAGCACTCGAGATGGTTCTTCATCAAAGAATGATGATGAAGAAAATCTGGCCTTAGCAAGTAAGGCAAGGAAAGGGAAAGGGAAGGCTTCCCATTCCAAATCTAATTCTTCTCATGGAGGGAAGAAGATTGACAAATCTAAAGTGAGATGCTTTAATTGTCATGAGATGGGCCATTATGCAACTAATTTCCCATTGAAGAAATCCAAGAAGGGATCCTCAAAAGGATCAGAAGGTGAGGCATTAGCCTCTCAGTTCGAATTAGATTTTACCCTCATCGCATGCATGGTTTCATCGATGGTGGGTTGTGTTTGGTATCTTGACAGTGGAGCCTCATTCCACATGACTGGCGATAAAATTTTATTCAATACCTTGGAGGAGAAAGACCTCAAGATGCGCATAGAGATGGGTGACGACGGAAAGTACAGTGTTTCAGGAGTGGGCACAGTTGCTTTTCAGAGGGAGCATGGATCTCCTCTCACCTTGACAAATGTGAAGTATGTGCTTGGACTGAAGAAGAACTTGGTATCAGTCGCGATGTTGGAGGAAAAAGGCTACGATGTTGTCTTCAGTAAAGGAAACGCGTTCCTGAGACACATAGCCACGGGTCAGACCAAGAGGATTGGGATTCAAGTGAAGAATATCTATGAACTAGAGGTAGATGACTGTGTTGCATTGAGTTCGAAAGCAGAATTGGTGCAAAGCCAAGACATTTGCGAGTTATGGCATAGGCAGTTGGGCCACTTGCATCATGGGGCCTTGAAGATAATGCAGCCGATCTCTACCAGACTTCCCAAAGGTAAACTTGAACAAGTGGACACATGAAAAGGTTGTACCTTGGGAAAGTACGCCAAGTCTTCTTTTCATGATCGAGACAGTCAAGCTGAATCAATCTTAGAGTGAGTTCACACTGATCTGTGTGGACCATTCTCAACAGCATCCACCGCGAAGCAAAGGTATTATGTGATTTTCATTGATGATTTTTCTCGTAAATGCTGGATTTATTTCATGCAGAAGAAGGACCAAACCTTCTCAAAGTTTTGTGAATTCAAAGCTTTGGTTGAGAAAGAGTCAGGGAAGAAGATCAAGGCCTTGAGAAGCGACAATGGTGGAGAGTATGTCTCTCAAGAGTTTAAGGACTTCTGTGCAGCGGAAGGAATAAAACGGGAGTTGACGGCACTTCATAACCCATAGCAGAATGGGGTGGCCGAGAGGAAGAACAGAACGATTATGGGGGCAGCTTGGGCAATGCTACATGACCAAGACCTACCACTTCATTTGTGGGCATAGGCATGCAACACAACAGTCTATTTGCAGAATAGAAGCCCGCATCGCATACTTGGGATGAAAACACCAGAAGAAGCTTTCTCTAGTAAGAGACTAGATGTGGATCACTTCACGATCTTTGGCTCATCGGTATATTGCCATGTCACAAAGGATGCACAGAAGAAGCTTGAGCCGACAACTGAGTTGAGAATACTTGTGGGGTACACTGATACACCTCACAACTATCGGGTGTACTTGCCTACCAGTCGAAGGACAGTGGTTTGCAGAGATCTCAAGTTTGATGAGAAGAAGGCCATGCGAGTTTCCCTTGAGAGGGAGCTCCAACTACAGGTTGTGGAGGAACTTTTGGTTCCTAAGGAGGAGGAGCCTCAGACTAATGCGGAGCAACCACATGCAGAGGTTCCAGGAGTGGAGATATCCACTCAAGCAGAGTCTTCCAAAGATGGACGGAAGCGCACAAGAGAAGCTGACAAATTGTTGTCAGATGCGAGAGAGAATGTGGGAGAACCATCTTCTTAATGCAGACAAAGGAGATCACCTGATAGGTACACTAGATACATGGCCCTTGTTGGGGAATGTATTGAGACCAAGCCATCTTCCTTTGAGGAAGCAGTGCAGCAGCTGATTTGGGTTGATGCTATGGTGGAGGAGTATGACTCCATAGTTCGGAACAGTGTTTGGGATGTGGTTCCAAGACCGGAGAACAAGTCAGTTGTGAGTTCCCATTGGCTTTACAAGGTAAAGCAAGCTGCTGATGGTAGTGTGGAGAAACATAAGGCAAGATTTGTTGCCCGTGGTTTCTCACAGGTCGAGGGGATCGACTATGATGAGACTTTTGCTGATGTAGCAAGGTACTCTTCTATCAGATATGTTGGCACTATTAGCACAGATGGGTTGGAAGATCCATCAGATGGATGTGAATACTACATTCCTCAATGGCAAGATTGAGTAAGAGGTGTACATAGAGCAGCCGGAAGGTTTTGAGATCTTCGATCGTGAGTCACATGTGTGCCGACTCAAGAGAGCATTGTACGGGCTAAAGCAAGCACCTAGTGCTTGGTACACCAGGATCGATAACTACTTCACTGGGTTGGGCTTCACAAAGAGTGAAGCAGATGCGAACCTATATCACATCATTGTGAAAGGTAAGCCATTGATCATTGTTCTTTATGTTGATGTTCTCATATTAACAGGTGAAGATCAATTGATCATGTCTTGCAAGGAGGACTTTGCAAGAGAATTCGAGATGAAAGACATGGCTCTCATGCACTACTTCCTTGGCATGGAAGTGTGATCCAGGTGGATATTGGTGGCCACCTGCCAAGTCCACCTGGACCCCCACCATTTTCTTTCTCAGCATTTTCAGTTTCCTTAATTGTAGCACAACTTACTATTTTTAGCAGTTTTTCGGGTCCTGAACTTCCGGAGCCGTTTTGAGGCCCTAAACGACGTTTTTTTGGGGAATCCGAGGGCAACACGAGTCCATGGAATGGACTGGTGTTGCCCGTTCCAACAATGATAGTGCTCGGATAGATCTTTCTAATGAGCTATTGTACGCGTCAAACGGAGATCATATGCCAAAGTTACGACCCCGGGAAGTTGATGTACCAACTTACCCCCAAACGGGGCCCACAGTTTGGCGTTTCATCTCCTAGGGTTAGGTTTTGGAATGTTAAGGGTTTTTCCATTGTTTCTCAACAATAAATAGGCCTTCGAGCCTCATTGTAACACAGTTCAGAGGCATGTAGCCATCACATCTCTTCTCAGAGATAAGCTACCATCGCCCTAGCTAGTTTATTTCCATTTCTGTTTGTAAGCATATTTCAGTATTTTCCATTAATGAAATGAAGTATTATTTCCGCTGCATCTCTGTGTATATGGTTATCTCTGTAATTTGTTGCGTTCCTGTTTAAATCCGGATCAGTGGTATCAGAGCGGTCTGCTTTTTCTCTGTTTTTCTTTGTATGTCCCCAACAAGGTCGGGATATAAGGAGTTAGGGCTTGAACTGGTTGAACCTTTGCAAGACCAGCCTCGCAAATCCCGACGGCCTCCCATGGCGGACGAGAAGAAAGACGAGGGAGCAGGAGATCCCATCAAAATCTTGCTCGAAGAAGCGCTCGAGCGACAACGGAACGCGATGATGGACAGCTTTGCGCAGATCCTTCAGCGGCTACCCAGAAGCGGCGCATCGGCTTCCAGCAGCTCCTCTGGAAACGCCACACCCTTTAAGGTACAAGTTAATTTTGAAATCCCCATATTCGAGGGTCAGATAGACGCCGATGCCGTAGATAAATGGTTGAATCTGCTAGAGGGTTATTTTTCTGTTCATGAATTTTCGAGTCGGGAAAAGATTGTTTTTGCTCTTCTCAAAGCAGCCCCCCACGTCAAGGACTGGTGGGAAACCTACTGCGAGCAGAAGGATGAAAGTACTGGCTCACTATTTTCAGCCGCACCCACCTGGGATTCGTTCCGGGATGCCATCAAGGAGCAGTACTACCCTGTCGGAAGCTATGAGGATGAATACATAAAGTGGACCACGCTGCGGCAGGGAAGGGACCAAGACGTGCCGGAGTTCACCAATCTTTTCCATACCCTTCGCACAAAGTTGGGTATCAGGGATTCAGAGCAACATTTGATACTCAAATACCGTGGCTGCCTGCACAAGTGCATCCAGGAAGAAATACAGTTCCTAAACATCCCCTCGCTTGGCGCAGCATACCGGTATGCCGTCAAGGTCGAGCATAAGTTTAAACAAAAGAAGCGAGACTTTGGATCTGCGAATCCAAAGCAGGGGAAAGGTGCCCCTAAACCACAGAACAAAGGACAAAGCCAAGGCGGGACAGCCCAAGACAACCAGCCGAAGCTGCAAGCAAAGAGCAACGCCGCGAAGCCGAGAAAGGACACTGGAAAATGGTGTGAGTTCCATAAGAGCTCCACTCACAACACAAGTGAGTGTCGGGCCAAGCAGTCACTGGTGGCTGAGCTAAAGGTTTCGAATCAGATGCATGTTCCGACTCTGAGTCAGAACCCGATAAGGGGTATGAAAAAGGGAAGCAGATCATTGATGCGGATCCCAGCGCCACTGTTGCTACCGCAAAGATCCAGAAAAATGAACCCGAAGATCCAGAGGAGGAGGAGCGTCTCTTCCACTCCCAGATGTGGGTAAAGGGCTCCCCGATACAGTTCATTGTTGATAGCGGGAGTCAAAAGAACCTCATTTCGGCAGAGGTCGTGAAGCGGTTGGGCTTACCGACCACAGCACATCCACAACCATACACCATTGGGTGGCTTCACCAAGGGCGAGATCTTCGCGTGAGCCAGCAGTGTCGCCTTCCATACAACATCAAGCCCTTCACGGATGAGGTATTGTGTGACATTGCTCCCCTTGAAGTTTGTGATGTATTACTAGGACAACCATACTTGTGGAAGCGACATGCTGTGTATGAATCAAGGCCCCGTGCTGTTATTATTACATTGGGAAATAAGTTGTTCAGGATACCAGAGGTAGCACCACCTGCCGCCATCTCTTTGATTACTGCAAAACAATGCAGTAAGATCATTTCCAAAACCAGGAAATTTGTTTTCCTGATGATACGCCCTCAAGGGAAGAAGAAGACAGTGGCCGCAGCCTCCAAACGGGGTCCCTCTGCACGGCAGCTACAGATGGACAAGATTGTGGAGGAGTACGAAGACATCTTCACCTCCTCAGCAGGGGTTCCTCTGCACTGTCAAGTCAAGCACTCCATCGATCTGACCCCAGGTGCGCCGCTACCCAATGGACCAATTTATCGGCGCTCCGTTCTGGAGAACAATGAAATCAAGAGGCAGATTCAGGAGCTCCTACAGAAAGGTCACATCCGTCCGAGTTCTTCGCCCTGTGGGAGCCCGATAGTGTTGGTACAGAAGAAGGATGGGATGTGGAGACTCTGTATTGACTATCGGGCGCTGAACAAGATCACTGTCCGTAATAAGTACCCGATCCCACGGATTGATGACCTCCTAGACCAACTAAAGGGGGCGAAATATTTCAGCAAGATCGATCTGAAGTCAGGATATCACCAGGTACCAATTGAACCCTCAGATGTGTGGAAGACTGTCTTCAAATCCAAGGAGGGCCTCTTCGAATGGTTGGTCATGCCTTTCGGATTGACGAATGCTCCTGCAACCTTTATGAGGCTAATGGATGACATCTTGCGGCCATTCACCAACTCCTTTGTAGTAGTATACTTGGATGACATTCTAATCTTCAGCCAGAGTTGGGAAGAGCACCTCCACCACATCCGACAGGTTCTCCAAACACTGCGGCAACACAAGCTATGTGCCAATTTGGAGAAATGCACTTTTGGCATGACCGAGGTTCAGTATCTGGGATACATCATTGATGAACAGGGGGTGCATGTTGATCCAGCCAAGGTCCAAGTCATTCGGGATTGGCCCTCTCCAACCACTCTAACAGAGCTCCGCAGCTTTCTAGGTCTTGCCAACTTCTACCGCAGGTTTGTGTTGGGATTTTCTCATATTTCTTGGCCCTTGAGTCAAGTCACCAAGGGCGGGGCGAAAGCAAAATTCTTTTGGTCTGAATCTCAACAGAAGGCATTCAGGGAGTTGAAGGATCGCCTCTGCACGGCACCAGTGCTCGCGTTACCAGATTTACAACAACCATTTGAGGTCGAGACAGATGCGTCTGACTATGCTATCGGGGCAGTCCTTACTCAACATGGACATCCAGTGGCATATCACAGTGAAACACTTTCAGACACAGTCCGGAAGTACCCCACTTATGATAAAGAGATGTATTCCATTGTACAGGCCTGCCGACAATGGAAGCATTACATTTTGGGGAAGGAAACGGTCATCCACACAGACCACCGACCTCTGCAGTTCATACAGACCCAAGGGAAATTGCAGAATGATCGCCATCAGAAGTGGTCTACATACCTGCAACAGTTTCACTTGAATATCAAGTACAAAAAGGGCATCACCAATAATGTTGCAGATTGCCTCAGTCGACCACCGATCATGGCGCTAACCACCGTGCTCAACTCTTGCGGGCACGAGACTTCTGATTGGCCACTTCTCTACAAAAGCGACCCAGAATTCGGCCACACATACCAGACACTCTTGGAGGGTCGGCAGGTTGCAGATTTTCACCTCCAGGATGCCCTATTATGCCACCTCGGTCACCTTTGTGTTCCTTCAAGCGAGCGTGCCAAGATGATTTGGGAAGCACACTACAGTCGGGCTGCTGGGCATTTCGGGGTCGAGAAAACAGTGGCAGTACTGCAAAACTATTTCTATTGGCCGAATCTTCGACAGGATGTTGGGAAGTACATCCGATCATGTACTTCCTGTGCCATTGCCAAACCGACCATTAAGAAGCAAGGCCTCTATACCCCGTTGCCTACCCCTAGTCGACCTTGGGAATCCATCTCCATGGATTACATGTCAGGCCTTCCTTCCACTAAGCATGGAAATGACTGTGTTTTTGTGGTCGTCGACAGGTTCTCAAAGATGGCCATTATGATGGCCTGCAAGAAGAATATCACAGCAGAAGCCACTGCTAAACTCTTCTTTGAACGAGTGTGGGTGCACTTTGGGATCCCACAGTCTATCATCTCAGATCGGGACAGTCGGTTTCTCAGCACCTTTTGGTCCAGTCTCTTGTCAATGCTGGACACCAAACTCACGAAGTCCACAGCCTTCCATCCTCAAACTGATGGCCAGACAGAGGTAGTCAATAGGATGATTGTGCACATTCTGCGCATGTATAACTCAAAGCATCCACGCACATGGGACGAGAGCCTCCCCTACGTTCAGCACAGCTACAACCGAGCTCTTCACAGCTCCACTGGCCATAGCCCTTTTCAGGTGGGTTTGGGATTCCAGCCACTATGCCCCATTGATGTGGCCATGCCACTTGCAGCTACTCACATGAATTCAGCTCATGTCCAGTCCGAAACAGATAAGGCCACCAGCTTCATTGAGCGCATCCAACATATTCGCCAGCAGGTCCATGACATTCTTGAGAAATCAAATGCCAAGTACAAGCAGCGACATGATCAACATCGGGTGCCACACAAGTTTCAGGTGGGCGACAAAGTCTGGTTGCATTTGCAAAAGGAACGCCTTACTAGAGCCTATCGGAAATTGAGACCACTCCGATATGGTCCTTACACCATTACTAAGGCTATGGGAGACAATGCATTTGAGCTCAGCATTCCCCCATTCCTTGGCCTGCACCCAGTATTCAATGTGGACCGCCTTCGGCCATACTTTCCACCATTGCTAGACACATCCGACATTGCAGAACAGCTCAAACCCACAGAATTAAATCCAGATTGCATGGAACAAGCTGCAACTGATCGGATCATGGACACACAGATCAAGAACACTCGCCAACAGAATATCCAACTGTATCGAGTTGTCAAAGCGGGCCAACTCCTTCAGCAGGGCAAGTGGCTCACCAGGGAACAAGTTCAGCAAAAGTTTCCTCATCTCATGGAGGAGCTCAACGCAATGGGGACCATTGCTTCCTAAGGGGGAGGAATGATTCAGGTGGATATTGGTGGCCACCTGCCAAGTCCACCTGGACCCCCACCATTTTCTTTCTCAGCATTTTCAGTTTCCTTAATTGTAGCACAACTTACTATTTTTAGCAGTTTTTCGGGTCCTGAACTTCCGGAGCCGTTTTGAGGCCCTAAACGACGTTTTTTGGGGAATCCAACAATGATAGTGCTCGGATAGATCTTTCTAATGAGCTATTGTACGCGTCAAACGAAGATCATATGCCAAAGTTACGACCCCGGGAAGTTGATGTACCAACTTACCCCCAAACAGGGCCCACAGTTTGGCGTTTCATCTCCTAGGGTTAGGTTTTGGAATGTTAAGGGTTTTTCCATTGTTTCTCAACAATAAATAGGCCTTCGAGCCTCATTGTAACACAGTTCAGAGGCATGTAGCCATCACATCTCTTCTCAGAGATAAGCTACCATCGCCCTAGCTAGTTTATTTCCATTTCTGTTTGTAAGCATATTTCAGTATTTTCCATTAATGAAATGAAGTATTATTTCCGCTGCATCTCTGTGTATATGGTTATCTCTGTAATTTGTTGCGTTCCTGTTTAAATCCGGATCAAAGTGTGGCAGAAGGATGGGGAGTTGTTTGTGTCTCAGGGAAAGTATGCCAATGAGATACTCAGGAGATTCCACATGGAGCCCATGTAGACTCCTCTAGCAAGTAACTGGAGGAAGGAGGATGCTACTTCAGGAGAAGTAATAGAAGCTACTGTGTACAGGCAGCTCGTGGGTTCACTGATGTACTTAGTGAACACACGACCAAATTTGTGCTATGCGATGAACCAGCTGGGTCAAGTTATGGTTCAACCTACCAAGATGTTTTGAAAGGCATCTAAGCATGTTTTCAGATACCTTAGAGGCACATCTCAGTATGGATTATGGTACAGATGGACAGAGGGAGTAAAGATACAGGGCATCACTGATGCAAATTGGGCAGGGAGTCGATTAGATCGGAAGAGCACATCAGGAGGAATTTTCAACCTTGGGTCAACTGCAATTTCTTGGTACAGCAAGAAACAGAGGTTGGTTGCACTCAGCTCACCCGAGGCTGAATACATGGCTGCAAGTCAGGCAACATGTGAGGCCATGTAAATGCGGAAAATTCTAGTTGGTTTGTTTGATTAGAGGTTGGATCCAACTGTGATCTATTGTGATAATCATAGTTGTATCAAACTCTCTGAGAATCCAGTATTTCATGACAGGTCCAAGCACATCGACATTCGGTATCATCATCTCAGAGACTGTGTAGCGAGGAGGATCATGTTGTTGCAGTATATTTCGACCGAGGAGCAAGATGCTGACACTTTGACTAAGGCATTGTCAAAGTGTAAATTCGAGTTCCATAGAGACAGGATCAGGGAGGTAGATAATCCCTTTATTGTTGAGAGGGAGCGTTGAAATGTGGTAACAAGAATATTCCACTATTAAAGAATTAAAATTGAGAATAAAAATTTGAATTTAGTCTCACCAGCTGCTTGGAAAATAATTAATTAAATCATCTTGAGTTAATTAGTTGGAGAAATTCAAGCTAGAAGTCTTTGTGAGGTCATGCAATAGTTATCCCTTAAATTGAGGAGATTATCCCTCAATTAAGGAGATAAGGATGAGTTGTATTTGAGTTGTAATTAGTTAACTGAGTTAAGTCCAGTTAAATTAGTTCCAAACAGTTTGAGGAACTAATTGTGAGTTCAGCCAGTTAATGCATTCATGCATGCAACTAGTGTACTCCAGATAACTGAAGATTCTCTCATAAATAACTCATGCATGTCTATTCAGACAAATACCCAGTTGAGATTAAAGACAAGTATAGTGTACTATCAGTTGCAAGAATTTTCATATAAGAAGATCTCTTGCATGCAGAAGGAATTCATTCCTTGAGATTTGCACAATTTTACAGTGTGTTGGAGCAGTGTGTGAGATCAGTGTCACACAAGGTTACAGCTGGATCACCCATGGAAAACTGCGCAAGGAAATAGGAAGCTTGGAGGGCAGAAGAGAAGGCATATGCGCAGTCTATTCTGTCTATGAGCAGTAGTGAGGCATTGTACTGAGAGATGGCTAACTGTGAGAGATAGGGCTTTGTATTATTTTGATATATTTCCACCTTGTATGATAACAAAGATAGTGGGGTTTTTAGCTGAGGCTTTCCCCAGAGTATTCTTTTGTGTTTCATGTGTATTGATTCTTCTTCTCTGTTATACGTGTTCTGCTTGATCTTGCTCAAATCTATTAAGCTTCCGCAAGTTTGATTGTAGAAGTAGCTTAAGTATTTTGCTTTAGTTATATTGCATAATCAGGTTAACCTATAGTCAGAATTTCTACAAACCCAATGCGAAAAAACTGGTGCAACAACTCTGAGGGTTTTTGTTATTATGTAGTAATTCTCTGAATACAACTCTGGATGCCCTCTCAGCAATCTAGTTACAGAGAAATACAACTGGCAGAAGAAATTTGTGAGATTACCTCACTCTACCCGGCAAGTCCCCACTGATCTAGCAACTAAACTACGAGTTCCCCGGCTACTTCTACGCTGCCCCTACGTGGGCCCTGCGTCAACTCAACTAGGGATCGATTTGCCTTCTGGAGCAGTTTCCAGCCCTCCCGGCTCAGAAATGTTAGCTCCCTCAACGAATTCATACTTCTACTTAGAGAATGCATTGCTCCTGCATGAGCTCTTCTGGCTCAACGTCAACCTTTGCGTGAGCCCTTTTGACTCAAGGTCAACCCCTCCTAGGTCCTGCGCTATCTCCTTCTGGTGTATCTCTACCTCTGTACTGCATATCCTGGCTCAAGAAAAGACTCTCTAACCAAATTATCCCCGCCCCTCACTGCACAAGCTCATTATCGATATTCTCCCGGCAATTGCTCTGCTTCAAAAAATCAAACTTTTGAACTCTCTCTATGCGTCTTGTTGTCGCGCAGATTGACACGACAACGCTCAGACCGGGGGCTGTCACTCTAATCCCCGATCCCTCCGTTTAAGCCTGTCTCCCGCGGCTAAGGGGGGTAGACCCTTTGAGATGATGAAGACCAACTATCGACGAGTTGATTGGGAGACACGATATGAAAAGCACTAAAATGGATTTAGAAGTTAAAAGACCAGTGCCTTGTGGAGTTAATTTTTAATCGATTAATTATCAGATGCTGAGGAATATAAACCATGTAGAGCAATCAATAAAGTTTAACTTGAACGATGCAAGATATCCAAGATTACCAAAACGAGAGAAGATACTTAAACGACGATCCAGCGATTAGAGCTTCAAAAGATAGAATTCGATTTTAAATGCTAACCAGATATCACATTTACGCAGCTAAAATTTTTTAAATGATCATTCAAGCACATTTAACCACATGCAAATGATAAACATTAATCCCACATCAGATATTTTGAATCTCAAAATGATAATTTTCCGAGAACGACTGGATCCGGCAAAAGAAACTTCCACAAATTTTTTTATTTTTTTTTAAAGAAAAACTTAAAAATAAAATCCAAATTTAAAATGAACTAAGCTAAAATTTATTTAAAATAAAACTAAATAAAAATGAATTAAACTAAAGTAGAAAATTGAATTATTTACAAAAGAAAAAAAAACTATACTTGAAATCAAAATTTAAAAAAAAAAAACTAAAGCTTAATTCTATTCACTTTTTTTATTTTTTTGTTTTTTATGACTTTATATTAAATAAAAAAAATCTAAAAAAGAAACTAAGAAACTATTTAAAACACTATCAGAATCTAACGAAATACGAAACTAAAATTAAAAAAAGAAAAAGCTATTCTAATCTACGTTTAACCCTCTTCACATTATATTTAAAATACAATAAAAAATCTAAAGTGAATAAAATTGACACTATAATTAAAATCCTAATCTAAAGACGTAACCACGACGCAGCCATCATAAAACCAAAAAAGGGCAATGTCAAAACGGACAGAAATAAAAACGAAAAAATCGTAACCTGATAAAAAACTCGACTGAACGCTTAACCTACGCATACTGCCTAGCCATATCAAGAAAAATGGAAATCGTAAACCTAGGTAAATACACAGAACTCCAAAACGCGTTATATGACCACGAAAAAAAAAAACGATTTTCCTGCTACGGATCGTAGACCCAAACGAAAATTCCACAGCGCGTAAAACATAAGCCCACGACCAGGAAAAGCATGCTTGAAATCGATTACAGGTTACCCAAGCAAATTCGACGGCGGAAAATCATAAACCAGGTCAAAAAAAACCGAACGCGTAGAAATGAAAATTACTTCACCTGCGTGATGGCCCACGTTTTCAGATTATACCTGATATGCAGTGATTGATGGCGGCTTTGTTGTTTCGTTAACTGGCCTGCTACACCGACGGAAACGATATCTACTCACACCTTGCTCACCTGACAATGCGTTAACCTGGCCCGTGCTGTGCGTTTGCGGTGTATGGAGCAGCTTGGAAAGGTGGAGCAGCAGGACGGATTGAAGCAACGTACAAGACCATGAATCGATGGACTTTGCCTTGGCGTCCACGCTGAAAACTGGTGTTCATCTGCGTGAGGGAGATCAAAACATTACACCGGCTTGTAAACGCTGAGACGTGGAAGATTTGCTTGAATTTGTGGTGACAGATCCAAGTTCGGAGGGTTGCCAGTAGGACGCAATCTCACACATATATAAACCAGCAACCAAAGAATGCCTCAAGTTGAAATCTGTTGCTTATGCACAGTGTGTCCGCGTGTCAACCTTGACGGCAATCCTGCAATTGCAAAAAGACAAAACCCTAATAAAAACTGTAAAAATTTGAAACCCTAGATCCAAAAAAAAAAATTGAAACCCTAAAACAGCTGATTAATGTACAGATTTTTGGCCCCTTAACAGCCAGATTCAGCAATGAGCACAAGAATATTTTGAAGAAATAAAGATTTCAGATTTTCACTGTGAAGAACTTCAAAAAATCTCTCATGCAAATTAGAAAAATAAACCGAATGATAGACCCAGGATCCAATCCAACTGGGCTCAGCAAAAAATGCTTGCGGGAGTTGGCTGGTTCAGCCGAGAACTTCCCCTAACGCCCGTTAATTCTTCTTCAATAAGAGTTTTCTGCACAGCTCAAGACAACCATCAGTAAAGAGGGCAAAAATGTTGCTAGGTCTCAAAAAGTAATGGAGATACCTGCCATTACTTCAGAAACCCTAACAACACTCAAACCCTAGCAAGTGAACAAGATACCTGTGCTCACAATACTCTACAATAAACTATTATTAATGGCTGAAAATAAAATATGCAGAAAATTAAACAATCTCACAACATTTCAAGAGAGGAAGATATGGACCCCAAAGTCTTCTTTTATTAACCAGAAACAGATCTACAAGAGAGCTTCTTCAATACCAGACTCAGATCCCATTGATCTGAACTGACTCCTAGCACCCTACTTAAAGGAAATGACTCCAATGGCTAGTTCGAGTGATCCATGTCGAAATGATCTCGACCGTCGATGAGGATCAAGACATCTCTTAATCTCATCCATCGAAATTGTTAACTTATTATTAAAAATAATATTTTGCATGCATTCACTTAAAATATTATTATTTTATTATTTTTAGGGTTTTTGCTCTATTTTATAATTTTTTATTATTTTTTTATTTATTTCATTTTTTTAATTTTTTAATTTTTACTTATTTTATTATTTTATTATTTTTATTTATTTTCTCAAATGGATCATCGAACTAAGCCTTCGGAAACATCACCTAGGACCTAGGACTCATGAGGGGATTTACAACGTTTTTCAACCCTCAAGACACATTACATCATGACTTTTACAATTTACATCTTAAGGGGACAAACCCACTTAACATAGACCCTCATAAACCACCCAGTTCTGCAACACAACTATAATCTAGCAGATTAACACACTAGGATTCTCCTAAAATTCGAATGACAAAATCAATCCCGGCTTTGGGGTTAGGCTGAAGGAAAACTCTGCCGATCGTAGATCGGTGAGACGAAAAACCTTCCGGGACGTAGATTATCATTAGAAAGTTAAGTCCACCTAGGCAATTTTACATACATGACTCTGATCCGCTAAGATTATTTACAATTCATACATGCAGACTGGGTTTACAATCAAAATGATCAAGCTGTTGATGACTGCAGGATGGCACAGACATGTCGATCAGGTGCAACCCCTTTCTGCCAAGAAAAGAGGGGGTGTACTGCATGGGGAGTTGACCGGTAGTGGTCAACATCTGGCTCTACTTGGGGACACGTTGCTGCTCTGTAGGAATGTGAGAATCCAGAATCTGCATCCATGCAACATACAATAAAATATAAGTAGCGTCCGTCCAAAAATCATCATATAACATTAAGCACAGGAAAGGTATAAGCTCTTCATTTATTAACTAATCTAGAAAAGCAAATTTAATCCTAAAACAGAAATGAAAATGCGGAAAAACAAGGAGTAGGGTTAGAAATACGATACAAAGGATGCCCCATGGCATGAGATGTGTTCAATATAATGCATACTGAGCATTTGCCTGCTTTCAGGCAAATCTGTCGGCTGCTTATCGGATGTGCCATGTCCAATTCTGCATATGGTAGGACTTTTTCCTATCCGAAAATCAAGCTGCTCGCGGCCGTCTAATGCATCAAATCTTCGTCTCATTTTCTTTCTTTTGTGCTTCTTCTTTCTGGCAGGTTGAATTACTGATGACCTGGAACTTTCTGTTTCAAAACTATCAGATGAAGTATGCGTGATATGTCTTTCTTTATCCTGCATCTTATCTTTGTCGTTTTTAAGTCTATCTGGATCACCTTCAATTAACCATCTTTCAATTGAACCAATGACCTCCTCATAATAAGATGGAACTTGTTGCGACAAATGAGAAGGCTCCTGATCTGTTGATGTTTCCTGGTTTCTCTTATCCCTTGACCATTGTTGAAACTTTTGAACCTGTATTTTAATGGCATCCATCTGACTAGAGTGTTCAACCTTTATAGCACTGATTTGTCTGGTATGATGTTCTTCCATGTCTTTTATTACTTTATCGTTCTTTTCCTTCATGTTCATCAAGCAATGCTGCATGGAATTTATTTCTTCTCTATGATTTGCTTGCATGTTAGCCAACTGATTATTATGATTGAACGTCATGATAGTCATTTCTTCATCCATAGTTAATAACTTGTTTTGCATGGAATCAATTTCCCTATCATGATCAGTTTTCATGGTCATCATATTTTCTTCTAAGCTTGACATTTTGCTTTGCATGAAACTGATTTTTGTGTCTTAATTAGTCTACATGGCCTCAATTTCTTTAGCATGCTGCTTTTGCGTGATCTCCATTTCCCTATTACGTTTTTCCAGGTGGGTGCATAAAGTTCTCACATCATTGACATAATTAGTTTGATTGCTTTCCATATTTTTCACCAGCATCATTAGGTCTCGTATAATTTGTTTTTGTTCTTCTCTTTCATTGTCATTTGTCCCTGATTTTCCACTATCATGAACTTGGTCTGCGATATTTCTGGTGGATGACACATTCTGATCTTGAAAACTTTCTTCAACAACTGGACCTTTTATAAGATTACTTTCTTTCTTTTGCACAATTTTAGAAGGCACGCTGTTTGGATAACCATATCTATCTTTAAAAGCTTCGACAATCTCTTGTAAAGAAGTGAAAGAATCCTTAGGAAAATTGTTAAACCAATTCAAAGCATCATCTTCTAAAGAAAAGACAAATAGACGCATTTTGATATCTTCATGATTAAACTGAAGGGGTCTACAATATATGACCATTATGCGAGTAAACAAGCCTAGATGCCTTCTAACAGTGATTGAATCACCACCCGAGAAAATAGGTAATTTAGGAATGGCCTCTTCCGGAAAATAATGGAGACGTTCAGTAAAACGACATGGCTTAAATGAATAATCCATGATGAATGATAAGGGATTAAAAGGATGATAGAACTAGATATCTGCTCAAGAAAATCAATAGATGAAAACAGTGGAGTTGCCACTTGAACAATGAATTTGATTCTAAGATCCAAAAAGGAAAAACAAGAAGATATGAGGAAGGCTTCTTGTCTGGGAAAAATGAGAAAATGGAGTCGCCACCCAAACAAGAAACACACCGAAGAGATACTGATGATATGACGAAAAAATAAGGCAATGAAAGATCCAAATGATAACCCCAAAGGTCGAATCTGCCAGCTCAAATGAGAGATGAGAAGATGAATGTCGATGAAACTCCAGGAACAGAAAAACGGCGCCAAAAAATGTTGGCGTTGCCGAGCCAGATGAAAAGATAAAAATGAGAAGGAAGATTGTCGTTGAAAGGCCGAGAAAACAATGTCCCCGGAAACGGCGCCAAAAAATGTTGGCGTTGTCGGGCCAGATGAAAAGATAAAAATGAGAAGGATGATTGTCGTTGAAACGCCGAGAAAACAATGTCCCCGGCAACGGCGCCAAAAAATGTAGGCGTTGCCGGCTCAAACGAATGACAGAAAGATGAATGATGAATGATGAAAAGTCGTTGAAACACCGAGAATAAAGTATTCCCCGGCAACGGCGCCAAAAAATGTTGTCGCGCAGATTGACACGACAACGCTCAGACCGGGGGCTGTCACTCTGATCCCCAATCCCTCCGTTTAAGCCTGTCTCCCGCCGCTAAGGGGGGTAGACCCTGTGAGATGATGAATACCAACTATCGACCAGTTGGTTGGGAGACACGATATGAAAAGCACTAAAATGGATTTAGAAGTTAAAAGACCAGTGCCTTGTGGAGTTAATTTTTAATCGATTAATTATCAGATGCTGAGGAATATAAACCATGTAGAGCAATCAATAAAGTTTAACTTGAACGATGCAAGATATCCAAGATTACCAAAACGAGAGAAGATACTTAAACGACGATCCAGCGATTAAAGCTTCAAAAGATAGAATTCGATTTTAAATGCTAACCAGATACCACATTTACGCAACTAAAATTTTTTAAATGATCATTCAAGCACATTTAACCACATGCAAATGATAAACATCAGATATTTTGAATCTCAAAATGATAATTTTCCGAGAACGACTGGATCCGACAAAAGAAACTTCCACAATTTTTTATTTTTTTTTAAAGAAAAAATTAAAAATAAAATCCAAATTTAAAATGAACTAAGCTAAAATTTATTTAAAATAAAACTAAATAAAAATGAATTAAACTAAAGTAGAAAATTGAATTATTTACAAAAGAAAAAAAAAACTATACTTGAAATCAAAATTTAAAAAAGAAACTAAAGCTTAATTCTATTCACTTTTTTTATTTTTTTGTTTTTTATGACTTTATATTAAATAAAAAAAATCTAAAAAAGAAACTAAGAAACTATTTAAAACACTATCAGAATCTAACGAAATACGAAACTAAAATTAAAAAAAGAAAAAGCTATTCTAATCTACATTTAACCCTCTTCACATTATATTTAAAATACAATAAAAAATCTAAAGTGAATAAATTTGACACTATAATTAAAATCCTAATCTAAAGACGTAACCACGACGCAGCCATCATAAAACCAAAAAAGGGCAATGTCAAAACGGACAGAAATAAAAACGAAAAAATCGTAACCTGATAAAAAACTCGACTGAACGCTTAACCTACGCACACTGCCTAGCCATATCAAGAAAAATGGAAAAATAAACCTAGGTAAATACACAGAACTCCAAAACACGTTATATGACCACAAAAAAAAACGATTTTCCTGCTACGGATTGTAGACCCAAACGAAAATTCCACAGCGCGTAAAACATAAGCCCATGACCAGGAAAAGCATGCTTGAAATCGATTACAGGTTACCCAAGGAAATTCGACGGCGGACAATCATAAACCAGGTCAAAAAAAAAAACCGAACGCGTAGAAATGAAAATTACTTCACCTGCGTGATGGCCCACGTTTTCAGATTATACCTGATAGGCAGTGATTGATGGCGGCTTTGCTGTTTCGTTAACTGGCCTACTATACCGACGGAAACGATATCTACTCACACCTTGCTCACCTGACAATGCGTTAAACTGGCCCGTGTTGTTCGTTTGCGGTGTATGGAGCAGCTTGGAAATGTGGAGCAGCAGGACGGATTGAAGCAGCATACAAGACCGTTAATCGATGGACTTTGCCTTGGCATCCACGCTGAAAACTGGTGTTCGTCTGCGTGAGGGAGATCAAAACATTACACCGGCTTGTAAATGCTGAGTCGTGGAAGATTTGCTTGAATTTGTGGTGATAGATCCAAGTTCTGAGGGTTGCCAGTAGGACGCAATCTCACGCATATATAAACCAGCAACCAAAGAATGCCTCACGTTGAAATCTGCTGCTTATGCACAGTGTGTCGGCGTGTCAACCTTGACAGCAGTCCTGCAATTGCAAAAAGACAAAACCCTAATAAAAACTGTAAAAATTTGAAACCCTAGATCCAAAAAAAAAAAATTTGAAACCCTAAAACAGCTGATTAATGTACAGATTTTTGGCGCCTTAACAGCCAGATTCAGCAATGAGCACAGGAATATTTTGAAGAAATAAAGATTTCAGATTTTCACTGTGAAGAACTTCAGAAAATCTCTCATGCAAATTAGAAAAATAAACCGAATGATAGACCCAGGATCCAATCCAACTGGGCTCAGCAAAAAATGCTTGTAGGAGTTGGCTGGTTCAGCCGAGAACTTCCCCTAACGCCCGTTAATTCTTCTTCAATAAGGGTTTTCTGCACAGCTCAAGACAACCATCAGTAAAGAGGACAAAAATGCTGCTAGGTCTCAAAAAGTAATGGAGATACCTGCCATTACTTCAGAAACCCTAACAACACTCAAACCCCAGCAAGTGAACAAGATACCTGTGCTCACAATACTCTACAATAAGCTATTATTAATGGCTGAAAATAAAATATGCAGAAAATTAAACAATCTCACAGCATTTCAAGAGAGTAACACCAGCAAGATATGGACCCCAAAGTCTTGTTTTATTAACCAGAAACAGATTTACAAGAGAGCTTCTTCAGTACCAGACTCACAGATCCCATTGATCTGAACTGACTCCTAGCACCCTACTTAAAGGAAATGACTCCAACGGCTAGTTCGAGTGATCCATGTCGAAATGATCTCGACCGTCGATGAGGACCAAGACATCTCTTAATCTCATCCGTCGAAATTGTTAACTTATTATTAAAAATAATATTTTGCATGCATTCACTTAAGATATTATTATTTTATTATTTTTAGGGTTTTTGCTCTATTTTATAATTTTTTATTATTTTTTTATTTATTTCATTTTTTTAATTTTTTAATTTTTATTTATTTTATTATTTTTATTTATTTTCTCAAATGGATCATCGAACTAAGCTTTCGAAAACATCACCTAGGACCTAGGACTTAGGACTCATGAGGGGATTTACAACATTTTTCAACCCCCAAGACACATTACATCATGACTTTTACAATTTACATCTTAAGGGGACAAACCCACTTAACATAGACCCTCATAAACCACCCAGTTCTGCGACACAACTATAATCTAGCAGATTAACACACTAGGATTCTCCTAAAATTCGAATGACAAAATCAATCCCGGCTTTGGGGTCAGGCTGAAGGAAAACTCTGCCGATCGTAGATCGATGAGACGAAAAACCTTCCGGGACGTAGATTATCATTAGAAAGTTAGGTCCACCTAGGCAATTTTACATACATGACTCTGATCCGCTAAGATTATTTACAATTCATACATGCAGACTGGGTTTACAATCAAAATGATCAAGCTGCTGATGACTGCAGGATGGCACGGACATGTCGATCAGGTGCAACCCCTTTCTGCCAAGAAAAGAGGGGGTGTACTGCATGGGGAGTTGACCGGTAGTGGTCAACACATCTTTTCAAAGTGACCCTCAAGCCTCCTTAAATAATCTCCTCGTTGACATTAAACGGCCCAAATTAGAAGCTAATAAATGGCTAAGATCATTTCTTCTTGATCCTCGTCTTCTTCTAGACGTTAGACCCACGATTTATATTAATACCCTTTAATTATTTTAATTTCCTAAGTTTAGACTTAGGGTCCCGATAAAAATAATTAATTATTTTAATAAAACTATTTTTGGGTGGAGTTTCCCAAAACTGTTTTTGGGTTCTTTGGAATACATGTGCCCAAGTCTCCCTCCAAAATTTGAGGCTTAGACCACATCTGACACTGCTACCAAAAATCAACATAGTATGTCTCTACTGATGAGAAAATAGTTGATATTCTTACAAAGCCTATGTTCAAAGTGAAATTTGTATACTTCAAGGACAAGCTTAGACTTGTTGAGAATGACTCTCTTAGCGAGAGGGAGTGTTGATGAGATAGAATCATAGACTGTCGTTCTCCCTATATCAAGTATATTGACCTGAGTTAGGGAGAATAGTCCAACAAAGGACTGAAATTCTCCCTGTGTCAAGTGCGTTGACCTGAATTAGGAAGAATGGTCCTGGAACATCAGGGTAATTTAGCACCAAGCCCCAAGTTACTTAGATAGAGTGTGGCCTTTGGAGATTCATCGTGTGTCAAAGATATTGACTCGAATGATAGTGAACCAAGACTAGTCTGCATACCGTGTGTCAGATAGACCCAAATCATGGTGACTAGTCAATGCTAAATGATATCCCATGTGTCTGGAGCACCAATCAAGATTATGGTGAGGATATACTGTTAGCCACCTATACCAATAGGTTTCATATTTCATGATTGGCTGTGAAAAGGTCCAAATATGCTTTGCTTTGATGATTCAAAGATCACATATTTCCAAGAGAATCCAATCTGTGCTTATAGCTTGGTATGAACTCAAATTTTGATGGATGGTCCAACAGTCTAATCTGGACCATGTCATGTTTTAAATTTTTCAGTTATAGAATAAAGAAAGGAGTCTGTCCAAACTGTTTAATCTTGGCGGACAAGTAGTTCAAGTAGAGAAAAAAGGCTCCCAACAGCTTAATCTGGGACCTTGGAAGAAATAAGGGTAGAACTTAGAAGTAGATAGAAAAACAAAAGAAAAGCCAAAGAAAAGAAAAGGCAAGTAAGGGTCTGCAAGTCCAAGTGCACCCTCCAAGAAGAAATAAAAAATGCTAGGCAAGTAGCTGGGTAAGTAGTTGGGGTTACAGAAAGGTTATCTTTACCATTGCAGGTGTGTTAACTTTGTTTACCAAAGCAAAGTCAATCAATTGAGAAGGTGTTCCTCTTCATCAAGTTGCAGCAGGAAGCATGTCTAACCTCCCTCTTCCCCTTGTTCATTTCATTACTAACACTCCCTCATCAGTCAAGATTCATGGAAGAAGATTATGGTTTCATGGTGGTTCTTGTTCCTCCACCAGCCACATTTCTTGTGTAAAAATCTTTTCATTTTGATCTACTCTTTAAGCCAAGTGTTTCACAAATAAACTTAGTGTTTTCTCCCTTCATTCACCCCCCCCATCCATATTAACTCTAACTTTACTATATAAATCCCCTATATCACCTTTCCCCTACTAATATTAACACCGTGGTGTATAAACCCCAAATTTTGTATAAATATCCCTCCCCTTGGCATTATAGCCATATGTTCTCTAAAAAAGGAATCAAAATGACATCTGGTCACTTTGATGAACCTATACCTCATCTCTCCCCCTTGCTTCAAGTCATTCCACTCATTAAACCATCTTTTGCAAAGAAAAACCCTATACAAGCCCCTTTCTACCCATAACCCCTTTGAAATCATGAAAAAATCCAAAAAACCCACTTCTGCCGCTTAACCAAAGTTTCGGCGCGTATATTTGATTTGTCGAAATACATTGAAAAACCTTACTAAACACCATACCCCGATGATCCTCCGCTTAAGCGCGCATCCCGAAAATAAATATTAAATAATGTCGCGCCTTTGCCATATCCACCGAGCATGTCATCGACCCGACCGCCGTCCAATCAAGCACCATGGATCCAACGGTCCTTATCGATATCGGAAGGGCCCCGACGTCCGACAGATACCTTCCGATATCTGTCAGAAGGTGATGTCATGCGTCCACCACGCGCCTGCCCCACAATACGTCGGAGGTACGCCTGACAGATTCCGCCTCCGTAACCATAGCGATGCGATATGAAACCGCTAACCGTTTCCGTTTTTGGTCGCTACCGCTCAACCGACGTCATCCCCACGTCACCGCCACCTCGCTTGATGACGTCATGCTGACATCATCCGGCCTGACCCCACCTATGACGTCATCAAAAAAAAAAAAAAAAAAACGCGCCAATATTGCCAAAAATCCATTTTTAGGCCAAAATTTTGCGTTTTTTCCACTTTTGGCAAAAGAGCTCTACTGTTATTTCTGCATGCTGCTCACGTCCAAACCAGCACCAGCTTGCTAAAGAGATTCCGAGACCGCCAGAGCCTCCATTGCTCCCGCATTCGCAATCCTTGCCGACGAATTCACCAGGTATTCTTCAAAATCATCCCATAAGCCTGGTTTTATCCGTAATTCCAAGAGTAAGCTGTTAACAGGCCTTAAAACTCTGTTTTCACCATTAAAAAACACTGTGTCCAGCACTTATACCCAGCCATTGTAGCCATTACACTCCTGCAGGACCACATTGGACAAATTGAGTTGAAATTCGCAGCTAGTTCGCGCAGTCGTGAACTAGGTACCTTCACTAACCAAATTCACCACAGAAAATACTTTATTCAGTCCTGTTACTGATTTATTGGTTCTTTAAGCAGTATTTCAATTGCTGCAACCATCCCATTCACCCTCTGTCCCCTATAATTCCCATTTTTCTTTAGAGAGAACTCTTTTGTGTTGCTCTGTATAGCAACTCCATCCCCAAATCATAGAAGAAAGCATGGACCCACCAGTGGCGCCCATAGCCCTCAATGTTGCCCCTTTGAATGCCCCTCACAGAGAAATGGAGTGGAAGGCATTAGCAGACTTAGATTATAAAATCTCAGAGGAAATGCTAAGCCAGAGCAGATTCCACATTCAGGTGTTAAATGAGATAAAAATCAAATATGAAACTGGAACAGACATCTTGGGCATTTGGGATTCCTTCCTCCCAATCTTCAAACTTCCTCAGGTCAACCAATTTCCAGACCTAATTCACCTATGTGCTGATAAGTATGATGCCTCCCAGAGGGCTGTGCTTGACCCTTCAGGCACAGTTCTGTTCTATATTACCCCTGAGGCTATCAAAGAGATGTTGCAGTTCAAAACAGAGAAGAAGCTGGTCCCTCTATCACTGGTTGATTTGATAAGGCAGGGAGCCAGAATGACAGATGCCCAAATCACTAAACTAAACCAGCTGTTTATTGAGTCTGACACTGTGAAAAATCCTCCCATTAATCATGTTTACCTCAATCAATTGGGCAGGGACCTTGTTGATATGATCAGTCCCATCCTGGGATATGACTCAATTGAGTATATAGATGAAACTGTGCTACATATGATGCTCATGTTTTCTCCTGGCAAAAAACCAGTCTGCTATGACTATGCCACATACATATCAGACAAGATGCATGAGCAATTGATGAATCTGTCAAGGGAAAGGGTGTTTAAATACACCTCCTACATATACCACTTGATCCTATACTACCAGCATGAGAAGTTCTCTTTTCCTATAAAGAGAGAGGATGCACAGGGCAATCTTTGGGTATGGGCATGCCTAGTATGGAGGCATCTGCAAGTTCCTTCCAGCAAGAACAAGAGAGAACAATGGGAGGAGAAGTCAGCTCCTCCGGCCAGCAGAAAGAAGGTGGACTCAGTATCAAACAGCAGTTCATCGACATTAAGAGGAGAAATGAGCCCATCAAGAGACAGTTGTACAATCATCTGTTAAACATGGCTCCCACCAATCAGCAAAGACTCATGTCTGCCTTTGATGTAAATGAAGGCAAAATGATCATGAGTCATTTTATGCCAACAGCAGTGCAGCCCCAATCTTCCTCTGACTACTTAAGGACTAACCTGGAAGTCCTTGCCAAGGATATCCACCCATTGGACAAGATAGAACTGCATAAGAAAACGGGTGAGATGGTCTATGCTTCCCTAGCAAACCAAACATTGGATAACTACAGGCTACATAACAGCCTTAACAATACAGCCTCTCAGCTGGAGTTGGAGAGAGCATCATCCCAGGCAAAGGACAACAGGATCAGGGCCCTAGAAGACATAATCATAGAGATTGGGCATAATCCCAAAGACATCAAGGGCATACAGGAGATATTGAAACTGAGGGATGCAGATATGGCAGCTCTAAAGAGAAAAATCAAGCTCCCAGCCACTATTCACCCTCAGACAGATGAAGTGGCCCGACAAAGAACTGAAAAAGATGCCACTGATCTGTTGATATCTCTATATAAGCAGCTCCTCCAGACACAAGAGCAGCTGGGAGAATCAGAGGCTGCAAAGGCAGCATTACAGGCATCTCTGAAACAGAGAGAAGAAGGGCAGACTTCCCAGCCTCCTCCTCAAATCATAAATCTTGAGGAAGTTGCCACAACTACTGTTCCTCCTCCTCAACAGACTGATCAAGCAGCACCTCCACCAACAGAGCAGGCCCCTAGCTTGGACATGCAAAAGCTAAAGAATGAAATTCAAATCCTGGAAGCTCAAATGTCTGAGTTAAATGAGACCAGGGATAAATTGGCCAAGGTAAATGATAGGTATGATAAATCCAAACAAGCTGTGGCAGAGAAGGACAGGGAGGTGAAAGCCCTAAAAAACAGGATAAAAGAGCTAGAAAATGAGCTCAAATTAGACAAAGTCATAGCTGGGCTTAAGGCAATGCTATGGGCCAACATTGGCCAGTCTATTACTGACCAATGGCAGTATATAGAGACAATCCATGAGCAGGTAGAGCTCATCCCAAAAGCACAAGCTGAAATTCACAAGTCAAGGGCTGCTCTAGGCAACATGCCTGAAATTGCCACCAGAATGATCAATGTGCTAAATAATAGAACAAGTACTCAGCTGGCAAACATGGGAATTCCCAATAGGACTGAGGCCATTCAGTTAATCAAAAGGGTTCTCACATTAAGAAATTTGGTGCAGACACTGGAGAGAAGAACCCAAGACATGCAGACCGAGGTAAAAAGATTCATGGATAAATTCCTGGTGCTGCAAAACAGAGGACTCCCTAGCTTACTGAACAGCGCAGGGAGACTGCTCATTCATGAGCAGTATGCCAAAAGAGTGAATGCATTTGCCATGAATGAAATCAATGAGAAGCCCAGCAGCTCAGAAGAAACGGGGCCAGCTACAGGACAAACTATCTACAACAAGGTAGAAAATCTGTTTTTTATAATGAATGAGATCAATCACCTGTTTGATGTGGCACCCAATTTTTACAAGTATACAGAGGCAGAGGAGACTATGGATGCAATTCTCAGGCATCAACTCCCTACACAGGACTGGTGGACAAATACAATACAGAAAATTTTGTAAACAATGGGCCATTCACCAAATTTTGTTCTTAAAAATATGAATTGTTATGCAAAGCACAGTTTAACAAAATCAGCATGCATTATGGATTAAAGCTGAGCCAACTCAGCAGATGTATCGGCCAACAAAGCAAAAATAGAAAACCACAGGTGGCAGGGCCGAGAATATACAGCGCAGCAAAAAGAAAAGACACATTATTCAGCGTTAAAGCAAAGCGGTTCAACCGACTCAATGACCTCCAAAGGTCAAATTATCCTCTGACAGACTTAAAGAGCATTTATGCTGCATTCAAAGTTGTAATAACTTCTTTTCTACTTTCTGTACGAATTTATGAAGATATTTTCTCTCTCAGATGACTCAATGCCTGAGATTCCTATAAAGTCCCCTTCGCATGAGCTTGCAAGGGTTGTTGTGGATTTCTCCTGAAGAAGTTCTTATGCTATAATCCTTTCAGAAGTTAATAAAGAAAGTGATGGAATTTCTCGGATTTCTGAAGTGTTGAATGCGTTCTGGTGTCTGTTGAAAAACTGCTGGATTCCTGTGTATTTCACCATACAATAAGTCTCTGTAACTCTCTCTGTTATGTATTTTGATTTGTTAAAATCCATATATGTTATCTAACTCTGCATATTTAGCAACTAGGAGAAAGAATAACTTTCAGGATTTATTCAGTGAATACCCTGAGTTCAATCTGTGTTGTTAATGAATGTTTTCTTCAGATGCAATCTTGATAAGTGAAATTCTTAATCGCTGCACTTTCAGAATACATCTTTCACAGTGACCTTTGTCACAGGAATTCAAGTTTTGCCCCTGTGCAGCGTGTTACACTTTCACCTCACCAGCTTAATAGAAAATTCTTAATTGCTTTCTGTTGGTTGACATACATCATCATTCAAGCTAAATTTGTTTGTCTAAGATACACAATA
The DNA here is from genome assembly GCA_031772625.1 of Pinus tabuliformis. NCBI lineage: Eukaryota > Viridiplantae > Streptophyta > Pinopsida > Pinales > Pinaceae > Pinus > Pinus tabuliformis. The sequence goes on from CM062809.1 coordinate 1,115,439,001, forward strand.
GGCCCTGCTGTTTGAACACCACCAATCCTGCATTTCAAAGCATTTCACAACTCCAGACTCCATTTCCCAATGATATTTTACTCTCTAAACACTACATATTAAGACCTGAAAGAAATCCTTCAACCAAAACATAAACCAAGACCTGAGCATAATAGCTAGCCTAAAACACCATCATAACAGAGACAAATCATAAAGAGAGAGCCCTCTCTGATTACAGTTTGGCTAGAAACTGTGATCCAAAGATTGGTTAGTGGTTACCCCGGCCGTATTCTCTTGGGAGTCATAGGGAACAACCTGGGTGTTAACATAATTGGCGACTCCACTGGGGACAGCTTTAATTTTTTCAATTACTATATATTTTCCATAGCTACTATCAAGCCTGAAATCAGTCAAGAGACCTTTAATCTGTTTCTGTATCACATTAACAGCTTTAGGGAGGAGCTTGTTTGGGGAATCTTCATCTTAGCTCTGAGAATATATAGCCATTCCAAAATCTTCATCCAGTCCTTTCAGATATAAAATTTCCTACAAAATCCTAAAAAACAGTCAGAAACTGGCTCCTAAGAAAAATCCACGGCATACTAGGGCAAATCCTGACCCTAATCCACCTATCATTGTTGATAATCCAAATACCATCCCAAGAAACATTAGGAGGCAGCAAAAGCAGGAGCAGCCTGCTGATCTAACCTTATATTCAGATCATCCTAGCCTTATATCTACCCCATGCAAGGTCCTTTTCCGGTCTACCCCTAGTTCCCCTAGTTCACCATGCACGTCTCAAAGTCCTCCTCTCACATCTTCATCCACTCCACATATCCCCTTGACCAACATTCTAGGTTCACCCCTACTTGCTACCCCTGTGATACCCGTTGTTCCTATTATCCCAGCTGCCCCTGTTAATCCTCTAAATCCTGTAAATATGGCTAACAGATATGCACCATTGCAGATACCAGCTAATGCTGCAGCTCTACCCCAAGATTACCAAACCAAAATTTCATATTTTGACTCCAATGGCCCTCTGACAGCTGCCCAGCATGCCAAGAGGATGCAAGACCATTTTGAGACCTATGAAATAGATGATGACAGTGTCAGAATGAGGATGTTTGTTCAAAACCTAACTGGGGATGTAAGAACTTGGTTTAGATCCCTGAATGCAAACTCCATTACAACTCCTGCTGAACTGTATCAAGCCTTTACTAGTAGATGGGAGAAGAAGAAAGATCCTCTGCACATACTTGGGGAATATGACACTATCAAAAGAGGTCCCCAGGAGACTGTTTTGGAATATTGTGCAAGATTTAATAATGTATATAACTCAATTCCACAAAATTTAAGGCTTCCTCCTGATTTAGCCTTGTACAAATTCCCTAATGGTTTTGACCCTGACATGGCCTATCAGTTGAAGGAAAGAGACTGTCAATCCCTTGAAGAGGCCGAAAGGGTTGCTGTCACAGTAGAAGCCAACCTAATTGCCAAAAGAAACCGGGCAAGGTTGGAAAAGAGGACTGTTTTCAAAGAGGAACCCTCTGCCTTTGATCAAAAGCTTGATGCCATACTAAATGGAATGAAAAGATTAGGTGATAGAGTGGAATCGGTTGAAAGAAAATCATCATGGGAAGCACCACAAAACAACCCTCCTAGGAATCCAAATTTTAGGAGAACTCAAAACCCAGGCATTGGCAAAACCAGTGCTAATCAAGACATAAGACCCCCTTTCCAAGAAAATTATGCAGAAACTTCCACTTCAGCAGAGTCCAATGAAGATCCAGAGATTAATTTAATAGGTCTAGATGGTGAAAGTCAAGTTTTCTTAACACAAGAAGATCATGAGGATGAGGAAATCAAACTGTTTCAAACTAAATCAGGTGAATCCTTTGACTTTAAACAAGGCTATGACACTGCTGTTTACGAAGTCCATAAACAATACAAGCTGAGGAGCAGAACTGTGAATGTTAGCCAGCCTGAAAAGAAAAAGGATAATCAGCAGCCTGAAAGAGTTATAGTCACAGAACCTAATGACAAAATAAATTCACCTACAGAAGAAGTGATGGTTGAAGAGATCACTGAACCACTATCCTTAAGACAGCAGTCTCTGGCCACTTCATCCTCTCATCCTAATTTAAATGTTACTCCTCAAGAGATAAGTAAAAAGGGTAAGGCCCAGAGTCAAGATAAAAATCAAGAAGGAGATTTAATGAACAAGGAAAGGACTGTCACCTACAACCCCAAGGCCCAATCTGAAAAACCCTTTGACTTAGAAACTGAAATTGGCAAAATAAAGATAGCCATTCCTCTCTTGGAACTAGCCAAGCATGACATCTATAAACTACAAATCAAAAGGTCCCTTCAACTCACTAGCAACAAAGATGATGTCAATGTGCTGGATGATACCCCCGAGCTCCTGTTTGGCCCAGAAGTGGATGGAAAAACAATAGTCACAGGGGTATTACCTTTCTATGTCAGTTTACATATTCATGACAAAATATTACATAATGCAATGTTTGACTCAGGTACCTCTCACAACCTCATGCCAAAAGCAGTCATGGAGAGATTGAATTTAGACATAACAAGACCATATAAGGATCTGTTTTCCTTTGACTCCAGCCAAGTCAAGTGTCTAGGTCTCATAAAAGATTTATGCGTGTCTTTGGTTCAATACCCAAACAAGACAATCCTAATGGATGTGGTAGTTGCTAATATCCCACCTAAGTATGGGATGCTGTTATCAAGATCATGGGGAGCTAAACTCCAAGGTTCCCTGCAATTAGACATGTCATATGCCACCATCTCTGTTTTTGGGCAACCAAAAAGACTGTACAGAGAAACACTAATGAAGTACATGGTCAGCAGTGATGAAAAGCCTCAAAACTTTCCTATATATGCTGTCCATTCAGACATAGACTCATACATTCTCTTCAATGACACCACAACTCCCCCAAAGGGTAAGGAGGACTCCAAGACACTCATACAAGAGGAAGACTCAAATGAAAGAATTATCACCCATGAAACAACAGTCAATCAAACACTAGATGTTGCTGCTGGCCTGGTTGTCAAGAACATCCAATCAAACGATGAGACTGCCCTAGAAGACGAGCTAGAGAAAAAACCACAACTGCTGCTCACATGGCCAGCCCATGAACAGATCATAAAATCTCCTTCCCAACAAGATATTCTATGGTTCCTTGAATTTGATGGCTCAGTCAACAAATTAGGGGCAGGAGCTGGAGTTTGGGTACACAATAAAAAAAATAGTCATGCAGAAGGCAGAGCCTATAGATTGAATTTCAGATGTACTAATAACATGGCAAAATATGAAGCTCTTTTACTAGGACTCAAGTTGGTAAAATTCTTACAAGCTGCCAGGGTTTCAATCATGGGTGATTCAGATTTAGTTATCCAACAAGTGAAAGGAAACTTTGTCACCAATGACAAAAGAATAAGGACTTATAGGTCTGCTATTGCTGAGGTACTAAAATTTTTCTCTGAATTCCAAATTACTAAAATTCCCAAAACCCACAATCTACATGCTCATAGTTTAGCCACCTTTGCAAGTACCTGCAAGTTGCCCTTTGAGCCCCATCATTGTTTTACAGCTGAGGTAAAACACAGACCCTCCATTCCAAACAATGTTAATGATTGGCAAGTATCTGAGGATGACAAGCAAATAAACCATTTTTTAACTCTGCAGCAAGAATTTGCAGGACTAAATATTGACAATGAGACAGCAAGTCAATCACAAATACTTGAGACAGCAAGTCAATCACAAATATTTGATGGAGCATGTCCATCACAAATACAGTTTCAACAGACTACTCAGCCAATATCACCTAGAACTGCAAAACAAATGCTGAATCCAACTATTTTCAATATAGAAAACATCCAGCAAATTCAACAAATTAACTGTGAAGAGGAAGTGTCCAATGCTGAAACTGAAATCATTGAGCTGAAAGACAATTTTCTACCAATAGGCCTAACCCCACTAGAAGACATCTTTGACTCAAATGATATTCCCAGAAAACCAAAAATGCAGCCCTTAAATGCAGCCATTGAAGAATGTAACATAGGTACAATTGACAAACCCAAGATAATTAAATTATCTGCTTCCTTACCTCCTGACCAAAAGCCAAAATACATTGACCTCTTTGAAGAGTTCCAGGATGTTTTTGCATGGAGCTATGAGGACCTAAAGTCCTATGACACCTCTGTAATCCAGCACACTATCCCTCTCAAACCTGATCAAAAGCCCTTTAAACAAAAACTGAGGAGAATCAATCCTATGCTTCTCCCAGCAATGGAACAAGAGGTACAAAAAATGTTCAAGGCAGGCATCATAGCACCAATCAGATTCTCTGAATGGATCTCCAACTTAGTCCCTACAAGAAAGAAGACTGGTGAAATTAGGCTGTGTGGACTTAAGGAATCTGAACCAAGTATCCTTAAAAGACAACTACCCCTTACCCAAGATGGATCACATTCTTCAAAGGGTGGTAGGGGCCTCAAGGATCTCATTACTGGATGGATTTTCAGGCTTCAATCAAATCCTAGTTCACCCTGATGATCAGGACAAAACAGCATTTACAACCCCATGGGGAACTTTCAAATATGTAAAGATGCCTTTTGGATTGAAAAATGCAAGGGCAACATTTCAAAGAGCAATGGACATTGCTTTTGCAAAGGAGATTCATGACTTTTTAGTCATTTACCTAGATGACCTTACACCTTTCTCAAAATCAGACCAAGAACATATAAAACATCTGAGACAAATCTTCCTAAAATGCAGAAAATATGGAATCTCCTTGAATCCTAAGAAGTCCCTCTTTGGTTTAGAAGAAGGCAAGCTATTGGGCCACATCATTTCTAAAGATGGCATTAGAATTGACCCAGATAGGATACAGGCTATCCTACAAATGCCTCACCCAAGAAATGTCAAAGAGTTGCAAGGATTCTTGGGAAAAATCAATTTCTTGAGAAGGTTTATCCCAAACTTAGCAAAACTAATCAGATTATTAAATAACATGCTAAAGAAAGATTCAAAAGTAAAATGGACTGTTGAAGCCAATCAAGCATTTGAAAGTATAAAATTGGCCCTTACCCAAACCCCAGTGTTGACCAACCCTCAGTTTGACAGAGAATTTATCATTTTCTCTTTTGCCTCCCAACATACTATTGCTGTTGTTCTATTACAAAAAGATGACCAAGGAAATGAGAAGCCAATTGCTTTCTTTAGCAAAGCTCTCAGAGATGCACCTTTAAAATATCAAATCATGGAAAAGCAAGCTTATGCTTTAGTCAAAGCCATTAAAGACTTTAGGATTTATATCCTTTATTCCCATGTTATAGCATATGTGCCAAGTCCTATTGTCAAAGACATTCTCACCCAAGAAAATTTAGAGGGCAGAAGAGGAAAATGGATTGCCAACATTTTGGAATTTGACATTGAAATAAAGCCTACAAAACTAATAAAAGGGCAAGGCTTGGCCAAATTAATGACAGAAACAAATTTTCAAGCCTTAGACATTAACCAGCTGGACAGTGAACCGGAGCTGGCGACTCCAAAGATCAATGTAGCCTTTGAACAATCCCCCTGGTACTCTGATATCTGTTATGTGTTACAAAACCTGTGTGCTCCCCCAGGACTGTCCAGAACTAAGTGTAGATTCTTAAAAATGAAAACCTCAAGATTTTGTGTGATGGATGGCAATCTGCTTTGGAAAAACCATGAAGGTATATTGCTGCACTGTTTAATTGAAAATGAAGCTGACAATATCATAAAAGAATTTCATGCAAGTGACTGTGGTGGGCACTTGTATTGGAAGTCCACTGTGGATAAAATACTAAGGGCTGGATATTACTGGCCCACCATGTTCTCTGATGTCAAGAAGTTCACCACCTCATGTCATAAATGTCAAGTGTTTGAGGGAAAGAGACAGTTGCTGCCACTTCCCTTGAGGCCTATTGCAACAGAGAGACCTTTTCAACAATGGGGATTGGATTTCATTGGGGAAATTCACCCCTCATCTTCAGGCCAACACAGATGGATCTTGACAGCCACAGACTACTTCACCAAGTGGATTGAAGTTGTCCCATGCAGACAAGCAAATGATTCAATAATTATTCAGTTCTTGGAGAGCAACATATTGGCTAGATTTGGCTGTCCTGACAAAATAATAACAGACAATGTTGCTGCTTTCAGATCCAAGAAAATGGTGAACTTCTGCCATAAATTTCACATCACTCTGGGCCATTCCACTGCATACTATCCTCAAGGAAATGGCCTTGCTGAGTCATCAAATAAAAGTCTGGTAAATATCATAAAGAAAGTACTTGAAGAGAACAAAAAGAATTGGCATAAGAAGCTTGTGAATGCTTTATGGGCAGATAGACTAACAACCAAAAGATCAATTGGGACCAGCCCATATGAGTTGGTTTATGGATTAGAGGCCAAGTTCCCCTCATCACTAGGAGTGCCTGTTATGAAGCTTCTTCAAGAAAGCCAAGCTAAACCAAATGATATGCAAAGAAGAATCAATCAAATCATATGTCTACAACAAACTAGAGATCAAGTTTTCAGCAGAGTTCAAGTTCTACAAGAAAAACTAAAGAAGGCCTTTGATAGAAGAACTAAGGCAGAAGATTTTAACGTTGGTGACAAAGTCCTCAAGTGGGATGCAAGAAGAGAAGACAAAGGAAAACATGGAAAATTTGATTCCTTATGGAGAGGACCATTTGCTGTCCAAGCAGTGCAAGGTAACAACACTTACTTCCTAAAAAGTCTCAATGAAACTGACTTGGATGAAGGTCTTGTGAATGGCAGGATGCTGAAGCACTATTTTGAATACCACCCATAAGTACAGCATGAGCTTCCATTGTACATACCCAAATGTATATATTACTTTCTGTTTAATTGTAAAATGCAGTTTCTCAAGTGTTATTAATTATCAGCAAAAGGTGAAAAGAATCAGAGGCCTACCAAGAAGAGAAGCACACAATTTTGGCATTTCAAAGCAACAAACTTCAAGTTCATAAAAACAGTCAAAGGCCAAGGCATTCTGACCTGCTGTTCTTGGTCTTTCAAATGAAAAACCATCCCCATGTGGAGCCACTGTTAGCCACCTATACCAATAGGTTTCATATTTCATGATTGGCTGTGAAAAGGTCCAAATATGCTTTGCTTTGATGATTCAAAGATCACATATTTCCAAGAGAATCCAATCTGTGCTTATAGCTTGGTATGAACTCAAATTTTGATGGATGGTCCAACAGTCTAATCTGGACCATGTCATGTTTTAAATTTTTCAGTTATAGAATAGAGAAAGGAGTCTGTCCAAACTGTTTAATCTTGGCAGACAAGTAGTTCAGGTAGAGAAAAAAGGCTCCCAACAGCTTAATTTGGGACCTTGGAAGAAATAAGGGTAGAAGTAGATAGAAAAACAAAAGAAAAGCCAAAGAAAAGAAAAGGCAAGTAAGGGTCTACAAGTCCAAGTGCACCCTCCAAGAAGAAATTAAAAATGCTAGGCAAGTAGCTGGGTAAGTAGTTGGGGTTGCAGAAAGGTTATCTTTACCATTGCAGGTGTGTTAACTTTGTTTACCAAAGCAAAGTCAATCAATTGAGAAGGTGTTCTTCTTCATCAAGTTGCAGCAGGAAGCATGTCTAACCTCCCTCTTCCCCTTGTTCATTTCATTACTAACACTCCCTCATCAGTCAAGATTCATGGAAGAAGATTATGGTTTCATGGTGGTTCTTGTTCCTCCACCAGCCACATTTCTTGTGTAAAAATCTTTTCATTTTGATCTACTCTTTAAGCCAAGTGTTTCACAAATAAACTTAGTGTTTTCTCCCTTCATTCACCCCCCCCATCCATATTAACTCTAACTTTACTATATAAATCCCCTATATCACCTTTCCCCTACTAATATTAACACCATGGTGTATAAACCCCAAATTTTGTATAAATATCCCTCCCCTTGGCATTATAGCCATATGTTCTCTAAAAAAGGAATCAAAATGACATCTGGTCACTTTGATGAACCTATACCTCATCTCTCCCCCTTGCTTCAAGTCATTCCACTCATTAAACCATCATTTGCAAAGAAAAACCCTATACAAGCCCCTTTCTACCCATAACCCCTTTGAAATCATGAAAAAATCCAAAAACCCACTTCTGCCGCTTAACCAAAGTTTCGGCGCGTATATTTGATTTGTCGAAATACATTGAAAAACCTTACTAAACACCATACCCCGATGATCCTCCGCCTAAGCGCGCATCCCAAAAATAAATATTAAATAATGTCGCGCCTTTGCCATATCCACCGAGCATGTCATCGACCCGACCGCCGTCCGATCAAGCATCATGGATCCAACGGTCCTTATCGATATCGGAAGGGCCCCGACGTCCGACAGATACCTTCCGATATCTGTCAGAAGGTGATGTCATGCGTCCGCCACGCGCCTTCCCCACAATACGTCGGAGGTACGCCTGACAGATTCCGCCTCCGTAACCATAGCGGTGCGATATGAAACCGCTAACCGTTTCCGGTTTTGGTCGCTACCGCTCATCCGACGTCATCCCCACGTCACCGCCACCTCGCTTGATGACGTCATGCTGACGTCATCCGGCCCTGACCCCACCTATGACGTCATGCTGACGTCATCAAAAAATGCGCCAATATTGCCAAAAATCCATTTTTAGGCCAAAATTTTGCGTTTTTTCCACTTTTGGCAAAAGAGCTCTACTGTTATTTCTGCATGCTGCTCACGTCCAAACCAGCACCAGCTTGCTAAAGAGATTCCGAGACCGCCAGAGCCTCCATTGCTCCCGCATTCGCAATCCTTGCCGACAAATTCACCAGGTATTCTTCAAAATCATCCCATAAGCCTGGTTTTATCCGTAATTCCAAGAGTAAGCTGTTAGCAGGCCTTAAAACTCTGTTTTCACCATTAAAAAACACTGTGTCCAGCACTTATACCCAGCCATTGTAGCCATTACACTCTTGCAGGACCACATTGGACAAATTGAGTTGAAATTCGCAGCTAGTTCGCACAGTCGTGAACTAGGTACCTTCACTAACCAAATTCACCACAGAAAATACTTTATTCAGTCCTGTTACTGATTTATTGGTTCTTTAAGCAGTATTTCAATTGCTGCAACCATCCCATTCACCCTCTGTCCCCTATAATTCCCATTTTTCTTTAGAGAGAACTCTTTTGTGTTGCTCTGTATAGCAACTCCATCCCCAAATCATAGAAGAAAGCATGGACCCACCAGTGGCGCCCATAGCCCTCAATGTTGCCCCTTTGAATGCCCCTCACAGAGAAATGGAGTGGAAGGCATTAGCAGACTTAGATTATAAAATCTCAGAGGAAATGCTAAGCCAGAGCAGATTCCACATTCAGGTGTTAAATGAGATAAAAATTAAATATGAAGCTGGAACAGACATCTTGGGCATTTGGGATTCCTTCCTCCCAATCTTCAAACTTCCTCAGGTCAACCAATTTCCAGACCTAATTCACCTATGTGCTGATAAGTATGATGCCTCCCAGAGGGCTGTGCTTGACCCTTCAGGCACAGTTTTGTTCTATATTACCCCTGAGGCTATCAAAGAGATGTTGCAGTTCAAAACAGAGAAGAAGCTGGTCCCTTTATCATTGGTTGATTTGATAAGGCAGGGAGCCAGAATGACAGAGGCCCAAATCACTAAACTAAACCAGCTGTTTATTGAGTCTGACACTGTGAAAAATCCTCCCATTAATCATGTTTACCTCAATCAATTGGGCAGGGACCTTGTTGATATGATCAGTCCCATCCTGGGATATGACTCAATTGAGTATATAGATGAAACTGTGCTACATATGATGCTCATGTTTTCTCCTGGCAAAAAACCAGTCTTCTATGACTATGCCACATACATATCAGACAAGATGCATGAGCAATTGATGAATTTGTCAAGGGAAAGGGTGTTTAAATATACCTCCTACATATACCACTTGATCCTATACTACCAGCATGAGAAGTTCTCTTTTCCTATAAAGAGAGAGGATGCACAGGGCAATCTTTGGGTATGGGCATGCCTAGTATGGAGGCATCTGCAAGTTCCTTCCAGCAGGAACAAGAGAGAACAATGGGAGGAGAAGTCAGCTCCTCCGGCCAGCAGAAAGAAGGTGGACTCAGTATCAAACAGCAGTTCATCGACATTAAGAGGAGAAATGAGCCCATCAAGAGACAGCTGTACAATCATCTGTTAAACATGGCTCCCACCAATCAGCAAAGACTCATGTCTGCCTTTGATGTAAATGAAGGCAAAATGATCATGAGTCATTTTATGCCAACAGCAGTGCAGCCCCAATCTTCCTCTGACTACTTAAGGACTAACCTGGAAGTCCTTGCCAAGGATATCCACCCATTGGACAAGATAGAACTGCATAAGCAAACGGGTGAGATGGTCTATGCTTCCCTAGCAGACCAAACATTGGATAACTACAGGCTACATAACAGCCTTAACAATACAGCCTCTCAGCTGGAGTTGGAGAGAGCATCATCCCAGGCAAAGGACAACAGGATCAGGGCCCTAGAAGACATAAACATAGAGATTGGGCATAATCCCAAAGACATCAAGGGCATACAGGAGATATTGAAACTGAGGGATGCAAATATGGCAGCTCTAAAGAGAAAAATCAAGCTCCCAGCCACTATTCACCCTCAGACAGATGAAGTGGCCCGACAAAGAACTGAAAAAAATGCCACTGATCTGTTGATATCTCTATATAAGCAGCTCCTCCAGACACAAGAGCAGCTGGGAGAATCAGAGGCTGCAAAGGCAGCATTACAGGCATCTCTGAAACAGAGAGAAGAAGGGCAGACTTCCCAGCCTCCTCAAATCATAAATCTTGAGGAAGCTGCCACAACTACTGTTCCTCGTCCTCAACAGACTGATCAAGCAGCACCTCCACCAACAGAGCAGGCCCCTAGCTTGGACATGCAAAAGCTAAAGAATGAAATTCAAATCCTGGAAGCTCAAATGTCTGAGTTAAATGAGACCAGGGATAAATTGGCCAAGGTAAATGATAGGTATGATAAATCCAAACAAGCTGTGGCAGAGAAGGACAGGGAGGTGAAAGCCCTAAAAAACAGGATAAAAGAGCTAGAAAATGAGCTCAAATTAGACAAAGTCATAGCTGGGTTTAAGGCAATGCTATGGGCCAACATTGGCCAGTCTATTACTGACCAATGGCAGTATATGGAGACAATCCATGAGCAGGTAGAGCTCATCCCAAAAGCACAAGCTAAAATTCACAAGTCAAGGGCTGCTCTAGGCAACATGCCTGAAATTGCCACCAGAATGATCAATGTGCTAAATAATAGAACAAGTACTCAGCTGGCAAACATGGGAATTCCCAATAGGACTGAGGCCATTCAGTTAATCAAAAGGGTTCTCACATTAAGAAATTTGGTGCAGACACTGGAGAGAAGAACCCAAGACATGCAGACCGAGGTAAAAAGATTCATGGATAAATTCCTGGTGCTGCAAAACAGAGGACTCCCTAGCTTACTGAACAGCGCAGGGAGACTGCTCATTCATGAGCAGTATGCCAAAAGTGTGAATGCATTTGCCACGAATGAAATCAATGAGAAGTCCAGCAGCTCAGAAGAAACGGGGCCAGCTACAGGACAGACTATCTACAACAAGGTAGAAAATCTGTTTTTTATAATGAATGAGATCAATCACCTGTTTGATGTGGCACCCAATTTTTACAAGTATACAGAGGCAGAGGAGACTATGGATGCAATTCTCAGGCATCAACTCCCTACACAGGACTGGTGGACAAATACAATACAGAAAATTTTGTAAACAATGGGCCATTCACCAAATTTTGTTCTTAAAAATATGAATTGTTATGCAAAGCACAGTTTAACAAAATCAGCATGCATTATGGATTAAAGCTGAGCCAACTCAGCAGATGTATCGGCCAACAAAGCAAAAATAGAAAACCACAGGTGGCAGGGCCGAGAATATACAGCGCAGCAAAAAGAAAAGACACATTATTCAGCGTTAAAGCAAAGCGGTTCAACCGACTCAATGACCTCCAAAGGTCAAATTATCCTCTGACAGACTTAAAGAGCATTTATGCTGCATTCAAAGTTGTAATAACTTCTTTTCTACTTTCTGTACGAATTTATGAAGATATTTTCTCTCTCAGATGACTCAATGCCTGAGATTCCTATAAAGTCCCCTTCGCATGAGCTTGCAAGGGTTGTTGTGGATTTCTCCTGAAGAAGTTCTTATGCTGTAATCCTTTCAGAAGTTAATAAAGAAAGTGATGGAATTTCTCGGATTTCTGAAGTGTTGAATGCGTTCTGGTGTCTGTTGAAAAACTGCTGGATTCCTGTGTATTTCACCATACAATAAGTCTCTGTAACTCTCTCTGTTATGTATTTTGATTTGTTAAAATCCATATATGTTATCTAACTCTGCATATTTAGCAACTAGGAGAAAGAATAACTTTCAGGATTTATTCAGTGAATACCCTGAGTTCAATCTGTGTTGTTAATGAATGTTTTCTTCAGATGCAATCTTGATAAGTGTAATTCTTAATTGCTGCACTTTCAGAATACATCTTTCACAGTGACCTTTGTCACAGGAATTCAAGTTTTGCTCCTGTGCAGCGTGTTACACTTTCACCTCACCAGCTTAATAGAAAATTCTTAATTGCTTTCTGTTGGTTGACATACATCATCATTCAAGCTAAATTTGTTTGTCTAAGATACACAATAGGCCCTGCTGTTTGAACACCACCAATCCTGCATTTCAAAGCATTTCACAACTCCAGACTCCATTGCCCAATGATATTTTACTCTCTAAACACTACATATTAAGACCTGAAAGAAATCCTTCAACCAAAACATAAACCAAGACCTGAGCATAATAGCTAGCCTAAAACACCATCATAACAGAGACAAATCATAAAGAGAGAGCCCTCTCTGATTACAGTTTGGCTAGAAACTGTGATCCAAAGATTGGTTAGTGGTTACCCCGGCCGTATTCCCTTGGGAGTCATAGGGAACAACCTGGGTGTTAACATATACCATAGGTCTGTGGTACCGACCAGAATTATGGTGACTAGTTTATGTTCTTGATTTACCATGTGTCAAATATGTTTGACCCAATTATGGTAATTGGTTGATGCTATTGGTTTACCATGTGTCACAATTTGTTGACCCAATTATGGTAATTGAATAATGATGATGATTTGTTATAACCTTTTCTTAGAGAAATTTGTCAACAAAAGAACATCTGTCTAGTCATTATGAATACCTCCCTAGCTAAGAGGGAGTGTTGCATTTTGTAGATATCATCGATCTTCATAATTTGTATTTTAGATCTTGAAATATATAATAATTTGAAAAACATGTTCTTCATGCCATTTTCAATGTTTAGCCCTTGAAAGAATTAATATAAGACATGTTCTTCATGTCGGATTCAAAAGAGAATTTTGAAATTTGAATTTTGAATTTTTGGCTCCAAACTTGTCAAGTCAACCCTCCCTCAAGCCAGGTCGGCCCCAGTGAAGAGACACACCCATTCAGACAGGCACGACATTATATATAGAGCATCCGACCTCCTCCACAAGCCACCATTCAACTTCTCACAAGACAAGTAATATTTTGGGAATCCAAGCGAAGAAGAAGAAGGACGAAGTAGGATGAAGGAAAAATTAATCTCTAGCATTTCTCTCTCCTTGGCTTTATACATGTGATTTTTTTAGTAGTTTCTAGGCAACAGGTCAAATTTTTGGGCAGCAAGGCCGAAATTCTAAACAAATTATTCTAGGCAGCAAGGTCGAATTTCAGGGCATATTCAAGGAGGCCAAAATTTGGCTTAGGAAGATCAGATGATTCAAATTTAAACAAGAACACAACAAATTACAGATATAACCATAAATATAAAGATGCGGTGGAAATAACACTTCATTTCATTAATATCAAATACTAAAATATGCTTACAAACAGAATGGAAATAAGACTAGCTCAGACGATGGTAGCTTATCTCCAAGAAGAGATGTGGTGGCTACATGCCTCTGAACTGTGTTACAATGAGGCTCCAAGGCCTATTTATTATTGAGAAACAATGGAAAACCCTAAACATCCAAAAACCTAACCCTAGGATATGAAGGGCCAAACTATGGGCCCCGTTTGGGTAAATTGGTACATCAACTTCCCAAGGTCATAACTTTGGCATATGATCTCCGTTTGATGCACAAAATACCTAGTTAGAAAGATCTATCCGAGGACTACAACTTTTGAGTGAGAAACATTAGTCTACAGCCCTTGTTGCTCTTGATATTCCCAAAAAACGTCGTTTAGGGCCTCAAAAATGGCTCTGGAAGATCAGGACCCGAAAAACTGCCAAAAATAGTAAATTGTACTACAAATAAGGAAACTGAAAAACTGAAAGAAACAATGGTGGGGGTCCAAGTGGAATAGGCGGGTGGCCACCAATATCCACCTGGATCATCAAAGAGGGTTGAAGTTGAAGTCCAAAAGTTTGACTTGACAAGAGGGTTATTTGACCAAGTTTGACCATAGTCTTGTTGGTTAGTTTGACCTCATTGTTGACTAGATGTATTAGGTGTATATCTTGTTGAACTGAAGAATTTCTCTAAGGAAAAGGTTGTTGGGTTTTCCCCCAAGTGGGTTTTCCCAGGGTAAATCTTGTTTCCTCTTTATGCATTGTGATCTCTATTCTCCTTATGCATTAATGTTTGAATTTATGAAGTGTGATTGCTTAATGATAAACTGGAAGTGCTAAAAGAATATCTACATCATTAGAAGTAATTAACAGTATTTCAAAAATTAGTGCTTGTATCTATTGCACTTGAAAAATCAACAGGGCATGCCTCCAAAGTGCCTCCATATCAAGATGTTGTCACCAAAATGCCCAACATCAACCTCTAAAGGGAAATAGGGATGATGTGGCACCAATATACTCAAGTGTTGGAGCCCAGTAGTGATGTGCAAGCCATCCCATGTCATCTCAAGGATAACCATCATCATCTGGGCTTTGGAACAAGTAACTCGCATCAAACAGTGTCAAGGCCAACCTTAAGACATTGTGGGTCCACTGGGCACATCATCTATCAATCTGACACCAAGCTTTATTTTCAATGTTCCAGCATATGGGGATACCTTGGAGTTTCAAGTACCATGTGGAATCATCAAGTATACCAATGATTTTCTCTAGGTGGGCAATGGTGCATCAACAAGGTCACATTTGCTCTCTCGAATGGGTAAAACGACCTCTAGAATACTACTAGAAAGGAGGATAATCATGTCTCCAAAAATACCACCTGACAAAACCTTACTAAAAATCAAGTGAAATAACCAATCATTAAGGACAATAGCTATAAATGCATCATAGTGGACCATACCTAATGTTGGGCATCGTAATACTTCACACAAAGCTCACCTTCAAATGCCTAACTAGATCAAGTCCTGAAAAGAGGTTACCTTCTTATGTTAGGAATGGTTAGATGGATAACCCTATTATGTATTTCCAACCCCCCATGGGAAACGACATGTCCTAAGTGATCCCATGAATTGTAGGTGCATGTGAAAATGGTGGTTGCCAAGTGGGAAAGGCATCAAGGCAAGGTGCCATAGGCAAGTGACCAATTAATGGAGGTCCAACATCCGAAGTGTGTAGATGTAAGGAAGGATAAATCATGGAGGCATGAGATACCCTTTTCCTTAGATTGCTTTTTCCACCCCTATAGTGCATCTTTACCTTCTTTATGATTTGCTTTGATTTGGGAGGATAGCTCAAGAGCCCAAGCTTGCTTTCGGAATTTTCCATTACCCCTTAAGGATGAGTTCGTTTGTTAGGGTCCCACCCTAACCCCCTTATTTATGTAGTAGGATCGAGTCATAGTTATAGTTAAGTAAAGAGTCAATAAAGCCCATATTAATAATTGTAAGTGGTTAACCCACATTTAATGACGAGACCACAGTTAGTTGCAATTGGGCCATGGTATTAGATGGTATTAATAAAAACCATGGTATTGATCCATGGTATTGCATGTATGAGTCATATATAAAGGATAGAGACTCCTTGCAAGGAGCATCGTGTCTTATTTTGTAATCGAGCTCTGCTCTATTGGAGGTTGCCCCCTTGAAGAGGCAAGTGAACATTGCTTTCTGAATAATAAAATACTTGCTGTTGCTTCCACTATTCTATGTTCTGGGTGTATTTCTTCGCATATTCTGTATTCTGGTATCATCTTGCAGGTTAAGAGCATAACAAGCGGTATCAGAGCACTTTCTAGGGCCGGTGGGATCTCCATTTCTTAGCAATTTTTTTTTTGGCTAGAGACGTGTTCCAGCGTCTTTAAACCATTGGATCTGTCGTTGAGCGCATAAACCTGCGGATTTGAGGAGGCATGCACGCAGGAAATAAAAGAGGTGGTCATGCTTGTTGGACTCCCTTGTAACCCCTATGGGTACCCCTTCGAGTAGTAGCGCATTAGACAGAACGCGCATGGACTGTCTTCCAAGTACACTCTGGGTATATCGGAAGCCCCCTAGCTCCTTTGAAACCTCGCCATAGATAAACCGTTGGCCGTCTTGCTGCTACAGTACACCGAGAACAACACTCAGAGAGATTACTTGCCCATACGATAGGGTAGTCGGGTTGTACAGCTAAGGGTACGGTTGATCCTCCTTAGTTAGAGCCCTGAAACATTGGGCCGAGTACTACTATCAGACCCTTATGTATATTGCGATCTGTAGCACCTGACACTCCTCGAGACGATAGTTCCCTTTTCTATCTCTGGATCACGCATAATCTCTGCCATATCAGATCTCGCAAGTGGGGTTTGCAACAACAGCAGACATCAGCCCCACAATTTCGAGTTAACAGAACAACCATTTAGATCTATTAGATCCATCAGATCCACAGCAACAATCTGTTCCACCACTCAGAGCTATCCGATCAGCCATTCAGATCTCTCAGATCCACCAACTCTGAGTAGTGGTGTGGGGTTCTTATACCGGGGTGTGATTTTCGCAAGACTTTTGGCAACATTGACATTTTGGGGATTCAGCTACTGCAGTATTCCTGAGCAAGGAGTAAAACTCCATTAGGAGTTTTTTGAAACCCCCGGGGCGCTTATTGGTGATCTAGCCCATAAGAATCAGGACGATGAGCTGAGCAAGGTGGTACCATTCAAGTGTTAGTGCCAAAAAATTCGGGCGGTCCCAAATTTCAAGTACATCGGATCGGTGCATGGTAGAAACTAGAGCTCAAGCTATGGCCAATGAGAAGATCGACAAACTTGAACAATCCTTGAAAGAACTCCAAGAGCAACTGACGACACTAACTAATGCACTCTCTAAGGGCAAGGCGGAAGCCCGCGAGGAGCGTATATTGGCAATGAACACAGTGAGGGTGAGTCTAGCCACTCTCTTCACCTCTGGGGAACCCACCAACAATCCCGTCCGCGACCTCCCAAGCTGGATATGCATAAATTTGATGGTTCTCACCCGACAGCATGGGTAGCACAAATGGAGCAGTATTTCAATCTAAATTACATCTTAGATAAGGAAACTCAGCGTATGGTGGGGAGCATGTACTTGGACAATGAAAGATGGCAATGGTGGCAATGGCATCAATGTTGCAATGGAAGTTTTTTGACTTGGGACACCTTCAAAAAAGCTCTTATAGAGCGCTTTGACCATGACTCTGCTTTTTTGGGTCGTCTCACTAAGCTCCGACAGACTGGCATAGTGGATGAATATATTACAGCCTTTGAAGCCTTAGCTTTCCGCACTAGGGGTCTCCAAGATGCGTTCTACACGGAATGTTTTATCAACGGTCTTAAAGAGGCCATACAAGCCCACGTCCGACTGCACCACCCTCCCACATGGTCGGAGGCTTGCAAGGTAGCTCGTAACGTGGAACGTGCGTTAGCGGCCCAGTCCACTCGCCCAAATTTCACCGCCAAGGGTCGCCCCCCACAGACTCACAGCACGACTCAAACACTTAAGGTTCAAAAGGTGTCACCTGCAGAAATGGCAAAAAGAAGAAAGCAGGGATTATGTTACTACTATGATGAAAAATACTCCCTAGGTCATAAATGCAAAGAGCCCAAATTGTTTCAAATTGATGCCACTAATTACAGCTCATCGGAGGAAGCCCCACCACTTGAGGAACCTGAGGAGGCAGAAGAGGACAACCAGAAGGACAATGTCCCTGACGAACCAGTTATTTCGCTGCATGCTTTGGCAGGGATTTCTTCACCTCAAACTCTCAAGATCAGAGGTTTTATTAAGCATTGCCCAGTAGTAGTCTTGATTGATAGTGGAAGTACACATACTTTTATCCATCAAAGAGTCGCGGAAGTAGTGCATTGTTTTGTATGAGCAGTTTCTAACTTCCAAGTCCAAATTGCGGATGGTGGAACAATGAAATGTGAAGGCCGCTGTGAAAATGTCAAACTTCAAATGGGGGATTATCAGTTGAAGACCCACATGTTTTCCATACACATGGGAGGGAATGACATTGTCCTCAGTGCTAAATGGCTTCGCACACTTAGGCCAATCACAATGGATTTCCAGGGGTTATATATGAGCTTTAAGCAAAACAACTCCACACATACCCTCTGCGGACTCCAGGCGGGAGCTCCCTCTATCATCAGCTCACATAGGATGGAAAAATTGTTAAAAAAGGGCCATCATGGAGTTATAGCTCAATTTAATGCCATCCAGGCCATCGATCCCAACTCTCTGCCGATTCATCCTGAGATGCAACAGATTTTAAATAACCATCTGCTAGTCTTTGACAAGCCTCATGAGCTTCCACCCTCAAGAGGGGAACATGATCATAGCATCACCTTGGTCCTAGGGGCCCAACCACCAAATGTGCGCCCATACAGATATCCGTTCACCCAAAAGAATGAAATAGAAAAAAAAATCAAGGAACTTTTGGAAGCAGGCATCATTCGTCCCAGCATTAGTCCTTATTCATCACCGGTGGTCATGGTGCTCAAGAAAGATGGGGAATGGCGTATGTGTCCAGACTTCAGGGCCCTTAATAAGTTGACAGTCAAAGATAAATTTCCCATCCCAGTTGTTGATGATTTGCTGGATGAACTCAATGGGGCTCAATTCTTCACTAAGCTGGATCTTCGCTCAGGCTACCACCAAATTGGCATGAAGGAAGTCGACATTCCAAAGACTGCTTTCAGAACTCATGAAGGCCATTATGAGTTCCTGGTCATGCCATTTGGTCTTTGTAATGCCCCACCTACTTTTGAGAGCCATATGAACCACCTTCTCAAACCATATCTTAGGAAATTTGTCCTTGTTTTCTTCGATGACATCCTCATCTACAGTTGCACTTGGGCTGCACATCTTCAGCATGTAGATTTGCTCTTGCAACTCCTTCGCAAGCATAAATTATTTGTTAAGATGTCCAAGTGTTCTTTTGGCATGGAAGAAGTTGAGTATTTGGGCCACATTGTGGGCGTGAAGGTGTCAAGGTGGACCCCAAAAAGATCCAAGCAATGCAGGATTGGCCTCAACTTAAGACCTTGAAGAGCCTGAGAGGATTTTTGGGTCTCACAGGCTACTATAGCAAATTTGTCCCCAATTATGGTCGCATTGTGAAGCCCCTCACTCAACTCCTTAAGAAAAATTCATTCTTCTGGAATGATGAAGCACGACAGGCATTTACAGCTCTCAAAAATGCCATGTGTTCCACTCCAGTCTTAGCACTACCCGACTTCACCAAATCTTTTGTCATTGAATGTGATGCTTCGAGTACGGGTATTGGGGTGGTCTTAATGCAGGAAGGTCGACCCTGGCATTCACAAGTCAACAACTAAGTGGGAAGAATCTGGGACAATCTACCTATGAGAAGGAAATGATGGCCATCTTACATGCAGTAGAGACCTGGCGACCTTACTTATTGGGGTGACGTTTCAAATCCGCACAGACCATCACAGTATTAAATATTTTTTGGAGCAACGAATATCCTCCCCACAACAAAATAAATGGCTCGCCAAAATGTTGGGATATGATTATGAGATCATTTACAAGAAAGGGAACAAAAATATTGTAGCAGATGCATTATCTCGCCAATTTGAGGAGGAAAGTACCCTGCTTGCAATTTCCCTTCCCATTCCAGAATGGATTGAAGAGACTCACATGGAATGGTTTTCACATCCCTGGCTCTCCCAACTCATTACTCAATTGCAAGTCGATCCAAATTCCACCAAGGGCTACTCGTGGCAGGATGAGATTCTTCGCTACAAGGACAGAGTCGTAATATCACCAACATCCGCCCTCAAAAGCCGCATTTTGGAGGAATTGCACTCATCCCCCACTGCAGGACATTCAGGCTTTCAGAAGACGTATGCTCGCACTAGAAGATCATTTTTTTGGACAGGCATGAAAAAGGACATCCTTACTTTTGTAGCATGCGATGTCTGGCAGCGCCACAAAGGGGAGACAGTCAAAGCACCAGGCACATTACAACCATTACCCATCCCGGCATCAATATGGACGGAGGTTTCTATGGGATTCATTGCAAGTCATCCAAAGTCAGGAAACAAGTCAGTCATCATGGTGGTTGTGGACCGACTTTCTAAGTATGCTCATTTTTGCGCCCTACCCCACCCTTTTACACCGACTTTGGTCGCTCAATCTTTCATGGATCAGATCTTCAAATTGCATGGCATGCCCACTTCTATTGTGTCTGATCGTGACCCGATCTTCACCAGTAATTTTTGGCAGGAACTCTTCAGGCTACAAGGTACCCAACTAAAACTCAGTACTTCCTATCATCCACAAATGGATGGTCAAACTGAAGCAGTCAACAAATGTCTGGAAACCTACCTTAGGTGTTTCACTTCAGAAAAGCAACATCTTTGGGTACAGTGGTTACCTCTAGCTGAATGGTGGTATAACACAAACTATCATGCCACCACCAAAGTGACTCCCTGTGAAGCAATTTATGGTCAACTCCCTCCTTCCCCTACTTCTTATATCAAGGGTGCTCAAAGGTACAAGCAGTAGATCAACTCCTACAAAGCCGCACAACCATGCTCACCCATCTTAGAGAGAATCTTCATCAAGCTCAAAACCGCATGAAGCAACAGGTAGATCAGCATCACTCAGAGCGCCAATTTCAATAAGGGGATCAGGTATTTTTGAGGCTGCAACCATATAAGCAAACATCACTCAAATACAAGGGTTGTCAGAAACTATCTCCAAAATTCTACGAATTGTATCAAGTACTTCAGTGCATTGGAGAAGTGGCCTACAAGCTAGCTTTGCCACCCACTGCAAAAATCCATCCAGTTTTCCATGTCTCATGCCTCAAGAAAGTGATTGGGAACAATTGCAAAATTCAAACCAGTCTACCTGAATTGGATGAAGAAGGGTCAATCTGGCTCCAACCTGAGCAGGTCCTAGACACACGAGAACGACACCTGTGTGGCCGCATGATCAAGGAAGTCCTCGTCAAGTGGAAAGACACCTCTCCGGAAGATGCAACCTAGGAACCAGCCACTATTCTTCAGCAGTTTCCGCAGCTTCAGCCTTGAGGACAAGGCTATTCTTAAGGGGGAGGGCATGTTAGGGTCCCACCCTAACCCCCTTATTTATGTAGTAGGATCGAGTCATAGTTATAGTTAAGTAAAGAGTCAATAAAGCCCATATTAATAATTGTAAGTGGTTAACCCGCATTTAATGACGGGACCACAGTTAGTTGCAAATGGGCCATGGTATTAGATAGATGGTATTAATAAGAACCATGGTATTGCATGTATGAGTCATATATAAAGGATAGAGACTCCCTGCGAGGAGCATCGTGTCTTATTTTGTAATCAAGCTCTGCTCTATTGGAGGTTGCCCCCTCAAAGAGGCAAGTGAACATTGCTTTCTGAATAATAAAATACTTGCTTTTGTTTCCACTATTCTATGTTCTGGGTATATTTCTTCGCATATTCTGTATTTTGGTATCGTCTTGCAGGTTAAGAGCATAATATCGTTTATCAGTCATCAAATTTGGGACAATACAAGAGTTCCTTTTATAGATGAAGCATCATGTGCTTGAGGAACTAGATGATGGATAATGAGGGGGATAGAGTTCATGCTAAGTTTTTTCCCACATGCTAATCAAATGTCCCAACCATATTTTTCATTGTATCCTTGTCTTTCGAGGTGGCTTTCTTAGGCTTTTACCTTTCTTTTAGCTACATCAACCTCCAAGGCAAAGTGTTCCAACCCAGACTCAAGGATGAGGATGAAAGGGCGCCAATCCCCATGACCAACAACCACCAACCCAAAGAATGGAAATGAATACAGGGAAAGATGGAAAGTGTTACGTATGAAATATTATGGGCATGCAACTTCACATAGAGCCTCCCCATTATCGTCCTTCCTAAAATCCTATGGCCTTAGAGGAGGTCCCACTATAATAGAATCAAGAGTAACCTACCAGATGAAGTGAGGGAACAAGAATATAGACAAGATCAGTCAATCATCTTGTTTTTCCTTTGATCCATACTAGTATTCCAATAACATTAAGTGAAAACACATGATTACAAAATGGTTAAAGGAATGCAAAATGGGAGAGAGAAATCTAGCTGGAGCAAGAAGTGGAGGATCCTAGCATGACCAATGACCACCAACCCAAAGAATGGAAATGAATACAAGGAAAGATGGAAAGTGGTAAGCATGGAATATTATGGACATGCAACTTCACTTAGAGCTTCCCCATTAGTGCCCTTCCTAAAATTCTAAGGCACCAAAGGAGGTCCCAGTGGACTAGAAACAAAGACTAAGCTGCCAAATGAAGTACAAGATTAAGCATCCTATTTTCCCTTTGATCCATACTAGTATTCCCATATAATTAAGTGAAAACACATGATTACAAAATGGTTAAAATACCTGTTGATGGATGACCCACATTCCTTCAAGAAGGAATGCCAAATGGAAGAGAGAAATCTAACTGGAGCAAGGAGTGGAGGATCCTAGCATCATGTTATGTGCTAATAATATAGGGATGTTGACTGGTTGGTTGTCCAAGTAGGCGAAAAGTTCTGGTGGATAACAAGCCCTATGGAATATCTTAACCCTGCCTACCTTGCCTACAAGCTAGAGGGTATACACACACACATATATAGTCCCTAATTCAACATTCCCTAAAAAAATTGGGGGTGTGCTCTAGCATTTGTTGACACCAATTCCCTCATCCCAGCTATTCCCCTATTTTAAAAACGCATGAAACATAGATATTTTGTGAAAACACATCAATTATTATTTTTTATAAGAAGGAAGATTGTTTATATAAATGTATCATCGCAAGCCTTAATTTTTGCCTTATAATTGGTGATCATAAGCTTCACTAAATCTACCTCTATTAAATATTTTCTTAGTTCTCAAGTTTATCTAGCCATGAAAGCTCTTACATATTATTGGGGAGAACTCACTACGGAAGCCCCTACTACAATTTCATAGTTATTGGGAACAGCTTGCCACCACAGCCACCAAAATTATGTGTATTAATGATATTATAACACTGAAAATAGATGTCACAAATTGTCCCAAGGGCTTAGTTCAACCAGTTCTTGCCAATATTGCTGGGCATTATTTGGTTAGTTCTATGCCAACAAATGCCCAATTTGAATCCCCCTATGTGAGGCACACAAGTCTACACCTAATATTTTAGCAGGGAAGACATTCACAAATATTGGAAAGCATCCATTGGGCTTCCCTACAATATTTTCCTTTGGGAAAAAATGATAAAAATAAATACAAAAATAACAAGTTTGGGGCCATAAATCACTGAGCCATGACCACGCAAATTTTGCCTAAATGAAGGATGGCAATTAACATGAAATGGCATAGACCATGTAAATTTTAGGCACATGGAAGATCTGGTTTGAAGGACATACTTTACTCCCTCACTAAGGTATCTAGTGAGATGGATAATCAACTAATTCTTGTGTAGAATAGAGTTGCTTTGTATACCAAGAACTCTTCCTCCATCTACATATAAATTTATGTTATAGGGTGTTGGGAGACCTATCTATAAAAATGCATCTTTATATACTAATTTCCTTGCAGAAGAAGGTTGCTTCGTATGCCAATAACTTTTCCTCCATCTATATAAAAATTTATGTTGTTGGGTGTTGGAGACCTATCTATAAAAATGCATCTTTATATAACAGAATTCAATAGCAATTTCTGCGAAATCTCCTGGTCAAACATGTACTTTAGGCTTATACTAAAACATCTTTTCCGTGAAACACAAAAGCCTTTGTTAGGAATGGGTATAATAGTGGATGACATTCAGATTCATAAAGTTGACCTAGTCATTAAATTATGGTACTTTCATACATAAACACGGTGCTGTCTTGTTCAATTTAATTACTCAAGGTCAATTATTTGTTAATTTATCAATGTAGACATGTGATTTACTACAGCTAGTTAAAACAGATTAACTTTGAAGCTGCAAGTTTCCCACAGGGTGTCTAAATCGATAAGATGGATATCTAAGTTGCATTACAGCCGTTTATAAGAAAGAAAAGATATGACCAGGTATGTATGTATGCATAATTCTTACAGTATCAACTAGATCCATGATGATATTCAGTTCCCCCTGGGCCTCCACCAGGTTCTCGCAAAGGCCTTGCCATGGCCATTCTTTTACTGGCTCGCTTTCCTTCTCTGCATCTGCTTCTACTGTCTGGCCAAAATCAATCCGTCGGAGAAAGGAAAGTGTCTCTTCATCATGATCGAGATCTCTGTCAGGCAACACGCAATCCATACTCAGGAACTGAATATTGTAGCATATCAATTCAAATTATGGAAAAATAGATTAGCAGATGTATTAGCACTGTAAATATTTCAATATCATTTCTGGAACTTAGATAGGTGGAATCAAGAGAAAGAGGGATTAGAAGAAATGCAACAAAAATTCACAGTTAAACTAGCAAAAGATGCCATTTTTAGAAAAGGCCACGGTTCCACAATGACTCAAAACTATATAGTGCATTAGCAAGTAGACCATGATGATCGAAATTCCGAAGCCATGGGGGCAGACCTCCCAAACCACTACGCAAAAATGGGTGCCTTGTGAGAAAGAATGCATAGAAGAAATGCAACCAAAATTCAGAGTTAAACTGTCCAAAGGTGTCCTCTTAATAAATAGAAAAAAAGTCTTGGTTCCACAAACAAATTAATGATCAAACGTTATATAGTGCATTAACCGCTAGACCAATATGGGTGCAGACAACTGTAAGAACATGGGTGTTTCCTGTTTAAGAAGCATGGAGTTAAGGGTTGGGAATCAGGCCATTTGACAATAAATAAGTTGATAAATACAAATCATTACTAATCTTTCCTAGAAATAGCAAAAGGGTAAAAATGTTAGAAAATAGTCGAAGAGCTAGATTGAGAGAATATGCAGAGCATAACAAGGAATGATAAAAACTTCAAAGTCGAGGCTTGTGAATGGAATCCTAACAAGGTAATCCTAAAGGACCTTAATCTCAAGGTTTCAATTTGGCTTTCGTTTTTTTAATGAGTATGACAATAGGTTGATGGGATGGGATGGAAGAAGAATCATCAACTTACAATGGAATACTTATCACTGGAATTATCCAAAGCTGGATCAAGCTTGGATGCCTTTGAAATAGTTTTAATTTCCTAAAATAACTTACATCCTCAACCCTCCCATGAGGGTTGATATTATTGTTGCTTGCATTATAACCACACCCTCAAATCAAGGGTTGATATTATTGTTGCTTGCATTATAATCACACCCTCAAATTTAACGAGAGCAGTGCTGTGCATACATTCAGAATATAAATACAAGTTTAAGAACATGAAATGAGATGCTGTTACCTTTCAAAGTGCTCAGTACCGGTCTCTTCAACAGCCGACAATCGGTTTAATGCGACCTGGTCGACCGTTAATTTTCTTTTCGGGGGCATTCTGATCAATTCTGTGTTGCTCTTTCAAAATGGGGAGACTAACCCATACAATAGCCCATTTTTATCAAACGTAGTAAACGTCATTGCCACTAACAGAACTACTTCTGGATTTTATTGCCTATTTGCAGTGCAAGAACCCCGACATATAAGCGCATAGACGAAGATTTAGAAGAAAATATCGAGAGAGTTCGTATGATATTTCAAAAATGAGCAAGAATATGAAGTTAAAGGACATGTAGAATGGCAGGACAATATCAGTACACGTAAAAAAGAGAGGACGAGAGATGCCAACACGGTTGCAGAAGAAATAAAGACGAAGAAGACCGTAACATGTGCCGAGATGATTGAGGGTGGTGGAAACCGTTTTGACATCCTAAACCGTCATTCACACGTTTGTATACCTGCCTACGGGAATGTATTGGAACCGGTTGATGGTCGAATTTGACTTTTAATAGTTCATAGTTGTTCATAAAAAATATTTATGAAGTTATATATATATATATATATAAATTTTAAGAAATAATAAAAAAAAAAATATTTTTTTTATTTAAATAATTGTGATTTAATCAATTTTATATAATTATTAATTTAAAGTTAATTAGGGGTGGCATGAGGAGGGCCACGGATTATTCGTAATTTCTAAGGAAAAACAGCGATTAAGTACACTTGGGGCCTAAGTAGGAAAACAATCAAGCAGAGTTGTATGGGCTCTATATGGGCCTCCTCCTTGCCCTCCAGCAAGGAGTTAAAGGCCTCACTATCACAGGAGACTCCTTCCTGGTAATCGGATACTTAAGAACCAACTCTTCTCCTAAAGATAATGCACTCAACTAGATCCTTCAACATGTTAAGAGCCTCCTCTCATTTGTTTCCAACTCCCCCTCCTTCCATGTTCTCAGATCTCTTAATGTTGAAGCAGACTCAAAGACCAATGGGCTTGCCTCTTATAAAAAGGGAAAACATATTGCAATGAGGTCTTCAAGTCTTACAGTGTTCCTTGATGTTGGTGGATATATTAGTCCTTTTTAGTCTTCTTATCCTTATAATAGTGCCTATGTGCCTTGCTCATCCCTCCCCACCCCCACACTTCTCTTGAACTCTCTTCCCCCTCACCCTTATTTCCCTCCCCCTTCATGCCCCTCCCCCCTCTCCCCTCTCCTTCTCCCTCACCCTTATTTCCCTCCCCCTTCATGCCCCTCCCCCCTCTCCCCTCTCCTTCTCATTATTTCCTCCATTTGTTGGTACCTCAATAATGGGTGGAACATGACAACGGATTGGCATTGCACGCGAGAAGACGTGTGGATAGTTAATAATATTAAGGTGGCTAAGGTTATTATCATGGGGGTTTGGGTGGAAACGCTTCGACATCCATTATCCAGTGTGTCAAATTTAATTCCCATGTTGAGGATTAGACAAGGAATTTACTCCCTTATTAGTTCATCCAAGGTAGAATTCATCTCAAGCTGCAAGTTGATGATGGCGAAACCTTGGGATCTAGGCAGAGTAGTTACAATTCTAGAATTTCACACAAGCATCAAGGATTTGAATGGGCATAAATTTGTGTTCGGGGAGATGTATAATGAATTGGTTCCTCAGTTCGCTTTTAGCCTCAAGATTCCTTTCGTCTAGAGTTGGGTTACTCGTCTCCTCCTCACAGTCTCCCTTCAAGGGTCCGCGCAATTTCGAAGGAGGAAATTATGTCCAGGCAAGGGTAAGCCTCCCTATTGTTCTCTAAGTCCCGAGTTCAGTCATTTAATAGTTGCCATCTTCAATCGTTGTTGTGTCACCTCCTTCTCTAAGGAATATTCTGAGAGCCAAAACACTTGTGGCCTTGCCGACTCTCATTGCTCTTTCTCATCCACATGCGGTTCATTTATTGGCTCAATTATGGAGTTTGGATTCAGGGGTCGCTGACACCAATGTTGCAAGAGAGTGGCTCGAAAGCTTGGCAAGCGTAGTGCCTCTGCAAGTAATCTCTCTAGCCCCGAAGCCATGGCTCCCACATGTGAACAATGTTGCAAAGAACTTGCAAAATTGAGAGTCGATGTTTATGACCTCCAAGTTTTGCTTCATCAGCAGAGCCTTGCTGAAAATTCCACCTTGGACACCATAGAGAGCCAGCAGAAGAAGATTTCTTAGCTTGAGGATGAAGTGGATGCCCTCCGAACATTGTGGCGGATCTCCAGTTGCAGGTTGTCAAGGTTGACAGTTCGTTAATTGAACTTTGCAAGGACATAGACCTGAATTGGCTGGATTCACCCAAAGATTAACCAGTGTAGATGTTTGGTTTTCAATGTATTTATCTTATGCATCAATTTTGTTTTCTGTATAGTACTAGAGGAATAAGAGTGTTGTCGTATAGTATAATTTTTTACTATGTTTGGACTAGCTTTGAAAGCTCTCTAATGGCCATTGTGGTGCCTAAGAATCACTCTACAATGTAATCCACCTGGGTTCTTGCCACGACCAAGCGCAGATGTAATCTAAGCAGCGCTTATTCTTGTTTAAAAAAAATTAAAGTCAATTTTCGTAAAAGTTTAAATTAAAATTATACATCATTTTAAGATAGTGGTTGAAAGTGTGGTTGTAATCTCAAAGATTATAATAAATAATTTTATAAACCATGGATATAAGTGAATCAAAATTTTAGTATGTAAATTTCTAAGCTCACTTTTTGTTGAATATTTCTTTGTGTGTTTTCATTGAAATGTCTGATGTTTTAAGTGAACACTTCACCCATCTTCAATGACAACAATCTTAATTTGATGATATAGAGAGTGCTAGACTATTAATAATCTCGCAATACAATTTCAAACAAGATTGTGATTTTTTGTTGTTAGAAATACATCTTTAAATGCATAAATGGATTCAGCACCCTGAAAAACCCATGGTCACTCCAATTCTACAGATTAAACAACTTAAACTCAAATTTTTAAAAATCATTGTCGGATTTTGATTAAAATTCACCAGGAAAAATTTATATGGAAAAAGGTCATTTTATTTAAAAGTTAGAGTACACCATTAATAAATAGGGATAGAATACAACCATTAGAGATAGAATATAACCATTAGGAATAGCCAAAAAGATTTAAGCCATTAATTTATTTTATTTTATTATTAATAAATGAATATTTCGGGAATAGAAGAAATATATTGCAATTAAAGTAAATTCAAGTGAAATCAAGTAATAAATAATAAATATAATTTTGATAGGGTCAAATTATGGTTATAAAGAGTACATTTTTATTTTATTTGGAAATTAAAATGAGATTTATAGTTTAGTATTGAATAATATATTTAAATTAATATTATTTTGGTAGAAATTAAGTAAAGTACAATATTGAATTAGAATAGGGGAGAATAAAATGAGAAATATTAAGGTTGAATTAGTAAATTTATAACTAATTATTGTTAGATTAATATATTAAAATCGAGTTGTCTTTAAGTGTGATTTTTTGAAAAGTTTTTGGATTATTTTCTGATCTAATTTGTCTAGAATCTCACAGTGTTTCGTTGAAATCACAAGTTTGATAGGTGAACTCTGTACAACCGAAGTGCTCCATGAGTTTTTCAGGGTGTTGAATCCATATATGTAGTCAAAAAACCAGTTTAAACAACACAAGTCAAGATTTCGCCACAAATATTTCCACCAGATTCTGGCCAGAAATCCACCAAAAACTCCAAAAAGTCACACTTAAAGACAACTCCATTTAAAATTGTATTGGAATAGAATAGGGAGATTAATACCATTTAAGATTGGTATTGAAATAGAATAGGAAGAGAGAAATATAAATAAATAAAAATATATTGAGGGTTGGGGGGAGAGGAAAATAAAGGTTAAATTAGGTAAATCATAATAAATTAGAATTAGATTGATATCATTTAAGATTTTGCCAAATTGACATTAATACTTGAAATTATGGCTTAAAATTAATAATTAGAATATAATATGTCTCCACAATTTATTAGTCATTAGATTCAAATTATTAAATAATATTAGTTAGTAAATAATATTAATTTAGCATAAAGTAATAAAAATAGTACACTATAATATAATTAATTTAGCACAAAAATCATAATAATATTAATAATAATTAAAATTAAATTATAACATAAAATTGAATATATTAAATTATGATGAGAGAGAGAAAAGTGGGGAAATGATAGAAATATGATAAGATTGAGATTATAGGGATTAATAATATTAATAATAATAAATAAATAGAGGGGGTAGAGAAGGGGACGTTAATGTTGGAGGAGGGGGGTATGCGTTAACAAGGGTTCAGATTCATATTAGAAGACCAAAAAAGATAGTAGGCTTCCAAGGTTGGATTAACTGAAACCCATCTTCCTGATTGAAGTTGTTAGGATGCTTTTCAATTTCGAGAGCTTTCCTAATGAAACAATTCGAGTGGAAGGACAGAGGCCAGAATTATGGATTTGTTGAAGTAGATTAAATGTTTGATATTGTGGGAGTGTTTTACAATGGTAGATTTATCAATTTGGTTACGGTAGGTGTCAGTCATATGCTCTTTTAGGTGGGTTTTGAAGGACCTCTTAGTTTGTTCTATGTATTGTTGATTTTCCTTAGTATCCCAAATTTGGTTTATGGGAAATCACGATCATAAACACACTGAAATACACAACTACAAACACATTGTATAGTGGAAATGTAACAATAGTGAATCAACGAAATACACAAGAGAAATATTTGACCCAAAACTTGTTTTTATTAGTCCTTCAATAAAACAAACGTAGGGCTCCCATACCAGGGATCATGGCCCTTACAAAGCCCTGATACAAGACAATATTATACACTAGTATACACATAGGGCTCTAGGTTAGCTCCCTTTGACCCTCAATCTACCCAAAAGAACAATGACAACAATAATGAACTTACTTGTTGAAGATGTCCTTATTAAAATGGTCCTTTCAGTCCTCTTTTGTCACTAATACCGGTTGTCCTTTGCCTCCAATCACCATAGAGAAATATATCATTTTACTCCTCTATATATTGGATGCTCACAAGGTATTTAATCCTTCAAATACCTTGCATATATCAGCTTCAATCAACTCAACTACTCATAGTGAATTATCCTTTCTAGATCACTGCATATCAACCTTTAAAATTTCAGCAACTCATAGTGGATCTTGTCCTTCAAAACCATTGTATAATATGTCCTCTAACTAGTTGTTCAATCCTTCATTCATGAACATAATTCAAGTTAACATGCTCAATAACCATCGAATCATAAAATACTACCTGTGTTTCCCTTTTTTCTCAACTTGAGGTAGCTCGAGCCCCACTCCTAGGGCTCATAAGGACTCTCATCCTATCCTCCTCTTCCTACGGCCCACTAGAGACATTATGAAACTTGTACTAAGGTCCTATACAACCACCTAAGGCCTTTCATCCTACCTAAAACAGAGTCTATGGATTCGCCCCCTAGGTCCAGATAGAACTGTGGCTCATCCTCCTAAAATAGCAAACAAAACCTTTCCTATTGCAACTTCTAACCTCTACGTCTGGTAGACAGTGACCCAGCCTCATCTTTACCCTCACTTGAGACAAAAAACCACTTCAACATTTTTCTTAGAGGTTTCTGGCCCTCATTTCCTAGCTTGTATTCAAAAACGAATGAGATGTTATGTGTCTATGACCTCTCCTGAGTATCTTTTATTTATATCTCTCTTAATATTAACTTAGGGCCCCTTTGATCGATTAAAGGTGTCCTCTTACAATAAATAGAATAAGCAATGAATATATTTGGGTCTTTCGACCACAACATTCGGTCCAAATCCCACCAGCTTGGGTGTTTTTCCTAACCAAACCTTTTTGGTGGGTCAAATCCACACAAGTCAAGTACTCTAGACTTATGGGAGTACCTCCCAAGCTACACTTTTCAACGCTCCCTCTTAGCAAGGGAGGTACTTCCATTCTTTAGAATTGACTCGTTAGGAACACAATACCAATCTCTAGCATCCATCACTGCAACATACCCTGAAGAACAAACAACATGTTCTTAGGAAGTGTCCCTACTACCAGAAGCCCCTTGCTTCTTCTTCTCTTGATAGCCCTTCAAGCCATTCCACGATTCCTTCTTGCCATTTGTAGAAGTCTCCTTACTCCCCACTGACCATGCACTCTTCTTGGGTTACAAATTCTCCCTTTGAACCAACAAACTCAAACTCGAACTCGACTCCCTCCAAGTCTCAAGAACCTTCTTCTTCCCTTGATCTATAGGCTTGGCCTTTAGCTTATATACCACTCTCCCTATCTCCAATGATTGGTCCACTAGAGTTAGAGCCTTTGGGTCTAAGTATCACCTTCCCATCCCAAAATATCACCTCAAACCCTTTCACCTTGATCATTGAGATATATAACATGCTGCACTTGAGCTCCAATACCCACAGTACATCATGTACTCATGGTAGCCCACCTAACTCCATCCTTAATGGCACCATACTTGACCCTCTGATAGTCTTGTGACTCTTATCGCCAACCTTCACATGTAATTTAGAGTCTCATTTGATTTTATATCTATATATATATATATATATATATATATATATATATATAATCATTAATTAATGATAAGTATAAAAGAAGCATGTTAATCATTAATTAATGATAAGTATAAAAGAAGCATGTCTCTAAGGACATGACCATTCATGAAGGGGCACCTGCCTAGGTATTTAAGCAGGCCCTCATTTATAACAATTCCATCGTCTCATATATTTTGTACATTCTTATATAAATATATTTTTACTATCACAGATATTTATATAGTTTAGATCTTCTAAGTATTATGTTGTGAATATGAACTTTGTTCATAGCATTTGGTATCAGAGTTGTTCGATCCTCTGGAAGCCCAATCACTGCATAGAGTTAGTTTGATCTGGCCTTTGGCCATCAACCCTTTGTCAACTTTGTTGCCATCGCAATTGAAGTGTTTCGCTACACAAAATTTGGTGCTTCTCCATTTTGCAAGTTTCATCATCAATCCTTTGGCTATTACAGGAAAATAAAATTATATTAAAAAAAATATAAAAAAAAGGTAAAAGAAAATTAAAAAATAAAAGTAAAATAAAATGATATAAAAATAAAAAACAAAACAAAACACAAAAAAATAGTGCATCCACACACGGTTTCACAACCTCCCGCCGATGCCCTGTTGGAAATAATACTGAGAGGGGGGGGGGGGGTGAATTAGTATTATCAAATTCTTTTCAATATACCTTCCAGATTTATACTTTAATTTATTCTTCAGATATTGATCATTAACATATATGTCAGTACCATATAATAATGAACAAGAACAAGGAAAAACAAATAGTCACACCAAAGAACACCAAATATAAGGTGGAAACCCAACGTGGGTGAAAACCACCTACTGCAATATGTCTTTATCTTCTTTCAATTAGAAACTTCTTTTACAATGATTTTGTATTAGTGCAGTCCTTTACCAGTACGTAGGCTGCAACCTGCAGAGAGCTACAACCCTCTCTCGTTTTCCAGTCTCTCCTGGAAGGGAGCTACAACCCCCCTTAACTCTTCTACTTCTTTAGGGACCACGTTTCATTAATTTTCAGACTGGATCCAAGAGCATCAAATAATCATCAAGTACATGTGAATCAACCAATCTCCTTATACAATCAAACCAATGAACCACCCAACTTCTCAGAATGTTGTAAACAGAAAAGAAATACCAATAATCTACACCTAGAACTCTAGATCAATAGATAAAAGGCAGCCAACAAATATTTCAAGAAAAGTCCGCAACTTCACCAACATAAACCTGCGGATATCCGCAGCTCTTCTATGCTTGAACTGCGCAAATCCGCACCTGGTCCTTCTTCTGCTCTGCGTACCTCTGCACCAATCCTTCTGTTGTATTGCGTACCTCAGCTCAGATCCGCACCTGCACTGTTGCCTGACCGCGTACCTCCGCACCTGGTCCTTCTGTTCCTCTTCGTACCTCCACACTGTACCTTCTTCTGTGCTGCGTACCTCCGCACCAGTGCCTTCTGCTTCGCTGCGAACCCCCGCACCCGCACCTTCTGTTGCGCTGCAAACCTCCGCACCTGCGCCGTGGATCGCCTGCAGACATCTGAATAGATCCAAATTAATAGTCCTCCAATGTACCACCAACTCTCAGATCCACAGATCTGATCACGCACCCAAGAGATCACGACCTATCAACAGATCCACCTTACACTTTACAGATTTCACCTTGATTTAGATCTAGCTTTTTAAACCGATTACCCAAAATTTCAAATCTTAAGATATTCAAATTTCACAAGTGTCTAGCCAAGTGATCTCCTTTCCTTTTTATAAGCAAGCCCTTATTCAAACCATGGGACAAAACCATCGAAACTAATACAAGGGATCCAAACCGAGGTTCAATAATTTAGATCCTATACGATGGGCCAAAACCATAGGATCATGAACGACAGCTAAATACCAAGGGCCAAACATAAGAAACCCCACATGTGCGTGCTTCTCTGCATTGGAGTGAGTGAACTAGGGTCTGCACCTTCTGAATGGAGTACCTGCAGGTATGTCTTCACTTCTTGGTCGGCGTAACTACGGTCCGCACCTTTTGAACGATGCACCTGCGAACCCCTTATTTTCCATCATTTTGAGAGCCTGAATAGAGTTTTGCCACTTGAGTGAGTTGCCATCAAGTACAACACCTGTGCTATAGCACCAAACCAGAATCATAATGCCAACATGACCTATAGCAGCGACCAACCGAATTCAACCTCTTCCCATGCAAACCTACGTCATTCTACTGCAGAGACGTCATGTTCAAAACAGTTTCTCTTTCATCGCATACCTTGTGTCAGCTGCATTGATCCACTTCGATCAATGCTTCCAACCAACTGCTGCCCTATGCCACCGCTCCGTCCACACTACTTCCTCCATCGTGCTCAGGAAATTTTGTTACTGGTCAAGATTCTGTAACGTGTCCAAGAATATTAAGTATATACAGTCGCAATTTTGAGAAATTAAGAGCATTTCAGAAAAACTAAAGACATCAATCGTCCGGATTGCGCATGTTTGCAAATCATCGCATCCTTTCATCAACACATCACCACAAGGTACCATTCGAACCAACGCATCCATAGATACCTTCCAAAAATGCATCATATCACCAAACATAGGGTTGCATTTATCTCCAATTATCATGTCTCTTCAATCTTTGTGCACGATTAGCTAACACACAATTATATTATACGCAAGTGAAGTTACAGGAAAATACTATGGAAGAAGAATTAAGTATATAAAAAGGTATTTAGGTGAGTTAGAAAGGAAGTTATTTAAAAGGTTAATACACACAGAGAGAGAGAGAGATTATTAAATTTTAAAGTTTATATATATAAGTTAAAAGGAAGGCTTGAAGTACAAAGTTGAAGGAACAAAAATGTAATATATATATATATATATATATATATATATATATATATATATATATATATATATATATATATATATATATATATACTATATATATATATATATATATATATATATATATATATATATATATATATATATATATATATAAGGTAGCAAATAACCTTTGAAATATCAAGTCTAAGTTAAAAGAAATTGTCAATTATGGACCAAAGTGAAATGGAGACCAGTAATAAAATATTTCCTAGAACCTCTAGAAAATGTGTTAGTACATTGTTTAAAATTAAAGGATCACTTGCAAGAAAGAATATTATAACATATATCGAGCCTACTCAAGATAATGATTATATTAGCACTGAGTGCGATAACCAATTAGAGATTCCTAAATCAAATATAATTGAAACAAGGATTCTACGAGTAACAAACAATATAACATAAGCAATCTACAACTAAGCATTGGAGATTATACTTTTATCTTGTAATTCACCATCCAAACCTTATATTGTGATGATAATGATATAATTTTGGGTTTGCCCTGGATGGAATCATTAGGGTCCTTCTTCCTAAATACGAAGAAGAATTTTTTAACATTTTCCTACAGGAAGAAAAAAATAACACTACAAGAAATTACATTGAAATCAAATCCAGTAACACCATAAGACATACAAGATATCTCAAAAATCATTTTTCAAAAAAGTAAAAAAGAAATACAAAGTATGCAAAGGGAAGCTGAAAAAATCACCGGTGAAAAAATTGAAGAAGTTACTCGGCTTAAGGACCATAGTGAAAAGAATATTGATGCAAATTAAGAAGCTTAAGAAGGACAAGAAGTCACTAGAAAACAAGTTACAACAACTTATCAAGAAGGAAGCGTTGAAATCTACAAATGCATAAATTCAAGTTGAAGAAAAAGGAACAAATACCAATCTAATGAATACCACAACTCAAGAAGATGACAAGCCAGTTGAAGTAAAAACATATTTTGATGTTGCAATTCAAAGGATGAAAAATCCAAATGAAGATTTTGAAACCAACTCAAAGACATCAGTATTTTAAGTAAATCGGGAAATTGCTACACACATGATAAGGGAGAATCAAACCAAAAGAACTCCTTATCGACGTTTGAATCACAAGAGCAGACAACTGAATCAGTCTACATATCTATATCACTTAGATCATAAACAATAAACTTATGTTCTGAAGACTACTAGTGTCAGTGTAAACCAGTCTTGTGATAAAAATTCACATGAAGTATCCACCAACTGCAAGATTCCACAAAGATTAATTTAGGATGGTCACATCCCTTCTCAATTTGACAATTTTGTTTATCACTCAGTGGATCCTGTCATCTTGTATCATCGAAGATGACAAATCGAAGAAATCTAAAAGATGTGAATATATTACAAGACAAAGAACAAACCACACACCTTGTTAGCAATAATCTTTGAGGACAAAGCTTTCCGAAGAGGAAGGCTATATATATATATATATATATATATATATATATATATATATATCATATATATATATATATATATATAATAACAATCATAAATAATTATTAATTAATGATTAGTATAGAAGAGGCATGTCTCTAAGGACATGATTGTTCATGAATGGACACCTGCCTAGGTATTTAAGCAGACCCCCAATTGTAACAATTTCATCATTTCATATCTTATGTACATTCTTATATAAATATATTTGTCCTATCATGGATATTTGTATATTTCAGATATTCTACGTATTTTCATACAAATATGAACTTTTTCATAGCAAGGACATTCCACAAGAACAAGGCATCTCGTAAACTCTAGGGCCAAGCATAGGGTCATTCTTATCCTTAGTCATTCTGAAGACAACCATTATCTAACTCTTTAGAATGACCAAGGACAAGAATGCCCATGGAGTCTATGAGATCCATTATTCCTATGGGATGTACTACATGGTTAAAAGTGTAGCTTGGGAGGTACTCCCACAAGTCTAGGGTACTTGACTTGTGTGGATTTGACCCACCAAAAAGACTTGGTTGGTCAAAGTACCCAAGTCGGTGGGCTTTGGACCCATTGTTATGGGCATGTAGTTAGTTGCATTGCATATTTTGTGTACATTCTAAATCTTTCATTCTCATATTGTTGTGCTTCATTAAAGATTAATTTGCATTTAGATAGATTTATTTTCAGTATGTATTTTACTATCATTATATAAAACCAGGGTGATAATCAATGCTAGTCAATTCAATTGTACTATAATTTTGTAACATTTTTTCTTATCAATTTGAGTTTGTAAACTTACAAAGTGAAAAGCAAAATATACACAAGGACTTAGCTTCTAATTCTATCAAATGTAAATTAACATGAAATGAAATTATATTCTATGAAATCAATTAAATCTAATCTATCTCAATATGATCATGGTTCTGAAACATTTGTATACCCTCTTTGCCATGCATAAATTCAACTAATTTTTAACAACAAAATTTCTAAAATATATTTGAATACAATTGTTTGTAGTTTTTAAACATTTGACTCCTATTCAACCAGAAGTTTTGCATGATCAGCCTACATCATATTGACATATGAAAAACAATCAAAATTCACATTGCTAAAATTGAAATGAAAAGAAGGATCTATCACTAATGAAAAAAAGAAACTTAATCTAGCACATGAGCTCATGATTAACTTCTCATAACAATAAATTAAATCATATATACATACCAATTATATACATCTATAAACAAATAAAGGAAATAGTGCACACACTTGGGAAAGGGGGTCCTCTAATGCTTAGCAAGCACACTAGATTATCTACTAGGATTTGAAAATTAGAACAATAACATATGTTAAGTGAAACGAGTTGGTGATCCAGGTGGATGTTGGTGGCCACCCATCTATCCCATTTGTACCCCCACAACTGTCTCTTTCAACTTTTTCAGTTTCCTAAATTGTAGCATAGTTTACTATTTTTAGCAGTTTTTCAGGTCCTGAACTTTCGGAGCTGTTTTGAGGCCCTAAACGACGTTTTTTGGGAGATCTGGGGCAACATCAGTCCATGGATCCATGTTGCCTCCCAAAGTGATAGTGCTCAAATAGATCTTTCTAACGAGCTATTGTACGTGTCAAACGGAGATCGTATGCCAAAGTTACGACCCTGGGAAATTGATGTACCAATTTACCCAAACGGAGCCCACAATTTGGCGTTTCATCTTCTAGGGTTAGGTTTCAGGATGTGAAAGGTTTTCCATTGTTTCTCAACACTAAATAGACCTTCGAGCCTCATTGTAACACAGTTCAGAGGCATGTAGCCACCACATCTCTTCTCAAAGATAAGCTACCATCGCCCTAGCTGGTTTATTTCCATTTATGGTTGTAAGCATATTTCAGTATTTTCCATTAATGAAATGAAGTATTATTTCCACTACATCTTTGTGTATATGGTTATCTCTGTAATTTGTTGCGTTCCTGTTTAAATCCGGATCACTTGGAGAAAGAGATTGAAATGTAACTACCAAGACATTTCTCCAAGTATTCTAATTACAACTCTAAATCTCTCCTATCTTTTCTTGAAATGAAGAGAGCACTACTATTTATACATAAGTTGCTTTGAGAAGAGGATAAGCAACTAATAAATTCAGATCTAGTAGTTTTCTCTCAAGTAGGTACAACCAATTTGCTAACATTAGAAGATGCTTATCTCAACAAATCCTCTCACAAATATCTAATATCTTTGATAGGAGTTCTTATCAAAACCTCCATGACTCTTATCCATCGAATTGCCTGAATAATTTTCTCAATTCTTCCTCAAATCTTCAAGAGTTCGAAGAGGAAATTTGAATTTGATTTTAAGTGTTCAAATATGACTTTGTTGGAGTCTTCAAATATGCTTATAAACATCATACAATTCATCTATAAGTGAAAACGTGTTATTTTTCTATTATTTAATCATAAACTCACTTAAAATACTAAAATAAATTCTTTGCAAAATAATAAGTCCAAACCCCTATATAATCATAGAAATGGTCTTAATGTGAAAAGTTATAGAGAAATGAGTTATGTCATTTTGATAGTAATAGAGCCGCGCTGCAACCCTAGTTGCGCCTTCTGAGCGACCCCGCAAGCGTTCTCCCTCATGGAGCCTGGAGGCGGCCCTGCGGCCCCTCCCCCCTTCCCCCCGGAGATCGAAGCCTTCAAGGCTCTTGTATCTGCTACAGGAAAACGCCAGGTCACAGGCCCGCAGCAAAAATTCGTTAAAAAACTGGACAGTATACCCAAGGTGGCCTTACCAGAGGAGGAAATCTGTAGATCTGCGCTGAATCTTGTAGAAAGAGGTCTAATCGGCCAGTTTACTGGTCTGTGGCCATCCCCGAGGGCTATCGAAGAATGGGTCAAAAGAAATTGGCTACCTCTGGTAAATGAAGGAATCAAGATCTATTTTGTAGGCAAAGGGTTCTTCGTCTTCTTGTTTGACAGTACAGAGGACAGAGGCCTGATTTTCAGAAACGGGCCATACTTCATGGGGCCTCAAGGACTCTACTTGAACAAATGGTCTACTGATTTCGATCCAGCGCAAGACGTGCCCAAGGCGGTCCCTGTCTGGGTGCGCCTCCCGCATCTTCCCCTTCATTGCTGGAATCAAAGCTCACTTCAATCCATTGGAAACGCACTTGGGAAATACATAGACCAGGCCCCAAGGAAGGATCAATACTCTTGCGCCCGGATCTGCGTGGAGGTAGATATGGAAACAGGATTACCCGAAGCGATTCAGCTATCGGTGGCAAACTGGACACACATTCAAGAGCTTGATTACGAACAGCTCCCTTTCAAGTGTCGATTCTGTCATGAGTACGGGCACTTTGCAAGATATTGCAAAAAAAGAAACAAGGAGACAACAGAGAAGGAAAAAGAAGAACAATGGAAACATGCAAAGAAGACAACAATCAGCAGACAGAGTAACAAAAACAAGGCTAAAGGGACAGAGAACAAAGTAGATAATGGAAGCACAAGTAACCAAAACGCCGGGAGCAGCGAAACAAAAGGCAACGAGGGGGATAAAAACCCCTTTGAAATCCTCACACCTCCTTCAGATCCTCCGGAAGCAGGGGAAGAAGAACCACCACAACAGGAGAATATTGAAACCATAGAACCAGGTAATAACCCAACCCCCATCCCAAGCAATATTTCTTCCCCTTCATACGCAGACATAATAAAAAAAAAAAGAAAACCATAGAGAATATGGGATCATCAGATGATGAAACACTTGAAAGGACAACAAAAAGGGCTGGACGAAGATCAAACAGGGAAACTAGAGAAGAGGAGTCAGAAAGACAAAAAACCCTCGGCAGTCAAGCTACCATCGAAATGACACTAGGGAGAAATATCAGGCCCAAGGCCTCCAAAGGAGGAGGGCCTACCCCTATAAGTGGTAAATGATGCAGTTGATCTCTTGGAACTGTAGGGGTCTGGGTAATCCCAATAAGGCAGAGGCTATCAAAGACTTATTGAAGATGGAGACCGCGGACATCCTTATGCTCCAAGAGACCAAAGTAGAAGGGGAAACCCTTCTAAACACCAGCGCTATGAAATGGAAATTTGATTCAGGAAAGGCTGTTAGTGCAAGGGGCACGGCTGGAGGAATAGGTACTTTTTGGACAAAAGACTTCTCACTAGAACGATTCTTAGCGACCCAACATTGGATCTTCACAGAGCTGCGCCATACCGTAAGCAATCTTTCCCTCGCTCTGTTTAACTTGTATGTTCCTGTTCATTATGAAGAAAAGAGAGAGTGCTGGAGAACACTTTTGGATTATATAGTGCAGATCAGCCCCTCAAATTTAGTCATAGGTGGAGATCTGAATATAACTCTAGATCCCAAAGAAAAAAAAGGAGGGATTCAGTCTAGAGATCCTTTCATCAATACAGTGGGAAATCTGATTCTGCAGTGGGATTTGGTAGACTTCAAACCAGTAAAAGGCAAATACACCTGGACAAACAATAGAATCGGAGAAAATCAAATCTCTGCTAGATTGGATAGATTCCTCATCAGCAGCTCTTTAATGATGGACAACAGAATAGTTTTCACCAAGATTCTTCCAAAGCTCACATCGGACCATAAGCCTATCCTCTTATGCCTGAAAGAAGAAGAAGATTTAGGACCCCTTCCATTTCGTTTCAACCCTCTTTGGGCAGGTAAGGAAGGGTTCTTAGAAACAGTTCAAGCAGCATGGAGGATAGATGTACTCGGTTCCCCAAGCTATGTGTGGGAACAAAAAATGAAAAATACAAAAAAAGCACTCAAAGATTGGATAAAGAAATCCATGCAATCCCCCACAAGGCAGAGGAAGGAGGCAGTTCTTCAACTGGAAGGAATACAACTTGAAATGGAGGAGAAAGATCCCTCTTCCATAGATTTAGCCAATGAAAAATCTGCTCAAAGGAATGTATACTGTTCTTTCAGAAATGAAGAGGAATATTGGCGCTTAAAGTCTCGAA
The DNA here is from genome assembly GCA_031772625.1 of Pinus tabuliformis. Taxonomy (NCBI): domain Eukaryota; kingdom Viridiplantae; phylum Streptophyta; class Pinopsida; order Pinales; family Pinaceae; genus Pinus; species Pinus tabuliformis. Next base: position 1,115,480,906 of record CM062809.1, read on the forward strand.
GTTTGTGGCTCAAATCTGGGGACAAAAATACCTCATACTTTCATAGACAGTGCAGGGCCCGTCTCTCGCGCAATCATATAACAGAAATTACCAGCACTAGTGGTCAGGTTTATAAAGGATTTTCTCAAATCAAAGAAGCAGCTGTAAATCATTTTCAGAACCTTCTTAGTGCAGAAAGAAATGGGAACGAGGAGGATGAAGTAGAGTTTCTCACAACCATCCCAAATCTAGTCAGTGAGGAAGATAATGATTCTCTGATGAGCCTAGTAACGGAAGAAGAGATAACTAATATAGTCTGGTCCATGGAACCAGATAAAGCCCCAGGTCCCGACGGTTTCACAGTACACTTTTACAGAATTTGTTGGGAGATTATTAAAATTGATCTCTTCAGAATGATAAGAGGAATCTTGAGGAAGGCAAAAGTGGGGGGTGGAATAAAATCCACATTTCTCGCTTTAATCCCCAAGGAAACAAACCCAGGATCCTTTGACAGATACAGGCCGATCTCCCTTTGTAATTCATCATACAAGATCGTGGCCAAACTGCTGGCAAACAGAATTAAGCCACTTCTTCAAAAGCTCATCTCTCCAGCCCAAGGAGGATTTGTGAAAGGCAGACAAATCTTGGACAATGTCATTCAAATCCAAGAGGCTCTCCATTCCAGCCATACACGGAAAGAACAAGGTATGATAATCAAATTAGATATGAGTAATGCTTTTGATCGAGTTAACCGTTCCTTCCTGCTCAGGGTACTTGCAGCCTTTGGGTTCAGACAGGAATTCATAAACCTTATCAAAGCCTGCATCGAAAACATCTGGATCGCTCCAATGGTGAATGGGAGGCCAACAGAGTTCTTTTTAGCCACCAGGGGACTGAGGCAAGGCTGCCCTCTGTCTCCCTTTCTCTATATTCTGATGGCGGATTCATTAAGCAGAAAGTTGACACAGGAGCAACAAAGCGGCACCATCCCAGGGATAGGAATTGTGCAAGGCGTAGCCCCAGTGAATCATGCGCTCTTTGCTGATGATTCACTCCTGCTCGGGGGTGCTTCCATGAGAATTGCTAACTCCTTCAAGACAATTCTCCAAAAGTATTGCAGTATTTCTGGAGCATTAATCAGTGAGAGGAAAAGTGCAGTTTACGGATGGAATACCGATCAACAAACAATTGAAAGGATAGCCAGCGAATTGGGGTTCAAAGGCTATGCAGAGTGGGATAAAATAAAGTATCTAGGTCTTCCTCTGACGATGGGATCCAATCGCAATTATTTGTGGGAGGAGGTGATTTCAAAGTTCAAAAATAAGATAGCAGCGTGGGGCGGAGTCTGGCTTACCACAGGCGGCAAGCTCACTCTCATCCGTTCGGTGCTTTCAGCTCTGCCTACATTCCAAGCCTCTTTGCTGATGGCTCCAAGGCAAATCGCAGATCAGATCTCTTGTTTAATGCGGAACTTTCTGTGGAATGGTGGGAAGGGGAACAACAATCGATTTCACTTAGTTAATTGGGAAACGGTGAAGCGTCCCACTACTGAAGGTGGACTCCAAATTAGAGACCCCCAACAAGCAAATCTAGCCCTGGGTTGTAAACTCCTGTGGCAGCTAATATCTGAGCCCACGCATCCTATCAGCCAGCTCTTAAAATTCAAGTATCTCAGAAATCGGTCGATCATCTCCTTCAACCCAGCGCCTTCTCCTAGAGGAACACAGGCTTGGAGGCTCTGTTGCAAAGGGATAGATTTCTTCAGAACACATTTGTATAAAATTCCAGGGAACAACAAAAAAACATTGCTGTGGAGAGATCGAATCATGGGCCATCCTCCACTTTCAGGCATTAACGAAATCGCAGATTTAAGAGCCTGGTTAAGATCAAAAGGAATCAGGAAAATCGAGGACATTGCAGAGTGGGATAACAAAGGCAATTGGCAGTGCTGGACTTTGCCCAACATTCCAGCGCACTTAAAAAATCAGTTAAACTATTTCATAGATGCAATCACAGACTTTACTCCAGTGCACAAGGACGAGGAAGATTCATGGGGATGGGGACAAACAGGGGTGTACACAGCCAAACAAGGGTACTTACAGATGCAAGGCAAAAAGGACTCTTCGCACCCGGAAACAGTGTGGAAGCAGATCTGGGAAAGCTTCAGCATTCCGAAGATCAACTTCTTCTTTTGGACTTTGTTTCACAACAAAATCCTGACTGGAGATAACCTATGTAGAAGGAACATAGCTGGTCCACATCGATGTGTGTTTTGCAAAAAAGCCTTGGAGACCTCAGTCCACATATTTATTGAATGTGAGTATGCACAGAAAGCCTGGACTAGCTTCTTGGCTGGTCTGAATGTTAGACCCCCAGTCCATTGTTCGATAACAGACATGTTTTCATCTTGGAAAGCTCGTTATCCCTACAGCATCGCAGACAAATCTATTTGGCATAAGGTGTGGATCGCAGCTCCAAAATATGTGTGCTGGAAGTTGTGGCTCTCCTGGAACGAATTTGTCTTTAATAAAAAAGAAATGACTACAGGAAATGTCGCAGAAAAGGCCAAGAAACTACTAATAGAAACGCTAAGACAATCCAATGTCAGAGACAGCTCCCTAAGAGATGAAGAAAGAGCATGGTTGGGCGATTACATTCCTACATCGAGATCTTCAACAATCACTCGCCCAAACCAAAAGGAAAATTGGCAGATTCGAGACACTTTGGAAAACTTCCAGAAGTGGTGGAAATCTCAAGGAAAATGCACTATCTTCTTTGACGGAGCCTCGAAAGGCAATCCAGGCAGGTCAGGAGCTGGGGGGGTTATTTACCTCCCGAATGGAAGAAAAGAGGAATTCAGCTGGGGACTTGGACTTAAAAGCAACAATCAGGCAGAAGTCCTCAGTCTTTTAAAAGCTTGCCAACTGGCCAGAAAAGGAAACCCAAGGGAAATCTTAGTATTTGGAGACTCAGAATTGCTGATAAAATCTCTATTAAATAAGAAAGGGCTCAAGGATCCAGTACTGAACAAACAGATATTAAGAGTGAACAGACTCATGAAGGACTTCTCTTCAGTTCAAATCTTTCATATACTCAGAGAATTAAACACAGAAGCAGACAGCCTGGCAAATATTGGATGTAATCTAGAAAAGAACATGATCAGCATAAATGCAGGAGAACCGAATATGGCAACCATCCCTTAAAAGGGCAAGTCGATTTTGTAAAAGCAGGAAATTGTACTGTTAGAAACAGTGAAATGTAAAACTTGATATGGCTTTGGCCACCCATAAATAAAATATCCGTTTCGGTTAAAAAAAAAAGTTATAGAGAAATGGAATATGGTTAGAAGTGAAGGAAGAAAGGGTGAAAATATGACATTTTGGTGAGCCAACAATCAACGCCTAGTGCACATGCTCCCAAACAAGTTAACTTGGATGTGTAGGTAATAGGTCTACAGGCCTAGGCATTGTTGGAGTTCTCATGAACTCCCCATTCAAGCATGTGGATCACGTACTCTACAATGAGCTCATGTCTTCAAGTAGGAGCCATATGTTACCCACCCAAATGGTTAACCCCATAGGAGAAATTTTTTCTCCTACTTTTGATAGGTCAACTAGCAGCGCTTGATACCACCCATTTGATGTTGATATGCCATGTGCCTCTGCCATTTGCATTAGCCACATGCATCTCACCATCCAACATTTCGACTTGGATGAAGGTGGGATGTTATTCAAAAGGTACTTTGATCATCTTGCAATCAATTGCTTATGTTTGTTTTTTTTGGGTATTTAGTATGGATAAAGGGGTGATCAGGAAGATTGACTGATCTTGACTGTAAATCTATTCTCTCACCTTACTAGGGCAGTTAATATTTATCCCTAGTTCTGTGGGACCTCCCTTCATGCCTTACGGTTATAGGAGGGGAACTACATGGAAAACCTAAATTGAGATATCATGTTCATTATCCCCTACACCATACTTGACACTTTCCATGACACATTACAAGCCCCATATCCTAACTCCATTCTTCATATCTAAGTTGTCATTGGTCCATTGGAATTTGGCACCCTCATGTCCACACTCCTTGAGTAGGGACGAAAAAAATTTCCCTGGAGGTTGATACAACTAAAAGAACAAAAATCATAGTATGGCCACAACAAAACAAAAATAATAACATCAAATGCAAAATATGGTTGGTACATAAGTTAGCACGTGGGAAAAAACCTAACATAATCTCTACCCTCCTCGTTAGCCATCACTTGGTTCCTAAGCACATGATGCTCCTTTACATAAAAAGGAACCCTTGCGTGTTAAAACCTTGATGAGCAATGAATACCCTCATCTTAAAGGGTAATATAAAATTCTACATCATAAAGAGAAATCCATAACACTTGGGCTAGGCACCATAATACAGAGAATTATTAAGAAAAAGTAAAAGGTGCACTAGAAGGTTGGAAAAGGAAGGCTGATTATGGTAATTTGTGCCTCTATGATCACTACCTCCTTACATTCATATGCTTAAGAGGTGGGTTCCTCATTAGTTGGTCCCCTTGACCATAACACTTGGCCATGAAGTCTTTCCCCTCCGTTGCCAAACATTTACACTAGCAAATGTTGATTGATGGGTTGACCTTGGAAATGTCACTTCCCTCTTGAGGGATGGAAGCACCTAAAAGGGTTGACCATCAGCCACCTTTATCAAGGTAGGGAACACCTTTAGGAGACTTGGTCTAGTTAGATATGGAAAGGTGATTCAAGTTTGAAATATTAATATTCCCTTAACATCCAAGTTTGGTCTACATAGATGTTCATATGATCTTAGTCTCTAATGGATGGTTGTTTTAACTTGAGCTCATGTTGGTTTTCTCAGGTGGTCCACAACAACCTAAGACTTGAGCGCAGCCACTTCACAGTTGAAATTGTAACTAGTGTCGGTCTTCATAATGTAATAAAATGTAATTTTATCATTTATGTATTTATCATATTCATTATTATTATTATTTTATTTTTGTCAAAGCATGTTCTTCATACTCAAAGATGAAAAAAGAGTCAAAAGAATTTATTACAAGTCAAAAGAAATTGTACTTGAGTCATGTCCCATTTGGACATTTGAAAGAAAAGAAAAATGATTTCTGTGTCGAGTCGTAAGTCACTAAATGAGCAAGTTAGCCTTCCTTGGAACAAGTTTTCTTGGGCTTCCAAAAGTCACATATTCGACCTCTTGGACAAATATATACATAGAAGGTAGTTCAACCTATTTGGAGGATAAATAACGCACATACAAGAAACAATTTTATGAACCAACAAAGGAGAAAAGAACTCAAATTAAAGAAGAGAAGAGACAAGTCTAAACAAGAATAATATAGCACATGTGGAAGAAGAAATATGTGAATGAAGACGAGTTTTTTTGTGCTACTGCAAGCCTGAAATTTTAGGAAATTGACTATTTTGACCTATGTTGACTTTAACTTTGGAGGTGACTTGGAGGAGGGATGGACTTAGAGTTTTTGGTGGTAGTTTTGGTCTTAGTCTTGGTCTTCGATATCTCATTTTGATTTGATTCTATAGGAGAAGGATTGTTGGGTTTTCCCCCTTGTGGGATTTTTCCTTGGTTTGGAGCCTAATTTTGGTGTCTCTTGTTTTCTTGTGATCTGTATGTTTTGCACGTTTGTATAATTGCTTGATGAAGAAGATAACATAAGTAATAAGAATCTAACTAACATTCAAAAGTAATTATCAAGATAAAGAAATCAAGCCTAATTCTACTACACTTGGTTTTTCAACATGGGATCAGAGTTAGGGAAGATCTAAGAAGCAAGGAAATCAACTTGAAGTAGTGACACCTGAAGCAATGATCTGAGAGCTTAATATGATGTTATGTAGAACCAATTTAAAGTTTTGTGGCATTGACAAGATTTTGTAGCACCTATATGAACATTGTGGATCCAAGATTGAGACAATGGTCTAAAATATGTAGCACCTAAGGTATTTCAAGAAGCTCTGAAACAAAGATAAAATTTTATCTCCATATAAAAGATGAATTTACAAAGATCAAAAGATGAAATCTTGAAGAATGAAGTTTGTGATCAAGATAAAGTATAGGTCACCTATTAACTAATCTCTACTAACTCACATAAAAGGCCGAAATTTTGCAATTGATATATGAATTTCATATGGTATGCAAAGTCTCTACAACACTATAACATAAAAAGTATTTAAGACATTGTGGAATGTGAAGCTTCTTTTGAACTATGGTATGCAAAACTTTTGTGAGACCATGGCACTACAATATGCAAGTTTCTTGAAGAACTTTTCTATGGCATCTTGTGGGTAAGTCCGAGACAAATTTATGAGAGAAATTGTTGCTTGGTGAAGATTCAATTTGACACTTCAGCAATATGTCTATAGTATGTACCTATGGATTTATATCCCTGCAAATTGAACCAAGTCTTATGGCACCACTCTGAGGTTTATGAAAATCACCTATGACAATATATATCATGATATCCAGGATCAAATATTTAAGGGACTACACAAGTTACCAAATTTTAATATATATCCTTAAGAAATGAATCAAAGTGATCTAAAGTATGTACTATATCATACCTCATCGTTTTCCAAAGTGACATTCAAATTTGTGACTAGTTTGAACATCTTAGTGACAGATCAATAGAAATCATCTGAATTTTATGAATTTTTGAGCAAAATAAGGGATTATTGCGAAGTATAAGCTTGAGAAGAAGACCATGTATGACATCTGAATTTGTAACTAGACTGAGCATGGAAGGTATCTCCTTGAAGGTATCAATGATGACACCAAATAACAACAAAAATTGTGCAAGATCTGAACCATACATGGCATTTGAAAATTTCTAAGTTTTCAAGTACAAATGATGAATTTCTCCAAGTTTCGTTGCTCTACATTATTGAAATCCTGCGATAATATACAAATTGTATGTGGTTATATATACCAAAGGAATGTTACTCGACATATGCAAAAGACAGAAATTTTGAGACCTAAGGACACAAGTTGACTTCGTTACAATAGTCTAATGATATAGGTTGAACTCTAAAGTTGACCTCATTATAGTAAAGGACAAACCTATGACATTTTGTTTTGAAATATCACCTTGTAAATGGTATATAGTGGAAGGGACCTAAAATATGAACCATCTATGTAATTTTTGAACTCTATGAAAGTACTATGAAGACTATGGAAATATGATGTATGTGAAAAATATGCAAACCAAGAAAAACAACATTTCCAACAACTCAAAGAAATATTTGTGGTTCGATGGCCAAAAGCATAAGGAATCTTTGTTAGAGAAAGATGACACATGGCAACTGAAGAAAAGTCCAAAGGATCAAAATTCTACAAATATGGATAAGGTAAGATTGAAAAAAAGTATTTATAAACCCTATTCATTTGAAATCAATGACGTACGACAATTGTAGTACATATAATGTTATGATAATGATCTAATGATCCCTTGAAAGACAACAATGCATCATAAATAGGGGTTGCGCTGATATATTTTAGATATCATTGATATGTTATCATTTGAAGTATTTCCTTGCAAATAAAGACTAGGATTCTAAAATCAAGGAATTAAATGAATTCCATCTTGTGTATAGAGAACTTGCTAATACCATTTATAGGGTTTGCAACTAACTCATTAGTATGCTTGTAGAATTTGCAATTATTAAATGGTAGACCTTGAAGACTTTGGAGAATATAGGGTTTGTAAACCCTAGTAAAGGTTTGATTTAGAAAACCCTAGAAATGAAACCCTACCTAATCATTTTCATTTGTAATAAGAAGCCCTAGCTCTTGAAAATGATAGAAATGGTATCATTGGTGAAAAAGCTTCAAGATTAAGAGGGAGATGACCTTCTTCAAAATATAAGTCAATAATTGCCTAAGCTTTGACAACTGATGAAAGAATGTAGAAAAGTGTGAATAATTTTCTAAGAAGACATAAATAAAGAAGGAGAAAGCATATTCAAGGTTGCATTAAAGAAGTTAACACTTAATGACAACATGAAAGAAAGACTTGAGAAGGTATGATCAACAAAATAGAATAAGTTCATTGGAAAGAGGGAGCTGCAAAATCTTGGATGGATATGTCATTACTTGAGCTTATTGATTTCCTGATTTATTCAATTCAAATACACATCAATTGAGTTGATGTTGGTTTAGTGGGTCTTGACCCAGGTTCAAAGTTAGTTTTGCCAAACAAATCCCTACACTACTGGCCCTTTCGGCATCAACCCGTGGAGCACGGACTGAAGTCTCACCCGAAGCAATATGGGGGGATGATGGAACCAAGTTTCTGCACCCATAGATCAGTGTAATGTCATTTTTCCCTAAGTCTGCCTTCACACAAATCGATAAGCCTTTAGGGCTTATCTGTATAACTACCCTTAATCAACTTATATTCCTCCAGAACGATTATGACCGTCTTTCACAGACCCTGATTAGGCAGATCAACTAATTACGCATATCAAAGATGCCTTATAACTCGGTAATTACTCAGATCATCTTAAGTGTTCAATAACTTCAACATACAACAAGATAACCTTCACGTAAACAGTAATTGCGTTCATATAACAATATAAGTCATGTAAAGTCACACATCAATACATAATTATTTCATAAACCCATTATAACATAAGGCACATTCATATGAATAGAAGTAAAGAGATAAACACAAACATTCCCGCAACATTATTCTTTATTGATAATCAGTTCAATATTACAGACTCAAGACTTCCCTGTGCACTCAGCTGCAGGGGTCTACGCAGTCAGTTGCAGACTCTACTCCAAGCCTCTGCGCACACAGCTACAGAGCCTTTCTTCTACTCTAAGACTTCTACACTCTTCCTTCTACAATCCCATTACATTCATCTTTATCATCATCTCTACCTAGCTTAGACATCCTAAGACACCTATTTATATAATCCCATGGTCTGCAAATCATGGGTAGATCTTCAAAAGCCGACTCAACTTACATAAAAGAAGGGTAAAACCCTTTATGACTCTTTAACTATCTATGCGCTCTGCGAACACAACTTGCAGAGACTTTACATATTTATACAACAAAACTGGGGCTTTTGCCCCAAAATCGACCCTAGGGGACCCCATCCCAACAGTTGACATTACTAATGATGAATAAAAATGGTTGGAACTACTTGGAAGATAAGATGATTTCTTGAAAGCACATGATGCAGGATTATATTGCACTATGAAGGAAGACGATAAGAAAGTTGTGAAGAAATTTGGCTCCATAAAATGTTTGATGAACTACTTGATGGCATGATGGATTAGGTTATGGTATTGATCAAAGTTGAATGAATATTGTCAGAGAACTATGAAGGTTGAATCTTGTTATGATGTGATGCAGATAGAAGCCAAGAAGCTACAATGGATCTCCACATGATGAACAAATGGTCGATGCATTGATGAAGTTCCTTTTCATGGAAAAGGATGAGTGTTTTTTAGACAAGCTTAGGATTTTGGATGTATCCTCCCTGGTTGAGAGGGAATGAGGATGGACATTGAGTTCTCCATGTGTCACATAATATGGCTAGGACTAATAGTTGTAAGCCTAGTGCATGAAAACTGGTAGGGATAATGATGGATTGGATAAGCATTAGGGGCCGAAATTCTTGAATATTTGTACTATGACCAGGACTAATAGTCGTAAGTCAAGTACATTGATCTAAGATAAGAATGGTCTTGAGGATCGACATCTTTTGTGTGTCAAGTATTGTGACAATGGATTAGGAAATGGTCCCATGAGGACATACCTTGGTGAACACCCGAGTGGGTATGTTCCTCGAAGAGGTGGCGGTGTCCAAATTTATGCCTCCCAATATTGTGCTCTTATCTAGTGGACAGATAGAGCTTACTTTTCAAGGCCTTGATAGTTTGACAATGTTGGTTACGATGATGTAATCATCATTGATGCTTATCAATCCAAATAATTTCTTATATGTATACTTCAACTTGATATTGTCATGTTGTGTCATTATGAATACCCCCTAGTTAAGAGGCAGTGTTGAAATTGTAACTAGTGCCAGTATTCATAATGCAATAAAATGTAATTTTATCATTTATGCATTTATCATATTCATTATTATTATTATTTTATTTTTATCAAAGGATGTTCTTCATGCCAAAAGAGTCAAAAAGAGAAAATGATTTATTGAGTCAAAATAAATTGTAATTGAGTCATGTCCCATTTGGACATTTGAAAGAAAAGAAAATTTATTATTGTGTCAAGACATGAGTCCATTGTTAACGGTGCTGGACCTGCCAACATGTCAAGGGGATCTCCCTGGTAAGAAGTCCCACTTAGAACTCAGACCATTTGGTGTAGGAGTCCCAACATTGGGTCGTAAGGTAATGCCTTGACTGCGATGTCACACAGAGGCAAGGAAGATATCTTTGTCAGTAGCAAGGGTGTGACTGCTGTAGTGAGTCAAGGAAGGTGCATGAGTGGTTCTAACACATAAAGGGGGAGATAAGGGTGAAGGTGAGTTCCAGATTGAAAGGGATCAGTCCCAACTTGGCTAGGAACACACAACACAAAAGGACATGCATAGCTTACAACATAGCAGTCCACTCAGATGCGGTAGTCACAACATACAAGGTAATATAACGCGTACAACACTCACGGATCAGTCTAAAACGAGTGCAAGAGTTGTTATAGCAAGGTTCATGTGAAAAGTTTGTTTGGTGTCCGACAGAGTATTCGACACAGATGAGACAACATTAACAACATATACAACACATTTACAACAAGATTCATATAATTTCATATAAATCAGTTCATACACAAATACGTAAGTTAAACAACATATATCATTAAGGCAACCAAAACAGTCCAACTACAATAACAACATATGCATGAAAATGTGTTGGCTCTTATTATATAAAAGTGTAAGTTCCAATCATACAATACATCCATATAAAACTGCTAGCCCCATCAGTGAAACGTTACAGCCACATCCACCTGCTCCTCCAAAGAGATGTACTAGCTCTGTGCAGTGGAGAAGCCAAGGCGGATTACAATACTGTCCAAGATATCTTCAAGATAGTCTTAGTAGAAGCTTAGCTGACCAAAATCCCTTACAATGAGTTATGAGGGACTATTTATAGCAAAGTGTGGGGTGACCCTTAACATTCCCCTTTGTGACAGTTCAACTACCCTCATGACTCTTCATCTACTCTATGATTGTTACATCCAACCATTGACACTTGACTTACAATTGATATGACTCAACATTACAATGCACATGTACTCATGTGAGACAACATGGCTTGAGCAAGCCTTGCAAGACATCACTAACACTCGATCCGTTGTGATGAGACCAACTCTTTGACATGCTTATGATGGTGAAGGTGGTGAGCTGATGCCAAGCTTGGTCGTCCGTGATGGTGTGCATGCACGTCATGGTGACATCTTGCTGAAGAAAACTGTTGCCTCCATTGCAATCGGTGCATTGGTTCAACCCCTTCATCCAACTCATCTGCTAACATGTGCATGGTCCTCTTGGGTACGGTTGAACCGAAAACATACTAATACATAATGTCCATACTGATCTTCAAGTGTGTGTCAGTGGTCGTGCGCATCAACTTGCCGAAGTACATGTTCAACCCCAGTTGGACTTGCTTCTTGTCTTCGCCTTGGTGAGTGTGTTGAATGGGTTGGATTGCATGTGTGTGCTCAACGACATGCATGTTGTTAAATCCCTTGCATGTGATCAACAACACTACTCACCATGTCTGCCCTTTGTCAGTTATTGGGATGGATCCTTAACTTGTACGAGCGCAGTTTCATCCATGAGTGCATGTTGCGCCCAATGTTATTCATATTCCTATTGCAACTCATCCGTCTATCTATGTAGCTTCATGTTCTTCCTGAGTTGTTGCTTCAACACATGCAACTCCTTCTTTGTTCCATCTTCTGCCTTCACGTGATCTGCATGTCGCGCTGTCACTTCATAGCTAGATTCTCCAAAGTTGATTTCATCATCAATGAACCTGCTTGAGATTGCAACCTTGTTCTGCCTCCCTATTGTCAACAAACCTCCTCTTGCATTTGTTGCATTTGGTAGGCTGTCTTCAGCTATTGTTCATGATGTTGCTCACTGTGATGTTGCTATTGTCATATCTTGGTGTCGTTATCTACGAACAACTTGATGTATTTGTGGGTAGGCAAGTCCATGGACACTTGATCGACTGCATCCCCAAGTGTGCTCTGAATAGTATCTTCGTCTTTGCTCTCCTGGAAACCATTGTACCTATACCACTAAGAGGTAGATGAACACCTGGGATACCTGGAGACATGGCAACACTCATGGCAACCAATCTGTCAGTTGAAAACCAAAATTAACATGAGAACTGACTTGCAATATACCTGGGTGGATGATCATGAAGGTTGCACAATTTCAACCAGGAGGTCAGGAGACCGATTGCCAAGACTTCACGAGGCACAATCTGGGCTATTGAGAGATTGGTTGACTATTGGAACTGTGCAATGCACAATCTAGTCTGGTTGTTGACTGTTGGGATTGCGTAATGCGCAATTCTAGCTGGGAAGCACTGCTGGCCCAGGGACAAATTTGCGCAATTTCTTAGGCCAAGCAGCCACTGTCCTCCAGAAATGTGCAAACGAGTCCTGGAGTCCAATGCTGGGTAGGAATGCACAAATCCAGAGAGTAAGGTGAGCCTTCCTTCCCTATATTGCGCAATGCAGCCTTGGTGAAGGCAGAGTCTGGGCCAAGGTTGGCCTGACTCGCTGACGGGCAACTGAAAGCAACTAAGACAATAAATGCATGACGACACTAAGTGATAAAAAAAGTGATTGACAGTGCATGCAAATAATGAATGAAAGATTCAACAGACAGATCAACATGCATGTGGGTGAGGCGGTTCACCAGTTGGGTGAATGTTCGTGCAAAACAGTTTCATGCATGCAACAACAGTGAGATAGCAATGAAAACTAAAACAGAGCTAGGACAAGCTAGTATATATGTAAATGATAGCAAGCATTCAAAGAAATCAAGCAAACAATGATCCCACAAGCGAAAACACAAAAAGCGATAGAAATGCAGCACAAGGCATGGGAAGCAGCCTTACCCCAAAACAATTGAGCTGAAACGTGTTGACTGCTCCTAGATGTGAGGTGGGATGTCAGATCTGCAAGGATGATTTGAGGAATGAGCTCTGCAGCGTCCGGTTGATGAGTTTTGATAACATCGAGGTTGTGACATGCATGCCACGAATTTAGGGGAAGCGACACTTGGTGGGAGGTTTCAGAATTTATCCTTGCATTTAACCTCCAACTGCTAAACATAGATCCCTGCAACAAGGGATGCCTTTGCATGCTGCCTTGGGAGAAGCAACCCATGCATGCAAGTCCGTTTTGCTTAGTCCTGGAGGGAACCGATCAACTTAGCTACACATGCAAGAGACTGCTTGACTGGGAGGGGAAAATGCGCATTTCTAGCTAGGAGCTGGGCTGGCTACCCAGGAGATTTGTGCAATTTCTGGGCAGAGCAACTGACTGCTACCCAGATTTTCCTAAAATCTGAGCTGAGCAACCTTGTTGGGGAAATTTGCACAAATCTTGTTGGGAGTGTTGGCAGGTAGGATTGCGCAATCTTGGAGCCCAACAAGTTTCCAGATGGGATTGCGCAATTTCTGGAGGGAAGGCTAGTTTCCCTCCACAAATACACAATTTTGAAGGGGAAGATGCTCAACCTGCAATTGGACCAAGTCAGGGTGAACAACCTGTGAGGGGAATGGATCAAGCTGTGACCAATAGTCTTCCTTTGTGTAAGAAAGACACTGAAGCTTGTGAACTTGACGAAGCAAGGCAAGCTGCTGTGAAGGTTGGAAGGGAGGCTCCAAAACGAGGTTAAGGAAAAATTTTGGAGGGTGGTTGTAGCTACTATGACATCCACCAAATGCGCAAGTTGGCCCTCCTTGGAACAAGTCTTCCTAGGCTTCCAAAATCCACCTATTCAACCTACTATATATATATATATATATATATGTCTAGTAGGTTGAATAGGTGGATTTTGGAAGCCTAGGAAGACTATATATATATATATATATATATATATATATATATATATATCTGTGTGTGTGTGTGTGTGTCTAGTAGGTTGAATAGGTGGATTTTGGAAGCCTAGGAAGACTTGTTCCAAGGAGGGCTAACTTGCGCATTTGGTGGACTTATGACTTCACACAATAATAAATTTTATTTTCTTTCAAATGTCTAAATGGGACATGACTCAAGTACAGTTTATTTTTGACTCAGTAAGGCAACCTGGCCTATTTAGAGGACAAATAAAGCACATACACGAAACAATTTTCTTAACCAACAAAGGAGAAAAGAAGAAGAATTAAAGAAGAGAAGAGACAAGTCTAAACAAGAAGAATCTAACTTGTGGAAGAATCATTTTGTGAATGAAGATGAGTTTTTTTGTGCTATTGCAGGGCCAAAATTTCAAGAAGTTGACCAGTTTGAACTATGTTGACTGTAACTTTAGAGGTGACTTGGAGGAGGGTTGGACTTGGATTTTTTGGTGGCAATTATGGTCTTAGTATTGGTCTTAGATATATCATTTTGATCTGATTCTATAAGAGAAGGATTTTTTGGTTTTCCCCCTTGTGGGGTTTTGCCTTGGCTTAGAGCCTAAATTTTGGTGTCTCTTGTTTTCTTGTGATTTGTATATTGTGTACATTTGTATAATTTCTTGATGAAGAAAATAGCGTAAGTAATAAAAATCCAACTAACAGTCACACGTAATTATTAAGATAGAGAAATCAAGCCTAATTATACTACACTTGGTTTCTCAACATTCATAGGTACTCAGGCATGTCAGAGAGATCTATGACTTCACAGATGCAAAGTTGAGAGAATTGGGCCTCATGGTGAGTTGAGAAGATGTTACATGTCCCAGATCACCCTTAAGACCTTGTACATTAGTCTACTTTGAACCAGAAGGATACTTGATGGACCTAGCATGCCCCCAGTCTGTCCTTGACACTACCTGATCTGAAGGCCTTGATTCAAAGCCCAGATGAGGATGGTATTCTGTGAGAGACTAGGGTAGGTTTGTTGCACTTTTTGGAGCCATAACATTGGAGAGAGGAGGCCCTATTTTGACCATTGAATGCCCATGGAGATGACATGGATACACCTCACCTTGATTTGGGGCCCTAGAGGAGTTCTTGAGGTGGATTTGAGGGATAATTCTCAAATTTTGGATGATCTTGGCACTCTGGCACTTTTTTCAGACCTAATCACAACATGGGATGGAATTTGGAGCCCTAAAAGGGTGTGAAATCAACATTTATGAGGCTACAACTCACACATATGCGCATTTATGGCTTGTTTTGTCATTAAGCTAGTTGGTTGGCTTGTAATACAAGGTCTATTTCATGTTAATCTTGTTTTAGGGAACTCATTAGTTAGAATTCAATGAGTTATATCTAATATAAATAAAGGTCACCTCACTTTCTGATCTGAAATGGATCTGAGACAAACAATAAGGTATTACAGACTCATGTGCATGGATGTTTCTATGTTATTTTATGCAACGGATTGATAAGATTGTGAAATACACAGACACTGAAGCAGTTAAAGAAAACACAATAGGAAAACATATAAACACAACAAGTTTAATAAGGAGTTCACCCAATACTCCTGGGCTACGTCTCCTAGTCTAGCCTTCAGTGGTGGCCTCTCTATAATGTTTTCAAAGCAGAATTTTGACAATAGTGAGCTCAATTTGAGTCTCACCCAACAGATATAAATTAGCAAGACTATACTTGGATCCCCCAAGTCTTTTGAGTACATAAAATCTCCTTACTGAATCTCAACCTCTATTGGTCACAATGGTATGAGTCCAATCTGAAACTCAATACATGACAAGCATCTATAGAGGAGTTCACTTGAAACTCTCAAACCCTTTCTGGAGTACACAGACTCTTTGGCTCTGTCTCGATGCTGCCTTTGCTTCTGCAGGTCAGCTAGACTTCTTCTCTCTGTTCTCTTCTCTTAGTTTTCTTAACTTTCTTGCTTCTCTCTCTGTCAGTTCATGGATTTAAAGCCATTCTGGTTTTTGATTGTTCGTTTCCATTTCCCGGCTTTCTGGTTCCCCTGCCTCTGTCCGTTCGAACTCCCCTATCCTGCGTCATCAGTCATTGTTTAACGCTTCACAGGGAGGTGGCCACCTATTCCGTAACAGATGAGTGTCAGTTCTCTTGGACATGGTCGTTTATTCCGTTACTCCAAGAATGCCTGCGAAACACGACCTTCTGCCAACGCATCATCCATATCAGACTTCAAATCCTATACACTTCTGTCTGTTTACCACGTCAGGTCCGGTCATCCATCGGAACACATCTCCGCCATTGATATGGGGCCCCAGATCCTACGATCATCGTTCATATCGGGCAGCTAAGTCGCATGATGTTTACCCGTCCGATGTGAGCGGTTTTCTCTCTCCCCGCCAGGAAGCGTGGAGATCGTTGTGTGGCATCGGGCGGAACTCAGCCAAAACTGCTTACCACTTGAAGCCCCTCCGATATTTTGTTGGTTTTTGTGAGACCCCACTTCTGACAGAATCATAGTGATATCCGTTACATTTTATTATTTTTCGGGTCTGGGTGCTTGCAACTTTCCCTTATTTAAGGGGCTTGCCTTGCGATATGTGATTAGCGACTTGTCGCTAATTGCATATCAGAAACTACCCCTGTTTCTTGAAATGGCCTCTGGTTTTGCTAATTCACGACAGTGTGTGTTACCATGGGCCGACGGTTTGTGTGCTTGACCGAGGGTCCTCGTTGTTCCGCGCTGACCACAAATTGTAACTGTTATAAGGATATCTCAGATAAGATTGATATTTATAAGACTTTGAAACTTTGGCATGATTTTTAAAGAGTTCATGAAAACTTAGAGAGTGTTCTAGGATCCAATTTGGATCATGACCTTCCCACTGAAAAAGATTTTGGATCACCAAAAGTTTGTTTTTAACCATTAATCAAGTGAGGGTACAAATTCCTCGCTTGCCCAATTTCTATCCATTTTGCACTGTTTGGTTTTGAACCTTTGAGTCCAATCCTGAGGTACTCAACATCTCCTCTGCACGTAGTTATCACCTTCCTATCCAGAACTATATCTTCCTGCAATTCATTGAGATATTCAGGTAACAAATCATCAATAGAAGGGAATTGACTCTACTCCTTGGGATCTTCAATCAATGAAGGTTCAAATAGTCTCAAGCTTTCTGCATGAAATACTGAATAGATGTGCATGTAAGCTGGAAAATCAAGGCGAAAAGCATTCTCACCAATTTTTTCCAGTATCTTGAAAGGTCCATACCTTATTGGCTTCAGCTTCTTACCTTCACCTTGCATTCTGTCTTTGCTGATATATAGTCAGACTTGATCACCAACTTGGAAACTATGCTCAATCCGATGCTTGTCATGCCTTGCCTTGTACTTGGCTTGGCTCTTTTCCAGCTGTTCCTGTGTTGCCTGGTGAATTTATTGGATTTGTTCAATGAACTTGGTTGCGTTGTCCACATCACTGTGTCCATCAACCACTATGTCTTTACCAAAGACAAAATCCAAGGGAGACCTTGGTGTGAAACCAAAATAGGTCTCAAAAGGAGATCTCTGTGTAGAAGAATGTTTTTCTCGGTTGTAAGCATGCTGCACATAACATAAATGTTCATCCCAAAGCTTGGGATGCTTACTGCAATAGCCTCTGAGCAACTGGATTACTGTCCAGTTGACCACTTCTGTTTGGTCATCTGTTTGTGGATGAAAGGTTGTGCTCTTCTTTAGTCTGGTGTCCATCAATTCCTACAGACTTGACCAAAACTTCCCAACAAATCGGGAATCTCGATAAGATACAATGGAAGTGGGTAATCCAAAATGAACCCATACATGCTGAAAGAACAATTTTGTTGTTTGTTCAGCTATAATCTGTTTGTTACAGGGTATTAAAATACACATTTTGTTGAACCTATCCACAACAACATATAAATAGTCATGACCTTTTCTAGATTTAGGCAGTCCCCCAACAAAGTCCATGGAAACACTTTCCCAAGGATGAGAAGGAACTGGTAGTGGAGTGTACAAGACTAGTTTTCTACTGTTGGGATTTCTTTTAGCACACATGGTACACCCTCTTACATATCTAGAAACAATTTCATTCATTTTTGGCCAATAACAAAAATTTTGCTGCTGTGGTACTGTTTTACTTACACCAAAGTGACCTGATATTAGAGAAGTGTTTGCTTCTTGAATTATCTTTACTCTTTCAGTTTGAGGAATGCATAACTTTCAAAAATGATACAAGAGTTGGTCCTTAACATGATAATCCAATTCTTCTACTTGTTTTCCTTGAATTAAAGTTGCATATACATCTTTAAAATCTATATCTTGAGCATATTGTTCAATGTAGCTTTCATGCAATACTGAATTATGCTTAAGTATAGTAGATGCATTTATGATTGGTTTGGACAACATATCTGCAACTTTATTGTGTATGCCCTTTTTATATCTGATGACAAGATGAAATTGTTGTAGAAAACCCATCCACCTATAGTGTCTTGATTGCTGCAACTTAGTTTGTGAGTGTAAATATTGAAGTGGTTGATGATCAGTATGTATAACTATCTCTTTGCCCATTAAATAATGTTTCCACTTTTTCACACTCTGTACTAGCATACAATTACTTATAATATGTGTGATAATTAACTACTACAGAATTAAATGTCTCAGAATGATAACATATGGGTTTACCATGCTGCATCAACACTGCTCCCATGGCATAGTCATTGGCATCTGTTTCAATCTCAAAGGGTATTTGAATATAGGGCAGTGCTAGTACTAGTGCTCTACTAATCTTTTCTTTTAAGGTGTCGAAGGCTTTTTTTTGTTTGCCTCTCCACTGAAACACCTTGTTCAATCCTGTTAAAGCATGTAAGAGAGATGCAATCAAGGAAAAGTTAGAAATAAAATTTCTCCAATACTGTGCTGCTCCTAGGAAGCTTCTAACTTCTATAGCAGATTTGGGTTTAGGCCAGTTTACAATGATTGCAACCTTAGAGGGATCTATCTTCAATTCACCACCCCCTACAATATGACCCAACTAATTCAAAGATGTTTTGCCAAATTCACATTTTGAGAGCTTAACATAGAGATTTTCTCTTTTCAAAACATCTAGAGTCTGCTTGACATGATTCAAATGTTCTTCCCATGTTTTACTAAATATAAGAATGTCATCTAAATATAAAATGACAAAATCATCAATAAAAGGCCTGAGTACATCATTCATTACTCTCATGAAAGTAGCAGGAGCATTAGTTAAGCCAAAAGGCATAACTAGCAACTCATACAATCCTTGCTTTGTTTTGAAAGCAGTCTTCCATGCATCTTGTTCTGCAACTCTGACCTGATGGTAGCCACTATGCAAGTCCAACTTGGAAAAGTAAACAACTTCTTTCAACAGATCTAATAGATCTTCTATGCGAGGAAGGGGATAACGATTTTTTATCGTTTTCTTATTTAGTGCTTAGTAATCAATGCTCATTCTCCATGAGCCATCTTTCTTTCTCACCATAACAATTGGAGACCCACATGGTGATGTGCTAGGTCTTATGAACCATTTCTCGAGTAGCTCCTGTACCTGCTTCTTGATTTATACATTCTCTAAAGTGGACAACCTGTGGCTGCGTTTGTTGTTTCATCCCCTGAGTCTAACCCCAAATATTTTTGAATAGTTGCAACAATCTTCTTCTTTTCGCCATCGAACTTCGTGGGTCTCAATTCTGGATGTAGAATCCAGCAGTGTTCATCATCATGCCCATCCTTCTTGCAGTGAGTGCATGAAGGTTTGGTCTTTTGAACAACATTTGTCTTCCTCTCTTTCCATTTCTGTTTTCTCTTTTCCTTGTTCTTGCTTGCAGTGGGTTTTGATGATCCCCCAACTTTTGGGTTCACATTCTTTCCTATAGCCTCTAGATGTGTAGCCTGAACAGATACCTCATCTATGCTAGTGGGATTAAACATGAGAATGTTGTGCTTTAAATAGCTGTGTAGAACACCTATATACTTCAACAGAGTTTCAGGTGAGTCTAAAGAAATTCCTAGAATCAAAGATCTTTTTCTAAATTCTTGAGTGTAGCCTTGTACTATTTTCCATTTTAATTGGCGAAGAGTTTTCCAGCTCATCATGGCTTGCTGCATATAAGCTAGTGGATAGAATTGCTTTTTAATTGCAGAAACAAATTCACTCCAGACAGAAGGAATTTTACCATGCTTCTTCATGTCAGCTTTTGTCTTGCCTTCCCACCATACCAAGGTAGTGCCTCCAAGGCATAGGCTGGCTAGCTGAATCTTACTTTTGTCTAAATCAATTCCTTGCACCCTACACTATACATCAATCTGTGTAATCCAATTATCTAGCTTCTCTGCATTCAACTCTCCATCATATATTGGCAAATCAAATTTAACATCTAATTTAATCAAAGATGTTTTCTTTTTATTTTCAGGGCTATTAGGAGGTGTGGGAAGCTTTTCTTCTTTCCTTTTTCCTTTATAATGGTCATGGAGGAGAGATTCTTCTGCTCCTTTATCTTGTTTGGAGTTTGATGAATCTTCATCTCTACCTTTCTTAGATTCTCTATACATTTCCTCTACCATGGCTCTCATGGTCATGAAACTATCCATGAACTAGGAGTTTGATTCCAAGGGACTTTCTTCTGCCATTTTCCTCTTAGGATAGACTCTTCCAATTTTTGGGTTAGTTTCAACCAATTCTCCTTCTCTTAATTTGAGCTTTGTCCTAGTTAACATTCAACAACAAAATCCAACACAAGCTTGTCTAACCTTAGCAACCTAGAGCTCTGATACCACTTGATCTGAAATTGATCTAAGACAAACAATAAGGTATTACAGACTCATGTGCATGGATGTGTCTATGTTATTTTATGCAACGGATCGATAAGATTGCGAAATACACAGACACTGAAGCAGTTAAAGAAAACACAACAGGCAAACATATAAACACAACAAGTTTAATAAGGAGTTCACCCAATACTCTTGGGCTACGTCTCCTGGTCCAACCTTCAATGGTGGCCTCTCTATTATGTTTTCAAAGCAGAGTTTTTACAACAGTGAGCTCAATTTGAGTCTCACTCAATAGATATAAATCAGTAAGACCGTACTTGGATCCCCCAAGTCTCTGGAGTACACAGACTCTCTTCACTGAATCTCAATCTCTATTGGTCATGAGTCCAATCTGAGACTCAATACATGACAGACATATATAGAGGAGTTCGCTTGAACCTCTCAAGCCCTTTTTGGAGTACACAAACTCTCTCACTCTCTCTGGCTCTGTCTCGATGCTGCCTTTGCTTTTGTAGGTCAGCTTGAATTCTTCTCTCTGTTCTCTGCTCTTAGTTTTCTTAACTCGCTTGCTTCTCTCTCTATCAGTTCATGGCTTTAAAGCCAGTCTGATTTCTGACTGTTCATTTCCGCTTCCCCGCTTTCTGGTTCCCCTGCCTCTGTCCGTTCGAATTCCCCTGTCCTGCCTCATCAATCATTGTATAACGCTTCACAGGGAGGTGCCCACCTATTTCGTAACAGATGAGTGTCAATTCTCTTAGACATGGCCGTTTATTCCATTACTCCAAGAAAGCTTGCGAAACACAACCTTTTGCCAACTCATCGTCCATATCGGACTTCAAATCCTATACAAATTTGTCTGTTTACCTCATCAAGTCCAGTCATCCATCGGAATGCATCTCTGCCATTAATATGGGGCCCCAGATCCTACGATCATCATTCATATCGGGCGACTAAGTTGCATGACGCTTACCTGTCCGATGTGAGCGGTTTTCTCTCTCCTCGCCGGGACGTGTGGCGATCGTTGTGTGGCATCGGGAGGAACTCGGCCGAAACCACTTACTGCTCAAAGCCCCTCCGATATTATGCTGGTTTTTGTGGGACCCTGCTTTTCACAGAATCAAAGCGATATTCGTTACATTTTATGATTCTTTGTGTCCGAATGCTTGCGGCCTTTCCTTCTTTGAGGGGTTTGCCCTGCAATTAGAAACTACCCCCGTTTCTTGAAATGGCCTCTGGTTTTGCTAACTCATGACAATGTGCGTTACGATGGGCTGATGGTCTACGCGCTTGACCGAGGGTCCTCATTGTTCCGTGCTGATCACATATTGCAACTGTTACGAGGATATCTATGATAATCTTGATCTTTATAAGACTTTGAAACTTTGGCATGATTTTTAAAGAGTTCATGAAAACTTAGAGAGTGTTCTAGGATCCAAATTGGATCACTTTCATTTCTCATCATCACTGGTGGAGAATTAGGCCTCCTCATAGAGTTTCAACCTAGCTAAAAATGTCTTGTATTATTGTGGAGATGTGATCTATTGTAGAGATTTTGATTTTGTTGACTAGCACCTGTTGTGGAGATATCATTTTGGGATAATAAATGATTTTTTTTTCATGTGTTTATTGTAATTATTCCTATTGTTGATTATATTTTGAATGGTTTTTATTATGGTTTCTATGTGTTAGTTTTATTAAATATTTTTCTATGGAATCTTAGCAAAGTATTGTATGTATTAAGTAAAATAATGTACGGAAATCCCTTGAATGAATCTTCATATTACATTTTCTTCATGACATTATCCCCACATAAATTTATAGTTAGGGTTTTGAAAACTATGATTTTTCTTGCTCTTACTCCATACTAGGGTTTGATATTTCCATTAGTAGGTTAACCTTAGACTCAATCACCTAAGGATCAAGCACTAACCATCCACATAGGTTATCAAACCATAGAGTAATTCTTTAAAACTTAACCTCTCTCTCTCTCCCTTACATTTTCGGCCCTTCAAGGAAAGTTGTTAGGCTAGGGCTAGGGACGAATTCAACTAGGACAAGTGCAATAGCCAATGGGAGGGTTCTTTGTGTGGTTTGAGTCACATTGCATCAAAACTCTTTTTCATGGTAAATTATTCCATTTTAGGGTTGACATGACAAGCCCTAGTTAATTTTTCCCTAAGGTAAAGCCTAACCTAACACTAAGCTTTAACTTGGGTCTTCTTGAAGGCTTATTGCTCCAATTATTGATCATACCTATATTTACCAGGCCTTTTTTTGGTCTTAGGCACCTTGGTAAGCCTTTGTCCTTGCCTATTCATTAAAACCTAGGTCATAAGTTCCCTAGATAGGTGTCTTGGATGGCACATTTTACCTTGTCTTTGTTGGATTGAGCCTTGTCCTTAAGTTGAGTGCCATTATTGAGCCTATCCTAGTCACCTTTGAGCCATACACTTCAAATATCTATTAGGAGACCAATACAAGGAATCCTCCCTTATGGTGAAAGTCCACTAAAGAGTAGGAGGCGGTGAGTTATGGTGACAATGGGCCTCCACCTCATAGTGTTGTCCCTTAACTTGGTACATGTCTTGTGAGCCCTCTCACAAGACCTCTAGATTTGGAGGCAACAAAGCTCTAATTTTCTAGCAATGCTTATATATTATGCCCACATAAGGAATACTTACCATGATAAATAATTTCAACACTCAAAATATAGAGTGATCTACACAATCTATTTAAAAAGATAAATATTACATTGTCAGGCGGAAAGAGTCGATAGTGCAGACACAAATCAACCTCCCTAGGAGCCTAAGACTCTCTAGTGACAAACAAGACAAACGAGAGCAATCCTTCTCTAAACATGCATTTACTATATAAGAAATCAAGTGTTTAGATCCTACCTGTAGTCCCATGCTGTTGTAGCAGTCCAGCTCCGCTGATCCGGATGAGCTCCTCCTTCACTTTGAAACCTGCATCCACTAACAATCAAACAATTAAATAGCACTTGATAATCTCATAGAATAAAACACATTTAACATATAGACCAAGGAGTACATGAAACAACTCATAAATAACAAGTTATTGAGAAGAATGGACTCATTTGCATTAATAGGTAACAAAAGGAACAATTACAACCTGAGCCTTGGTGTTGTGCAAGTTCCTCCCAGGGTCCTTCAAGAGTTCTCCTTTACTTTGACAAAGCTCACCCACTTCCAAATAGAACAAGCAAAGATGGCAATCTCTCCTCACAAGCTTCTAAATGGGAGTCCTAATTCCTGCAGCATCTACCCTTAGAAATGTTTAGCTTTCAACCTCTTCTCCTTCTGGCCCAATGCCTGTATTTATAGTGCTCAAGAGGAAGTTAATCAGGTCCACCATCAATGGGATAATCCCCTCTTTGGATGGGATAGCTCCCTTATTGATGGGATAAGTTCCTCTTTGGTAGGGGTACATGAACCATCTGGAGGCGCTCAATACACGTCGAACAACCTTCTAGAATGCTCTAGAAATGACCACAAGTAACTTTTTAAAGATGAAACTTGCGCATTTTGACCTTTACAGGAGGACGCACCTGCCCCTTTACATACAGAGCGTCCAAGGACACAGTTATTGTGAACATTAGGTGTGTACCTGCAGGCAAGGTTGAGAGAACCTGCGTACCCAGCGATAAATACATTTATAAAGACTTTTCTCTCTTTTTGGAGTTTGACATGGAGAGCAGAGGCTTAAGACTTGCCCAGGAGGATAGCATGACTGTTGATAGAGCCATACTAACTGTACTTAGCCATGGTGACATTTTTTAGTGTAACAGATTGCCCCCTAAAGTGCGAAGCCTGTAATAGATTAGGGTTTTGTAAATCTAGGAGGGGTGAAGCGCTTTATCATTTCAAGGATTATCTCGTGGAGAGCCTGGTCAGAACCTGCAATTTTCAACACAAAATACATGTATAAGATTATATCATCACTGAGGTAGGCATTCCCATACTCAGATCAAAACTTTAACTAACAGACTAACTACTCTGATATAGGAATGATCTTGCAATACATCATAATCATAGAAATTTGTAGACACAGCATGGGCGCAGCCATCTGTTTATGATTAGTCTATTTAGAAAATGAATACAAAACTCCTCACAGCCTGGATGGTGGAAACTAGATCCAGGGTCTTCATTTCTGCTTCCCGAATTGGTACGATTCTAGCCATGCGAATAAATGAGTTGATGTCGAACATGGTAGAAACCACTTGATTACGAGTCGATGATGTAAACTGTTAACAAGTGTGAGAGAAACCACCAGTAATGTCAATGGTTCTCAAAGTACCCAGTACAATCCATGAGATGTGAATGAATGAGTTGATGTCGAACATTTCACGGAGTCCTTCGATCGAAAGTCAATGATGTAAACTGACGTCAAAGGCGAGAAACCTGCCATTGATGCATGCAGACTTCAAGGTACTGACGATTTCTAAGTCATCTCTCTAGATAATGTGTTGATGTCGATAGAAAGCGACCCGTTGCAGGCAAGCCCACAACACGAAATCATAGTTCAAGTTGAAGAAATATTGCTGTAAGGACTGACTCAGGGATGGTCAAAATGGATGACAAGTATTTTGCAGATGAAAGTTTTGCTTGCAGACCTCTTGAACACATAACGACACAACAGATGGCTTGGTGATGAATAACTCAAAGTTAATCCCCGGAACCCGGCTGAAGACTTTCAAAGTGGTTTGATCAACTGTGAGGTAAAGGATTTCCCAACCCAGGTGAATGAAAAAGTGTCGTGTCCAAGAGTGGTAATAAAGTTTCTTCTGAGACAAAAGATAACAAATAGGCTCATTCTTCTCTTTTTTCCCCCACCATTTCTGGCAAGTACCTCTTTATTTTTAACAAGCTTGAGGAGGATAACATATGCTTGATTATAAGCTCATCCTTCGGATGAGTCTAACCTAGTTTTGATTCGAACCCTAGGAAGGAGTGGTTCGTTCCTGTTTGTAATTGAACAGGTCCTTTACTGTGAAATTTTAACGAGCCCAGTATAGGAGAAACTCGGCGTTTTTCAATTTTAGAGAGTCTGAAAAACTTAAGAAGACTCCAAGTTGAACTTTTTCGTAGATTTGTGTCCCTCAAGCCCGAAAAAGTATAAAATAATACTTGGGGGAACCGCTTGATCTTGCGACCAAGGAGTACTTTCATAATTAGTGCCACTGACCTGAAAAGTAAAAAGTGATCAAGGACACTTCGTTTTATTTCCATATCGAGTTTGAAACGACAAAAACCCGACAATCTTTTCCTGATTTTACGGTCAGAAAAGAGATATAAGGGGACCGTCTTTTAATTATGTTTTAACGAGTGTAAAAGAAACGCTCGACAATCTTTTCATATTTTAGGAGTCAGAAAAGAGCTTAAAAGATGACTCTGATATTTTGGTTTGTGAAAAATGACAAATCTCCCTCTAAATCCCTTTGTCCTGCACAAAAACAACATATTACTCATACCTGTTTAAGATAAGCAAAAATGCATTGAAAAATATCCTTCCATGGTGAAAAATGAACAAACCTAGCATTCACTCATCCAAAAAACCTATAAAAAGACTTTTTACCATGTCATTTTTACCATTTTACCGTTGAGGTTGAAAAAAGGGCTTTTGGCAAGAAACTTCCCGTGGTCGCTGCGGAGAATCCGACCGTCAGAATCGAACGCCGTCTCTTCCAGGTATTTTACAACATCCCCCTGTTCAATTTCATCCGTTTCAAAGTTTGTTTTAGGTTTTAGTTTTGATTTTTGGGGGGTTTTGGGTTTTAAAATTCGCTCTGCGGGGTACGCAGGTGGCCTAAGGGCAACCTGCGTCCCCCGAATTTTTCCCACACAGGAAAAAGGTCGGGGGACGCAGCCCACCTTCAGGCCCACTGCGTCCCGACACTCTATGTCCTGAACGCAGGGTGCGTCCCCCGCGGAAGGCAGAATTTGAAACCCCAAACTCCACAATCAACCATTGAAATTTTCCCAAATCAATTTTAATCTTTGTTTCTTGGTGTGTAGGGCACTCACCATGTTGGATTGGAGAGAAAGAGAGCACGAGGACGTTGATTTAGCCGCAATTAATCATCAACCTTCCATTGATGCCCTAAAAGCATGCGGACTATATAAATACTGGGCCATACCTGGCATGAGGGCTCAGGTGAGATTCTTGGAGTGGCTGGTTGAGAGATGGAACATTAATGAACAATGCTTTTACATCGGAGGGTACCAGCTCGAGATAGAGCTCTCTGACATATACTTTCTCACTGGCTTGCAAAATAGGGGTGAGCAACTCAATCTAGCCGGGACTAGGCCGGGTGGCCAATCCCTTGCTAGTCTCCAGGCAGATTGGTGCATACCCAATGCACACCATGCGAAAGGCGTAGAAATCAAACACATCTCTTGCCTGAACTCAAAGTTATAGCTTTCACGGTTACCAGAATTTGCGGCTCAACCACTTTACATATTGCCACCGAGTCCCAAATGCGGATGGCGATTGACTGTTTCCAAGGCACCATTTTCAACTGGTGTGATGCTGTGTCGGCCAATATAAAGGCCCAACTGACTAGGGTAAAGAACGGACAACTGAAGACCTTTGGATATGGGCCTCTAGTTGTGAGCTTTGCCCTAGAGAGAGTTCCGATGCTGATCCCTCAACACCTCACTGTTGACATCTTGGGTCCTCGGGAGCCAAAGCTGATTCGATGGGTTACAGTGATGGCCCGGCATCCTGACGAGGGCGCGGCGGTTGTTCGATTCCCTGATAGTTATTTTCGCTGGTTAAAGGACCAGGTTTTTTCGATCCAGGACTTTCCGTATGCCAGAGTAGATTTTCGAGGTGATCCGGACATGGTTCTTCCACAGGGAGAACAATGGGATGACAGAGGTACTTTATTTTTCACAAGTTTTCAAATTATTTATATTTTTTGTTTTTTATATATATCGTCTCAAAACTGACAGTAAATTTTTTTGAAATGCAGATGTTGGTCCACAGCGCCCAGCCAACCTCCGGCCTTTTGAGAGGAGACATCGAGTTGCACCGGTACCGGCTCCACAGGACGCGGCTGCAGAGTCACTAGCTGAGTTGGAGCATGATCTAGAGTGCCTGACGGTGGATATGCCTGAGACCACCATAGATGACATTCCTATCAGACTTCAGCGCTATGTAGTTGCAGTCCCTGGGCCGTTTAGGAGGTTCTTGTGTAAGGTAGCCCGTGCAGTGGTGTCGTATAGAGAGCACCACCAGTGATTGGCTAGTCACTTTGTAGACACATATGACATTTTTGACTTTTTGTACTTATCATTTTGCCGATCATAAGGTGTTTTTCAACCTATGATCGAAGACGATGTATATTTTTTGACACACTTCTATCTATATATATATCACTATTACCGGCTTATCTTGTTTAACATATGTGATGAAATGCTTTTAAATTTACTTGCATGATTATTGTAAATGTCTGTCTAACATTCGAGAAGCAATTGCATCTGCTAATGTATTTAAAGACCTTGGAATATGCTGATATTCAATGTAATCAATTTCACGTTCCAAGAGACGCACTCTCAAAAATAACCTTAATAACACAGGATTTCTAATGGCATATACTCTATTAAGCTGTAATACAACAAGTTCAGAATCTAACCTCACTATCAAACGTCGAATTCCAAATGAAATAGATTCGGATAATAACTCAACCACTGCACTGTATTCTACAATGTTGTTCGTTGTTTGACCGAGGCTTACCCCATGCATAGAAACTAACTCGTCAGAGGGCGAATAAATAACCCAGGCTGCGGAAGAGATATTCCGTGTACTACGACAAGCACCATCAGCAAATCCGATGTATGTTTGGAGAGGCGTTGACATCTGCAATATCAAGAGTAAAACCAAGATGAGCCAGAATAACGATGAGAAACACACTCTCTAAGTTAAGCACACTGACTAAACTAACAAACATACTAGCTGGAAAGAAAACCTAACCTAACTAAAAATTCTCCATACCCACCATTTAAGCATAATACCTCTTTAGGTAAAGTCCATTTCTGGGTTTACCCAAAGAGTCCCCATCAAAATCAACCAGCTCATAAGCCCCTTTTGCTAGCTTTCGCTTTACAATGTAGGGTCCATGCCACATAGGAACGAATTTTCCAGCACCTAGCTTATCGTTAGCTTGATCATATAATAGCACTAGGTCTCCCTCCGAAAAACTGCGAGGAGTCACATTTCTATCATACTGAGCTTTCATTCGGTTCGCGTGAGTCTCGATTGCCAATGTAGCGTCACGTCGAGTCTCATCTAATTTAGCTAAGTATAATAAACGTTTCTCCTCTTCGGAAGTAGCTGGAAGTAATTCGACAGCCATTTGAAGTGATGGGATTTCGCATTCAATGGGTAACACGGCTTCCAAGCCATAAACCAGCTGGAAAGGAGTGAACCCTGTTGAAGTTTTCACTGAGGTTCGGTATGCCCATAGCGCCGAAAATAACATGTTATGCCAATTTGACCGATGAATACCAATGGTTCGTCGGATCATGATAAGCAGAACTTTGTTGATAGACTCAACCAAACCGTTGGCTTGCGGATAATAAGGAGTAGAACTATCGTGGCGCAAACCAAGCTGGCTTGTAAGCTCAGTCATCATGATGTTTCGAAAATGGCTCCCATGGTCAGTAATGAATGCTTGTGGGACACCAAACCTAGTTATAATATGATTGAATACGAAAACTGCAGCTGTTTTGCTGCTTGCGTCGAATGTAGGCATCGCCTCGGCCCATTTAGTAAAATAATCAACCGCGAGGATGATATACGCATGCCCCCCGGCCGGGTGAGGGTTACAAGTAATAAAGTCGATACCCCATGTTATCACAAAATCAAGCACTGAAGGGCTGCTGATCAGGTAGACTCTGTGTAACTGTTTCAGACCAATATTTTGACTAAGGCTTAGCCTCCTTA
The DNA here is from genome assembly GCA_031772625.1 of Pinus tabuliformis. Taxonomy (NCBI): domain Eukaryota; kingdom Viridiplantae; phylum Streptophyta; class Pinopsida; order Pinales; family Pinaceae; genus Pinus; species Pinus tabuliformis. The sequence continues at coordinate 1,115,510,796 of CM062809.1, forward strand.
GCCTGAGAGGGCTCTCTCAAAAAAGTTAGTGATTTTGATTATTGATTAGATGGCTAACTCTTATAAAGTGAATTTAACAAACAAGCTGGCTGGACAGACATTACAAAGACTTCCATTGGGCTTATGGAGTTAAACATTCTTCAGTAAACTATAACACTACTCATACATAGAAGTCAGGGCATGTAATGTTTAAATACTCAAAACACATCTCATAGAAACCTCAGCTTACAAATACACACAGGAAATCAGAGCAACAAAGTGAATTCTGAGTGATTGTGTATTTATACAACTGTAAAAACATAAAGGATAAGGCAAAACCACATATCATGAGCATTTGAAACACTGTATGAATCCTGAGAAGATAAGCAGCAAATTGTATTACTGAAACTGATTTTTACACAAGCCAAAAACAATACTCTGTTTTCTCAAATATCCAACCCTCATTACATAGATAATCCAGCTATATATAGAAACATAATTCTAACTACTTGGAGCCTCCTCCTCCAGCATGAGGGGAGCTCGATGACTGCCACTAATGACCCCTATCTGCTATTGAACTGACTCATTAAATACAATAAGTGCTAAACTGGAGTTTAAAGAGTCCTAATTTAATTATAACTCTAACTTTATCTTCCTCGTAGAATGATTCTTTCTTATTCTTTGACACCTGTCTCCTTTTAGCTTGGCTGAGATGACCGAGATGAAGATTCAATGTCCCATGCTAGCTTCGGATGCTGAATGCTTTGATGGTTCAGTGATGTTAGGAGAAAACCCCTGTTTTTTCGGTTCCAGTCTTCCACCACCTATTCGAAAATGCAGCAGCATGTCTTCAGTTCTTTAATATCCCAAAAATGTAGAACACCACCATGTTTCCAGATGTGTTGGAGGTTTCATTGAGGGACAGGTGTACAAGCCAAGATTCTTCGTATGCAACTCCTTCCAAACCCTAATAACCGGTAATAAAGTAGCTTTATAACCGAAAATTTACACTTAGGTTAAAACATTTCACCCTTTTGAAGGCACACCTGTCACAATCAGAATGGATGGGATGTCTTTATTTGGTCTTTCACATAACCTTTAGGTGTCCCTTTTTGAAAATTCCCGCACACATTAGCAAACTGTTTAATTGTTTTGAAAACGCCACCTACAGCAGTTTCGTAGCGCGCTACGAAACTGCTGTTTTTGTTTAAACAGCTTGTATATGCCCTGAGGTATTGACTGCTTATACCTTTAATTGCTAAAACTCCTTTACATATGGCAGGGATATGGATGTCTTCAAAATAATGAAACTAAGATAAATTTGACAAAACTTAGAACAATACCTTTCTCTGAACAACAACTTTATTTATCAGCTAATTGGTCTAGCTGGGCCTTTAAGTCTTCAACCTTCTTCCACTGACCTAGCTGTGATTCCAAGTCTTCAATCCTCTTCTTCATGGCTTTATTCTCGGCCCTTAAACACATGTTTATCTTTCTGGTGAATTGGGCCTGTTTGAGAGCTGGAACTGTCCATGTGTAGACATCAGCTACTGAATCCACCTGGATTACTAGGTTTTTACTTCCTTTTAACACAGCTTTCCGATAATTTGCATACCTGACTGCAAACTCCCTAGTGGCTTTCTTCACCTTATCAATTTCAATCTTTTCTGCCTCCAACTGGTTCTTTATGGCTATAACATTACCTCCTTGGGAAATAATGACTGTTCTATTTGTGTGCTTTTGTTTGATTTTCTCTGCCTCCTCTGTTCTAGGCAATTTTTCAACTTCCTCTGTTCTAGGCGGTTTCGCGGCTTCCCTTACTTGTTTTCTTGTAATAGGTCTTCTTGGTTTGAGGATGAATTCATCACCTGATTCATCAAACCTCAGTCTCTTTGAAGCTCTAGACTTCTTGGTGCTTTCCAGTGATGATTGTGTCAAATCAACATGCACTGGTTAAATGTGCACCTGTTCAACCTGCTCAAACTCAATGGCCTCAAGCAAATCACTCAAGCTGGCTTTAGATGTCGGGCTTTCCTCAACAGCCAATGCTTTGCCTTTTTCTTTGCTTACTTGACTCCTTGTCCTAACTCTTGACACTGTTTCAGATCCACTTGGTCCAGGTACAGTTTTCTTATTCTGAGCTTCTTCTTTTGCTGATGGTTGAGGTTGTTCTTTAATGATCAATGGCTTTACTGATTGTTTTGACTGTGACTTGATCTTCTTTTTACCCTTTGCCTCCTTTTGAAGCTCAGCTATTGTGGGCTCCCTAACTGATTGTTCTTTTTCTCTAACTGGCTGGGGAGTAAGACCTGTTTTACTTTGGAAACCAGCCATGAAGATGAAGGAGTTCCAGTCTCTCCCTATTTTATGAAGACCATCCAAAACTAACAATTTAACCAAACCATGGTGAAATAAAGATGTTTCACAGTCATCCTTCCTTAATTGCACTTTGTCACACATTTTGCTTAGACTGTGAAACAAGTAAAAGGGAATATCTATGGATGCTTTACCAGTAAAATGCAACAACAACTTGAAGTGGTAAGAGTAGACCTTATTGTATCTCCCCTCACAGGTTAAGTACTTCTGAATACAGGTGAGAAGAAGGGCATAGTGCTCCTTAACATAGTTTCTAGGCACTGCTTTTGTTAGGTCTTCATTCACATATGCCTCTTTTAAAAACTCTTTGCAGGGGTTCATATCAAACTTAAAGTTCTTAAACCATTCTTGCCCCCCTCTTGGAATCTCAGTTACAACAGCAATTGCCTCCGGAGACACTTGAACTTCTAACATAGCAACTTTAGAATTCAAATCGGTGAAATTTAAAGCAAAATCCTTTGTTACCTGAGCATGGCCACCCTGCAGCTTCTCACAGAAATTCCAACAGCCGACATCCTTGAAGGCTTTCTTCACGCCTTCATCTCTTAATGTGAGATCTAAACCTTCGGGTTCTGTTCTCTGACATCTTCTAGATCTATGTTCCTTCCTCTCCATTTTGCGTTTGAAACTTTCGCACAGACAATGACCAACAGCTTCAACTAAAATGGTGATTCAATTCTTTCTAACTCGGCCTCTCTTGTAAACAGGTTCACTTGAAAACAGCCTCACTTTCAAACTCAAATATATCATCACACAGGCTGGTCACTTATGCATCATTTACGATCATCATAAAGATTCATGCACGATAAAACACATTTGAATAATATTTATGTGCATGTCTACAAATCTATTGGTGGAGTGATGGTTAATGAGCGTTTGAGAGGTACGCACACTGACATGAGAGGACAGAAGTAGTGACTCATCAACAGACTTGACCCTTTGAGAAATATTCGCTGCAAAACGCAGGAATCCGCGATTTCGCAGCGCGGCTAGTTTTGAATTATCATAATGTGCCGCGAAAAGGCTTGATGGTGACACGCTGCGGAATGGCTAAACAATGATTATGCTGCGAAACTGACTAATAAGAAACTGCGCTGCAAAATTACGGAAATACGCTGCGAAACTGACCAATAGGAGACTGCGCTGCGAAACTACGGAAAAAATTGGTGATATGAATAAGACAAGACATGACTTATGAAACCATGATGGTGGAGGATGACCAATAGGATTAGAGTACGATTTACATCAAACCCCTTTAAAGCTCCAACCCTAAGTAAGAAACATAGAACAAAAACAATTTGACACCAACTTTTGACTTATAACTTGGACAAAAGACTATATATACAAATGTTTATAGTTCTAAGTGATAACAGTGGCTCCACTTGGGATAGTGTGCTCCTGTAGTACACTAAGAACTTGTAGATTCAGTGCTTTTATCCATTCCTTAAAAACACACACACAGAATTGACAAGCATTCCTTTCTAGCTTTATGGGCCTTCTCCTCGGGCTAAAGCTTTTCTGTTCAGCTTGTCACTTATTTTCAACAGGAAAGATTCATAAAACGGTTATATACAATGCTCATGAGATACTTGGCGGACTTTCATTGATTATAATGCTTTAGGAACCTGCCATTAACAGGTCCTCCAGCATATGGTGTTCCATCAACCTCCTGCAGAATATAGGTGTTATTTCCATAGAAAGCAGAAATCTGATATGGCCCTTTCCACAGATTTTCAAATTTACCATGTTTACCTTTCTCTTCAATTCTGGCTTCCCATTTCAGGACCTTATCACGAATCTGGAATGTAACCTCTTTGATCTTCTTGTCAAATGCTCCCTTGACCCTATTCTGGTTTTGTTGATGACTTTCGAACACCTCACTTCTTTTCTCCTGCAAAGCTATTAGCTGATTGATCCTTCGCTGTATAGCATTTGGTTCCTCTTCTAATACTTGAATCAGCTTCATTACTGGTACCCCGAGAGATGTTGGGAATATAGCCTCTACTCCATACACAAGTTCATATGGTGATGTTCCAATGGACCTCTTTGTGCAAATTCGATCAGCCCACAAGGCATACTTCTGCTTCAAATGCCAAGACTTTTTATTTTCTTGCAGCAGCTTTTTAATAATTCTCACAAGTCTCTTGTTTGAACTTTTAGCTAAGCCATTTCCCTGTGGATAATAAGCAGTGGAATGACCAAGGGAAATATGATATTGATGACAAAAACTTATCATTCTTTTGGACTTAAAAGCCTGGGCATTGTCTGTGATAATCTTGATTGGGCAACCAAACCTTGATAAGATGTTATTTTCTAAAAAGGAAATTATTACTGAATCATTTGCTTGCCTGGTAGGTATTGCCTCTATCCACTTTGTGAAATAATCGGTGGCTGTGAGAATCCAGCGATGCTGTCCTGATGAAGGAGGATGAATTTCCCCTATAAAATCTAATCCCCACTGCTGGAAAGGTGCTTCAACATAAATAGGAACCAATGGCATTGGCATAAGCTTTCTCCTTCCTTCAAATACTTGACATTCATGGCATGATGCTATCTTTTTATAAATATCTCTGAACATAGTTGGCCAAAAATATCCAGCTCTCAAAACCTTGTTTGCAGTGGCTTTCCAATAGTGATGGCCTCCACAATCTCCCTTATGAAATTCATCAATTACCTTATCAGCTTCTTCTTCAATGAGACAATTCAATAATATTCCTCCTGCATCCTTCCAAAATAAATTTTGATCATATACAAAATACCTGAGAGATTTCAGCTTAGTAAACCGAGCTTTAGATTTTGAAAGGTTATCAGGGGCTCTATTGTGCTGCAAGACAAATGCTACATCCTTATACCACTCTGAGATCAAAATTTTTTCATTGATTTGAACCAATTCTTCTTCATTCTCAGAAATTTCTGAGATTTTTGTGCTAAAATTGATACCAATGCAATCTAGATTTGACTGAGTCAACAACTTTGCTAAGCCTTGACCCTTTACCAACTTGGTGGGCTTGATCTCAATGTCATACTCCAACAGCTTTGCTATCCATTTCCCTCTTTTTCCATCTGGGTCAGCTTGTGTAAGAATATCTTTTATAACAGCACTTGGCACATATGCAACAATATGAGAGTGCAACACATAAATTCTGAAATCCTTAATTGCTTTCACCAGTGCATATGCTTGCTTTTCTAAGATATTATATTTCAATTCAGCATTAGCCAATGTCTTGCTAAAGAAAGAAATGGGCTGTTCAATACCTTGGCTTCCTTTTTGCAATAAAACTCCAGCAATTGTATCTTCAGAAGCAAATGTGAAGACCAGAAACTCCTTGGTAAAATCTGGGCTGATAAGGACTGGTGCTTGAGAGAGTGCCCCTTTGATCTCTTCAAATGATTTCTTGGCTTCAGCTGTCCATTTAAAATCTGCTCCTTTCCTTAACATTTTGGTTATATTCTTGACCACTTCAGCAAAGTTAGGGATAAATCTTCTAACAAAATTAACCTTTCCAAGAAAGGATTGAACCTCTTTCTTACTCCTTGGCAAATCTAACCTTTGAATTGCACTAACTCTATTAGGATCAATCCTAATTCCTTCTTCAGAGATAATATGTCCAAGCAATTTACCAGAAGTTAAAGCAAAGATACTTTTGGTTGGGTTTAAAGAAATGCCAAACCTCCTACACTTTAGTAGGATCCTTTCAAGGTGCTTTAAGTGGTCTTCTTCCTTCTTTGAAAAGACTGTGATATCATCAAGATATACCACCACTGATCTATCCTTTTCTTCAGCAAAAGCAATGTCCATAGCCCTCTGGAAAGTTGCTCCTGCATTCATGAGGCCAAAGGGCATCTTTGCATACATAAATGTGCCCCATGGTGTAGTGAAAGCTGTCTTCTCCTGATCATCTTGATGAACAAGGATCTGATTATACCCTGAGAAGCCATCCAGCATAGACATTCTTTGGGAACCAACAATATTTTGCAAAATGAAATCCATTTTGGGGAGAGGGTAATTATCTTTCAGTGAAGCTTTGTTTAAGTTCCTGAAGTCTATACAAATTCTAATCTCCCCATTCTTTTTCCTGACTGGTACCAAGTTAGCAAGCCAATTTGAGAATCTGATTAGAACAATAATCTTGGCATCAAAAAGCTTTTTCACTTCTTTTTCAATTAGTGGCATCAAAAGAGGATTAATCCTCCTTAATTTCTGCTTAAAAGGCTTCTCATTTTGCTTAATTGGGATGGTATGTTGTATGATTGAGGAATCATACTGCTTCAAATCAGCATAGCTCCATGCAAAAACATCAACAAATTTCTTCATCATTTCAACATATTTGACCTTCATATCAGCTGATAGGAACTTTGAAATTTTGACTAATTTGGGCACAACTGAGTCACCTAAATTACAGCTTTCTATTTCCTCTTCATTAGCTTGCAATCTTGGTGCTTTAAACACATCATTTTGATCAAATAATTTTTCAAGTGGAATAAGGCCTTTTGGAATTAGGTTGTTTTGTAGCTGCAACACTTCAGACTTTTCCCTTGTCTCTGTTAACATATTCTACTGATCTATTTGATTATGCTCAAACTCCTCTTTCAACTCAAGAAAGTTTCTTACCTGCTGATCATCTTCAAAGACTTGCCAGTTGATGATATTATATGGGATGACTGGTATATGACGAACCTTCACTTCATAGCTATCAGAAGAATGTTTGGGAACAATGAAAAGGCTGGCTGCAACAGCAAGAGAATCTGCAATAGAATTTTAATCTCTGGTTTTTATACTGAAGGAATAGGATTGAAATTTTTCCAACAACTCCAACACTAAATTTCTGTAGGCTCTCATCCTTGCATCCCTTGTTTGATATGCACCTTGTACTTGTTTGATAATCAATTCGGAATCTCCACAAACAACAATGTTCTTTGCCTTCAATTCTATCAAGGTTTCCAGGCCTAACACCAGAGATTCGTACTCAGCCATGTTATTGGTACAATCAAAATTTAGTTTGTATGACAGAAACCTACTTTCTTCAGTTGGACTAGTGATCCAAACGCCAGCTCCAGCCCCTTCTTTTCCTGCTGATCCATCAAAGTACAATGACCAACAGCTCATGATGTCTTCTCCTTCTCCTTGCTGTTCTTCATGACTCTGATTTTCTACAGGTTTATCTTATAATTCTCTTCCAACTGATTCATTGAAGAGAATAGCTGAACCAAGACCAGTATCACATGAGTAAATAGGAAAATTCTGAGGTTTTTCTTTGCTACTCACCATGTATGCCATCCTTGTTTCACGGTACAACCTCCTTTGCTCACCAAACACTGGAATAGTAGCATATGTAAGATCCATCTGCATTGTGCCCTTGATTTTGGCTGCCCATGACCTTGAAAGAAGCATTCCAAACTTAGGTGGAATGTTTGCAACAACAATGTCCATGACAGTGGTTTTTGCTGGAATTTGTGTAAGACCCACAACAACATCTTTTATCAACCCAATGCAATGAACTCTCTTGGAATCAAAAGAGAATAAATCCTTAGAAGGCCTAGTAATCTCCAACCCCAATCTTTCCATAATTACCTTAGGCATAAGATTATGTGATGCCCCTGAATCTAACATAGCATTATGTAGAGTCATGTCATGGATAGTAATGCTTATGTAGAAAGGAGGAAACTCTTCATTTTGTTCATCCTCCAGCCTTGGACCCAAGCATATAATAGGATTATCCTCTTGTACATTTAGGATATCAGCCACTCCTGGTTGTGAATTTAGAATTTCAACAATCTTGCTTATGTACTTATCCACCTTGAGAATCTCATTAAAAGGGACTGATATTTTAATTTTTGCAATCTCATTCTCAATACTAAAAACAGAGGCAGACTTATCACTTTCTTTTTGTTCTTTGGGAGGAGAAGAAATCTGAATGTCTTTTTTGTCAAGAGGAGGATCATCTTTACTTTCTCCTACCTTTGCTTTTCCCTTTTTATCATCAGCTATCCTTGAGGTATTTTTCTTAAACTGTGCTTTGTTAGCTGTAATAGGAACTTCTCTATTCCTGAGATTATACTGCTTTTGCATCTCAAAAATAGCATGCTGATAGCCCTTTAAAAAATCTGAAGGTTCTTCCTCTGACTTTATCATGCTAGATTCATCATGTTCCTCTTTGGTCAAGAAGATTCCTGACCCCTCTTCATCAAAACAATGAATTGATTCTTCAGGAACTTCAGGTTCATCCTCTTCATCTACCAAATTTTGCTGGAAAGGAGGTCTCACTGGAGGATCTGCCTGTTGATCTCGGTTATCTCTTGGACTTTGCTGATTTTGAGGTCTCCTGAACTATGGGTTTCTAAACCGAGGTTCTTGCTGTGCTTGAGGAGCAGAAGCATTCCCCAGGGCTAATCTATCCATCAATTTCTCCATGGTTTTCATCATTGTTTCAAACTTGTCTTCTTGAGCAGATGTAGAAGGCTTCTCTTCCTCCTTTAATTTAGATTTTTCCATTTTTGATTTCTTAGCAGCAAGCATATTCACCTCTACTTTAATTGCATCATTTTGCATATCAGCAAGAGAGGCTGATTCCCTTTCTCTGAGTAAAAGAGAAAAATCTGAATCAAATGATTCAGCATATCTCAACTGTGCCAGAGCTCCAGGAGGCTTCAAATGAGCTGGAATAGAATTATAAACTTTTTTGAATCTCTTAGAAAAGCTTTGAACAGTTTCCTCTGGAGCTCTCCTAAGACTGTTATACTCAGTAAGAGCTTGGACAGGGTTAGTTCTGCTTCCCCATTTTCTTAGAAAGCTGTCTTCAAATTCTACCCAACTATGAATGCTTCCAGCTCCAAGGGCTTTATACCATTTTTTGACGTCCACAATGAAAGTCTGAGCAAACAATATTAGTTTTACATCTTCATCATCCACTTCTTCCCTATCAACAAAATCATTAAACCTATCCACATGTTCTTCTACTGTAATATCTTCATCACCTCCCCATGTTGGAATCCTAGCAGCATATTTACTAGGGAGATCATGCAAAACAGCAGGGAGAGCTAGAGGAGCATACCTAGCAGGTACAACCATAATGAAAGGGGGAGCAGGGATAACAGGTACTGTATGACTAGTGGAACCAGAACTAGTATAAGATATTGTCTGAGGACTATTTTGACTAGCGGAGGCAGAAGATAAAGTATGAGTACGAAAAGGGCTATTGGGACTTTGTAAACCACTGACAAAAGAACTCCAATTTGGGAGAGGTAGACCAGTTTTAGATTTAAGAAAAACTTCAAAAGGGTCAAGCTCCTTGAGCTGTTTCAAGTCCTCCTCCTCTAATAACAATTCAGAAGTAACAATTTTCCAAAACTCTTCTTTATCTTTTTGTGACACTAAAGATGAAGTATCAATGCCTTTCTTTTGTAAATCTAAAATGATTCCAATGAGTTCTTCTTCGTTTTCAGACCTCAACAATAACTCTTGAATTTTATCATCAACAATTTTATCTTCAGGGCTTCTAGAAAACTCAGGAAACAAAGATTTTGAAATGTTTGAAGTACCTGGTATATCAGAAAATCTTTGTCTACTCCTTGAGATGATGTTGGGATTATCCACAGGACTAGGTGGGTTTGGGTCAGGATTACTTGTATATCTTCCTCTCGAAGCCACCCTTTATACTTTAAGATTTAATGGAGTCACCAAGGTAGAATGCAGCCTCGAAAACCTTTCTGAGCCTCTGCTACCTTCAGAAGTTCAGTCTTATAATTTCGGGAGTGAGTAATCTTCAGGTCTCCCGGCAGACGCACCAAAATGTTATCACAAAACCAAGCACTGAAGGGCTGCTGGTCAGGTAGACTCTGTGTAACTATTTCAGACCAATCTTTTGACTAAGGCTTAGCCTCCTTAGCCTGAGAGGGCTCTCTCAAAAAAGTTATTGATTTTGATTATTGATTAGATGGCTAACTCTTATAAAGTGAATTTAACAAACAAGCTGGCTGGACAGACATTACAAAGACTTCCATTGGGCTTATGGAGTTAAACATTCTTCAGTAAACTATAACACTACTCATACATAGAAGTCAGGGCATGTAATGTTTAAATACTCAAAACACATCTCATAGAAACCTCAGCTTACAAATACACACAGGAAATCAGAGCAGCAAAGTGAATTCTGAGTGATTGTGTATTTATACAACTGTAAAAACATAAAGGATAAAGCAAAACCACATATCATGAGCATTTGAAACACTGTATGAATCCTGAGAAGATAAGCAGCAAATTGTATTACTGAAACTGATTTTTACACAAGCCAAAAACAATACTCTGTTTTCTCAAATATCCAACCCTCATTACATAGATAATCCAGCTATATATAGAAACATAAATCTAACTACTTGGAGCCTCCTCCTCCAGAATGAGGGGAGCTCGATGACTGCCACTAATGACCCCTATCTGCTATTGAACTGACTCATTAAATACAATAAGTGCTAAACTGGAGTTTAAAGAGTCCTAATTTAATTATAACTCTAACTTTATCTTCCTCGTAGAATGATTCTTTCTTATTCTTTGACACCTGTCTCCTTTTAGCTTGGCTGAGATGACCGAGATGAAGATTCAATGTCCCATGCTAGCTTCAGATGCTGAATGCTTTGATGGTTCAATGATGTTAGGAGAAAAACCCCTGTTTTTTCGGTTCCAGTCTTCCACCACCTATTCGAAAATGCAGCAGCATGTCTTCAGTTCTTTAATATCCCAAAAATGTAGAACACCACCATGTTTCCAGATGTGTTGGAGGTTTCATTGAGGGACAGGTGTACAAGCCAAGATTCTTCGTATGCAACTCCTTCCAAACCCTAATAACCGGTAATAAAGTAGCTTTATAACCGAAAATTTACACTTAGGTTAAAACATTTCACCCTTTTGAAGGCACACCTGTCTCAATCAGAATGGCTGGGATGTCTTTATTTGATCTTTCACATAACCTTTAGGTGTTCCTTTTTGAAAATTCCCGCACACATTAGCAAACTGTTTATTTGTTTTGAAAACGCCACCTACAGCAGTTTCGTAGCGCGCTACGAAACTGCTGTTTTTGTTTAAACAGCTTGTATTTGCCCTGAGGTATTTACTGCTTATACCTTTAATTGCTAAAACTCCTTTACATATGGCAGGGATCTGGATGTCTTCAAAATAATGAAACTAAGCAAAATTTGACAAAACTTAGAACAATACCTTTCTTTGAACAACAACTTTATTTATCAGCTAATTGGTCTAGCTGGGCCTTTAAGTCTTCAACCTTCTTCCACTGACCTAGCTGTGATTCCAAGTCTTCAATCCTCTTCTTCATGGCTTTGTTCTCGGCCCTTAAACACATGTTTATCTTTCTGATGAATTGGGCCTGTTTGAGAGCTGGAACTGTCCATGTGTAGACATCAGCTACTGAATCCACCTGGCTTACTAGGTTTTTACTTCCTTTCAACACAGCTTTCCGATAATTTGCATACCTGACTGCAAACTCCCTAGTGGCTTTCTTCACCTTATCAATTTCAATCTTTTCTGCCTCCAACTGGTTCTTTATGGCTATAACATTACCTCCTTGGGAAATAATGACTGTTCTATTTGTGTGCTTTTGCTTGATTTTCTCTGCCTCCTCTGTTCTAGGCAATTTTTCAACTTCCTCTGTTCTAGGCAGTTTCGCGGCTTCCCTTACTTGTTTTCTTGTAATAGGTCTTCTTGGTTTGAGGATGAATTCATCACCTGGTTCATCAAACCTCAGTCTTTTTGAAGCTCTAGACTTCTTGGTGCTTTCTGGTGATGATTGTGTCAAATCAACATGCACTGGTTCAATGTGCACCTGTTCAACCTGCTCAAACTCAATGGCCTCAAGCAAATCACTCAAGCTGGCTTTAGATGTCGGGCTTTCCTCAACAGCCAATGCTTTGCCTTTTTCTTTGCTTACTTGACTCCTTGTCCTAACTCTTGACACTGTTTCAGATCCACTTGGTCCAGGTACAGTTTTCTTATGCTGAGCTTCTTCTTTTGCTGATGGTTGAGGTTGTTCTTTAATGATCAATGGCTTTACTGATTGTTTTGACTGTGACTTGATCTTCTTTTTACCCTTTGCCTCCTTTTGAAGCTCAGCTATTGTGGGCTCCCTAACTGATTGTTCTTTTTCTCTAACTGGCTAGGGAGTAAGACCTGTTTTACTTTGGAAACCAGCCATGAAGATGAAGGAGTTCCAGTCTCTCCCTATTTTATGAAGACCATCCAAAACTAACAATTTAACCAAACCATGGTGAAATAAAGATGTTTCACAGTCATCCTTCCTTAATTTCACTTTGTCACACATTTTGCTTAGACTGCGAAACAAGTAAAAGGGAATATCTATGGATGCTTTACCAGTAAAATGCAACAGCAACTTGAAGTGGTAAGAGTAGACCTTATTGTATCTCCCCTCACAAGTTAAGTACTTCTGAATACAGGTGAGAAGAAGGGAATAGTGCTCCTTAACATAGTTTCTAGGCACTGCTTTTGTTAAGTCTTCATTCACATATGCCTCTTTTAAAAACTCTTTGCAGGGGTTCATATCAAACTTAAAGTTCTTAAACCATTCTTGCCCCCCTCTTGGAATCTCAGTTACAGCAGCACTTGCCTCCGAAGACACTTGAACTTCTAACATAGCAACTTTAGAATTCAAACCGGTGAAATTTAAAGCAAAATCCTTTGTTACCTGAGCATGGCCACCCTGCAGCTTCTCACAGAAATTCCAACAGCCGGCATCCTTGAAGGCTTTCTTCACGCCTTCATCTCTTAATGTGAGATCTAAACCTTCGGGTTCTGTTCTTTGACATCTTCCAGATCTATGTTCCTTCCTCTCCATTTTGCGTTTGAAACTTTCGCACAGACAATGACCAACAGCTTCAACTAAAATGGTGATTCAATTCTTTCTAACTCGGCCTCTCTTGTAAACAGGTTCACTTGAAAACAACCTCACTTGCAAACTCAAATATATCATCACACAGGCTGGTCACTTATGCATCATTTACGATCATCATAAAGATTCATGCACGGTAAAACACATTTGAATAATATTTATGTGCATGTCTACAAATCTATTGGTGGAGTGATGGTTAATGAGCGTTTGAGAGGTACGCACACTGACATGAGAGGACAGAAGTAGTGACTCATCAACAGACTTGACCCTTTGAGAAATATTCGCTGCAAAACGCAGGAATCCGCGATTTCGCAGCGCGGCTAGTTTTGAATTATCATAATGTGCTGCGAAACGGCTTGATGGTGACACGCTGCGGAATGGCTAAACAATGATTATGCTGCGAAACTGACCAATAAGAAACTGCGCTGCAAAATTACGGAAATACGCTGCGAAACTGACCAATAGGAGACTGCGCTGCGAAACTACGGAAAGGATCGGTGATATGAATAAGACAAGACATGACTTATGAAACCATGATGGTGGAGGATGACCAATAGGATTAGAGTACGATTTACATCAAACCCCTTTAAAGCTCCAACCCTAAGTAAGACACATAGAACAAAAACAATTTGACACCAGCTTTTGACATATAACTTGGACAAAAGACTATATATACAAATGTTTATAGTTCTAAGTGATAATACCCCATTTGGCGAATGGACCAATGACAATTATAGGGTGGAGAGGAGCAGGTGGTGCGCGCATCTTGCGATCAAACACTTGACAGTTGTGGCACTTCCGGACTGCGATGATACAATCTTTAAACATAGATGGCCAGAAGTAGCCAGCGCGCAACACCTTCTGAGCTGTGGCATACCCAAACATATGACCGCCACATGCTCCAGAGTGACAATCATTCAAAACCCTCTCAACCTCTTCGTGAGTTAAACAACTTCGAAAAACTAAGTCTGCCCCCCGACGATAAAGTGTATCTACAATAATCTTGTATTGCTGGGATTGAAACCGAATTTTTCGACGTTCCGACTTGGATGCTTCAGGCTGAAAGGTTTGGGTTTGGAGATAGATGATTATATCCCCGTACCACGGATCTAAAGTGCTGATAAGAAACAAAGATTCGTCCGCAATGGACTCCTCTGCCAGAGTTTCCGTGTCAGCACGCGGGAAATCACACATCAATTCCGCAAAAACTAAGGATTTCTTAGACTTGGACTTCTCAAACTCCAAGTCGAACTCTTGCAGGATAACGATCCATTTAGAGTACTTGCCCCCTAGTAGTTTTTTTGTCAAAATATAAATCATAGGGTTGCAATCCGAAATGACTGTAGTTTTATGGAGAAGAATGTAGTGACGAAAACGCTGGACAGCTTGAACGGCTGCCAGGGCCAATTTCTCCACATGCAAATATTTTAGCTCAGTGGGATTTAATGTCCTACTAAGATAATATATCACATGTTCCGCTCCGAATTCATCTTCTTGAACTAACACCATTCCAATGGTGGAATGTGAAGCTGCGAGGTATAAGAAGTAGTCCTGGTTGTAGTTTGGAGGATGCAACAACGGTGCATGGGTCAACGCGTGTTTAAGTGCATCAAAATATTGTTGGGCAATCTCATCCCAAAAGAATTGAGCGTTCTGTTTCAACAACCGTGTAAAACCTTTAGTGACCTCGACGTAGTTTGGAATGAATCGGCGTAAAAAGTTCGCTTTCCCTTGCAAACTTTGGAGTTGGCGCAAACTCGAAGGAGGAGGTAATTTGATGATAGCTTCAACCTTCGAGGGATCGACGCGAATGCCAGCTTTTGAAACAACAAATCCCAGCAATCGACCCGTCTCTATACAGAAAACACACTTGTGGGGATTCAACCGAATACGATAATGCCTACACCTCATAAATATTGCTCGTAAGTGGACAAGGTGATCAGCTCGACGTAAAGAATGAGTAGGCAAATCATCGAGGTACGGTTGCACAATGTGCTTGATGTCATGAAATGCGTAAGACATCGCCCGTTGAAAAGTGGCTCCGGAATTCTTAAGCCCGAAAGGTAATTTGCAATAAGAAAACGTTCCCCATGGACAAATGAATGCCGTTTTTGGTTGGTCGGCAGGTAGAATATTGATTTGATTATAGCCCGAAAAACCATCCATGAAGGAAAACATCTCACTTCCGGCACAATCATCAATAATTTGATCGATATAAGGCGTAGGATAGTTGTCTTTTGGACAAGCTCGATTTATATCCCTATAATCGATACAGATTCTTATTGTTCCTTGTTTCTTGTTGACCGGAACAATATTCGATACCCAATCCGTTAACAGGATCGGATAAATGAAACCTGCTTTCAACAGCTTTTCGACTTCTGCTTTAATCGCAGCCGCTTTCCGAGGGTGAATCTGGCGCAACCGTTGCCGGACGGGTTTAGCATCCGGGTAGGTCTTTATTTCATGAACAACAATGGCAGGGTCGATTCCCGGCATTTCTTCGTAAGACCAGGCAAACACATCGCGAAATTCTTGGAATAGGGCCTTGTAAGTTTGGATTTCATCTTCTGTACACGAGGCACCTATATGAATGTTCTCCTCAATTCTGGGCTTCACTGAAATATCAATGGGAATAGTACGAGAAATATTCCCTAAATTCAACTCTAAATCAGAATGTTTCGTTGGATTCTGAGCGTCTTTGACATATTCAGCGGTAAAGATAGATGAAAAATTATTTTCAAAAACATCATCCTTAGGTAAAAATGAAGATCTGTGATGGAGATCTTCCCATGGTAGATCGTCTACACTTAGGATTTCGCGAAGTTGTTCGTCAGATGACACGACTTCGGGAAACGCTATCCGTTCTAAGGTTGATGTGAAAATTGATTCTTCACTGACCACATTCATTTGGTCGACCTTGGTTGAACGCGAGTCGGTAAAAGACATGACAGCTTCATAAGCAATTTCATATGGACTCAAAGGCATAGCATCACCGAATGAGTCTATCTCAGATTCAGATGGGACGATCCAAGGATCATCATAAATAGTGTTTTCTGATGTAATCATATGAATTGATGCAAATGAAGGGTCTGCGTTGATTGGAGGGAAAGGAAAAGTTCCCAGTAGACCGGAATCTTTAACTAAACCTACACCAACATCCCTATAAGGGATTGTCGTCTTACCGACACGCTGGATACTCTCTGAAGAGGCTGGGTCGGATGAAAAGTATGTTAGCTGATCAATCGTCACGATCTTACCGTTATGTGGAAACTTGATTACTCTGAATACCGATGACACAACCGATGTCATAGCATATGACCAACTTCGACCCAAAAGAAGGTTGTAGTCTAGAGGGGCATCAACCACTTCCACATCCAGACTAACGGTTTTACCTTCTACCCCTATAGGCAATTCCTGTAGAATACCAAACGGACGGAACCCACGGCCATCAAAGGCCTTAAGGATGGTTGGGGATTGGTTCAGTGAAGGAGAACCAAGCGATCTCCAACACTGAATTGACATAATACACGTAGAAGCTCCTTCATCAATCACAGTCCGATGAATAGGCCTGTTTTTGACTATCACTGGAATCTGGAAAGCCATCTGATGAGGGAGACGCGGTGTACTATTTTCTAGATCGAAGATTATCAGGTTCGGGTCCTGAATATCAACAGCTCCTATAGCCGAAAAAAGTAATTTTCGTTGTGCTGGGCATGATTGCAGCACTTCTAAAGCCGACATTGCTGAGGGTGAAACAGCTAAGTCCTCAACAATGTTGTAATTCTGGGCCGCTCTCGCATGTGGATTGAAAGCAGACCTTCGAAGTACACCCTTGGCGGGCGGTTTGATTACTAAGTCCGGGTTAGGTTTTTCGATCTGTAGTGGATCGGGACCAGGAGCTGAGGTTGACGGAATAGAATGAGAAGATTCTGCTTCCTTACCATCAACAGGAGCCTTACTACCATAATCTTGCGATCGAGTCGCAATCCTCACATGAGACATCATCAAAATGGGTTCTTCACTGGCAGTCGAGGAAGAACCTATCATCTTACTCTCCTGCTTTGGAAAAGGATCTTTCAACACAGCAGGAGTGGAAGAACCTTTGACTATTTTTGCAACTTCGGCCCGATGCGGGCAATCTCTTGTAAAATGATCTTCTTGACAAATAAGACAAGGATATCGAGGTTTGCGCTTTTCGTCATTGGTTTCCGACTTTTCTGTTTTCTCCTTTGGAGCCTTGTCAGCTTTAACCTTCTTCTTTCCTTTCTTCTTTCAACCGTTTTTTGATTTGGCCGTAGATGACTCCACGGCATGAATATCGGCGGAAAGTTCAGGAGAAGACTCTCCTGTCGGGGAATCGGGCAAGGTGATTATAGGAGTAGTAGAATTCTTGGAAGATTTCTTCTTGCTCTTTGTGTTCACCGTACCAATCATACCATCAGCAGCATGAGATCCCGAAGGAGCAGCAGCAATTTGATTTGATTTTGGAATATCTGGGATCTTCTCGTGTAACGTACCCGACTGAGTATAAACTAAGTCAAGATACTGGGCTTGAGCAATGACTTGCTCCTCAGTAACTACTCCGGCCTTAGCTACATCTTCAGTAATCTTCGGCAATAATGATTTGACAAACCATTCAGCTAAGATTTGGTCCGGAATAAAAACTTTCACTAACCTTCTTCGACGTCTCCACTCATGAATGTGATCAGAAATATACGTGGACGTCGATTGTTTTAGTGAAGTTAATAACTCCGTGCCGTTATCGTATCTGACCGGCAACTGAAAGTGAGTTAAGAATGAGGTGGCTAACTGGCTAAAATTGTAAAAAGAGGCCCGTGGTAACTCAATGTACCACTTGGCCGCGAGACCAATGAGTGTATGCTGGAAAAGACGTAAGCGGATCGAATCATCTGAGATAGAATTTGAAGCACACCAGAGGTGGTAAGTCATCACGTGATTTGATGGATCCTCTCCAGACTTACCTTCGAATTTGGTTATATCGCTGGGCAACTTATTGGGCATTGGCGGCCAGAACGAAAGATAATTTATTGGATCGTTCGTTAGGCGCGTCAAGTCGGGTAAATCCAAAGTTGCAATGAACGACAATTGCCGGTTAGGATCTCTAAAACTTTGAGTCACAAGACCAGCTCCAGGAGGAGGATACCTAGGATAACTTGGAACAGGAATCGCATTCGGGATATTATATCCTCCTGGAAAACCAGGATTAACCGGACCGTACTGGGGTTGCTGAGGTTGTTGATAAGTATATCCAGGATACAGTTGATACTGGTAAACTGGTTGTTGGACAGCAGGCCCGTATTGGTACTGTCCCTGGTTCTGTTGATACGTATACTGTGGTTGAGTTGTTACAATAGTACTTAAACCAGGTTGCCCTACAGGCATCTGGACCATGGTTTGAATAGTGGATCCAGACAACGATACAGATGTCTGAGGGGTGGTTGCAGAGACAGTAGAAACCAGAGCTGTCGATACTCCAGAAGTAAGTGTGGTAGATGTTGCAGTAGTTGCAGCAGCCGTTTGAGATGGAGTACTCGGTGCGATTGGCGGCTGAGTAACTACCGAAGTTACAGAAGTTTGAACGCTTGACTGGACAGCTTGTGGTTGCTGGGGTGGACCAGAAACTACAGGTTGTCCAGTTTGAGGTGACGACTGTATACTTGGCTGCAACACCGGTTGACCTTGCGAAGGATTCCACACTATCATTCCGGGGTATTGACCCATAACAGGTTGAGGATACTGAGATCCATAACCGGATTGAGGATAGGATTGATAATTGAAAGGTGCAGTTCCCATACCTTGAACATATGACTGACCTTGAGGCGGTTGATAACCTTGACTCGAGTATTGACCTTGAGGTTGATAACCTGGAGGTAAATACTGATACTGGGGTTGACCTTGACCTTGAGGTTGATACCCTTGAGGTAAATACTGATACTGAGGTTGACCCTGGGGTACATATTGAGGCTGGGGTTGGCCTTGAGGCATGTATTGCACCATAGGTACATACTGACCTTGAGGTTGCCCCCCAGACGCAATTTGTGTACCTTGAGGTTGCCCCCCAGGCGTTAATTGAGGCTGCCCCCCAGGCGGAAATTGACCACCTTGAGGTTGGGAAACGGGAACTGAACCTGACATCATGTAAATGTCTCCTACACCCAATGGTATATTACCATTGTTTCCAGCTAATAACCCATGATCAATGGGTTGAGGAGATGCTCCCGCAAAGGTACCAGAAAGTGATTGATACCCAGTAGGAACAGAAGGACCACCATACAAGAAAATTTCAGGAGATGGAGTAGACACGGACGACGAACTAGACATATTTACAGGAGTATAAATACCTCCGGATGGATAAGGAGTACGAGGTGGAGAAAAACTTATCCCTGAGTTGTCCAAATAATTAGTTAACGAAAGATACCAAGTAGTACTCCTAGGTGGACTGTAAAAGATAGATTCACGCTCTCTTAAGTCAAGAGTAGGTTGATTTTCAAGAACAGGGCCTACTTCCTCTTCTGGAATAAGTTCTTCAATAGCTATCAAACCAGAAGGAAGATTCTCGGTTATGACTCTTTCAATCCTAGGTGAATCAGGAACACTAGAAGTCGGAGTAACAGGCTCAGATATTTCAGGTTGTTCGCCTAAATCACTGGTAGACGAAAAACTACCAACAATCTCAGAAACTGCAACAGCTTCAGGATTGTAACCTGTCTCTAAACCTTGGTAATCGGATGGACTACCAACGAAGACTCTCCTTCTTCGGGTGAACCTACTCTACTGCCACTAGGAGGAGTTACAAGGACTTTCAAACCTTCGTGATGACCCGAGACGTCTTCAGGAGGTCCACCCCGTGATCTACGGAGTTTCCTCAACAAATCGGTTCCGGTAACAATCTCAGGTGACTTACCCCGAAGTCTACGGGACTGTCTCGGTAATTCCGCCACAGCTAAAAAATTTTAACTACTACACACGAAAACAAAGTAAAATCTCAAATCAAACCACCTAAAGTCTCTAAAGAACCAAACAAATTTGAATCACACGCCTAAAGAATCTAGGGCGTCAAACCAAGCACAAACAGTAGCCTTCCAGACCGAAAGCGCTAGTTGGTGATGAAACCCAACATCGCTGGATTCAGTACAGAAGTGGCGGGTGGAACAGTTACCCCGACAACCTGCTTAATGAATAGACCGGCACAAGTTCCTCCACTTTAACCGTCTCGAGTGAAGTGAACCCCCGGAAAAATCCAAGTGAGTCTAGCCGACGTCTGCTCCAGGTACAGTGGGATCTTCCCTCCACCATCACCTCGGTAGAATCCTAAAGATAATGGTCACTAAGGTTACCAACCGCAACAAATGCACCTGGGGGAACAGTCTACACTCCGACAGCACGCAAGGGCAGAGTATCAAGCTCAATCCCCTTGCCGGTTCCTTGACAAAAATCCAAGGTTTACCGACAAGTGACCCCTGGCTCCTCGACAATGGTTAATCCGAGGTTTACCATTTGTAATACGTGCATGTCTGGCGTCGTTCCCAACGAGGGAGGATTGATCCCCTCACTGGCTCGGACACGAGCTCGTGCTTCTCCTTTAAGAGGAGCTTTCCCAGAGTACAAATGAGACAATTGGATTTATTCTATCACAAGATAAGCTACTTGTTTGGTTTTGTTGTCTTGGAGAGTTAATTACTCTCCTACTCCAAGACACTAGCCTGATCTAAATTGGTGTTTCAGAGCCCTAGTAAATAAAAGTTACTACATTGATTTTACTTTAAGCGTTAATTTTATGGTTTTTCCTTAAAGACAAAAGGTAGCGGAAGTGAAACCAATGGTGTGTAGACTCGACTCAATCCACTACAAAAATGCACCTAAGATGATTTACACTACTTTCCTTTTTCAATGAAATTCCTAACTAAGAGAGTTGAGAGATGCAAATTTTATAGAAAACAACTTTCTTAGTAAAGACAATCAAAGAAACAATTCTCTTTTTCTTTCCAAGCATACAAACATGACCACTCCTTACGTGCACGAAAAACTCTTTTTCTTTCAAAACTCTTCAAAGCTACTTGAAACAAAACTTTTCAAAGGAGATGTTTTTGTATTTTCTCTTATCTAATAAAGCATATAAATCTATTTTAATGAAAATCAATCTCAAAAACTATAAAATCTATGAAAACTTGACTCACAAGCAAACCAAAAAGAAATTTACTCTAAGCAAACCTAACGAGGCAAAAGCCTACAAAGATGATTCTAGGATGTTTTACATGAACAAAATCAAGTCAAGGACCAGCTAATGCAGAATCAAAAGACCAGTCAAAACAAAACTCAAATCTTTTTGTTCTTTTCGTAAAATGGAATTCAATACTCAATCAACAAGCACTTCGAAGTTTGCCAAAGAGACAACTCAAAGTAAGCTGCTCTCACAGGTAGACTTTATGACAGGTCTGACTTCTAAGAAGGCTGACAAAACCAGAGAGATCTAAGGCTTGACAACTTCTACTGCCAAAGTCACTACAATACCTACTCAAAAATCAAACCCTAGGGCTTAAACTTCTATGAAATCCACTAAAACACTCAATGCTATCGAAACAAGTTCAGGTGAAGATCTTTGACAAGAGACTAATGGATCTGGGCAGTAAAAACTAAGAAAAAGCAAAATCTAAGAGAAAAAATGCAAAAAATGGAATTTTCTTAAATTTTAGCAGGGGACGCAGGCAACCAGTTAAGACAGGTGCGGGCCCGCTCTGTGCACACAGCAACAGTGCGTGCAGGGACGCACTGTGCAATACTCAGAGGGTGCGTCCTACTGGAAAATTCAAGAAAAACTAAATTGATACTAACCCTAAGCTAACCCACCCAAAAACAAAGTCACAGAGCCAAAAACTAGAAAATAAATGACTTTTCTCAGAGCAAAGTTGCATACAAAGGAAAAGAATTTCACATCAATGGATTCCCCAGTGGAGTCGCCAATTTGTCAGGCGGAAAGAGTCGATAGTGCGGACACAAATCAACCTCCCTAGGAGCCTAAGACTCTCTAGTGACAAACAAGACAAACGAGAGCAATCCTTCTCTAAACATGCATTTACTATATAAGAAATCAAGTGTTTAGATCCTACCTGTAGTCCCACGCTGTTGTAGCAGTCCAGCTTCGCTGATCCGGATGAGCTCCTCCTTCACTTTGAAACCTGCATCCACTAACAATCAAACAATTAAATAGCACTTGATAATCTCATAGAATAAAACACATTTAACATATAGACCAAGGAGTACATGAAACAACTCATAAATAACAAGTTATTGAGAAGAATGGACTCATTTGCATTAATAGGTAACAAAAGGAACAATTACAACCTGAGCCTTGGTGTTGTGCAAGTTCCTCCCAGGGTCCTTCAAGAGTTCTCCTTTACTTTGACAAAGCTCACCCACTTCCAAATAGAACAAGCAAAGATGGCAATCTCTCCTCACAAGCTTCTAAATGGGAGTCCTAATTCCTGCAGCATCTACCCTTAGAAATGTTTAGCTTTCAACCTCTTCTCCTTCTGGCCCAATGCCTGTATTTATAGTGCTCAAGAGGAAGTTAATCAGGTCCACCATCAATGGGATAATCCCCTCTTTGGATGGGATAGCTCCCTTATTGATGGGATAAGTTCCTCTTTGGTAGGGGTACATGAACCATCTGGAGGCGCTCAATACACGTCGAACAACCTTCTAGAATGCTCTAGAAATGACCACAAGTAACTTTTTAAAGATGAAACTTGCGCATTTTGACCTTTACAGGAGGACGCACCTGCCCCTTTACATACAGAGCGTCCAAGGACGCAGTTATTGTGAACATTAGGTGCGTACCCGCAGGCAAGGTTGAGAGAACCTGCGTACCCAGAGATAAATACATTTATAAAGACTTTTCTCTCTTTTTGGAGTTTGACATGGAGAGCAGAGGCTTAAGACTTGCCCAGGAGGATAGCATGACTGTTGATAGAGCCATACTAACTGTACTTAGCCATGGTGACACTTTTTAGTGTAACATACTTCTAGTTGTAGTAAATGAGTGATTTCATTGGGGATTCAACAATTATCCTTCAATGACTCAAATCCCCATTGGTCCAATCTTAAAAAAAATGATAAAAAATCCCTCAATTTATAGGATATTTATGATTAGCCTATTTTATTCAAGTAATACAAAATTATTCTATAAAATAATATTACCATATGGTTTGATAACCATTGAAAAAGAGCTAAATGTGATGCTAGTTTTAGAAGATATCATCCAATCATGACCACCCAATTAAACTTAGGATCATCACAAGGGACTGTTGTAATAAACAATCAATCTCCTATGTTGATTCATTGACTTTAGGAAAGCTTTTGATGTGTTACTTAGAAATAACCTTTGCAATAGATTATACGAGTTAAATGTTATTTTTAAGTTGAGATTTGTTGCTATGAGGTTGTACAAGAATGTTATTGCTAAGTTTAGGAACACTAAGGGTTTGTTGAAATAAACTAATTGTAATATAGGAGTTAAGCAATGTTCCCTACCCTTTTTTGCATTTACAATGACAATTTAAAGTCTTTTTTGGAATAATTATGTTGTGTTGGTTCTAATTAACTTGGATTAGTCATCATCCTTCTTATTTACATTGACAAGTCAACTCTTATAACGATGTGCCCCTCTAATTTAGATAATCAACTGAAAATTCTCAAGGATTTATGCTATAAAATGCGCATGTTACTAAATGCTGACAAACTAATGTTATGATTATCAAATATAAATGATTGCTTAATCTAATTTTGTGTACAATAAAAACCAATTTATTGGGAGTTAAATTCGCACAAATATCTCAAATTCAACCCTCCTCACAAGCTTAATTTAAACTATAACATTGAAAATAAATTAATTGAGTGTGAAACCCCCAATTTTTCCTTGAAAAATTATTGTAAATCAATGGATTTTGGGTGTGGGGAAAATAAAATCCTCCCAAGACTCTCAACAGTGTAGTTATCTTATATGTCTGTGAAGTGTAGGGTTGCAACATCTTTAGAGAATCATGTAGGAATATCTAGAAACTCCATAAGTGTTTTATAATTCATAACATTAAAATTTGAAGCAATACACATATCATATCCTCCTCATAGAAGTTTATCTTCCCCCTTTGAGAGTATGACCATGGCTAGGTAATTAATGAACAAGCACACGACAACTAACATGAAAGATGAGAGGCTTTCTTGGATTGCTTCAAACTCTAATCAAAATCACATGTGGCTTAAGATGGGTTGTCATAGGATACTAATTCTTTGCTAAATCATTAGAGAATGAATAAGGGGGTCACATTATAGAACATCAATACCACTGCAAATATTATCATATCTAAATTGAAGGAGAAATTGTAGTATGATAAAGAAATAAATATTAAGATACTATAAAGAGATCAATAACCCAATTTCCAATATCAAAAGTATATTATATTATAGCCCACTTAAAGATAAAATCAACATTACTAAAATAAAAATGAACTCTCATGATCTCCATGGTTAAACAAGGCATTGGACTACTCCTAAATGTTTTTAGATGATACAAATTTTTCATTTATGTGACACTAACATGATGGAGAATCAAAAGAAATTACTCTTATAATGTCCTATGTATGCCCACATTAGATCTCAATTTCAAAATAGTTGCAACAATAATGATCATACTAACCTATTAACTTGTTAGACTTATGAAGATTTAGGAAAGATTATCTCTAATATTTTGGAGCATAGAAATAAATTTTTATAACAAGTCAATTAATTCTATGGACTTTTATTTTTGGTGATGTTATTTATAAATCTAGAAACTATAGACTGTTGGTGCAAATTATTATAGGTTTGGATCCACGACAAGGGATTTTTAACTCTATAGGATTGGTGGTGGGGTAAGTTCCTACACCTAACCCTTGGATTATATTAACGTTCATTGTAGGTGTTCTTACTATCATAAGGTGGGTGACATCTTGATAGATTTTTAGCGAGAACTTCATCAAAAATTTCAGGGAGGAGATAACTTGATGGATGGTGCAAGGCATTTCAACCCTAATTATCCTCAAGCAGTTAGGGTTTTATTAGCGCCTTCTTCATCATTGATGATTGGAGAAGGATAAAAGGTTGGGAATATAGTTTAGATAATAAGGATACCTTGGGGTTTATATGGCTAGGGATCAACATGTGTTGATTGGTCAATGGTAAAAATGATTCCTTTTCATCTCTCAAGAGATCAATTTTTCAAGGCTACCTAAAAAATGAGAAAGCATCAGGCTTGTTCCCACAAACATACATAATAGTACACATTAACTTAGGAACTTGGGAAGAGGTAGGATCAAGGATATCAAAATTCTTACTCGTGACCCAAATTGGAGGTGCACTATTAAACTAGACCCATAACCTAAATTGGACGTGCACTCTTATACTAGCAAGCTTGAATTTGTCTATTCTAACAATGCACCTCCAATTTTCTTTATGGATAAGACTTCTCCTATCCTTGACCCTACATCTCCCTCAGTTCCTAAATTAATGGGTACTAGTCTGTATGTTTGTGGGGATGGGCCTAATTCTTGCTCCTATTTGGAGTGGCTTTGAAAAAATGCACTCTTGAGAGACGAGAGAAAGTTGGTTTTACCATTGACCAATAAACAAACTATGATCCCCCTCCCTACAAACACCTTGGTACGCTTAGGGCCTTATATTCAAGCTCCCATTTTTCCTCTTATGGTAGGGACCCATACTTCTTTCATCCTTGAAGCTCTCTATAGGTTCTCATTCTTTGGGGGTTTTGGGTTATGATGTTCACAAGGAACCAAGCTATTCCAAAGCCTAATGCAAGTCTACATTAAATTATACACATGAGAGATCTTCCCATGAAGTTACCTTATCTCTAGATTCCTTAGAGTAGGAATAGCCTCAAAGTTGATTTATCCATTAAACTAATGTTTGTTAACATGGCGGGCCTAGGGGGAGGGCCAAAAAATCGCTCTAAAGTGGCTTGTAGACGTGGATCAGCCATACATTATTTTAGTTTAGGAAACTATGTTTCATAGTGTTTTCGACCTCATCAAATTGCTACATAGTTGGTGTTATCATAGTTTAGTTTCAAGGTAATGTCTGAGAGCAGTTGTTTAGAATTTTTCACAAGAAATTATGATGCACTGACAATTAATTTGTTAGCTCTGGTTCAGAAAATTTGGAACGATGTCACTAACAAATAAAATGTCAGCAAATATTTAAATTTTTTGAAAGGCATATGATGCCAAATTAAAATATTGCAATGATGTATATCATTTCAAATGGTTCGTGTGAAGTTGTTACACTAATTTTTTTGAGGTTGTATGAATGATCTAATGGATTGGAATGTTGCACTATCCTCAGGAAAACATGGTTATGACATAAATGTTCCTAATAACATATTAAGTCATAAGAAATCTGTTTGATTTTTGTTGAATTGTTAGTCTTCAAAATATTTTGTGGTGCCATCATTTGGTTACAAATGCTAACGATCCCTATTTAACTTCCAAACCTACTTCGTTCAGTTGGCAGCTCTAGTAAACTCAAGTGTGATTTTTGTGAGAAGAATAGTCGTTTACTAAGTGTCAACAATCAAAGGCAAGGAATAGTGATGAGAGGAATAAGATTTTTACAAAGTGCAAATAACTCAGTAGAAATGGCAGCTATATATTTTAATTTACAATCTTCCCAAATGGAACAAACTATGTTTTTTACTCTATTTTTTCTTGTAAAAGATATTAACTTCGGTCACGGTTTTCGAACATATGGAAACTAAAATTTGAAAACCAAAAGAGGTTGTTGTTTGTCAGGAATGGATCCATTAAAAAACACCTCTCTCATATTTTACATAGCTATCATGGTTTGCGATATTTGAATGGATGTTTGAAGCCTATTTTTCAGGAATTTTCCAGGAAAAAAGCTCATGTGCAATTGTCGATGAGCCACCTCATCAATTCAACTTGGGGATTTCCTTCAATATCTTAAGGTAGAAATTAAATGGTTGCTGACACATTCTTTAGCGCAAAATCAGAAAATAGAAGCAATCTCAGATTCAAAGGCATAAAGTCAGTGGATAAAGGATGAAGTGGCAGCAGGGCATGCAGATTTTATGGTAAGAAACCAACAGTCAAAAGATTAGTTGGCAGATTGACAAGCACGTAGTTAATGAACACAGGTGGCAGTCAGATGCATATTTCAAGACAGGAAATTAGAGAATAGATTGAGCATTTCAAGGAGATTTGACTCCATTAGCCTCAACAACTCGAGACATATTGCAACCACATTTGTTTTAGTTTATCTTTATGATTTTCATTTGATTTCATTTCTAGCAAATGTTGAGGATATTGTTATTATTTTGGCCTATTTATTCATCAGTTTGTAATTATTCAGGGTTGAAAAACATTTGAAAGGAATAGAACTGTATGTGTGGTTTTAGATATTAATATATATCTATATACGTTTTTACATAGAGAATTTGCAGGGATTCATGAGTGAATGAATTCTGGTCCATTTTTCCTTATGGTATTTAGTTTCCCTTTATGCTACATATCTTAAATCAAATCTTCAATATTTTGGATAAAAACTATGAATTTGAATTCCTTATGAATGCTCAGATTCAGGTTATCTAAATATTTTCCATGTTTTCTACTTAAATATTTACAACAAAAATCTCCTTGCTCTGTTTTGATATTTATTTTATGTACTCTGTCTCCACATCTTCATGGTAATTTGTCTAAGAAGACATATCCTATATTTCCTCTGTTAGGGTTGTTTATGTATACTGTGGTTAGCATTTTCTTCACTAGACTCAATGCCCAATGGTCCCTGTCCTTTCATTCTAAATAAATTTCACCTATTACCAATTAAATTTGGTCAGTTAGATTAACTACCTATTGCTAAAATAATCGTGAGTGGTAGAGTTTTAAGGAGATATCCCTCTCCAGATTGAAGGGTTAGCTTTAATATCAAAGCAGTTAAAAGGTTACCTCAAGAGTTTCTCCGACAACCAAGAGAAATTTTTGAGTGATAACAATTGGGAGTTTCGTGTTTTAAATTTTGAGGCTTCTTCCAAGATGGGAACCATTAAATGTTTTTCATCTAACTAATTGCTCTTAAATCGATTTTTTATTTATTTAGATCTTTGTATAGATTTTTTTTGCAAGGAGATTGACCATTCCATTACCCTCCATAATCTTTATGGGCCTTATGAGGACAAGGAGGAATATTGTGATCAACTTTTTTCTCTACATTATATCCATTCCAATAACCTAATTATTGGAGGAAACATCAACTTTATTATAAGAAGGGAGAAAATACATGGGTCAATGGCCCATGAAGATAAGCTAGGATTTCTTCATTGATAAATTTGAAGTGGTAGGTTTGGCAGATTGTTGAACCATTTAAATTAGGGCTGACTTGGAGAAATAATCATAGTGACAATTAAGGTGTCTCAAAGAGACTTAATCGTTTTCTTTCTTATCACAATTATTCCCAAGAAAGTGGTTTATATGACCCCTGGGTTGGTAAAGTGTATTGTTCTTATCACTTCCCAATATTTTTAGAATTGGATCATCTAGATGGGAAACCTAGTGCTCCTTTTAGATATAATCCCTCATGGTTTGAAGTAGAGGAATTTTGGAATGGTATACACAATAATGGGAAACCAAATCAGACAAACATGAATTCCTCAATTAGCTCCCACCTTGTATCTACCCTTCACATGATAAAAGAAAATGTGTCCCTTTGTGCTAGGAAAAGGAAAAAGGAAAAATATTAGAGCTTTAGAACCTTGGGCTTGAGCTTGAGAATATTTACGATTGGAATTAAAAGGGTTATCTCTGCCTCCTTGTTGAATTATCTTAATGGA
This sequence comes from Pinus tabuliformis, assembly GCA_031772625.1. Classification (NCBI taxonomy): domain Eukaryota; kingdom Viridiplantae; phylum Streptophyta; class Pinopsida; order Pinales; family Pinaceae; genus Pinus; species Pinus tabuliformis. The sequence continues at coordinate 1,115,539,977 of CM062809.1, forward strand.
AATGCACTAGGATGGTCATGATATTTTTCACCACAACTACTACTCTAAGATTCTCTTGTGATTCTAAGTCAAATAGAAATCAATTTTTGTCTTCATGACTTGTATCTTTATATGGAAGAGTTTGTTCATTTCCTTCTCTTCCTATTATTGAAGGATGCCCAGATTCACTCAATTTTAAATTGATGTATATACAGTATTCTCATCCACATCCAAATTGTTTTCCACCTAATTAGTTAAATTCGTGGCCATGAGATTTTCTTCCTAGCATATTATTTTTGGTTCTTAGGGTTGAGATCTATATTGAAATTCTAGCAATTCTCCTCTATATGAACATCAATGTTATAATGGTCACAATGGTTGTTGGTATCATTGCACTGTTGTGTTGTGGCTACTATATTTTTGGCTTTTACACTTTTCCACAAGTGGCTACAAGTACTTCTTCTTCCCCTCCTTAGAAGATTCTGTTGTTCCTTTTGTTTTGACCCACTTGATTTATCTTTCTACCGACCTATGTTCTCAAGGTATTGTGCTTGTACATAATCATCATCCATTGTTCTGGGTTTGAAAAACATCACTTGTTTCCATAGATCACTAGGTAGACCCACCAGTGTCAATTTTTTATTCGGCCTATATTGTTCTTTGCTTTAGATAATTGCATTTACAAACTTTGCAATAATTAAATGTTGCATTCACCCCATTATATCATATCATCATAACAACGATAGAAATTACTTGAAATAAAAATACCATCAATAGTACATTGGAACAGAAAGGAACAACAAAATAAAAACACACAAAAATAGAGACACCAGAATTTGGTTGGAGACTAGGGGAAAACCCCACAAGGGGGAACCTAGAATTCAATTCTTCTCCTTCTATTAGGTATTCATTAATGTACAACTGAGATACAAAGTACATTCATAATAAGATATGTCAAGCAGGCCATATGATCCAGATCACTTAGCAGGACACCTTGGGACATACGAACCACTGTCATTGGACCACCTTAGGGCCTGCCAACTATTGTCACCTGGGACACCCTGGGCCATACTAGCCATTATCCTCTGGGCCACCCTGGGTCATGCCAACTATTGTAACTTGGGCCATGCAAAGCGCTGTCATCTAGGCCACCTAGGTCATTCCAATTGTTGTCACCTGGGCCGTGCCAAACACTGTCACTTGGGCCACCCTAGGCCATGTCAACCATTGTCACCTGGGCCACCCTGGGATATGCCAAATGTTGTCGCCTGGGCCACCCGTGGCCATGACAATCACTGTTACCCATTGTCACCTAGGCCACCTTGGGCTATGCCAAACGTTGTCACCTGGGCCACTCATGGTCATGCCAACCATTGTTACCTGGGCCACCTTAGGCCTTGCTAATTTTTGTTACTTGGGCCAACCTGGGCCATGCCAGCCGTTGTGTCAAGACCAACATATGCACCAATGCCAAAACCAATATATACAACAATGTTGAGACAAATCTATATATAAGAGTCAAAACCAATTTATATATAACAAAGGATGATGCCAAACATATGCAGTGAAGAACTAAAATGTCAATAGAGGAACTGAAGTGACATATAATTGTAACTACAGAAGAATTGCACACATACTCATAGAAGATGTAACAACCCTAAGTTAAAAGTCCATGTAATAAAAGTTAATAAAGGAAAAATAAGACCAAGATCAAGGGACACTTATTCCAAGCCGAATGTTGGGAAAATTATCCTGGTGGGCATCACTTGTTGTGTTTATGGCTAAGGGGAAATTAGCAAAGGCAGTGGAAAATGATTTGAAAAGGCAAAGAGGCATTTATTGGCATATTATTTATGAAAATAAATGAAATTAGGAGAAAAGGGAGGTGAAAGGTCACAAGTTACATGTGAGGAGTAAAATGAAGGAAAATAAGGGGAAAATGAAGAAATTAGAGGCATCAAGAATAAAAATACATCGGAGCATAAGTTGGTAGCTTTTTGTCAGCCAATTTTCAGAATTGGTTTTAGAGAGGAGAAGAGAACCATGAGGAGAAGGAAAGCAAGATAGCAAAGGAAGGACAAGGAAATCAAAGGAAAGAAAGGATCAAGCAAGGAAAGGTTGGATCATGTAGCGTCAATGGGAGGATCAAGCAAGGAAAGGTTGGATCATGTAGCTTCAATGGGAATACTTGCAGGTAACATATTACATGTATGGTTTCCTAGTTGGTTTTGGCATGGATGGCATATGCAGGTGTGCATTTTGGTTTCTTTATTTTCGGTGGCACGGATTTTGTCAGGTTTTGACAGTGGTTTCAAATTTTCCTTGACATTTCCGAATAGCCATGGTGTGATGGGATTCTTTCTCGGTTAAGCTATGGATTTCCGAAAGGTTTTGGATCTGGGTGAGGTGGTCTCATGAAAATCCCAAGAGTTTATTGAAAAGTGTAACTAGGTTTGGTATTCATAATGACATGTAACCATGATCTTTGTAAATGATAATAAAATTATTTTTGTAATGCCTTGCTTCATGGGTTTCATGAGCAAGATAGTTTATTTAGATGGCTCCCATTGAGAGCCTTAGATTTGTCATTAAAGTCAAAGGAATTAATGTCATGTATGAAGAGATCTTCTTGGGCATGTGTCAAATGTATATGAGTCTATGAAAGTGTTTAGAAGTCCTCCAAAGACGAGCAAAATCCTCCTCTTCAAGTCAACCTCCAAATGAAGTAAATGGCACACGTCGACTTACCTATTTAGAGGCACAACTCTTCATATACTCAGGTCGACTTATTTATGGAGGTCAACCCTATATATAGGTGTGAAAGTACTTCACATTTCCATAGTTCAGAATTAAGATATCTCACTGAAGTTTCAGTGAATAGTGGTAATTAAAATGTTCAGATCTCCATAGGAAGAAAAGTTCAGATATCTCTGAAATTCAAGCGTACATTTACAATGAAGAATTCGTATGTCACTACAGTCAAGATCCCTCTGAAATTCTAGTAACCAAAAGCACAGTGACAAGTTTAGATATCAAATGGTTGACTACAATGATGCATTCGGATCTTGGTACAGTTCGGTGTCATGTCAACTAGATAGCAGTTCAGATAAAGATATATATAAGAACAATATGGTGCCATAAAAAAGACCACTGCTCAGTGCTATGAAGGAGTTGTATATCATAGTGATTCTATGGGATCCAAGTATAAGTTTTGGTGTTATCTTAAGAATAAGGATATCAGTGCTATGGCTCGGTTCCATCATAAAAGTAAGGGCTAGATAATATGATAGTAAAAATATCTTGATGATACCATGATGGTTGAAATCGAAGAAGAATGAAGAAGGAGATTGACTGTCCAGAGGATATTTGTCTTGGTCTTGGAGTGGAAAATAGGTCAGGGGTCTTGGTCTTGGTATTCGTCCATTGGAATATCTATAAGAATAATTTGTGTGGGTTTTCCTCTCAAATAGTGAGAGGTTTTGGCCCTATATCATAGCCTACATGTTGTGTCTCTTGTCTATTTATGTTCATGCATTGGTTATTGTTTGATGAAGAAGAACACTAATAATCTAACAAGAAGAATATCCTTATCTAAATAAGTAAAAAACATTCACAAGAAGTCACTAATAGAAGAGAAATCACCTAATGCTAATGCCCTATATTTCTAACCATGGTATCAGAGGTAAGGTGCAGAAGCCAAAGGAAGGGAATATAACCAAAGCAACATTCAAATATTGAGTTTTAAGAAAGGAATCAAAGCAAGTCGAAGGTTATCAAAGAAAAGGATAAAGATCTACATTGAAGAATCAAACCCTAAATCAAATAAGCAATCTACAAGAGCAAGAGATTCTGATCCAATGGTCACCATCAAAAGACCACAAAGACCCTCATCAATCTATCTACAAATCAAGGTAGCTCTAAGTACTTTAGAATTGACAATCACATCATCTCAGAGATAGTTGAAATCCTAGAAGCATTTCTAATCTACACTATGAGAGAAGTCGAAGTATATTGAAAGCAAGAAGGCATTATCATCATCTCCAAATCTATAAGGAAAGTTCCCTCTTATTGAAGCAAGGATCCTATCCTTTTCCTTGAATAAGATACTCCAAGGAAGCAACAAATACATCTTCTTCAACCATCATCAAAGTGATTACGTATAAGAGTTCATCTTCGCTTGTCAAGTAAGTATGTTTCATTCTTTAATTAAGTTTAGTAAAATGACTTCTTATTTGCAAGGAGATCTATAAGCTGGTTGGGTCATCGAAACTCCTTGCATGAAAGAGGAGGATAGGCATAGTACTATAAGAAGGTGAAGTCAATGAACATATCAAAAAGTCTCCTTTGAATTTATGGAAAGATATTCTTATAAAAGGTCCCCTCATATAGAGAAATTGGAGACATCAAAGATATATGATATGCTTGTAAGAATATTCTTTGAAGGTGAGATAAAGAAGGTCACATGACTTAGATCTGATCTACACAATTTAGATATGATCTATATAAAGAAAAGGTATCAAAGGATGAAGGATATCTTCATAAGATCTCATCTACGAAATCTAGGAGAGATGATAAGAAGATAATCATCATTGGTCTAAAATGCACTAAGTGATGATCAAGGTAACATATATCCATGGGGATAAGAAATTTACCTCATTTGACAACTTGTGGTTTCTATGAAAGATAGAAGAAGACAAGTTGAGGGAAAAAGTGTTGAAATTTAAAGCACTTAAACATTTTTTGGAAGGAAAGGAAGTTTGGAAAATTTTGGTCCTCAGAAAAGAAATAAGAGCATAGCTAAGATTCAATGCTATCAAAGTAAAGAATATGGACCTTATAGGATAGATTTTCCTAAAGGAAAAATAGCAATGGAAGTAAAATAAGCCCATATAAATGAAGGAGTGGAGGAAGTTGAAGAAATGATGTTCAAGAAAATAGGAAGTAAGAGGTCTCGACTAAGATAGTCTTCCTCACAAAAGTTCTTGTCATAGCTCCTAAACCTTATAGGATATGGCTATAATAAGATGCATCTTGGCATCATGGAAGCATTAGAAACAAGATCTTGTGACATCACCATAGGAAACTTGAAGGATGTCTAATAGTCAAAGGTTATAGCTCTTGGTGACCTCATTAAAAAATCAAAGGAAGAAGTCATCCAGGGCAAGTCTCATCATACATTTGTTTAAAAGGGAAACATATGTTGAATAAGAATATGTGAGATGGAATCATCATTGGAGGATTCATCGATATAGAGATGAAATCAAGTGTTTCATCAGGAACTCCAACTTGTGGAGTTCATGGGATGATGGTATGATGACATGAGAGATGAAGTAGATGAAGGGGTGGAAGATATTTTCAATCAAGGAAGCTGTTGAAAGAAGCCTAGATGAACTAAAGGTAAATAAGGTACATATTCTTGTATTTAATATTATAAAGTCATGTTGTATGGTTGTAGGTAACAAGGATCACTACTTCTATTGTATGAAGCATGATCAAAAGAAAGGACTCTCCTCCTATGAAAGAATGTTGGAAAGGCATGAGTCGCACTAGATGAAATCAATAGAATATGTCCTCATATAAAGTATCAGGTGGTTGAATAGAACTCTGATTGGAATCTCTGTGTGAAAATATAGGAAGAGGTCGTGATAATATTCAAGGAAGGTAGAAGGCATTCAACATTTGAAGTCCAAGAAGATTTGACTAGAAGATCTCTGGGAAGGATGTGAAGACTCTGATGGAAGTCAGAAAAAGATAGAGACCCTTAGCACTGAATATCTGTGGGAGATGTGTCAATTTGCAAGATGTCATGGTGAAAGATCATCACAAAGGTGATTTTTTTATTTAAAATGTTCATTTATTTTTGAACTAACATTTGGTTGAGCTTATGTAGGTCTTTTTAAGGGAAATCTGTGGATTACTTATAAGTGAACTGTATAGAAGGATGTAATGTCCTTCTGAAATATATGGCATGGAAGCAGAATAAAATGAAGTAAAGCTAGATGGAAAATCTAATGATCACTTTTTGATGAGTTGAGGACATGACTAAATCATGGAAAAAAGTGATGGATGATATGTGCCCTATGTAGAAGTTCCCTAGAAATGAAGACTCCTTGAAAAAGAAGAAATTCATGGCATCAAAGAAAGGAGATCTTCATGTTGGAAATAATACTGAGAGGGGGGGTGAATCAGTATTATCAAAACAATAATTTAATTTTCAAAACTGATTTGTATACGCTACTCCAACTTAGTGAACTAGCGTGTATACACAACTATACTTAATGCAACCAGCGTATATGCAGAGATCTTTTGATTTACCCAATTTATCATGCATTGAACTTTATCCAGTATATCAGGAATTCATTAGATAGTGCAGTAAAAGTATAATAAAGCATCACACATAAGAAACACACATGAACACCAAGATATAAGGTGGAAACCCAATGTGGGTGAAAACCACTTGTTGTTGTCATCTCTGTCTTCTTTTAATAATAAGAAAATTTTGTTTACAATTTTTGTACTGGTGCAGTCTTATACCAGTACGAAGGCTTCTACCTACAAAACTCTACAACCTTCTCTCGTTCTCCAGCTTCTACTGGAAGGGAGCTACAACCCCCTAGCTCTTGTACTAGCTGATATATTTACTAGTACGTAGGTGTTGAACTACAGAGGGCTACAAACTTCTCTTTTCTTCCAGGGACCACGTTTCATAAATTTTCAGACTGGATCCAACAACAAAATCATAAGTGTAATTCAATCATCAAATATATCTGCATCAACCAATCAACTTTTGAACCAACCACAACCGAATCAATCAATCACTTTGACAACCCATCAGTCTGATCATTCAGAATATTGTCATCAGAATACAGTAACCAGAACCCATACCAGAACCCAGAGCTCTACAACAAAAAACAACAACAACTAAAACAAATTTTATAAGGTATACGCTAATTTCATGTGTCGAACCTGTGTGTATACGTGCTTTCCTCAAAGCCAACCAACGTATACATATGCAAATAATAATTCATAATTCTGCAGCTATACCAAACTTCAGTTATACCCAGATCATATCATTTACAGAAAAATATACGCGTCAGTATTTAGATCTAGAATATTCATGAGAAAAAACACATAATGATAGTTCATTTTACGCCTTAAGATCTTGATCCATCATTAGATCTTGTCCTCCATCAACTGATAAGGTTCCTCCTTGGTTCAAATCCAGCAATGCACCATAACCCAATAACCTGCAAACTAGATCTCACACTTCATCAGATATTCAATGCTTGCGTACCTTGGCCTAATTATCTTCTCATTCTTTTATAGTTTTAGGCCTTTCTCAGTACCATGGACCAAAACCACTTAGGACCAATACCTTGGACCAAATACCTAGGGTCAATACCTCGGACCTGATACCTTGGATCAATACCATGGATCACAATACCATGGACCAAATACTTCAGACCAAAAACTTAGTTTTTCAAGGTATACACGCTTTTCCTTTTGTGAAAGTGCATGTGTACGTATAAGCGACTTGTATACATTGAACCTGCATGTATACGCAACTTGGTCAATGGTGAACTTGCGTATACCTCTCTTTCTTCATTCTGTGAAGACTGATTTGTAATTGTTTGCTGTTTACCGACTATACTGTGATCTTTCATCTGAGTGAGTTGCCTTTTGAACTGATTCCTTGAAGCTGCCCTGCATTTCATCACATTTGTAAGCACTACTTTCATGCATTTTGTCACATTTGATGTCTCTTCTTGTAGATTCATCTAGTTACCATATACAAGTGATTTGTTCAGCTACAAGTGGGTTGCCATCAAGTACAACACATACATCATAATGCCAACAATCTCCCCCTTTGGACTTGATGGCAACAACAACTACACCAAGTCACTCTCCCCCTTTGACATCAATGGAAAAGGGTCATGCTCCCCCTGAGTGCATGCTGAATTCTATGATATGCTGAAGTGTGCTGATTAAGCTCCCATGATCGAGTCCATGCTCCCCCTGAGCATAAACAAAGTCTGTAAAAAGATTTTCTAAAAGAAGAACATGACTCTATACATACATCACAAATGACCTTCCTATCACCAATGACTTATACATACATCCATCTCCCAACCAAGTGGGGATATACCAATTGTTTATACATGTCAAAACAAAAACATTACATCATCCATCCCATGCATAGTGGGGTTACAAATTAGGCCTTCTCATGACCTTTGCATTAAAATATGTACATGAAATCTATAACAGAGACCAAATATCTTAAACAAGACCATGATAGTCATCAACAACTATCATATGATCTGCACCATCAGCAACATCTGTCAATCAACATCCAGACCAACAACCTATATATGTCCATCATTAGTTCCAAAACTATCATCAACCATGTTCTCCCCCTGAACCTGTTCCACCTATTCATTGTCAGATCTGATCATTGCATATGTCAATAAGAGATATCAAAGCATCATCATCAATCAGATATACATCAAGTTATCAACAACTTTATGAGAACCAATATATTTCCACATGTTATCAGCAGAGTAAACCCATCATCAAATAGAGCAGATAATTAACAGAACCATAGTAGACCCCTTTTTTCTGAGTATGGCCCACTGCTTTCCTTCAAACCAACATATACGCGACTGTGCCCACAGAAACCCGCATATGTACGTAACTATGCTTTATGAAACTCATGTATAACCACCTTTCTTTGAAGAAAATAGGATTTAACAGCAGGATGATGCAACAACTACTCCCAATTTTTGTCTGAGATATTCAAATGCCTCTCTAGGCAGTGGTTTAGTAAATATATCAACAACCTGTCCTTTGGAGGGAACATACTCCAGTTTGACCTTTTGTTCAAGCACTTGTTCACGTAGAAAATGATATTTGATGAGTATGTTCTTGGTCTTGGAGTGCATGACTAGATTCTTTGAAATACTGATGGCACTTGTATTATCACATAGAATGGAGATGGGTGGAGTACATGTGATCTGAATGTCTTGCAAGGTTTGCATCATCCAAAGTAGTTGTGTGCAGTAAGATGCAACAACCACGTATTCTGCTTCAGCTGTAGATAATTAAATTGAACTTTGTTTCTTGCTGAACCAAGACACTAACCTGGAACCCATATAGAATGCACCACCACTAGTGCTTTTTCTATCATCAACACTTCTTGCCCAATCTGCATTTTTATATGCATGAAGTGTAAGATATGTATCTCTAGGATACTATAAAATAAAGTTCTGTGTTCCTTGAAGATATTTGAAAATCCTTTTGACCGCCTGAAGGTGTGTTTCCTTAGGATTTTCTTGGAATCTTCCAACTATTCCCACTGCATGCATGATGTCCGGTTGGGTACCTATTAGATAAAGCAGATTGCCAATCATGGATCTGTAAGTTGGTTGATGTACTGATGTTGATTCATCATTTGAGCTAAGGCTGCATCCTGTTACCATTGGGGTACATACTGGTTTAGAATCTTCCATGCCGTACTTTTTTAGATCTGTTTGAGATATTTGGTTTGTGAGAGAAAAATACCATCTTTATTTTGTTGAACTTGTAGACCAAGAAAATAGGCAAGCTCACCAAGCAAGGACATTTCAAATTCTTGCTGCATTACTGAAGCAAAATTTTGACTCATGGATTCTTCATTGCTACCAAAAATGATATCATCAACATACATAACAATTATTATCAATTTATCAGTGTGCATCTTTGTATATAGATTGCTATCTACTGACCCCTTTGAAAAACCCTGTTGGTGGAGATATTTGTCAAGATAGTAATACCAGGCCCTTGGAGCCTGTTTTAGACCATAGAGAGCCTTTCTGAGTTTGCATACAAGTCTTGCATCATTTCCAAGAATGAATCCTTCTGGTTGTTCAATATAGACTTATTCTTCTAAGTCTCCATTAAGAAAGGCAGATTTTACATCCATTTGGTGTTATTTGAATTTATGAAAACTAGAAAGAGCAAGAAACATTCTTAGGGCTTCAAGTCTAGCAACAGGTGAAAAGTTTCTTCAAAATCTATACCTTCTTGTTGAGCATATCCTTTGCAAATGAGTCTAGCCTTGTTTCTGATAAATTCTCCATTTTTGTTAAGCTTGTTTTTGAATATCCATTTGGTTCCTATGATATTCTTATCATGAGGTCTAGGAACTAATTCCCAAGTATTATTCTTTTCAATTTGCTCAAGTTCTTCATTCATGGCCTTGACCCAACATTCATATCTACATGCTTCATTTACATTTTGAGGTTTAGTGGAAGATAGCAATGCTAGATAGCTTGAGGCCTCAACAATAGTTCTTCTTGTCTGCACACCTGCCCCTTTTTCCCCCAAAATTTGAGTTTCTGGATGATTTTTCTAAACATACATGGATGGAGTTTTTCCTTCTATCGTTATCTATTCTTCTGGTGCTTCATTGGTTTCTTCTTCAGAATCAATGTGATTTGATGTAGGAAAATGATCCTCATCTTCTTCATTGTCATAATCTTTGGTTTTTATCTGTTTTGGATTTTTGCATGCTTCATCAACCACAACATCAATACTTTCAATAATTTTCCCAAGTCTTCTATTATAACAATTATATCCTTTACTTCAAGAAGAGTAGCCAAGAATAATACCTTCATCTACTCTCGGTTCAAACTTACCAAGTTTTTCATCAGTCCTTTTGATGTAACATTTGCTTCCAAAAACTTTGAAATATTTTACAGTAGGAGTCTTACCATACCAAAGTTCATGTGGAGTTTGAGTGTTGTTTACTTGAACATTTTCTTGGTTAAGAATAGTGATGGCGGCGAACACAACTTCACCCCAAAAAGTTGCAGGAGTTCCAGATTCATCTAGCATAGCACGAGCCATTTGTTGAACAGTTCTGTTCATCCTTTCTACCACTCCATTTCGCTGAGGAGTCCTTGCGGTGGAGAACTGCCTTTTTATTCCATGTTGTTCACAAAAGTCAAAGAATTCATCCGAGGTAAATTCCCCTCCTCGATCAGGTCTAAGGCATTTGTTTTTGCGATCTAATTCATTTTCAACCAAAGCTTTGAAGGCTTTGAACTTTTCAAATGCTTCATCTTTATGCTTTAGAAGACCTATCCAACAAATTTTGGAAAAATCATCAATGAACAATATAAAGTATTCTTCTCCATGAGGTGACTTTTTCCTTGATGGTCCACATAAATCAATATGAACAAGTTAAATAGGCTTACTAGCTGATCCTTCCTTTTCGATGAAGTGAGATCTGGTTTGCTTACCGAATTGACATGATTTACATATAGTATTTTCAGGAATGTTGGTATCTGGAAGATCATGAACAACCTGGAATCTGCATGCTTTTCTTATATGAGAAAAGCTTAGATGTCCCAATATTCTGTGCCATAGCTAGTTTTCATCATTTTTGCTAAGATAACATTGTTGTTGTCCTTCCTTGAGTATGTATAGGTTGTTTGGAGTTCTTATGCCTTTGATCATGGTTTGTCTTGTATCAATCTCACAAACAACACATCCATTTGATCGAAACACTACTTCATTTCCTTGATCACACATTCGACTCACACTCAACATGTTATGCTTTAAGCCATCAACATACATAACATTCCCAGCTATAAATTTTTCTTTCAAGACAACAAAGCCTTTACCTTTTATGACAGCAGGAGTGTTGTTTCCAAATGAGACACTCTTTTCTTTTTCTAAGGCATTATATGAGTGTAGTTTTTCTTTGTCACCTGTCATGTGTTTTGAGCATCCACTGTCAATGTACCACTGGTTTTCTTGTCCTTCTGCATACAAGGCTATACCACATCTTTCTGTTTGCGGTTCTTTCTTTCTACATATTTTTGGATTTAATGGAGCTTGCTCCTTTCGAGATATTTGCCGAAATTTACTCCTGCATTCAAATTCTTCATGGCCAAAGTTGTTACAGGTTGAGAATTCTATTTCATTTTCAAGAAGAGAAAAGTTACTATAGGAAATTTTCTTGATCCCTGTCACATTCCTTTAATTTCATGCTTCTCTAGTCATGATGGTTTTGTAAGAAACACATTGAGCAGCTTTGTGTCCAAAATTATGATATGAGAAACATTGACCATTAAAGAAGTTCCTGCGATTATCGAATCTACTGTCCTGGTGATTTTAGTTTCTATTGATATTCATATTTGAAGAAAATTGAGTATGATTTACCTGAGGTTGGTTGTGTCTTCCTTGAAGTAAATTGAGCCTAATTTACCTGGTGATCTGCTTTATGCCTTTGCTAACGATTGTCTAACTATCCACCGCTCTTTGCTGCATCAAGATAGCTTTTAGTGGAGGTTGACGGCTTCTGTGATTGAAATGCTTGTTCAGTATATCCAAGACCTATCTTTATCAAAGGAGAACATTGCACTTTGATAATTTCATTTAAGGTTTCTGATCCTTTAGAAAATCTAAGAGTAAGAGCTTTTGTTTTCTCAAGATCCTTTCTTAGACCCACAATTTCACATTCTAGTTTTTCATTATGTTTTTCTCTTTCATAAAGTTGGTATGTCAAGGTATTTATACTCATATTATTTTCTTCTAAACAGATTTTGAGTTTAGAGATTTCTTCATAAAGGTCATCTTCATCTAAAGCATCCAAGAAATCATCATCTTCATAAGCCATCAGAAGTCTATAGTCATTACTATTTTCATCTTCATCACTATTTGATAAACCATCGCTATCTTCATGAGTATAGTAGATCTTTTTACTTACACTTTTTTTCCTATTCCATTTTGCAGATTCCTTCCCTTTATAATTTTTATCTTTATGAGGACATTTGGTAGCATAAAAAACGACTCTACCACAGGAAAACATTTGAAAGGTAGTTTACCTAAGAATCTTCGGAACCAGGTTGAAGCTTCTTGACAAAGTTTACTTCCTCTTGTTCTTCTAAAATGTGTCCTGATTCATTGAAGCTTTCTTCTTTTCCTTTTGCTGAAGCTTTAAATGCGGCTTCTCTCATATCTGAAGGACTTCTTTTTCTCATCTCAAAGGTAGTTAAGATTCCGTGAAGCCGAGTCATAGTAATAGTCTATAGATTCTGCTTTTCTTCTATGGTAGATACTTTTGATTCAAATTTAGCAGACAAGGACCTTAAAACTTTTTTCAACTAAGGTAACTTCCTTTATCTCTTCACCCAGATTCTTCATGCAATTAACAACCTCATATATATGTAAGAAGTAACTAGCTATACTTTCATCATTGTGCATCTTGAGAGTTTCATATTGAATTTTGAGAGTTTGCAGTTTAGCACGTTTTACCTGAGAATCTCCTTCATAGCTTAGAATTATTTTGTCCCATATTTCTTTGGCTGATTTGAGTTGCATAAATTTGACAAACTTTGAATGTGACAAACTTCCCAATAATGTATTGACAACCTTGGAATTGGTTTCATATTGCTTTTTACGTGCTGTATCTGTAGGAATTACTGATGGAAATGTATATCCTCCTTCCACGATTTCCCATACATCTGTTCCAAGTGATTGAAGATAGGTTGTGGTTCTTTCCTTCCAATAAACAAAGTTTCTCCCATCAAAGATTGGTGGTCTGATAGATCCCCCTCTTTCTTGATTACTCATGATGCTGGATCTTCCTTCAAGTGATCAAGCTTCTTCTGAAGGACTTGCTCTTATACCAATTGTTGGAAATAATACTGAGAGGGGGGGTGAATCAATATTATTAGATCAATAATTTAATTTTCATAACTGATTTGAATACACTACTTTAGCTTAGTGAACTAGCGTGTATATGCAACTATACTTAATGAAACTAGCGTATATGCAGAGATCTTTTGATTTACCCAATTTATCATGCATTGAAATTTAACCAGTATATCAGGAATTCATTAGACAGTGCAGTGAAAGCAGAATAAAGCATCACACATGAACACCAAGATATAAGGTGGAAACCCAATGTGGGTGAAAACCACCTGCTGCTGTCGTCTTTGTCTTCTTTTAATAATAAGAAAATTTTGTTTACAATTTTTTTACTGGTTTAGTCTTATACCAGTATCCAGGCTTCTACCTGTAGAAGGCTACAACCTTGTCTCCTTCTCCAGCTTCTACTGGAAGGGAGCTACAACCCCCTAGCTCTTGTACTAGCGGATATGTTTACTAGTACATAGGCGTCGACCTACAGAAGGCTACAACCTTCTCTTTACTTCCAGGGACCACATTTCATAAATTTTGAGACTGGATCCAGCAACAACATCATACGTGTAATTCAATCATCAAATATATCTACATCAACCAATCACTTTGACAACCCATCAATTTGATCATTCAGAATACTGTCACCAGAATACAGTAACCAAAATTCAGACCAGAACCCAGAGCTTTGCAACAACAAAAAACAACAACTAAAACATATTTTATAAGGTATACACTACTTTCATGTGTCGAACCTGCGTGTATACGCACTTTCCTCAAATCCAACCAATGTATACATTTGCAAATATTAATTCATAATTCTGTAGCTATACCAGACTTCAGTTATACCTAGACCATATCATTTACAGAAAAATATATGTGTTAGTATTCAGATCTAGAATATTCATGAGCAAAAACACATAATGATAGTTCATTTTATGCCTTAAGATCCTGATCCATCATTAGATCTTGTCCTCCATCAACCGCTAAGGTTCCTCCTTGGTTCAGATCCAATAATGCACCATAACCTAATAACCTGCAAACTATATGTCACACTTCATCAAATTTTCAATGCTTATGTACGTTGGCCTAATGATCTTCTCCTTCTTTTATAATTTTAGGCCTTTCTCAATACCATGGACCAAAACCACTTAGGACCAATAACTTAGACCAAATACCTAGGGTCAATACCTCGGACCAGATACCTTGGATCAATCCCATGGATCACAATACCATGGACCAAATAATTTGAACCAAAAACTTAGTTTTCCAAGATATACGCACTTTTCCTTTCGTGAAAGTGCATGTGTACGTATACACGACTTGTATACAGTGAACCTATGTGTGTATGCAACTTGGTCAATGGTGAACCTACATATACCTCTCTTTCTTCATTCTATGAAGATTGATCTGTAATTCTTTGTTGTTTCCCTGCTATACTGTGATATTTCATCCGAGTGAGTTGCCTTCTGAACTGATTCCTTGAAGCTGCCCTGCATTTCATCACATCTGTAAACACTACTATCATGCATTCTATCACATCTGATATCTCTTCTTGTAGATTCATCTAGCTACCATATACAAGTGAGTTGTTCAGCGACAAGTGGGTTGCCATCAAGTACAACACATACATCATAATGCCAACACTTCAAGTAGCTTATGGTTTGAGGATATCCACATGAGGATCTGCGATAAGTCCCTGGTTAACAAGAGGGATCTGAAAAAGGAAGTTTCTTACTAGGAAGAAACTTGGGAAAATTCCTAAGCAAGAAGCTTAGGTACATTCCTTTGTGATAGGAATGAGTACATTCCTTTAATTGAATAAATCCTCCTGGTTTGAAAAAAGAGAGATAGACATGTCATTCAAGTCTTCACCTGGGAATACATAATGGAGGATTGTGTAAGCATTTGCCATCTAATTCTCTTTGAGGATGGGATAGGGCATCCTATAGGTTTTAACCCCATACAAAAATTACCTGCATACAAATTCTAACAACATAAAAGTAAACAATAGCGAGAGCATAACACATAAAACACATATACACAGAGATTTTCCCCTGGATCCCAAAACTGGGAATACCAACTTGATTTTTCATTATTTTCCTTTCAATGTTACAATACATATTTATTCATGCCAAAGCATCCAATACCATGGATCGAAAACCATCGCGCCCAAAACCATGTGCGAAAACCATGCACAAAACCATAGGTAGGTCCGCCCACCTAATATAGGGTCCCAAAAAAATTTCCTCGCGGTGCTGCCCCAGACCCCATAGAGGGGGGGCTACACGCCCCCCTCAAACCCCCTAGACAGGGGGGGCTACCGCCCCCCCTGTGACCCCTCTGCTGCATAATCGGCACAATGAAGGGGAGGCTCCGGCCCCCCTCTAACCTCCTCGGTTAACTAGGGTGGCTAGTCGTGGAAAGAATATAACACATCCAACAGTAAGAGTAGTCATGGAGAACTGATATTCTTTGAGGACTGGGGAGTCCAAGATAAGAATAGTTATCATGGATCATATCCTTAGTGAACCGAGGTGGCGTATGTTCCTAGAGAGACAATGATGAGTGTGTCTATAAATCATTGGTCTTGCCAACATTGGGCTCAATATCTTGTGGAGATATGGAGTTGTTAGTCAAGGCCTTGCTATATAACAATGCTGGTTGATATGATGATATACAAATGAGTTACAAATATGAATTCTTCTTATGAGAAATTCTTCAGATTGAGAATGACCAAGTACCATTATGAATACCTCCATAGTTAAGAGGGAGTGTTGAAAAGTGTAACTAGGTCTGGTCTTCGCAATGAAATGTAATTATGATCTTTGTAAATGATAATAAAATTATTTTTGTAATGCCTTGCTTCATGGGTTTCATGAGCAAAATATTTTATTTAGATGGCTCCCATTGAGAGCTTTAGGTTTTGTCATTAATGTCAAAATAAATAATGTCATGTATGAATAGCTCTTCTTGGGCATGTGTCAAATGTATATGAGTCTATGAAAGTTTCTAGAAGCCTTCCAAAGACAAGCACAGTCTGTTAGGTCCCTATAATACTAGTGATTCCCCCATTACTATTGTCATTTGTAGCCCTTATTATTATTGTTGTGCCCCTATTGTCCCCATATTGTTATTATTGTGCCCCATAAAAGCCCACTATTGTTATTATTGTTCCCTTGTATTGTTATTTTTGTGCCCTTATATTATTATTGTTATGTCAACTTTGATCATATTGTGACCCCTTAGACTCCTACATATAGAAAGGAGGTTTTTTCATTTGTATCACCCAAGAATTGTTCATTTGTGTAATGTAAAGGATGTTTCCACCTCGAATAGGCTGAATTTGAAGTTGTTGATCTATCTTTTCTATATTTTTGTGAGTTGGTTTCTTAACATTTGGTATCAGAGCATTAGATTCTAGGGTTTCGCTGCTCCAAACAGGTCATCATAGAATTGTCGCTATAATATTTTTTATATGACATTTTAGAAGCTAAAATTGAAACCCATTTGAGCCAAAATCTCTATGAATCTCAAGTCCAATTTTTTATTTTTTTGCGCTATATTTTCAGAGATATGATCCAAGGAAGTTAGGGTTTTGAGTGATCCCGAATTACATCCCAAACAAGTGACCTTGGGAAAATCATCATAACTTTCCCTCTGAGCATCAGATTGAAATTTCATAAGAAGTTGCAGAAAGAGCACACACTGTAGTTTTCTTTTTATCATTTTTAGATTTGAAGGTTGAAATAGTGACATGTGGCACTTCGTACAAGTTCACTCTACTGAAAAAGTATATAATCAGGCAATCTTGGGAGATTGGGCATAACTCTTTCTTGGAGAATCCAATTTTGATAAGACTGGTGGCATTGGAAAGAGGACTCAGAGGGGTACCACAAGATGAAAGTTTAGACCTTGGAGATATGCAATTACAGACATTCAACAGATTCAATATCAAGCTCCTACAGAGCGAAAAAGGTGTGTAGTCTTTTTAAAATTTTGCATAAGTTTGGGTTTAAAATTTAGTTTGAAGTGATTCAAAGGGCATAGCGAAGCATAATTATCATTAATTTATGCCCCGAAGATAGAAAATGGAAATGCCTAGTAAGAAACCTGAAAGCTCTAGCATGACTCATGAAGAAGAGGAAGAAATGCAACATGATATATCAAAATTATGAGACCAAGTGCAACAAATTTCACTCTCACAAAAGGTAACAAAAGCTAAGATGGATGGTTTAAAGAAAGGCGTGGAAGCTAAGATGAATGGCGTGGAAGTTAATATGGATGGCATGGAAGCTAAGATGAATGGTATAGAAGAAAAATTGAAAGGAAGCATGGAAGAATTGAAGATAGATTTGACAAAGTTGCTACAAGAAATGCTTACTAATGGCGAAAGGGTAGTAAAGGAAACCCATGATGAGAACACAAGAACTGTTAATCATGATTTCATAGACTCTAACGTTGGATTGAAGACCCACCATGTTCCAAATATCGATATGAGGAAGTTTGATGACAAGGATCCGATAACATGGATACTACAGATGGAGCAATATTTCAATCTCCATAATGTGTAAAAAACATAGAGGGTATGCATTGCAACTTTATATTTGGAACCAAATCAATTTGTATGGTATCGATGGCTTTGCTCTTGTAAATAAATTTTCACTTGGGCAATTTTTACGGAATAAATGATAGCACATTATGGGGATACAAAAAGGAACACCCTTTTTAGCCAATTGATAAATCTCAAACAAAAGGGTTCAATGATGGAGCACATTGAGGACTTCCAAAAATTGAATATAAGGGTAAAAGATATTGTTTGGTCAATTTAGTGTTGTCTAAATTGCTATCATTAATTGTCAACCCGGGGCTCGTAAGCTGATGAAGTGAAGTGTACAGTATGTACTTAAGCAACCTTTCCTAGTTCTTTTTGTCGTTTTTGGATGATGTTTGTGGTTGTTTTAACTTTTTAAGATGGAGTGATGGATTTATAAACAAATGAGTGCGTGTGTGTGCATATGGTGGTTTCTAAATGCTTCTAGAACTTTTTAAAGAGAAAGCTTGAAAAGTGACTTGCAATGGAATTGAAACTTCAAATGAAAGCAAAGCATTAAATAAAGTGACTAATGGCACTATTCCACTATCTATGCTGCTGATAAGAACAAAAATAGCATCTATGTTAACTCAATGGAAAGTGAAAAACACTACTTTAACTGCAAAACTTAAATGACAAATCATAACACTTCATTCTTTCTTAACACTCTGCCTCTAGCTGAAATTGTTCATGTGAAAAATAGTTAAGAAGGAATCAGTAATATGAGTCCAAAAGCTAATAAAACCAAGCTGCCACTCAATGATATTTTGGTCCAATAAAGGTTAGTCAATTATGATGAGAAGACCATCAAAAGGTTAGTAAGCAAGTTGTCAAAAACTTGATAAAGTAAACTAGCAATGAAACTAAGTAAGCAAGGTAAAAATCAGCAACTAAGACAAGACAACTTCAAATACCATCAGTGATAAAAAGAAATAAAAACACACTATCCCGGGCTCATAACACACTTTCATAAACAAACTGATCAGTTCTGAAAAGTGCTGGAAATGTAAAGGCATGAAATCAAACTGTACATTATTATACATGTTCAAAGAAATGAAAAACTGCAGAAATCAAACTATACATTATTGTACATGTGAAAATGAAAACAAAGAAAGGCAGGAAAATAAAGTTAAATGCTACTATACATAGGTTGTGGCAGATGGGGGCCCTCCATCCACTCAACCAGCTAAAGATCAGCTACGTAGAGATGAAGAGGAACAATATTCTTATATTAAATCAACATGTCAAAATACAGTGAAAAAGTGCTGTAAAAACAATCTTTAAAACAGAGTTTGATAACCAAAGTAATTACAGCAATTACAATATCAAAAAGCTAATCTCTAAGCGTTGGCAAACGCTTTATTTATAGGCACAGGGACAAACTGTCCTCTGCGTAAACTAAGCAACTACAGTCTTAACTAATTAACTATGCAGCAACACGCAGGCAACTCCGTGCACGTTTGGAGGAAACGGTCATCATGGGGAGTAAATCTATGGTTAGATCCTGTCCCTTGCTATCTTCGTGGCGTGGAGGAAGTGCCAGCTGTGGTTCCGTGTCTCAGTTTCTCACGCAGAGTCGTGCCACCGTCTGGAACTTTGCTGTTTGACCGTGGGTGCACCTGCGTTGACCGGGGGTATATGTTACCGATGTGGCCCAACTAATAGCATACCAACCGTGTATACATCCATACCAACGTGCCCATGTGGCCCGTTCCTTGAGAAGACACGTGGAGTATAGCAAACAACAAAAAGGCTGCGGAATCTCTGAACAGCTGCGGAATTGCTGAACAACTGCGGAATTGCAGAACAGCTGCGGAATTGCTGAACATGTACCAAAATTCTAAACCAAGAGTCAATCATTAGCACAATCAACAAATCATGTTAAAAAGACATATAATGCAATGAATTGAACAAGTTGATGGAGGAAATGATGTCAGAAGAGAGAAGTGAATAGGGAAAAACTGTTGGGAGGATAGGTAAATGAGTGCAAGGTTGAGGCTCAACATACCCCCACTGCGAGGGTGTTGCATGTCCTCATGCAACCAAAAATTTGTCATATTCTTTCAGTCCACATGTTCAGATGCCTCTGCTAAGACATCCAACCTTCTCCTTTTTCTCCCTGTTGTCAAATTTGTTCTTGGTTTCCTAACCAAGCACCTGAATTTCAAGTTGACCAAGGCCCTGCTTAATTTCTTGCATTTCCTCTTCAATTTCCTGTTCTTTCTTTGCCAAAGACCCAAATGAAGCATTGTGTTATCGTGGACCATTTTGTCCACTTTGCCCTGTTCTTTCAATGCTTCGTTTTCCTGTTTGATGTGGCGATTCAGGACCTCTAGCTCAAATACTTCTTGCTTCAGAGATTGAACCTGCTGTTCAAGGGGAAAGACAGTACTAGGACCAGCAACAGATTGCTCTAATGTTTCCAAATAATCATATGCCTCCTGCTGGACAGGGTCAATGTCAGGTATTTGTCTTGGCTTAAATTCAAATCCTTGAAAACTGCTTTCTCTCTCTTGATGGAAAGGACTTTCCTCTCTTGGAGGACTTAGCTCAATATCTAGCTGAATTGGAGTCTTCTCAGGTGTGCCCAAATCAATGAAATGGGACTGTTTCTCTTTAGTCACACTCTTCTTCCCTATAAGTCTACTGCTTCTTCTTACTTGCAGGCTAGTACTCTTTGGCTTTTGCTGTTTTTGCTTTTGTTTCTTTTTGAAGATGGTAGTTTCATGGAGCTGAGCAAGCCTATGAGCTAATGTTTGGGTATCTTCTTCACTTGAGGGTTCAGGTGAAGGGTATGACTCTTGCAAAATGGCTTTCCCTTTATCCCTCTTTTGTCTTTTTGTTCTGCTTCCCTTTTTCTTTTCCTTTTGAATAGTTTCCTGAACAGTTTCTTGGGCAATTTCTTGAAGAGTTTTTGTAACAATTTCTTGGGCAGTTTCTTCAAATTCTACAGCAGTGTCTTGGGCAGCAGTATCTTCTTGGGTAACCATTTCTTTCCCTTTTCTTCTACTTCTTTTTGGTACCCTAGGAGAGCTACTAGAGGCTTCAACTGCCTCTTGAAAATGGTTTCTAACAAGGAATTTCTCCCATGTATCCTTTCTAATTTTTAGCTGCTCCTCAATCAAGATTTTAATGAGTCCATGGTGATATAAGTGGGGCTCAATGTTTCCCACGTGTTTCTGAACAGTGGCACTCATTTTTCTTAGACTAGCTAGAAAGAAATAAGGAAGATTGATGGTATGTTCACCCATAAAATGCATCATTATCTTTGTATGATAAACATACATTATACCAAATCTGCCTTCACATGTTAAAAATTTCTAAACTAGCAAAAGTAAGGCAGTCCATTCCTTTTTAATGACACTTACAGGTATTCCTTTGGTGAAGATAGTGGTATCCATACCTAGATTTTTCAACATGTTCTTCCATTCTTGGCCTTCAACAGTTCGATTTTTGAACCAACGTTCCCCAGTACGAGGCAAAGCAGTTGCTTGAGCCAAGCTGCTCTCTGTGACAGTGAATTGTAGGTCTCCAATCTCCACAATATTTGTTTTTCCATCAAACGACCGAGCAAAGGCCTTGGTAACTTCTTTGTGATATCCTTTGAACTTCCGAATAAATTTTAACCACTTGGCCTTCTGCAGGGCATTCTTCGTTTGTGGGTAACCGTCTAGAAACTTAGAACCTTCCGGCTCTGCTCTTAATAACTTGCCCATTTCGGTTACCAGCTCTCTTGCTGCTCTGACAGCACTATTTGAATACTGGAGAGAGAGCTATACGGGAAAAACAGTGCTCAACAGTGGGTATTACGGCTACAACAGAATGGCCGTGATGCAATTACGAGACTGGTGGTCAGGGTTTTGAGTGGAGAGGTGAGGGAAATAGAACAGAGTATGTTTACGGTGAAACAGAGTAGTGAATGAAACCGAGAGTGAAAACGATGGAATCGAGGGAGTGAACAGCAATAGAAATGGGGTTATGCATGCGTAGAAGGGTGTTATGAGTAAAGGATGAAACGGCCGAATCCCATGGACGTCGGGTGGTTGTGTACACCTGGCTGCGGAATGATCAAGAGCCGTGGTACAACAGTACACGTTACTTTGGTACGAAGAATTAATGAGAGAGCAGGCCGTATTAGGTTTGAATCATCAGCAATTAGGGAACCGTTAGGAAGGTGGTGAGGTGGATTACGCAGCATAATGGATGAGGAGTGGACGGGGATCTCGTCAATCATTACATTAAGTTCCTCATACCATAATCCGAAAACCATACATAAATGATATAACTGTTAGTTAGAAATTTAGAACATACCTTCGTGTATTTGCATTTTGATCCCTTTTGCTAATTATGATGCTAACCTTTGATTTATTGCTGCCTTTGTATATGCTATGTGTCCTTGCTCTTTAATGATGCTGGTGCTTTTGACTGCAGATTTTTCTTTTTGAAACAGAGTTTGTTTTTGTTGCAGGAACAGAGTGTATTAGCTGCGGAATCTTGATATCAGATGCGGAATTGGCTCCTAGCTGTGGAAATTGCAGCAACACTTTTCTGCCTACACAAAGAGGATTAAAACAACTTGACTAGATGGAATAGTCCTGAGAGGGACTTTATGAGATGGAATGAATGGACTGGGAGAAAATGAAGTGGAATGAAAATGAGATGGATGAGAGTTTTTTTTTTTTTTTGGAAAATATAAAGTGTCAGGTGACCCTAATTTTCACTTCATATTTTCTACATAAGACCGCCAATCCAAGATTGGTTTTCAGGCTTATACAAGAGATTTTTTTTTTTTTTTTTTTTTTTTTTTTTTTTTCGACTGAAAGGAACAAAAACTAGGCTGATGGAGGAGAAGAATCCTTCTCCACCAGCCTCATTGCAGAATCTTCTTGGAACATTTTAACAAATTCCTCCCTTGAGAGTGGCTTGTGGTAGACTTTCAATCGATGGCCATTCACAATGAGAGGAGTCTGAAGCTCATCAATGGTCTTCACTCGAACTGCTCCATTTTTAAAGACTTCATCAATCTCATATGGCCCAAGCCAATGAGTTTGAAATTTTCCTTTGAAGTTCTTAAACTTGGAATCAAACAATAGTGCCCAATCTCCCTTCTGAAACTTTCTTTCTTTGATGTGTCGATCATGCCACTTAGTTCTTTGGTGCTGAACTAGATCGGTCCTTAGAATTGCATCTTGTCTTATTTCATCTAGCTCATTTAGCTGGTCCATTCTGTGTTTTTGGGCTTCTGATAGGCTCATCCCCAATTGAACTGCCATCTTGAAGGTCTTGATTTGGAACTCAATGGGGAGTAGGACTTCTTTCCCATAAACAAGTTCATAGGGAGAATGTCCTGTTGTGTTCCTCCATGTAGTTTATAGGCCCATAAGGCTTCAGGAAGCCTTTCTGCCCAATCTCTTCTATGAAGATGAACAGTCTTGGTGATGATGCTTCCAAGAACTTTATTTGTAGATTCCACTTGACCATTTGATTGCGGATGGTATGGAGTAGATGTTCTGTGCTTGATTTTGTATTCCTCCATCAGCTTCTCCATCAATTTAGATGTAAATTGGCTTCCCTGATCTGTCACAATTTCTCTTGGGACACCAAAACGAGTAAAAATATCCTCAAAAAGAAATTGAACAACTGAATTTTCAGTGGCAGAAGGCAATGCCTTGGATTCTACCCACTTAGTAACATAATCAGTGCAAACCAATATATACTTCTTTTGCTTAGATGGTGGATTAATAGGTCCAACGAAATCTAGAGCCCATTTCTCAAAGGGTTCGATGCATAGCTGTGGCTGTAGTGGCATTTCATTTGAAGGAGTTGGTCTCCCAACTCTTTGGCAGCTGTCACACCTTCTAACATATTGCTTTGCATCTTTAAAGAGAGAAGGCCAATAATATCCTAAAGAAAGGATTTTATATGCCGTCCTCTTGTCAGCAAAGTGTCCGCCGCACGGTTCATCATGACATGCCCTAAGGATGTCAGGCATTTCATCTTCTCGAACACATCTTCTAATCATACAATCTGACCTTGTTTTGAACAATTCATTAGAAATCCAAGAATAATGTGAACTCTCCTGAATGATTTTCCTTTTCTCATTAGGAAATAAGTGTGGAGGTAGCTTCCCTATAACTAGATAATTAGCAATATCTGCATACCAAGGAGTCTTGGTAGTTACTGCAAACAAGTATTCATCTGGAAACTTATCCTCTACAGGAGAATCTTCGTTAGTGTTTTGGATTCTAGACAAGAAATCAGCTACTGTGTTTTGTTTCCCTGGTCTATCTAACACAGTAATGTTGAATTCTTGTAAAAGTAAAAGCCATCTTGTAACTCTGCCATTAACAGGTTTGTTCACAAGATATCTAATTGCAGAGTGATCAGTATGGAAAAAAGTTTCATAGCGGTTATATAATGTCTAAACTTGTTGATTGCATGAACAACGGCTAAGAATTCTTTTTCAGTCACAGTGTAATTTAACTCAGTGGGAGTCAAATTTTTACTAGTGTAATAAATGGCATAAGGGACCAAATATTTTTGTCACAAGACAGCTCCTAGAGCTGTATCTGAAGCATTAGTAGAAATGTGGAAAGGGAGTTTCCAATTTGGCCCTCTCAAAATGGGTGCTTCAGATATTCTAGTCTTTAAAGTTTCAAATGCAGACTGACATTCAGGATCCCATTTGAATTCACAGTCTTTGGTAAGTAATTTGAAAAGAGGAGATGCTATCTTGGTGAAGTTTTCAATAAATCTTCTATAATATCCAGTAAACCCAAGAAAACTTCTAACATCTTTCTGGCAATTTGGAACAGGTAACTTGGAGATAACTTCAACTTTGGATCTATCAACTTTAATTCCATCTCCTGAAATATGATGTCCTAAAACAATTCCTTCAGTAAACATCATAAAACATTTTTCATGACTTAATGAAAGATTTGTTTCTTTACATCTAATTAGGACTTTTTCCAAAATTTCTAATGCTTCTTCAAATGTGTTACCATAAACTGTGAAATCATCCATGTAGACCTCTACACAATCATGAATTAGATCTGAAAAGATTCCTAGTACAACCCTTTGAAATGTAGCGGGTGCATTGCATAATCCAAAAGGAAGTACTCGGTAAGAAAAAGTTCCCCAAGGACAAGTAAATGTGGTTTTGTCTTGATCTTCAAGTGCTACCTGAATTTGATTGTAACCACTAAAACCATCCAAAAATGAGAAATACTTTTTGCCTGCTAAAGTATCTAATACTTGATCAATAAAGGGCAAAGGAAAGTGATCCTTCAAGGTTGCTTTCTTCAATTCTCTGTAATCAATGCAAACCCTCCATTTACCATTCTTTTTAGGTACTATAACCAAGGGAGAAACCCATTGGCTATCTGAAATAGGGTAAATGAAGTTTACATTGAGTAACTTCTGGAGCTCTTCTTTCACTATCTCCCTAAGATTTGGATTCATCCTTCTTTGAGGTTGTCTGATTGGTCTACTGTTTTCCTCAATGTAGATGTGACGAATGCAAGTCTTAGGGTCAATACCTTTCATGTCGGTATACTCCCATGCAAAAGCAGTAGAATGTCTTTGCAAGACTTTGGTTAGCTCTTCCTGTTGGGATTTTTCCAAGTTTTTGTTAATGTTTAATGTTTTTCCTGGAAAGATCTCAATGGCAGAACTACCCAATTCTTCCATAGAGAAAAGAGACATTTGTCTAGATGATAGACACTCTATGTCAGAATCCAACTGAAATTGTGTAGAGTCATATTCTGAAGATGGTTCAAAATTTTCTAATGTATTCAGAATTTGACTATCTTCACTAATCTCAGAAATGGTAAAGACAGGTTGCATAGTATCTTCATCATCAACCCACTCATTATCTCCTATTTCTGTAATTGCTTTCGCTGGAGGATACAGATTAAACTTCTTTGTTGTATTGCCATCAGAAATATACATATCCCCAGACCTACAACTTATGAAAGCATCAGCTGTGGCCAGACAAGGTCTTCCTAAAATAAGAGGATGTCCTCCTAGATTGTTCTTGGGAGTTAAAATCATAAAATCAACTGGATATTCCCAAGAGTCTAGGGAGACTGGAATGTCTTCCAATACACCATCAGTTTTAATGATTGATCTATCAGCAAGTTGCAGTAAAGTAGGTGTAAAGAGAAGGTTAGGAAGTTTTAACTGGTCCATGGTCTGTCTACTCATAATGTTGATAGCAGCCCCTAAATCAATCAAAGTATTTGGTATTTCTACCCCATTGATATGTGTTTTGACAATTGGACTACCGAGATCTACATATTTCTGCATGGTAATCTTTCCCATCATAATGTCTGCAATTTTTCCTACCAGGTGGATCCTTCTGGTATCTCTTGGTTTCTTTCCTAGTCTTTTAAGGCTCAACTCCTTTATTGTTTTTGCTAGAATGGGAATCTCTTTAATGGCTTGTAACAAGGGAATCTTGATACAGACATTCTTCAATTCATCTAGAAAATTATAGTCAGGCAACCAAATTTGCTTTTCCACTCCTTTGTCGATTTGTAAGCTTTCAGGAAAAGGAGGTGTGGATGAAGATGTAGGTTGCTCAACTATGGGAGTTGTGGGGGTCATTTCTTTTTCTTTTTCTTTTTCTTTTTGAGTGTTTGGGTTTTGAAGGGATGCTTCAGAACCCTTATTAGCTCTAAGAGATTCTTCCTCAGAAATTCTTGGTTGTTGATCATTTATAGAACGTTGATCTAGGATTCTACCTGATCTGAGTTGTACTTCATTGAGAGGAACAATCATATAGGTAGGGAATGGTTGACCTTCCATCATGTAAGCATTTTGAGGGTTCCTATTATTGGGGTTTGGCAATGGCTGAGAAGGAAGTTGATTTGACTTCTGTTGGGATTGGAGCAAGAGTTGAGAATTTTGATTTTGTGGAGAAGGTTGTTGTTGTTGAGGGAATGGCAATGATAGTTGTTGACTTTGATTTGGAAGTTGTGGAGCTTGCTGGTTCTGAAAAGATGGAGGATATTGATAGAATTGAGCAAATCTCCCATAAGGATTTTGCATGCTTTGCATCCATGATTGAAAAGGATTTTGAGGTTGAGGCCAAGGTTGTTGCCAAGGATTCCAATTTGGTTGGGGTTGAAAATTCATAGAGTTGTTAAACCCTTGATTTTGTTGCCCCTGCCAAGGTCTCCTTGCAACAAAACAGAGAGATTCAAGTGTATTTGGATCTTCTTGAAAGACTGCTTTGAGCCCAGGGATTGAAGGACAATCCTTGGTCTCATGGTTTTCTGAGCAAATTACACATGTTTCCACAACTTGTGCTTCCAAGGGACATTCCCTTAAAGCATGTTTCTTCCTACATTTCGGGAAAAAGATGGCCAAGGCCTCGGCTTCTGCTTTCTGTTTATTGTGGATCTTAAGGGTGTCTAATTGTTCACTAAGACTCCCTAAGATGTCAGTTTTAAATTCATCAAGCATATTGCCGATCTCAGCGCTACTTACTGATCCAGTTGCAGATTTATTTGCCCTGAGGAGAGAAGGATCTCTAGGCCCTTTTTGAGTTTTTGATTTGCCCCTTGAGAGATGGACACATAATTCTGCTATATCAGAAAGTGGAAGCTGAGATATATCTCCCTTCCCCATCATATTCAAAAGATCTATCCATTCATATCTAATGGCTTTTAGTAATAGGGCTTTCAAGGTCTCTTCATCCAAGTTACTCATTTTTGCTCTTTTCAAATTATATTGAAATCTTTCAATCAATTCCTCCAAGTTCTCATCTTCTCCTTGTACCATTTTAAATACCTCATCCTTGTGATTGGTGGGCATACAATAGTCCAGGTACCTATCCAAAAATGTCTGTTTCATATCATTCCAAGACCTAATGGACTGAGTGACTAACCCCATGAACCATTTCAAAGCTTGTCCTTTCAATGTGGAAGGGAACAATTTGAGTTTTTGAGTGTCATCCAAATAGTCATAAGTTCTACATACGACTTCAAACTCAATAAAAATGTTTCAGGGTCCTCATTCCTTGATCCATGAAAGTTCAGGAGGACAGATGGTGAGATGTTCTTCATGGTGGCTCGGGAATCCTCATTGACTATAGGGAACCCGAATGAGTTATCCCCATCCCTATTTCCTCCAATATTACCTCTACCTCCTCCATTGTTTCCTCCTCCTCCTCTACCTCTACTTCTACCAAATCCAGGTGCTCCTTCCTCTGCCATGGTAGTTTCCCCAGAGACTTCAGAGTCTTCTGGTTCTTCTACTAAGGGTGTATGAGAAGGATTCCCTCCTTCTTCTTCAGGTGTTTCTACTTATTCAATTATAATTTGCCTCTCTGGAGAAAGAAGGAAAGGATCTCTTTCTAATTCAGACTCAATGGAAGGTATGGGAGAGTCGACTCCTGCTTCTTGAATTCCGGGAACCCTAGGGCTTGGAGTGTCAGTTGGAGATAAGGGAGGTGTCTCTTGTCTATCCCTTGAAGTAGATGGACTTGTAAAAATCGAACTCTTGGCTCTAGCTAAAAACCTTCCCCTAGAATCTCTAGCTCTATGCATGTCATTTTTATTTTTATTTTTCTTCAAGTCAGGCTAATAATTCTTTTTCTGATCTTCCAGGTCACTCTAGGTGCAAGAAGAGAGCATACTTAAGAAACTATTAAACCAATAACTTTCTCTTTTCTGATCCTCCAGATCACTCTAGGTTCAAGAGGAGAGCATACTTTGAGAGGTTATCAATTTCCCTTTCTTGAAATTTTCTTAATTTTTTTTAGAATTGGCTACCTAATTTCACTTCCCCGGCAATGGCGCCAAAATGTTTGGTCAATTTAGTGTTGTCTAAATTGCTATCATTAATTTTCAACCCGGGGCTCGTAAGCTGATGAAGTGAAGTGTACATTATGTACTTAAGCAACCTTTCCTAGTTCTTTTTGTCGTTTTTGGATGATGTTTGTGGTTGATTTAACTTCTTAAGATGGAGTGATGGATTTATAAACAAATGAGTGTGTGTGTGTGTGCATATGGTGGTTTCTAAATGCTTCTAGAACTTTTTAAAGAGAAAGCTTGAAAAGTGACTTGCAATGGAATTGAAACTTCAAATGAAAGCAAAGCATTAAATAAAGTGACTAATGGCACTAGTCCACTATCTATGCTGCTGATAAGAACAAAAATAGCATCTATGTTAACTCAATGGAAAGTGAAAAACACTACTTTAACTGCAAAACTTAAATGAAAAATCATAACACTTCATTCTTTCTTAACACTCTGCCTCTAGCTGAAATTGTTCATGTGAAAAATAGTTAAGAAGGAATCAGTGATATGAGTCCAAAAGCTAATCAAACCAAGCTGCCACTCAATGATATTTTGGTCCAATAAAGGTTAGTCAATTATGATGAGAAGACCATCAAAAGGTTAGTAAGCAAGTTGTCAAAAACTTGATAAAGTAAACTAGCAATGAAACTAAGTAAGCAAGGTAAAAATCAACAGCTAAGACAAGACAACTTCAAATACCATCAGTGATAAAAAGAAATAAAAAAACACTATCCCGGGCTCCTAACACACCTGCATAAACAAACTGATCAGTTCTGAAAAGTGCTGGAAATGTAAAGGCATGAAATCAAACTGTACATTATTATACATGTTCAAAGAAATGAAAAACTGCAGAAATCAAACTATACATTATTGTACATGTGAAAATGAAAACAAAGAAAGGCAGGAAAATAAAGTTAAATGCTACTATACATAGGTTGTGGCAGATGGGGGCCCTCCATCCACTCAACCAGCTAAAGATCAGCTACGTAGAGATGAACAAGAACAGTGTTCTTATATTAAATTAGCATGTCAAAATACAGTGAAAAAGTGTTGTAAAAACAGTCTTTAAAACAGAGTTTGATAACCAAAGTAATTACAACAATTACAATATCAAAAAGCTAATCTCTAAGCGTTGGCAAACGCTTTATTTATAGGCACAGGGACAAACTGTCCTCTGCGTAAACTAAGCAACTACAGTCTTAACTAATTAACTATGCAGCAACACGCAGGCAACTCCGTGCACGTTTGGAGGAAACGGTCATCATGGGGAGTAAATCTATGGTTAGATCCTGTCCCTTGCTGTCTTCGTGGCGTGGAGGAAGTGCCAGCTGTGGTTCCGTGTCTCAGTTGCTCACGCAGAGCCGTGCCACCGTCTAGAACTTTGCTGTTTGACCGTGGGTGCACCTGCGTTGACCGGGGGTATATGTGACCGATGTGGCCCAACTAATAGCATACGAACCATGTATACATCCATACCAACGTGCCCATGTGGCCCGTTCCTTGAGAAGACACGTGGAGTATAGCAAACAACAAAAAGGCTGCGGAATCTCTGAACAGCTACGGAATTGCTGAACAACTGCGGAATTGTAGAACAACTGCGGAATTGCTGAACATGTACCAAAATTCTAAACCAACAGTCAATCATTAGCACAGTCAACAAATCATGTTAAAAATACATATAATGCAATGAATTGAACAAGTTGATGGAGGAAATGCTGTCAGAAGAGAGAAGTGAATAGGGAAAAACTGTTGGGAGGATAGGTAAATGAGTGCAAGGTTGAGGCTCAACAGATATTCCAGAGGAGCATAGGATTGATGTGTTCATAGGGACTTTAAAGGATAATATCCAACATGAGGTTCCCTTTTGGGAACTTGATTCATTGGAGAAGGCATTCATGTTGGCAAGAAAAATGGAAAGCAAAATTATGGAAACAAGGAAGCCTACCACTCACAATTATAAAGGTGGAAGTGTTGTTGCCCCTAGCCTTCCACAACCTACAAGGTTTACACCAAAAAAATTGGAAGAAAAAAGAGCAAAAGAGCTTTGTTACAGTTGCGATAGCAAATCCACTAAAGGTCATAAGTGTGCTGAGAAGAAATTATTTTACATAGATTTTGAAGAGGAGGAAGAAAAAGAATAAGAAACGTCAAAAGAAGAGGATATACACCAGGAACAAACCCTAGAGAAAGAAGTAATGAATCCGAACATGTCTTGTAATGCATTGGTCGGAATTACCACTCCTCAAAATATCAAGATAGAGGGACATATCAAGAAGAAAAAGGTAATAATGTTGATTGATTCATGCAGTACCCATAATTTTATTCATTGTAAGATAGCCAAGGAATTTAATTCTTCCTATATCCAACACTAGAGTTTCAAGTGATGGTTGCAAGTGGAGGAACCATAAATTGCTCTAGAAAGTGCCATAATATCAAGCTATCCATGGGAGAATATGTATTGAATAGACCAATGCTTTCCATTCCAGTGGGTGGTGCTGATGTTGTACTAAGAGTCCAATGGCTACAATCTTTAGGGACAATAACTTTCAATTTTCAAGAACTTTTCTTGAAATTTTTTGGGAAGGAAAGGAAGTTGAATTAAGGGGTATCACAGGGAAACCGAGAAATATAATATGATGCAACAGAATGAAAAATCTTCTAAAGAAATAACAACGAAGCGTAATTTCACAATATGTTTGCTAGAGGTTCCCACATTGAAATCATCTATTTCTCTAGATCTCCAAAAAATCTTGGACAATCATTCCTATGTATTTGAGTCTCCCAAAGGACTCCCACCTATTCGTGATCATGATCATGCTATTTATT
This sequence comes from Pinus tabuliformis, assembly GCA_031772625.1. Lineage (NCBI taxonomy): Eukaryota > Viridiplantae > Streptophyta > Pinopsida > Pinales > Pinaceae > Pinus > Pinus tabuliformis. The sequence goes on from CM062809.1 coordinate 1,115,571,867, forward strand.
TGATTCCAGGAAGTGTTCCTTCAAACATCAGGCCTTACAGATATCCCTATGTCCAAAAGAGTGAAATTGAACGTATGGTTGCATAAATGCTATAGGCTGGTATAATTCAACCTAGTCAAAGTTATTTCTCTGCTATAGTAGTGCACAAGAAAGATGGATCATGGAACACGATGGATCATGGAACATGTGTCCGGATTATAGGGATCTCAACAAGATCACTATTAAAGATAAATTTCCCATTCCTGTAATCGATGAATTATTGGATGAATTGCATGGAACAATTTACTTCACCAAGTTGGATCTTTGTTGAGGATATTATCAAATCAGAATGAAGATTGAAGACATTCCGAAAACAACATTTAGATATCATGAGGGTCATTATGAATTTTTGGTCATGCCTTTTGGCCTTACCAATGCACATTCTACATTTCAAGGTTTGATGAATTCCATTTTTGAGGCCTTCCCTGGAAAATTTGTGCTTGCATTTTTTGATGATATACTAATCTACAATAAGTCTTGGAAGGATCATGTTCAACATGTTGACAGGGTGTTCAAACTATTAGAGGAGAAACAATTATATGCAAAAAGCTCCAAATGTTTCTTTGGAGTACAAGAGGTGGAATATCTGGGTCATATTGTATCTCATGAAGGTGTTAAGGTAGACCCTAGCAAAATTAAAACCATTAAGGAATGGAAAATCCCCACATCCATAAAGCATCTACGAGTATTTGTTGGGTTGACTGGGTATTATCGCAAGTTTGTTAAGAATTATGGGAGAATAGCAGCACCTCTAATAATATTATTGAAGAAAGATGCATTTTCATGGACTTTAGAAGCAACGAAGGCCTTTGAACATCTTAAAGAGGAAATGTTCCAAGCACTGGTCTTAGCTACGTCGGACTTCACAAAAACATTTATTGTGGAATGTGATGCCTTAGGAAATGGAATTGGTGCTACTTTAATGCAAGAAGAAGGACCCATTTCTTTCGAAAGTCGTCCAATCAAAGGAAAGTATTTACACAAAGCTATTTATGAGAAGGAAATTTTGGCAATACTACATGCACTTAAGAAATGGTGACCCTACCTAATGGGAAGACGCTTAAAGGTAAAAATGGATCATGATAGTCTTAAATACTTTTTAGAACAAAGATTATCTTTAGAAGAGTAGCAAAAATGGGTCACAAAGATGTTGGGTTATGACTTTGAAATCCTCTACAAAAAAACGAAGAAAAATGTTGTGGCAAATGGACTCTCAAGAAAGGATGAGGATGTGGAAACATTGCTTTGCGCTATTTCTATTATCCATCCAGATTGGATAAACAAACCAAGGGATGAATGGAAGATTGATGAAGAAGTGTGGGAACTCATTCAAAATTTACAACAAGATCACAGTACATATGATACATTTAGCTAGAAACATGATTCATATGGTACAAATATTGCTTATACCTATGTAAGAACTTCCAACTCGAACAAAAGATTCTTATGGAATTGCACACCTCTCCCTTAGGAAGGCACTCAGGATTTTTAAAAACTTAGCATAGGGTTAAGAAGGAATTTTTTTGGGATGGTCTTAAATCTGACATTCAAAATTTTGTGGCAGAATGTTTGGTTTGACAACAAAATAAAGTTGAAACAATTAAGACCCAAGGTCTATTAAAACCTTTATCCATTCCAAGTCAACGTTGGAAGGAGGTTTCAATGAATTTTATCACAGGTTTACCCAAGTCCGAAGGAAATAGTGTCATCATGGTGGTAGTTGACAAACTTACCAAGTATGCACAATTTTGTGCATTATCTCATCCATTTAAAGCTATTACAGTTTCTACTGAATTTATGGAAACAATTCAAAAGCTACATGGAAACCCAAAGATTATTGTAAGTGACAAAGATCCCATTTTCACTGGAAATTTTTGGATAGAATTATTTTCTTGTCTTGGTACTCAGTTAGCTCATAGATCATCTTATCATCCTCAGTCTGATGGGCAAACTAAGATAGTAAACAAATGTTTGGAAGGATATATTCATTGCCTTGTATCTGATAAACAAACACAATGGGTTAAATGGTTCCCTTTGGCTGAATGGTGGTATAACACTTCCTTCCATACTGCAACAAAAATGACCCCATTTATGGCACTTTATGGATATCATCCACCATCCATCACATCATATTTAAGAGAAAATTATAGGGTTTACGTTCACTTCGAGCATCAACAACAAGTTCTCCAACTCTTAAAGGATAACCTCACTTTGGCACAAAATAGAATGAAACAACATGCAGATCAACATCGCAGTGAAAGAAGTTTTGATGTAGGTGACTGGGTATTTCTATGGCTACAACCATATAAACAAATGTCCCTCAAGAAAGTTAAGAAGGATAGTAAATTAACACCAAAGTATTATGGTTTGTACAAGGTGTTGCAAAAGATTGGTGCTATGGAATACAAATTGGAGCTTCCTGCAGCTTCCCAAGTGCACCCAATTTTCCATGTTTCATTATTAAAGAAGGTTATTGGTGATGTTGTATCTTTGAGATGATAATGGTAAGCTATCATGCCAAGGCATCTAAGATAATTGTTTTTGGGGTTTTGCTTTAATTGATCAATGTATGAAACAAATGTAAGACTGTAATGCCTAACCTTTTGAATAATATTAATGTTACAATAGAGGGCTGCTATTAAAATTCACACAATGATATAGCTTGTATGGTGGTGAGCAGAAATAGAGAAATGATATGATTATCACAGTCTTTAGATTGAAAATTAAATAATCATAAGTATGAAAACCTTTAAACTATGTTCAGAAGGTTTAACAGAATATGCTTAAGCTTACAAAAGATGCTAATGATTTATTGATTTAGAGGGAATTAATTAAACAAACAGTTCATTAATTCATTCTCTTTACATATTATCACTTCAGAAGCTTATAGGAATAGATTGAAACCCAATTATTCCTACCTAGTTATCTCTGTAAGACATAAGAATATGAAGAAAAACATAATAAATAATACTGGAAAAACTTACAGGAAACACAGAACTGTGTAAATCAGAATTCAAAATCCTTTGCTTTTATATTAATGATCCAGAAAAGTCAAGTACATCAAATGCTTTAAAATGCTTCTTCAAGGGTGCAACCCTTAATAACTCGTAAAGAGAGTTATTTATACAACAGTAGAACTGAGAAAATATCCTAAACTATTTTTACAAAAATAGATTATTACAAAATCAAAAATAAAAATTGCTAGTTGATCTGGCACTATTTCGATGCCAAGCTGTTGATGACTGTTGCTGAAAAAACTGAAAACTGTTGAAGCTAGCTGACTGTTCCTCCAAAAACTAAATGTTGTTAGATCACCCTTTAGTCAAGTAAATCTATCAATTCTTCCCAGCGTTTCTTATCTAGGATAGAAATCTTGGTTACCCTCCTGTAAACTTCATCCATCTCTGTATATTTAGTAAAAGTGGGCTTTACTAAAAATATGTGTTTGATTTCATTCAAAATAAAGAATGTATCCTTGAGTATATTTACTATTAGTGTTGGTGTTGCTTTTCATAAGACTGATAGCTGGATGAATAAATAGTTCTATGAATTGTTTATATGTGAACTCTTCTTTTTCCTTCATCTGCATTGAAGTCCAGAATATCACTGATTGTTGGTTTCCTTCCTCATCTAACTTCTGTAAAGAAAATGGGAATTTTTCTCCCTGAAATATAAAAAGGTGAACGAGTACTGAAGCATACTTGAATACTTCTTCAGTATTGAACTTGACAAATTTCTCATGTATGGTTTCAACAATGAAATTATTGAAATCATAAATAACAGTGAGTTTAGAATCAATAGAAAACATGGATAAGAAACCAAGGATGGATTCATTGACAAACTAATCAGAGTTATAACCAAGCACATAGGACAAAATAGTGGTAGTTTTCTTGGTTCTATTAGGGAAAATGGATGAATCATAAGGAGGATTTCGTTTTGGCAGAGGACTGTCAATAGCTAGAAATAGTTCAAGGGTCTGGGATCTTTTAGTAAAGTCTAGTTTTCAATAAGCTTCTATCAGGTTTTCATGGGAAAAGGATGGGTTGGTGTAGTAGAAGGGGTCTGCAACATTTTTTCAATGGAATCAGAATTGATTGGATAGAGGATTTCACCTGTGGGTGAAATAATTGCTCTCTGGCTGGGATCATAAGATTCATGGCATTTTCTTACGAATTCAGGTGCCTTGTGTATCTGTGGGAAAATGTAATGAGGTAATTGAGATTCCCAGAGCCATATTTCATTTTTCTGGTCAATCAACTGATCTTCCATCCAACAATAGATTTCATATAGATCAAATTGAGAAGAAGTCTCAACGATTTTGCAATCTTTGTCGACCAATGGGGTATGATGGAAGTCGACCTGTGGGTGAATCAAAGGATTTGGGACTTCTGTGATTTCTTTTCCCTTGGGAGGCATTTTGTCAAACAAATTGCAGAACTTAAATGACAGAAATTGGTCTGAAAGAGGGTGATCACAGTAAAAACAGACAACTAACAAAGAGGTAAGTGGACCTGGATGTCGGATTTGCGAACAGTACAAATGATTGCTTTAACATTAGACAATGGTTGGGTTGTAGGCGAGAAAACTTCAATGATTAATATGGTTGCAGAAATTCACTATGTAACCATTCTCATGGATAATACAGTGTTCATAAATGAAAAAGTGGAGCGGGGGTGGTACTGAAGGTTTAAATTTACATTAATTATCCAACGGATTAATTAATGGATGTTTGAGTCATAAATTCACGGGAGCAGAAGTGAATGGACAATGGATAGGCGACATTTGATTGGATGACAAACATGAGATGGAGTGTGACGTGTATCATGACATGGAGCGGCGATAAATGGCCCTTTAATACACCGCGTTCGGGGGTAAGGTGAGGTGGTAAGTAGTTTTGGGATTTTTAGTCTTGAAACACTAAAAGCGGAAAAAGGAGTTTATATGGGTGGTATGGGAAACTTCCCATTTCGGACCCCCTCACCGATAAAGTTCGAACGATGAATGAGGGCCATCGGCCATTAGATCATGGAAGAGTGTGCAAGATGAGAGGTGAGGTGGGGGTATTTAACATATGAGCGGAAATGAATGGTGGGGTCACGACTTCGAGGGCGGATGTGACAACTGTGGGTCATGGGGATTAAATGAAATAACATTGGCTTATGAAACTTTTTGGTTAATTAAAACCCGTCATATATATGTTTTCCCAATGTTACAACTTAGGGTTAAAACATTTGATGCTTCAATTTGATTTCACATGTCTACCTACCCTTTTACTCCTAACATTTTCACTTATTTTTCAGAGTGCATATAAGCTAACAACTCAACATTTTATTTTTATGCCTAATCTACCTCTATACCTTATTTCCACCATTGGCTCAGATTAAACTGTTGAGCCAATTTTATTTTCTACCTATGACAATCAATTTAAATTAAATCCAATCATGATTAAACTGTATAATTGGATCAAACAAACTAGTGTGGCATCTAAACAAACTGCACACAACTATTATTTGCAAAACTAAATTAGACTAAAGTAGTGGAATTTAGATTTGCAATACTTTAAGAGTTTATTGTTTTTTCTTTTCTCTTTAACCTAACATTTTCATTTTTTAGGGATCTATTCTAACATTTTCTTTGATATGGACATATTTATCAAAATGTTTCCTAACATTTTTTATTTAATATTCTTTTTGTCCATATCCTAGCTTAACATTTTTTCAAATATATTTTCATTTTTTGACTAATTGATTCTAACTTACCAAAACCAAAAAATGATACAACAGGTGATCCAAATTGGATCCTAAAACACTCTCTAAGTTTTCATGATTGTTTCAAATTATGCTAAAAGATTCAAGTCCTAGAAAAAACAAGCTATCAGAAGGAATCCTCTAACAGTTGCAGTTGTGGCCAGAGCAGAGCAATGAGGACCCTCGATCGACCGCGTAGAACTTTGGCCCATGGTAACACGCACTAGCGCAAATTGGCAAAACCGAAGGCCAAATCAAGAAACGAGGGTGGTTTCTGATACGCGATTAGCGGATCGCGTATCACAGGGCATCCCCCTCAGTGAAGGAAAGCCCCAAAGTGCCTGGACCCAAAATCGCTATGAAAAACAGAAAAGTAACTGTTTCAGTTCCGTAGCGCAAGATTCCCCAAATCGGCAGGATATCAGAAGGCTTCGAGGTGGTAAGCAGTTTTGACTGAGTCCCGCTCGATGGCACACATCGAGTGACACGTGTTTGGTGGATGAGAGAGAAAAATGCCTGCATCGGATGGGCAAATGTCGTGCGAATTGTCTGCCTGATATGAAGGATGACCATAGGATTTGGGGGGCCCAGATCAATGACAGAGATGCGTCCCGATCACTGATTGGATTTGACAAGTCAAAAAGCAAGATGACAGGGGATTTGAAGTCCAACGTGGATGATGAGTTGGAAAATGATTTATGATTTGAGGGCGATCTTGAAGCAAATGGAATTAACGCCCTTCAAATATGATTCAAGGAATCTGACACCTAGTTCTTTAGGAAACAAGTGGCCACCTCCCTGTGAGGCGTTACCTAGCGATGATGATGCAGAGCATAGGAATTCAAACAAATAGAGGTAAGGAAACTAGAAGGCCGAGAAGCGGAAACAAGCAGTCAAAGAATAGACTAGATTTAAGGCCATGAACTGGCAGAAGAAGAGAAAAAGGCACACACAGAGAGGCAGAAAGCTAATAGCAGAGAACATAGAGTAGAAGCCGGGCTGACTTGAAGGTAGCATCGGGCCAAATAGAGCCAGAGAGAGTCAGAGAGTCTGTGTACTCCATTGAAGGCTTGAGAGGTTCAAGCAAACTCCTCGACATAGGCCTGTCATACTACTGTGACCCTCAAAGGTCGAGTTTCAGTAAGGAGAGTCTGTGCACTCCATTCCCACTGACTTCATTCTATTTAGTGAGTCTCGAATCAAGCTCACTGTTGTAAAAACTCTACTCAAAAATATAATAGAGAGGCCACCATTGAAAGGATGGACCAGGAGACATAGCCCAGGAGACGTAGCCTAGGAGCATTGGTGATCCGGGTTTAAACAGGAACGCAACAAATTACAGAGATAACCATATACACAAAGATGCAGCGGAAATAATACTTCATTTCATTAATGGAAAATACTGAAATATGCTTACAAACAGAAATGGAAATAAACTAGCTAGGGCGATGGTAGCTTATCTCTGAGAAGAGATGTGATGGCTACATGCCTCTGAACTGTGTTACAATGAGGCTCGAAGGCCTATTTATTGTTGAGAAACAACGGAAAACCCTTAACATTCCAAAACCTAACCCTAGGAGATGAAACGCCAAACTGTGGGCCCCGTTTGGGGGTAAGTTGGTACATCAACTTCCCGGGGTCGTAACTTTGGCATATGATCTCCGTTTGACGCGTACAATAGCTCATTAGAAAGATCTATCCGAGCACTATCATTGTTGGAACTGGCAACACCAGTCCATTCCATGGACTCGAGTTGCCCCCGGATTCCCCAAAAAATGTCGTTTAGGGCCTCAAAACGGCTCCGGAAGTTCAGGACCCGAAAAACTGCTAAAAATAGTAAGTTGTGCTACAATTAAGGAAACTGAAAATGCTGAGAAAGACAATGGTGGGGGTCCAGGTGGACTTGGCAGGTGGCCACCAATATCCACCTGGATCATTCCTCCCCCCTTAGGAAGCAATGGTCCCCATTGCGTTGAGCTCCTCCATGAGATGAGGAAACTTCTGCTGAACTTGTTCCTTGGTGAGCCACTTGCCCTGCTGAAGGAGTTGGCCCGCTTTGACAACTCGATACAGTTGGATATTCTGTTGGCGAGTGTTCTTGATCTGTGTGTCCATGATCCCATCAGTTGCAGCTTGTTCCATGCAATCTGGATTTAATTCTGTGGGTTTGAGCTGTTCTGCAATGTCGGATGTGTCTAGAAATGGTGGAAAGTATGGCCGAAGGCGGTCCACATTGAATACTGGGTGCAGGCCAAGGAATGGGGGAATGCTGAGCTCAAATGCATTGTCTCCCATAGCCTTAGTAATGGTGTAAGGACCATATCGGAGTGGTCTCAATTTCCGATAGGCTCCAGTAAGACGTTCCTTTTGCAAATGCAACCAGACTTTGTCGCCCACCTGAAACTTGTGTGGCACCCGATGTTGATCATGTCGCTGCTTGTACTTGGCATTTGATTTCTCAAGAATGTCATGGACCTGCTGGCGAATATGTTGGATGCGCTCAATGAAGCTGGTGGCCTTATCTGTTTCGGACTGGACATGAGCTGAATTCATGTGAGTAGCTGCAAGTGGCATGGCCACATCAATGGGGCATAGTGGCTGGAATCCCAAACCCACCTGAAAAGGGCTATGGCCAGTGGAGCTGTGAAGAGCTCGATTGTAGCTGTGCTGAACGTAGGGGAGGCTCTCGTCCCATGTGCGTGGATGCTTTGAGTTATACATGCGCAGAATGTGCACAATCATCCTATTGACAACCTCTGTCTGGCCATCAGTTTGAGGATGGAAGGCTGTGGACTTCGTGAGTTTGGTGTCCAGCATTGACCAGAGACTGGACCAAAAGGTGCTAAGAAACCGACTGTCCCGATCTGAGATGATAGACTGTGGGATCCCAAAGTGCACCCACACTCGTTCAAAGAAGAGTTTAGCAGTGGCTTCTGCTGTGATATTCTTCTTGCAGGCCATCATAATGGCCATCTTTGAGAACCTGTCGACGACCACAAAAACACAGTCATTTCCATGCTTAGTGGAAGGAAGGCCTGACATGTAATCCATGGAGATGGATTCCCAAGGTCGACTAGGGGTAGGCAACGGGGTATAGAGGCCTTGCTTCTTAATGGTCGGTTTGGCAATGGCACAGGCAGTACATGATCGGATGTACTTCCCAACATCCTGTCGAAGATTCGGCCAATAGAAATAGTTTTGCAATACTGCCACTGTTTTCTCGACCCCGAAATGCCCAGCAGCCCGACTGTAGTGTGCTTCCCAAATCATCTTGGCACGCTCGCTTGAAGGAACACAAAGGTGACCGAGGTGGCATAATAGGGCATCCTGGAGGTGAAAATCTGCAACCTGCCGACCCTCCAAGAGTGTCTGGTATGTGTGGCCGAATTCTGGGTCGCTTTTGTAGAGAAGTGGCCAATCAGAAGTCTCGTGCCCGCAAGAGTTGAGCACGGTGGTTAGCGCCATGATCGGTGGTCGACTGAGGCAATCTGCAACATTATTGGTGCTGCCCTTTTTATACTTGATATTCAAGTGAAACTGTTGCAGGTATGTAGACCACTTCTGATGGCGATCATTCTGCAATTTCCCTTGGGTCTGTATGAACTGCAGAGGTCGGTGGTCTGTGTGGATGACCGTTTCCTTCCCCAAAATGTAATGCTTCCATTGTCGGCAGGCCTGTACAATGGAATACATCTCTTTATCATAAGTGGGGTACTTCCGGACTGTGTCTGAAAGTGTTTCACTGTGATATGCCACTGGATGTCCATGTTGAGTAAGGACTGCCCCAATAGCATAGTCAGAGGCGTCTGTCTCGACCTCAAATGGTTGTTGTAAATCTGGTAATGCGAGCACTGGTGCCGTGCAGAGGCGATCCTTCAACTCCCTGAATGCCTTCTGTTGAGATTCAGACCAAAAGAATTTTGCTTTCGCCCCGCCCTTGGTGACTTGACTCAAGGGCCAAGAAATATGAGAAAATCCCAACACAAACCTGCGGTAGAAGTTGGCAAGACCTAGAAAGCTGCAGAGCTCTGTTAGAGTGGTTGGAGAAGGCCAATCCCGAATGACTTGGACCTTGGCTAGATCGACATGCACCCCCTGTTCATCAATGATGTATCCCAGATACTGAACCTCGGTCATGCCAAAAGTGCATTTCTCCAAATTGGCACATAGCTTGTGTTGCCGCAGTGTTTGGAGAACCTGTCGGATGTGGTGCAGGTGCTCTTCCCAACTCTGGCTGAAGATCAGAATGTCATCCAAGTATACTACTACAAAGGAGTTGGTGAATGGCCGCAAGATGTCATCCATTAGCCTCATAAAGGTTGCAGGAGCATTCGTCAATCCGAAAGGCATGACCAACCATTCGAAGAGGCCCTCCTTGGATTTGAAGGCAGTCTTCCACACATCTGAGGGTTCAATTGGTACCTGGTGATATCCTGACTTCAGATCGATCTTGCTGAAATATTTCGCCCCCTTTAGTTGGTCTAGGAGGTCATCAATCCGCGGGATCGGGTACCTATTACGAACAGTGATCTTGTTCAGCGCCCGATAGTCAATACAGAGTCTCCACGTCCCATCCTTCTTCTGTACCAACACTATCAGGCTCCCACAGGGAGAAGAACTCAGACGGATGTGACCTTTCTGCAGGAGCTCCTGAATCTGCCTCTTGATTTCATTGTTCTCCAGAACGGAGCGCCAATAAATTGGTCCATTGGGTAGCGGCGCACCTGGGGTCAGATCGATGGAGTGCTTGACTTGACAATGCAGAGGAACCCCTGCCGGGGAGGTGAAGATGTCTTCGTACTCCTCCACAATCTTGTCCATCTGCAGCTGCCGTGCAGAGGGACCCCGTTTGGAGGCCGCGGCCACTGTCTTCTTCTTCCCTTGAGGGCGTATCATCAGGAAAACAAATTTCCTGGTTTTGGAAATGATCTTACTGCATTGTTTTGCAGTAATCAAAGAGATGGCGGCAGGTGGTGCTACCTCTGGTATCCTGAACAACTTATTTCCCAATGTAATAATAACAGCACGGGGCCTTGATTCATACACAGCATGTCGCTTCCACAAGTATGGTTGTCCTAGTAATACATCACAAACTTCAAGGGGAGCAATGTCACACAATACCTCATCCGTGAAGGGCTTGATGTTGTATGGAAGGCGACACTGCTGGCTCACGCGAAGATCTCGCCCTTGGTGAAGCCACCCAATGGTGTATGGTTGTGGATGTGCTGTGGTCGGTAAGCCCAACCGCTTCACTACCTCTGCCGAAATGAGGTTCTTTTGACTCCCGCTATCAACAATGAACTGTATCGGGGAGCCCTTTACCCACATCTGGGAGTGGAAGAGATGCTCCTCCTCCTCTGGATCTTCGGGTTCATTTTTCTGGATCTTTGCGGTAGCAACAGTGGCGCTGGGATCCGCATCAATGATCTGCTTCCCTTTTTCATACCCCTTATCGGGTTCTGACTCAGAGTCGGAACATGCATCTGATTCTGAAACCTTTAGCTCAGCCACCAGTGACTGCTTGGCCCGACACTCACTTGTGTTGTGAGTGGAGCTCTTATGGAACTCGCACCATTTTCCAGTGTCCTTTCTCGGCTTCGCGGCGTTGCTCTTTGCTTGCAGCTTCGGCTGGTTGTCTTGGGCTGTCCCGCCTTGGCTTTGTCCTTTGTTCTGTGGTTTAGGGGAACCTTTCCCCTGCTTTGGATTTGCAGATCCAAAGTCTCGCTTCTTTTGTTTAAACTTCTGCTCGACCTTGACGGCATACCGGTATGTTGCGCCGAGCGAGGGGATGTTTAGGAACTGTATTTCTTCCTGGATGTACTTGTGCAGGCAGCCACGGTATTTGAGTATCAAATGTTGCTCCGAATCCTTGATACCCAACTTTGTGCGAAGGGTATGGAAAAGATTGGTGAACTCCGGCACGTCTTGGTCCCTTCCCTGCCGCAGCGTGGTCCACTTTATGTATTCATCCTCATAGCTTCCGACAGGGTAGTACTGCTCCTTGATGGCATCCCGGAACGAATCCCAGGTGGGTGCGGCTGAAAATAGTGAGCCAGTACTTTCATCCTTCTGCTCGCAGTAGGTTTCCCACCAGTCCTTGACGTGGGGGGCTGCTTTGAGAAGAGCAAAAACAATCTTTTCCCGACTCGAAAATTCATGAACAGAAAAATAACCCTCTAGCAGATTTAACCATTTATCTACGGCATCGGCGTCTATCTGACCCTCGAATATGGGGATTTCAAAATTAACTTGTACCTTAAAGGGTGTGGCGTTTCCAGAGGAGCTGCTGGAAGCCGATGCGCCGCTTCTGGGTAGCCGCTGAAGGATCTGCGCAAAGCTGTCCATCATCGCGTTCCGTTGTCGCTCGAGCGCTTCTTCGAGCAAGATTTTGATGGGATCTCCTGCCCCCTCATCTTTCTTCTCGTCCACCATGGGAGGCCGTCGGGATTTGCGAGGCTGGTCTTGCAAAGGTTCAACCAGTTCAAGCCCTAACTCCTTATATCCCGACCTTGTTGGGGACATGCAAAGAAAAACAGAGAAAAAGCAGACCGCTCTGATACCACTGATCCAGGTTTAAACATGAACGCAACAAATTACAGAGATAACCATATACACAAAGATGCAGCGGAAATAATACTTCATTTCATTAATGGAAAATACTGAAATATGCTTACAAACAGAAATGGAAATAAACTAGCTAGGGCGATGGTAGCTTATCTCTGAGAAGAGATGTGATGGCTACATGCCTCTGAACTGTGTTACAATGAGGCTCGAAGGCCTATTTATTGTTGAGAAACAATGGAAAAACCCTTAACATTCCAAAACCTAACCCTAGGAGATGAAACGCCAAACTGTGGGCCCCGTTTGGGGGTAAGTTGGTACATCAACTTCCCGGGGTCGTAACTTTGGCATATGATCTCCGTTTGACACGTACAATAGCTCATTAGAAAGATCTATCCGAGCACTATCATTGTTGGAACGGAAACACCAGTCCATTCCATGGACTCGAGTTGCCCCCGGATTCCCCAAAAAACGTCGTTTAGGGCCTCAAAACGGCTCCGGAAGTTCAGGATCCGAAAAACTGCTAAAAATAGTAAGTTGTGCTACAATTAAGGAAACTGAAAATGCTGAGAAAGACAATGGTGGGGGTCCAGGTGGACTTGGCAGGTGGCCACCAATATCCACCTGGATCAATTGGGTGAACTCCTTATTAAACTTGTTTTGTTTACATGTTTGACTGTTATGTTTTCTTTGAATTTCCTCAGTGTCTATCTATTTTAGCAATCTTATCGATCAGTTGCATAAGTAACATAGGAACATCCATGCACATGAGTCTGTAATACCTTTAACTCTTTATCCTGGATAAATTCCATATCAACAGGTTACAAGCTCCTAGTTCAAACAATATTGCCAGAACTTGACGATGAAGGAAAAATCATATTGGAACCTGAAGAAGTCACAGAAACAAGAACTCGATAGCTACAAAATCGATCAATTTTGGAGTATCTCATCAAGTGGAAGAACTTACCCGTTGAACATTCCACATGGGAGGATGAGAATTTTATACAGAAGCATCCAGAGCTACTCAAGTGTTGAGCACAACACTTTTTGGAAGGATAGAGGCATGTTAGGTCCCTATAATACTAGTGATTCCCCCATTACTATTTCCATTGTAGCCCTTATCATTATTGTTGTGCTCCTATTGTCCCCATATTGTTATTATTGTGCCCCATAAAATCCCACTATTGTTATTGTTGTGCCCTTATATTCTTATTGTTTTTATATTGTTATTGTTGTGCCCTTATATTATTATTGTTACTGTTGGGCCTTAGTTTTGATCTTATTTTTGCTCTAAGAAACTCACTAATCCATCTATTTTCCATCCATTTTCCCTTCATTCATCCCATTTTGATGTATATTTGATATCCATTCAGGTATTTAATTTTAATTTTTCAATTTCTAAAGTTTTTATGAAAGTTTGGTTTTTAGTGCAAAATTGGCAGATTCAGAAATTCCCGTAATAGCTCTATGGTTGATATGGTTGCATGACACTTGGGCACGAATTGAATGCATGGATGGATAGCTTGGGAACTAGGACTAAGCCAACTATTCTTAGTTTGAACAGAAAAGGCTTTATTAGGCCCATTTGGTGCTAGTCAATCATGACTAGTCATTCAGAAATCCCATAGAAATAGGACAGTTTTGAGATTCTATAGGATTGGTCATATTTCTTGGGATGGGAGTAATGAATTCGACTTAGATAGGTGGATGAGAGTAGATGGGTTTGTTTGAGTGAATATAGATCAGTTTGTTTCATGATACTTCTTATTTAAGAGCCAAAACTTTGATGACTTATGTATTGACTTATTATACTTTTATGTTGTGACACCTTTGGATTGAAGAGTTAATTTGAAGACTTGTGTTGTTATTATTTTGATATTAAATGCTATGGATGTGTGACTGAATTTGAGCTTCTGATATCACCTCTCAAGTGTGCAAGGCAAGGGTGGAGGGCCCCCATTCCAAGCTAAGTACACTTCCTTGTTAACTAGTTTTATTTCTTGTAATCTGGTTATTGTAGAACTGGTTTTCAAAGCTTTATTTCAGATTGCTTTATGGTTCATGCATGGTGATTGATTTCATTAGTTCTTAGCTTATTTATCACTTTATTAAGTTGGAAAAACAAGTGTTCAAGTTGAGCATCCCTTCTACTAAAATGATGAATTAAAACTAATTTCCTTTGTTTGCATGCAAGTAGTTTCTTATTGAGATTTTGATATTGAGATGAATGAATTATGATGAAATACCTTATGTGTCTCTTAAGTTAAGAGCTTCTTTCATTAATAATTTATCCATCTTAAGTTCTTGGTTTTAACCTCTGATTCATTAAGTGGTAATTGACGCAAAAGTGGACTTCTTGAGTCAAGAACCATTTCAATGTTTTTCCTCTTTTAAACTAATTGAATTAGAGTTGTAGGATGTATTACTTTAAGCTTTTGAATAACTTATCTTTCAAGGTTTGATTACATCTGATCTTCACATATAGTGAACTTGCCTCAAAGCATAAACAACCCAGATTGATAAGAAATATTTGTGTTAATTTAGGTACACAAATTAGCTCAACATTTTGGCGCCATTGCAGGGGAGGCAAATATCGGCATAGTCAATAGAAAGATAAATTTCAAAACAAACAAAAACATTAGTTACATCCCTTTTTAGTTATGTTTCTTTATGCCTAGATATAGAGATCCTCAAGGTAGATTTATTAAAAACCCCCACAAATAGAGATAGGATCATCAAACACACCAGTTACTGGTAATCCAATAATTGAGGAATTGGCAGAAAAACAAAGAACGGGACAAAGATTAACTTTGATTGAGAGGCAAACTTTGTTAGCTTGGGAAGCAAAGAAAAAACAATCTTCAATTTCTTGAAAACAAAAAGAAAATATCAAAGGAAAATAGCTTGTCTTTCTATCCATAAATCCACCTATCTTTCAACAATGTGAATCTCCACTCAAAATTGAAACAAATCAGCCAATGGCAGAAGAGGAACATGGATCTGTTATTTTCACTCCTGAACAACGAGCTGAATATGAAAGACAACAAAGAGAATGGAGAAGAAAGAGAGAGGAGGAGGCAAAACAAGAAAATGATAGAAAGATAGAAAACGATCGGAAAAGACAAGAAGATGGTAATGATCAAGAGGCTACCTTTGGCTTTCCAATAGTAGACACAAGTGAAATATTAGGAGAAGGAGTGAAAATGAAAAATATTCCACCTTCTGTATTGCCAAATTTTTATGGAATGTCCACGGAAGATCTTGATGCATTTATGTTTGAATTTGATATTTTATGTAGAACATATGGATACACTGATGACATTCATAAACTTCGTCTTTTCCCTGCAACATTAAAAGCAACAGCTTTAAAATGGTTTATGGGTTTAGGAGAACAAACAATAGCTTCTTGGGATGATATGAGATCAGTATTCCTTAAAAAATATCAAGCTTATTGTAGATCTAGAGATTCAAATGAAGATGTTTTCAGAATGACACAACAAGAAGATGAAAGTTTAGAAGAATATTTGGAAAGATTTGCATATAATCTACAAAAATCTAAACAACACTCTCTAAATCAAGAAACCATTCGAACAATCTTTCTCAAGGGTATACGGGATGAATACCTTGACATTTTGAATGTGATGGGTAAAGGAGACATTTCAAACCTACCATTCGAAGAAATTGTTGAGTTATGTCAAAAATATTCTAGAGGAATATCAAAAACAGGAAAAAGAGAAGCAAGTTCAAAAGCAGCAAAGTCAGCTGCAGGAGGGATAACAACAGCTGAAATAGGAAGCTTATTGGAAAACTTCAAAATAGACCTTTTGAGTACATTAGGGAAACAAGTAGATGTGCTAAAGGCAAACAAGAAGAAAGAAGAACAAGAACAAGCTATAACAATCTTTTGTTCCAAATGTAGAAAGAAACATCCATTGAGAGAATGTCCTTTGGATAGTATTTAGGTTTGTGGTCTTTGTACAGAAAATCATTCCACAGAAAATTGTCTAAGATTGAAAGAATTACAAATGAACTCAATGGAAGAAGTGCCAGGAATAGAAGGTTTTTATTATGTAGCACCACGAAGACCATGGCAACCTAGGATGCCTCAACAAAATCAACAACAATTCCCTCAACAAAATTACCTCTATCCACCTCAAAATCCTTGGACCCCTCCAATGCCATGGAAAGCTTGGCCTCCACAACAATATTCACAACAACCTGCACAAGGTTGGAGAGGATATGGTTATGGAAACCAGCCACCTCAGCAGTATCAACAACAATACCAGCAACAATACCAACAACCATTTGCATATCCACAATATTCACAATCCATATCATTTCAACAACAACATTCTGCATATCCACAATCCATGCCATTTCCACAGGAGAGTCCACCACTGTTGTCGACCCAACCACAACAGTTACAGCTACCCACAAATCAACCTAGACCAACTCAATTACCAGCCCAACCAATGGCAAATCCGAATAATAAGGTGGACAAATCTGCATACACTGTAGAGGAAGCAACATGTTTTCCCACATATTCGATTCTTCCTCTTAATGATGTCCATCTAAGGTCTGGAAAAGTGCTTAAAAAGGATTCTCCTCCAATCATAGAAGAACCAACTGAACAAGGAGAATCACCTGAAACATCACAACTGAGATACAAATTCAGAAAGGAAAAAACAATACAACACAAACACCACCTTATCCTGAAAGGTTAGTGGAACAACAAAAAGAAATAACCTTCCTGAATTTGATATTTTAGATGAGCAAAAAAATGCTTATGTAAAAATTCCTTTGTTGAAGGAAATTAAAGAAATACCAATATATGCTAAAACAATAAAGGAATTGTGCATTAAGAAATCAGGGAAAAAGAAGAAGGATCCTACTACAATCCAAGTCATTGGTAAACTAGCAAGCCTCATGTCTACTCAAACCATAGTAGAGAAATATATTGATCCTGGTATCCCTGTGGTTACTATATCAATAAATAATTTCTCAGTACCAAACACATTAATAGAATTGGGAGCAGCTATAAATGTAATGACAATGGAGACAACAAAAACTCTGCATTTAAACAACATTAGATCAACTTCTACAATTTTATAACTAGCAGACAGATCTAAAGTTGTTCCTGAAGGAATAATAGAAGATATCATAGTCTCTTTGGATTCATGGGAGTATCCTGTTGACTTCCTTATCTTGCAACCAAAAACAAATTAGGGAGGACATCCTCTAATCTTAGGCAGACCATGGTTAGCTACCACTGATGCCTTCATAGGATGTAGATAAGGAAGCATGATTATTTCACATGGAGATGAAAGGAAACACATTGCTCTTTATTCACCTGCACAATCAACTTCTTTAGAATCAGTGCTTGAAACTCAAGAAAAACAGCAAACTAAATCAGTTTTAAGTATAAATCAATTCTTTGATTTTAGAGAAGAAGAAGAGAATGAAGACTTAATGGATCTTTTCATTTCAGAACCAAGTATTTCAGAGTAGCTTAGAGAAGTCCAATATGAAGCTGCAAGTAACCTTTTGAATCAATGCTTTCAGGAAACTTGTACTGTTCAAACTTTGCGGAATTCTTTTATAGACATCTTTCCTGTAAACACAATCTCCAATTCAACAATAAAAACAATTGAGGTATATCCTGGAAAACATTTAAACATTGGAAACCAGTTGCAATCAGCACAAGAGCAAGAGGCAATTGCATTATTACAGAAATATTCAAAAGCTTTTGCCTGGGATTATACTGACATGCAAGGAATCCATCCTAGCACATGTATCCACCACATCTATACAGATGATCAACTCAAACCTATAAGGCAACCTCAAAGACGAATGAATCCCATGATGAAAGAAATAGTGAAAGAGGAACTGCAAAAATTGTTAAATGTTGGATTCATCTATCCTATTTCAGATAGTCAATGGGTTTCTCCACTGGTTATTGTACCAAAGAAAAATGGAAAGTGGAGGGTATGTGTGGACTATCGGGAACTAAACAAAGCTACACTAAAAGATCATTTTCCTCTACCATTCATTGATCAAGTGTTAGACTCATTAGCTGGAAAGAAATTTTTCTCCTTCTTGGATGGGTTTATCGGATACAACCAGATAAGAATAGCAACAGAAGACCAAGACAAGACAACATTCACTTGCCCATGGGGAACCTATGCATATAATGTTTTGCCATTTGGTTTATGCAATGCAACTGCAACTTTTCAACGAGCAGTGCTTGCAATATTTGCTGATCTAATTCATGAATGTGTAGAGGTTTATATGGATGACTTCACAGTTTATGGAAACACATATAATGATTGTCTAAATAACCTTGAGAAAGTTCTAAAACGATGCATTGAAACAAATTTGTCATTGAGCAATGAGAAATGTTATATGATGTTGACAGAAGGAATAGTTCTGGGACACCATATTTCCGCTTCAGGAATTAAGGTGGATCCAGCAAAAATCCAAGTCCTAGTTAACTTAATGCCTCCTACAACACAAAAAGAGGTAAGAAGTTTCTTAGGTTATGCAGGCTATTATAGACGATTCATTGAAAAATTCAGTAAAATAGCCCAACCGCTCTTCAAACTATTAGCAAAAGATATTGAATTTCACTGGACAAATGACTGTCAAAATGCATTTCAAATTCTGAAAGAAAAATTATCAGTGGCACCCATTCTCCGTGGGCCAAACTGGTCTTTGCCATTTCATATGTCAACTGATGCATCTGATACCGCGATAGGTGCCTCTCTTGGGCAGAAAGAGAACTTGTTCAATTATGCAATATACTTTATAAGCAAGAATCTAACACCTGCAGAATTGAACTACACAGTCACAGAGAAAGAAATGTTAGCCGTTATACATGCAGTAAACAAATTCAGACACTATATAACAGGATATCAAGTTTTCATTCATACATATCATTCAACAATCAAATACTTGATGAATAAACCCATCACCAATGGAAGAATAACAAGATGGTTACTGTTATTGCAAGAATTTAATATCACAATACAAGACCGTCCAGGCAAGGAAAATCAAGTGGCTGACTTTCTGTCATGCATACATTCACCCAACGATCCAAATCCAGTTGTAGATAACTTTCTAGACGAACACCTGTTTGCCATAACAGTAAAAACACCATGGTTTGCAGACATTGCAAACTATTTATCTTCTGGAAAGTTTCCAACTCAATTCTCTAAAAAGCAAAAATGAAAAATTGTTAGAGAAAGTTCTAGGTATAGTTGGGTAAATGGTGATTTATTTTATACTGGTTCAGATCTGATGATTAGAAAATGTGTGCGAGAAGATGAAATATTAGACATTCTGAGAGCATGTCATGATGAACCATGTGGTGGTCATTTTGCAAACAAACAGACAACATATAAGGTGCTGCAATTGGGCTATTACTGGCCATCCATCTTCAGAGACTCTAAGGCATATGTCAAGCAATGTGACAGTTGCTAGAGAACAGGGAGACCAATCACATCAGATGAGATGCCTCTCAAGCCACAAGTCCTCATAGAACCATTTGAGCAATGGGCACTTCACTTTGTTGGACCTATTAATCCACCATCAAATGGAAAGAGGTACATCCTAGTATGTACTGATTATGTAACCAAATGGGCAGAGGCTAAAGCAGTGAACAGGACAACAGAAGATACAATGGTCACCTTTCTCTTTGAAGAAATCTTTGTCAGATATGGAGTACCTAGACAAATTGTAACAGATCAAGGGGCACAGTTTACATCAAAGCTGGTATGAGATCTAACAGAGAAATACAAGATCAAACACAGGAAATATACACCATATCATCCTCAAGCAAATGGTCAGGTTGAATCAACAAATAAAGTCCTAGAAAATATCATGACTAAAACAGTACATCTGAACAGAAGAGATTGGTCTGAAAAATTAAAATATGCACTATGGGCCTACAAATCACATGGAAGAATACAACTGGTTTTAGTCCATACCAGTTAGTATATGGAAAAGAGGCCTTATTGCCTATAGAGTTTCAGATACAAACATACAGACTAGCAGCTGAACTAGGACTAGACCTGACTGAAGCACAACAACAGCGGATCATGGAACTGAATCAATTAGATGAGCATCGTCAACAAGCCATAGAACATACTACATTGGTGCAACAAAAAAGAATGAAGTGGCACGACATATATATCAAAACAAAGACATTTCACAAGGGAGACTGGGCATTACTTTTTGACTCCAAATTCAAAGACTTCAAAGCAAAGTTCACAACACACTGGCTAGGCCCATATGAAATTGACGAAATCTTTGATAATGGAGCAGTAAAGATCAGGACAATCGACCAGGACTCCACCTCATTTATAGTGAATGGACATAGGCTCAAAGTTTATAATAGGCCTATCAGTAAAGAAGCATTTATGAAACAACTGATAAAAGATACAGAACTGGAAATCATGGCACACCAGGCTCAACCATCTTCCAGTCTTGTAGTTGAATAATATATATATATATATATATATATATATATATATATATATATATATATATATATAAAATATAAAAAAACAAATAATTTGTTTGCTAGTGAAAACCAGGAAACTGGCACTAAACAAACACGAATTCATAGGGGAAAACCAGGGCAACTTGGAATCTATGAATTCCTTATTCTTGTTCTAATGTTCTCACATAATTTCAATGCAGGAACTCTCCACAGACAACTGACTTGAGGAAAAGTCACATCCTAAACAAGGGGGAGAATTGCATAAGATTTTTAGTTGGAAAGCTGAAGTATAGAAGGAACTTGTATTGTCAACAGAGGGACCTGAAATAAGAAATCATTGCAGAGGGACCTGAAAGACTTGCCAATGTCAAAACAACATGTACATATTCCATACGCATTGCAGAGGGACCTGAAACAAGAAATCATTACAGAGGGACCTGAATAACAATTCAAGAACCAGAGCATGAAGAAAAAGGAGCAGCAATAAAGTTTACTTTTCAATCCATCTACAACATTTGATCAATTGATTTCATCCCACTTGTACATACATCATCTAGGGGATTATATGTATAGTCATTTTGTGCTTGAAAATTTAAATTTTTCTTAGAAATTTTTAGTCTTTGTTAAGTTGAAATTAGTACCTGAGGATATTCATTATCATTTCATATCCTATATTCCCTATACATACGCTATAACCCTTATACATCATATTCCATTTCATCTCCATACATATTCCCTATTTATTTCATGATCATTAACCCCTAAGTATTTTTCTTTAGAAGCATAAAAAGACCAAACTGGGACAACTTTTCAACCTGCACATACAACTCAAGAATTAGTAATGGTGATAATTTTAAATATGACCCAAGATGGTCATTTTAAAATTATAAAGATGTGCATATAATCAAAACAAAAAAAAATCATGCGCTATATGAAAATCAAAGAAAATATATGCCATAGTCCAAATGGTTTGCATGCGCTATAGTCATACATATATCATAACCCAAAGCGCATATATATGATATAAATCAAAGCATATATATATATATATATATATATATATATATATATATATATATATATATATATATATGGCATAAACTAAAGGCATGTAAGGAAGGGCACATATAATATAAGGTATGGTGTATAAAGGGAAGGCCACATGCAAACCATATGGCACGACTGCGTATATAAGTGGTAGCGGGGTATTGTTTAAATGATAACTGCACATCAAACTCATTGCAATACGAACACATTGTTAAACATCATTGCATATGAGAACGCATGAAGAGCACGGGTATGAATACACGATGGTGGCAATCATATTGTATGCAGCCACAGGTTAAGCACTGAATGACACAACATCAATGAAATGACAAATCCCGGCCAGCACACAGGTACGGGGTAAACACCGTGGCATGGTGACTGTTTGTCATTGGACTGTGCATTGTACAAGAGTTATGCGCATGACTTTCAAACTAAAACGATGATTCGGCCATCCTCATGAAACAGTCAGGCGACTAGTCAAATAGGACACCCATACCAACCACACACTGTAACACCAATAAACAAGAGTGCACAGTACACCCATGAAACGGTCATGGACTGACCGACGGTCCTTGCACTGTTTAACCTCATTCTTCATTGCCGAATAGCTCAGAACGATGGTGTTTGGAGCTGCAAACTAGTGAAAAGGAGATTGAAGCGGGCTTGAGCGGATTTAAGAAGGAAAATTATCCTAGCTTTAACAACAAGTGATCACTGATTTCGAGATTCATTAAGGTAATGGAATAGTTTGTTTAAACTCGGCAACTGTGGAGTATAGTTGTAAACTGTCTGTTATTAATGGTTAAATTATTCTGCCCTTGCCACCAGTCAGTTGAACGAATGAACAGGGATTTGGAGCGCCGTTTAACATTCCTCAGCGCTCGTTGACAACCAGGTAACGCCGAAACCACGCATTAACCCCAGCAATAAGTCGGTTGATTCACTGCGTAAATTATGGCATAAAACACTAGTGAATCGCGCAGAATTTAAATGTAAACTTATTGCATGGATAACACGTTAGGGTATGGAATCGCATGTGAAGTTTTAACGGCGTGCAGTGTTGTAAATCACAACAAAATCTATAAACAGAGGAGGCACCGAAATGTGATTTTTGTGGCGTGTTTGTGTTGATTGGCGCTGTTGGTTGAATGGCACTATTTGTTGCATGGCACTGTTGGTTGAATGCGCGTTGTTGGTTGAATGCGCACTATTGTTTGACTGCGCATTGTTTTGATTGCACATTTTGTTTTATTGCGCACTGTCCTCATTCATATAACTGATATATCATATGCTTGTGCATGGAAACGGCCGAATGGTAAACAAACTTAAGGCATGTGTCTCTGTTATGAACCCTTTTTGCTGCTGTGCGTCTTTGTTTTTACCAAAACAATGGATTGAAGTTTATGTGGGCCGAACGAGCCGTGTCATGGTTAAAAGAAGAGCTGTGCAATTTAGTTGTTCTGTAATGTGTCTAAGACCGAGCGTTGATTGCCAAAGGCAGTAGGGCCGAGCCATTTAAAATTCATTTTAAATGCGCTATTTAAAAAAAAAAAATTGTTTTGAGGCCGAGAGCATTTCGACGATTTTCAAATTTTTATGATGAGGCCGAGAGCCATGTGAATGCACTGCTAGTCAAAGCACTGTTTGTTTTTAATGATTGTATATACACAGTGAAAATATGGCTTGATTTTGGTACACAGTGTAGGGTGATGAGCATACATGGAACAATATGAAAAATTGTTTTCATATGTATTTTGTTTACCAGAACAGAGATTAGCATATTGACAGGGATATACAGGTGTTTGATTGCTTGAACATGGAGTTAAAACAGTAATGCTGCAGAGAAAGAGTAAACAGAGGCTAAAGAAATCAAAGTTAAATTGTTGTGAAGAGGAAGGTAAGCTTCTCTACTTTCAGAATTTCATTTTGAAAAAGAACAATAGTCCTAAATTTTTATTGTCAAGATGAAATTAGTAACAGCAGAAGCATACATTCACTAGTTTTAAGAAACAATGTCAGCCAGAGTAGAGCCAAAATTTCAGATAAAAAGCTGGGGGAAGGAAACTGTAGAAAAAATTTACCAAGCGGGGATGATAGGCTTTTTACAAAAATTTGATGGCCACTCTTAAGAGATAACCAGGGACTTAATAAATAATTTCAGTCAGGACCAGACACGGGTAGGAGATGTTATCATTCCTGTGACTCAAGAATATCTTTCCCAAGCTTTAGATCTACCCATGATAGGTGAGAAATATTACAAAGGCCTGCACTTCAAGGAGAAAGCATGGACTTTCTTTCTTGAGAAGAACCGGAAAGGGACTTTTGATAGAACAAAGGGGATACCAAGGGAACGGTTCAATGAACCATGGGTGAGTTGGTTTTGGTCATCCAGAAGTTTTTGACTTGTGATAGAGGATATAATGTTGCCCACTTGTATCATGTCAGGCTTCTACAGCATATTAAGGGAGATGATAGGATTAACTTGCCAAATTTACTATATAGGAGCCTCTTGAGAATGATTAAAACAGTGAAACATGAACACAGGCCTAAAGCAGGACAGATTTACCACCAAGAATTGATCAAAATCCTAGTTGAGTATCAGGTGAGGTCACAAGGCATAGTATGGAGAGAGTTCATGTCTAAAAATCAGTTCATTGAACAGATTAATGAAGTACAGGATAAAATAGAGTAGGAAAATAGAGGATTGATGAATTCACCCTTGTATCCCAGAACAAGAGCTAAATAACAAAATAACATGGCCATGCAGGAAAATGAAACATCTGTTATGTCTATTCCTAGAAGATTTAGGAATAAAAGTCCCATTGACTTAGACAAGGAAGTAGAAACATATTCTCCAAGACAACAAGAAGAAAATGACATTGCACAAGAAGTATTTGAGAGGGATTCTTCATATGATGATGTAGCAACAACATCATTAATGAAAACAACACAAGATTTTGAAAAAGAAATCAATTTGGGAAGAATCAGGGACTTAACTGACCAATTGGAAATTAACAAAATCCTGGAAAAACAATTAAAAGAGGAAAACAAGGCAAATAAGAAAGATAATGCTAAGTTGGTCAAGGAAAATGAAAAGTTAAATGAAGAGTTGGGGAGACTGAAACGGAAAAATGATCTACTTTCTAAGCAAGCATTTAAATGGCTAAAGGAAAAGAATGTGTGGCAGGCAAAGTATGAAAAACAGAAGGTAAAAGCAGCTTTGTTCATGGAAAGACATGACATCGGTTTGGATTGTTTGGTCAGGGCAGCACAAAAGGAAGCATCTACAGGTACAACATCTACTATAGAGAGAAGAAGATCAAAGAGGAGTAAGAAAGCATGGGGACATGCTTGATGATAAGCAAGGGAGAGATGTTGGGCCTTAGTTTTGGTCTTCTTTTTGCTCTAAGAAACTTACTAATCCATCTATTTTCCATCCATTTTCACTTCATTCATCCCATTTTGATGTATATTTGATATCCATTCAGGTATTTAATTTTAATTTTTCAATTTCTAAAGTTTTTATGAAAGTTTGGTTTTTAGTGCAAAACTGGCAGATTCAGAAATTCCCGTAATAGCTCTATGGTTGATATGGTTGCAGGACACTTGGGCACAAATTGAATGCATGGATGGATAGCTTGGGAACTAGGACTAAGCCATCTATGCTTAGTTCAAATAGAACAAGCTTTATTAGGCCCATTTGGTGCTAGTCAATCATGACTAGTCATTCAGAAATCCCATAGAAATAGGGCAGTTTTGAGATTCTATAGGATTGGTCATATTTCTTGGGATGGGAGTAATGAATTCGACTTAGATAGGTGGATGAGAGTAGATGGGTTTGTTTGAGTGAATATAGATCAGTTTGTTTCATGAGACTTTTTATTTAAGAGCCAAAACTTTGATGGCTTATGTATTGACTTATTATACTTTTATGCTGTGACACCTTTGGATTGAAGAGTTAATTTGAAGACTTGTGTTGTTATTATTTTGATGTTCAATGCTATGGATGTGTGACTGAATTTGAGCTTCTGATATTGCCTCTCAAGTGTGCAAGGCAAGGGTGGAGGGCCCCCATTCCAAGCTAAGTACACTTCCTTGTTAACTAGTTTTATTTCTTGTAATCTGGTTATTGTAGAACTGGTTTTTCAAAGCTTTATTTCAGATTGCTTTATGGTTCATGCATGGTGATTGATTTCATTAGTTCTTAGCTTATTCATCACTTTATTAAGTTGGAAAAACAAGTGTTCAAGTTGAGCATCCCTTCTACTAAAATGATGAATTAAAACTAGTTTCCTTTGTTTGCATGCAAGTAGTTTCTTATTGAGATTTTGATATTGAAATGAATGAATTATGATGAAATACCTTATGTGTCTCTTAAGTTAAGAGATTCTTTCATTAATAATTTATCCATCTTAAGTTCTTGGTTTTAACCTCTGATTCATTAAGTGGTAATAGAGGCAAAAGTGGACTTCCTGAGTCAAGAACCATTTCAATGTTTTTCCTCTTTTAAACTAATTGAATTAGAGTTGTAGGATGTATTACTTTAAGCTTTTGAATAACTTATCTTTCAAGGTTTGATTACATCTGATCTTCACATATAGTGAACTTGCCTCAAAGCATAAAAAACCCGGATTGATAAGAAATAATTGTGTTAATTTAGGTACACAAATTAGCTCAACAGTTACGTCGATTGTGATTATATTGTGACCCCTTAGACTCCTATGTATAGAAAGGAGGTTTTGTCATTTGTATCATCCAAGAATTGTTCATTTGTGTAATGTAAAGGAGGTTGCCCACTCGAAGAGGCTGATTTTGAAGTCGTTTATCTAACTTTTATATATTTTTGTGAGCTATTTTCTTAACACAGTCCTCCTCTTCAAGTCGACCTCGAAATGAAGTAAATGACACATGTTAACTTACTTATTTAGAGACACAAATCTTCATATACTTAGGTAAACTTATTTATGGAGGGAAACCACTATATATAGGCATGAAAGTACTTCACATTCCCATAGTTCAAAATTTTGATATCTCTCTAAAGTTTCGTTGTACAATGGTAGTTAATAAGTTTAGATCTCCATAGGGAGACAAGTTTGGATGTCTCTAAAATTCAGGTGTACAGTTACATTGAAGAATTCACATGTCACTACAGTTAAGATCCCTCTAAAATTTGGGTAACCAAAATCACACTGAAAAGTTCAGATATCAAATGGTTGACTACAATGATGCATGCAGATCTTGGTACAGTTTGGTGTCATGTCATCTAGACATTAGTTCAGATAAGGATATATAAAAGCATAGTATGGTGCCATAAGAAAGATCACTGCTCAATGTTATGAAGGAGTTGCATATCATAGTGATTATGTTGGCTCCAAGTATAAGTTTCAGTGTTATCTTAAGAAGAAGGATATCAGTGTTATGGCTTGGTGCTGTCATAGAAGTAAGGTCTAGATAATATGACAAAAAAAAGGACAACAGTAAGAAGATATTTATGATGCAATGAGGGTCGAAATCGAAGAAGAATGAAGAAGGAGGTTGACTGTCCAGAGGATATGTGTCTTGGCCTTGGAGTGGCAAATACATTAGGGGTCTTGGTCTTGGTATTCATTAATTATAATCTCTATTAGAAGAATTTATGCGGGTTTTCCTCTCAAAGAGTGAGAGGTTTTTGCCGTAGATCATAGCCTACATGTCGCATGTCTTATCTATTTATGTTCATGCATTGCCTACTGTTTGATGAAGACGAAAATTGATAATCTAACAAGAATAAGATCCTTATATAAAGAAGTAAAAATCATTCACAAGCAGTCACTAATAGAAGAGAAATCACCTAATGCTAATGCCCTAGATTTCTCAACAAGGTTGGGGGTGGAGATGGTTTTCTCCGAGAAGCCCTCAACATGTGGGTTGAGACAAGAAAATTCCTCAAGGGATGGTGAAGGAATTTTGAGGCATCCAAGATTGGTTTAATTTTGTGATCTTGGGATTGGTTTAGATGAGATCATGGTATGGTGAGGGTGGAGGTGGTTTAACCTCTAGATCCCCTTGGTTGTTTATGTATTGGTTTATTCCATGAGATCCAACATTCATGCTTAGAATATGGTACGAGGGTGATTAGTTGAAAGAAATATTTGGTTCAACCCAATCTATGATCGGGTGGTACGTGGAAGTCCTTGACTTGGTTGGCTTTTGCATATGGTTAATAACAGCTAAGTCCCTCTTGTTTTGATGAGTAAATGTACTTGTTATCATGTGGCTTAAATGGTTGTTCTATTATTGTTATTTATCTAGTTATAAGTATGGTTAATTGATAGATCTAAGTAGGGATCTCATCACATTTTATTCAATGAATGTCTGGTTAATGGATGTATGACCTAAATGGTGTTATGAAAACTATTGTGAGAAGGCATAAACCCTTTTTGTTAAATCTCAGATAAATGTTTATATCCTTATGTTTAGATATGCATTCATGACCTATAGGTTGCATGTTCACCATGTATTTGATGGAATTTCAGTCCTAGTTGGGAGAGGTTAGGTCAAGTCCTAGTTCAAGTTTTAGTTTCTAAGATTTGTTTCTTGTCACTTATCTTTTTTGAAAGTTACACCAAGTTCTAGGCAGAGGCATGAGTCCTGGCCCTGAAAAAGTGACTCAGAATTTGTAGTCATTGGCATAGAACTGACTAAAAAATTGCATAGTCACATGGAGGCAGCTTATCAGTGCAATTGGAGGGCTATAGTTTCATACATTCCTTGGCAAGGGAGTGGCTGAGGCTTTAGGTTAGTGAAAAAGAGAGTCATCTCAGGGGTTGGACAACCGAAGGGTTTGGATTGTTCCTAAAAGTCCTCTAGCACCTTAGGCAAGTCAGTAAGGTCTTAATTTGTCGACTCCATTTCCTTAAGGTCATATAGGAGGTTGAGTCTTATCATAGTGACCCTCAACTCATGTTTACCCTAGGAAATCCGGTGAAAGCAGGTAAATGTGGGAGGAGGTGGGTTACAGGGTGGTATCAGAGTGGGTTACACTCTTTTTGGGTAAAGTCTTATGTTGTCATGCGCGGGGTCATGGTGTACAGTTGATATGTTCATGCATGATGTTGTTATATTGAGATGATTATAATTATATATGTATCATGCTAATGTGAACTAATCTTGCAGATGAGATAAACCTCCCCTGAACATCAAGAAGGAATGTTTTTGATTTTGGTATCTATTTGGTTTATCTGACATGGCCTTCTTGCAAGAAGAAAAGAATCATAGATTACAAGCAAAATGGTATACTATAGTTCCCATGACTCTCCCTAAAAATCAATTGGGAAACAAGGAGGATAGTATTCTCCATGTTATAGCAGATACATAAAGGAATTTGAGGACAGAGATCATAAATTGCAGAGCGGACAATGACAGTTTGTTTGAGGCTCAGGAAATAATTGCAAAGGCTCAGGAAAAATAGGTCAATGTAGTGATTCTTGAAAGCTTTTCAGAGTTGTACAAATAGGGATAGCTAAGGATCAGTTAAGAGCGGGAAGAGAAAACTAATGAAACCTATGGTAGTAGGTCTTGGTCCAAACATAAGTTGGATAAAGGGATACAATCAGGGATGGCATATCACTGGATGCACCTGATAGGAGGACTGGTATGTATGGGCATCATTATAGTTCCTCATCCAAGAGACATCATCATAGTCATCATCATCATCATTCTTATAGGAGGGGTGAGTAATTACCTAAGGATTTCAAGAAAGTCAAGCCGCCTACATTCAATGGAGAGATGAAGAAGTCAGAAGATGCAAAGACACGATTTCTCAGGATGAAGAAATTTTTCAAATTGCATAACTATTCATAGAACATGAAAACCAATATAGCCACCTTCAGTCTCAAAGTGAAAGCAAATATTTGGTGGGAACATGTGAAGAAAGTTAAGGTAATTTGGTAAGAAGAGTTTATTTGGGATGAGTTTGAGAGACTCTTCAATAAGTACTTGACTGAAAGGTACTATGATGATACGGCTAGGGATTTTTATGAGATGCAAATGGGTTCTATGACAGATGATGAGTACACTAGTAGGTTCCTAGAGCTGTTGAGGTATGTTCCTTACCTCAAGGATGAGAAGGCTAAGATTAAGAGATTCATCAGTGGATTTCTAGCAGCATATAGAGACCATATTTAGTTTGATGAGCCTATAACATTGGGGGAATCCATCAGGAATCTAAAGCATTGTTATGAGCAATCAAAGCACAAAGTTGAGCCTAAGTGTGACTTGAAAGGAAATGAGAAAGTTAAAGGTAAGTGGCCAACGAAGCGAGGAATACCTCATGATGCAGGAGATAAAGAAAATGTGGTTCCTTACAAGAAGTTCAATGTAGTTGAGAGGGGAAATGGGTTGCGGTCTATAGAGAAATAAACTAGAGTTGATGGTATGGGATCATTGTAATGTTGGATATGTGGAAAAGAGCATAGAAAGAAGGATTGTCCATTGTACCAGGGTGGTAGGCCTTAGATCTATAGTTCTTAGGAGGCGCAGATAGTTGGGGATGTTGGGCATAACATTCCTCAAATTTATGTAGTTGTGGAAAACAAGAAGACATATCACGAGGCCTTCATTATTGAGATGGAAGGTAAGATATGTGGTCAAGTTGTTTCTATTTTGATTGATCCGAGATCTAATTATAGTTATGTTAATATTGACCTGGTGGATAAGTGTGGCTTGAGAAAAGAAGTTAATGCATAGTCTTGGTTGGTGCAGTTGGCTACAAGTACTAAGAAGAGAGTTCATCACTGAGTAAGAGCTTGTGCATTTGATTGAATGGTATGCTTATAACAACACATTTGAATGTACTGCCACAAGGATCATATAGTATGCTTTTGGTTATGGATTGGTTGTACCTTCATAAGACCAAAGTAGATTGTTATGAAAAAGATATTGAGTGTTTTATGCAACCAGATCACAAAATAGAAGAATATATAGATCAAAGACTTCAAAATTAGCCTCTTTGAGGGGGAAACCTACTTTAAATTACACAAATGAACAATTCTTAGACAATTCAAATGAAAAAAACTCCTTTCTATATATAGGAAACTAAGGGGTCACAATATAATCAGAGCCGACATAACAATAATAATATAAGGGCACAACAATATCAATAGTGGGCTTCTATGGGGCACAATAATAACAATATGGGGACTACTTGGGCACAACAATAATAATAAGGGGGATACATTGACAATAACAATGAGGGAATACACTAATATTGTATGGATCTAACATGCCCCTCTCCTTCAAAAAAGTGTTGTTTTCAACGCTTGAGTAGTTTTGGATGCTTCTGTATAAAATTCTCATCCTCCCATGTGGAATATTCAGCGGGTAAGTTCTTCCAATTAATGAGATACTCTGAAATTGATTGGTTTCGTAGTTGTCGAGTTCTTGTTTCTGTGACTGCTTCAGGTTCCAATATGATTTTTCCTTCCTCGTCAAGTTCTGGAAGTATTGTTTGAGCTGGGAGCTTGTCACCTATAACCTTCTTTAAGAATGAAACATGGAAAACTATGTGCACTCAGGGAGATGTAGGAAGCTCCAATTTGTATGCCATAGTACCAATGTTTTGCAACACCTTGTAAGGACCATGATACTTTGGTAATAATTTATTGTCCTTCTTAGCTTACTTGAGGGACATTTGTTTGTATGGTTGTAGCCATAAAAATACCCAGTCACCTACATCAAAACTTCTTTGCTTGCAATGTTGATTTTCCTGTTGTTTCATTCTATTCTGTGCCAAAGTGAGGTTATCCTTTAAGAGTTCGAGAACTCGTTTTTGATGCTCGATGTGATATTCCACTACGTGAACCTTAGAATTATTGTCCAAAACTTTTTAGAGATACAGAGAAATAGATGATTTCAATATTTGAACCTCTAGTGAACATAATTGTGCAATTATGCCCCGTTGTTATTTCTTTAGAAGCTTTATCATGTCATTAGAGCTGATTACCTTTCATTTTTTCTTTGCGATACCCCTTAATTCAACTTCCTTTCCTTCCCAAAAAAATTTCAAGAAAAGTTCTTGAAAATTAAAAGCCATCATACCCAAATATTGTAACCATTGGACTCCTAGTACAACTTCAGCACCACCCATTGGAATGGAAAGCATTGGACTATTCAATACATATTCTCCCATGGATAACTGGATATTATGGCACTTTCCAGAGAAATTTATGGTTCCTCCATTTGCAACCATCACTTGACACTTTGGTGCTGGATATAGGAAGCAATTCAATTCCTTGGCTATCTTATAATGAATAAATTATGGGTACTACCCGAATTAATCAACACTATTACCTTTTTCTTCTTGATATTTCCTTCTATATTTAGAGTTTGTAGAGTAGTAATTCCTGCCAATGCATTATAAGATATGGTTGATTTCATTTCTTCTTTCTATGGGGTTGGTTCCTGGTGTATATCCTCTTCTTTTAACGTTTCTTGTTCCTTTTCTTCCTCCTCTTTACAATATATGGAAATTAATTTCTTCTCAGCACACTTATGACCTTTAGTGTATTTTCTATCACAACCATAACAAATCCCTTTGCTTTTTTTTCTTCCAATTGTTGTGGTGTCAACCTTGTAGGTTATGGAAGACTAGGAGCAACAACACTTCCATCTTTATGGTTGTGAGTGGTAGGTTTCCTTGTTGCCATAATTTTGCTTTCAATTTTTCTTGCCAACCTAAATGTCATCTCCAATGAATCAGGTTCCGAAAGGCGAACCTCATGTTGGACGTTATCCTTTTAAGTCCCAATGAATACATCAATCCTATGCTCCTTTGGAATATCCTTTACCCTTATATTCAATTTTTGGAAGTCCTCAATGCTCTCTTCCATTGAACCCTTTTGTTTGAGATTTATCAAATGGCTAAAGAAGGTGTTGCTCTTTGTATCCTCATAATGTGTTATCATTTCCTCTGTAAAAATTGACCAAGTGACAACTGGTTTACGAGAACAAATCCATTAACACCATACAAACTGATTGGGTTCTAAATATAAAGTTGCAATGCGTACATTTTGTATGTGTTGCACATTATGGAGATCAAAATATTGCTCCATCTGTAGTATCCATGTTACTGGATCCTTTCCATCAAAATTCCTCATATCAATCTTTGGAATATGGTGGGTCTTCAATCAAATGTTAGATTCTATGAAATCATGATTAAGATTTCATTTGTTATCATCATGATTTTTATCTAATACCTTTTCACAATTATGAAGCATTTCTTGTAGCAACTTTGTAAAACCTTCCTTTAAACCTTCCATTTATGCTTTTAAACCATTCTTAAAATCCTCCATGTTGCCTTTAATTTTTGCTTCTATACCATCCATATTATATTTCATGCCATCCTCCAAAACTCCCATGTATGATTTTAAATGATTCTTTAAACTATCCATCTTAACTTCCATTTCATTTTTGGTTACTCTTTGTGAGAGCGAAATTTGTTGCACTTGGTCTCGTAATTTTGATATATCATGTTAAATTTCTTCCTCTTCTTCATGTTTCATAGTAGATATTTCTGGTTGCTTACTAGGTGTTTCCATTTTCTTGCTTCGAGGCATTTTGAAATCAAACAATGATATCTATGCTTCACTATGCCCTTTGAAACATTTCAAACTGAATTTTCAAACAAAAGTTATGCAATTAAAAAAAAAATACACACCTTTTTCTTTCTTTTAGGACCTCGATCTTGAAATGATTGTAACTTTGTAATTTCAAATCTCCAAGTTCTTAAATTTGTTCTTACGCTATCTCTTTGAGTCCTCTTTACAACCCCACAAGTATGATCGAGATTGGAGTTTTCAAGAAAGAGTGATGCCAAATCTCCCACAATGACATGATTATGAACTAGTTCAGTAGAGTGAAGTTGTATGGGATGCCACATGTCATTGTTTAAACCTTTGGCCCTGAAATTGATACCAACAAACTAAACACCATCCTCTTTTTGTCATTTTTTACGAAATTTAAATCCAATGCTTAGAGAGAAAGTTATGACGATTTTCCCAAGGTTACCCGTTTGAGATGGAATTTTGGAGCTTGAAAAAACCCTAACTTCCTGGGATCATATCTCCGCAATATAGGGAGGCAAGATCTAAAATTCATACACGAGGTTCATTAAGATTTCTACTCCACGGGGTTTCAATTTTAACTTTTGAAGCTTCATAGAAATTTTTTATAGAGAAAATGCCATGATGACCTGTTTGAAGAAAACAAACCCTAGAATCCAAAGCTTTGATACCAAATGTTATGCAACCAGCACACAAAATAGAAGAAGGGATAGATCAACGACTTCAAAATTAGCCTCTTTGAGGGGGAAAACTCCTTTACATTACACAAATGAACAATTCTTGGATGATTCAAATGAAAAAACCTTATTTCTATATATAAGTGTCTAAGGGGTCACAATATAATCAAGCCGACATAATAATAATAATGTAAGGGCACAACAATAACAATAGTGGGCTTGTATGGAGCACAATAATAACAATATGGGGACTACATGGGCACAACAATAACAATAAGGGGGCTACATCGACAATAACAATGAGGGAATTCAATAGTATTATAGGGACCAAACAGAGTGCCTGGATGATAATGGGGAAAAGAGAATTATCCAAGGAAAGAAGAAGCCTACATCAGTGAGGATGGTCACCACTATGCATGCTAAGCACAGTTGCAGGAAAGCATGTGTGATGTTTTCAGTCCATATATCTAGTGACAAGGGTAAGGATGTTGATGATGTAGAATCTTCAAGAGGTACCCTGTATTATAGTAATTTTAGGATGTGTTTCCAACAGATATTCCAGAGTTTCCTCCCCACAAGGAAGTGGAATTTTCTATTGAGTTTGTATTAGGGGAAGTGCCAACATCAAAGGCACCTTACAGGATGAGCACACTAGAGTTAGTAGAGTTGAAGTTATAGCTGAAGGAAATTCTTGATAAGGGTACATTAGGCCAAGTGTATCGCCTTGGGGTGCACTAGTATTGTTTGGAAGAAGAAGGATGGTACTCATAGGTTGTGCATTGATTACAGGCAGTTGAGCAAGATGATCAAGAACATGTACCCATTGCCGAGGATTGATGATTTGTTTGAACAGTTGAAGGGAGAAACAATGTTCTCGAATATTTATTTGAGATCAAGATACCATCAGGTACACATAAAAGAAGAGTAGATCTACAAGACTGATTTTAGGACCAGGTATGGGCATTATGAGTTTGTTGTAGTTCCATTCAGTTCGACTAATGATCCAACTACTTTTATGTGCTTGATGAATAATGTGTTGTGTCCTTATCTAGACAAGTTTGTTATTGTATTCATTGATGACATCTTGATATATTATAAGAATGAGGAAGAGCATGTCGAGCATTTAGCAACAGTGTTGATATTGGTAAGAGAGAATCGTTGTATGCCAAGCTTAACAAGTGTAGTTTCTTTCAGACAAAGGTGCATAACTCAGGACATGTTGTTTCCAAGGAAGGTATAACAGTAAATCCAGAAAAGATAAGGGCTATCATTGAGTGGGAAGCTCCTAAGAATGTGGATGAAGTTAGATCATTCATGGGGTTAGTAGGTTACTATAGGAGGTTCATTAGTAACTTATCACACATTGCATATTGTAACTCCCTCCTCCCACATCTACCCAAGTAACTAGCCAACCGAGGTAAACATGTGATGCGAAATTACTTTGATGTCATTCGACCTCCTAAGTCATGTTAAGAAAGTGGAACCAATGGAAACACACCATACATATTTTCAACATCAGCTACAGGACCCCTAAGAACCATCCCAACATTTCTAGTAATCAGTATCTAGGTCCCGTTTAGGTTTTAGACCTCTTGACCCCCAGATGCTCCCATGCTATGGACCTGATAGTATCTAGGAGGCTCTGGACATTCTCATGACAAGGCATGCCAGTGTCCACGGACTATTTTTCTCAGTACTGTGCTAGCGTCCCTGGGATTTGAGCCACTTTTTCAAGCCCAAGCCCAAGTCACTACCGAGAATTGAATGACACCTTTATAATAGAAGGATAACAAGGAAACAATGAGGCAAATGCAAATATTTAAACAAGCCCTTGACTGGACCCCTACTAGCCATGACAAGCATTTCGTCAAACATATCACTAATATGTAATCTACAAGTATAAATAACATATCTAAGCATAGGGTTCTCATACTTAGCTGAGAATTGCTAAGAAGCATTGATGCCTCAACACATT
Organism: Pinus tabuliformis; assembly: GCA_031772625.1. Lineage (NCBI taxonomy): Eukaryota > Viridiplantae > Streptophyta > Pinopsida > Pinales > Pinaceae > Pinus > Pinus tabuliformis. The sequence goes on from CM062809.1 coordinate 1,115,608,013, forward strand.
GGCTTCCATTTCATCCATTAGGTCATATATACATTGCTCATTCATTTACAAGTAAGAACATGATGAGAGCCATACATAGCTATTGTCATAAAACATATACATAACAAGCATAATAGCAACACAAATACCAAGGAAATAACAACCTTATAATCCACATATAAACCAATATAATACTCATAGAAATACAAGGAGAAATAACCTCATATTGATGATGCAAAATCCAAACTCGGGATCGGACTTCCATGTTCCACCTGACCGTAGAATGGTTGAGCCAAATATCTCTTCATCTATTCACTCCCGTGCCATATTCCAAGCATGAATGTGGGATCTCATAGAACACATCAATCTAAAACCATCCAAGGCTTCCAAAGGCCAACCACCTCAAACATAAAACAATGATTCCACCTCATGTCAGACATCGCAAACCATCGTCATATTGGTCTCTACCCAAGACTTCCAAGGCTCCAGAGCATTTGTTCCAACCAAGGCTTCTAGGACTAGTAACTCAACCCACAGTTGTCGTCAGGCTTCGAGAGCGTTTTTCCAACTAGGGCTTCCAGGAATAGTAACTCAACCTACCAAGGGTTTCCAGAGTGTTTTTTCAACCAAGGATTCTAGATCTAGTAACTCAACCCAAGCTGTTACAGGGCTTCCAGAGCGTTTGTCCAACTAGAGCTTCTCGGAACTAATAACTCAACCCAAGCTAAAGGAAACATGAGAACCAATCAAAACAATACAAGGAAATGAACCTACAATCTCCATGGCTATCTAGTAAATGGGAAGGTTAGGCAATCCATTGTCAATCCATGAAATCCTCCATGCCAGTGACAAATCATGACCAATAATCCACATGCATATGCCATGCATGCCAAAACTAGTGACGAAAAAATACATGCAACTCGGTACATGAAATCCAAATCTGCAGTAGTTGCTGATCCCGATGTCCTCTTGCACTTTCCTACTCTTTCTTTGCCTTGTTGATCCAAAAATCGAAGTATGCACACTCTCCAAGAGTGCTGCAAGAAAAATCTAAGTATCCAAGAGTATGAGAGAGCTCCAAAACTGAACTGAGCAAAGTCTGTGTACTGATCCTCAGAAGCCTTTTTATTAATGAGGCCTCTATTTTTCATCATTTTCCATTATTTCCTTCATTTTCCTCCTCACATGAAACCTGTGACCTTTCACCTACATTTTCTCCTAATTTCCATTATTTTCATAAAAATATGTGCCAAAAATGCCATTTGGCCTTTCCAAAGCCTTAGCCATTGCCTTTACCAATTTCCTTAGCCATATTAACCAAAATGAACACCCACACTAGGATGTCTTGCCCAAGGTTCAACTTGGAATAAGTGTCCCATCAACTCTGGTTATTATTTTGACTTTTATTAACTTTTATTACATGGAATTTTCTCCAGGGCTATTACACATATCCCATTACATATTTTCAGAGAAAAGGGAAGAAATTTGAATGGACAGAAGAATGTGCAACAAATTTTGAGCAGTTGAAGGAATTGTTGACGAATGCTCCAGTTCTTAAGATTACAGATCCAGATAAAGAGTTCATGGTGTGTGTCAGACTCCTATTGCAATAGGTTTCATATTTCATGATTGACTGTTTTACATGCAAAATATGTCATCTTGTCATGCTGCAAGGTTCCATATTTCCAAGAAGTTCCATTTTGAAGAATCATACCATTTTTGAAGAGTTTTACGAATAAGGGAAAGCCAAACAACTTAATCTTGGCTTCCCTAGGTTTAAATTGCTTGTTTTAGAAGATAGAGAATGAATATCTGTCCAAACAGCTTAAGCTTGGCAGATGAGTAGCTAGGTAGAGAAATGAAGGAGCCCAACTGCTTAATCTGGGCCCTTGGAAGATATAAGGGTACACTTAGATAAGAGGGCAGTCAAAAGAAAAGAAGATAATCAGGGTTTGCAAGTTCAAGTGCACCCAAACCAGAAGGAAGAAAAAATGCTAGGTAAGTAGGCTGGGTAAGTAGTTTTGTGCTTGCAGAATCAAGCTATGTGATCCATTTCATGTTTTCAAGTGTTATATCTATTCAGATCACAATTACGAGACAATTTTTCATTTGGAGGAGCTCAAGTGAGGCATGTCTAACTCCCCCTTCTTCTTATTCCCCAAATCATTCACTAACCTCCCGAAAGAGGTCAAGATCTGCTTGATATCTCTTAAGTTTCATCATTTGTCATATCATTGGCCTAAGTAAAGGTTTGATTTGCTTAGGAGTACTCTTATTCACTCTATAAGTCATTTTTCCCTTTTAAGTAGCCTAAGATCTCTAAACTTAGCGCTTTCTTCTCATTTTCATATTAAATTCTAACATTATTATGTAAATCCCTATCTATTTCCCCTTCCCCTTACTAAAAAGCACTAAATAGCTCCCCTATGCACATATTCCCATCCCCTGGCACTATAGCTCTATAACATCAGTTTGGGGAAATGCTGAGTTCATTTGGGGCCTAGCATTAGCCCTTCCACATCTTAACTTGGAGTTAGCTTAACCTCTGGTCAAACTAATAACCATTCCTTCCCCTCTCTTACCCATAAACCTTAATGTTTTACCCTGCGCACGCACATTTTCGGGTTTGGTTTAAATATTTTGATTAAACTGTACCCCTGGCGCACAAACCATGTAAAACCCACATTACCCACAAACCCAAAGTTCGAAAACCCCTGTCACGCAATATTAATTTAATATTCAGGTGGGCCCTTGCACATAAACCTGCCGCCAGGTCCACACTCCGTCAGCCCTCCGATCCGCCCTCCCAGATCCAACGGCCTAGGTGCATTTCGGAGCCACCCCGACGACCGACGCCTAGCCTCCGATAGGCTAGCGGTTTCCCCACCGTACAAAGGATGCGTGTCCACCTTTCATTGCATCGGAAGGGCTCTGACACATACCGCCCTCGTACAGAAGGCGGTCCGATAAAACCACAAACCGCCTTTTGTCTCTCCGCCCCATGACGTCAGCACCACGTCAGCGCTACGTCACCTCTGCGTCAACCCGCCACTGTTACGTGTCACTGCCACCGTATCTGCCTCCGTCCCTACTTTTCCACCGTGTCCTGTGCCACGTCACCCTGCCGTACTGCCATGTCGTCAAACCAGTTAGCTACCATGTCACCTAGCCGTACCGGGACCCACCGCTGATGTCATGCTGATGTCATCACCGAAAAGGCGCGAAGGGCGAAAATCGCAGCAAAGGATGCCCAGAATGAGAAACTGAGGCAGTTTTCGATGTGTGATTAGCACTAAACTAAGAAAAATTTATCAAAATGGAGGGCTTCTCATGGCTCGGCTACCTGCAAAACCCAAAAATTCGCGGGAGGCAACATGATTTCTTCATGTATGTTCATATTCAATCGGCCAGTGCTGATAGCATTCTAGAGGCCACAAAAAACATTTGCAGCAGCTATTTTTGCCTTGAAAGGGCAGAAAAGGGGCGACTTGACAATTTCAAGAGTATCAAAGGAAAGATAAAGCCCAGTTTAAATTAAAGAGTATCAGAGAAGTGACAAAGAGTATCAAATCGGCAATACCAAAGCAGGTGAGCATTAAAGGCCTCCATCAAAGTCAAAGAAGCAGTAAAGGGCATTTAAAGCTCATCAGATCGAGATTAGTGCACATTAAAGCCACCTAAAAGTAGCATAACCGCCTTAGAGGTGCAGATAAGAGACAAGACATAGTTATTGCAGAAACACTGTACCGAGCCACCAAGGACACCATATTAACTCATTTTGATACAGCTGCCTCCAGGACAGCTCAAACAAATATCTTCTTGCATTAATTTTAGGACAAGATTAGATTAAAGAACTCATTTCCCTCAGATCTGTTTAAGATATGCTGTAATAGATATTTTTGGATATTTTTTCTATATAAACCACCCTAATTCATTGTTTAAAGGGTTGGTTGATTGATAATCCTCATTCGAGACTTGCGCTGTATATTTTGAGAGCTCTATAATCAAAGACTGCTGGAATGCTTTGGATGAAGGACTGTCTGTTGTGTTATTTAATGGCCAAAGAGTGACTGTGGAATTCTTGTGCTACTACATGGCTCAATAAGTGTCTTCTTACCTCTATTTATAGTTTATATATGTTTACACCACCATTGTGTTACCATCTAAATAGCAAGAAAGAAGAATAGCTTAGGTTTCGCTTGACTGCACCCTATGCTCAGTTCTCGTTATTTTTATATGTTTTCTTCAGAAATGGTTATGAATATGCATACTTAAATGATCATGTTTACCCTGTTTCTTTCACATATGACTGTTATTTAGGAATTCTTGACTGCTCCTAGACAAACTTTCATTCACCATCCCTCGCTGTTAGCTAATGAAAGATTCTTAATTGCCTTTCATCTCTGACCTTCATTCCATATTTATTCCAGCTTGATATTGTTCTATGTGTAGCTATCCTGCTCTGTATTCCTCTGGTGACCAAGAAAACACAACAGCAAGCCCTAATCCATGACACCATGCCCAATGGTTTGAACTTCTCACTCTATGCATCCCAACTCTGCTTGAAAACATCATCCTTCCCACCAAAATCAAAACAAAACCCATGTACACCATAACTAGCCTAAAATCAACCATAAACAAAGTTAAATCATAAAGAGAGAGCCCTCTCTGACTGCAGGTAGGCTAGGACCTGCAGCCCAAAGATTGGTTTGTGGTTACCTCGGCCGTATCCCTTAAGGAGCCAAGGGACAACCTGAGTGATAACAGTGTGTACAAATTCCTACAAGAGAGAACATGGTGGAGTCTTGATGCAGGAGGGATAGGTGGTATGTTATGAGTCCAAGAAATTGAATGAGCATGAGAAGAACTATGTGACTCATGATATTGAGTTGGCAACTATCATCCATGCATTGAAGATGTGGAGACACTATCTTCTTGGGAAGAGGTTGTATTGATGTGCGACCATAGTGGATTGAGGTACCAATTTGACCAACTGAATCTGAATGCTAGGCAAGCTAGATGGTTGGCCACCCTTATTGAGTTTGACTTTCAGATCAGATACATCATGGGTAAGGAGAATAGGGTTGCAGATGATCTCAGCAAGAGAGTGTAGATGATTCATGTTGTAACCATGAGCTCTTATGGTACAGATTAACAAGATCAATCTTATCAAAAAGACAACATGATGACATGTACATGTTACAGAGGTAGGGTACAAGTGATAAGGATGTGCACTATTATCTCACCACAGATGGTTTGGTGAGATTCAGGGACAAGATTTATGTGTCGGTTGACAGTAGGCTCAAGAAGATTATTTTAGGGGAGTTTCATGTTAAGCCTTATTCAAGACACCTAGGATACAAGAATATGTTGAAAGCAGTGAAGAAGTTCTACTATTGGTTGAATATGAAGAAGGAAGTGGCAAAGGTCATGGCTATATGATTGGATTGTCAGCAGGTGAAAGCAGAGTGTAAGCATCCAGGTGGATTGCTCCAACCTATTCTAATTTGAGAATGGAAATGGGAGGTCATTTCCATGGAATTCATTATAGGCCTTTGTTATAGACATTTTTGTGCCTTACAGCTATAAGCATGAAATGTCCATAAACCAAGGGATCCTAAGTCCCTAAAAGTCTTGTTCCAGCTCCTAAAGAAACAAGGTCAAAAAATTACAGCTTCTCCCAGAAGTTCTCCACCAGAAACTGCTCAAAACTAGTCAAAACATGATCATTTCAGATGCTCCACTAGCTAGCTGCGTTGCAAAGCACCCAGATACACTGGCTAGGTGCATTTCAACGCACTTGAATGCACTACCAGGGTGCATTGAGCGGGAAATGACAAGTGGCAGAGTCATTCCACGAGGTGGAGAGACAATGGAAGCTTCCAGAATCTTCTCCAATGACACTTGCCTGACTGAATTCGACCAGTGATGAGTAAGAGGCTCTCAGTCTCCAAGTGGAAGCAAGAACTGACAGAGAGAAGCCACTAATCAATTCATGAGCTGACTCATCCTCTTTGCATACATCTATATATGGATCCCTCACCAAGAGATCTAGAGGCTGGAATTTTGTACATTGCAGAGAATTGCTGTTGGTTTTGTGATAGATATCAGAGTATTGGGTGATTTATGCTTTGTTGGAGGTGAAGAAGGGATTCTATGCTGGGAGGTTGATGCTGGATCAGGAATCATCGGTTGTAACTCCTCCTGGATCTTCTTGTTTTATCAATAAAACTATTTGAGTTTCTACTACATGCTTGTATATCATTGATGTGTGTTATATTTGTATGTTTAGCTTAAATCTGATCCTAAGCTTTTTATGAACATAAATCCATGTCTTTGTGTAGTTTTCTTCTTCTGTGAACTTGCAGGAACTTGGTGACACTGGGCAAGTGAGGGAGCAGATCGTTGGAAGCTGTCAAAGAGAAGAGAGATTGGATTAAACGACTAGCGCAAGACACAGGTTGGTTCATCTTACTCATCTTCATTTATAGTTCATAAAGGAGAATACAAGAGTATTTTTCCCTGTTTGTTTCTGAGGTCTCTGTCATAACCCAGTGGGATAGGGTCGTTCTGAATAGACACTTTTCCCGAAAACAAAATGGCGACTCCGCTGGGGATCGTGTCTAGTTAGTTTGTTTGTGTTTCTATTGTTGTTCATCTCATAAACTTAGGAGTAGCGAATTGAACTGCATTTTCCATTTACAAATGCAAAGTAGACATCTGCTACTCTAGTCCATTCACTGGACCTGTTTATGATCTGAACAGTTGACTCACAAATGATATGATTACCCTTTGTGATAGATCTTAAACCTCTTGTAAATCAACCCTCAGATTGTGCACTACTGATTGCTTTTACCCGACCAAAAACCATAGATTAAACTGCAAACCATGACCCAGAACCCAGAGAGAATTCTCGTTTCTGCTCTAGTGCAAGCTCTGTGAAGAGACTCTGCATTTCAGCGCAGTTCTCGAGAGGGCTACCTACGTTGCAATTCAGTTTCTCTGTGTAGCAGGTGCGTTGATCAGCCTAGCCCTGCCTAGCTGAGGTTCTTTGCTCACTTTTTCCAGTTTTGTCTCTGATTTTTGCAGCCTGTGATCAGTGTGTTTGTCTGTTTAAAAGCCCCTTTTCTTTGCCTTAATTCCGCCTCAGTTGTATAAAAGAAACTGTATTTGTTTTTGTGTGTTTGTTACGTCATTTACAGTTTCCCATTGCAAAAGTAAACTAGTCATACTGTCATCCTTAGATTTAGATCTGTCGTAAGTGTCGATTTTGATCTTAGGAGAGAGTTTATTTGCTGTTGACAGTTGATTACGCTTTTACTTTTGCCTTTGGCTTGAATTTGTGAATTTCTAGTGTCGAAACAAGTGTTTACTTCAAAATCATAAAGTGCCGTAATCGTCTCTACCTTTTGATTTCGAAAAGAAGCTTGTTTGTGTTTTTCACTTGAAAGCGAATTCAAATTTGTACAACAACTTTCTTTTTAGGCATCAATATTAAGAAAGTGAAAAACAAATACATGCACATGTGAATTTGCATATTGACACTCTGTATGGCTTGATTTAGGAAAAGTGCATTTACAGTGTGCTCTTTGCTCTTTGAGAAAAGATTGTGTCTTTCTTTTCCCCTTGTAGCTAGGATTTTCATTGCTGAAAAGAGATAAAAGCTTGCTTATCATCTTTAGATTGCATTTTAGGAATTACATCTACATCTCGTGGTGAACCCAAAAGGAAAACTTCATAAGAAAGATCAACCTAAAATAAATTCAATGAACTTAACAACGCTTTGTAACTTAACGCACAACATTTAGAGGTCTAGGCTAGAGACGTGTTCCGGTGTCGTAAAGCCTGGTAAATGTTGTCCTCACTGATGGTTGGGTGATTCCTCCACTTTGAGACGATAAGTGCCAGTACGGACTTGTGCTCCCACGTACTGTCGAGTATATATTGGGAGACCCCTATAGGCATAAAACCTTTATCCATAGGAAGCCGTGTCGCCGCCCAACTGATCGCAATGCACCGAACACGACATTCGGGAAGATTGACTGCCGTACCCTAAAAAGTATTCTGCAGTTTTGCGATTGGTTTGGTACTCCCTCTACCTAGACCTCCAGAGCAGTCCCTTTCGTTCCTTTTTAGACTCCTTAACGGAAAAGGTCCATCTGAGCACTTGTCACTTCAGGCTCATTAAAAATCGAAGGAGACTAGAGTCATCTTTTGTTTTTTCTCGACTCTTTAAAATTGAAAAAACAAGTTGTGTCAAAGCGTGTTAAAATTTATTTTAAACGAAATATTCATACCCTTTTCCTGCGTTGATCTTTAGGTTGAGAAAATGGAGCCTAACAACCAAGGAATTCCCCTTGGTGGAAATCCTAGTCCCTTCTCCTCTTGGGGAGATGTTGGTGCGCCCCATATGGCCACATTGTCGCTTCCAGGACTGACAATTGGCTTGCCAGTATGGCTCTTCTCAACCAATGTCGTTCAGAACACCACTATTCCTGAACAATCGAATCAGCAATTAGACGAGTCCAGAGTTACCCACTAGCCTTCTACTTCCTCTAATTCTTCCTCTCCTCCTTCCTCTTCACTTGATGGGATTGGTAAAGCTAAAATCCAAGTTCCTAAGGAGAAGAAGGAAAAGAAGAAGAAAGAGAAAAAGAAGAAGGAGCCAAAGGCGAATAAGGGAAAACGAGTGTTGTCTAATGAAAATCCACACACAGCACCGACCAAGCCTAAATCGCCATGTGTCATTTGTAGAGGAGACCACTTTCACAGAGATTGTCCTTGCATCCCCCGGATACTAGGGGACTGGTCTCCTCGTTTGCATAATCCGGTGTCATCAACCTCTAGAGATCATGTTGAAAGTACACCGTCAACTAGTGAAAGTGAAGCCCCAGGACAAAAAGGGAAAGCTAGATTTCCCTGTAGACTGTGCGAAGGCGACCATGCCCTCCACCGTTATCCCTTCTTAGACGAGGCTAAAAGAGTTTTGGATGATCGTCCGGTTTCACCATTACGACTTCCTCCTGGATATAAAAAACTCTTGCCGAGTCCGTCACTAGTTGAGAACCCAGCTGGCCCACTCAGGTGGTCGGCTGAAGCACCTATCATTGAAGATAAACCAACTGAATCCATACCAGACGAAAGTCAAAAGGTCGAGGCGGCAGTTGACCCGGTCTTGCCTTCAGAGGTTTTATTTTCGAATGATACAGTCACTGAAGAGAATAAGGATGACACCATCCAAATTCTCTTCATCAACACAGACTCCGATGAACATGGGGGCAATCCACCCATTCCTTTACCGCAGGGAGGAAGTTCGTCAGAGCCATACCCAACCGTCTACTCGGTCCCACCTCCAAGCAACCTAGTTGTATCCTTCGACTGGAATCAACTAGGCAGACCCCGTTTGCCAGCAAGCATACCATTCCGAATTATCGTTCAAATATATAGAATGGTCATGGCTGGCACCATCATAGATGAGGGGGCTTCTGTGAGTATCCTTTCCTCTATTTCTTGGAAAGCGCTTGGTTCGCCATCGCTGTTGCCTGAAATGAGAAATCTGACAGGCTTTGATAAAGGAACCAGTAGACCTTTAGGGATCCTTCCCGATGTGCCCATAACATTGAGAGGGAAGACAGTTCGCATGAACGTCATGGTCGTTCAAGGACCCTTGGATTATAACCTACTCCTTGGACGAGACTATATTTATTGCATGGGAGCCATCGTCTCCTCACTCTTTAGAGTAATGTGTTTTCCGCACGAAGGAAGAGTGGTCAAGCTTGTGGACCAGCTTTCATTTCCCGGATCACGCATAGCAAATAGTCATATACCGTCCCTAAATGGTCTCTTCACGAAAGAAATGTCTCAATTCCTAGTCCGTCCTCCTGATGAGCGCGAGTAATTCAGAGGGATATGACTGAAACCCAGGGGGCATGCATCCTGGTCTGCTTCGGCAGGAAAACTTCGGGTATAGAGTAGGTTTCCGCGGGAGAATATGACTAGTCCGTACCCCATCCGTGATTGGAAGAGGGGTTGTTCTAGAATAAGATTCTATTGTCAAAGTTATGAGAGTTGGTTGATCTCGCCATTCACCTTTGTCTATTTCGGTAGACATCGCCGAGGAAGTGTTTTGTTTGCACTGCGAATAGAGCATTCTTTGGGTAACCTGTAAGAGGTAGGCCTCTCCTGATAGAACAAATGTTTTGTCTGCAAATTGAGGGGTAACCTTGAAACCATATTTTATACCTGGGGGCATGCAAACCTTTTGGCATGCAAGCGAAAGAGCGATTATTTATCTGTTTTTTGGATTAGTTGTTTCCTAACTTGCATAAAAAAAAGGATGTGGGGCAAAAATCTAAAAGTTGCCGTTTTTATATGAGACATTCTTATCATATGACTGGATTAATCGAGCAGTTTTAGCGCATAGTTCAAGCTCGTTAAAAAATAAACATAAGATCGAGCAAATGTTTCCGCCCGCGTTTAAGCTCGTTAAAAAATGAACTATCCTCCGGTAAATAACCACCGTGAATGAAGCATTTTCAGCCATTAAAGCCTTGGTCGTGTTTGCACCGTCACCTCCACTTTTTCATTGGCCGATCATTCACCTCCATTTGATTGTTTACCCATTTTGAGGAACAGCTGCGAAGAGTGATTTCACTAGCCATCCTTGTGACATTGCCATGATTGGAAAATTCCAAACCTTACCTGGAATCAGCAACTACCCATTTTATCACTCATTCCTCAAAAGACGAGTCTTCTTTAAGCTCTTTTCATCTGACTCGTAAAATATGAAAAGATTGCCTAGTTTTGGCCTTCCATATCGTTAAAGCGACAGGAATTGATATCCCTCCTCTAGATTTTAATCTTTTTGGACCTGAGGGATTATTGCACAAAAAGATCGAGCGCTTGTTTTGTTCGGCTCGTTAAAACTATCTAAAATTCATCCCTTCTCTATTGTTTTATACTTTTTCGGACTTAAGGGATTAGATGATGAAAAAGGAACTTTGGAGTTACCTTTACGTACCTTTTCAGACTCTCTAAAAATGAAAAGGACCGAGTTATCTTTGTCGTTAGACTCGTTAAAAAGATTAATAGCGACAAACTTGTCTTTAGACGAGAACGAGTTTCACTATCGCTAGGCTCGTTAAAACATAGCGATGGGTTTGCTCGAAGGGAAAATTATAGAACAAGCATATGTTATCCTCCTCAAGCTTGACAAAAATAAAGAGGTACTGTTCAGAAATGACTGGGGAAAAATTGGGAAGAAAACTCAAAGAAACTTTATTGGTAGCAAGTCGCTCTTGAACATGACACTTCCACTCCGTGCCAGAGTAGGGTTGGGTTGTTTCATTCACCGGTCACATCACCATGGTCACGCCATACCATCCACATTTGGGGTAAATGCTACCGATCCATCACATAAGTGTCGCCAACATGTTCAAGAGAAGTCATCCAGAGAAGTCACCCGTGTCCCATCCACTACCATACATTATACTTCATTCTTTCATGACCGCCACCCTGAACCGTATATCACCAGATCGTTTTCACCTCCATCAAAATCATTTGCTTTGTTCCGTGTCATTGATGTGGGATTCATTAAGGCCCTCCTTTGACGGATCGCTTCTTGTCGACATCAGCTCATTATCCAAGAAGTTGATCTAGGAACACCCCTTCAGTACTTTGAAGCTTGCATGCCTCAATGGCAAGTTTCTCACTTCTGGCGACAGGTATACATCAATGACCTTCGACCGAAAGATTTTGCGTGGTGTTCGACGCCAAGTCCTTTATTCACACCACGTGAATTATACTGCAGTACCTTGAGGGTCATTATCATTATCGGTGATTCCTCTCGCGCTTGTTAACAATTTACATCATTGACTGGTAATCAAGCGATGTCTTTCCATGTTCGACTTCAAAACATTTCTCACATGGATCGACTTGTACTTAGAGTGAAGATCGGACGAGATTGAAGACCCCGGATCTAGTTTCATCCATCCGGGCTACGATATATATTCAGGAAAAATAAAGACATTGAAATGTACAGCATTGCAGCACAGATAATCATCCTACCAAAAGGATGATGACTTCATCAAAATCATCAGTCTACCATCAGACGATTGTCTGTCCTATGTGTTAGCTACCTATATCAATAGGTTTCATATTTCATGATTGGCTATGAAAGGGACAAATATGCTCTGCTTTGATGGTACAAAGCTCCCATATTTTCAAGAAGACAAGGTGTGTAAATAGTTTCATGTTATCTTAAAGTTTGATGAATGGTCCAACAGCCTAATCTGGATCATGCCATGTTTGAATTTTCTGTTGTAGAATAGAGAAAGAAGTCTGTCCAAATTGTTTAATCTTGGCAGACAAGTAGTGCAGGTAGAGAAGTAAGGTTACCAACTGCTTAATCTGGGGCCCTGGAAGGAATAAGGGCAGTCTTAGATAGATGAGCAAAAGAAAAGCCAATGAAAAGAAAAGGCACACAAGGGTCTGCAAGTCTAAATGCACCCTCCAAGAAGAAACAAAAAATGCTAGGCAAAGTAGCTGGGTAAGTAGATGGGGTTGCAGAAGTGGTATTCAGTTCAGATTGAATCTTGCTGGTACAGATAAGAAAAGCAAGGCAAAGGAGCATGTCTAATTCCCCAAATTCCCCTTCCACTCTTATTACTAACATCCCTTCACCCATGAAGATTGATGAGAAATTTCTAAGGTTTTATGTTGGTTCTTGTTCACTTAAAAGCCACATTTCCTGTGTAAAATTCTTTTCATTTTGATCTACTCCCTAAACTAAGTAAGTTTCAAATAAACTTAGTGATTTTCCCCTTCATTCTCATTTTCCCCCATACTAACTCTAACTCTACTATGTAAATCCCCTATATTACCTCTCCCCTACTAGTACCAACACCATGGTGTATAAACCCCAAATTTTGTATAAATATCCCTCCCCTTGGCATTATAGCCATATGTTCTCTAAAAGGAATCAAAATGACATCTGGTCACTTTGATGAGCCTATACCTCATCTCTATCCCTTGTTCCAAGTCATTCCACTCATTAAACCGTCATTTGCAAAGAAAAACCCTATAAAAACCTCCCTACCCATAACCCCTTTGAAATTATGAAAAAACCCATGAAAATCCCGAAAAAACAACAAAAACCCCCTTTCCTATAGTTCTCCGTTGTAAATATTTAAATGAATATTTAATTAAGGCTGGCGGGGCCCCCAAACCTGCACGATCCGTCGGAGGGCCCGCTAGCCATCGATCTTCCGCCACCCATGATCCAACGGTGGGCGGTCATTTCTGTTCCCCGACCTGCCGACCTTTAGCGTCCGGGGAAAATGGTTTTCCGCCCCGTACAGGGACGCGTGTCAAACGTCGGGGTTGTTCAGAGCCCCCCTCCCCAATACCACTCATCAGCAAAGGCGGTGCGGGGAACCCACTTACCACCATTCCGATACCGCCGTCCCTTATGTCATTGTTGCGTCATCCTGACGTAGCACCTTTCGCCCACCCCCGCACCATGTGATCCTCCACGTACTCCTGCCACCCTATTCACCCGCCACCGTGTCCTGCCACCCTGGCTCACACCTCAACAGCCACGTCACCTCCGTACCCGAGCCCCGCCATGACATCATGCTGACATCATCGGCGGAAAAGCGCCAAATACATACTTTTTCCAAATTTAACGTTATAAACAACCAAATGAGCCGTTTTGGGTCATTTTCACGCGCAAAAGAAGTAGCCGTTGTCAACCAGCTGCCGCAAAATTTGTCCCCGGCCATCAAATTCAACATTTCGACCGCTACAAGTCCAGAATTCAACTGCATTAAGCCTCCACAGCCCGGCCTGCAGGCTTCCAAGCTAGTTTTTCCAGGTATTTCACCAGTTATCCCCACTTTTGCCCATGCATTCCATTTCTCTATAAATTCACCATTAAAAACTGGTAAAAATCCTAAATTCAACTCTGTCTGTCACCTAAAGTGAGCCAAAGCAACCTGCATTACCCCAGAACCATAATTTAACATTGAAGCAGTCGTTCCACGGATTGAAACCATAAAATTTTCCTCGAGGTGCTCGTCATTGTTCCCTTTTGCCGAGTGCAGGCCAGCTGCAATCTCTACCAAAGGAAACCTCATTTCCTCTGCAACCTACCCTTGGCAGTTCACATCCCTGTGAAGTTGCAGCAAACTGCACAAACCAGCTTGCATTTTCACTGAGAAAAACACCTCAGACTTGGTCTATATTGGACCTATTACTCAAGCTCTTTAAAAGACTTTGCAAACCATTGCCATCACCTAATTTCAAATCAAGTTTTACAATGGCTGCCTCTGCATCCTCATCCCTCAGTGTGGCTCCATTAAATCCACCAAATAAAGAGCTGGAGTCCTTGCCACTTGCTGACAAGGACTATCTTATTGAAGACTTTGAGGGTAGCAGGGACTTCTTGCAGACCTTCACTCAACTAAGAGAGGATTATAAGGATGGTCATGGAACACATGGGATATGGGAGTCAAACCTACCATATTATTGTCTCCCAGTTGTAAATGTCTTCCCTGAAATCATTCACCTATGTGCTGAGAACTATGATGTGTAGCACAGAGCTATTAGCACTCCATCTGGGAGGATCCTTTTCTACATTAATGCTGAGTCCATCAACAAAATGTTGCATTTTGATCAGACAGAGTTGCTGGTCCCGTTTTCCATGAGCCATTTGCTGGAGACTGGCGAGAAGATGACCAGTGAGGAGATTCAAAAGGTCACCAGGACATTTATGAAACCTGAGTGCCAGCCTACAGGGCCACCTCCCTACCTGGATGTTTACTTCAATGATGTAGGCAGGCTTTTACTGGACATGATTGCCTATGTGTTGGGGTACAAAAACAGTGAGTATGTGGATAAATCAATGCTGGTATTGCTATCTGCTTACAGCCCATACCAACCCCCTGCCCGCAAATATAACTTTGCTAAGTTCATAGCTAACAAGATTCATGATCAGTTGAGAAGAGTGGATAGACAGGGGGTCTTCAAGTACTCGGCCTACATTTACCACCTGTTTATGTACTATCATTCTGAAGCCTTCCCATGCTACATCAGAAAGCTGGATCATAGGGGGGAAAGAAGATCTGTCATCTTCTGGACCTCTGTATATCACAAAGTCACAAATTCACCCTATACCTACTGTGAATTTGTTGACCAATTTGTATACCCAGTCTCTTGCCTGTTGATGAGGTCCCCTCCTCCCAGGATATCAAATGAGATCAAGAAAGCTCTGCAGCTTTCCAAAAAATATAAAATAGGTGACTGGTACCTATATGAGAACCATACTGTCATTAGGATCTATGGTTGTGAGCTCTGTCCATACAGGCTGCCAAAATATGTACCTTTGAGGTTATTCGCCTTGGAATATTACAGGCAGTTGATTCAGTCCGACCTCACCCATTTCCACAGTGCCAAAAAGAAGGCCCACCTCAAGTTCAAACACCAGTTGGGCCCCTTTATCATGAACAAGAAAGAAGGGTGGGAAGATGCAGACCTAATCCTCAAGGATAAATACAAGCTGTCCTATAGTTTTCGGTGGGTCCACTATGACCCTGAGGGTTTCATCACTGCTAGGAGAAACAAGTATAGGCTCATAGGCATTAAGCATTGCCAGTACCCACACATTGAAAAATATGCCAACTTGCAGGAATGGCAGATGGATACTCTAGTAGAAAATCTAACTGAGGAAGAAGCAATGCTAAAGAATAGGAGGGAGCTTGAAAAAACTATTGACGTGGACTATGTGCAGCAGGTACCTTTTAGACCGCCTTATTCAGTGGGAGGAGGGACCTCAACCACAAGGACTGCACCAAAGGCACCCTCTACATCAGCACCAGCAACAGACAAAGGCAAAGGCATAATGGGTGCAGAGGAAGAATCAGTAAAAGAAAAGCCTGCCCCTGTAACAGGACAGCAAACAGAACAACAGCAAGGGCAAACTGTCCTCCCACAAACTGAGGGACCAACAGCCCCACCACTGCAAATTCCACCCCCACCAACTGAGCCAGTAACTGCACCAATTTTACAAACCCCGGCACATGAGGAAAGGGGAACAAAAAGAGATAGAGAAGAGTCCACTCCCCTCAGTGGATCCTCCCACCAGCCAGAAGCCAAAAGGCAAAGAGCAGACTCCCCAGAGGTAGAAGACATTACTGAAGATGTCTTGGATACTGCAAGAAAAGACAAAGAGGGCAGTCAGCATACAGGAACAAGCTCCTTTCAGCAGGAGCAAACTTTACAGCTTGGTTTGGAGGTGTCCTCTTCTTCCCAAATAAGCAAGAAGCCTAAGAGCACCAAGGCTTCTTTCAAACAGATAAAGGCTCAAAATGAGCTGCTAAGGGCTGAGGTCTATAAGCAATTCATAGATGCTACACCAGCCCAGCAAGAGAGATTAATGTCTGTTTATGAAATTAAGGAAGAAAAGATGATATTCAGTCATTTCAAGCCCAAAGGGCCGCAGCCTAAGACAGCTGCAAATTTTGTAAAAACAAGGGTGGAGGTCCTAGCCAGAGACATACATCCCATGGACCAGATTGAACTCCATAAGCAAGCTGGGGAGATGGTCTATGCCACCTTGGTAGAAAAGGCCACCATGGCCCATGAGCTGAAAGAGTCCCTAAAAAACACCAACACCCAGTTGGATTTTGAGAGAATGTCCTCTCTGGCCAAGGACAATAGAATAAAGTCTCTTGAGGAGATCATCATTGATCTAGGACATGATCCTAGTGATCCAACGGGTGTGAAGGCCCTCATGAAGAAAAAGGATGATGACCTGAACGCCTTAAAGAAGAGGTTCAAGCTGCAGCCCACAGAGCACCCTCAAACAGCAGAACTTCAAAAGCAAAAACAGGCTCAGGACCAACTTGACCTCCTAATGCAGCAAGACTAGAGGATCAGAGAATTGGAGAAAGAGCTGGAAGGAGCACTACAAGATAAACAGGCAGAGTCCACTTCCCAAGCGCCTACAACCACTTCAACAACAACAACAACTTCAGGGGCAGCAGTGGCCCCCACAACAGAAGCAGCAGGAACGACAGCAGCTCCAGATGCCAGCCCAACTGTAGAGGAATTGACCAAGGCAGTCAGAGCAATGGAGATCCAGGCAGATGAAATAAAGAAGGCAAAGGAGAAGTTGGCAGAACTGGATGCCAAGTATGACAGGTCCAAAGTGACTGTGGAAGAATAGGGCAGAGAAATAAAGGCCCAAAAGGAAAAAATAAAGGCCTTAGAGAAAGAGTTGAATTTGGAAACTGCTATGGCCGACATAAAGAGGATCCTATGGGCCAAAATTGGCCAATCCATCAAACAACAATGGAGGTCAATAAAAATAATGCATGAGCAGATGGATTTAATGGGCCAAGCTCAAACAGAAATTCAAAAGGCCAAGACAGTGCTAGGGAATAGAGCAGAGCAGGCAAACAGAATGATAGATTTCCTGAACAGGCACGAGAAGGAGGAATTGGCAGCCATAGGCATTCCCAACAGAACAGAGGCTGTCCTCTCTGCCAAGAAAGCACTAACTCTCAGGAACTACATACAAATAGTGGAGAGGAAGTTCTATGAGATGCAAGCAGATGTGGAGGAATACAAGGTTAAAATGGGAGTGTTGCAAGCAAAAGGCCTACCTAGCTTACTTAGTGGTGCAGGAAAACTGATATCCCCAGATCAAATGGCCAACAGAATGGCAAGCACTATTGAAAATCAGATTATTGCATCTGCCAGTTCATCTGAGCAAGGAGGGCCTCCCATAGGACAGAGCCTATATGAAAAACTTGCAGGCCTGTTCTTCATTGAGAATGAAGTAAATCATCTGTTTGAAACACCTCCCAATCTTTATAGGCATACAGAGGTTGAGGAAACATTGATAAATATGCGCAGACATCAAATGCCTAAGGAGGATTGGTGGCAATTCATGCTTCAGATTTTGCCACGATAGCTCCAGTCATTCGGCTGCTGCCAGCTCCAGGTCACTACAAAACAAATAACATGACAAGTGTCAGCAGTTGAAACAGCTAAAAGTGACTCATCACGCAGATAACGACAGCTATCCAAGTTTCAAACAGCACATCTCTAGCCGACTCTAACAGCCATAAAGTCCAAATATCTTCTGACTTTTTGACAGTTGAAGCATCAAGGAATTACTGCAACATTCACTCCTTCAGCTACTACATTCCAGAGATCAGCATATCATAAATGAGACATTAACTCATTCGCTGATATTTTTTGTCGTAAATTTTGTATATAAACTCCCCTGAGTAACTCATAAGGGGTTGGTAATTTTCTCTATGAGAAATGCATTGTATACTTTCAGAGTTATTTAATACAAAGGGCTAGATGAGCTTAGTGATTTCCTCAAATATTTGATGTCTGGATGATGCTCCATGTGTTGATACAGAATTCCTGTGTTGGCTGATGAAATAACAAGTTTTTCTCCAAACTCTGTTCCATTTACTTATGTTTGTCATAATCATACTCATCTTATACTAAACTAGCAGTAAAAAGAAAGAATAGTGCAGGACTTGTTTTGCTACACCTTGCACTCAATTTTTACTACTGTAGATGTTTATCTTCAGAATCACTATGCACATGAATTCTTAATTGCTCATGACTGTGTTGATTCAAAAAAGTATGAATACTACCTAGAAATTCTTAATTGCTTCTAGGACAATATTCCCTTTGTATTTCTTCAGCAGTTTACTGCAAGATTCTTCTCTGCCTTGCACTAACTGGATACACCCACTCAAACACTATTACAAACGTTATTCTCAGACACTAATGTGGCTCTGCAGCATCACCACAGCTAATCACTCAGCACCTCAAAATGACTAAAGGACCATTGACTCCATAGCCCAATGGACTAGAACACTTTGGAAAACGAACAAGCACCTTGATTGAAATAATCATCCAACCAAAACCTCAAGCAAATCTGAACTTATAGCTAGCCTAAATTTCTATCATAACAGAGACAAATCACAGAGAAAGAGCCCTCTCTGATTACAGTTTGGCTAGAGACTGTAATCCAAAGATTGGTTAGTGGTTACCCTAGCCGTATTCCCTTGGGAGTCATAGGGAACAACCTGGGTGTTAACATAATTGGCGACTCCACTGGGGACTTTAGGATTTGCCAATATCTATCTATCTCCCAAAGCTATAGATCAAGCCTGTATATCAGTCAGGAAGCCTTCAAAACTGTTTTTGTGTTACACTAACAGCTTCAGGGAAGAGCTGCTTCAGTCAGTCCTCTTAGCTTTGAAACATATATAGCCATTACAAAATCTTCATCCAGTCCTTGCAGATATAAAATTCTCCTATAAAATCCTATAAACAGTTGGAAGCTGGCTCCCAAGAAAAATCCACGGTATACTAGGGCAAATCCTGACCCTAATCCACCCATCATTGTTGATAATCCAAATACCATCCCTAGGAACATTAGGAGGTAGCAAAGGCAGGAGCAGCCTGCTGATTTGACCTCAGATTCAGATCATCCCAGCCTTATCTCTACCCCATGCAAGGTCCTTTTTCGATCTACCCCTAACTCCCCTAGTTCACCATCCACATCTCAGAGTCCTCCTTTCACATCTTCACCCACTGCACATACCCCCTTGACCAACACTCTAGGTTCATCCCTACTTATCACCCCTGTGGTACCCACTGTTCCTATTATCCCAGCTGCCCCTGTTAATCCTCTACACCCTGTAAATATGGCTAACAGATATGCACCCTTGCAGATACCAGCTAATGCTGCAGCTCTACCCCAAGATTACCAAACTAAAATCTCATATTTTGACTCTAATGGCCCTTTAACAGCTGTTCAGCATGCCAAAAGGATGCAAGACCATTTTGAGACCTATGAAATAGATGATGACAGTGTCAGAATGAGGATGTTTGTTCAAAGCCTAACTGGAGATGTGAGAACTTGGTTTAGGTCCCTGAATGCAAATTCCATCACAACTCCTGATGAGCTATATCAAGCCTTTACAAGTAGATGGGAGAAGAAAAAAGATCCTCTGCACATACTTGGGGAGTATGACACTATCAAAAGAGGTCCCCAAGAGACTGTTTTGGAGTATTGTGCAAGATTTAACAATGTATATAACGCGATCCCACAAAATTTAAGACCTCCTCCTGATTTAGCCCTGTACAAATTCCCTGATGGTTTTGACCCTGACATGGCCTATCAGTTGAAGGAAAGAGATCCTCCAACCCTTGCAGAAGCCCAAAGGGTTGCTGTCACAGTGGAAGCCAACCTAATTGCCAAAAGAAACAGGGCAAGGTTGGAAAAGAGGACTGCTTTCAAAGAGGAACCCTCAGCCTTTGATCAAAAACTAGATGCAATACTCTCTGGTATGAAAAGACTAGGTGACAGAGTAGAATCAGTTGAAAGAAAGTCATCATGGGAAGCACAACAAAACAACCCTCCTAGGAATCCAAATTTTAGGAGAAATCAAAACCCAGCTATTGGCAAGGCCAATGCTGACCAAGACATAAGACCCCCTTTCCAAGAAAATTATGCAGAAACTTCCACATCTAATGAACCCAATGAAGATCCTGAGATTAATTTAATGGGTCTAGATGGTGAAAGCCAAGTTTTCTTAACACAAGAAGATCATGAGGATGATGAACTCAAACCGTTCCAAACTAAATCAGAAGAATCCTTTGACTTCAAACAAGGCTATGATACTGCTGTCTATGAAGTCCATAAACAGTACAAGCTAAGGAGCAGAACTGTGAATGTAAATCAGCCTGAAAAGATAAAGGATAAACAGCAGCCTAAAAGAACCATAGTCACAGAACCTAATGACAAAACAAATTCACCTACAGAAGAAGTAGTTATTGAAGAGGTCACTGAACCATTGCCACCACAACAGCAGCCCATGGCAGCTTCATCCTCTCACCCTGATTTAAATACTGCTCCTCAAGAGATGAGTGAAAAGGGCAGGTCTCAAAGTCAAGATAAAAACCAACAAGAAGATTTAATGAACAAAGAAAGGACTGTTATCCATAACCCCAAAACCCAATCTGAAAAACCTTTTGACCTAGGCACTGAAATTGGCAAACTAAAGATAGCAATTCCCCTCTCAGAACTAGCCAAGCATGACATCTATAAACTACAGATCAAGAAGTCCCTTCAACTCACTAGCAACAAAGATGATGTCAATGTGTTGGATGACACTCCAGAATTATTGTTTGGTCCAGAAGTGGATGGAAAAACAGTAATTGCAGGGGTATTACCTTTTTATGTCAGCTTACACATTCATGATAAAATATTGCATAATGCAATGTTTGACTCAGGTGCCTCTCACAATCTTATGCCAAAAGCTGTCATGGAGAGATTGAATCTAGACATAACAAGACCATACAAAGACCTGTTTTCCTTTGACTCCACCCAAGTCAAGTGTCTAGGTCTCATAAAAGATTTATGTGTGTCTCTGGTTCAATTCTCAAATAAGACAATCCTAATGGATGTGGTAGTTGCTGACATCCCACCCAAGTATGGGATGCTGTTATCAAGATCTTGGGGAGCTAAACTCCAAGGTTCCCTTCAATTAGACATGTCATATGCCACCATCTCTGTTTTTGGGCAACCAAAAAGACTGTATAGAGAAACACTCATGAAATACATGGTCAGCAGTGAAGAAAAGCCTCAAAACTTTCCCATATATGCTATCCATTCAGACATAGACTCATACATTCTCTTCAATGACACCACAACTCCCTCAAAAGGTGAGGTTGAAACCAAGATATCCATACAAGAGGAAGACTCAAAAGAAAGTATTACCACCCATGAAACAACAGTCAATCAAACTCTAGATGTTGCTGCTGCCCTAGTTGTCAAGAACATCCAACCAAAGGAAGAGACTGTTCTAGAAGACAAGCTAGAGAAAAAACCACAACTGCTACTCACATTGCCAGCCCATGAACAGATCATCGAATCTCCCCCACAACAAGATATTTTATGGTTCCTTGAATTTGATGGCTCAGTCAACAAATTAGGGGCAGGAGCTAGAGTTTGGGTACACAATAAAGAAAATAGTCATGCAGAAGGCAGAGCCTATAGACTGAATTTCAGATGTACTAACAACATGGCAGAATATGAAGCTCTTTTACTAGGCCTCAAGTTAGTAAGGTTCTTACAAGCTGCCAGGGTCTCAATCATGGGTGATTCAGATTTAGTTATTCAACAAGTGAAGGGAAACTTTGTCACCAATGACAAAAGACTAAGGACTTATAGGTCTGCTGTCGCTGAGGTACTAAACTGTTTCTCTGAATTCCAAATCAATAAAATTCCTAGAACCCACAATCTACATGCTCACAGTTTAGCCACCTTTGCAAGTACCTGCAAACTGCCTTTTGAGCCTCATCATTATTTTACAGCTGAGGTAAAACACAGACCCTCCATTCCAAACAATGTTAATGATTGGCAAGTATTTGAGGATGACAAGCAAATAAACCATTTTTTAACTCTACAACAAGAATTTGCAGGATTAAATATTGACACTGATACAGCAAGTCAATCACAAATACTTGATACAGCAAGTCAATCACAAATACAGTTTGAACAAACCAATCATCCAATATCACCTAGAACAGCAAAACAAATGCTGAATCCAACTATCTTCAACAAGGAAAACATTCAGCTAATTCACCAAATCAGTGATGAAGAAGTGGCCAATGCTGAAGAGGAAATCATTGAACTAAAGGACAATTTTCTTCCAACAGGCCTCACTCCATTAGAGGACATCTTTGATTCAAATGATATCCCCAGAAAACCAAAAATGCAGCCCTTAAATGCAGCCATTGAAGAATGCAACATAGGTACAATTGACAAGCCCAAAATAATAAAATTGTCTGCATCTCTACCTCCTGACCAAAAGCCTAAATACATTGACCTCTTTAAAGAGTTCCAGGATGTCTTTGCATGGAGTTATGAGGATCTAAAGTCCTATGACACCTCTGTTATCCAGCACACCATCCCTCTCAAACCTAATCAAAAGCCCTTTAAACAAAAATTGAGGAGAATCAATCCTATGCTTCTCCCAGCAATGGAACAAGAGGTACAAAAAATGTTCAAGGCAGGCATCATAGCACCAATCAGATTCTCTGAATGGATCTCCAACTTAGTCCCTACAAGAAAGAAGACTGGTGAAATTAGGCTGTGTGTGGACTTAAGAAATCTGAACCAAGTATCCCTCAAAGACAACTACCCCTTACCCAAGATGGATCACATTCTTCAAAGGGTGGTAGGGGCCTTAAGGATCTCATTACTGGATGGATTTTCAGGTTTCAATCAAATCCTGGTACACCCTGATGATCAAGACAAAACAACATTCACTACCCCATGGGGAACTTTAAAATATGTAAAGATGCCTTTTGGATTAAAAAATGCAGGGGCAACTTTCCAAAGAGCAATGGATATTGCTTTCTCCAAAGAGATTCATGACTTCCTTGTCATTTACCTAGATGACCTTACACCTTTCTCAAAATCAGACCAAGAACATATAAAACATTTAAGACAGATCTTTCTGAAATGCAGAAAATATGGAATTTCCTTGAATCCCAAAAAATCCCTGTTTGGTTTAGAGGAAGGTAAGCTGTTGGGCCACATCATTTCCAAAGATGGCATTAGAATTGACCCGGATAGGATACAGGCTATCATACAAATGCCCCACCCAAGGAATGTCAAAGAGTTGCAAGGATTCTTGGGAAAAATCAATTTCTTAAGAAGGTTTATCCCAAACTTAGCAGAACTAATTAGATTATTGAATAACATGCTTAAAAAGGATTCTAAAGTCAAATGGACTGTTGAAGCCAATCAAGCCTTTGAAGGTATAAAACTGGCCCTTACCCAAACCCCAGTGCTGACCAATCCTCAGTTTGACAGAGAATTTATCATGTTTTCTTTTGCCTCCCAGCATACTATAGCTGCTGTTTTACTGCAAAAAGATGACCAAGGAAATGAGAAGCCAATTGCTTTCTTTAGTAAAGCTCTTAGAGATGCACCCCTGAAATATCAAATCATGGAAAAGCAAGCTTATGCTTTGGTTAAAGCCATTAAAGACTTTAGGATTTACATCCTATACTCCCGGGTTATAGCTTATGTACCAAGTCCTATTGTCAAAGACATTCTCACCCAAGAAAATTTAGAGGGCAGAAGAGGAAAGTGGATTGCCAACATTTTGGAATTTGATATTGAGATAAAACCTACAAAACTAATAAAAGGACAAGGTTTGGCCAAACTAATGACAGAAGCCAATTTCCAAGCCTTAGACATTAATCAGCTCGACAGTGAACCGGAGCTGGTGACTCCAAAGATCAATGTAGCCTTTGAACAATCCCCTTGGTACTCTGATATATGTTATGTGTTACAAAACCTGTGTGCTCCCCCAGGATTGTCCAGAACTAAATGTAGGTTCCTAAAAATGAAAGCTTCTAAATTTTGTGTTATAGATGGAAATTTATTGTGGAAACACCATGAAGGAATATTGCTAAACTGCCTAATTGAGAATGAAACTGACAATATCATAAAGGAATTTCATGCAGGTGACTGCGGTGGACACTTATACTGGAAGTCCACTGTGGATAAAATACTAAGGGTTGGGTACTACTGGCCCACCATGTTCGCTGATGTCAAGAGATTCACCACCTCATGTCATAAATGTCAAGTGTTTGAGGGTAAGAGACATTTGCTGCCACTTCCCTTGAGGCCTATTGCAACAGAAATACCTTTTCAACAATGGGGCTTGGATTTCATTGGGGAAATTCATCCCTCATCTTCAGGCCAACATAGATGGATCTTGACGGCCACAGACTACTTCACCAAGTGGATTGAAGATGTTCCATGCAGACAAGCAAATGACTCTACTATCATTCAGTTTTTGGAGAACAACATATTGGCTAGATTTGGCTGTCCTGACAAAATAATAACAGACAATGCTGCTGCTTTCAGATCCAAGAAAATGGTGAATTTCTGTCACAAATTCCATATTACCTTGGGTCACTCTACTGCATACTATCCCCAAGGAAATGGCCTTGCTGAATCATCAAATAAAAGCCTAGTAAACATCATAAAGAAGGTGCTGGAAGAAAACAAGAAGAATTGGCACAAAAAGCTGGTCAATGCCTTATGGGCAGATAGACTAACAACCAAGAGATCAATTGGGACCAGCCCATATGAGTTGGTTTATGGACTAGAAGCCAAATTTCCTTCCTCACTAGGAGTGCATGTTATGAAACTTCTTCAAGAAAGCCAAGCAGAACCAAATGATATGCAAAGGAGGATCAATCAGATAATTTGTTTACAGCAAACTAGGGACCAAGTTTTCAGCAGAGTCCAAGTTTTACAGGAGAAATTGAAGAAGGCCTTTGACAGAAGAACCAAGGCAGAAGACTTCAGCATTGGTGACAAAGTCCTCAAGTGGGATTCAAGAAGAGAGGAGAAGGGAAAACATGGAAAATTTGATTCCCTTTGGAGAGGACCATTTGCTGTCCAAGCAGTGCAAGGAAACAATACTTATTTCCTTAAAAGTCTAACTGAAACTGACTTGGATGAAGGTCCTGTGAATGGCAGGATGCTGAAGCACTATTTTGACTACCACCCATAAGTACAACCTGAGTTTCCATTGTACATATCCAAATGTATATATTACTTTCTGGTAAAATGTAAAAATGCAGTTTCTCAAGTGCTATTGACTATCAGGAAAAGATAAATAGAATCAGAGCTCTACCAAGAAAAGAAGCACACAATTTTGGCATTTCAAAGCAGCAAACTTCAAGATTGGCAAGAGCAGTCAGGGAGCAAGGCAATCTGACCTGCTGTTCTTGGTCTTTCAAATGAAAAACCATCCCCATGTGGAGCCACTGTTAGCTACCTATATCAATAGGTTTCATATTTCATGATTGGCTATGAAAGGGCCAAATATGCTCTGCTTTGATGGTACAAAGCTCCCATATTTTCAAGAAGACAAGGTGTGTAAATAGTTTCATGTTATCTTAAAGTTTGATGGATGGTCCAACAGCCTAATCTGGATCATGCCATGTTTGAATTTTCTGTTGTAGAATAGAGAAAGAAGTCTGTCCAAATTGTTTAATCTTGGCAGACAAGTAGTGCAGGTAGAGAAGTAAGGTTCCCAACTGCTTAATCTGGGGCCTTGGAAGGAATAAGGGCAGTCTTAGATAGATGAGCAAAAGAAAAGCCAATGAAAAGAAAAGGCACACAAGGGTCTGCAAGTCTAAATGCACCCTCCAAGAAGAAACAAAAAATGCTAGGCAAAGTAGCTGGGTAAGTAGATGGGGTTGCAGAAGTGGTATTCAGTTCAGATTGAATTTTGCTGGTCCAGATAAGAAAAGCAAGGCAAAGGAGCATGTCTAATTCCCCAAATTCCCCTTCCACTCTTATTACTAACATCCCTTCACCCATGAAGATTGATGAGAAATTTCTAAGGTTTTATGTTGGTTCTTGTTCACTTAAAAGCCACATTTCCTGTGTAAAATTCTTTTCATTTTGATCTACTCCCTAAACTAAGTAAGTTTCAAATAAACTTAGTGATTTTCCCCTTCATTCTCATTTTCCCCCATACTAACTCTAACTCTACTATGTAAATCCCCTATATTACCTTTCCCCTACTAGTACCAACACCATGGTGTATAAACCCCAAATTTTGTATAAATATCCCTCCCCTTGGCATTATAGCCATATGTTCTCTAAAAGGAATCAAAATGACATCTGGTCACTTTGATGAGCCTATACCTCATCTCTATCCCTTGTTCCAAGTCATTCCACTCATTAAACCGTCATTTGCAAAGAAAAACCCTATAAAAACCTCCCTACCCATAACCCCTTTGAAATTATGAAAAAACCCATGAAAATCCCGAAAAAACAACAAAAACCCCCTTTCCTATAGTTCTCCGCTGTAAATATTTAAATGAATATTTAATTAAGGCTGGCGGGGCCCCCAAACCTGCACGATCCGTCGGAGGGCCCGCCAGCCGTCGATCTTCCGCCACCCATGATCCAACGGTGGGCGGTCATTTCTGTTCCCCGACCTGCCGACCTTTAGCGTCCGGGGAAAATGGTTTTCCGCCCCGTACAGGGACGCGTGTCAAACGTCGGGGTTGTTCGGAGCCCCCCTCCCCAATACCACTCATCAGCAAAGGCGGTGCGGGAACCCACTTACCACCATTCTGATACCGCCGTCCCTTATGTCATTGTTGCGTCATCCTGACGTAGCACCTTTCGCCCACCCCCGCACCATGTGATCCTCCACATACTCCTGCCACCCTATTCACCCGCCACCGTGTCCTGCCACCCTGGCTCACACCTCAACAGCCACGTCACCTCCGTACCCGGGCCCCGCCATGACGTCATGCTGACATCATCGGCGGAAAAGCGCCAAATACATACTTTTTCCAAATTTAACGTTATAAACGACCAAATGAGCCGTTTTGGGTCATTTTCACGCGCAAAAGAAGTAGCCGTTGTCAACCAGCTGCCGCGAAATTTGTCCCCGGCCATCAAATTCAACATTTCAACCACTACAAGTTCAGAATTCGACTGCATTAAGCCTCCACAGCCCGGCCTGCAGGCTTCCAAGCTAGTTTTTCCAGGTATTTCACCAGTTATCCCCACTTTTGCCCATGCATTCCATTTCTCTATAAATTCACCATTAAAAACTGGTAAAAATCCTAAATTCAACTCTGTCTGTCACCTAAAGTGAGCCAAAGCAACCTGCATTACCCCAGAACCATAATTTAACATTGAAGCAGTCGTTCCACGGATTGAAACCATAAAATTGTCCTCGAGGTGCTCGGCATTGTTCCCTTTTGCCGAGTGCAGGCCAGCTGCAATCTCTACCAAAGGAAACCTCATTTCCTCTGCAACCTACCCTTGGCAGTTCACATCCCCGTGAAGTTGCAGCAAACTGCACAAACCAGCTTGCATTTTCACTGAGAAAAACACCTCAGACTTGGTCTATATTGGACCTATTACTCAAGCTCTTTAAAAGACTTTGCAAACCATTGCCATCGCCTAATTTCAAATCAAGTTTTACAATGGCTGCCTCTGCAATCTCATCCCTTAGTGTGGCTCCATTAAATCCACCAAATAAAGAGCTGGAGTCCTTGCCACTTGCTGACAAGGACTATCTTATTGAAGACTTTGAGGGTAGCAGGGACTTCTTGCAGATCTTCACTCAACTAAGAGAGGATTATAAGGATGGTCATGGCACACATGGGATATGGGAGTCAAACCTACCATATTATTGTCTCCTAGTTGTAAATGTCTTCCCTGAAATCATTCACCTATGTGCTGAGAACTATGATGTGCAGCACAGAGCTATTAGCACTCCATCTGGGAGGATCCTTTTCTACATTAATGCTGAGTCCATCAACAAAATGTTGCATTTTGATCAGACAGAGTTGCTGATCCCGTTTTCCACGAGCCATTTGCTGGAGACTGGTGAGAAGATGACCAGTGAGGAGATTCAAAAGGTCACCAGGATATTTATGAAACCTGAGTGCCAGCCTACAGGGCCACCTCCCTACCTGGATGTCTACTTCAATGATGTAGGCAGGCTTTTACTGGACATGATTGCCTATGTGTTGGGGTACAAAAACAATGAGTATGTGGATAAATCAATGCTGGTATTGCTATATGCTTACAGCCCATACCAACCCCCTGCCCGCAAATATAACTTTGCTAAGTTCATAGCTAACAAGATTCATGATCAGTTGAGCAAAGTGGACAGACAGGGGTCTTCAAGTACTCGGCCTACATTTACCACCCGTTTATGTACTATCATTCTGAAGCCTTCCCATGCTACATCAGAAAGCTGGATCACAGGGGGGAAAGAAGATCTGTCATCTTCTGGACCTCTGTATATCACAAAGTCACAAATTCACCCTATACCTACTGTGAATTTGTTGACCAATTTGTATACCCAGTCTCTTGCCTGTTGATGAGGTCCCCTCCTCCCAGGATATCAAATGAGATCAAGAAAGCTCTGCAGCTTTCCAAAAAATATAAAATAGGTGACTGGTACCTATATGAGAACCATACTGTCATTAGGATCTATGGTTGTTAGCTCTGTCCATACAGGCTCCCAAGATATGTACCTATGAGGTTATTCGCCTTGGAATATTACAGGCAGTTGATTCAGTCCGGCCTCACCCATTTCCACAACGCCAAAAAGAAGGCCCACCTCAAGTTCAAACACCAGTTGGGCCCCTTTATCATGAACAAGAAAGAAGGGTGGGAAGATGCAGACCTAATCCTCAAGGATAAATACAAGCTGTCCTATAGTTTTCGGTGGGTCCACTATGACCCTGAGGGTTTCATCACTGCTAGGAGAAACAAGTATAGGCTCATAGGCATTAAGCATTGCCAGTACCCACACATTGAAAAATATGCCAACTTGCAGGAATGGCAGATGGATACTCTAGTAGAAAATCTAACTGAGGAAGAAGCAATGCTAAAGAATAGGAGGGAGCTTGAAAAAACTATTGACCTGGACTATGTGCAGCAGGTACCTTTCAGACCGCCTTATTCAGTGGGAGGAGGGACCTCAACCACAAGGACTGCACCAAAGTCACCCTCTACATCAACACCAGCAACAGACAAAGGCAAAGGCATAATGGGTGCAGAGGAAGAAGCAGTAAAAGAAAAGCCTGCCCCTGTAACAGGACAGCAAACAAAATAGCAGCAAGGGCAAACTGTCCTCCCACAAACTGAGGGACCAGCAGCCCCACCACTGCAAATTCCACCCCCACCAACTGAGCCAGTAACTGCACCAATTTTACAAACCCCGGCACATGAGGAAAGGGGAACAAAAAGAGATAGAGAAGAGTCCACTCCCCTCAGTGGATCCTCCCACCAGCCAGAAGCCAAAAGGCAAAGAGCAGACTCCCCAGAGGTAGAAGACATTACTGAAGATGTCTTGGATACTGTAATAAAAGACAAAGAGGGTAGTCAGCATACAGGAACAAGCTCCTTTCAGCAGGAGCAAACTTTACAGCTTGGTTTGGAGGTGTCCTCTTCTTCCCAACAAAGCAAGAAGCCTAAGAGCACCAAGGCTTCTTTCAAACAGATAAAGGCTCAAAATGAGCTGCTAAGGGCTGAGGTCTATAAGCAATTCATAGATGCTACACTAGCCCAGCAAAAGAGATTAATGTCTGTTTATGACATTAAGGAAGAAAAGATGATATTCAGTCATTTCAAGCCCAAAGGGCCGCAACCTAAGACAACTGCAGATTTTGTAAAAACAAGGGTGGAGGTCCTAGCCAGAGACATACATCCCATGGACCAGATTGAACTCCATAAGCAAGCTGGGGAGATGGTCTATGCCACCTTGGTAGAAAAGGCCACCATGGCCCATGAGCTGAAAGAGTCCCTAAAAAACACCAACACCCAGTTGGATTTTGAGAGAATGTCCTCTCTGGCCAAGGACAATAGAATAAAGTCTCTTGAGGAGATCATCATTGATCTAGGACATGATCCTAGTGATCCAACGGGTGTGAAGGCCTTCATGAAGAAAAAGGATGATGACCTCAACGCCTTAAAGAAGAGGTTCAAGCTGTAGCCCACAGAGCACCCTCAAATAGTAGAACTTCAAAAGCAAAAACAAGCTCAGGACCAACTTGACCTCCTAATGCAGCAAGACTAGAGGATCAGAGAATTGGAGAAAGAGCTGGAAGGAGCACTACAAGATAAACAGGCAGAGTCCACTTCCCAAGCGCCTCCAACCACTTCAACAACAACAGCAACTTCAGGGGCAGCAGTGGCCCCCACAACAGAAGCAACAGGAACGACAGCAGCTCCAGATGCCAGCCCAACTGTAGAGGAATTGACCAAGGCAGTCAGAGCAATGGAGATCCAGGCAGATGAAATAAAGAAGGCAAAGGAGAAGTTGGCAGAACTGGATGCCAAGTATGACAGGTCCAAAGTGACTGTGGCAGAACAGGGTAGAGAAATAAAGGCCCAAAAGGAAAAAATAAAGGCCTTAGAGAAAGAGTTGAATTTGGAAACTGCTATGGCCGACATAAAGAGGATCATATGGGCCAAAATTGGCCAATCCATCAAACAGCAATGGAGGTCAATAAAAATAATGCATGAGCAGATGGATCTAATGGGCCAAGCTCAAACAGAAATTCAAAAGGCCAAGACAGTGCTAGGGAATAGAGCAGAGCAGGCAAACAGAATGATAGATTTCCTGAACAGGCACGAGAAGGAGGAATTGGCAGCCATAGGCATTCCCAACAGAACAGAGGCTGTCCTCTCTGCCAAGAAAGCACTAACTCTCAGGAACTACATACAAACAGTGGAGAGGAAGTTCTATGAGATGCAAGCAGATGTGGAGGAATACAAGGTTAAAATGGGAGTGTTGCAAGCAAAAGGCCTGCCTAGCTTACTTAGTGGTGCAGGAAAACTGATATCCCCAGATCAAATGGCCAACATAATGGCAAGCACTATTGAAAATCAGATTATTGCATCTGCCAGTTCATCTGAGCAAGCAGGGCCTCCCACAGGACAGAGCCTATATGAAAAACTTGCAGGCCTGTTCTTCATTGAGAATGAAGTAAATCATCTGTTTGAAACACCTCCCAATCTTTATAGGCATACAGAGGCTAAGGAAACATTGATAAAGATGCGCAGACATCAAATGCCTAAGGAGGATTGGTGGCAATTCATGCTTCAGATTTTGCCACGATAGCTTCAGTCATTCGGCCACTGCCAGCTCCAGGTCACTACAAAACAAATAACATGACAAGTGTCAGCAGTTGAAACAGCTAAAAGTGACTCATCACTCAGATAACGACAGCTATCCAAGTTTCAAACAGCGCATCTCTAGCCGACTCTAACAGCCATAAAGTCCAAATATCTTCTGACTTTTTGACAGCTGAAGCATCAAGGAATTACTGCAGCATTCACTCCTTCAGCTACTACATTCCAGAGATCAGCATATCATAAATGAGACATTAACTCATTCGCTGATATTTTTGTTGTAAATTTTGTATATAAACTCCCCTGAGTAACTCATAAGGGGTTGGTAATTTTCTCTATGAGACAAATGCATTGTATACTTTCAGAGTTATTTAATACAAAGGGCTAGATGAGCTCAGTGATTTCCTCAAATATTTGATGTCTGGATGATGCTCCATGTGTTGATACAGAATTCCTGTGTTGGCTGATGAAATAACAAGTTTTTCTCCAAACTCTGTTCCATTTACTTATGTTTGTCATAATCATACTCATCTTATACTAAACTAGCAGTAAAAAGAAAGAATAGTGCAGGACTTGTTTTGCTACACCTTGCACTCAATTTTTGCTACTGTAAATGTTTATCTTCAAAATCACTATGCACATGAATTCTTAATTTCTCATGACTGTGTTGATTCAAAAAAGTATGAATACTACCTAGAAATTCTTAATTGCTTCTAGGACAATATTCCCTTTGTATTTCTTCAGCAGTTTACTGCAAGATTCTTCTCTGCCTTGCACTAACTGGATACACCCACTCAAACACTATTACAAACGTTATTCTCAGACACTAATGTGGCTCTGCAGCATCACCACAGCTAATCACTCAGCACCTCAAAATGACTAAAGGACCATTGACTCCATAGCCCAATGGACTAGAACACTTTGGAAAACGAACAAGCACCTTGATTGAAATAATCATCCAACCAAAACCTCAA
This sequence comes from Pinus tabuliformis, assembly GCA_031772625.1. NCBI lineage: Eukaryota > Viridiplantae > Streptophyta > Pinopsida > Pinales > Pinaceae > Pinus > Pinus tabuliformis. The sequence goes on from CM062809.1 coordinate 1,115,640,719, forward strand.
GCAAATCTGAACTTATAGCTAGCCTAAATTTCTATCATAACAGAGACAAATCACAGAGAGAGAGCCCTCTCTGATTACAGTTTGGCTAGAGACTGTAATCCAAAGATTGGTTAGTGGTTACCCCGGCCGTATTCCCTTGGGTGTCATAGGGAACAACCTGGGTGTTAACACTATGTACATGAAAATGAATTTATAAAGCTGAGCATGGGAATGCCCGCCTCAGCTAGATCATGAAAATAGTATGAAGATAATGTATTGTATTGTATCTTATTACAGGTCTCCTCCCCAGCATTAGAAGAACTTCGGATCCTCATAATAAAGCATTTCACCCGATAAACCGCCTCATACTTTAGGGGGCAACTGTTATAGACATTTTTGTGCCTTACAGCTATAAGCATGAAATGTCCATAAACCAAGGGATCCTAAGTCCCTAAAAGTGTTGTTCCAGCTCCTAAAGAAATAAGGTCAACAAATTACAACTTCTCCCATAAGTTCTCCACCAGAAACTGCTCAAAACTAGTCAAAATAGGATCATTTCAGATGCTCCACTAGCTAGCCGCGTTGCAAAGCACCCAAATACATTGGCTAGGTGCATTGCAATGCACTTGAATGCACTACCAGGGTGCATGGAGCTGGAAATGACAAGTGGCAGAGTCATTCCACGAGGTGGAGAGACAATGGAAGCTTCCAGAATCTTCTCCAATGACACTTGCCTCACTGAATTCGACTAGTGATGAGTAAGAGGCTCTCAGTCTCCAAGTGGAAGCAAGAACTGACAGAGAGAAGCCACTAATCAATTCATGAGCTGACTCATCCTCTTTGCATACATCTATATATGGATCCCTCACCAAGAGATCCAGAGGCTGGAATTTTGTACATTGCAGAGAATTGCTGTTGGTTTTGTGATAGATATTAGAGTATTGGGTGATTTATGCTTTGTTGGAGGTGAAGAAGGGATTCTATGCTGGGAGGTTGATGCTGGATCAATAATCATCAGTTGTAACTCCTCTTGGATCTTCTTGTTTTATCAATAAAACTATTTGAGTTTCTCCTACATGCTTGTATATCATTGATGTGTGTTATATTTGTATGTTTAGCTTAAATATGATCCTAAGCTTTTTATGAACATAAATCCATGTCTTTGTGTAGTTTCCTTCTTCTGTGAACTTGCAGGAACTTGGTGACGCTGGGCAAGTGAGGGAGCAGATCGTTGGAAGCTGTCAAAGAGAAGAGAGATTGGATCAAACGACTAGCGCAAGACACAGGTTGGTTCATCTTACTCATCTTCGTTTATAGTTCATAAAGGAGAATACAAGAGTAGTTTTCCCTGTTTGTTTTTGAGGTCTCTGTCACAACCCAGTGGGATAGGGTCGTTCTGAATAGACACTTTTCCCGAAAACAACCTTTAAAGGAAATTGAGGCAACATGATTCTATCATGGTTGTAGTCGATAGGTTGAGCAAGGTAGCTCAATTCATTCCAGTGAATACTACTTATTCAGCTAGTGAGGTGGCACAGGTCTTCATTCATGAGATTGCATGCTGTTCCAAAGAATATTGTGTCAGACAAGGATGCTAAGTTCACTTCCAAGTTTTGGAAGGAGTTGTTTGCAAGTTTGGGGAAAAAGTTGGCCTTCAGTACAACCTATCATCCACAAAAATATGGACAGATAGAGAGGTCAACATGATTATGGAGGATATGTTGAGGATGTATGTGATGCATTAGCAGAGGATATGGGAGTAGTACCTTCCATTAGTTGAGTTTTCTTACAATAATGGTTACCAGGAGTCACTGAGGATGAGTATGTTTGACGAACTATATGGACGAAGTTGTAATACTCCCATCAGGTGGAGTGATCTAGTGAATTGGGTACTTATTGGATCAAATATGTTGGCAAATATGGAATAGGAAATGTAGGTAATCAAGAAGAATCTAAAGGTAGCACACGAAAAACAAAAAATTTATGCATACCAACACAAGGAATTATTTAAGGAGTTCCAGATTGGGGAGCATGTCTATTTGCACATCAAACCCTAGAAGAGCTTCTTGAGGATTGGATCATGTGCCAAGTTGGTACCATGGTATTGTGGGCCTTTTGAGATCCTTGAGAGGATTGGACCAGTGGCCTACAAACTTGCACTGCCTCCAACACTGAAAGTCCACAATGTTTTCCATGTTTCATTGCTTAAAATACATGTAAATAATGCTGATAATCTTACTGATTGGTCTATATTGCAGGTGGAACTAGAAGGAGAATTTCAGTCAAGAGCTCAGTGCATATTGCAGCGGAAACAACTCATGATCCAGAATAGAGCAATCAAGCAGGTTAAAGTGCAGTGGAAGCACTTTGGGCGTGATGAAGCTACATGGGAGATGGGTGATCAGATGCACAATATATATGCTTCATTGTTTGCAGGTCGAGGCAAAGAAATTTTGCTATATGTATATATTTATGTATGGTTGTTATTGTAAATACTGGAATGAGATGTGTTATAAAGATCCAATAAGTGGTATGGTTGTTATGTTTTCATGTTTTTCATGATGGTTTTGCTTTTGAGAAGGTTTTTCATTGTAAATACTATAATGAGATGGGTCATAAAGTTCCATAAGAAATATGTTTTGGTTTTCAATGGTTTTCCTGGTTGTAGGTGTCATAGAACACCGATGACGATGTTCCCGTAAGAGGGAGGGGTCTGTAACAACCTCGGGTTAAAAGTTCATGTAATAAAAGTTAATAAAGGAAAAATAAGACCAAGGTCAAGGGACACTTATCCCAAGTTGAATGTTGGGCAAAATATACGAGTGAGCACCACTTATTGTGTTTATGTCTAAGGGGAAATTGGCAAAGGCAATGGCAAAGGCTTTGAAAAGGCAAAGATGCATTATTGGCATATTGTTTATGAAAATAAAGGGAATTAGGAGAAAAGGGAGGTGAAAGGTCACAGGTTGCATGTGAGGAGGAAAATGAAGGAAAATAAAGGAAAAATGAAGAAATTAGAGACATCAATAATACAAAAATATTAGAGCATCAATTGGTAGCCTTTTTTCAGTTGATTTTCAAAATTGGTTTTAGAAAGGAGAAGAGCACCAAAGGAGAAGGGAACCAAGAGGAGATGGAAAGTAATCAAGCAAAGGAAGGAAATAGAAGGACAAGGAAAGAAAAGGAAAGCAAGGATCAAACAAGGAAAGGTTGGATCAAACAGTTCTTCATCTGGAATACTTGCAAGTAACAGATTACATGTATGATTTCCTAGCTGGTTTTCACATGCATGGCATATGCATGTGTGTATTTTGGTTTCTTTGTGTTATATAACTAGCTCACAAAAAGATAGATCAACGACTTAAAAATTATCCTCTTCAAGGGGGGAACCTCCTTTACATTACATAAATGAACAATTCTTTGATGATACAAATGACAAGACCTCCTTTGTATATATAGGAGTCTAATGAGACACAATAGAATCAAAGCCTACACAACAATAATAATGTAGGGGAAAAACAATAATAATAGTGGGCTTCTATGGGGCACAATAATAACAATATGGGGGCTACATGGGACCAACAATAACAATAAGGGAGATACACTAGTAATATAGGGACCTAACATGCCCCTCTCCTTCAAAAAAGTGTTGTCCTCAACACTTGATTAATTATGGATGCTTTTGTATAAAATTCCCATCCTCCCATATGGAGTCTTCAATGGGTAAGTTCTTCCACTTAATGAGATAATATGAAATTAATCGATTTCGTGGCTGTTGAGTTCTTATTTTTGTGACTACTTCGAGATCAAATATGATTTTTCCTTCTTCATCAAGTTCTAGCAACACTGTTTGAACTGGAAGCTTGTCACTCGTAACCTTGTTTGAGCATGAAACATGGAAAACTGGGTGTACTAAGGAAGATGTAGGCAAATCCAATTTGTATGCCATAGTACCAATCTTTTGTAACACCTTGTAAGGACCATAGTACTTGGGTGATAATTTAATATCATTCTTAGCTTTCTTGAGAGACATTTGTTTGTATGGTTGTAGTCGTAAAAATATGCAGTCAACTACATCAAAACTTATTTCATTGTGATGTTGATCTGGCTGTTGTTTCATTCAATTCTGTGCTAGCATGAGGTTATCCTTTAAGAGTTGGAGAACTTGTTGTTGATGCTCGATGTTATCTTCCACCGCTTGAAACTTAGAATTTTATCTTAAATATGATGTGATGGATGGTGGATGATATCCATAAAGTGTCATAAATGGTGTCATTTTTGTTATAGTATGGAAGGAAGTGTTATATGACCATTTAGCTAGAGGTAACCACTTGACCCATTGTGTTTGTTTATCATATACAAAGCAATGAAGATATCCTTCCAAACATCTTTTCACTATCTCAGTTTGCCCATCAGATTGAGGATGATAAGATGAGATATGAGCTAATTGAGTACCAAGACAAGAAAATAATTTTGTCTAGAAATTTCGAGTGAAAATGGGATCTCTGTCACTTACTATAATCTTTGGATTTACATGAAGCTTTTGAATTGTTTCCATAAATGTAGTAGCAATTGTACTGGATTTAAAAGGATGAGATAATGCACAAAAGTGTGCATATTGGGTAAACCTATCAACTACCACCTTGGTGACACTCTTTCTTTCAGACTTGGGTAAACCTCCGATAAATTCCATTGAGACCTCCTCCCAACATTGACTTGGAATGGCTGTAACAAACCTGAGCTCTTAATTGTCTAAACATCATTTTGTCTCCAAACCAAACATTCTACCATAAACTTCTGAATATCAGATTTAAGGCCATCTAAAAAAAATTCCTTCTTGACCCTACGGTAAGTTTTTAAAAATATTGAGTTCCCTCCTAAGGGAGAGGTGTGCAATTCCAAAAGAATATTTTGTTTGAGTTGGAAATCATTAAAAAGATATAAGCGATCTTTGTATCATAATGAATCATTTTTCCAACTAAATGTACTAGTTGTATTGGGATCTTGCTGCAAATTTTGAATGAGTGACCACACCTCTTCATCATTCTTCCATTCATCCATTGCTTTGGTTATCCACTTAGGTTGGATAATAGAAATGGCATAAAGCAATGATTCAACATCCTCATCCTTTCTTGAGAGTACATCTGCAACAAAAATTTTCTTATCTTTTTTGTAGATGATTTAAAAGTCATAAACAAACATATTTTTCACCCATTTTTTCCGCTCTTCTGAAGATAATATTTGTTCCAAAAAGTATTTAATACTATCATGATCTTTTTTTACCTTGAAGTGTCTTCCCATTAGGTAAGGTTGCCATTGCTTCAATGCATGAAGTATTTCCAACACTTCCTTCTCATAAATAGGTTTGTGTAAATACTTTCCTTTGATTGGAAAACTTTCAAAAGAAATGGGTCTTCCTTATTGCATTAAAACAACACCAATTCCATTTCCTGAAGCATCACATTCCACAATAAAAGTTTTTGTGAAGTCTGGCATAGCTAAGACTGGTGCTTGGAACATTGCCTCTTTAAGATGTTCAAAGGCCTTCGTTGCTTCTGGAGTCCAAGAAAATGCATCTTTCTTCAGTAACGATGTTAGATATGTCGCTATTCTCCCATAATTATTAACAAACTTGCGATAATACCCTATTAACGTGAGAAATCCTCAAAGATGATTTATTTTTGTGGGGATTTTTTTAATTTTGTGAGGGTCTACCTTAACACTCTCATAAGATACAATATGACCCAAATATTCCACATCCTATACTCCAAAGAAACATTTGGAGCTATTTGCATATGATTTTTCTCCTCCAATAGTTTGAGCACCCTTTCAACATGTTGAACATGATCCTTCCAAGACTTGATGTATATTAGTATATCGATAAAAAATACTAACACAATTTTTTTAAGGAAGGGTTTGAAAATGGAATTCATAAAACCTTGAAATGTGGAAGGTGCATTAGTAAGGCCAAAAGGCATGACCAAAAATTCATAATGACCCTCATGAGTTCTGAATGTTGTTTTCAGAATGTCTTCAGTCTTCATTCTAATTTGATCATATCCTTAACGAAAATCCAACTTGGTGAAGTAAATTGCTCCATGTAATTCATCCAACAATTCATCAATTACATGAATGGGAAATTTATCTTTGATAGTGAGCTTGTTGATCTCCCTATAATATAGACACATACACCATGATCCATCCTTCTTGTGCACCAATACTACTGGAGCACAGAAACAACTTTTACTAGGATGAATTATACCAACTTATAGCATTTCTGCAACCATACATTCAATTTCATCTTTTGGGCAAAATGATATCTGTAAGGCCTGATGTAGAGGAACATTTCCTGGAATCAAGTGAATAGCATGATCATGATCACGAATAGGTGGGAGGCCTTTGGGAGTCTCAAACACATTGGAAAGATTGTCCAAGACTTTTTGGAGATATGGAGAAATAGATGATTTCGATGTTTGAACCTCTAGGGAGAATAATTGTGCAATTATGCCCTATTATTATTTATTTAGAAGTTTTTTCATGCCATTAGAGATGATTATATTTCTTGGTTTCCCGACGATACCCATTAATTCAAATTCATTTCCTTCCCAAAAAAATTCAAGAAAAGTTCTTGAAAATCGAAAGTTATTGTCCCCAAATATTAGAACCATTGGACTCTGTTAGAGTCGGTCTAGTAGCCCTCCATCAGTGATCAAAGCTCTTTGCATTTTCATAAGTAGGTGTCTCATCAGTGTCATCTCATTTGCATTCCATTAGGCATGCCATAACCCTGATGGAGGAGCTGGTGTCTTTATTCCCCTCTTGGCACTGCTGGATCAAGTTGTTTCAGTCAATAAACTCTTTTAAGGTTACTTGTCTTGTCTTAAAGTCAAAAGTCCTAGGTCTAGGGTTTGGGTCCAATTTGTCTTTAAAGTCAGGTCTTTAAAAGTCAATAAGTGCCCAACAGGCCAGAGGGATGACTATCAAAGTGTTTCTTCAAAAGATTTCATCTTGTACAACTAATTTTTACCTTGGATTTAAAAACCCTGTTTTTAAAGCCCAAGGTCATTTTCTTAAAATTTTGTTAAAAATTGCAAAAATTCAAATTTCTTTGAAATTCAGCATGCAGCCCTGGTCCCCTTTGCCAAGATTCCTCAGAAGCTATTCCTGCAAAATTTTTCAAGAAAAACATTAGTTCAACCAATTTCAGGACAAAAGGAAACCATAAAATCAGCAGTTTTCAAATTTTGAAAAAGTGTCATGACAAAAACATTTGAAAGAGGGTTTGAAAGCAAATTAATTTAAATCAAAACCTATAAAGCTCCTCTCTCTTCATTGTGCCTCAAAGTGATAGTGAAGAGTGATTGAAGAGGAATTGGGTGAAAATTCGTTGAGTACCCGTGCGCGACCCGTTGAGCCTTGCGCGCGACCCGTCAGGGTGCCCATTGCAGTTCGAAACAACACAGGCGCGACCCGTTGAGCCCGCGCGACCCGTCGAGCCTTGCGCGTGACCTATTGGGGATTCTTCCACCAAAATTCGCCTGCAAGCTACAAAATCACTCCGGATTGCTTCAAGGTTGCAGGTAGGCCTCCCATCATTAAAATACATTGTTTGCCAAAGCTTGAAAAGTATGATGATGTATGTTAAATTCATCATTTTGAAATAATGAGTCCAAAGTATATTTGTGTTATAGACATTTTTGTGCCTCGCAGCATGGAGCATGAAATGTCAATAATTACAGGGATCCTCAGTCCCTAAACATGTTGTTCTTACCCCTAGAAGAACAAGGTCAGCAAACCACAGCACTTCCCATCAGTTCTCCACCTGAAAACACTAAAAAACAGGCTATTTTTGGATCATGTCAGCTGCTCCACTGAGCATCTGCGCTGAATGTCAACTGCTCCTCCTTGTACCTGCGCTGAAAGTCAAAACCAATGAAGGCTACCTGCGCTGGGCGAGATTGGCCAAGTAGCACAGTCATTCTGCAAGGTGTCAACTGTCTAGGAAGCTTTCAAACTGACACTTGGTTCAAGGAATTCGCCCTATGATGAGTAAGAGGTACTTGATCTCCATGTGGAAGCAAGGATCTCCAAGTGGACTCAAGAACTGAAGTTTAACTGAAGAGGGAGAGGACACAAGGCAGCTTTAGGTCAGTCTCAAGCTTACTCATCCTTTCTCCAAATCTCCTATATATAGAGCTCTCTCATGAGGTCTAAGGAGGCTGGAATTTTGTGCAAAGCAAGGAAGTGCTGTTGGTTTACAATTAGAGCTATTGGGTGATTGCTTTTATAGAGGGGAAGAGGAGATTTCTTGCTGCTGGGGAGGTGCTGCTGGATTGGAGCCATTGATGGTTGTAACCTTCTCAGAACCTTTTACTTCTATCAATAAAGCTTTGAATGTTCTCCTATATACTTGTATTGCATTGATGTATTGTATTTACTTGTATATCTGATTCACTCTAATCCATGCATCAGTTATGAGTACATGTTTCTTGTAGTTTCCCTCTCTTGTTTGTGCAGGATCTTTGTGTAGCTGGGCCGACAAAGGGGGCAGGGAGCTGGGAACAAGAGACAAAGAGAGAAGACAGGATTGACAAAAGCGAAAGACACCGGTTGGTCAATCTTTTCTTCCTTCTCTGTACTTTCATAAAGGAAAATATCAAAGCTTTACTTTCAGTTGTTGCTAAGGAACTATCACCCTTAGAGTAGGGATAGGGTCATTCCGAGTCGGATACTTTTCCCCAAAACAAACTGGCAACTCTACTGGGGAGCCTAGTATCTTGTTGGTGTTTGTAGTATCTTTGCTATTCATTTCCTGAAGAAAAGAGTACCAAATCGAAAAGCTTTTGACTATATCAAAAGCGAAGTAGAGGGGCTGCTACTCTTGCTCATTTTCTGAGCAGATTCATGATTTGAAGAGCTGATCTACAAAAGAATCTTGTGCTCTTTGTGATAGCTTTTCATCCTCTTGATCATCCCTTAGCTTGTACTTGACCTATAGCTTTTTATTTCAGCAAAAACAGTGAATTTTTGAGCTTTTTATGACCCGGAAATCCTTGTAAACGCAGCTCTCGTGTCTCAGTGCAGGCTGTCCAAAGGCAGTCTGCATTTCAGCACAGGTACTCCCTTCGGGAACTGCGTTGAGAGTCAGTTTGACAGACCAGAGCCTGCGCTGGACCAGTTAGCTAGTGTCTTGCTGAGGTTTCCTACTGAGTCTTGGCCCTGTTTTCACTGTTATTTTGCTGCTGATTGCTTGTCATTTGTGCTTGCTGTAAACCAACTTTCCTTGACATTATTCCGCCTCAGTTGTGTGATGAAACTGTGATTGTTCTTTCAGTATTTCTTGTTTCAGTTACAGTTTCCCATTGTGAAAAGCGAACCAGTATAGCTGTGGCCTCTTAGATCCTGAACTGTAAAAGTGTCGTCGTGATCTTAAGAGCTAGTTTTATTACTGTTCATGGCTGTTTGAGTTTGTTTGTTTTTCATCTTATGGTTTGAATTCATACATTTTTAGTGTCGAAACAAGTACCTGTGAGGCGTCTTTTGATTTTAGACAAAACTTGTTTGTTTACGCTTCAAATTGAATTCGAAAATTATACGACAGTTCCCTTTTGTCTACATCAACATTAAGGGAAAAGAAAAGAAATACATGCATCTTGCATTTGCATTTTTTGATAATTTTGCGTGATTGATCTAGGAGAAAGTGCATTAGTTTGTGCTTTGTGCTCTGTGTGGAAAGATAATGTTTTTCTCTCCCCTCAGTAGTTAGGATTTTCAAAGCTAAAAAGATTGTAAAGCTTGCTTATCATTTTAGCTGCATTTAGGAATTTGTACCAATACATCTCGTGGTGATCCTGAAAGACAAACTGCTAAACAAGATCAACTTAAAATATATTGAATGAATCTAAAAGCGCTTTGTAACATAACGCTCACAATAGAGGTCTAGGTAGAGACGTGTTCCGGCGTCGTTAAACGTAGTGACTGTCGATCTCTACGAAGGTGGGTGATTCCTCCTGAGGGACGATAGCACTAATACGGACTTGTGCTCCCGCGTACCGTCGCGTATATTGGGAGACCCCTATAGGCATTTATCCTTTATCCTTAGGAAGCCGTGTCGGCCGCCCTACTGATCGTGATGCAGTGAACACAGCATTCACGAAGATCGACCACCCGTACCGTAAAACGTATTCTGTGGTTTCGCGAAAGGTTTGGCACACCCTCTGCCTAGATCTCCAGAGCAGTTTCTTTTGGCCTTTTTCAAACTCTATAACTGAAAAAGTCCAACCGAGCATTTGTCACTTCGGGCTCGTTAATACATCGAAGGCGACTAGAGTCATCTTTAGCTTTTTCTCGACTCTTAAAACATGAAAAAGCAAAGTTGTGTCTAAAAGCGTCTAATAAAATTCATTCAATACGGAAACATAATTCCCCTTTTTGTATTTTAGTTGATCAAGTAATCCGCAACCGTGGAGGAAAGTCAATTAAAACTCCATCGTTCGAGGAGACTCGCGAGTCAACCGTCTTTGTCCCTGGAATCGAGAGTAGTACGGACGAAGCGAACTCGCTTGACCGGGTCAAAATCTCCCATTAAAGTTAGAACAACAGTTCCGACAACATCTGAGATTCTGGTCACTCCTAATATTTCTGGAATCCCTGCCTCTATTGAAGAAGTTCAACAGCAACAGAGGGACAGTTGTACTGATCCTAGTCTGAGGAAAAGTACTTGCATAACTGAACCAGTTCCATCTGAAACCGGTCCACAGAGTCTTGTTGCTCAAACAACTGTCGCTGTCGAAGCAACCCCTTCTTCGGCACCAGAAATCTTTTACGGACCTGACGGTCTTCCTCTTCCTCCTGGTCTGATTGCAATAGAGGAAATCGTAGAGGACCAGCAAGAAAATACTCCAACTCATTTTGGAGTAGGCACCACTCTTTTTCCTTCTGCATCAGAAGTTTGTCCATCGCCACAGGAAGTTCCTGTAGAATCGTTAGGCAGTTTATTAGATAGACTTAAAATGTCTGAGCAACCGTCGACATCTAGGACTGTGCCAAATGACACAGCGACAGCAGAAGCTCCTGCTGTCAATCCAACGATGTTTGCCGGCATATCTGCTGTCCCGACTAGCTCTCATCAGCTAGAAGGAGTCCACCCAGGGACTATTACGACAACTTGGTCTGTTCCAGTTTGTTCCTCCGGTATAATACTCGGTAATTCTTATGTTGAAACTAGACAAATTGATCCCTTTGGGAATCAGTTTGGGCCATCCAGTCCTCAAAGGCAATCTATACCCTTGAGCTCCGGATTGTTACCGTATGGGGGGCAATATGCCCTTTCAATTCCCCTTCCGGGGGGATACCCATACGACAGTTTTCAACAACATTCAGGTTTGACTGAAGTAACGACGAGTGGTTGGGTGCCTATGTTACCCCAACAACCGAGAGTTGTATATTCCATGCAACAGTGTGTACCTATGTCTAGTATCCCGACGACGCCAGCAATTGTAACCGTGTCGCAAGTTCAATCGATGCCTGTTGTATGTCAACCCCAAGTTGTAATGCAACAGCCCATTGACCCTGCAACACAACCACAATCGCCGACTGCCGGGACGACACAGATACAAACGGGAACCATAACCCCGCATCTTGGTCCGTCGGTTAGTGTCGCACAGCAAAACATGGCTTCACAACCATGGATGGTGCAATACCAACAACCTCAGTTTCAACAGGTGTACCAGGGATCTGAGCAATAGATCTTTGCGAATAGTGGGCAACCCTATATTCAGAACGGTTAAATCAACCACTTTACAGTGGCCAAGCCCACCAGCCATATCAATCATATCAACATCAGTTGCATTATGCTGGTATGCAAAGGCCTACTGCTCAGGCGATTCCATCGTATCCTGGGTACGCCTCGCCAAACCCGAATCAGCAGTTGCCATTCGTGGCAACTCTAGAATTACCAGATTTACATCGATTGACGAACGATCCAATCGCCTATGCCCATTGGTGGCCAGCGATTCCTCACAAACTTCCTTCGGACATTCCTAAATTCAATGGAAATCCTGGCGAAGACCCGTCGAATCATGTGATGACATTCCATCTCTGGTGTTCGTCGAATACCTTGAATGATGATTCGATAAGGCTTCGCCTTTTCCAGAGGACATTGACTGGTCCGGCGGCTAAATGGTATATTGAATTACCTAGAGCCTCTTTCGACAATTTTAGTTCCCTAGCCACGACTTTCTTAACACACTTTCAGTTACCTATAAGGTACGAAACTGGAACAGAGATCTTGACCAATTTCAAGAAGACAATGGCCACACATATATCAGATCACATACATGAGTGGCGTCGTCATCGCAGAATGGTAAAGACCTATGTTCCAGATCAGCTATTAGCTGAGTGGTTTATAAAGTCGCTTCTTCCTGCTATAACAGAAGATGTGGCCAAGGGAGGCGTCGTAACAGAGGAGCAGGTTATTGCTCGTGCTCAATATTTAGACTTAGTATATACTCAGTCGGGCACGCTCTATGATAAGATACCTGACGCCCCCAGACCGGAATTTTCAATCCCTCCTCCTCCCGGATCGAATAGTGACTCTCATGCCGGCGATGGCGTGATTGGAACTGCAAACGCTAAGTCGACAAGGGATTCAAATAAGAAAGCCCGTAAGACTTCGAATCAAAAAGCAAATCAAGAGATTCTTGCTTCGGAGGTAAATCCTGTATCTACGGATAAAGGCAAAAACTCCAATCAACCAGGAAGCAAGAAGAAACAAAACAAAGGGAAGAAGAAGAAACAGGGTGAGTCTTCCCCTCAAAAAACTTCTTCAAACCCTCCTGGGCAAGGGAAACAAATTTATCCATGTCATATATGCGATGAGGATCATTCGACAAAGAACTGTCCGTTCAAAGCTGAGTTAAAGAGGTTCTTTAAAAGTTCCCAAACTTCAGCTGTGTTGACTGATCCATTTCCCACCCCAGGTCAAAATATGGTTGATAGTGGAAATGCTTCCCCGTCTCAAGTGCTTATGTTGTCGGTTTCTAAGCAAAATGATGCTCTGATCTCGACCAGGAATAAAGATTATGGAAATCCGCCGGTGTCGAACGACAAAGGGAAAGATCAACCCAGTAGTTCGACAACAACTTCGGCAGAAGCTGTACCCCCCCTCACGCATGAATTAACAATAAAGCCACCTAAGGGAGTAGTACACAAGTCGACGTTTAATCCTCGCACCAGAGCGGCGCAGCATTATAACATAGTGGAAGATTTGGCCCAATCGCCATCTGCTATGTTGACTCTTGAGGTACTGCAAAATTGTCCATCCCAAAGGCAGGCATTGTTATCAGCAATTGGTGGAGTGGATCCTAAAGATTCCAATCTTGTACCCTTTCATCACAAAGGATATGATCCTCAGTTACCAGCGCAACTAGCTTTCCTTATTCAAGTGAAAGCACTCAACAAAACTGTTCATAGAACGATTATTGATGAGGGAGCATCGACATGTATCATGTCGATGAGTTGCTGGAAAACTCTTGGATCTCCAACCTTGTCGCGATCTTCGACGACATTGAAAGCATTTGACGGTAGGACGTACACTCCGTACGGTATCCTAAATAACTTTAAGGTTGAACTAGGAGGAAAAACAGTGGAAATTGATGTTGAAGTCATTGATGGCAATCTTGACTATAACATCCTACTGGGAAGACCATGGATATATGCCATGGCAGCTGTAGTGTCGACATATTTTAGGAAGATCGCATTCCCGTTTGAAGGAGGGATTACGATCGTCGACCAGCAGAATTTCCTCCCTAATGGTTCACAAGTTACTGGAAGCATTCCCATGATCCATGCGAGCGACCATTCAGTGCAAGATATCAGAGTAGGCTTGCTAAAAGATCCCACGATGATGGGAACTTTCGCGTTGCCACCTCCTTCCCATGTAGGGAATATCCCGTTTGTAGCAACATGCAACATGGTATCTTCTTCGAAGGTCGCACGGAGACAAAGTCGTCATGGATTATCAAGTGGTTTTGCCACCTAGCCCTATATAAATATTGTAGCAATCAATGTTTTAGGCATGGGAGGCGAGCCCAAATCAACACTCGTCAAGCGTTTGGGTAGATAGGTCTGGAGAATATGGTACCCCATTAGATCCATGGTCAAGAATTCATGGGACTGACGAAGGAATCTTACAATCAATGATGATTGAGGGGGCACCATGGAATGATCACCACCATCGTTCCCTTCTTCCAGAGTGTGAAGAAGAAACTCAACACGACCTATATCACCCTTAAGTGTTTGAATTCCTAACAAATACTGTAAATACGGTGGATTCAGAGCGAAACCTATCCAATATTGAAGAGACCATAGCCATAAACATCTCGACAAAACCTGATGTTGTAGAGAATATTCATGTCGGCAAAAGTTGTTCCCCTTCAGAACTGGAAATATATGGTGCTCTCTTTCGCGAATTTAGAGATGTCTTTGCATGGTCATATGATGAAATGCCAGGCATTGACTCGAGCATAGTTGAACATGAGATTAAAATGTATCCTGATGACAAACCAGTAAGACAACGGCTTCGGCAGGTGCACCCCAAGAAAGCCGCTGCCATTAAGGCAGAAGTTGAAAAACTTCTCCATGCTGGATTCATCTACCCGGTTCCTCTAACTGATTGGGTATCGAATATTGTCCCTGTTATGAAAAAACAAGGGACGATAAGAGTATGCGTCGACTATAGGGATGTAAACCAAGCTTGTCCAAAGGACAACTACTCTACACCCTTCATCGACCAGATAATTGATGAATGCGCCGGATGTGAAATCTTTTCCTTTATGGATGGATTTTCCGGGTATAATCAGATAAATATCCGCCCGCAGGACTAGTCTAAGACTGCATTTATTTGTCCGTGGGGCACATTCGCTTATCGAAAATTACCCTTTGGTTTAAAGAACGCAGGGGCGACGTTTCAGAGGGCAATGAATTATGCCTTCCATGACATCAAGAACATCGTTCAACCTTACCTCGACGATCTTCCGGCTCATTCGCGGAAGCGGACTGATCATCCACGGCATTTGAGAGCAATATTTCTACGTTGCCGACACTACAAGATAAGACTCAATCCGCACAAGTGTGTGTTTTGCGTCGGTTCTGGTCGTTTACTTGGCTTTGTAGTCTCTAAGGATGGGATTCGTCTCGACCCCTGTAAGGTTCAGGCAATCATTAATTTGCCTCCACCTTCAAATTTGCTTCAGATTCAGAAACTCCAAGGGAAAGCAAACTTTCTGAGGAGGTTCATTCCAAATTACGCAGAACTTGCCAAAGGTTATACTCGTCTTTTGAAAAAAGAGGTACCTTTTGTCTGGGACCAGGTTGCGCAAGCTTCCTTTGACGCTCTGAAAGATTCTCTAGTAAGAGCGTCATTAATGTACGCCCCAGACTATCAAAGAGATTTTAACCTGTATCTAGCTGCAGCAGATACGACCATTGCGATGGTCTTAGTGCAAGAAGTCGATGGAATTGAACATCCTATTTATTATTTAAGTAAAAACTTAAATGACACAGAAAGTAAATATTCCTATGTTGAAAAACTAGCGCTTGCTGCTGTTCAAGCGATTCAAAGGTTTCGACATTATGTCCTCTTTAGGAAAACTACCATTCTGTCAGATTGCAACCCCATGACGTATATACTGTCGCGACAGTTGCTTGGGGGCAAATATTCAAAATGGATAGCGATCCTTCAAGAGTTTGATTTGGATTTTGTAAAATCCAAATCGAAGAAAGCTCTAGTTTTCGCGGAATTATTATGTGATCTCCCATCGTCGTCCAACGATGAAACATCAGAAGAGTCAATCGTGGATGAAAATTTGTTTCTGATATCAGTAAGCGATGAGTGGTATGGGGACATCATCGTTTATCTCCAAACCCAAAAATTTAGGCCTAATACCTCACACTCAGAACAGAAGCGTATACGATACCAATCTAAAGACTACGTGATCGTCGGTGATACACTTTACCATCGTAGTGTCGATACGGTTCTGAGGAGGTGCCTTACCCATGAGGAGGCCGAGAAAGCCGTGAATGATTGTCATTCAGGCGCATGCGGGGGGCATCAATCTGGATATGCAACAGCACAAAGAATCTTACGAGCAGGATATTTCTGGCCAACTATGTTTAAAGATTGCATAATAGCTGTCAGAAGTTGCCATGCATGTCAGATCTTTGATAGCAAAACCAGGAGACTGCCTGCACCCTTGCAGCCTATAGTTGCTGTTGGGCCTTTCGCCAAGTGGGGCATCGATTTCATGCAATGTAACCCCACCTCGACTGGGGGGCATGGGTATATTATAGTCGCTGTTGACTACTTTACCAAATGGGCCGAGGCGATGCCTACATTGGATAACACTGGTGAAACAGCTGCCCTTTTCGTTTTTAATCATGTAGTCGCCAGGTTCGGCGTTCCACAGGCTATAGTGACAGATCATGGATCGCATTTTCGCAATCACATGATGGTTGAATTAGCTGCCAAACTAGGGCTATCTCACGACAGCTCTACCCCATATTATCCACAAGCCAACGGACAAGTTGAGGCAATCAACAAAGTCCTGAAGCGTATGTTGCAAAGGATGATGGGGGTCACAAAAGAAGATGGCACCTACTCCTGTACTCAGCATTGTGGGCTTACCGAACCTTGGTAAAGAACGCCACTGGGTTCACACCATTCCAATTGGTGTATGGCCTGGAGGCAGTCTTATCGATCCAGTGCGAAATTTCGTCTCTTAAACTCGCAATTGACCTCCTCCCCGGAACCTCAGAAGAAGAGGCTCGTTTCTTGGAATTGATCCAGTTGGATGAAAACCGTCGTGACGCCGCTTTGGCGAACGAAGCCCATAAGAAACGAGTCAAGGCACAGTTCGACAAGAATGTCAAACCTCGTATCTTCTCCGAGGGTGACTTGGTTTTGCTTTACGACCAAGAATCCGACAAATTAGGAGCAGGAAAATTTAAGTCCTTATGGATGGGTCCCTATATTGTTAAAAGGGTGTTAGCAAAAGGAGCCTACGAGTTAATGGATTATGACGGGATACCACTGGCGCAACCCCGTAACGGGTTGTACCTCAAGCGTTACTATGCCTGAATAGTAACCTGAGTGCTTTTGTTGTATTTTGTTTTCGCTAAAGTGTTTGTTTCGGTTTAGTAATCCACCCTTCTCGTTTGTTGCAGATGTCGAATTTTTCTGAGACATATGTAGGATATGCCGACGGAGCGAGTCGTAGTACGCGGAATTTGTCCTCCGCAGCCTGGGCCATTTTTTATCCAAGCGGCGAGTTAGTGAGTTTCAGAGGTGTGTGTATTGGGCAGTCAACGAACAACATCGCTGAGTATAGCGCGTTGATTGAACTCCTCTCTGATACCATCGCTCATGGTATACGCCGACTAATTGTTAGGCTAGACTCACAGCTTGTGATACTACAACTCACTGGTATATATTCAGTCCGCAATCCAGCTATTTATCGAATGTTTCTAAGGGTTAAGATTTTGGAAAGAGAGTTTGATTCAATTCAATACCAACATATTTCCAGAAACTTGAACACATTAACAGATTCATTAGCAAACTATGTATTAGATAGACATTTACGACATATATAAAAAGAGATGCATCGGTGCTATACAAGTGGATCGCAAATAAACCAGAATAAACCCCGAAAATCAAAATATATAAAGCTGTTTATAGTTTGTACATGATGTGTTGTAATCAAAACAAAATTGGTCGTATGACCTAGAACTCAAAAAGATGCTAGGGGGCACCCTAGCCTAGTGGTGCTCATGATAGTACGTCACGGTGTGTGCAATCATGCGCAAGAGACGAGTCCATCGTCTAGGCACGCCAATAGTGTGCCGCTGCAACTGTAAAGGTAACTCGTCAATCTGTACATCCGGAAGACCACGAGTAAGGCTCTCAACCTGCTCTTGCACAGCTGCAAGTGTCTCAGTATCACCAAGGTCGCGAATAACAACTCTCCTAGCGGGCTCTGTTGCCGGGGCAGCAGCTGGCGATCGTGGACGGGCTGCTGGACGAACAGGACCAACATCTGCATGCACCCAGAGTTTGATTAGTTTTGCACAGTAACATCATGAGTAAAAACAATAAACAGTGATATGGTCAGAGATTTTACCAATAGCGCCCCATTGCTCGCCATCCGGTAGCACCAAGTCCGGATCACCTCGGTAGTCCATACCCACATATGGATACTCAGAAAATGCCATCTCCTGGCGCTCGAACCACCTAAAGAAGGCCTCAGTGAAAGTAATCTGAGGTTGACCAGCATGTCGGGACATGTGGTCAACCCACCTCTGCATGCGTGGCTCGGTCGGAGAAGGCAAGTCAAGTATGATATAATGAGGCTGCATCAATGGGATTTTCTCCAAGGCGAAGGCAGTCAGAATAGAACCAAATCCAAAGTTCTTCAGCCTCCCGTCCTTTACCTTGGTCAATTGACTTTTCATCTGAACAAGTACTGCATCACACCAGTTAAACACTTTCGGTTGGAGACACTCCAGGGCGTGCTGCATGTAAGATCTGTTGGCAACATGTAAAACTGCGCTACCGGCCATCCTACCATGGTAAACAGAATGGACCTAAGAGACCTGTCAGTGATGTCACGGATATTGATCTTGCCGTCTTTGCTCGGCTGTGAACCTTCCCGGCAATACTGACGGATATAGTCTCTGGTGGAATTAGTCCCTCGAGCCGTACCTGACAAAGAAATGGGGGCACCCCGCCTTGACAACCCAGTCAAGAAGTACATGTCCTCTATGGTCAAGGGGATGGTTTTCCCCCTAATCTGGAATACTTGGTTAACAGGATCCCAAGCATCAAGCATATACTGCAGTAAAGAAATCTGTGCTCTCATGCTAGAGATACGGAAGAACTTCAGTAGGCCACAGTTCCAAAGCGCGTTCACCGTGACCGGGTCATGGAGTGCAACCATGTCCTCTGCTTCATGTTCTTGTTCTCGCCATGTAAGGGACATTTTGTTCAAAGTTCCCTGCAAACAAACAAGAGAAGGAGTAAGTTCCTAGTTTTGATGAAAAACTGGCGAAAAATCATCAAAAATCACATGCAGGATCAGTTTTTCTAGGCCCAGCGCAGGCAGAGAGTCTCTCCCTTGCGCTGAGGCGCAGTCTGCCTTAAGACAACCTGACATACAGTGCAGGTTTCGAAAGGAGAACCTGCGTTGATGCCAGAGCGCCTTGATGAAACCCCTGAGGCTCAGAAACCCTGAAAAATGTGCATGAAACTGAAAAAGGAAACCATGAAAGTGAAGGGCTAAGGTTTAGCTCCTACCTGGTCCAAACGGCGCCGAAAATCGTCCACAGAATCTCTCAGAATCAGCTGGTGAAAATCAAGGAAGAAGAGGCACCTCCAGAGCTCCAACAAGCAAAATGCAAATGAAATGGTAAATGAGAGGTAAAAACACCTTTTATGGCTTTCTACACAGTTTAAAGTTAAAAATTAGGGTTATAATCTCATTTTCATGCAAATATTGTCTATTTCTAACAAAGTTTGTTGCAACAATTGAAGGTGAAGTACTACATTTGAAAGGAGAAAAGCTAGTAAAAGTAAAAAATCAAATTTGACCATGAATCGAGCAGTTTTACCGCGGAATTTATGCTCGTTAAAAAATAGAAAAGTGTGAGCAAAAGTTTCCACCAGAGTTCAAGCTCATTAAAAAATGAAATTATCCCGGTAAATAACCATTGCGATCGTAAATTTATCAGCCTTAAAAGCCTTGGTCGTGTTTTCATCCATCACCTCCACCGTCGTTTGGCTGGTCGTTCACCCCCATATGATTGTTTACCCATTTTGAGGAACAACTGCGAAGAGTGATTTCACCTAGCCATCCTTGTGACACTGCCGTGATTGGAAAATTCCAACCTGTACCTGGAATCTGCTGCTATCCCTGTTTATCACTCGTTTTCACTGACTCGTAAAATATGAAAAGTTTGCCGAGTTTTGGCCTTCCAGCTCGTTAAACAACTGGAAGAGCTATCCCTCCTCTAAATTTTAATCTTTTTGGACCTGAGGGATTATTGCACAAAAAGATCGAGCGCTTGTCTTGTTCGGCTCGTTAAAAGTACCGAACACCCATCCCTTTTGTATTGTTTTATACTTTTTCGGACTTAAGGGATTAGATGACGAAAAAGGAATTATGGAGCTAACTTTCTGTACCTTTTCAGACTCTCTAAAAATGAAAAGGACCGAGTTATCCTTGTCGTTAGACTCGTTAAATTCATTAAATAGCGACAAACTTGTCTTTAGACGAGAACGAGTTTCCCTATCGCTAAGCTCGTTAAATCATAGCGATGGGCTTGCCCGAAGGGCAGGTTATAGAACAAGCATATGTTATCCTCCTCAAGCTTGACAAAAATAAAGAGGTACTGGTCAGAAATGACTGGGGAAAAATTGGGAGAACATCAAAGCTTAATGGTAGCAAGTCGCTCTTGAACATGACACTTTTCTTCCGTACCACATCGGGTTGGGTTGTTTCATTCACCGGTCTCATCGCCATGGTCTTCGCCAAACCATCCACATTTTGGGGTAATGCTACCGATCCATCGCATCAGTGTCGTTATATGTTCAAGAGAGGTCATTCTGAAAGTGTCAACCGTGTCCCATCCACTGCCATACATTATCCTTCATCCATTCATGATCGCCACCCTGAATCACATGTCACAGTTTGTTTTCGCCTCCACTAAAATCATTAGCTCCGTTCCGAGTCATTGATGTGGGATTCATTAAGGCCCTCCTTTGACGGATCGCTTCTTGTCGACTTCAGCTCATTATCCAGGAAGTTGATCTAGGAACAACCCCATCAGTACTTTGAAGCTTGCATGCCTCAATGGCAAGTTTCTCACTTCCGGCGACAGGTATACATCAATGACCTTCGACCAGAAGATTTTGCGTGGCGTTCGACGCCAAGTCCTTTATTCACGCCACGTGAATTGTACTGCAGTACCTTGAGGGTCATTATCATTATCGGTGATTCCTCTCGCGCTTGTTAACGGTTTTCATCATTGACCGGTAATCAAGCGATGTCTTTCCATGTTCGACTTCAGCGCAATTCTCACATGGATCGACTTGTACTTAGAGTGAAGATCGAATGAGTTTGAAGACCCTGGATCTAGTTTCATCCATCCGGGCTGCGATATATATTCAGGAAATATAAAAGCATTTGTCATGTACATCATTGCAGCAGATGATCATCCTATTCAAAGGATGATAATTACAGCAGAGAATTATCAGTCTACCATCAGACGATCGTCTGTTCTATGTACCAAAATGTATTTATAAAGCTGAGCATGGGAATGCCCGCCTCAGCTAGATCATGAAAACAAAATGAAAAATAATGTAATGTATTGTATTGTATTACAGGGCGCCTCCTCAGCACTGGAATGAACTTCGGACCCTCTAGATAAAGCATTTCACCCGATAAACGGCCTCATACTTTAGGGGGCAACTGTTATAGACATTTTTGTGCCTCGCAGCATGGAGCATGAAATGTCAATAATTACAGGGATCCTCAGTCCCTAAACATGTTGTTCTTACCCCTAGAAGAACAAGGTCAGCAAACCACAGCACTTCCCATCAGTTCTCCACCTGAAAACACTAAAAAACAGGCTATTTTTGGATCATGTCAGCTGCTCCACTGAGCATCTGCGCTGAATGTCAACTGCTCCTCCTTGTACCTGCGCTGAAAGTCAAAACCAATGAAGGCTACCTGCGCTGGGCGAGATTGGCCAAGTGGCACAGTCATTCTGCAAGGTGTCAACTGCCCAGGAAGCTTCCAAACTGACACTTGGTTCAAGGAATTCGCCCTATGATGAGTAAGAGGTACTTGATCTCCATGTGGAAGCAAGGATCTCCAAGTGGACTCAAGAACTGAAGTTTAACTGAAGAGGGAGAGGACACAAGGCAGCTTTAGGTCAGTCTCAAGCTGACTCATCCTTTCTCCAAATCTCCTATATATAGAGCTCTCTCATGAGGTCTAAGGAGGCTGGAATTTTGTGCAAAGCAAGGAAGTGCTGTTGGTTTACAGTTAGAGCTATTGGGTGATTGCTTTTATAGAGGGGAAGAGGAGATTTCTTGCTGCTGGGGAGGTGCTGCTGGATTGGAGCCATTGATGGTTGTAACCTTCTCAGAACCTTTTACTTCTATCAATAAAGCTTTGAATGTTCTCCTATATACTTGTATTGCATTGATGTATTGTATTTACTTGTATATCTGATTCACTCTAATCCATGCATCAGTTATGAGTACATGTTTCTTGTAGTTTCCCTCTCTTGTTTGTGCAGGATCTTTGTGTAGCTGGGCTGGCAAAGGGGGCAGGGAGCTGGGAACAAGAGACAAAGAGAGAAGACAGGATCGACAAAAGCGAAAGACACCGGTTGGTCAATCTTTTCTTCCTTCTCTGTACTTTCATAAAGGAAAATATCAAAGCTTTACTTTCAGTTGTTGCTAAGGAACTATCACCCTTAGAGTAGGGATAGGGTCATTCCGAGTCGGATACTTTTCCCCACAACAATTTGCTTAAAAAATCAAAGTGTTAGTAAGGCTAGGGTTTGTCTTGATGTTTTCAAGGTTATCCTTTTCACCCCCACTTTTTCCCTACATCCCATTTCCACCTCCCTCATCATTTTTACTCAATCTCTCTACCAAAAATACCAAAAGCCCTAAAACCCTACCTTTATTCCTAAAAATCAAGAATCTAATCCTAAACCCTGCTTCTCATAAAAACTTTGCAAATGATAATTGTGTGATGGGATATATCATCATTCCTTCCCTTAAACTCCCTATTTCATATATTTTTCCCAATTTCTCTTAAAGGTTTCCCTTCCCTAACATTTCCCTTGTGCTATTTGTCCCCTTGAAACAACATTTCAATAATTAACTAGCAGATTTTGAGCAGAAGCAGCAGTACATTCCAGCCACTTTGTTCTCAAAACCATGTTAGAAACCGAGACCAAATATGAGCAAAGTGATGACCGTGAGTCAACTCCGGAGGTTGAGGTACAAAGGAGGCCTCACAGGGGTGGTAAGAGTGGTCACCATAAGAGAGAGGAGCCCACCTCTTTGACCGATTTGCAGGCTTGTCCAATTGCAGTCACATGTTTCCGCTATCTGTCATGTTATGAATTTTGTGAGAGGATCTCTCAAATCCAGCATCACAGGGAATTGGCCCGCTTGTTTGTTTTGCATTTGCATGATGGGCATGTGAACCTTGCAGGGGTGGATTTCACATTGACACCTGAGATGATTGCCCAAGCAACGGGGATACCTAATGTTGGAGAAGTGTGGAACAAGCGCAAACTGTTGGATAGATTTCAGTGTGAGCCCTACATTAAATCTGCCTTTATGAGACACATGAATGGTGTAGTTCCTTTTAGATTTTTGAGGGATGAGTATGTTTCCTTGATGAGGCTTATCATGCGCTATTTCACCTGTGAGGGCAGATTTTCACGTGTGTTTTCATACCATATTCGTTTGTTGATGCATTTCACACGGGTACGGATGATGAACATCCCTGTTTTCCTGTGCCAGAATATTGAGAGGATGGTGCCCTTGGTGCAGAGAAGGAGTCCAGCACAACAGCACAGGAGCATCTATCATTATGGTTTGATCCAGCTTGTGGTCATACATCAGTTGGCTCAACAGGGTATCCCATGGGAGGATTTTATCTCTCGGGATTTTTTCACAGCATCAGCACCATCACCCCCTGAGATCATTCATGAGGAGGGAGGGCCTTCACAACAGCATGATATTCCTGAGACCCGACATGTCAGCTCTCCTCCATTGGTCACATACCAAAGAGGCCACAGGGCCTTATTTGCAGCAGCTCGGCGAGTATTTTCTCCACATCAGGTGGAAGGGGTCTCACCGTCTTCATCAGCTCAGCGAGTGTTATCTCCACACCAGGTGGAAGGGGCCTCGCCTTCTTCAGCAGCACAGGTACCAGAGAGAGGCAAACAACCCAAGATTGATGAGGGGCCATCAGGTGTTCCAGGCATAGAGGTTGTTGATCTTGACATCATTTCTCCTAGCCTAGAGTCAAAGGAGATCATTCAACACCTTAGAGCTGAAAATGACTCATTGCAGCAGAGATTGGACATGGAAAATTGGACCATCACCTACTTGGAGCAGCACAACAAGCAACTTGAGGAGGAGCACACTCTAGATGAGTTGCGGAGGATCCATGAGGACCGCAACTTGGCACGCAAGAGACCCGGTGACTTGGTGCCCGTTGAGCGTGAGGCTATGCTTCTACGGGTCAATGCTCATTTGGAGAGGCTGCTGGCCAAGGCCAAAAAAGATAAGGACCTGCTCCGGAACATGAAAAACCACTATTGGGCCCGAATGCATGTATGCAAGGCAAAAATGAAGGTGATCCAAGGGCGGTTGACCAAAGCACTAAAACGAAGGAAAAGGCCCGACCCCCTCCATATCTTGGCTGAGGCTTCTCTGAAGGAGCATGGTGTTAAATAACTCACTTCCAGCACAAAATTCTAAAAATTTTGAGCATTTTTGGCCATTTATGATTTTTTTTGGCAAAAAACAGGTATTTTCCACCAACGGGTCGCGTGCCGCGCGCGACCCTTTCGTTGGGCAACTCCATTTTGGGAAAACTCAGCATTTTTGGATTTTTCATGCAAAGATACACTTTCCCAGCCATTGCCAAGAAATTTCACCAAGTTTTGGGCCTCCAGAAAGTCAAAAAACAAGCAAAAAATGGCTTTCTGCCACCTTTTTGACACACAGGAAGCAGTCTTGGGAGATTGCCATTTGGGAGGGCCAAATGACCACCAAATTCAGAAATTCCACTTGTGTTGGAAAGTAGACATCCAGACCTTTCCAACACGCCCACCTTTGTCTCATTTGGACACTTGGAAGTACCTCAAAATCAGCTCAAAAGTAGCGCGACCCGTCCAGGAAGAGGCGCGACCTGTTGGGCAGTTTTCACAGGATTTCATCTACAGCTCAGGACTTCGCCCAGTTTTGACTTGTGATGGGATTTTTCATCCTCTTTTATGTAATTAATGTATTTTCATGTTGACATGACACTTATTTACCTATTCTAGAAGATTCATTCATGAAATAGTAAAAATTTAATGAATGAATTGGTTTCCTAGCTTATAGAGGCAAGTTGTTTTGACTGCCTAGATTTTAGTGCTCAGTTTAGAATTGGTTGAAACAGCTCCTAGGATAGTGAGCTCGACCCCTAGAGACAAGAAAAGGTGTTAGCTTGCCTATATTATGTATTTTCTAAATCATTTTCATGGTGGGATAGGTTGGACTCTTGAGGGAGAAGCTACTATTGTATTATTCATTGTATCTCTACAGTTTTGGCAAAGGAAGAAAGACCAGGGTTTTGCAGTCTTTTTTGGGATTCTTGTGGTTACATGTATTGATGGTGTGTATCTCTTTGTACTTGTAAATTTGTTATGTGAATCATCTTCTTACTTTTCCTTCTGCAAATTAGGCAAATGAAGAGTTAAAGTAGAATTCATGCTTGCCATGCTCTGCTTTTAAGTTGGCTTAATATTTATGTTTTCATCTGTCTAAAGAGAACTCTTGAAGGTTTCTTGCTCTCTTTAGCTCCTCACTGGTCATTCCTATCCATTCACTTAATTCAAAGGCATCAGTACAATCTCCTACCTTGCCCCAAAGAACCCCCTGCAAAAAACTGTGTCCAATTCCCGCACCCAAAATTGCCTTTCCCCAACTTTCCACCGAAACCCTAAAAATCGCAAATCAAACCTTTTTATCAGTTTACTAGCCTAAAATCAGTGTTCTTTATTGGTTATCTCTGCCTGTTGAAGATCTTTGCCGAGATAGACCGGAGAGAGCCCTCTCCTGCCCCGTAGGGCTAGCTACGAGGCTAAGTGGTTTGATGTTGCCTTGAAGTTTACCTTTCTCAGCCTGAGGTGAAATTTCAAGCGCTAACAGATTCCTAATACAAAATCAACACCACCTGTTGGAATAGAAAGAATTGGACTATTCAATACATATTCCCCCATGGTTATCTTGATATTATGGCACTTTCCAGAAAAATTTATAGCTCCTCCATTTGCAACCATCACTTGACACGTTGGTGTTGGATATAAGAAGCAATTCAATTCCTTGGATTTCTTACAATGAATAAAATTATGGGTACTACTCGAATCAATCAACACTATTACCTTTTTCTTCTTGATATATCCTTTTATCTTAAGAGTTTGAGGAGTGGTAGTTCCTACCAATGCATTACAAGATATGGTCGAATTCATTTCTTAATTCTTTGGGGTTGGTTCCTAGTGTATATCCTCCTCTTTTGATGTTTCTTGTTCCTTTTCTTCCTCCTCTTCACAATCTATGTGGAATACTTTCTTCTCGGTACACTTATGACCTTTATTGTATTTTCTATCATTGAATTCTGGGTAGAGGCTTGAGTCCTAACATTAAAAAAGTGGCTCATAATTAGGGGTCATTGACATAGAATTGACTGGAAAATTCCATAGCTACATGGAGGTAGGCTTACTAGTGTGCATGGAGGGTTACAGTCGCTTGCACACCTTGGCAAGGGAGTGGATGAGGCGGGTTATCTCAGGGCTTGGACTCCTCGAGGGGTTGGGTTGCTCCTGGAAGTCCTGTAGCCCCTGAGGGAAGTCAGTAAGGTCTTAAATTTCTGACTCCATTTCCTTAAGGTCATATAGGAGGTTGAGTATTATCATAGTGACCGTCAGCTCATGTTTACCCAGGCAAACCGGGGAAAGAAGCTAAATGTGGGAGGAAGCGGGTTACAGAAGAAAAATACATGTAACTTAGAGGAACCATACATATGATTCCATATTTAATTCAGAGAATATATAGTGCAGAGGATGAAAGAATAAAAATGGAGATGCAAAATTATAATCATCAGAGTGAGATCATATACAACATTCACACTATACCAAAGTGATGAGTTCATTGTAACAAGGTAGAATACCAATAGCCATTCGAGAGTCCTAAAGTCTTGTGGAAGTCATAAGAGCGAGATCATATCCATTGTTGGGTAATTTAATTATGAGTTAAATTACTTGCCTTTAATTTTCAAACCTAGGGTTTGTATTCTTATGAAGTGTAATTGCACTAGATGTGCTAGGGAATTAACTTTCAAGAGAAAACTATCCTAAGGCAAGAATATAATATGGAAATGCTTGCTAGATAAAAATGAATCCTATATATGACAAGATCTTAGTAATCTTAGACACATGTCTTGTCTCAAAAACAAAAATTAAACTCAAAATTAAATGTATTCAAAACAAACTATGTTATTGTGAAAACTTCAAAATCTATTATATGAAAAAAGAAAATGAAATCTATTCTTAAAAAAAACAATTTACTCTATTATGCTTTTGAAAGGAAACCTGAACTACTTAACTTGGAAAGAAAATTTATTCTATGAATCTTTTAAAATAATTATATTATGATCTATAAAGATTGGAAGTAAATCTAATCTAAGAAACTTTGAAAGGGAATTTATACTATCAAAATATGAAAGCAAATTTAATCTATTCTAGAAAGTAGTGACCAAAATAAATAAATGAATTGTTTGATGGAAATTCAAATATAGTAAAGTATTTGAATATTACTAGTGTGCATACTCCAAACCAAAACCAATCATAGACTTGAGACTATGCTTAAAATACAGACAATCAAAGTAAATTTTTTTGGTATTTTTGATTTATTATCAAGTGCCTGACCTGTAGCGAAACAAGGAAAAATAAGTAAAATAAATCCTAGAAACAAAACCTTGAAATAACACAAAGCATTCAAATGTAATTAACAAATCTACTTGTAGAGTGAAAGGAAATTAAATATAAACGATAAAATACAACTATACTATCTCTCACACATCCTCAAGGGGACCCTCCTGGTGAGTGCGAGATGTTAAGAACTCAAATCACCAAATTCGAATCGTCAACGCAATCACAAATATGCCATGAACATAGCTCATATTATTTGAAATTGGAAAATGGAGTTTACAATAGAAATTGATAATAACAACAATGTTAAACTTAATTGCCTCCTCTTCATCACAAAAAGTACACTATAATAGAGCTTTGAAGCAACAACAGATTCAAAGTTTAATTGCGACAATTATGGTCATGGATCTTCGTATATCAGTTTGAAAATCAAATAAAATATGTTTCCATGGATTTTTAGATCAAATACTAGCCCAGATCTGATAAAAGTTATCTTTATGCCATGAATTTGCTAAAGAATAGCTCGTTCTAGCCTCTTTGTTGACTATATTGAATGACACATCAACAAACTATTTGGTCACGCAATCTACAAAATATGGCTCCAAATAACTAGGAAAATATCTCAAATGGTAAAGAATTTGAGGAAATTGGCTTTACAAAAGTCTAATTGGGTTTGTTTTGAGGAAAATCCATGTTTTCATTTTTCCAAATTCCTTTTTATTTTCTCAAAAAACGTGTTTGAAGTTGACTGGTCAAAATTGTTGTGTTTTTCCTTTGTTCTCTTGCTTTAGGTTCTCATGAGTGAGCTAAGTAAATTTTGACCAACACAAATCCATCTTGGAGGTTTTAGAAAGAAATTCCATATACCAGATTTCCTTCTAGAATGGTGCTCCTACCTCAATCACAAAGATAGTCTTGGAAACTGGACTGTGTTGTATAAACTAATATGGCAAACTATCATTAGTGAAAAATTCTTATTAATTCATTAAAAATAAAGAAAATAATAATAATAAACCATGTAAACATGCATGATGAAGTTTGGTGCGTTTATGAAGAAATATGGTTAAGAATTATGACAACGGGTGAGTGGAATGATGTGATAATGGACGGTTTAATCAACAAAATCATGACAAATTGGAGGCTCAACATTCCTCCCCACGCCAAAATTTTTACATGTCATGATTTTTTTTTTTTTTTGATAATTTAACTAGTTTATGGGTATTCTTGTATTATGATATTCCGACAGAATCCTTGACCACAATTTTTAAGATATTGATATTTCCCATATAGTAAGATGCACTTTTCTTTTTTTCTTTTCGAGATTACATTTCTGGTAGCACAATTCTTTGTTTCCACACTTTCTTGTTGTATCATATAGAGGTTAAAAATCATTAATGAGAAAGAAGAGCTTCCATACTCTTGTTGAAATTCATCCCATACTATGCTACTCATGAATGCTATGACGCATGTTGATTTGTTCTTGAAAACCCTGCACATTATCATATACAAATCGTACAAAATTAAAAGTGACCACATAGTAGCACATTCAAATACTTGTCATTGTTGTCTAAGCTTTTGCAAATACAAGTCTTTCAATGAGGTTCTTTTCACTACTTAATTTTTCTCAAATTGTTTAATGTTTGGTGGAATATCGAATATGCCATTGAATGCATCAATAAGAATCTTACTACATCCATGTGATTTCCAAACCTGTGAAATGAGTTTTTCATCCAAGTTGAACAAATGTACACTTATGAAATAACCCATAAGCATGGCTTGAAATGATCATAAGTTGCAACCCATAATAATTGTCTTCTTAGAATTCATGCATAAAGAACCATGTAGAAAGATATTCCAAAGCATCCAAACTTACTTTAATAGTGTTGTCACATAGTCTCTTCAAGAACTCACCAAATAATGAATGATATTCATGTGCAACATGAATGTTGTATGCAAGTAGATCACAACCTATGAAATTTTGACAAGATGAATTTCACATAGCACAAAAAAAGAGTTGTTGATGTGGGTTGTACACAATTTACCAAAGAGAACAAATACTCTTCCAAATAATTCCAATAATGTGTGAACAAAGACTTGTTGTAGCCTTTTTCATTCTTGTAACCTTGTACAAATTACTTCTTGGCTTACATCAATAATTTGAATATGAGCATTTGTTTATGATGCATAATCCAAGCATTGCTCCATGTACCTTTTGATCATGTGATGAAAACATGTACCATGAAGTCAAGTTGTTCCGTGTGTAAAAGAGTTATTTTTATCAAGAAGATCTTGTTGATGGACCATTAAGGAAAGCATCTCCATATTCTGAATTAATCTCTTATAAAGTTCAAAAGGTAGAATTATTCATAAAGGAAGATTGAGCCAATTGATATGAAAACTACAAGAAGAAGTTAAACAAGAGAGTGGTGAGAGTTTTAAAAGAATAATGTGCTCTTTATACCATAAAATCTTATGGAGGAAAAGAATCTGCTAATCAGGAATGAATCATAGCATGTAGGATTGGTCATTAAAGTGCATGAAAAAGCATAATGGGAGAGAAATTGGGGCTACATGTTTACAATAGCTTTCTCATCAAAATTTATAGAATTTTTAACAAATTAAAAAGTTTAAAGCTAGTTTTACCTCAAGTTTAACTTTACTTTGAATTTTGATGTGTTTCAGGCTGAAATGGAAGATTTATGGAACATGATACATGCTAGTTGAAGCCGAAGATGAAATAATTTATGTTGATCTGATCTACTGAAGGAGGATCTTTGAATTGTTGTCAAATTTTATGATATCCAATGTTGCACAAAAACCTATGCCACAAACTCATTTTAATGCCAATTTGAGTGCTTCAAAAGGGAAATGATGTATTTTTACCCTTTTAACCATAACACACCTTCAAAATCCCATTTTGACAAAGAAAAGGGATTGTTGTGAAAAAATACCAAATTCTGTCCTAAATTGTGCACAATGGTGAAAAGTGAAAATATACCTTAAAAACCTACAGAAATGTCCTTGAAAATTGATTTTTTTTGGAATTATTCCTTCGTATTAGTCAATTTACCATACTCTGAGAAGAATTTGCATCTTAGAATTTTTTTTATTTTTGCTCCATTTTTTGTAATCTTTGTGCCAAAATTACGTTTGGAATAAGTTGTTACAACAAAAACAACAGGATGCTACAACAATAGTTACATAAAATGAAACTTTTCACAACTGTTTTTGTTTTTCTTTAGAAAGTTGTCTTTTTACAAGTCCGAATTGCTGATTTGGATTGTGTGTTGCATGTTGAAGTAGCGACCATGAAATTTGACTGAAGATTGATTGAAATAGATCCAATTTTATTGATTCGCTTGAAAATGAAATGAATGAAGAAGAGTTGTAGTGGTGCCCATCATGTTTTTGTTGAATGACAATCTTTATTGAAACAAAAGATGAACATGTTTCTATAAGAAACTTTTAGAACATGAAATTAAACTGATGCAACCTATTGTTGATTCCATTAAACCATATAGTCTTCATCAAAACCAAAATCCATGGTAAAATTCTTACCATGCGAATGAATGTGTCGAATTTGAGCATGGAAAGAAATCATTGGATTACCGATCATTGATTTTAATCATTAACCAATGCGAGACAACTCACCAATAATGTAAATGAGTGTCAAGTTACCTGAGTGCATCTTGATAGGGATGAAATTATGTGTTTAATTCTAGTTGCCTACAAGATCTATCAATCAAGAGACATTGTTGTCAACGCGGAAGCTTGCCATTAATGTATGCAAGTTCCAAGGCCCTCAATGTTAAAATATGTAACTAGGTCCGGTCTTCATAATGACACATGTAATATGATTTTATGCATTTAATGAAAAAAATTATTATTTTTATTCTTGAGGCATGTGTTTCATGTTCAAAGGAAATTTATTTTTAGGTCAAGCACCCATTGAGTGCTTCTACGGCTTGTCATTGAGTCTACAAGTCAATTGAGTCATTCTCATGTATGAAAGATCCTTTTGGGCATGTTACATATTGTAAAGAAAATTTATTTAAGTCAAAAGAAAGTCAAAAGACCCTTTAAGACCTCATCATGGCACAAATATCAAGTCAGCCTACATGAAGGGACAAGTAAGTCTAAATATAACAATTCATACCCCTCAAAAGCCTATATATAAGAAGGAACGTGACCTCATTTGGACACACACTCAAGCAAGTTTGATCTCCTCACGATAGAAGCTGGAAAAGGACAAAGAAGAAGAAGAAAGAACAAGATCGAAGTTTTGGGCCTCTCTCTCTCTCTCTCTATTTTGGTAGGGTTTCTATAGTTACGGGCAAGACGAAATTTTGAAGCTGCATTGAAACTGTGAAGTTGCATCGAAGTTGTGAAGCAATATTGAAGCTATGAAACTGCATTAAAGTTGTGAAGCTGCATCGAAGCTGTGAAGCTATATCAAAGTTGTGAAGTTGCATTGAAGTTGTGAAGTTGCATCAAAGCTATGAAGCCGCATCAAAGCTATGAAGCTACATCTAGACTGAATTTATGAAAGGTCAAAACTATGAATTTGTTGTAGAGGTCAAAGTTGCAGTAGAATCTGTCGGTTGAAGTTGCAAAAGAATTTTCTGGAGGTCAAAATTATAGTAGTTTCTAAGGAACTACTAGAAGGAAATCTCGTCAAGGGACTTGGTCTTAGAGGGTCTTGGTCAAGGGTCAAAGGTATCAGAATTTGTTAATGGAATATTATATAAGAAGAGAATAATTATTGTAGGTTTTCCTCTCAAGTGGAGAGGTTTTGGCCCTGACTAATCACCTATATCTTGTGTCCTTATGTCTCACTGTTCTTTATGGTTTAGTATATGTTTGATGAAAAGAACACAATAATAATTAAGGCAAGGAAGAATCTAACTAAGATGAGTAAAAATACATCACAAGAAGTTAGCAAAGTAAGAGAAATCACATAATGTAGTTGCCCTCGATTTCTCAACATGGTATAGAGCTTAGGTGACAAGGCAAGGAAAGGCAGCTAAAATAAGGACACTCAAAGGCTAAAAAACTAGAAGGACTATCAAAAGGAGTATCAAGAAAGATAAAAACATTGACATCATACCATCAAGAAGACATTCACAAGGACCGCTTACAAGCAAAGAAACCCTAAAAAACCTAGCTTATCAAAAGAAGGGTTTCTCACTTGAAGCATTGTTGGGAAGTTGACACATCACCATCAATGAAGGTTTCAAGGGCCCTACCTAGAAGGAATACACATTGAAGCATCTACATCAAAGAAAAGCAAGGAGATGGCATTGTCATCGTCATCTAAAATTCAAGGTGATCTCCCTCTTTGAAAGCCAAGGATCACTCTTGAAGGAAGACAACTTCATCAAAGAATATATCTTCTATCATCAACATCATCAAGAAAGGCATCAAGATGAATATTTAATTGTTAAAGAGTATCTTCACTTGAAAAATAAGTATCTTTATATCTATATCCAAATCTATCAAAATGATATCATTTTGAAATGAAAACAACAAATTGATTGGGTCAATGAACTATCTTGCATGGAAGAAGAGGACATATTTGATCCTCATAGAAAATGTAGTCGTTGAACATTTTAAGGGATCAATTACTAAGCCCCTAAAGGAAGCTAAGGGATTCTCATTGAATTCATCAAGGATTCCCTCATACCTTATGTATTAAAGTTGGAGACATCAAAAGAAATATATGACAAGTTAATAGAATTTTTCTCCTAAGTATTTCAGGAGAAGTGATATCTTTTAGGAACGAGTTGTACAAAATGAAGATCTCAAAGGAAGATGGAATAACCCCATATTTTATGAAGGCATAAAAAATAAGAGACCAACTACAAGAGTTGGGAGAAATAATTTCTGATAAAGAAATGACCACCATAGTGCTCAATGCACTTCCAGAGTAACGGGGCAACTTCACATCTAGCATCTTTGGAAAGAAGGAAGCCACCCCATTCGATGAAATTTGGTCATTGTGTAAAATTTAAGAAAGTTGGCTGAAAGAAAAGAGAGACGTGGGACCGAGTGAATAAGTTCAAGCATTTGTTGCCATGGCTAAGAGAAAAGGAAAGTTTGGGAAATTTGGTTCTTATAAAAAGAAGAAGAACATTTCAAAAGTCTAATGCTATGGATGTCAAGAATATGGGTAGTACAAAAGATATTGTCCAAAGTTCAAGAAGTAAAACACGAGGAAAGAAAGAAATGAAGCTCGTATCACCGAAGAAGTGGAAGAACTTGATGAGAAGAAATACGAGTGGATAGATCTTCACTATTAGGGTTTCTCCAATACATAGTGATGATTTGAAATCACTCGTGAATGATCTCAGTTAATTAATGAAGGTATTACAGACTTATGTGCTAGGGTGTGCCCATGTTATTTTATGCAACATATCGATAAAATTGTGAAATACACAGACACTGAAACAGTAGGAGAAATACAGTAAGCAAACACATAAAACACAACAAGCTTAATAAAGAGTTCACCCAATCCCCCTGGGCTACGTCTCCTGGTCCAGCCTTCAGTGGTGGCATTTCTATTGTGTCTTAAAGCAAGGTTTTTACAATAAGGAGCTCAATTTGAGTCTCACTTAACAGATGATGATCAGTAGGATTGTACTTAGATTCCCCAAGTCTCTTGAGTATACAGACTCCCCTTACTGAGTCTCAACTTTAACTGGTCTCAGTGGTATGAGTCCAATTTGGTACTCAATACCAAATAGGTATATAAAGAAGAGTTGCTTGAACCTATCAAGCCTTCTCTAGAGTTCATAGAATCTCGGACTCTCTTTGTCTCTATTTGCTCGATGCTGCCTTTGCTCTGCAGGTCAGCTCATCTTCTCTATTCTCTGTAACTCATTTCTTTCTTGCCTCTCGGATTTCTGCTTCTCTTTCTCTGCCTACCTTTACTCTTCGTCTGTTCATGGCTTAAAGCCAATCTACTCCCCTGACTGTTCGTTTATTCTTCCTAGCTCTTTGGACCTCCTGCCTCTACCTGCTAGAATTCCCCATCTCTGTGTCATCATCACTGTGTAATGATTCACAGAGAGGTGGCCACTTGTTTCCTCACGAACTAAGTGTTTGTTCTCTTTGAACGGTCATTATTCCCGTTGTTCCAAGATTGCCCATGAAACTGATTCCTCTGCCAACTCATTGGTCATGCTGGATCTCAAATCTTATCCACCTTAGCCTGTTTCTCTGTCGAATCTGGTCGCCCATCAGATTGCTTCTCCACCATTGTTCTAGGGCCTCCAGATCCTGCGGTCTCCATCCATATTGCACGAGTAAGTAGCATGACCTTTATTCGCGTGATGTGAGTATTTTTCTCTCTCATCCACTGGACGCGTGTCACCCAGTGTATGGCATCGGACGGAACTCGGTCGAACCCGCTTACTGCTTGAGGTCCTTTTGATATCCCACCGGTTTTAGCGTAGGGCCTACCTTTTGACGAAATCAGTGATTTCCGTATGGATTTATGCTTTTCCTCATGACCGAGCACTCGGGGCTTTCCTTCATTGAGGGGTATGCCCTGCGATATGCTAAAGCGCTAATTGCGTATCAGAAACTGCATCTGTTTTTGGATTTTACCTCTCATTTTCCAATTTGCGCCAGTGCGCGGTTACCATGGGCCAACAGTCTGTGCGCTTTAACTGAGGGTCCTCGTTGCTCTGCGCTGACCACAAATTTCCATTGTTCAGAGTTTACTTCTGATAAGTTCGATATCCATAGCACTTGGAAACTTTTGTTATGAGTTTTATAGAGTTCAGAAAACTGTAAGAGTGTTTGAGGATCCAATTTAGATCATTTCCTTCCCAGTGAAAAAGCATTTGGACCACCAAAAGTTGGTTTTCAAGCATTGACTAAGTGAGGGTATAACTGTCTCACTTGTCCAATCTCTATCCATTTTGCACTGCTTGGATTTGAACCCTTGAGTCCAACCCTAAGGTACTCAACATTTCCCCTGCGCATCGTCCTCACCTTCTTATCCAGAACTGTGTCTTCCTGCAATTCATTGAGATAGTCAGGTAATAGATCATCAATAGAAGGAAATTGATTCTGCTCTTCGAGATCTTCAATTAATGAAGGTTCAAATAGTCTCAAGATGCCTGCATTAACGACTGAGTAGATGTGCATTTATGCTGGTAAATCAAGGCGAAAAGCATTCTCACCAATTTTCTCAAGTATCTTGAAAGGTCCATACCTTATTGGCTTTAGCTTTTTACCTTAACCTTGCATTTTGTCTTTGCTGATATACAACCAAACTTGATCACCAACTTGAAAACTATGCTCCATCCGATGCTTGTCATGCCTTGCCTTGTATTTGGCTTGGCTCTTTTATAGCTTTTCCTGTACTGCCTGGTGAATCTCTTGGATTTTTTCAATGAAATTGGTTTCCTTGTCCACATCTCTGTGTCCATCAACTGCTATGTCTTTACCAAAGACAAAATCCAAGGGAGACCTTGGTGTGAAACCAAAATAGGTCTCAAAAGGAGATCTCTGTGTAGAAGAATGTTTTTCTCGGTTGTAAGCATGCCGCACATAACACAAATGTTCATCCCAAAGTTTGGGATGCTTGCTACGACAGCCTCTAAACAACTGGATCACTGTCCTATTGACCACTTCTGTCTGGCCATCTATCTGTGGATGAAAGGCTGTGCTTTTCTTCAGTTTGGTGTCCATCAGTTCCCACAGACTCGACCAAAACTTCCCAACAAATCGGGTGTCTCGATCAGATACAATGGAAGTGGGTAATCCAAAATGAACCCATACATGCTGAAAGAAAAACTTTGCATCTTATTCAGCTATAATCTATTTATTACAAGGTATCAGAATACACATTTTCCTGAACCTATCCACAACAACATATAAATAATCATGACCTTTCCTAGATTTAGGTAGTCATCCAACAAATTCCATGGAAATACTTTCCGAAGGATGAGAAGGAACTGGAAGTGGAGTGTACAAGCCTAGTTTTCTATTGCTGGGCTTGCTTTTAGCACACTTGGTATACCATCTTACATATCTAGAAACTGTCTCATTCATTTTTTGCCAATAACAAAATCTTTGCAGCTGTGAAACCGTTTTAGTTACACCAAAGTGACATGATATTAGAGAAGTGTGTGCTTCCCGAATTATCTTTACTCTTTCAGTTTGTGGAATGTATAGCTTCCCACAATGATACAAGAGTTCATCCTTAATGTGATAATCCAATTCTTTTACTCGTTTGCCTTGACTTAAAGTTGCATATACATCTCTAAAATCTATATCTTGAGCATATTGTTCAATGTAGCTCTCATGCAATACTGAGTTATGCTTAAGTATGGTAGATGCATTTGTAATTGGTCTAGATAACATATCTGCAACTTTATTGTGTATGCACTTTTTATATTTGACGACTAAATGAAACTGTTGTAGAAAACCCATCCATCTATAGTGTCTTGATTGCTGCAACTTAGTTTGGGAGTGTAGATATTGAGGTGGTTGATGATCAGTATGTATAACTGTTGTCGAGCAGTAAAAAGGGTATTTTTCACCTCTATTTACCCTACATTTAATTATCAATCCAGGTACGATTTGTTATCTCAAAGAGTGTACTTAGTTTGAGGCAGTCATTTCTTAGAGTAATGCTAGTAGTATAGTGCTTATGCAAAAGTAACTAAATGCAGAAAACAAACTTCTAAATGTAATGGCAAGAACTGGAAATGCTTGTAACTAAATCATTCAATGAAGAAACTACAACACTTCATCAGTCAAGGGTTCAGTAATAATAACAATTCCCTTTGTAAACTAATCTAATTGAAAAGAAATCAAAGAAAATATCATCAACTTGGGAACTGGACACAATGGTCAATGTTCACTACAGTTTTAGATCGTTCTGTTCACACCAAAGCAATGATAATTCAAATAACAGAAAAAGGAACAACAACTAATCTATTTAACAAGATTGAATAACAAATCTTTAATCTACAGAAATGAATGAGGCAGTAAGTGTAATCTACAGGAATTAAGCAACAATCTTTATCTCAGAAACGATTTAAACAGTAAATGGAAATGGAACAACAAACTAAAGTGAAGTATTGAAATATTGAATAGCAACCTGAATCAAATGTAAATGCACAACAAACCAAATTGAATATTACACACAACACTTTTATATTGAAAGAAACAGTAATCTGAGTTTCGGTACAACAGTTATTAATCACAGTTATGAAGAAACAACAATTGTGATCACAGTGGAACAACAATCCCAAATGAACAACAATCACATTTGGAAGTAAACCGTAGATAAATACACAATAATACCAATTTATAAAGAAACAACGCTGTTACCCTGTAATCGAACAATAATGGCAATCTGGAAGGAACAACAATGTTATATGATAATAT
This sequence comes from Pinus tabuliformis, assembly GCA_031772625.1. NCBI lineage: Eukaryota > Viridiplantae > Streptophyta > Pinopsida > Pinales > Pinaceae > Pinus > Pinus tabuliformis. The sequence continues at coordinate 1,115,678,888 of CM062809.1, forward strand.
CAATTCGTTAAAGGAACGACAATGCGATATAAGTTTAGAATGAATAGCATAACATTCCTGTTGCAGAGAATAACATTACTATTCAAATAGGAAGGAAATATAATAGAGCCAATACATGAAATAATAAAGAACAACAGATTACTGAACAAAGCGAATAAGAGAAATCAAACCACACACGAATCAGAAAATAATGGTATAGGAGCAAGTGATCCACCAGGGCCGGGCCCTTAGCCTCCAGGGATGCACTGCTTAAGTTACTCCAAAATCAATGACCGAACAGGAACCAAAATTTATATATTAAGCATCAAAACAGAGTTACAGCAATCGCTCTTTTAAAGAGATTCGATGATCAAAGTTTTAGTAACAATAGTAAATTGCATAAAAACAACAATAGTTCGTCCATTGGGCTAGCAATGCTGTCCCTTCTTATAGCAACCGAGCGGAGATATCAATGATACAGAGAATTGTTAAGGTAGCGATCCCTCAAGATCAAAGGATCCTGAGGGATTCGCCATACTGTTAGCTCTCAATTATCTTCTTGTTCTCTTGCATCGATTTGGTATCTCCTCTTCCTTTTCCTAGCTATTACGCTCTAATTTGGATTGCCTCATTTGGATATGGTTCCCCGTCAAAGGGACAACAGTTAATTTCATCTTTTCTTTTCGTTTGGAATGGAAATATTTTTTTTTCTTCTTTTTCTACATAGGAAAAGGGTAATTATTAGTTATTTTACGTTGCACACAAATCTTCTAAACTTTATCATAATCTTTCACCACATGCTCATTTCATAATGTAAGGAAGTTATGAATTTAAGGAAAAGATAACAAAATAAGTGGTAATTACATACCTTCTATAATGCTCAACACACCCCCCTGCTTGCCCTTTTTCATGCCCTCATGAAAAAATTGTAATTGACATGCAAAGCAGTGAGGGAATAAGCTAGAGAGGGGATCTCATGAGGTGATCTACAACCATGATGGCTAGCTAGGAATTCAAAAAATGTCCTGTCTGACCTTCAAGCTTGATATCCTGGTGCGGGGTGCCAAATAATTGGGTTTCTGAACCTATAGCCTAACCAAGATGGGCCTTCTCTCAAAATGAGGTCACCATGGATACCCAAGCGGTTAGCAGCTAGCTTCAAGTTCTCATAATTGAATAGTTCTTGGTTTTGGATGTTCGGATTAGAAGTCTGGTATCGAAATTTGGCTGCTGCTATGGCAAGGTCTTTGATAGTAAAAGAGTATTATACCCCTTGCCGGATGACTGCTGTGTGGATAGGTCCCAATGCCTCGATAACTCCCTGAGTTCTCATTAGGCTCCTTTGTTTATTCCATAATTGCTGTGGGTCTCTAGGTTCACATCTCACCCATAAATCTAATACATTCTCCTATCTTTGAAAGACATTGTAGGCTTTAACCCACTTTATTTGATTAACACCAAAAGAAATGAATGCCTGTAGTTGGACATCACCCACAAAAGGGCTAGGGTTCTGATTTGTTTCTCCATCTAATACAAGATTGTGCAAATAGAATACACATAAAAGTCACTGAAATTTCAACCCATAATGCTTGCAACAATTTATGAAGTCATCAATGGTTTTTATCTCTATAGGTACTCCTACTTTGACAGCTTTAATTTTCAATTGTAAATATCTTTCCTTTAAAAACAAAGCATAGTTCCTAGCAGGTGCCCTACACGCTAGAATGTTAGTATACAAAGAGCATAATGTATCCATTTGTTTGATGACTATGTGTAGTCTATGAGTTACCTTTTTGATTCTTTCTTCTCCCTTTCGCCATCCTTCAAAGGCCTAGCTTTCGAATATGTTAACATTCCTCAATTGCTGTTGTAATTTCTCATATTTTTCTCGAGGGACAGTCTGCTTTGTAAGTTTCTCTATTGTTTGCTGGGCTTGTGCCAAATCCTTCTGCAGAGTTACTGTCCTCGGGTCATTATCCAACATAATAGTTGTAGGTGTGAGATCCACTTGGATCTTCTTATCACAGCATCTCATCTTTACGGTCTGATTTTCCTTAGAGGATGGTGCCTCTGTCTGAATTTCCTTGTCACAGGCCAATACGTTCTCTGTTTGTACTTCGACATAGACAACAGCCAGATGTTGTTCCTTTCGGGTTTGAATGGCAGGTTGGACTTGAGTCCTCTTTATCTTTTTCTTAAGGGTTTTCCCTGGGCAGTTGCATGCTTTTCCACAACAGTCCCTTTCGATTTCTTCCTATTTTTCAAAACCCTTATTTGTTGTCGAAGTTGCTTAATTACATTAAGCAATCTCTGTTGTTCCTTTCACAATATTTTAATTTCCTTCGTTTTCTTGGAAGGAACAGCTATTCGTTTACTCGGGCCTAGACCTTGTACCTCAAGTGTTGTACCTTCACCTTGGCCAATTTCCTTGTTTTCTTCTCGAGGTGCTTCTTTAGTGTTCTGCTGATCGGGTTGTTCAGGGGTAGAAACCCTAGCTTGCTCTACTGGTTCCTGGGTAACCTCTTCCTCTACCTCCTCTTCATCGTGGAATTCTTCTAGTGTATTTTGACTAGGAACAGATTGTTCCTTTTCTTCATTCTTGTCACTCTTCTTCCCAGATACACTATCATCATGAGTAGAGTGATCCTCTTCTCCTTCCTCCTCGTCACAGAGTTCTTCGTACGCACTTTTTTCATGAACATAGTGCTCCTACGGTTCTTCTTTGGTGTGGGGGTTAGGTGGGCTATGAGCTTAGACATATTCGCTCATATTGGCCAGAATATGGGCCAATTAATTTTCTTGTAGCGGGTTTTGCAGTGGACTTCCACTGAGTTGCTCTGCTTCCTCTTCCTCCCGACCAGATTTCTCGGTCTCTTCCTCTAGTTCTCCTTCATCGTTTTCCTCCAATTCTTTTTGGTTCTCCCCTCCTTCCAATTGTGGAGGTTTTTTATCTTCTGAATCATGTATCTCCATAGGTTGACTGATATTTCCATGGGAATTCCCCAGCATTCTTCGGATCCTTGCCAATCTAACATATTTTTTTTCATTTCAGTGGTCTGCTTGATGTACTGACAACATGTTTTCGTTTTGTGCCAGTCCCCCATCTATTGCGAAGATCAGTTCTTCCCAACTACTCTTCTGTTGGGGAAGAATGTGGCTGACTATCAGTCATATCAACCCATGGTGGCTTACTACCAACTCTAAAAGGCGAGATTTCTTCATACTTCAGGCAACATCGTGTAATAAAGAATTTAAAAACATAGGTAAATTCATAGCGCACTTTTGCTTTAACACAACTAAAAGTTTAAGATGGCGTGGTCTTACCACATATTTCCTGCCATCACAGGTGATGTAGCTCTAGATAATTCTTGCCAATTCCACCCATGGCTCTCCCAAGGTTGCCGGTAAAATTCCTTTCCCTTTTACAGTCAGGTTTTGCCCTTCATCCTGGAAGATTTTCATGGCGTCCTGCAGTCTCACCTTTTTCAAACTCCACACAGGTCCAGTGGTTGGCAGTACCGAAACCTCTGCAATTATATCATCAGTGACTACTATCTGTCTCCTCTCACCATGGAATAATGTTCATGCAAGTTCTGTAGAAACTCAATTGCTACCGTCTCATTGGATTGTTGTAGACGGTTAAGATAAGTTATCCATCCTGCCCTTGCTAGGATCTCTCGTGCAGCATCCGAAACCATCAACACCTGTGGCTCACTGCGACCATAAGTTCTTCATACATGGTACCTAGAAGACAAGGGTAGGATAAATAGTCAATATCCTAGTGACCTAGCTGATTGGGATCAATCAATCAATATCCTAGCAATGAATGTTGGGTCTTAATTAATAACTGACCGGGGCCCGACAAGAGAAGTCTCTAATGGTATAAGTAAGAATATGTCTTAGTAGCAAGTTGTAAAAAACACAGAGATGGGAATGGAACAACAAGTTGTTCAAATTTTTAGCTCACTGTTAGCAAACACAGAGAAGATGACGGAACAACAAGCTGTCCGAATTTCAAACTTACTGCTAATTTGCAGAGCAAAACATGGAAATAACTTCGGAACCGCAAGCCATGCATATTGGGAAACAAAATACTGTTAAGCTTTGCTATTCCTAAGTCATTAATTCTTCCGAATGATAAGCTGACACGTATGCCAGCGAATTATGGGATCATCTATGCCCCCCCTGCAATATGATAGGCCATCCTCGGCCATCAAATGAAGGAACAACGTGCTGAACTACCATATTACATAGTCATAAAGGAACAATGTATACAAAAATTCCATGTTTACAACGACGAGCAGATTTCTGAAATCGAGGCATATAATAGAGTCGCTTAATAAATAAGGAAATGCCATGATATGATGTGAGAATTGGAGGATAGGACAATTGACATGCATAAAAGGTCCTATGCAGTCATTATTGACTTTTACCGTCATAATTGATTTGTAATTAATTTTTATGTATCAAAGGTTCGTAAGGGTTATAAACATAATCTCATTTAAACCATTAATAAAGATATAAGAAGATGGGTTTTATAATTACTATTGGTGTATAAGAAATATGATTTCAATACCATCAACAGAGCTCTGTTGCCCACAGGTGTCCATAACCTTGACAGAGTAGTTTATTTCACCCTTGGAACCATAATCCTTTGTGTATGCCTGTAGAAATTTTGAATAATATGACACATATTCAACAGAGATTATCCTGATCATACAATTTAAGCGGAACATGTATAATACATAATCTCCTCTACGTTGATCATCAAATTACAGAAGCAGAAACATCCACAGGCACACATAGAAGCATCAATCAAACTCATAAACACAGTATGTATCCCGGGGAAAGCATCTCGCTAAAAACCCCACACTATCTGTATATTATATTGATTGAATCATGTAACAATACAAAGCATAATACTTCTCACAAGTATCTCCACCTGTTACACACAATACAGCTCAGATTTGATCTCCAAATCTCTCCCGCTGCTTGCCTGCCTCCACTGCTCAAACCTGCTCGAGAACTGATGAGAATTGCTTCCCAAACTCGATTTTACACTGCAAAATAGTCACCCACACTTTCATCAAAAATAGAAGTCCATCTATTTTTCCCAACTTGATCAATCATCCATAGACATGATCCATATGTCTAAAAATAGACATAGTCTAAAAATAGACTTGCGCCAAAAATAGCCTGCGGGCCCACTTAGTGAAGGCGACTCTTTTCACTAAGCTCCATCATCTTGTTGCACTCTCAACAAGCATTTCTTGTTGCACACTTTTCAACACTCCCTCTCAACAAGAAAGGCTTCCTCTCAAACCCGATCCTGTAACTTTGGAATGTTCTCCATGCAACACATCTGGCCGGTCCACTTGCTTTGTCATCAAAGTCTCTGACTGCTATTGCCTCTGTCAACTGAAACTCTGCATCTCTGTGCTCTTCAGTATCTGACTGCTCTAGCCTCTGTCACTTTGATCTCTGACTGCATCCGTGCTGCTGCTGGTTCTATCGCCCAGCATTGCATCCGCACTGCACCTCCCAACTGACCTCCCTGTTGGGATAGAAACATCCTCTGATGCTGAAGCTCTACCTGCAGCTGACAAGTGCTCCCTCTCTGACATCTGCGCTACTGCAACATCTCCATGCATCTCGCACCATTGCACACCTCTCTGTGCCACCTAGCACTGTGCAAAACACTTGTGCCTCTCGCATTGCTACAGCCTGCTAGCTATGCGCTGTCCTGGGATTCCCTGCACTGTCGCTCTCTCTGCCGCTCCATCTGCATCTGACTCTACCCAATCAGTCAGTTCCTGCTACTACACATCTAGGGCTCCCGTAGCAAGGTCTCATCCAAGAGGTTGGGTACCTCAAGGATCTTTCCCCTCCTCCTTGGGACAATCAATCCACATCACCCCACCTCCTACCTGGAGGTATGGATGCATGCGATTCCTCAGCCCACCTGGCTTGAAGTTTCCCCCTACTGGAGGTCTCTGGATGAGTAGATGTCTCTACTCGATCTCCTCTCAGCTTCCCTTGTTGTGGCTCCTCCACAATCTCCTGAAGCTGCTGCACCAATCGTGGCTCCTCCACAATCGTCTGAGACTTCTTCTGGCTCTGCATGTTGAGAGGTAATATACGCTCCCTCTCAACCACCAAGTCTCCATCAGTTGCCTCGCTGCTCAAGGCTTTGCATGCATCTTGAACCTCAAGAGCATATAGGTTCCTGACCCATGAACCAATCTCATGACAACGAAAGCATCGCACCTTCGACTTGTCAACTTTCTTCCCATCACTGGAAGAACAAGATTCGAAAAGAGAAACCTTCTCCTTCCCATTCCTCGCCTTACTCGCTAAGGCACAGTTCTCCTCATCATGCATAGATGAAGAACTGCCTCTGGTGCTCCATCTGATCTCCTCCTGCATCAAATCCGACCATAGTCGTTCACAATTTGGTAGTTTCTCCCTTCCATTCATCGAGTCCTGGTAGCTATGCCAACTCTTAGGAAGGTCAAGGAGTCTTAGACTCACCATCCCCATCCGACAGTCACCCCCACACTTCCCAGCTCATCCCGACATTGGGTGAACTTCGTGAGATACTGGGGCATACTATCTCCATTCTCAAACTGAATGTTTCTGAGTTTCGCTCTTGCTTTGGAATTAAATTCGAATTCCACCAGCTCAAAACTCAACCGCTTCCGATCTAGAATTCATGAGAACACAATATTTCTTGTACAGAGATTGACTGTATGGGCTTTTACCGGATATTTCACCTTCCAAAAGAAGGATGAATCCAGAGGCTACCTGGCCCGATTACAGACTCTGCCTGAAGAAATAGAATGTAACCACTTCCTGAATAGTAGATCTGATGATCAATCCTCGCTTGATATCCTGTAAAAATCTCTTCTACAAATCAAGCTGCTCTGATACCATGTAGAAATTTTGAATAATATGACACATATTCAACAGAGATTATCCTGATCATACAATTTAAGCGGAACATGTATAATACATAATCTCCTCTACGTTGATCATCAAATTACAGAAGCAGAAACATCCACAGGCACACATAGAAGCATCAATCAAACTCATAAACACAGTATGTATCCCGGGGAAAGCATCTCGCTAAAAACCCCACACTATCTGTATATTATATTGATTGAATCATGTAACAATACAAAGCATAATACTTCTCACAAGTATCTCCACCTGTTACACACAATACAGCTCAGATTTGATCTCCAAATCTCTCCCGCTGCTTGCCTGCCTCCACTGCTCAATACCTGCTCAAGAACTGATGAGAATAGCTTCCCAAACTCGATTTTACACTGCAAAATAGTCACCCACACTATTTTTCCCAACTTGATCAATCATCCATAGACATGATCCATATGTCTAAAAATAGACATAGTCTAAAAATAGACTTGCGCCAAAAATAGCCTGCGGGCCCACTTAGTGAAGGCGACTCTTTTCACTAAGCTCCATCATCTTGTTGCACTCTCAACAAGCATTTCTTGTTGCACACTTTTCAACAATGCCTAGGAAAGTGTTGTGCAGTGTCAGAATGGAGGCCATTATGTTGGCTTGGTAACCAGATGAATCACAATGCCATTCACCAGGAAGGAGTGAAAGGTGGGCAGGCCAGCTCGTGATGAGACCTCCTGTTCCAAGGACTTTTTATTTTTCTAATGTTCCTCTTCGATCATGTCCCTGGTGTGGTGGCTATAGTGGGAATACCACTTCACTTTCTTCCTTATGATCATGGTAGGCTGGCTCTTGATGAGACCCCCTATCCTTCATCTGACAAATCATGTTAGTAATCATATAAACATTTCTTTTTTTTATTTTATATAACACTTTTCCTATTTATATATAGAGGGTGGTTCAACACTCCTTAAGAGTAGGGATGGTGGAAGAAGTCTTAACATCTCAATAGAAAAATATACCCTCATTCTAATTCAATAATAATGATCAAAGAGAATTATGGGGATTTAGGAAGAACCATCATGATAAAAATAATCAATCATATCGGTATTAGTAAGACAATGATAGCAATGTGATCAATAGTTGTGTCCTTTCCTCTTTTCTCCTATTAATTCAAAGCAATTTCTTCTAAAGATAACTTCTGATTTCAGTATCCTCTAGTTTTTGTATTGTTGCATAAATGTATCGCTGTGCTTTAGATGAACATGACTCAAAAAAATGATCTAAATGGTAAAACACACAACAAGAAGAAAATGCACTCTAAAAATGTTGTTCACAATATAGAACAACTATTGTACACAAAACCGCAATTAAAAGGAAAAACATGCTCAAAACTATCGTTCATTGATAGGAAAAATAGCTGCCCCTTAATTGGAACAACAAAGAAAATAAGCGGAAACAAAAAAATGCGAAAATGCTATTCCTTAAGAAAGGAACAACAAAAAAATGAAAGTGCTATTCCTTCGGAAAGGAACAGCAGAAAAATGAAAGAGTTGTTCCTTCAGAAAGGAACAACAGAAAACAAAAGTGTTGTTCCTTCGGAAAGGAACAACAGAAAACGAAAGTGCTATTCCTTCGGAAAAGGAACAACAGAAAACAAAAGTGTTGTTCCTTCGGAAAAGGAACAACAAAAAATGAAAGTGCTGTTCCTTTGGAAAGGAACAACAAAAATGCAGAAATGTTGTTCCTTCGGAAAGGAATAACAAAATGTAAAAGTGATGTTCCTTTAGAAAGGAACAAAAAAAATGCAGAAATGCTGTTCCTTCGGAAAGGAACAACAAAATGTGAAAGTACTGTTCCTTCGGAAAGGAACAACAAAACGGAGGAAATGTTGTCCCTTCAGAAAGGAACAACAGAATGCAAAAATGTTGTTCCTTTGAAAAGGAATAACAAAATGGCGGAAATGTTGTTCCTTCGGAAAGGAACAACAGAATGCAAAAGTGCTATTCCTTTGAAAAGGAACAACAAAATGGTGGAACTGCTGTTCCTTCGAAGAGGAACAACAAAATGCAGGAGTGCTGTTCCTTTGGAAAGGAACAACAAAAAGGTGAAAATGCTGTTTCATCTGAAAGGAACAACAAAATGCAAAAGTTGTAGAAATGCAGAAATCTGTACAGAAAGTAATTTACACAAAAAAAGAATTATGTACAAAATTTAAAAGCAATCAAATCACTTAATGAACCAAAGGTGAGGAAGAGTTCTTTTCCTCAACCAGAATATGCATGTCGGAGTCTTCGTGGAGTTGTTGGTAGAAGGATTCCCGAGTAAGTGGTTTGTGGTACAGTCGAACGTGGTGGTCGTTTTCCTTAAAGGTGTGTCCAGATCCGTCAATGGTGGTTAGAGTAATGGTGCCATTATCAAGTACCTTCTGGATTTCGTATGGTCCCAGCCAGCGAGTCTGGAGTTTCCCCAGAAAATCCTGAAACCAGGAATCGTATAGGAGCACCCAATCTCCTTCGCAGAAGACTTTCTTTTTGATGAGGGCGTTGTGCCATTTGGCTCTATATTGTTGGATCAATGTGGTATGTTGAAGAGTGGAGAGCCTGATTTCATCCATCTCGTTAATCTGTTGTAGTCTATTAATCTGGGCCTCATTTAAATCTAGACTGACTTCTTGTGCTGTTCTCAAGGTCTGCATTTCGAATTCTATTGGAAATATGGGTTCCTTTCCAAATACCAGCTGATATGTTGAATAACCAGTAGTGCTTCTCCATGTTGTTCTGTAGGCCCACAAGGATTCCGACAATCTTGTAGCCCAATCGCGTCTGTGTGACGCAATGCTTTTTGTCAGTATTTCTTCTATTACCTTATTCGTGCTTTCTACTTGGCCATTTTCCTGTGGGTGCTATGGAGAGGTAATTTTATGCTAAATATGATAGTTTTTTAGTGTTGCAAAAATTTATTACCAGCAAACTGTGGTCCGCCACCCGTGATTATGTCTCTTGGGAGGCCATATCGCACAAATATGTGGAACAGGAACTAAATGACGGAATCCTCTATAGCTCTTGGCAATGCCTCTACTTCAACCCATTTGTTGACATATTCTATTGCTACCAAAATATATGTTTTCTGATTTGATGATGGGTTGATTAGACCAACAAAATCGAGTGCCCAACGCTCGAATGGTTCAATGGCTAGTTGTGGGTTCAGAGGCATTTCGTCGGACTGTCCAGGGCATCCTGCTCTGACAACTGTCACAAGCTTGAACACATTTCTTTGCATGTTTGAAGATTGTGGGCCAATGATACCCTGTTTGCATAAATTTGTGGCCAGTTCTTTGACCTACGAAATGTATGCCACACGGTCCGTCATGGCAAGCTTTCAAAATGTCAAAAATTTCATCTTCACCGATGCATATTCTAATGTGCATATCTGCTCCTGTATGAAATAGGTATCCCCCATTCCAAGAAAATCGGGTACTACGTTGGACAATTTTCTTTTGTTCATTGGTAGTTAGATGTTTTGGTAATTTACCTACTGCTAAATAATTCACAACATCAACATAAGAGGGTGTTTTGATCATAACAACGAACAAATGTTCATCTGGAAATTGATCTTCAACTGCTGTTGCGTCGACTAGTTTGGGCATTCGTGAGAGAAAGTCAGCTACAGGGTTTTCTTTTCCAGGTCGGTCTTTTATTGTGATGTCGAATTCCTGCAATAAAATCAGCCATCTTGTTACTCTACCACTTGTGATTGGTTCATTTTCTAAATATTTTATGGCAGAGTGATCTGTATATAAAACAACAGGATATCGAGTGATATAATGCCTAAATTTATTTATAGCATGTATTATAGCTAAAAATTCTTTTTTAGTAAAAGTATAGTTCAACTCAGCAGGAGATAAATTCTTGCTAATATAATAAATTGCATATGGTTTTTTGTCTTCTTCCTGCCCAATGACTGCTCCAATAGCCATGTTTGAAGCATCTGACAAAATTTGAAATGGCAGGTCCCAATTTGGACCTCTGAGTACTTGGGCTGTTGACACAAGCTTTTTTAGATCCTCAAAAGCACGGTCACATTTATCTGTCCAAACAAAGTCAAAATTCCCTATTAGTGTGTATAGAGGTGCAACAAAGTGAGAAATTTTTTCTATGAATCTCCTATAATATCCAAAAAATCCAAGAAAACTGCGTACCTCTATCTGTGTGGTAGGAGTAGGTATTAACAAAATTATTTGAATTTTGGCCGGATCTACCTATATTCCAGCTGCTGAGATATAATGACCTAGGATGAGTCCTTTAGTCAATATCATATATCATTTTTCATGGCTCAGGCAGAGCCTGGTAGCGATACATCGTTGCAGCACCTTTTCCAATGTGTCTAGTGCTGGGTCGAAATCATCTTCGTATGGTGTGAAATCATCCATGTACACTTCGAGTCCTTCATTTATTAAATTTGAAAAGATGTTGAGGATAACCCTTTGAAATGTGGCAGGGGCATTGCATAGGCCAAAGGGTAAAACTCTGTAGGAAAATGTTCCCCACGGACAGGTAAAAGTAGTTTTGTCTTGGTCTTCAGGGGTAATCTGAATCTGATTGTATCCACTAAAGCCATCCAAGAAAGAAAAGAATTTCTTTCTTGCTAATGTATCTAATACCTGGTCAATGAATGGAAGGGAAAAGTGGTCTTTCTGGGTCGCTTTATTTAATTATCTTTAGTCTACACAAATCCTCCACTTTCCATTCTTCTTTGGCACCACTATAAGTGGAGAGACCCATTTGCTATTGGAGATAGGATAAATAAAGTTTACATCTAAAAGTTTTTGTAGTTCAACTTTCACAATGTCTTTTAGATGAGGGTTAGGTCTTCTTTGGGGTTGGTGAACAGGTCTTGCATCCTTTTCTGTATAAATGTGGTGTGTACATAACTGGGTATCGATTCCATTCATGTCTGGATAATCCCATGCAAATGCTCCCTTGTATTTTCTCAGTAGTTGGATCAGCTTCTCTTCTTGTTCAGGAGTCAAGTTACTATTGATGTTTATAGTTTTTCCTGGCTCAATCTCCACAGTTTTGCTATTTGAAATAGAGGTAGTAGGTATTGTTTCATCATGAGTTTCTTCGAGAGGATCTTCTTCTAATTCATTATCAAATGCTGCCTCTATCATGTGACATTGTTTGTCAGATCTAGATTCAGCTTGGTTAATAAAGTTGTTAATAACATCATCCTCTGTTTGATCTTTGAAATCAAAGGCATCTTCTATAGTTAATGGGGATCTAATATTTTCGGTAAGGTATGATACACGATGTTTGTTAGTTTTTATTATTGTGACACTTGGCTGGGTTGGAGGGTATACAACTAGATTCTTGATATTACTCCCTCTAGTTATGGTCATACTGCCTTGTCGGCAGCCAATGTAAGCATCAGCAATTGCAAGCCAAGGTCTTCCTAAATTAACGGATGTACATCAAGTCGGTTTTCGGGGTTTATTGTCAGAAAGTTGGCAGGATATTCCCAGGAATCAACGAATACCATGACATCATGTAGTGTGCCTTCTGGCCTAACCACCGATCGATCAGCTAGTTCTAATAAAGTGGAAGTTGGTTCTACTGATGTAATGCCCAGTTTTTGACAAGTGGTGGTTGTTAAGATATTAATTGTAGTTCCTAAATAAACTAAGGCATTTGAAAAGGTTTGTCCATTGATTTGTATTGTCACTGTTGGATTTCCTGGGTCTTCATATTTGACAGGTGCCTCTCTACCTGATAACAGGTCAGATAAGGTACCAACTACTTGGACTGTTGGGTTATTTGTTATTCTCCTCCTTGGTTTTTTTATACATAGCTCTTTGATGGTATTTGCATATATTGGGATGTCTTGGATGGCTTGGAGGAGTGGGATTTTTATGTACAGGTTCTTAAGTTCTCCCAAAATATCAAAATCAGGATGTTCTATAGGTCGTGGTATAATTAATCGTTCTGGGAATGGGGGAGAAGATGTGGTTTCTTGATCATGAGTCTATTTTCTAGCTACATCTTCTTCTTGTAATGGTTTTTCTACAAGTAATTGATTTTCAACTTGAACATTTTTATCTCCCTCAGTCTCTATAATGTGCCCAAACCTTAATTGAAGGTCATTGCATTCCCTTAGATCGGTTTCTAGCTCTTGTGTTTCAATTATTTGAATAGATTGAATCGATATGTTATTTGGGTTTCGGTTGGGTTGGGTTGGGAGTTGCAGTCTTAAGTTGGACTGGGGGTTTTGTTGCAGTGTTGGCAGTGTAGGTTGAGGGAGCGGATTGGTTCCTACTGGCTGATTCATCGGTCTTTGCCAGTTTGTTTTCCAAGCTTGGCTATGTGAAGTAGGAGGAGACCATTGTGCTGGATATGCATTGCTTTTCCAATATGGTGGGGTGTAAAGAAAATTTGGCCAGTTAGATTGGCTTGCTTAATTCGACGATGGTGATGATGAAGGAAATGGTTGTTGTGACCAATTTGAGAAGGGAGGTTGATTTTTCCACATTGTGTTATATCACTAAGCATGATATTGTGAAGGCTGGAAAGAAGAAGCTGGATCGGGGAACATACCTGATTGTCGTGACTGCCATTGGCGACACTGATTAAGTAGGTACACCGATTCTAGTTCTTCTTTCGCTTCTTTGTATACTGCTTCCAAACCAGGAAGTGAGGGAAAACTTTCTGTAGAGTGGTCTTTTGTACAAATGGCACAAATTTGAACCGCATCTAATGGTCACTCCTTGTGGCTGTGTTTCTTTCTGCATTTGGGATAGAATATTGCCAGATTTTGCTCTGCCTCTGTTTGTTTCTGTTTAGCTTGCATAATATCGAGTTGCGTTGTCAGAGTTCCCAATATATAAGTTTTGAAATTTTCTAATAAATCTCGAATTTCTGCGCGAGTTACTCCTTCTCCAGAGATATTCTTGTCCCTTGTAAACCTGTCATGTTCTGCTGGTTTTAGCCTCGTGCTTCCTCATGAAATCCTGATACATAAATCAATAATGTTAGCAAAATCTTCTTGTTAAATGTCTCCTTTTCCCATAATATTCAATGTTTCAATCCATTGTTCCTTCATATATTTAATTAATGTTGTTTTTAATACATTATCAGGTAAGGGTAATGATGCATAAGGGGATCTTTGAATATTATACTGAAAATGTTCAGCATATTCCTCTAGTGTTTCGTTAGGTCTATCTACCATCTAAAATATTTCATCTTTTAACTCTCTATAGCTACAATAATCTTGATATTTCTTCAGGAAAGCACCTTTCATCTATTCCTAGTCATTTATAACACCTCCGCCCAACCCCATAAACCATCGTAAAGCAGCTCCTTTTAATGTAGAGGGAAACAGTTTTAGTTTTTGGGGATTGGTGGTATAGTCGTATCCTCTACACAACACATTGAATTCAAACAAAAATGCATCTGGGTCTTCTAATGTTAGGCCATGAAATGTAGGGATATGCTGGAGAGGAATTGCCTTCATAGGTGCATTGATTGTAGTATCTATAATGGGATATTGCAGTGTGGAAGTTTGGGTGTTTGGCCGGTTTTGGGCCATTTGGTCAAATATGTGCCAATAGCCTTCTAGGATTTCTAGGAGGGTATTCTTAGATTGGTTAGACGAAATAGGGATGGCCTTAACAGGAATGGTCTTAACAACACTTCCTTTGTCTAGGATGATGAGAGCTCCTAATGTTTGGGGGGATTTTGGCTCTTGAGGTTCTTCAACTTCGTTATGAATGATTTTTGCAGCACTTCCTTTCTCTGGGTTGCTTAATGGCTGAATTACTCCAAGAGGAGATCTAGGTTCTTCAGTTTCCCCTATTTCTCCTCTCCCTTCACAGAGATTACTAAGGTTCCTTTCTTGCAATGATTTTGGGTTAGAATTCTCAATTTCTTGAAAATCTTGCTCCTCAGTTTGGCTGTGCACCTCAACAAAGGCTACAGATGGTGATACTGTGGCCTGAAGGGAACTAGTAGGTTGTCTAGAAGAAACTTTTCTAGGTCCTATTGAAGGCTGAGATTTTTCTTTTTTGAGGATTTCGTATATAAAGGTCAATCGGCCAAGGGTCACCGGCCCATTAGCTTTATCAGGCTTGGGTAGTGATTTAGGATTCTTTTCATGCTTTTTCTGCTTAGTCACGCACACAAATCAAATGCTGTTTTCTACCCAAAACAACAACAAATCTGCAGGAAAGCGGGTAGGGGAGTAGGGCTGTTACATGCTCCATATGTAGGTTCTTACCTTCCATTTTTAAAACCCAACTCTCTCCTAGCAGGTACTTACAATACTCTGAAAAGAAACAAATGACTACACTCTTCCCCGACAATGACGCCAAAAATGTTGAGTAGTAAAAAGGGTCTTTTTCACCTCTATTTACCCTACATTTAATTATCAATCCAGGTATGATTTTTTTATCTCAAAGAGTGTACTCAGTTTGAGGCGGTCATTTGTCGGAGTAATGCTAGTCGTATAGTGCTTCTTCAAAAGTAACTAAATGCTAAAAACAAACTTCTAAATGTAATAGCAAGAACTGGAAATGCTTGTAACTAAATCATTCAATGAAGAAACTACAATACTTCATCAGTCAAGGGTTCAGTAATAATAACTCTTCCCTTTGTAAACTGATGTAATTGAAAAGAAATCAAAGAAAAGATCATCAACCTGGGAACTGGACACAATAGTCAATGTTCACTACAGTTTCAGATCGTTCTGTTCACACCAAAGCAATGATAATTCAAATAACATAAAAAGGAACAACAACTAATCTATTTAACAAGATTGAACAACAAATCTTTAATCTACAGAAATGAATGAGGCAGTAAGTGTAATCTACAGGAATTAAGTAACAATCTTTATCTCAGAAACTATTTAAACAGTAAACAGAAATGGAACAACAAACTAAAGTAAAGTATTGAAATATTGAACAACAACCTGAATCAAATATAAATGCACAACAAACCAAATCAAATATTATACAAAACACTTCTATATTGAAAGAAACAATAACCTGAGTTTCGGTACATTAGTTATTAATCACGGTTATGAACAAACAACAATTATGATCATAGTGGAACAACAATCCCAAATGAACAACAATCATGTTTGGAAGTGAGCCGTAGATAAATACACAATAATACCAATTTATAAAGACACAACACTGTTACCCTGTAATCAAACAACAATGGCAATCTGGAAGGAACAACAATGTTATATGATAATATCAATTCGTTAAAGGAATGGCAATGCAATATAAGTTTAAAATGAATAGCATAACATTCTTGTTGCAGAGAATAACACTACTATTCAGAAAGGAAGGAAATGTAACAGAGCCAATACATGAAGTAATAAAGAACAACAAATTACTGAACAAAGCGAATAAGAGAAATCAAACCACACACGAATCGGAAAATAATGGTACAGGAGCAAGTGATCCACTAGGGTTGAGAACTTAGCCTCCAGGAACGCATTGCTTAAGATTACTCTAGAATCAACGACGGAACAAAAACCAGAATTTATATATTAAGCATCAAAACAAAGTTACAACAATTGCTCTTTTAAAGAGAGTCGATGATCAAAGTTTCAGTTACAATACTAAATTTCATAAAAACAACAATAGTCCGTCCGTTGGGCTAGTAATGTTGTCCCTTCTTATAGTAGCCGAGCGAGGATATCAATGATATAGAGAATCTTTAAGGTAGCGATCCCTCAGGATCAAAGGATCTTGAGGGATTCACCATACTGTTAGCTCTCAGTTATCTTCTTGTTCTCTTGCACCGATTTGGTTTCTCCTCTTCCTTTTCCTGGCTTATACGCTCTAATTGGGATTGCCTCATTTGGATATGGTTCCCTGTCAAAGGGATAGTAGTTAATTTCATCTTGCCTTTTCCTTTGGAATGGCGATATTTCGCTTTCTTCTTTTTCTGCATAGGAAAAGGGTAATTATTAGTCATTTTACATTGCACACAAATCTTCTAAACTTTATCATAATCTTTCACCACATGCTCATTTCATAATGCAAGGAAGTTATGAATTTAAGGAAAATATGACAAAATAAGTGGTAATTACATACCTTCTCTAGTGCTCAACAACTGTATCTTTGCCCATTAAGTAATGTTTCCACTTTTTCACACTCTGTATTAATGCATACAATTCTTTATCATATGTGGGATAGTTAACTACTGCAGAATTAAATGTCTCAGAATGATAACATATGGGTTTATCGTGCTGTATCAACACTGCTCCCATGGCATAGTCATTGGCATCTGTTTGGATCTCAAATGGTCTTTGAAGATCGGGCAGTGCTAGTACTAGTGCTGTACTAATCTTTTATTTCAAGGTGTCGAAGGCTTTCTACTATTTTCCTCCCCACTGAAACACCTTGTTCAATCCTGTTAAAGCATGTAAAGGAGCTGCAATTAAGGAAAAGTTAGAAATGAACTTTCTCCAATATTGTGCTACTCCTAAGAAGCTTCTAACTTCTGTAGCAGATTTGGGTTTAGGCTAGTTTACAGTGACTGCCACCTTAGAGGGATCTATCTTCAATTCACCAACCCCTACTATATGTCCCAAATAATTCAAATATGTTTTGCCGAATTCACATTTTGAGAGTTTAACATATTTTTTTCTCTTTTTAAAACATCTAGTGTCTGCTTAACATGCTTTAAATGTTCTTCTGAAATTTTGCTAAATATAAGAATGTCATCCAGATATACAATGACAAAATCATCAAGAAAAGGTCCGAGTACATCATTCATTATTCTCATTAAAGTAGTAGGAGCATTAGTTAAGCCAAAAGGCATAACTAGCCACTCATACAATCCCTGCTTTGTTTTGAAAGTAGTCTTCCATGCATCTTGTTCTACAACTCTGACCTGATGATATCCATTATGCAAGTCTAACTTGGAAAAATAAACAACTTCTTTCAATTGATCTACTGGATCATCAATGCGAGGAAGGGGATAACGATTTTTGATTGTTATCTTATTCAGTGCTCGGTAATCAATGCACATTCTCCACGAGCCATCTTTCTTTCTCACCAAGACAATTGGAGACCCACATGGTGATGTGCTAGGTCTGATGAACCCCTTCTCGAGCAACTCCGACACATGCTTCTTGATTTCTACATTCTCTAAAGCGGAAAACCTGTACATTCTGATGTTAGGAAATGGAGCATCTTGTTGCAAATTAATATCATGCACTATTTCCATTTTGGATGGCAGACCTTTAGGTTCTTGAAACAATATATCATATTCTAAAACAACTTTTTCTAAATCAGTTTGCTGTTTAGCATCACAACCCTCAAACACATTGGTTTTATCAGGTTTATTTTCTTTTACAACCATCAATAAAAATTGTTTGCATGAATTTACAATTCGTTTCATCTGCCCTGAGTTTATGAGAGTGTAATTTTTCTTGAGCTTATGAGCTCTTACAATATATTTGATTCCATCTTTATCGAGTAGATACTTGTTCTCAGCTCTATAGAAAATAGCTTTTCTATCATACAAGTAGGGATTTCCCAAAACAATTCCACATATACCCAAAGGAATCATATCTAACTCAACCTCATCTACAAATGCTGACCCAAAAGAAAACTTAAGTTTACATTGTCTAGTCACTTGTAGTTGTGCTTTATCACTTAACCAACCTAATGGGTATGGTTTCTTGTGAGGTGTAGTCAGTAATCCCAACTTCTTTACAATTGCTTCAGAAATTAAATTTACTTGTGAGCCACGATCAAACAAAGTATCAACCTTTTGCTGCTTGGAAATAACTCGAATATGGAAAATCTCATGTCTTTTTCTCTCATTTTCTTAATTATTAGTAGATTGTGCAGAATTACTAGTAGATGCTTTAGAATTTTTACCTTTTATACCTGTGGCTGCAATGGTTGTTTCATCTCTTGAGTTCAACCCCAAATCTTTCTGAATAGCTATATTAGTCTTCTTCTTCTTGCCCTCGAACTTCTTAGATATCAGCTCCGGATGCAGGATCCAGCAGTGCTTATCATCATGCCCATCCTTCTTATAGTGAGTGCATGAAGACTTGCTTTTCTGTGCAGTTTTTGCCTTCCTCTCTTTCCATTTCTGTTTTCTTTTCTCCTTATTCTTGCTTGTAGTGGGCTTGGATGATCCTCCAACTTTCGGGTTCCCATTCTTTCCTCTAGCTTAGCTTGAACAGATACCTCTTCTATACTAGTGGGATTAAACATGAGGATAGTGTGCCTCATGTAGCTGTGTAGACCACCTATGTACTTCAACAGAGTCTCAGGTGAGTCTAATGAAATTCTTAGAATCAAATCTCTTTTCCTAAATTCTTGGGTGTAACCTTGTACACTTTTCCCTTTCAATTGGCGAAGAGTTTTCTAGCTCATCATGGCTTGCTGCATGTAAGCTAGTGGATAGAACTGCTTTTTGATTGTAGAAACAAATTCACTTCAGATAGAAAGAATTTTACCATATTTCTTCATGTCAGCTTGTGTCCTACCTTCCCACCATATCAAGGAGGTGACTCCAAGGTGTAGGCTGGCCAGCTAAATATTACTCTTGTCTGAGTTGATACTCTACACTCTGCAATAAACATCAATTTGTCTGATCCAATTATCCAGCTCTACATTCAAATCTCCATCATATATTGGTAAATCAAATTTAACATCTAATTTAATCAAAGATGTCTTGTTTTTATGTTTAGGGCTATTAGGAGGTGTGAGAAAGTGTTCTTCTTTCCCTTTTCCTTTTGAGTGGTCATGGAGGAGAGATTCTTTTTCTCCTTTTTCTTTGGAGTGTGATTAATCTTCATCTTTTCCTTTCTTAAACTCCCTATACATTTCCTCTACCATGGACCTCATGGCTAGGAAATTATCTATCAGTTGGGGGTCTGGTCCCAAGGGACTTTCTTTTGACATTTTCTTCTTAGGATAGACTCTTCCAATTTCCGGGTTAGTTTCGACCAACTCTCCTTCTCCTAATTTAAGCTTTGATCTAGTTAGCATTCAACAACAAAATCTAGGACAAGCTTGTCCAACCTTAAACAACCTAGGGCTCTGATACCACTTAATCTGAAATCATTAGTGAATGATCTCAGCTAATTAATGAAGGTATTACAGACTTATGTGCTAGGGTGTGCCTATGTTATTTTATGCACCGGACCGTTAAGATTGCGAAATACACATACACTGAAACAATAGGAGAAACACAGTAAGCAAACACATAAAACACAACAATCTCAATAAGAAGTTCACCCAATCCTCCTGGGCTACGTCTCCTGGTCCAACCTTCAGTGGTGGCCTTTCTATTGTGTCTTAAAGTAGATTTTTTACAATAAGGAGCTCAATTTGAGTCTCACATAATAGATGATGATCAGTAGGATTGTACTTGGATTCCCCAAGTCTCTAGAGTACATAGAATCCCCTTACTAAATCTCGACCTTAACTGGTCTCAGTGGTATGAGTCCAATTTGGTACTCAATACCTGACAGGTATACACAGAAGAGTTGCTTGAACCTTTCAAGCCTTCTCTGGAGTTCACAGACTCTTGGACTCTCTCTGTCTCTGTCTGCTTGATGCTGCCTTTGCTCTGCAGGTCAACTCATCTTCTTTGTTTTATGCAATTCACTTATTTCTTGCCTCTTGAATTTCTGCTTCTCTTTCTCTGCCTGCCTTTACTCTTTGTTTGTTCATGGCTTAAAGCCAATCTACACCCCTCACTGTTTGTTTTTGCTTCTCGAATCTCTGGATATCTTGCCTCTGCCTGCTGGAATTCCCCTACTCTGCGTCATCATCACTGTGTAATGATTCACAAAGAGGTGGGCACTTGTTTCCTCACGAATTGAGTGTCAGTTCTCTTTGAACGGTCGTTATTTCCGTTGCTCCAAGATTTCCCGCAAAACTGATTCCTTTGCCAACTCATCGGTCATGCCAGATCTCAAATCTTATCCACCTCAGCCTATTTCTCTATCGAATCTGGTCACCCATCGGATTTCTTCTCCACCGTTGATTTGGGGCCTCCAGATCCTACGGTCTCCATCCATATCACGCGGGTAAGTAGCTAGACCTTTACTCCCGCGATGTGAGTGGTTTTATCTCTCATCTGCTGGACACGTGTCACCCAGTGTATGGCATCAGGCGGGACTCGGTCGAACCCGCTTACCGCATGAGGTCCTTTCGATATCTTTCCAGTTTTAGCGTGGGGCCCGCCTTCAGAAGGAATCGGTGATTTCCATACAATTTTATGCTTTTCCTCGTGATTGAGCACTCGGGGCTTTCCTTCACTGAGGGGGATACCCTGCGATATGCATTTAGCACTTTTGGATTTGACCTCCTGTTTGCCAATTTGCACTAGTGTGTGGTTACCATGGGCCAACAGTTTGCGCACTTTGGCTGAGGGTCCTCGTTGCTCCATGATGACCACAAATTGCCATTGTTCAGAGGTTACTTCTGATAAGCTCGATATCCATAGCACTTAGAAACTTTTGTTATGAGTTTTATAGATTTCAGGAAACTGTAAGAGTGTTTGAGGATCCAATTCAGATCAAGCAAGGAGAAGCAAGAGGTGAAAAGACCTACACCATGACAATCAAGGTGAGAAGCACTATGACCAGATGCATCTTAGTAGAAGATCGCATCATACTAGAAGCATACCATTGAATAAAGAGGTCATTATATCATTATAAAATTTTGAAATAATAGTCGAATTAGAAGTCTACATGGATGTAACAGTCATCATATAAAGGACGTAGCTCTTATTAACATCATTGGAAGCATGTGTAGTGCATATGGCTGAAATAAATTCATCTAGCACCATTGAAGGAATTCATAATACATCATCATCATGAGAAAGGAGCTTCTGCCATATTGTTATAGCATCATTTAGCACTCTTGTAGACTTGATTCTCTTATATGGCCCTAGGTAGCCTTTTCCCATGAAAACTTGAGCTTGTATTAAAAAACAATATTTCAAATTCCATATGCAACTTTTCCCACACTAAAACATGTAGATACGTGGGTCCTATAACTCTATGCTCATGTATACCTTTTAAAATATGAAAAAATAAAATAATATGCTATTTTTCGAGTGGGGTTCATGGGTTTTACCGAGAGGCCACCTACAGGAGCCTGTAGCATAGATGAATTAGCTAATTTCAGGTGGTATACATACACCCCTTAGGCAGGCCTAAAATACATAAGAGAAGGGTTATCAACATTATACCCATTTTTCTCCCAGATCAAGTCTGATTTTCTCGTGCCTATTGCACTCCTAGTCTCTATGGAAACCCTAGTTTCCTTTGCAGAGATGTTCATCATCTTTATATCATCTACTTGCATTTGTTAGAGAGGTTGTCTTTATGGGTCAGACTGGATGGATCTAGAGAAAGGATTCTTTGGCACTTTGGCTTGGATCAGGTTGTACCTTTCCTATATCTATTGTTTTTAATTAATAAAGAAGCTCATGTATTGTTCCAGATATGTTATTGTCTCATGAATATTAATTTGTATGATTATATGTGATGATATAACATATCTTTTATGTATGCACATTGAATTATCTATCATGTATATGCTTTTGTGAATTGACTTGCAGGCATGCTCATTCTAGAGGAAGCAGAGGGTTTGGACCCTATGGGAACATCATCAAACATAGGACCTTTGGGTATGTTTCCAAATCCACATTTAGTAATTCATATGTTTGACATGCTTGCATGATTTCTCGTTGTTGATTATCTTGTTTTGTTTTGTTGAGGTTGTCAACCCTTACCTTAGGGAACTTTTTCTGCCAACAGAATTGGCAACTCCACTGGGGAATACCATCAAGTATTTCCTAGAAGGGTTTTTATTCTTTCATCTGGGTTTTGGTCTAATGTTTCTTGACTTTTCTAGCCTTCTTGAATCTTAGGAAATCTGGTCATTCAACCTAATATTTTGGATCAAGGTTGTATTTTTATTTTTTCCTATTTTTCCATTTATATGTGATTTTTATTGTAGAAGTCATGCATATATATGTTTTCTTCCAAAGAAACCCGCGTATACACTAGTTTCTTCAAATAAAGTCGCATATATATGTGGTTTTGGAGTCAAACAATCTCGTACATATCTTAAAAATCGAATGTTTTCATTTATGGTTTTTGCTGGGGGTTTGACCAAGTTTGCTTGTGTCTTTCTAGTTTGAATGAGGCCTGGAATTATCTTTTTATCATTTGTTGTTGGTTTCTTCCATCTCTTTAGTGAAAATCCTATGTCAACCTTGGGTTTGAAGTTTTTAAAGCTTTTTTATATCTAAAATTAGGTTTCATACTTTCTTTAAGAAATGTCTGGTGGTTTTTTGTGCTTTTGGGATAGTCGGTTGTTCTTTAACTTGTTTATAACCCAATCTTTTTGATTGATTATTTTACATTCTTGAAGTTGGCTTGTTTTTTTCTTTTCATTGTTTGTTTGAGAAAGGTGTTTGCAATTCTTGGGTAAATGAGAGATTTCAATTCTCTGGAATCTTTCTGATTTCCAGAATCCTTTGTGTCTTCCTGACCAAATCATTCAAGGTGTTTTAGTCTCTTATTTACATTAGTCTTTTAATCTTTGGGATCATTGATGACTAGTGGGATTTGAGTTTGTTTCTTGTTGTTGGTCTTGAATTTGATGCTTGCTTTCACTTTCTGAAATTTTCAGTATTTAAATATTTTAAAGAAAAAGAAAAACATTTTCTTTGGGTTTCTTTTCTTTGGTTTTTTAACTTTTCAATATTTTGAGTTTTTGACAAATGCGTGAATTCTTGTTTTAGGGCTAAGAGTATTTTAGTTTTAAGGAGTGCTTCTTCTTTGAGATTTTCTTCCTTTTTCTTGATAAATTGGCCTTTTCTTTTGAGTTCACCTTTGTTTGTTTTTGAGCTTTACTTGAATCTTGCATTTGCACTCTCGTGTTCATTAGGGTAAGTTGCATTTTAGACATCATTTAGTTTTTTCATTAGGTGTCGAATACATGAGTGCTTAAAAACAAAAAGAAAAAAAAGTTTTTCTTTCTTAGCTTTCTCATAGAACCTGTGTAGAAATCACTTTCATTGAAGAAAAATAAGTGTTTCATTTGCATGTAGCCTAGGTTTTCTATTGATTTCTTTTGCGTCATAACATCATCAGTTGTACTTCCACTTCCCTTGTCCTAAATAACAACCAATTAAAATAACCGCTTAATTAAAATGAAATATACATTTTATTTTTGTCATAGAAACATCAACTAGCCTAGGGCATTAGGGCCTTGGAATAGGCATGTGGAGAGTAAACTCTCAAAGCCCACTTGAACTGAAAGTATAGAAGTTTACTAAAGAGTGGAAATCTAGTATCGTTAAGCTCTTTGGGAAAGCTCTTCTAACACAAGAGTTAAGCATGAGGATGTGTGAAGATAAGGAAAGAGAGATATCCCCTCTCATACTTGTTGGATCAAGTCCCCATGACTATTTCGCCAACTTCTAATCACAAACTAGTGACCTTAGTTGCCTTTCATAGGGACCACACAAGTGACTAGGGGGGGGGGATGCCTATGGTACTTGAGGTAGACGTTGCATCACTTTAATAATACTTCTGGAGGGTGCCCTTGCGAATCTTGGTTACTTGCATTGAGAAAGGGTATTATCTAGAGGTTAGTGTAACTGTTTCTGATACCTTTGCTGGTAGGTTTGGGTCCTCATCATCCCAAACTATCTTCAGGAGATACTTATCTTCACTTTCTTGTATTTTGGTGTATGATCCTAATCACATGGAGTGAAAATAATTCGAAGTTGTTTGCTTGGTTGTATCTTTAGGATTTTAAATGAGTGATTTGTGCTCCTAGATTTCCATAGGTGTTTTAAGTCTTTAATTTCTCTTAATATAAACAAGTGGCTAACTGACTAATTCATTGGTCTAGAAGTGCTGAGCCTTCACCTAGAAGGCATAGGAGTAATTCTGCTGGTGCTTTTGAACTAGTGTTAGCTAATGCAACGGAGATAGATCCTTCTCCCAAGGCTCTCATTTCACAGGGTGAATCTAGTTTAGTCCATATTCCATACGACAACACTCCAGTGCTTGCTAGAGTACTCTTCCAATCGAAAGATGAAGTAGAAATTGAAGGCATTTCAGAGCATCCTGAGACTCCTACGAAACCTCTTCCTTCTCAGCTTCCTTATGTCATTTCATACGTGGGTACTCCAACTCATAGGCCGGCTAGCCCTATTCAATATCCTTCTTTCTTATTAATGGCAAATCTTGGTAGCTCTACCGATACTACTAGTGTACATACTCCTTAGGTGTAGTGGGATATACGATTCCTATATCTACTATTACACCTAGTATAGTAGCTGCTGGCTCTACCTTCATCTTGATTTCGAGTGGGGGCGACCAACCTTCATCTCCTTTCATGGGAGCTTATCATTTTGAAAGGCCATCTAGTGGGATTCTCTCAATGTCTTCGACTTTACCCTCTACTTCTTCTACATCTAGGACTTCGATTCATTTCCTTTACAAATTTTTTAATTTGGAAGTGGACATATTCCTCCTTCCAATCCATAGTTGAATTTAGGATTAATGCCTTTCTCTGGTCATGCTCAAAACATTAATCCTTTTCAAGGGAACCAGGGCTTCGCACATCCTTCTATGAGTGGTTTTGGGTTAGGGACTATTTTCCATTTATTTGGTCAACAAGGGAGTATGCCCTTCCCTACTGCCAATACTTCGAAAGTTTTTCCTGCTCAAGCTAATGCTTGGAATCCTTATCAGGGGCTTTCCAATTCATATAATGTTCCTCTAGGATGAAGTTTTCCTATGAAAAGTAACCCTATAGTAAGGGATGGATACCATCTGTATACCCTGGAAGGTTTTCCTTATGGTTCAGGTGTTTCTACGAGTAACTCGTGGTAGATTGGTGCCACTCAAAATCCAGGATACTCTTTTTCGAATGTTGGAAATTCCACTTGGAATTATCTTGTTCCTCCATGATTACCATTACTAGCAACACCTAATTTTCCAGATATTTCAAAATTGATGAATGATCCAATCCATTATAACTCGGCTTGGCTTCTAGTCCTTACAAATTTTCCGTCTGATATTACCAAATTTGAAGGGAAGTACGGTGAGGATCCGACAGACCATGTAACCAATTTCCACTTATGCTTCTCCTCAAACTCCATGATTAATGATTTAATTAGGTCGAGACTATTCCAAAACACTTTAACTAGAAATACGGCTAAATGGTACATTGAGTTAGGGGGGGTACGTTTTCTACATTTGGTGACTTATCCACAATGTTTCCAAACCATTTTCAGTTGCATGTCTGTTATGATGCCATAACTAAGCATTTGTCCAATTTTTAACTAGACAAGGCTACACATATTTCTAACCACATTTAAGAGTGGCACAGAAGGAAGAGAATGATCAAGGCCTATATCCCTGATGAGTTTCTTCTCGAATGGCTTTTCAAATTATTGCAGCCAAAAATTTCTAAGGATGTCTCACTTTCTGGGGTGTTCACGGAAGAAAAATCTATCTTCAAAGCCCAACAGTTAGATCTCATCTAATCCTAGTCGAGAGTCCTTTATAAGATTTTTTCTGATGCTCGTAGATCGAAAATCGATCTCGCCAAGCTGAAAGCGAGTCCCCATGCCGAAAAACTTATATGATCGATCAATATCAATGCAGTTAGTTTATTCAATCAATTACAATAGTTGTCATTACAATATTCTTTTGTAGCACAAGCTATGTCGTTTGTGTCTACTCCTTCTCAACCTTTAGCAGTTAACATTGTATAGTCCTTAAATCCAAAACGAAATAAAAAATCCTATGGGAAGAAAAAATATAAGGGAGGGAAGGGAAATTCTAATAAACCTAGTGATGCCACTCTGTTGTGGTACTCAACAACCCCCCATTATCTTTAGAGTTAGGAGAAAGAATAATGGGGACCCTTTAAATTTTTTAGAGATAATCCTTTTTTATTTAAATAAAATTGGATAAGTTTTATTTTTACTCTTTGATTTTTGAATAAAACAAAAAAGTTTATGAATAAGTTCATAAAACCTTTTAGGAATCCTTTTGTAGTTTTAAAAGATGAATTAGAAGTCTAAATGAATCTCGAAGTTAATGAAAAATCTAAAAGAGTAGGTCTTATTAAATAATATGCATAGTATTGTCTATGTCAAAGGACAACCGCAAAGCTAAAACTGCGAAAAGCTGAAATGTGAACTTGAGAAATTGCGATAAACAAAATTTCCAAATACAAATGTGAAATACGAAATTGCAAAATTGTGATAAGAAGAACTGCGAAATGCCGAGCCGATATTGCATTTTGTCAAGATCCGATATCACATTCAGTCAATTGACGGATACAAGTCATATCACGTTCTGTAAAATTCTGGTCTTTCGCTAATATAGATCCCACACCTATATAACTTTTAGAAATCGCAAATTCTCTAAGCTATGTAATGTCACCTGATATCACACACCGATAAAAGATTTTATGGTATAATGACAAGTGTCAGTATCACATGGAAAAATGTTTGGAAATTTATTGACCACTCTATGTAGTTATAATTTTGAGGTTTTTGTTGATTGTTAATCATTTTTAGATAATGTGAAGGGATTTCCATATAACTCACATTGAATTGATATGACCATTTGCATCCTTCAAAGCTCTTGTTGCTTATATTGTTTTGTTTCTTTACAGGTAAATTCTAATAAAGAGAAGTTAAAGGACATGTCCAAAATAATCAAGGCAAGGAGGAAGTCCGTAGCACACTAAGAACCAGTCTTTCCATTTGAAGAAGTGTTCGAAATTTCTCCATTGTTACAGATATTGCATGCACTTCGGACACAAGTTCCGCCTCTTTGGAGGTGATATATAAACTATTCGAGGATGAAAATCAAAGGGTAATTATGAAATAGACTGCTACTGTTGATGATTCTCCTCCAAGTAATGACGCCGCAAGGAATGATGTGGCCAATTCATTTCTTCACAGAATTGTTGCTCGCCCTAAAATCCTACCATATACAGATGTGATGAAATGGGTTGTCGACCAGCTGGACATTACATATAGAACGTTTATAACATCAAGAAAGATAGTTGTTGGGTCTTTTAAAGCTCAGGATTTAAGAAAAATGTATTATCTACCTCCACCTCAAAAGAGGTATGATACACAATTCATCCAGAAATTCATGCAAGAGAATCCGAACTCGATAGACTTGATTAGAGAATGGAGAAAGGAACCGAAAAAACACAAGTGAGAGGACAGGGGTATGTATTCATTAGCCTCCATTGTTGGCTCTTTCTCTCATATTGCTACTATGTTATGTTGCCTCTATGATTATCCAAATATGCAGAAATTCTCTGAAGAATGGGTGCCATTGATAGAAGCCTCTGCTTATGGCTATGTCATGGATTGGGTGACTATATTATCCAATAATTTGACAGCCAAAATTCACAGCTACAGAAAAAAAGCAATGTTCTCGAAAGAACGACTCCTCCTTTCTTTATGAGTGCCTATGTCATGGACACAATTTGGTTTTTATTATGATTTTCCATCTCTTGGATGGAAATGGACAAACCAATTTCCTAGCCCTATTTCTATTTATCTCGATATACTTTGGGAATTGAAATACCATGCTCACTTCTACAAAATCTGTCATGAAGTCATGCTCCCCATCCACTAAGAAGTCTTTGGCAAAAAGGCCCCTAGAATTACTGCAGAAACCAATAAGGACCTAAAGCCTATAGGAAAGTGGTTTAGGGAAGAACCATTTACCTACATTCGTGTTTTTGGTAGCCTTGCCCATCCGCATGTTTTGCCCCATTTTGTCCCAGATAACTTGTTGACTAAAGAAGGTGGTTATCAAACAAGTGGTAAGGGCTTAACTAAAGTACTTAAAGATGCCAAGAAATTCACCTAGCCATGTTTTCCTATTTCTTGTGGTACCTATGCCTTAGAAAATTTCAAGCATTCTTCAATTGAGATTGACCAATTAAGAGCCTTTAATTTTCCAACCATATTAAATATACCATATGACCCGCATGGTGTAGCGAAAGATGTTACAACACAGGCTAAGCTCAAACCATTTTTAAACGAGCCTGACAAATTTGATGATTTATTTGAAATCATTCCAAAATATTATATGGTAGAGAAATTAACAATAGACCATCTAAGTCCTGACGAATTGATTAGATTCAATCAATTTTTTCCGTGAAGAATAGCCCATTTGCCTGAATCCCTGCTAAAGCGATTCCGACAAAATTCAAAAACTTCGAATTTATCAACCTCCTCTTCAAAATCTCCAATTACTTCCCAAGTCTCCAAAACAACTACTATAGCTATTGAGCACACAAGAGAAATCAAAGAGGAGAACAAATTAGATGCAGTATGGGAGGAGTTAAACTGTGTTTTGACAACATAAGAAGCTCAGATTATAGATGTCTCGGCCGATATACAAGCAGAACAAGTTGCAGTCAGCAGAGAGACATAGTAGGTTTCAAAGACTACGGGGACAACCTCGTTTACTGTTGAGGCTTCCCAAGAGGATACTACTCCTACACTCCATAGATAGTCCTCAAAATTGAAGAAATCCTACATTTGTACGTATTTTATAGTCTAAAGCACAAAGCAATGATGAGCAGGTCAAGGAAGAAAAGAAAGCTATAACAGTTGCGAGTGCTAGTTACAAATGAGAGTCCTTTTCAAGTTCTTTGGAAAGGAACTCAAACAACCCCGAATGAAGAATTGAACAAATTATTTCAGTTTGCAGGAGCTTATGCTAGTGCTACCATTGACAAAGTTGTAGAAATACAATTGATAATGAAGGAAAATGTTCAAATGATTGTCTAGTTGGAACAAAATTTTCAAATAGAAAACAAGCAATTGAGCAATAGTGGCAAAAAAATCTTACCAAACTGCCAAAGAGATTTAATGATTTAAAGATACAATTTGAAGTTGAAGTAAAGGACAAAGATGAACATATACTGTAGTTGCAACAAAGAATAGACCAGCTGAGAGAAAATCCAGATATAAATGAAGTCCGCAAGGAAGCATCAAAACTGGATATACTCTTAACAAAGCAATAGGCCATTTTCTGTCACAAATTGGCCTTAATTCATGACTTATCAAAGACTAGTGATTCTTTAGTAAATCAATTGTCCGACTTGAGGAAATTTTATGAAGATATCGACGAGAAAATCTCTGAGTATATAGATTGGCAAGACAATGCTTAGGGAAGATCATATGATCTTCCTCAAATTGAAGAAACATAGAAGGATATAATATTTGGTGACTAGGATACCAAAATGAAATGAGCAGAGATGACTATTATTAGAGCCATAAATCTTCCCTCAAATTTAACCGAATACATCACAGATACCTTATTACAAGCCAATCTAATTCAGGAATTCCCAAAGGACACCTTTCCTAATGTCACAACTTTGAAACAATCTTGGTAAGAAACATCTAAAAAGAAGGTTCAAGACATTCAGAGTTTGCCGCAAGTGAACCTTTAATTATTGGGATTTTCTGGTGAAGCCTCATAGTCAGTGGCTCATGCTGAGGTGTCTCTCATATGCAGCAATACAATTTCTTCCAGCACTTAATGATGTAGTGTTTACGGGAAAAATGTGCATGCAACTGATACATTCCCCCGGCTGAAGCCACTCACGGACATATAAAATCTCAGAGAGCAAATGAAGAATCAATTTGGAGCATAATCATAAGTTCTTGTTGCAATAGATCACAAATTTTGTTGTCCTTTATCTTAGCTTAGTTTGTTAAATATTTTTTGAAGATTTTTATTTTAAATTTACTATTTTTGTAATATTAATAGGATATTGAAACCCCTTTCATGCATTTAGAAAGGGGTCCATAATTTTGAGATGACAACTTTTGAACTCGCACTATTGTTTGATTCATAGTTATCTAATTAAGAAGATGAGCCTGAAAGCTATCTTTTTCATAAGAAGAGCGATAATGCATCGATACTATTATCTTTGTGATATTGTTATGTATTGTTGATTTAGATATTGAATATGTTATGCGATATTTCATTATATAGATGATTTGAAAACAATAAGTTGTTATCACTATTGATGTGCAAGATTGGTTGATTTGTGATTATGTATGAGATATAACGAGATATTTTTATGTGATTGAGTCTTAATCAACTAAATTAATTAATTTAGTTTATCGTGTATTCTTTCTATTCATTAAAGTATTTAATCATCTATATCGTTATTTACTTTGTGAAATATTTGTTTGAATCACATGTGAAGATGTACTATACCGGGAAATAAGTAGAATAAGTTTATTTAGTAATTTTACCATTAGCTATAAAATCATTTCATCAGTTTTTCATTCTGTTACTATATTAAATCTCCTTAAAATAGGAAATTGGTCCCTTTATATCCAGTCAGACCCACCAATTTCAATGGAAACGGAGTTGCTTTAAGCTCCCGACTGGGTGGTGTTCCCCAATGTTGAGGCAGTCAAGTTCCAACCTTCAACATTTTTGGCACTAGAAGGAGGGCCCTCGACTATGAATGGAAATAAAGTCTAATCCCAAATCAAAAGGTCATTAGAAGAGTCATTCACCCTCAAAATATCCCCCCGACTTCCAGATCTCACTTGAAATCTCCAACTCCTAAACCAGAAGTTGTAACTAAATCTCCTAGTACACGCCCTAAGACAACCGATCAACCTCCTTTACAGGAGTTACCTGAAGTTCAAAATTTAATTGAGAAATTAGAGGGAATCTCTATTTCCCAAGAAAAGACTCAACATTTTGAGTTATCTGAAGGTAGCGTATCCTCATCTTTTCCCACTTCACATATTTTGACTCGTTCTCAAAGTGAGAAATTTGGGATAACTCCATTTGAGTTTCCCTTACCTTCTCACTGAAGAAGAACCCACAAATCGGAAGTTCAATCATCCACTAGTGAGATTTTATCTTCATCTCCACCAAAAACACCATTATTTCACTCTGCTTCATTCATTTCTTCCCATCCAACTGATCCATTCATCCCTATCATTCATTCCCAATCAAAAAGTGCTAGTTCAAGTGGTGTTAGCACAGGGGCTACTTCTTCCACATAGTCAACCTCTTCTACCACTACAACTTCTTCTTTTCAAATTCCCATAATGGCAGGTAGGCAACAAAACCCACCAGCAGCTAGACCATGGACTAGTCCTGGAGTTTTTCAGATGGCAGCACCTATCCATCCCCTACCTAAGCATCCTAAAAGATGGTTACCAAAGTTCAATCCTGATGATGGACTTCCTGCTAAAGAACATCTCCATAATTTTATGCTCGCCATTAATCTTAATGGAGTAGTAGAAGAAGATTGTGTAGTGAGATTATTCCCATATACCCTTGAAGGATCTGCAGGTTCGTGGTACTTCTCATTACCACCAACATCTATCACTAGTTGGGATATATTTGAAGAATAATTTTTGACCAAGTTTGGTGATGATCACACAACTGCTACTCTAATCAATGATCTATCCAATCTTAAAGCCAACCCCAATGAGAAAATCAAAGATTTCAATTCCATGTTTAATAAATTGTTAAATAAAATTCCAGATACCTCTGAACTTGGTGTTGATGTTCGAATTGAGTGGTTTTTTTCCTTCTCTTCCTTCTAACATTGCAATTTTTGTAGATAGGGCTAATAAATCTACTTTAGTTGATAATATGAAAGAGTCAATAGCTGTAGAAAAAAGGATTCTCACTTTAGAGAAGAAAATTTCTCAAGAAGAGAGGAAATATAAGAAAGTGACTTTTAAGGAAGAACCAAAGAAGAAAACTCCTAAATATCCTTTTGATCTTGAAGGATTACAAAAAGTTCTTAAAACTATGTCAAATGACATGGTAGATATCAAAAAACAGGTAGCTGAGTCTTCTAAGAAACCTTTCCGATCTTTTAGGAGATCCTAAACAACAAACTCTCAAGCTCCTAATGTCATATCAAACGCTGAATCTGATCAAGAGGAGGAAGAGGAAGAAACAACATTATCTGCCAACAAATGCCAGGAAGAAGAAGAGCTAGTCCAAGCAATGGATTATGGGATTTCATCCTCACTACATAAGAAAATGAGCAAGAATAAGAAGCCTTAACTATAGAGACTAGAAGTAAAAAATCTATTGATTCACCTTCTTCAAGTGAAAAATAGAGACCAATTACTCCTGTCAATAAGGATAAAAACCAAACAAAGAAGTCTCCTCTCAAATCTACTGAATCCATCCCATCCCCTTTCAATTATCCTTCTACATAAAAAATTCTTATTGTTTCTTATAAATATATAGAGTATAATATCGTGGAAGATATGAAGAAAGTGAAAGAAAATATTTCCATGTATGAGGTAAGTAAACTTAAGCAATAACAAAAGTTTTTTCTAAAAGAATTAAATGTTGTCCTTACATCTCCTTTGCCAACTACAAATGACTCATTAGGAAAATGAAAGCCTCCAGATGATATTCCTAACAAGATTGATGGCTCAAATGCAATTTTAATTGGAGATCGGTCTAATTCTCATACCCCTCATTTCTTATTGACCTTTGAGATTTTCAATAAAAATGTTCACAATTTCCCAATAGATTCAGGTGCTTCCTCAAATATAATGCCATATTCAGTTTTTCTCAAACTGAATATAACACCTGAAAATTCTTCTATGCAAATTGTGCAATTAGATAGAACCAAAGTCAAGGTATTAGGAGAATTAAATTTTGTTTTAATAAGATTATCTTCAAATCCAAGGGTTTGTTAAATTATTGATATATTGATTGCTGATATTCCTGAATTTTACGGTCTTATCTTAAGCAGGGATTGGTCTGAGAAATTACATGGTTATTTCACCACAAATTGGTCACATATCTGGCTTCCTTATAACAACAAATCAAATCAGATTCAGGTAGACATAGAAAAGCATATGAAACACTCGGTTACTGGTTTGGATGAAGATAATGAGCCTGTAGTTTTTATGAACAACATCCTTGACAATTTTTCTTCAGAATCTTTCTTTGAAAGTTTTACAACTCAGAAATCTCCTTTTTTTAGCAAACTTTTTTTCTTCTCAAATTTAAAACTATTCACAAATAGATTTGAGTCGATGTATTAATTTTATAGATACTGTTGTAAATAAACATGAATATTTATTTTGGACGATTTATTTTGATGGTTCTAAATCTAGTGAAGGCACAAGAGCTAGGTGTATATTAATAAGCCCTACTCATGAAAAAAAATGTTAGCATGTAGACTAGAATTTGAATGTACTAATAATATTGCAGAATATGAAGCATTAGTACAAGGATTGTATAAAGCGATAAATATTGGTGTTGAATATCTTCAAGTCTTTGGTGATTATGAAATCGTTATAAAACAAGTCAAAAACAATATTCATTGTGTTTCAAACCACCTTAGACATTATCAATACTTAATTCAAAAACTTACCTCACATTTTCTAGAATTCAATGTTTCTCCAATACGAAGAATACAAAATGCCAGTGCTGATCTTTTGGCCAACATTGCATACAAATTAATCCCTTATGAAGATTTGAGTCCAAACATATTTTCTATAGAATTTATTTTTCGCCCATCCCTTCCCGAGAATGTCACCAATTGGTGAGTATTCAATGATGATAGAGATATCCTAGATTTTTTAACATCCGAAGAATCCTATCTTGACCAAGTAATTGATGAGGATGAACATGATTCTCAATTGAATAAATCAAAAGACAAAAATTCTTTGCCAAAACTTGTAGTTAAGCTTGAGGATCTTTATGATCTTAAAGAAAGATTTAAAAAGTTCAACAATTGAAAACTTCAAAGCTCAACTTTGGGATTTGAATGAGTTAACCTAGGATTTGATACAAAACCCCAAAATATTAACTTAGGTCTTGGTCTCTTATCTGAAGAAAGAAATGCATTTATTCGTCTATTAAAGAAATATAAAAATATATTTTCTTGGAATTATCAAGATATGAAAACATATGATGCCTCCATCATTCAACATATCATCCCAATGGTACCATATGTTAAATCCATTCCACAAAAACTTAGGAAGATATATCTGAATTTGGAAACTCATATTAAGAGTGAGTTGAATAAACTTTTAAAAGCTAAGATCATATTTCCAGTAAGATATTCTAAATGGGTTTCCAATCTTGTACCAATTAGAAAGAAAAATGGTGATATTTGCATTTATATTGATTTTAGGAATCTAAATAAGGCATGTCAAGAGGATAATTTTCCTCTCCCATCAATGGAACAAGTTTTTCAATTAACTGCTGGTTCTAAATTAATTTCCTTTTTATATGGATTTCCAGGATACAATCAAATCCTTGTTCATCCAAAAGACCGACTAAAATCTACATTCAGAATAAAGTGGGGAACATATGAATATAAGAAAATGCCTTTTGGATTAATGAATGTAGGAGCTACATTCCAGAGAGCTATGGACATTGGTTTCAAAGGGTTGATTAATAAAACTATTGTGGTATATCTTGATGATATTACCATATATTCAAAGAAGAGAAATAATCATTTGCATGATTTAAAGAAGATCTTTGAAAGGTGCAGAAGGTATGGAATTTCTCTAAACCCCAAGAAATCATTTTTTTTCTCTGAGTGAAGGTAAACTCCTTGGTTTGATTATATCCAAACATTGAATTTGTATTGATCCAGAAAGAATTAAAACCATTTATGAAATTCCATTACCACATAGCAAAAATTTGATGCAGTACTTTCTTGGCCAAATCAATTTTGTTAAGAGATTTATCCCCAAATTTTCTCAAATTATCCTACCATTACAAACAATGATAAAAAAGATTCAGTTTTTAAATGGGGTGATCATGAAAGAGTTGCATTTAAAGCAATCAAGCAAGCTGTTATTGATGTTCCTTCTCTATCAATCCCCAATTTTTTTGATCAATTTATTTTGCATACTTTTGCCTCTGCATTATCATATGCAGCGGTCTTAAGGCAACCAAATGAATAGAAAGTTGAAGCTCCTATAAATTTTTTCAACTCAAATTTTCAAGGAGCTGAATTAAATTATTCAGGAGTAGAAAAGCAAGCCTTTGCAATTTACAAAGCTATCAAATATTTTAGACCTTTTCTTCTAAGAACTCATGTTAAAGCTATTTTTCCTTTCTCAGAAGTCAGACAATTACTTAATCAAAAGAAGTTAGGAGAAAAGAGAGCCAACTGGGTAACTACATTACAAGAATATTATCTATAAATCAAACCTGCTAAAATTGTAAAAGGTCAAGGTTTTTGTAGGTTAGTCATAGGAATGAATGATACATCAATAGATGAAGTAACAGGTAATATTGAACAAATCAAAGAGGTACTCCCTGTTAGTACTCAGTCTCAATATGCTGACTTAATATTTTATTTGAAAAATGGTTATGCTCCACTTGAAATGGATGTTAAGAAAAAGAGAGCCTTGAGATTGAGAGCCAATTAATATCAACTCATCAACGATGTATTTTTTTTTTTCACTTCTGGTTCACGGATACCCGGGTCAATGGGTAGCCGCTACATCCAGGGTTGTTCAACACTGAGTGGACGCACCCGAAGGCATCAACACCCCTCGGCCTATTTACTGACCTAACCCCAAGAGCTTTCGGGATTCGACCCTGTGACCTCCCATTGGCGAGGCACTTGATTTGACCGCTTGAGCTAACTCTTGGGGCTCTCATCAACGATGTATTATTTAGAAAAAAATATGATTATGTTTTATTAAGATGTTTGGAAAAAACTAAAGCATAAAAGATGTTATAGGAAATGCATGATGGATGAGCAGGTGGACATTATAGTGGAGATACAACAACTCAAAAAATTTTGCATGCTAGATATTACTGGCCAACTTTATTCAAAGATGCCCACATGTATGTAAGAAGATGCAAAATTTTTCAAACCGCTTTAGGTCGATAGAGGAAACCTTCCATGCCCATGCAACCCATCAACATCAAACAACCTCTTGAGAAATGGGGACTAGATATAATAGGTGAGATCGTTCCTCATTCTTCCAAACAACATAGGTACATTTTGACTGCAACATATTATTTTACGAAATGGGTAGAGGAAATACCCCTGAATCTAGAAAATTCTGCGAACAACATTGAATTCATTGATCAATTTACTATTACCAGGTTTGCTATCCCTCATGTTCTTATTTTTGACAATGCTTCTTATTTTTCTGGAAATGCAATGACTAAATTTGCTTTAAAGAGAGGATTTAAACTTAATTATTCTGAAAATTATTACCCTCAGGGAAATGGCTTAGCAGAATGATCCAGGTGGATATTGGTGGCCACCTGCCAGGTCCACCTGGACCCCCACCATTGTCTTTCTCAGCATTTTCAGTTTCCTTAATTGTAGCACAGTTTACTATTTTTAGCAGTTTTTCGGGTCCTGAACTTCCGGAGCCGTTTTGAGGCCCTAAACGACGTTTTTTTGGAATTCTGGGGCAATCGAGCCCTATGTTGCCTCCCAAAGTGGTAGTACTCAGATAGATCTTTCTAACGAGCTATCGTACGCGTCAAACGGAGATCGTATGCCAAAGTTACGACCCCGGGAAATTGATGTACCAATTTACCCAAACGGGGCCCACAATTTGGCGTTTCATCTTCTAGGGTTAGGTTTCGGTATGTGAAGGGTTTTCCATTGTTTCTCAACAATAAATAGGCCTTCGAGCCTCATTTTAATACAGTTCAGAACAGTTCAGAGGCATGTAGCCATCACATCTCTTCTCCGAGATAAGCTACCATCGCCCTAGCTAGTTTATTGCCATTTCTGTTTGTAAGCATATGTCAGTATTTTCCATTAATGAAATGAAGTATTATTTCCGCTACATCTTTGTGTATATGGTTATCTCTGTAATTTGTTGCGTTCCTGCTTAAATCTGGATCAGTGGTATCAGAGCGGTCTGCTTTTTCTCTGTTTTTCTTTGCATGTCCCCAACAAGGTCGGGATATAAGGAGTTAGGGCTTGAACTGGTTGAACCTTTGCAAGACCAGCCTCGCAAATCCCGACGGCCTCCCATGGCAGACGAGAAGAAAGATGAGGGGGCAGGAGATCCCATCAAAATCTTGCTCGAAGAAGCGCTCGAGCGACAACGGAACACGATGATGGACAGCTTTGCACAGATCCTTCAGCGGCTACCCAGAAGCGGCGCATCGGCTTCCAGCAGCTCCTCTGGAAACGCCACACCCTTTAAGGTACAAGTTAATTTTGAAATCCCCATATTCGAGGGTTAGATAGACGCCGATGCCGTAGATAAATGGTTTAATCTGCTAGAGGGTTATTTTTCTGTTCATGAATTTTCGAGTCGGGAAAAGATTGTTTTTGCTCTTCTCAAAGCAGCCCCCCATGTCAAGGACTGGTGGGAAACCTACTGCGAGCAGAAGGATGAAAGTACTGGCTCACTATTTTCAGCCGCACCCACCTGGGATTCGTTCCGGGATGCCATCAAGGAGCAGTACTACCCTGTCGGAAGCTATGAGGATGAATACATAAAGTGGACCACGCTGCGGCAGGGAAGGGACCAAGATGTGCCGGAGTTCACCAATCTTTTCCATACCCTTCGCACAAAGTTGGGTATCAAGGATTCAGAGCAACATTTGATACTCAAATACCGTGGCTGCCTGCACAAGTACATCCAGGAAGAAATACAGTTCCTAAACATCCCCTCGCTCGGCGCAGCATACCGGTATGCCGTCAAAGTCGAGCAGAAGTTTAAACAAAAGAAGCGAGACTTTGGATCTGCGAATCCAAAGCAGGGGAAAGGTGCCCCTAAACCACAGAACAAAGGACAAAGCCAAGGCGGGACAGCCCAAGACAACCAGCTGAAGCTGCAAGCAAAGAGCAACGCCGCGAAGCCGAGAAAGGACACTGGAAAATGGTGCGAGTTCCATAAGAGCTCCACTCACAACACAAGTGAGTGTCGGGCCAAACAGTCACTGGTGGCTGAGCTAAAGGTTTCAGAATCAGATGCATGTTCCGACTCTGAGTCAGAACCCGATAAGGGGTATGAAAAAGGGAAGCAGATCATTGATGCGGATCCCAGCGCCACTGTTGCTACCGCAAAGATCCAGAAAAATGAACCCGAAGATCCAGAGGAGGAGGAGCGTCTCTTCCACTCCCAGATGTGGGTCAAGGGCTCCCCGATACAGTTCATTGTTGATAGCGGGAGTCAAAAGAACCTCATTTCGGCAGAGGTCGTGAAGCGGTTGGGCTTACCGACCACAGCACATCCACAACCATACACCATTGGGTGGCTTTACCAAGGGCGAGATCTTCGCGTGAGCCAGCAGTGTCGCCTTCCATACAACATCAAGCCCTTCACGGATGAGGTATTGTGTGACATTGCTCCCCTTGAAGTTTATGATGTATTACTAGGACAACCATACTTGTGGAAGCGACATGCTGTGTATGAATCAAGGCCCCGTGCTGTTATTATTACATTGGGAAATAAGTTGTTCAGGATACCAGAGGTACCACCACCTGCCGCCATCTCTTTGATTACTGCAAAAAAATGCAGTAAGATCATTTCCAAAACCAGGAAATTTGTTTTCCTGATGATACACCCTCAAGGGAAGAAGAAGACAGTGGCCGCAGCCTCCAAACGAGGTCCCTCTGCACGGCAGCTACAAATGGACAAGATTGTGGAGGAGTACAAAGACATCTTCACCTCCCCGGCAGGGGTTCCTCTGCACTGTCAAGTCAAGCACTCCATTGATCTGACCCCAGGTGCGCCGCTACCCAATGGACCAATTTATCGGCGCTCCGTTCTGGAGAACAATGAAATCAAGAGGCAGATTCAGGAGCTCCTACAGAAAGGTCACATCCGTCCGAGTTCTTCACCCTGTGGGAGCCCGATAGTGTTGGTACAGAAGAAGGATGGGACGTGGAGACTCTGTATTGACTATCGGGCGCTGAACAAGATCACTGTCCGTAATAGGTACCCGATCCCGCGGATTGATGACCTCCTAGACCAACTAAAGGGGGCGAAATATTTCAGCAAGATCGATCTGAAGTCAGGATATCACCAGGTACCAATTGAACCCTCAGATGTGTGGAAGACTGCCTTCAAATCCAAGGAGGGCCTCTTCGAATGGTTGGTCATGCCTTTCGGATTGACGAATGCTCCTGCAACCTTTATGAGGCTAATGGATGACATCTTGCGGCCATTCACCAACTCCTTTGTAGTAGTATACTTGGATGACATTCTGATCTTCAACTAGAGTTGGGAAGAGCACCTCCACCACATCCGACAGGTTCTCCAAACACTGCGGCAACACAAGCTATGTGCCAATTTGGAGAAATGCACTTTTGGCATGACCGAGGTCCAGTATCTGGGATACATCATTGATGAACAGGGGGTGCATGTCGATCCAGCCAAGGTCCAAGTCATTCGGGATTGGCCCTCTCCAACCACTCTAACAGAGCTCCGCAGCTTTCTAGGTCTTGCCAACTTCTACCGCAGGTTTGTGTTGGGATTTTCTCATATTTCTTGGCCCTTGAGTCAAGTCACCAAGGGCGGGGCGAAAGCAAAATTCTTTTGGTCTGAATCTCAACAGAAGGCATTCAGGGAGTTGAAGGATCGCCTCTGCACGGCACCAGTGCTTGCGTTACCAGATTTACAACAACCATTTGAGGTCGAGACAGATGCCTCTGACTATGCTATTGGGGCAATCCTTACTCAACATGGACATCCAGTGGCATATCACAGTGAAACACTTTCAGACACAGTCCGGAAGTACCCCACTTATGATAAAGAGATGTATTCCATTGTACAGGCCTGCCGACAATGGAAGCATTACATTTTGGGGAAGGAAACGGTCATCCACACAGACCACCGACCTCTGCAATTCATACAGACCCAAGGGAAATTGCAGAATGATCGCCATCAGAAGTGGTCTACATACCTGCAACAGTTTCACTTGAATATCAAGTATAAAAAGGGCAGCACCAATAATGTTGCAGATTGCCTTAGTCGACCACCGATCATGGCGCTAACCACTGTGCTCAACTCTTGCGGGCACGAGACTTCTGATTGGCCACTTCTCTACAAAAGTGACCCAGAATTCGGCCACACATACCAGACACTCTTGGAGGGTCGGCAGGTTGCAGATTTTCACCTCCAGGATGCCCTATTATGCCACCTCGGTCACCTTTGTGTTCCTTCAAGCGAGCGTGCCAAGATGATTTGGGAAGCACACTACAGTCGGGCTGCTGGGCATTTCGGGGTCGAGAAAACAGTGGCAGTACTGCAAAACTATTTCTATTGGCCGAATCTTCGACAGGATGTTGGGAAGTACATCCGATCATGTACTGCCTGTGCCAATTCCAAACCGACCATTAAGAAGCAAGGCCTCTATACCCCGTTGCCTACCCCTAGTCGACCTTGGGAATCCATCTCCATGGATTACATGTCAGGCCTTCCTTCCACTAAGCATGGAAATGATTGTGTTTTTGTGGTCGTCGACAGGTTCTCAAAGATGGCCATTATGATGGCCTGCAAGAAGAATATCACAGCAGAAGCCACTGCTAAACTCTTCTTTGAACGAGTGTGGGTGCACTTTGGGATCCCACAGTCTATCATCTCAGATCGGGACAGTTAGTTTCTCAGCACATTTTGGTCCAGTCTCTGGTCAATGCTGGACACCAAACTCACGAAGTCCACAGCCTTCCATCCTCAAACTGATGGCCAGACAGAGGTTGTCAACAGGATGATTGTGCACATTCTGTGCATGTATAACTCAAAGCATCCATGCACATGGGACGAGAGCCTCCCCTATGTTCAGCACAGCTACAACCGAGCTCTTCACAGCTCCACTGGCCATAGCCCTTTTCAGGTGGGTTTAGGATTCCAGCCACTATGCCCCATTGATGTGGCCATGCCACTTGCAGCTACTCACATGAATTCAGCTCATGTCCAGTCCGAAACAGATAAGGCCACCAGCTTCATTGAGCGCATCCAACATATTCGCCAGCAGGTCCATGACATTCTTGAGAAATCAAATGCCAAGTACAAGCAGCGACATGATCAACACCGGGTGCCACACAAGTTTCAGGTGGGCGACAAAGTCTGGTTGCATTTGCAAAAGGAACGCCTTACTGGAGCCTATCGGAAATTGAGACCACTTCGATATGGTCCTTACACCATTACTAAGGCTATGGGAGACAATGCATTTGAGCTCAGCATTCCCCCATTCCTTGGCCTGCACCCAGTGTTCAATGTGGACCGCCTTCGGCCATACTTTCCACCATTGCTAGACACATCCGACATTGCAGAACAGCTCAAACCCACAGAATTAAATCCAGATTGCATGGAACAAGCTGCAACTGATCGGATCATGGACACACAGATCAAGAACACTCGCCAACAGCATATCCAACTGTATCGAGTTGTCAAAGCAGGCCAACTCCTTCAGCAGGGCAAGTGGCTCACCAGGGAACAAGTTCAGCAGAGGTTTCCTCATCTCATGGAGGAGCTCAACGCAATGGGGACCATTGCTTCCTAAGGGGGGAGGAATGATCCAGGTGGATATTGGTGGCCACCTGCCAGGTCCACCTGGACCCCCACCATTGTCTTTCTCAGCATTTTCAGTTTCCTTAATTGTAGCACAGTTTACTATTTTTAGCAGTTTTTCGGGTCCTGAACTTCCGGAGCCGTTTTGAGGCCCTAAACGACGTTTTTTTGGAATTCTGGGGCGACCGATCCCTATGTTGTCTCCCAAAGTGGTAGTACTCGGATAGATCTTTCTAACGAGCTATCGTACGCGTCAAACGGAGATCGTATGCCAAAGTTACGACCCCGGGAAATTGATGTACCAATTTACCCAAACGGGGCCCACAATTTGGCGTTTCATCTTCTAGGGTTAGATTTCGGTATGTGAAGGGTTTTCCATTGTTTCTCAACAATAAATAGGCCTTCGAGCCTCATTGTGATACAGTTCAGAACAGTTCAGAGGCATGTAGCCATCACATCTCTTCTCAGAGATAAGCTACCATCGCCCTAGCTAGTTTATTGCCATTTCTGTTTGTAAGCATATGTCAGTATTTTCCATTAATGAAATGAAGTATTATTTCCGCTGCATCTTTGTGTATATGGTTATCTCTGTAATTTGTTGCGTTCCTGCTTAAATCTGGATCACAGAATCCACTAATAAAAATCTTATAAGGATCATCAAATGAACTATCAACCAAAATCAAAAGAACTGGCACTGTTAGGTACCTATAATACTAGCGATTACCTCATTACTATTGTAGTTATATCCCTTATTAATATTGTTGTGCCCCTATTTTCCCCATATTGTTATTACTGTGCCCCATAGAATTCCTCTATTGTTATTTTGTGGCTTTATATTATTACTGTTAGGTCGGCTGGGTTATATTGTGACTTCTTAGACTCCTATATATAGAAATGAGGTTTTGTCAATTGAATCATCGAAGAATTTTTCATTTGTGTAATGTAAAGGAGGTTTCCCATCGAAGAGGCAGAATTCTAAGGCATTCAACTATCTTTTCTATATTTTTGTGAGCTGGTTTCATAACATTTGGTATCAGAGCATTGGATTCTAGGGTTTCACTGCTCCAAATAGGTCATCGTGGCATTTTCACTATAATTTTTTTCTGTGACATTTCAGAAGCTAAAAAAAAACCAAATTGAGACGAAATAGCACTGAACCTCGGGTCTGAATTTCAAAGCTTTTCACACTATATTTGCGGAGATATGATCTGAGGAAGTTGGTCTTTTTGCAGACTCCTGAATTACATTCCAAACAGGTGACCTGGGGAAAATCGTCATAACTTTCTCTCTGAGTATCGGATTGAAATTTTGTAAGAAGGTATAGAAAGAGGATGGACTATATTTTCTTGTATATATTTTTCAGAGCCAAAGGTCGAAACGGTGACTCATGGCATGTCGTACAATTTTTCTCTACTGAACTAGTCTATAATCAAGTCACTGTGGGAGATTTGGCATAACTCTTCCCTGGAGAATCCAATTTGGATAAGACTGATGGCTTTAGAAAGAGAACACGGAGGGCTACTGCAGATCACAATTTCAGAAGTGGATGATCTGAAATTACAAAGATACATTAGATTCAATATCAAGCTCTTACAAAGTGAAAAAAGGTGTGTAGTCTTTTAGTTTTATTTTTGCATAAGCTTGGTTTGAAATATTAGTTTGAAGGAATTCAAAGGGCATAGTAAAGCATTATTATCAATAATTGATGCCTCAAGGAAAGAAAATGCAAACACTTAGTAAGCAACCTGAAAGCGCTAGCATGACTCATGAAGAAGAGGAAGAAATGCAACATGATATATCAAAATTACAAGACCAATTGCAACAAGTGTCACTTGCACAAAAACGAACAGAATCTAAGATGGATGGTTTAAAGAAAGATGTAGAAGCTAAGATGGATGGTTTAAATAAAGGCGTAGAAGCTAAGATGGATTGTTTAAAGAAAGGCGTATAAGCTAAGATGAATGACGTGGAAGCTAAGATGGATGATTTGAAGATAGATTTGAAGACATACATGGAAGATTTGAAGATAGGCATGGAAGATTTGAAGACAGATTTAACAAAGTTTCTACAAGAAATGCTTACTAATGGTGAAAGGGTAGTAAAGGAAACTCATGATGAGAACAAAAGAAATGTTAATCATGATTTCATAGACTCTAATGTTGGATCTAAGACCCACCATATTCCAAAAATCGATATGAGGAAATTTGATGGCAAGGATCCCGCAACATGGATATTACATATGGAGAAATTTTTCGATCTCAATAATGTGCAAAACACACAAAAGGTACGTATTGAAACTTTATATTTGGAACCAAATCAGTTTGTATGGTATCAATGGCTTTTCTCTCGTAAAAAAATTACCACTTGGGCAATTTTTACGGAAGAATTGACAGCACATTATGAGGATACAAAAAGAAACACTTTTTTTAGCCAATTGATAAGTCTCAAACAAAAGGGTTCAATAATGGAGCACATTGAGGAGTTCCAAAAATTGAACATAAGGGTT
This sequence comes from Pinus tabuliformis, assembly GCA_031772625.1. Lineage (NCBI taxonomy): Eukaryota > Viridiplantae > Streptophyta > Pinopsida > Pinales > Pinaceae > Pinus > Pinus tabuliformis. The sequence continues at coordinate 1,115,723,843 of CM062809.1, forward strand.
AAAAACTATTCCAGAGGAGCATAGGATTGATGTGTTCATAGGGACTTTAAAGGATAATATGCAACATGATGTTCACCTTTGGGAACTTGATTCATTAGAGAAGGCATTTAGGTTAGCAAGAAAAATGGAAAGAAAAATTATGGCAACGAGGAAGCATACCACTCACAACTATAAAGATGGAAGTGTTGTTGCCCCTACTCTTCCACAGCCTATAAGGTTGACACCACAACAATTGGAAGAAAAAATAGCAAAAGGGCTTTCTTACAATTGTGATAGAAAATACACTAAAGGTCATAAGTGTGTTGAGAAGAAATTATTCTACATAGATTGTGAAGAGGAATAATAAAAGGAGCAAGAAAGGTCAAAAGAAGAGGATATACTCTAGGAACAAAGCCTAGATAAAGAAGAAATGAATCCACCCATATCTTGTAATTCATTGGTTGGAATTACCACTCCTCAAACCATCAAGATAGAAGGACAAATCAAGAAGAAAAAGGTAATAGTGTTGATTGATTCAGGAAGTACCCACAATTTTATTCATTGTAAGATAGCAAAAGAATTGAATTGCTTCTTATATCTAGCACCAGAGTGTCAAGTGATCATTGCAAATGGAGGAATGATAAATTTCTTTGGAAAGTTCCATAATATCAAGCTATCCATGGGAGAATATGTATTGACTAGCCCAATGCTTTCCATTCCAATGGTAGGTGTTGATGTTGTACTAGGAGTCCAATGGCTACAATCCTTGGGTACCATAGCTTTTAATTTTCAAGAACTTTTCATGAATTTTTCTCTGGAAGGAAAGGAAGTTGAATTAAGGGGTATTGCAGGGAAACCGGGAAAGATAATTAGCTCTAATGGTATGACAAATCTTCTAAAAAAAAACAAAGAGGTGTAATTACACAATTACGTTCTCTAGATGTTTCCACATTGGAATCATCTATTTCTCAAGATCTCCAAAAAGTATTGGACAATCATTCAAAGGTATTTGAGACTCCCAAAGGTCTCCCACCTATTCATGATCATGATCATGCTATTCATCTGATTCCAAGAAGTGTTCCTCCAAACATCAGGCCGTACAGATATCCCTATGCAAAAAAGAGTGAAATTGAACGTATGGTTGCAGAAATGCTAGAGGCTGGTATAATTCAACCTAGTCAAAGTTCTTTCTCTACTCTAGTAGTATTGGTGCACAAGAAGGATGGATCATGGCGCATGTGTCCGGATTATAGGGAGCTCAACAAGCTCACTATTAAAGATAAGTTTCCCATTCCTGTCATTGATGAATTACTGGATGAATTGCATGGATCAATTTACTTCACCAAGTTGGATCTTCGTTCAGGATATCATCAAATCAGAATGAAGACTGAAGACATTCTGAAAACAACATTTAGAACTCATGAGGGTCATTATGAATTTTTGGTCATGCCTTTTGGACTTACCAATGCACCTTCTAAATTTCAATGTTTGATGAATTCCATTTTGCAAACCCTTCCTTAGAAAATTTGTGTTAGTATTTTTTAATGATATACTAATCTACAACAAGTTTTGGACGGATCATGTTGAACATGTTGATAGGGTGCTACAACTATTGGAGGAGAAACAATTATATGCAAAAAGATCCAAATGTTTCTTTGGAGTACAAGAGGTGGAATATCTAGGTCATATTGTATCTCATGAAGGAGTTAAGGTAGACCATAGCAAAATTAAAGCCATTAAGGAATGGAAAATCCCCACATCCATAAAGCATCTGCGAGGATTTCTCGGGTTGACAGGGTATTATCACAAGTTTGTTAAGAATTATGGGAGAATAGCAGCACCTCTAACAACATTATTGAAGAAAGATGCATTTTCATGGACTCCAGAAGCAACAAAAGCCTTCGAACATCTTAAAGAGGCAATGTGCCAAACACCGGTCTTAGCTACACCAAACTTCACAAAAACCTTTATTGTGGAATGTGATGCTTCAGGAAATGGAATTGGTGTTGTTTTAATGCAAGATGAAAGCCCATTGCTTTTGAAAGTCATCCAATCAAGGGAAAGTTTTTACACAAAGCTATCTATGAGAAGGAAATGTTGGCAATACTACATGCACTTAAGAAATGACAACCCTACCTAATGGGAAGACACTTCAAGGTAAAAACAGATCATGATAGCCTTAAATACTTTTTAGAACAAAGATTATCCTCTGAAGAGCAACAAAAGTGGGTCACAAAGATGTTGGGTTATGACTTCGAAATCATCTACAAAAAAGGGAAGCAAAATGTGGTCGCAGATGCACTCTTAAGAAAGGATGAGGATGTGGAAGCATTGTTGTGCGCCATTTCTATTATCCAACCAGATTGTATAAACAAAGCAAGGGAGGAATGGAAGAATGATGAAGAAGTGTGGGCACTTATTCAAAAGTTACAACAATATTCCAGTACATCTGATACATTTAGCTGGCAAAATGATTCGTTATGGTACAAAGAACGCTTATACCTCTGTAAGAATTCCCAACTCAAACAAAAGATTCTTATGGAATTGCACACTTCTCCCTTAGGAGGGCACTCAGGAGTTTTAAAACTTACCATAGGGTTAAGAAGGAATTTTTTTGGGATGGCCTTAAATCAGATATTCAAAAGTTTGTGGCGGAATGTTTGGTTTGCCAACAAAATAAAGTGGAAACAATTAAGACCCCAGGTCTATTACAACCTTTATCCATTCCAAGCCAACGTTGGGAGGAGGTTTCAATGGATTTTATCACAGGTTTACCCAAGTCTGAGGGAAAGAGTGTCATCATGGTGGTAGTTGACAGACTTACCAAGTATGCACACTTTTGTGCATTATTACATCCATTTAAAGCCAGTACAGTTTCTACTGCATTTATGGAAACAATTCAAAAGCTACATGTAAATCCAAAGATTATTGTAAGTGCCAGAGATCCCATTTTCACTGGAAATTTTGGAGAGAATTATTTTCTTGTCTTGGTACTCAGTTAGCTCATATCTCATCTTATGATCCTCAATATGATGGGAAAACTGAGATAGTAAACAAATGTTTGGAAGGATATCTTTGTTGCTTTGTATCTGATGAATAGATACAATGGGTCAAATGGTTGCCTTTGGCTGAATGGTGGTATAACACTTCCTTCCATACAACAACAAAAATGACCCCATTTATGGCACTTTATGGATATTAGCCACCATCCATCACATCATATTTAAGAGAAAATTCTAAGGTTCAAGTAGTGGAACATCACATGAAACATCAACAACAAGTCCTCCAACTATTAAAGGATAACCTCGTGTTGGCACAGAATAGAATGAAACAACAGGCAGATCAACATTGTAGCGAAAGAAGTTTTGATGTAGGTGATTGGGTATTCCTATAGCTACAACCATATAAACAAATGTCCCTCAAGCAAGCTAAGAAGGATAATAAATTATCACCAAAGTATTATGGTCCGTACAAGGTGTTGCAAAACATTGGTACGATGGCATACAAATTGGAGCTTCCTGCAGCTTCTCGAGTGCACCTAGTTTTCCATGTTTCATGTTTAAAGAAGGTTATAGGCGACAAGCTCTCAGTTCAAACAATATTGCCAAAACTTGACGAGGAAGGAAAAATTATAATGGAACCGGAAGCATTCACAGAAACAAGAACTCGACAGCTACGAAATCGATGAATTTCGGAGTATCTCATCAAGTGGAAGAACTTATCCACTGAAGATTCCACATGGGAGGATGAGAATTTTATACAGAAGCATCCAAAACTACTCAAGCGTTGAGCATAACACTTTTTTGAAGGAGAGGGGCATGTTAGGTCCCTATAATACTAGTGATTACCCCATTACTATTGTAGTTGTATCCCTTAATAATATTGTTGTGCCCCTATTGTCCCCATATTGTTATTACTGTGCCCCATATAATTCCTCTATTGTGATTTTTGTGGCTTTATATTATTATTGTTAGGTCAGTTGGGTTATATTGTGACTCCTTAGACTCCTATATATAGAAAGGAGATTTTGTCATTTGAATCATTGAAAAATTGTTCATTTGTGTAATGTAAAGGAGGCTTCCCCCTCGAAGAGGCAGAATTCTAAGGCGTTCAACTATCTTTTCTATATTTTTGTGAGATGGTTTCATAATAGTCACAAAGATTTAATATTTGCTTTATGGGCTGATGGAATAACCAGAAAACCTCAATAGGTACTTCTCCTTTTCATTTGGTATGTGGGAAAGAAGCTATTATACCTCCAAATCTAGCTATCCCCTCATCAGCCCTGGTTCAATTTATTGAAGAGCAACCTTCTTCTGCTTTGCAATTACGGATGTGAAATCCTAAAGCTAGAAGAAGAAAGAAATAATGCTAAGCTAGTCCATGCTCACCATCAAAAATTGGTCAAAGCTTCATTTTATGTCAATTCAGTCAATGATAAATTTTTTGAAATCAGAGACTTAGTTTTGAAATGGGATAAAATACATGAGGACAAAGGAAAACATACAAAATTTCAAAAACTCTGGCTTGGTCCCTTTCAAATTTTTGAGAAGATAGGTCCATCAACCTTCATTTTGCAATATTTACAAGGGAAGAAGGAAATTCTTCCTATTAATGGACTTATACTCAAAAAATATTTTCTTGAAGGAACGTAAGTTCTTTTGTACACTATGTAAATATTTTTATATATCATTTCCTTTTGTTATTAAAAGTACTATACTTTTGAAAAACACATTGGAAGTTTCTCTTTATTTTTGAATTGTTAAACTTATTTAAGGGACAATTTAGAAAGCAAAAATTTAAATTGGAATCTAAGTATTGAATCTGTTTTGAAGCTTTGAAATAAGATAATCATTTAGTTATGAAATCTTTTGGTTTGAAACTCGTTAAAAAATCTATTTGTTGTGAATTGGTTTTGAAAAGTTATCTTTATAAAAGTAGAAATTACTATGAAGTATTTAACATATTTTACTTAAAGATGTCATCCAAAACTCGTAAAGAGTAAATGAAGCCTCCTCATCCATTTATTTTAAAAAAATTTAGAGTGTAATTCAAAAATATAAAAAAAAAAACTTAAAAGTTAAGAGGTCTCATCACGAGCTTGCTTACCATGATCATAGGAAACTAATAAAATTGACATTATCACTATTGGAAACCAAACAAATATAATGGCTCTTAGTCACCATACTTTGAGACAAGAGATCTCATGACGAGTCAGCTTGTGAAATTTTATTACAACTTGTGAATGGCATTATCATTTCCTGGCTACCAATCCAGGATAATGAATTTAAAGTAAAAAATAATAAAAAAAGAAAAAGAAAAAACGATCTTCATTGCCTCTAAATAATGTTATTATAGCATGGATGGGATATTGGTTCATTTTGGTTAAACGGTAACCCTATTGAGGCTATGAATGCCTGCTGATAGCAGTGGCTCTACCAATGACTTGTAGTTTTATTCAATACATTAAGCTTATAATAGTTTTTACTTTATCTTTTCAACCTATTAGCTATTGATTTACACAAAAAATATTTTCATCTATCACAAACCTTGAGAAACTTTACAGTGAGACGAATTATTTCATTTCAAATTTATCTATATCAATCCAGATTTCAATCGTTTTTAAACTTTCTAAAGAAATTTATTGATAAAGATTAACATTTTATGGATATTAACTGTTTCCCAGTGTGTCGCCAATTGTTGTGGTACTCAACAAACCCCCATTATCTTTAGACATAGAAGAAATAATAATGGGGACCCTTTAAAATTTTTAGGATAGAATCCTTCTTTGTTTAAATAAAATAGGATAAGTTTTATTTTTACTCTTTGATTTTTGAATAAAAAAAAAAGTTTATGAATAAGGTCATAAAACCTTTTAGGAATCCTTTTTTATTTTTAAAAGATAAATTAGAAGTCTAAATGCATCCCAAAATTAATTAAAAAGATATAAAAGAGTAGGTATTATTAAATAATACGCATAGTATCTGTGATTTCAAAAGACAACCGCAAAGCTAAAATTGTGAAAATCCGAAATGCAAACTTGCAAAATTGTGATAAGCTGAATTGACAAATACAAATGAAAAATGTGAAATTGCGAAATGCGGAATTGCGATAAGACGAATTTTGAAATGCCGAGCCAATATCGCATTCCGTCAATTGACAAATGCAGTTCATATTGCATTCTGTTAAATTCCATTCTTTTTCCCATATATATCCCACGCCTATATACTTTTTGGAAATCGAAAAATCGCTAAGCTATGTAATGTCACACGATAAAAGATTTTCCAGTATAATGAAAAGTGTTAGTATCATGTGAACAAACATTTGGAAATTTAATGACCACTCTACATAGTTCTAATTTCAAGGTTTTTATTGATTGGTAATAATTTTTAGTTAATGTAAAGGGATTTCCATATAACTCAAATTGAATTGATATGACCATTTGCATCCTTCGAAGCTCTTGCTTCTGATATTGGTTTGTTTCTTTACAGGTTAATTCCAATAAAGAGATGTTAAAGGACATTTCCATAATAATCAAGGCAAGGGGGAAGTCCATAACACATCAAGAACCAGTCTTGCCACCTGAAGAAGTGTTCGAAATGTCTCCATTGTTTACAGACACTACATGCACTCCGGATGCAGGTTCTGCTTCCTAGGAGGTCATATACAAACTATTCGAGGATGAAAATATGAGGGTAATTGGGAAACATACTGCTACTACTGATTATTCTAATCCAAGTAATGGCTCCGCATGGAATGATGTGGCCAATTCATTTCTTCACAGAATTGTTACTCGCCCTAAAATCCTACCATATACAGATACGGTGAGATGGGTTGTCCACTAGCTGGACATTACAAACATAACGTTTATAACGGCGAGGAAGACAATTATTGGGTCTTTTAAAGCTAAGGATTTAAGGAAAATGTATCATCTACCTCCACCTCAAAAGAGGTATGATATGAAATTCGTCCATAAATTCATGCAAGAGAATCCAAACCCGATGGACCTAATCACATAATGGAGAAGGACCTAGACAAACACAAGCGAGAGGGCAGGGGTATGTATTCATTAGCCTCGATTGTTGGCCCTTTCTCTCATATTGCTGCTATGTTATGTCGCCTCTATGGTTATCCAAATACACATAAATTCTCTGAAGAATCGGTGCCATTAATAGAAGCCTCTACTGATGGCTATATCAAGGATTGGGTGGACTATATTATCCAATGATTTGACCACCCAAATCCACAATTACAGAAAAAAGTGCAATGCTCTCGAAAGAATGACTCCTCCTTTATTTATGAGCACCTGTGTCATTGAAGCAATTTATTTTTCTTATGATTTTCCATATCTTGGATGGAAATGGATATACCAATTTCATATCCCTATCCTTTGGGAATAGAAATACCATGCTCACTTCTACAAAATATGTCATGAAGTCATGCTCCCCATACACCAAGACGTCTTTGGCAAAAATTCCCCTAGACTTACTGTAGAAGCCAATAAAGACCTAAAGCCAATAGGAAAGTGGTTTGGGGAAGAATCATTTACCTACATTCATGTTTTTGGTAGCCTTTCCCATCCTCATGTTTTGCTCCTTTTTGTCCTAGATAAGTTGTTGGCCAAAGAAGTCGCTTATCAAACAGTTCGTAACGACTTAACAAAAGTACTTAAAGATGCCGATAAATTTGCCTGACCATGTTTTCCTATTTCTTGTGGTACCTATGCCTTAGAAAATTCCAAGCATTCTTCAATTGAGATTGACCAATTAAGAGCCTTTAAATTTCCAACCATATTAAATAGAGTATATGGACCGCATGGTGTAGTGAAAGATGTTACAACACATGCTAAAATTGTTTTTAATGGAGCCTAAATTTTTTTATGATTTGTTTGAAATGGTTCCAGAATATTATATGGTAGAGAAATTAGCAACAGACTATCTAAGTCCTGGCGAATTGATTAGATTTAATCAATATAGTCAAAGAAGAATAGCCCATTTTCTTAAATCCCTGTTAAATAAATTCCAACAAAATTTAGAAACTTCAGATGCATCAACCTCCTCCTCAAAATCTCCAATTACTTCCCAGGTCTCTGAAACAACTACTATAGCTGTTGAGCACACAAGATAAATCAAAGAGGAGGACAAATTAGATGAAGTATGAGAGGATTTCAACCATGTTTTGACAACAGAAGAAGCTCGGGTTATAGATGTCTCAACCGATATACAAGCAAAACAAGATGTAGTAAGCAAAGAGACAGAGCAGGTTCCAGAGACTACATGGACAACCTTGTTTACTGTTGAGGCTTCCCAAGAGGATACTATTCCTAAAAATCTCGAGAATAATATTAATGCTAAGATTGTCAATCAATCAAATGTTGCTAATGATATGGAGATAATTTCCTGCATTTCCTACTGTTGAGATAGTCCTCAAAATTGAAGAAATATCGCCTTTGGATGTATTTTATAGTCCAAAGCATAAAGTAATAATAATCAGGTTAAGGAAGAAAAGAAATATAGAACAGTCACAAGTGCTAGTTACAAATAAGACTCCTTTTCAAGTTCTTTGGAAAGGAACTCAAACAACCCCAAACGAAGAATCGAACATATTATCTGAGTCTGCAGGAGCTTGTGTTAGTCCTGCCATCAACAAATCTACATAAATACAATTGCTAATGAAGGAAAATGGTCAAAGGAATATCCAGTTGGAATAAACTTTTCAAATAGGAAAGCAAGCAATTGAGCAACAATGGAATTTTTTTTTACCAAGCTGCAAAGGAGATTTAATGATTTAAAGATACAATTTGAAGCTAAAGAAAAGGACAAGGATGAATAGATACTGTAGTTGCAACAAAGAATAAACCAGGTGAGAGAAAATATAGATATAAATGAAGTCCACAAGGAAGCATTAGAACTGCATATACTCTTAACAAAGTAGCAGGCCATTTTCTATCACAAATTTGTCTTAATTCATGACTTATCAAAGACTAGTGATTCTTTAGTAAATCAATTGTCCTACTTGAGGACATTTAATGAAGATATCAACGAGAAAATATATGAGTATATATATTGGCAAGACAGTGCTTAGGGAAGATCATCTGATCTTCCTCGAATTGAAGAACCATAGAAGAATATCATATTTGGTGACTGGGATATCAAAATGAAATGGGGAGATATGACGATTATTAGATCTAGAAATCTCGCCTCAAATTTCACCGAATAAATCACAGATACCTTATTGCCAGCCAATCTAATTTAGGAATTCCCAAAGGGCACCTTTCCATATGTCACAACTTTGAAACAATCTTGGCAAGAAACATCTAAAAAGAAAGTTCAAGAAATTCAGAGTTTATCGCAAGCAAACCTTGAAGGTTATTGGCATTTTCTGTTATAGCCTCATAGTCAATGACTCGTGTTGAGGTGTCTCTCAAACGAAGCAATTGAGTTTCTTCCAACACTTAATGATGTAGTGTTTACGAGACAAATGCACATGCAACCGATACATCCCACCTATCTGAAGCCACTCATGGACATATACAATCTTGGAGAGAAGATGAAGAATCAATATGGAGCGCAGTCATAGGTTCTTGTTTCAACAAATTACAAATTTAGTTGTCCTTTGTCTTAGCTTAGTTTGTTAAATCTTTTTTGAAGAATTATATTTTAAATTTACTATTTTTGTAATATTAATAGGTTATTTAAACCCCTTTCATGCATTTAGAAAGGGGTCCAGAAATTTGAGAAGACAACTTTTGAACTTGCACTATTGTTTGATTCAGAGTTATCTAAGTAAGAAGTTGACCCTGAAAGCTTTATTTTCATAATTAGAGTGATAATACTTTGGGTACTATTATCTTTGTGATATCATCATGTATGGTTGATTTAGATAGTGAATATATTATGCGTTATTTCATTATATAAATGATTTGAAAACAATTAGCCTTTATCACTATTGATGTGCAAGATTGGATGATTTGTGATTATGTATGAGATAATGAGATATTTTTATGTGATTAAGTTTTAATCAACTAAATTAATTAACTATATAACTAATTTATTTTATCATATATTCTTTCTATTCATTAAAGTATTGATGATATATATCATTATTTACTTTGTGAAATATTTCTTTGAATCACATGTGAAGATGTACTATCTCGGGAAATAAGTAGAATACATTTATTCAATAATTTTACCATTAGCTATAAAATCATTTCATCAATTTTTCATTCTGTTACTATATTAAATATCCTTAAAATGTGAAACTGGTCCCTTTATATCCAGTCGGACGCCAATTTCAATGGAAACGAAGTTGCTTTAAGCTCCCATCCTGGCGGTGTTCCCCAATGTTGAGGCAATCAAGTTCCACCCTTCAACACACTAGTGAGGGGAAAAAGGAATTTGAGAAGAATGTTAAGTTCCCATGCAAGTTATGCAGTGGGGATTACCTTACCCATATTTTCCCTAAGATTCAGGACGCTCAGTGCTTATTATCTCAAAAGGTTCTTCTAGTTCCCAGGCTGTTCTTACCAACCCTTTTCCCAAGGGAAAAAATTATTTGCTGGCACGAATGCTAGTGTTGGAACACCTGAAGGGGGAATACAAGATGGGGAATATACATCAAATGTATATATGGTTAAGTCTCATGTTGATATTTCAACAAGAGCTCATGATTATTGAGAGGCAGAACCTTCTAAAGCTAAAACTGCTTCTGATATCCTAGAACCTCTTCATATTGAGAGGCCCGTAGTAGAGCCTATAACTAGGATGTTGAATGGCTCCCAAAAATGTTCGACTCATCATCCCAATGCAAGGGATGTTCAAAACTACTCTTTTGTCGAATATTTAGTTTACATCCCCCATGCCATGTCGATGTTAGAGGTGCTCAAATCTTTTGTTGCATAAAGGAGTGCTTTACTCACTGCGATCAAAGAAGTAGACCCAAATAACTCTATGGTAATTACATTTGATATGTCAAATGTCAAGACTAGACTCCCTCATCACATGGATTTCTACATTAAATCTACATATTGGAAGAAGACCATCTTCTTAACTATAGTTGATGAAGGGGCTTCCACATGCGTCATGTATATGTCATGTTGGAAGGCTATTGGGTCACCTAAGGTTGTTCTCTCTCTTACTCTCTTAACTACATTCGATAGTCATTCTCATAGGCTTCATGGGATTCTACATTCCTTCCCTATTTGTGTAGGGGGTATGGTCTCTAATGTGGAAGTAGAGATAATTGATGCTGATCTCAATTATAATGTTTTTTTGGGTCGTAACTGGGTTTACACAATAGATGCCATTGTATCATCTTTATTCTGCATCCTATGCTTCCCTCATGAATGGAGAATTATTACGCTTGATCAGTTAGCTTATTATCCTAATGACCCCAATGCATTTTTTGACTCCATTGTTCCCTTGGTAAATAATACCAAGCAACCTGTCGAGAATTTAGGAGTTAGAATGTATTCTTCTTTGATGGGTAATTTTGATCTTCCATCTCCTATTTCTCATGTCAATTCCATTTCATCCTCCAGGATTGTTCCTCGGCAATGTTCTTTCAAAACTCATTATTTTTCTGATCCTTGGCCCTTGCACCCTCCTACTACCACATTAGAAGAGGGGAAAGCAAGTGGAAGTGGTTATCCAATATCTACAATAGAAGTTGTATATCAATCTATTCTGAATTCTGCAGATCCTGATCCCATCCCTCTCCCATTAGAGGATGTAGATGGGGATGTGGTGCCGGTTTGGACAGTTGATTCCACTTCGGCTATGGATTGCCTTGATATTGTTTAACCATTTGACGAGGCAATTCTAGAAGAAATGTCTGGTGTAGAAAGAATGTGGGATGATTTGCGTCATCAATCCTATTTTCTCCCCGATTTGTGAGAACTTGAATAAAATTTGTCTAGTCCTTCCTCTAGTGGAAATGTTCATAAAATTTTAAACCCGTTGGCTCCATCACATTTTTGTCGAAGGTAACATGTCTAATATTTTAGAAATTATTCTGGTGAACATTTCCAAGAGTCCTAAAGCTATCTTCATCAGATAGGATTGTTCCCCTAAAGAATATATCAAGAAGTATTATGCTTAGGCTCTTTTCTAACATTTGCTTTGTTTTGTAAATATTGTACATAGTATTTTGTTTCTATCAATGGGTCTCGTGGTGATGGTGATATTTTTGATCTGCCTTGGAAAGTTTCAATGGATGATTTGGTGTATTTAGGATTCACAGATGGTGCTAGTAGACATATTCTAAATTTAGCTTCTGTTGCTTGGGTTATATATTATCCATCTAGTTAGTTGTTAGTCTCAAGAGGCATATTTATTGGTCCTACTTCTAATTATATGGCTGAATAAAATGCCATTATCAATTTACTATATGAAGCAATATATTATGGTATTGAATAATTAATGGTTTATTTGGATTCACAATTGGTTGTGTCTTAATTAAATAACATTTATCGTGTGAGGGATCCTATATTACATTGCCAATTTATGAGAGTGAGATTATTGCAAAGATCATTTAATTTTATTACGTTCATTCATATTCCATGATTACATGATGCATTTTCTGATTTTATAGCTAACCAAGCATTGTATTGACATATTAATCACTCATCACATTAAATAAAAAATATCACAAAAATATTTGTTTATATGATCGAATCATCACAAAATCTCTGTATATAGATAGATAGAGTATGTCAAAATATTACAAAATGTGGAAAAATGTCCTACAAAATTAGGGCTTAAGCCCGATCATGTCCATATATCAAAAAAATTAGTCATCTAAAAACCTAAGGCTACAGGCACTGCCCTTGATGAGCATCTCGGAAGAAGATGATGACATTTTCCACTAGTCGGAAGAGTCGCACCCACTCTCGTGGTACTCCAACCACTCGTCTCTTTATAGCCTCAGGGAGATACTTTATTGCTGTGATGGGAACCTAGTGATTCAAACTCTCCAGGTTCCCGTGAACAACATGAAGAACTCTCTTAGACTCAATTGCTGCTCTCTCTATGTCTTTGCCACAATGCCTATGCCTCAGTAGACCCTTAGGTGTCATTGGTCAATTATCTGTATAATGATCATTTAATATTGTAAGATTTTTGTTTCACAAAAAAATATTTTGAATTTCTTGAGATTATATTCAAAAATCCAAAAAATCGAATGAGTTAAAAATCAAAATTTTACCAATGTCGCCCCATGTCGCTCCTGTTTTAAGTGCTAGCTCTAGGTCCTATTGGAAGTATACACCTGCATAGGGATAATCATATATGGCCACAACTTGTTTCTCCCACTAGTGGAAGAACTCGTTATCGAAGTCCGCCTAAGTGACTTCACCTCCGCCAAGTTGCTTCATTAGATCTGCACATCTGACCATCCTAGGATTTCTAGGACTATTGATGGCAGTAGCTACTCTAGGTTGTAGTGCCGAAATCCTCTCAAAGAAAAATGAGCAAAGGCTACTACCATAGCCGAAGCTATTTGTTTTACCCTGTATGAATGATGTCAATTGTTTCTTCATATTGGTCAAGAGCGTTGTACACCAATCATAGACTACTGGTCTTAGGCATTCTACTGCCAAGAACATAGCAGGTCATGAAGCCTGATGTAGTGAGGTTGAACCTGCTATCCTGGAAATGGTGAAAAGGATGATTTTAATTGGCAAGTTTGTGATTACTTTGATTAGAACTTGTGATCTGACCTTGTTAGTCTCTGGTGCACAATATACAACAATATAATCAACAATGTTAAGGCCTCCACGAGCCTTCCCTTTTAGGTCAACCGCTTCTCCCCTTTGGGAAAGCCCTATTATGAAGTAGATATCCTCCACTTCAATCTGTAAAGGCATATGATATATAATAAATAACTCTTGCTCTGGGTCCCAATAATGAACTAACATCTCCAACAATCGAGTCTGTGTTCTCATGTTGGGAATCATGAAGAATTTGAGCAATCCACAATTTTTTAATCCATCCAATGATTCTTGATCCTCTAAGACTTCATTATCAACATCAATTTTCTCTCCCTCTCTCTCTCCAAATGATCGACATCCTGAAAAATTGAGGGATTTCATCCATTAGAAATTAAGTTTTTCATTTTACTCTGCTTGTACATGACTTTTGTAAAAAACAGTTGCGTAAACATGCAATGTCTCCTTTAAAAACTCGCATATAGGGATTTCTATATGCGGTTTTCAAGTTGTCGACCCGCGTACACACTGAGAATCATTTGAAAAAAAAAAATCTTCTCTATAATCGATTTAAAATCATGAAATATTGGATCAAATGGATGACTTTAAGGATAGGAATCACCTGGAAACCTTGTGTGATGAATTTATTGGTGGATTTGATCAAATTGATTTGCCCAAATTTGCTCCAAGAGCCCTCTTCTCAACACTTGGATGGTGAAAATGAATTGGGGCAAATCCAAAAAGTTTTTTTTTATAGCCAAATTAAAAAAAACCCCACTTTTATAAAGTTCAATATTTTATAATTTTATAATTTTATGAACTTTTGAATTTTTGCTTGAAGTGTTGGGAGAGATTATTTTTCAGGGTAACGAAGGCTTAGTGATGTTTTTCTACCGCTTTGACTCCATGATCATTGAGCTATCGTGGTAGGTATCGTTTTCTAAATGGAATATAGGTTAATACACATCACTTTTCCATTGCATTATGCATCTTGACCTCATAATGTGATATTTTACCATAGGGTTGTTGGTATCCTAAATTGCCCTATTTTCTACCTCATTTCCATCAAAATCAACCTCTGTTTTATCTCAATAAAAGACCCTTCTTTCTTGCACTAGTACAAGATAGTTAACCATTCCTGCACATGCTCATATTTTATATTAAGATTTATTACAACACTTTATTAATAATTTTATATGGATTTCATGCCTATTTACATATCTCTTGTAACTCATGTTAATTTCCTAGAGTAATCATGGAACTTAGTATTAATTATGAATGAGTGTGACTAGTGCATGTAGATTCCTACAGCACCACGAAGACTGTCCAAGATTTCCGAGAAACCAAATCTTCCATGAGGACGGGTCTCGATCCTTGACTTCGAGTCTAGCTGCTGATGAACTAAAGTAGGACAACAGGTGGCGTGCAATCAGGCAATATTTTCCAAAGTTAGGTTACGGCCAAGCGAAATTCATGTGTATTATAACTACTGGCCAAATTTGTAATTTCGGTTTCTAAGTCTGTTCGGCCGAAATGCCTAAACAAGAAATGTCTATAATTAGTGAAAATGGCTAGAGTCAAAAATGATATATAAGATATAGATCATAGGTAGGAGGAAGCTAGGCAAAAAACCATCAATTGTAATTTTGTTTTATGTAATCTGGTTATCACCTCAGCTCTAGGGTTGCACTGCTATGTTATGTATATTTTCCGAATCGAGTAATACAAGAGAACTGCCATGATTTGCATACAAAACGTCTAATTTATCTTTGATGTATATTTGAAGTGCTGATATTTTTCGTTCCTTAGAAGGGGAACGAGCTGGTTGGCTAGGGCCCAACCAACCCAACTTGTTTACCCCTCTCGCTTTCATTATTCAGAAAGAAGGTATGGATATTTATTTTGATGCTGTGTGATGTTATAGTTTTAATCTTTATCTTCCAAGTTCTGATTTAAGATATCTTTTGTAGCTAACGTGTGAAACGAATCCGTGGTTTGAGAGTTAGCTATGTTTACTTTGTTTATGAAATTTCTTTCTTGCATTTCCTTTACTCTTAATCTTTGTTTTAACTTGTTTTCGATCGAATCGTGCAAGGAACTCTTTCCTGCACCGGTGCATGCAGTTACCTGTGTTACAGGGAAAAGTGTCTATTTAGAACTGCTCTATCCCACTAAGGTGTGACAGCTGCCTTAGAAACAAACAGAGAAAAACTACTTATGTTTTTCCTTTATGAATTATAGATAGAGAGGAATAGAAAGACATACCTCTGTCTTGCGCTAATCCTTTGATTCGATCCCTCTCTCCTTTGATAGTCCCCGGCTACTTGTTCCCTTGCACGCCCAGCTTCACAAAGTACCTGTAAGATCACAGAAGCATAGAACTATACAAATACATGGATCTATATTCATAAACAATCTAGGATCAGATGTAGAATGACCATACAAATATAACAAGCATCAATGATACAAAAGCATGGAGGAAAACTCAAATAGCTTTTATTGATAAACAAGAAAAGATCCAGGAGTAGTTACAACCAGTTGTTCCGACCCAGCATCAACCTCCCAGCAAAGAAGCCCCTCTTCACCTCAAACAAAGCTTAGATCACCCAACAATATGATGTTTTATCTCTAGAAACCAACAATAATTCCTTACAATATGCAAAATTCCAGCCTCTGGATCTCTGGGATGAGGGATCCATATATAGATATCTGTAAGGAGGACGAGTCAGCTTGTGATTTGATTAGTGTCTTCTCTCTGTCAGTTCTTTCTTACACTTGGAGACTGAGGGCCTCTTACTCATCCTTGGTCGAATTCAGTGAGGCAAGTGTCACAAGAGAAGATTCTGGAAGCTTCCATTGCCTCTCCACCTCGCGGAATGACACTGACATTTGTCATTTCTCGCCCATCGCACCCCACAGAAGGGACTTTTGAAATGCAACGCACCCTGACAGTGTATTTGGGTGAGATGCAACGCACCTAGCCAGTGGAGCAGCTGCAATGATCCTGTTTTGACCAATTTTGAGTAGTTTTTCATGGAGAACTTCTGGGAGAAGCTGTAATCTGTTGACCTTGTTCCTTTAGGGGTTAGAACAACATGTTTAGGGACTTAGGAGCCCTTGGTTTATGGACATTTCATGCTTGGGGTTGTAGGGCACAAAAATGTCTATAACAGTTTCCCCCTAAAGTATGAGGCCTTTAACCTTTTGGTGTCGGGTGAAATGCTTTATTATGAGGATCCGAAGTTCTTTCAATGCTGGGAGGAGACCTGTAATAAGATACAATACAATACATTATCTTCATAATATTTTCATGATCTAGCTGAGGCGGGCATCCCCATGCTCAGCTTTATAAATTCATTTTCATGTACATAGGACAGACAACCGTCTGAGTGTAGACTGATGATTCTGATAGAGTCATCATCCTTTTGATAGGATGATTATCTGTGTTGTAATGATGTATATTTAATGTATTTATCTCCTTAAATATATATCACAGCCTGGATGGATGAAACTAGATCCGAGGTCTTCAATCTCGTCCGATCTTCACTCGAAGTACAAGTCGATCCATGTGAGAAATGTTCTGAAGTCGAACATGGAAAGACATCACTTGATTACCAGTCAATGATGTAAACTGTTAACAAGCGCGAGAGGAATCACCGATAATGATAATGAACCTCAAGGTACTGCAGTACAATTCACGTGGTGTGAATAAAGGACTTGGCATCGAACACCATACAAAATCTTTCGGTCGAAGGCCATTGATGTAAACCTGTCGCCAGAAGTGAGAAACTTGCCATTGAGGCATGCAAGCTTCAAAGTACTGAATGGGGTGCTCCTAGATCAACTTCTTGGATAATGAGCTGATGTCAACAAGAAGTGATCCATCACAGGAGGGCCTTAATGAATCCCACATCAATGACACGGAACGGAGAAAATGATTTTGATGGAGGCGAAAACGATCTGGTGATATAAGGTTCAGGGTGGCGATCATGAAAGAATGGAGTATAATGTATGGTAGTGGGTGAGACACAGGTGAATTCTCAGAATGACTTCTCTTGAACATATCGGCGACACTGATGTGATGGATTGGTAGCATTAACCCCAAATGTGGATGGTATGGCGTGACCATGGTGATGTGACCGGTGAATGATACAACCCAACCCGACTTGGACACAGAGCGGAAGTGTCATGTTCAAGAGCGACTTGCTACCAACAAAGTTTCTTTGAGTTTTCTTCCCAATTTTTCCCCAGTCATTGCTAACCAGTACCTCTTTATTTTTGTCAAGCTTGAGGAGGATAACATATGCTTGTTCTATAATTTTCCCTTCGGGCAAACCCATCGCTATGTTTTAACGAGCCTAGCGATAGTGAAACTCGTTCTCGTCTAAAGACAAGTTTGTCGCTATTAATCTTTTTAACAAGTTTAACGACAAAGATAACTCAGTCCTTTTCAATTTTAGAGAGTCTAAAAAGGAACGTAAAGGTAACTCCAAAATTCCTTTTTCGTCATCTAATCCCTTAAGTCCGAAAAAGTATAAAACAATATAGAAGGGATGGATTTTCGATACTTTTAACGAGCCGAACAAAACAAGCGCTCGATCTTTTTGTGTAATAATCCCTCAGGTCCAAAAAGATTAAAATCTAGAGGAGGGATAGCACTTCCTGTCCCTTTAACGAGCTGGAGAGGCCAATGGCTCGGTAATCTTTTCATATTTTATGAGTCAGTTGAAAAGAGCTTAAAGGAGACTCGTCTTTTGAGGAACGAGTGATAAAACGGGTAGCAGCTGATTCCAGGTAAGGTTTGGAATTTTCCAATCATGGCAGTGTCACAAGGATGGCTAGTGAAATCACTCTTCGCAGTTGTTCCTCAAAATGGGTAAACAATCAAATGGAGGTGAATGATCGGCCAATGAAAAAGTGGAGGTGATGGTGCAAACACGACCAAGGCTTTAACAACTGAAGTACTACATTCACGATGGTTATTTACCAGGGAATAGTTCATTTTTTAACGAGCTTAAACGCGAGTGGAAACATTTGCTCATGTCTTATGTTTATTTTTTAACGAGCTTGAGCTATGTGCTAAAACTGCTCGATTAATCCAGTCGTGTGATAAGAATGTCTCATATGAAATGGAAACTTTTAGAGTTTTTCCCCACATCCTTTCTTTATGCAAGTTAGGAGACGAACAATCCTATGAGCTTAAAGGGTTAGAGGTCCTAAAACTTTAAAAAATAAATAGTCGCTCTTTGCTTGCACTCCAAAAGGTTTGCATGCCCCCAGAAATAAAACAGAGTTTCAAGGTTACCCCTTCTTTAGTCCGTTAAAACATTTGTTTTACCGAGAGAGGCCTACCTCTTACAGGTTACCCAAAGATTGTTCTATTCACAGCGCAAACAAAACACTTCTCTGGTGATGTCTACCGAGATAAACAAAGGTGAGCGGCGATGCCCGCCAACTCACATAAATTTGACAAGAGAATCTTGTTCCAGTCCAACTCCCCTTTCCAATCACGGACGGGAGTACGGAGGTCATATTCTCTCGCGGAAACCTACCCTATACCCGAAGTTTTCCTGCCGAAGCAGACCAGGGTGCATGCCCCCTGGGTTTTAGTCATGTTCCCCCGAATCACTCGCGCCCATCGGGAGGATGGACTGGAGATTGAGACATTTCTTGCGTGAAAAGACCATTCAGGGATGGTATATGACTATTTGCTATGCGTGATCTGGGAAATGAAAGTTGGTCTACGAGCTTGACCACTCTTCCTTCGTGCGGAAAACACATCACTCTAAAGAGTGATGAGACAATGGCTCTCATGTAATAAATATAGTCTCGTCCAAGGAGTAGATTGTAATCTAGGGGTCCTTGAACTACCATTACGTTCATGTGAACAATTTTCCCTCTTAATGTTATGGGCACATCAGGAAGGATCCCTAACGGTTGACTGGTTCCTTTATCAAAACTTGTTAGATTTCTCATTTCAGGCAAAAGTGATGGCGAACCAAGTGCTTTCCAAGCAGTTGAGGAAAGGATACTCACAGAAGCCCCCTCATCTATGATGGTACCAACCATAACCATTCTATATATTTGAACAATAATCCGGAATGGTATACTGGCTGGTAAACGGGGTCTACCTAGTTGATTCCAGTCGAAGGAGACAACTAGGTTGCTTGGAGGTGGGACCGAATAGACAGCCGGGTACGACTCTGACAAATTTCCTTCCCGCGGTAAAGGAACGGGTAAATTGCCCCCATGTTCGTTGGAGTCTGTGCTTATGAAAAGAATTTGGACGGTGTCGTCCTTGTTCTCTTCAATGACTATATAATCTGAAGATAGAACCTATGAAGGCAAGACCGGGTCAACTGCCGCCTCGACCTTTTGACTTTCGTCTGGCATGGATTCAGATGGTTTATCCTCAATGATAGGTGCTTCGGCCGACCACCTAGACGGGCTAGCCGGATTTTCAACTAGTGACGGACTCGGCAAGAGGTTTTTTATATCCAGGAGGAAGTCGCAACGGTGAAACCGGACGATCATCCAAAACTCTTTTAGCTTCGTCTAAGAAGGGACAATGGTGGACGGTATGATCGCCTTCGCACAGTTTACAAGGAAATCTATATTTTCCTTTTTGTCTTGGGACTTCACTTTCACTAGTTGACGATGTGTTTTCAACATAATCATTAGAGGCTGACGACACCGGTTGTGCAAACGAGGAGACCAGTCCCTTAAGATCTGAGGGATGCAAGGACAATCTTTGTGATAATGGTCTCCTTTGAAAATGACACATGGTGATTTAGGCCTGGTTGGTGCAGTGTGTGGATTTTCGTTAGACGACACTCGTTTGCCCCCATTCGCTTTTGGCTCCTTCTTCTTCTTCTCTTTCTTCTTCTTTTCCTTCTTCTCCTTAGGTACTTGACTTTTGGCTTTACTAGCCCCATCAAGCGAAGAGGAAGGAGGAGAGGAAGTAGAAGGTTGGTGGGTAACTCTGGACTCGTCTAATTACTGATTCGATTGTTCAGGAATTGCGGTGTTCTGAACGACAAAGGTTGAGAAGAGCCATACAGGCAAACCAATTGTCAGTCCTGGAAGCGACAATGTGGCCATATGGGGTGCACCAACATCTCCCCAAGAGGAGAAGGGACTAGGATTTCCTCCAAGGGGAATTCCTTGGTTGGTGGATTCCATTTTCTCAACCCAAGATCAACGTAGGAAAGGGGTAATGAATATTCCGTTTAAAATAAATTTTAGATGCTTTGACACAACTTGTTTTTTCAGTTTTTAAGAGTCGAGAAAAAAAAAAGATGACTCTAGTCGCCTTCGATTTTTAATGAGCTTGAAGTGACAAGTGCTCAGATGGACCTTTTCCGTTAAGGAGTCTGAAAAGGAACGAAAGGGACTACTCTGGAAGTCTAGGTAGAGGAAGTACCAAACCAATCGCAAAACTGCAGAATACTTTTTATGGTACGACAGTCAATCTTCCCGAATGCTGTGTTCAGTGCATTGCGATCGATAGGGTGGCAGACACGGCTTCCTATGGATAAAGGATTTAAGCCTATAGGGGTCTCCCAAAATATACTCGACGGTACGTGGGAGCACAAGTCCATACTGGCACTTATCGTCTCAAAGTGGAGGAATCACCCAACCATCAGTGAGGACAACAGTTACCAGGCTTTACGATGCCAAAATACGTCTCTAGCCTAGACCTCTAAATGTTGTGCGTTAAGTTCCAAACCGTTGTTAGATTCATTGAATTTATTTTAAGTTGATCTTGCTTATGAAGTTTTCCTTTCGGGTTCACCACGAGATGTAGATGTAATTCCTAAAATGCAATCTAAAGATGATAAACAAACTTTTTATCTCTTTTGTGCAATGAAAATCCTAGCTACTAGGGAAAAGAAAGACAAAATCTTTTCACAAAGAGCAAAGAGCACACTGTAAATGCACTTTCCTAAATCAAGCCAAACAGACTGTCTATATGCGAATGCACATGCATGTATTTGTTTTTGACTTTCTTAGTACATGGATGCTAAAAAGAAAAGTTGATGTACAAATCTGAATTTCTTTTCAAGCGACAAATATAAACAAGCTTCGTTTCGAAATAAAAAATAGAGACGGTTACGACACCTCACGATTTTGAAATGAATACTTGTTTTTGACACTAGAAAATTACAAATTCAGACCAAAAGCAATAGTAACAGGATAATCAATCATTAACAACAATCAAACTTTCTCCTACGATTGAAATCGACACTTGCGACAGATTCAAATCAAAGGACAACAGTACGACTATGCTACTTTTGCAAAGGAGAACTGTAAATGACTCAACAAACACACAAAAACATCTACAATTCTTTTGTACAAAGGAGGCGGAATAACAGCAAGGAAAATGGGTTTCAAACAGACATATACTGATCACAGGCAGCAAAATTCAGGAATAGAACTGGAAAGGATGATCCACAGAAGCCACAACTGCACAGAGATAGTCTGATCAGCGCACCTGTAACACAGAGAATCTGAAATGCAGCGCAGGTTGTCCACTTGGGAAGTGCGCTGAAATTCAGAATCTCTGAATAGTACCTACGTTGGGCCAGAAACGAGATTCTGTCCGGGTTCCGTGTCACAGTTTACAGTTCAGTTCTTGGTTTTTGGCCGAGTAAAAAGAAATCAGTAATGCAACAATCAGGGGTAGATCTAAGGAGGATCTAAGAGCTATCACAAGGGCAATCAGATAGTCTGTGAATCAGTTGTTTAAATCATAAACAAATCCAGTGGATGGATTGAAGCAACAGTTATCTACTTTGCATTTGTTATGGCAAATGCAGTTCGAATGCTACTTATAAGTTTATGAAACAAACAACAAAGAATGACAAACAAAGAAACTAATTATCTCCCCAGCGGAGTCGCCATTTTGTTATAGGGAAAAGTGTCTATTTAGAACTGCTCTATCCCACTAAGGTGTGACAGCTGCCTTAGAAACAAACAGAGAAAAACTACTTATGTTTTTCCTTTATGAATTATAGATAGAGAGGAATAGGAAGACCAACCTCTGTCTTGCGCTAATCCTTTGATTCGATCCCTCTCTCCTTTGATAGTCCCCGGATACCTGTTCCCTTGCACGCCTAGCTTCAAAAAGTACCTGTAAGATCACAGAAGCATAGCACTATACAAAGACATGGATCTATATTCATAAACAATCTAGGATTAGATGTAGATTGACCATACAAATATAACAAGCATCAATGATACAAAAGCATGGAGGAAAACTCAAATGGCTTTTATTGATAAACAAGAAAAGATCCAGGAGGAGTTACAACCAGTTGTTCTGACCCAACATCAACTTCCCAGCAAAGAAGCCCCTCTTCACCTCAAACAAAGCTTAGATCACCCAACAATCTGATGTTTTATCTCTAGAAACCAACAAAAATTCCTTACAATATGCAAAATTCCAGCCTCTGGATCTCTGGGATGAGGGATCCATATATAGATATCTGTAAGGAGGATGAGTCATCTTGTGATTTGATTAGTGTCTTCTCTCTATTAGTTCTTGCTTACACTTGGAGACTGAGGGCCTCTTACTCATCCTTGGTCGAATTCAGTGAGGCAAGTGTCACAGGAGAAGATTCTGGAAGCTTCCATTGCCTCTCCACCTCGCAGAATGACACTACCATTTGTCATTTCTCACCCATCGCACCCCACAGAAGGGCCTTTTGAAATGAAACACACCCTCACAGTGTATTTGGGTGAGATGCAACACACCTAGCCAGTGGAGCAGCTGCAATGATCCTGTTTTGACCAATTTTGAGTAGTTTTTCATGGAGAACTTCTGGGAGAAGCTGTAATCTGCTGACCTTGTTCCTTTAGGGGTTAGAAAAACACTTTTAGGGACTTAGGAGCCCTTGGTTTATGGACATTTCATGCTTGGGGTTGTAGGGCACAAAAATGTCTATAACAACCTGCACTTTGGTTTAATCATTCAGTTGCAGCGAACAATGAATCACTTACCTGCATATTATTTCCAGTTATTTCGTAAGTGAATGAATCATTAACTTAGTAAATGTCTTCATCATTAAAAGTACATCTTTAGATGATCTAGAAGCAGTTGCATAAAATTACCATAAACATATTATACTTGTAAAAAACATAAGAATTTTGAATGGATTACTATAGTTAGTTAACACATGCAAAACACTTAAACTACTATTTGATTATTTTGAAGTTATTTTATTTCATGAAGTTTATTTCTTTTGCAAGGTTTAATGAAATGAAGCATTTCCTTTTTCACAGACAATTTACTTCAGAATTTCATTTACGGTTGCAATTCTTTTTCAGCACATCTTTCAGTCCTTTTGAAAGAAATTTGGAAATTGGGTGAAGGAAACTCTGCCTCAGTGCATTAGTTGGTCTCTTGTCATAGAAACAGAGTGCTCTAAGCCTAGAGAACCTTCATTAAGACGTAAATCTTCAGTAAAGAAGGTCACAGATACTTTTGCACAAAGATATTGTACTTGCACTAGTGCAAGTAGATTGTAACAACGCAAGTATAGGTTGTTTGTGTGGAAGGAAGATGAGAAGGAAGACAAAATTCTGTAGTGGCCCACTTGTCACACTATTAGCCATCCATCTGAAGATGAACATAGCATTTAATATTGTTTCCGTTGTGTGGAATATCTTTACTTGTTTTACATGCAAATTGTCTTTTACGTTCTAGCACTAGAGTTTCTTTGGTGTCAATTACCTTTCCGATTTTCTTCTGTCTAATTCTACAAAGAATTTCCTTTAAGAAGTAGGATTAGAGATAGGAAAAGTTCATACCATTTCTATCATTGCCTGTGCTTCATCTCTAAGTTTGCGAAACCCTCGAGTTGATAATTAAGTGTTGAGGAGTTTGTCAAGCACAATTCCTTCACCCAACAAGGGTCGAATCCACTATGTTTTGATTTTTAACCACTTTCACTCGTCATCTTGTAGAATCATAGCATAGTGGTAGAGCCTTTCCTTCCATGAGATTCCTAGTTAGATTCTCACTGACATATGTTTCCCATGCTGCAAGTATTGTGTAGGCTCGGGAGTCCTCTTTAGTCCTGCCATGAATTTGCATTGAAGCCTCATTCTTATTCTTATTTGCTATTTTCTAGACTTATACCCTAGAGGCTCCCATGTGTTAAATTGTAACACTGCATTTCATTTTGAATACTTGTACCTCTTTTGGCCTTAATCCAGCTGTCGCGTGGAATAAGTCGATCTTGCGGACAAGATAGACCTTCCTAGAATCTAAAGAAGACCTAACAACAAGCAAACCAACCAGACACTATCTTTCTCTAAATATGCTTCAATAAACAATAGAAAACAAGGGTTTTTAGGGCCTACCTTTGGTCCAACGCAAGCTTGTGGATGCTCTCGCTCTTTTGATCCAAATGAGCTCCTCTTCGCGAATCTGCAAACACAAACAAGGCAAACAAATTAAATAGCACCTGAAAATCCAATTGTATAAAACATATTTAACATGAAAGTCAAGGAGTCCATGAAACAAATAACATAAGATACTTGTTGAGAAAAATGAGTTTGATTGTATTAATTCAAAAGAAGAACTTTACAACCTTTTCCTTGACGCTGTACAAGCTCCTCCCAGGATCCAACAAGATGTATCCTCTACTTTGACAAGTTTCACTCACTCTCCAATGGAACCAAGAGGTATGTGATCTTTCCTCTCAAGCTCAACCAAAGAGTCTTAATTTCACCAGCATTTACCCTCAAAATGTTCAGCTTCTAACCTCTCTAGTCCTCACCCCAATGCCTGTATTTATAGTGCAATGGAGGGAAGTTACTAGGTCCTCCTTCAAAGGGATAAATCCCTCCTTCAAAGGGATAAATCCCTCCTTCAAAGGGATAGCTCCTTTAGTCAAGGGATTAGCTCCTTCTCTTTTGGGATGCATGAACCACCTCAAAGCGAACAATCCACGTCAAAATTCCTTCTAGAAAACTCTAGAATTAACCCAAAGTGAGTTTTTTTAAGATAAAAATTGCGCCTTTTGACTTTCACAGGGGTCCGCATCTGCACCGTTAGGAACAGAGCGGGTAGGTACGCAACTTTTGTACACAGAAGGTGCGGGACCACAGGTGACCATGAGAGAAAGTGCGGAACCAGAGTTACATTGATTTTTAATGTCTTTCTCCCACTTCCAAAGCTTGATTTGAAGAGATGAGGTATTAGACTTGCTTAGGAGGACAGTACAAGTGATGATAAACCCATACTGACTGCAAATAATCATGGTGACGATATTTTTGTGTAACAGATTGCCCCCTAAAGTGCGAAGTCTGTAGTAGATGAGGATTTCATTTATCATATAGTAAGAGTGAAGTACTTTATCATTTCGAGGATCATCTTGTGGAGAGCCCGGTTGGAACCTGTAAAAACATTCAATGCAAGATATATATATGAGATCATATCATCGCTGAGGTAGGAATTCCCATACTCAGATCAAAACTAACTAGAAAACTATCTACTGCTCT
Source organism: Pinus tabuliformis (assembly GCA_031772625.1). NCBI lineage: Eukaryota > Viridiplantae > Streptophyta > Pinopsida > Pinales > Pinaceae > Pinus > Pinus tabuliformis. The sequence goes on from CM062809.1 coordinate 1,115,750,034, forward strand.
GATAGAGGAATGATCTTGTAAAACATCATAAGTATAGACTCGTGTGAACACAGTATGGAAGCAGCCATCTTTTTATGAATAGTCCACAACATAATGAATACAAAATTCCTCGCAGCCTGGATGGTGGAAACTAGATCCAGGGTCTTCATTTCTACTTCCTGAAATAGTACGATTCTATCCATGCGAATAAATGTGTTGATGCCGAACATGGTAGAAACCACTTGATTACTAGTCAATGATGTAAACTGTTAACAAGTGTGAGAGAAACCACCAGTGATGTCAATGGTTCTCAAAGTACCTAGTACAATCCATGAGATGTGAATAAAGGTGTTGACGTCGAACATGTCACAGAATCCTTTGATCGAAAGTCAATGATGTAAACTGTCGTCAAAGGCGAGAAACCTGCCATTGAGGCATGAGATCTCAAGGTACTGACGATTTCTAGATCATCTTTCTAGATAATGAGCTGATGTTGATAGAAAGCGATTGTCGTAGGCAAGCCCACAACACGAAATCATAGATCAAGTTGAAGAAATTTAGTTGCAAGGACTGACTCAGGGATGGTCAAGATGGATGACAAATATTTTGCAGATGAATGGCTTATTGGCAGTGACCTCTTGAACACATAACGACACGACATATGGCTTGGTGACAATTGACCCAAAGTTAATACCCAAAAACCAGCTGAAGACTTTCAATGTGGTTTGATCAACTGTTAGGCAAAGGATTTCCCAACCCAGGTGAATAAAATTATCGTGTTCAAGAGTGGTTACAAAGTATGACAAACAAACTCATTTTCCTCTCTTTTCCCCCACCATTTCTGGCAAGTACCTCTTTATTTTTGACAAGCTTGAGGAGGATAACATTTGCTCGATTATAAGCTTATCCTTCGGATGAGTCCAACTTAGTTTAAATTCGAACCCTAAGAAGGAGTGGTTCGTTCCTGTTTGTAATTGAACAGGTCCTTTACTGTGAAATTTTAACGAGTCCAGTATAGGAGAAACTCGGTGTTTTTCAATTTTAGAGAGTTTGAAAAAACTTAAGAAGACTCCAGGGTTGACCTTTTTCGTAAATTTGTGTGTCCCAAGCCCGAAAAAGTATAAAATAATACTTGAGAGAACCGCTTGATCTTTTACGACCAAGGAGTACTTTTCGTTATTAGTGTCACTGATCTGAAAAAGTAAAAAAGCGATCAACGACACGTTGTTTTATAACCAATATCGAATTCGAAACGACAAAAATCTGGCAATCTTTTCATGTTTTTACGGTCGGAAAAGAGCTGTAAGTGGACCGTCTTTTAATTCCGGTTTAACGAGTGTAAAAGAAATGCTCGGCAATCTTTTCATGTTTTAGGAGTCAGAAAAGGGCTTAAATATGACTCTACTTGTTTTTTCGTTGAAAATGATAGATTTCGCTTGAATAATCCTTTATTCTGCACAAAAAACACAAACATTACTCATACCTATTTGAAATGGATAAAAGCGTTGCAAAATACCTTTTCAAAGTGAAACATAAACAAATCTGTGATTTATTTACTCAAAAAACTTATAAAAAGGGCCTTTGTCAATTCATTTTTACCGTTCGAGTTTGGGTGAGAAAATAGTGCTTTTGCTTAGAAAACTTCCCGTGAAGATTGTGGAAAAATCCAACCATCGGAATCGAGCGCCGTCTTTTCCAGGTAATCCACATCATCCTACTCTTCATTTTCAACCGTTTAGTTTTTTGATTTAGTCCCTCATTTCATTTTTGGGGAGGGTTTTTAGGCGCAAAACCCGCGTTCGGGGGTCCGCAGGTTTACCATTGCGGACTCGCGGACCCCGACTTTTTCTCCATTGGGAAAAAGCTTGGGGTCCGCACCTTCTGTGTAGACAAAGTGCGGACCCACGCATTATGTCTAACGTGGAGGGTGCATACCCCGTAGCAAGGGTTTTGAACCCAAAATTTCTAAAAAATGGACCAATCAAAATGTTTTCTAGCAATCTAAATAATCTTTATACCTGATGTAGAGAATATATCATGCTAGATTGGCATGAACGAGAGCATGAGGACGTGGATACTGCCGCATGGAATCATCAGCCTTCACTTGATGCTTTGAGGGCATGCGGACTGTACAAATTCTGGACCATTCCTGGCATGAGGGCTCAGGTAGATTTCTTGCAGTGGCTGGTTGCATATGGAGCATACAGGACCAGTGTTTTTTCATTGGCGGGCACCGGCTTGAAATCGAGCCGGAGGACATTTATTTCTTGACTGGTTTGCCTAAGACAGGTGAGGACTTGACTCTATTCGGGACTAGGCCAGGTGCCAGTCTGTCGATAGCCTCTAGCTAGAGTACTGCAACAACCAGGCTAAAGACAAAGGGATAGACATAAAGACCATATCCTGTCCTGAGCTCATGGTGATTGCGTTTACTGTCACCAGACTTTGCGGAGCTACCGCATTACATGTTGCCACCGGATCCCAGATGCGTATGGCAGTTGATTGCTTTCGAGGCACCATCTTCAACTGGTGCAATGCTGTGCTGGCCAATGTGAAAGGCCAACTGACCAGGGCCAAGAGCGGACGACTAAAGACCTTTGGTTATGGGGCTTTGGTCATGAGTTTTGGCCTGGAGAGGGTTCCTATGCTGACCCCACAGCACCTTACTGTTGGAGCTGGGCTTCCTCGAGAGCCCAAACTGATGCGATGGGTCGCAGTCATGGCCCGTCACCCGAACGAGAGGACAGAGGTTGCTCGGTTCAAACCTGAGTATTTCCAATGGATGGAAAACCAGGTCTTTTCATTCAGGATTTCCCTTACACTGGGATAGATTTCCGTGGTGACCCAGACATGGCTCTTCCACCAGGAGAGCAGTGGGACGAGTCAGGTAAAATCCTTTTCAACTTTTCCTATTTTATTTTATTTTTTATATTTTTCATCGTCTCAAAACTGATAGTAAAAATTTCAAATGCAGATGTGGGTCCACAGCGACCAGCCGCTCTCCGGCCTTTCGAGAGGAGGCAACCAGTTGCACCCGCGCCAGCCCCACAGGATGAATCAACAGAGGTTTTGGCCGAGTTGGAGAGTCATCTTGAGCGCTTGACAGGAGATATTCCTGAGACCACTATAGAAGACATTCCTCGTCGACTTCAGCGCTATGTGATTGGAGTCCCGGGACCTTTTAGGAGGTTCCTTTGCAAGGTGGCCCGGGCAGTGGTTTCTTATAGAGATCATCACCAGTGATAGGATGATCGCCTTTTGTGGGCACATGTGACATTTTTGTTTTTTTTACTTATCATTTTTGCCGATCATAAGGTGTTTTTCAACCTATGATTGAAGACGATGTATTTTTTGACACACTCCTATATATATATATCACTATTACTGGCTTATCTTGTAAATCATGTTATGGAATGGTTTTTAATTTACATGTATGATTATTGCAAATGTCTATTTAACATTCGAGAAGCAATTGCATCCGCTAATATATTTAAAGACCTTGGAATATGCTGATATTCAATGTAATCAAACTCATGTTCCAAGAGACGCACTCTCAAAAATAATCTTAATAACACTGGATTTCTAATGGCATACACTCTATTAAGCTGTAATACAACGAGTTCAGAATCCAACCTCACTATCAAACTCCGAATCCCAAATGAAATAGATTCACATAATAACTCAATCACTGCACTATACTCTGCAATGTTGTTTGTTGTTTGACCGAGGCTTACCCCATGCATATAAACTAACTCGTCAGAGGGCAAATAGATAACCCAAGCTGTGGAAGAGATGTTCCGTGTATTATGGCAAGCACCATCAGCAAATCCAATGTATGTTTGGAGAGGCATCGACATCTGCAATATCAAGAGTAAAACCAAGATAAGCAGGAATAATGACGAAAAAACACTCTCTAAGCTAAGCACACTTTTGTTTTTAAACTAAAACACACCAGCTAGAGAGAAAAACTATCCTAACTAAAATTCTCCATACCCCATTCTTTTAAGCATAGTACCTCTTCAAGTAAAGGCCATTTCTGGGTTTACCCAAAGAGTCCCCATCAAAGTCCACCAACTCATAGGCCCCTTTTGCTAGCTTTCGCCTAACAATATAGGGACCATGCCACATAGGAATGAATTTCCCAGCGCCTAATTTATCATTAGCTTGATCATACAATAACGCTAGGTCTCCTTCCGAAAAATTTCGAGGGGTCACATTCCGATCATACTGAGATTTCATACGTTTTGTGTGAGTCTCGATCGCCAATGCAGCATCACGTCAATTCTCATCTAATTGAGCTAAGTATAACAAATGCTTTTCCTCTTCGGAAGTAGCTGGAAGTAACTCGATGGCCATTTGCAGTGACGGGATTTCACACTCAATGGGTAACACAGCTTCCAAACCATACACTAGTTGGAAAGGAGTGAACCCTGTTGATGTTTTTACTGAAGTTCGCTACGCCCAAAGCGCTGAAAATAACATGTTGTGCCAATTCGACCGATGAATCCCAATGATTTGTCGGATCATGATAACTAAAACTTTGTTGATGGATTCAACCAGACCATTTTCTTGTGGATAATAAGGGGTTGAACTATCGAGACGTAAACCAAGCTGGCCTGTAAGTTCGGTCATCATAACGTTTCGAAAATGACGCCCATGATCAGTGATTATCGCTTGTGGGACACCAAACCTAGCAATTATATGATTGAACATGAAAATTGCAGCTGTCTTGCCGTCTGCCTCGAATGTAGGCATCGCCTCGGACCACTTAGTAAAATAATCTACCGCAAGGATGATATACGCATGCCCCCCGGCCGAGTGAGGGTTACATGTAATAAAATCGATACCCCATTTGGCAAAAGGACCAACGGCAATTATATGGTGGAGAGGAGCAGGTGGAGTGCGCATCTTATGATAAAAAATCTGACAGTTGTGGCATTTCCGGACCTCCGTAATACAATCTTTAAACAAAGACGGCCAGAAATAGCCAGCGCGCAATATCTTTTGGGCTGTGGCATACCCAGACATATGACCGCCACATGCTCCAGAGTGACAGTCATTTAGAACTCTCTTAGCCTCTTCGTGAGTCAAGCAACGTCGAAAAATAGAGTCCGCCCCACGGCGATAAAGAGTATCTCCAATAATTTTGAATTGTTGGGACTGGAAGCGAATTTTCTGACATTCCGACCTTGAAATTTCTGACCGAAAGGATTGGGTCTGGAGATAGACGATGATATCCCCATACCATGGATCTAAAGTGCTGATTAGAAACAAAGATTCGTCCGCAATGGGCTCCTCTGCCACAGTTTCTGTGTCAGCACGCGGGAAGTCACACATTAACTCTGCAAAAACTAAAGATTTCTTAGACTTAGATTTCTCAAACTCCAAGTCGAACTCCTGTAGGATAACGATCCATTTAGAGTACTTGCCCCTAGCAATTGCTTGGTCAAAATGTAGATCATAGGGTTGCAATCCGAAATTACCGTAGTTTTACGTAGTAAAATGTAGTGACGAAAACGTTGGACAGCTTGAATGGTTGCCAATGCCAATTTCTCCACATGTGAGTATTTTAGCTCAGTTGGATTTAACGTTCGACTAAGGTAATATATCACATGTTCTGTTCCGAATTCATCTTCCTGAACTAAGACCATTCCAATGGTGAAATGGGAGGCGGCGAGATACAAGAAGTAATCATGGTTGTAGTTGGGAGGATGCAACAACGGTGCATGGGTCAACACATGTTTGAGTGCATCAAAAGATTTCTGAGCTATCTCATCCCAAGAAAATTGAGTATTTTGCTTCAACGACCAGGTAAAACCCTTTGTAACCTCGGCGTAGTTAGGAATGAATCGTCGTAAAAAGTTTGCTTTCCCCTGCAAACTTTGGAGTTGGCGAAGACTCAAAGGAGGAGGCAAATTGATGATAGCTTCGACCTTCGAGGGATCAACACTAATGCCGGCTTTCGAAACTACAAACCCAGCAATCGGCCCGTTTCTATACAGAAGACACATTTGTGTGGGTTCAACCGAATACGATAATGCCTACACCTCATAAATATTTCTCGTAAATGGACGAGGTGATCGGCTCGATGTAGTGAATGAGCAGGCAAGTCATCGAGGTAGGGTTGCACAATGTGCTTGATGTCATGAAATGCATAAGACATCGCCCTCTGAAAAGTTGCTCTGGCATTCTTAAGCCCAAAAGGTAATTTGCAATAAGCAAATGTCCCCCATGGACAAATGAAAGGCATTTTTGGTTGATCGGCAGGTAGAATATTGATTTGATTGTATCCGGAAAAACCGTCCATAAAGGAAAATATTTCACTGCCAGCACAATCATCAATGATTTGATCGATATAGGGAGTTGGGTAATTGTCCTTTGGACAGGCTCGATTAATGTCCCTATAGTCGATGCATATTCTTATTGTTCCCTGTTTTTTGTTAACTGGAACAATATTCGATACCCAATCCGTTAGCGGGATCAGATAAATGAAACCTGCTTTCAACAGTTTCTCAACTTCTGCTTTAATTGTAGCATCTTTTCGTGGGTGAATCTGACGCAAACGTTGCTGGACGGGTTTAGCGTCCGGGTAAGTCTTGATCTCATGAACAACAATTGCGGGATCAATTCCTGGCATTTCCTCATAGGACCAGGCAAACACGTCGCGGAACTCTTGAAATAGGGCCTTGTATAATTGAATTTCGTCATCTGTACACGAGGCACCTATATGAATGTTCTCAACAATTCCGGGCTTAACCGAAATGTCAATGAGAATAGTTCGAGAGATGTTTCCCAAATTTAACTCTGAATCGGGATGTTTTGTTGGATTCTGAGGTTCCTTGACATATTCAGTCGTAAAGATTGATGAGAAATCATTTTCAAAACGATCATCCTCAGGTAAAAACGAAGATCTGTGATGGAGATCTTCCCATGGTAAATCATCTACCCATAGGATTTCACGAATTTTCTCATATGAGTGAACAAGTTCAGAAAACGTAGTTAAATCCGAGGTTGATGTGAAAAGGGATTCCTCACGGACCACATTCATTAAGTCATTTTCGGTTGAACACGGGTCGACAAAAGACTGCACAACTTCATAGGCAATTTCATATGGACTCAAAGGCATGGAATTACCAAGTGAGTCTATTTCAGATTCAGAAGGAACGATCCAAGGATCGTCATAAAAAATAGCGTCTGATGTAATCATATGAATAGTTGCAAATGAAGATGATGTGTTGATTGGAGGAAAAGGAAAGTTCCTAGTAAACCGACATCTTTAACTAATCCTACTCCAACATCCTTATATGGGATAGTCGTTTTACCGACGTGCTGAATACTCTCCGAAGAGGTTGGGTCGGATGAAAAGTAAGCCAGCTGGTCTATTGTTACGATCTTTCCATTATGTGGAAACTTTATGACTCTAAAGACCGATGAAACGACCGCTGTCATAGCGTAAGACCAACTTCGACCCAAGAGAAGGTTGTAGTCTAGAGGGGCATCAACCACCTCCACATCTAGACTAACGGTTTTTCCTTCAACCCCTATAGGCAAATCCTGTAGAATGCCAAAAGGATGAAACCCACGGCCATCAAAGGCCTTAAGAATTGTCGGGGATTGATTTAGTGAAGGAGAACCAAGCGATCTCCAACACTGTATCGACATAATACACGTTGAAGCTCCTTCATCAATTACAGTCCGATGAATAGGCCTGTTTTTGACTATCACTGGAATCTGGAAAGCCATTTGATGAGGCAAACATGGTGTACTATTTTCTAGATCAAAGATTATTAGGTTCGGGTCCTGAACATCAACAGCTCCTATAGCCGACAAAAGTAATTTACGTTGTGCTGGGCATGATTGCAGCACTTCCAAAGCCGACATTGCTGAGGGTGAAACAGCTAAATCCTCAACAATGTTATAATTCTGAGCCGCTCTCGCATGTGGATTGAAAGCTGACTTTCGAAGTATACCCTTGGCGGGCGGTTTGATTACTAAGCCTGGATTAGGTTTCTCGATCTGTAGTGGATCGGAACCGGGAGCTGAGGTTGATGGAATAGAATGAGAAGATTCTGCTTCTTTACCATCAATAGGACTTTTACTGCCATAATCTTGCGATCGAGTCGCAATCCTTACATGGGACATCATCAATATGGGTTCTTCATTGGCACTCGAGGAAGAAACTATCATCTTACTGTCTTGACTTGGAAATGGATCCTTCAAGATAGCAGGAGTTTGGGAACCTTTGACGATCTTCGCATCCTCTGCTCGATGAGGGCAGTCTCTTGTAAAATGTTCTTCATCACAAATGAGACATGGATAACGAGGTTTGCGCTTTTCATCATTGGATTCTGCCTTTTCAGGTTTCTCTTTTGAACTTTTGTCCGTTTTATTCTTCTTCTTTCCTTTCTTCTTCCCACCGGATTTTGATTTAGTCGTAGATGATTCTACAACGTGAATATCGGCGGAAACCTTTGTAGAAGAATCTCCTGTCGGGGAATCAGGCAAGGTTATGATAGGAGAAGAATTCTTGGAAGACTTCTTCTTACTTTTAGTGTTAACCGTACCAATCATACCGTCAGCGGCATGAGATCCCGAAGGAGCTGCAGTGATTTGATTTCACTTGGGAAGATCGTGGATCTTTTCGTGTAAAGTACCTGACTGAGTATAGACCAAGTCAAGGTACTGTGCTTGAGAAATCACTTGCTCCTCAGTAACAACTCCGGCTTTAGAAACATCTTCAGTGATTTTTGGCAACAAAGATTTTACAAACCACTCAGCCAAGATTTGATCCGGAATAAATACCTTCACTAAACGTCATCGACGTCTCCACTCATGATATGATCTGAAATATACGTGGATGTCGATTGTTTTAGCAAAGTTAACAATTCTGTGCCATTGTCATATCGGACTGGCAACTGGAAATGAGTTAAAAACGAGATAGCTAACTGACTAAAATTATAAAAAGTGCCTTGCGGTAACTCAATGTACCACTTGGCCGCGAGACCAATTAGAGTGCGCTGGAAAAGTCTAAGACGGATCGAATCATCTGTGATGGAATTAGACGCACACCAGAGGTGGTAAGTCATCACATGGTTCGACGGGTCCTCTCCAGATTTACCTTCGAACTTGGGAATGTCACTGGGCAACTTATTCGACATTGGCGGCCAAAACAAAAGATAATTAATCGGATCGTTCGTTAGGCGCGACAAGTCTGGTAAGTCCAAAGTTGCGATGAATGGTAACTGTCGATTAGGATCCCTAAAACTCTGGGTCATGAGACCAGCCCCAGGAGGAGGATATCCAGGATAAATAGGAATAGGAATCGCGTTCGGGATATTGTATCCTCCCGAAAAACCAGGATTAACCGGACCGTACTGGGGTTGTTGATAAGTGTACCCAGGATACGGTTGATACTGATAAACTGGCTGCTGGACAGCAGGACCGAATTGGTACTATCCCTGGTACAGTTGATAGGTGAATTGGGGTTGACTTGTGACAACCGTACTTAAACCAGGTTGTCCTACAGGCATATGAACCATAGTTTGAATGGTGGATCCAGACGGTGGTAAAGATGTCTGAGGAGTAGATACAGGAACAGTAGAAACCAGAGCTGTCGATACTCCAGAAGTAGGTGGGGTAGATTGAACAGATGTTGCGGCAGTTGCAGCAGTCGTTTGAGATGGAGTACGAGGCGCAGTAGGCCCAGACTGTGAAACTACCGAAGGTACATAAGTTTGAATGTTAGACTGGACTGGTTGCTGGAGTGAACCAGAAACTAAGGGTTGTCCAGTTTGATATGACAACTATACACCTGGCTGCAACACCTGTTGAGTTTGCAATGGATCCCACACTATGTTCATTCCGGGGTACTGACCCATAACAGGCTGAGAATATTAAGGACCATAACCGTGTTGAGGGTAGGATTGATAATTGAAAGGTACATTTCCCGTTCCTTGAATATAAGATTGACCTTGGGGTGGTTGGAAACCTTGTTTCGAGTATTGACCTTGGGGTAGATACCCCTGAGGCACGTACTGATACTGGGGTTGACCTTGAGGTATAAATTGATACTGGGGTTGACCTTGGGGTACATATTGAGTCTGGGGTTGACCTTGAGGAATGTATTGTACCGTAGGCACGTACTGTCCTTGAGGTTGCCCCCCAGATGAAAATTGTGTACCTTGAGGTTGCCCCCAAGGCATTAATTGAGGCTGCCCCCCAGGCAGTAACTTCCACCTTGAGGTTGAGAATTGGGAATAGAACCTGACATCATAAGAATGTCTTCTACGCTCAACGGCTTTGCACCATTGCTTCCAGTGAATAACCCTTGTTCAATGGGTTGAGGAGATGCTCCCGAAAAAGTACCAGAAAGTGATTGATACCCAGAGGGAACAGAAGGACCGTCGTACAAAAAAGATTCAGGTGATTGAGTAAACATGGACGACTGACCTGACATATTTACGGGAGTATAAAAACCTCTAGGATGATAAGGAGCACGAGGTGGTGAAAAACTTAACACTGGGTTTTCCAAATAATTAGTCAAAGAAAGATACCAAGTAGTACTTCTAGATGGACTGTAAAAAATTGATTCACACTCCCATAGATCAATAACAGGTTGATTTTCAGGGATAGGGATGCCTACTTCTTCTTTCGGAGCAAGTTCTTCAATGGCTATCAAACCAGAAGGAAGATTTTCGGTGATTACTCTTTCTACCCTAGGTGAATTAGGACCACTAGAAGTTGGAGAGACAAACCCCGATGTTGGAGTAACAGGTTCAGATATCTCAGGTTCTTCACCTATATCACTAGTAGATGAAAAGCTACCAGCAAGTTCGGAAACCGAAATAGATTCAGGATTATAACCTGTTTCTAGAGTTTGGTAATCAGGATGTACAACCAACGAAGACTCTCCTTCTTTAGGTGACCCAACTTTACTGCCACTAGGAGTTACGAGGACTTTCAAGCCTTCAAGATGGCTCGAGAATTCTTCAGGAGGTTGGCCCCGAAGTCTACGGGACTTCCTCAATAAATCAGCCACGGTTACAAACTCAGGAGGCTGGCCCCGAAGTCTACGGGACTGTCTTGGCAATTCAGCCACAGTTAAAAACTTTTAACTACTTCACACGCAAACAAAGTAAAATCTCAATAAAAAACACCTAAAGCCTCTAAAGAACCAAACAAATTTGAATCACACGCCTAAAGAATCTAGAGATCAAACACACACAAACAGTAACTTTCCAGACAGAAAACACTAGTTGGTGATGAAATCCAACGTCGCAGAATTCAGTACAAAAATGGCGGTTGGAACAGTTACCCCGGCAACCTGCTTAATGAATAGACTGGACCAAGTTCCTCCACTTAACCATCTCGAGTGAAGTGAACCCCCTAGAAAATCCAAGTGAGTCTAGCCGACATCTGCTCTAGGTACAGTGGGATCTTCCCACCACTGTCACCTTAGGAAGAATCCTAAAGAATATGGCCACTAAGGTTACCAACTGAGACAAATACACTTGGGGGAACAGTCTACGATCCGATACGCACGCAAGGGCAGAGTAGCAAGCTCAATCCCCTTGAAGGCTCCTTGACATAATCCAAGGTTTACCAACAAGTGACCTTAGGCTCCTCGACAATGGTTAATTCGAGGTTTACCATTTTTAATACGTGAATATCTGGCGTTGTTCCTAATGAGGAAGGATTGATTCCCACATTGGTTCAGACATGATCTCGTGCTTCTCCTTTAAGAGGAACTTTCCCAGAGCATAAATGCAACAATTGGATTTATTCCTACCACAAGATACAGCTACTTGTTTGCTTTTACTGTCTTGGAGAGTTAATTACTCTCTTACTCCAAGACACTAGCCTAAGCTAAGTTGGTGTATCAGAGCCCTAGAAATAAAATGTTACTAGGTGAATTTTACTTTAAGCGTTAATTTTAGTGGTTGTTGTTTAAGTCAAGAGGTGGCGGAGATGAAACTCGTGGTGTAAAGACTCGACTCGAAATCACTAAAAAGATGCACCCAGGATGATTTAAACAATCTTTTCTCTTCGATGAACTTCTAACTAAGAAAGAGTTTGAGCATGCAAATGCTTTGTAAACACAAATCTTTCTCAATTAAACAAATTAAAAGAAGAGCTTTTCCTTTCCAAAGCACTCAAAACGAGACAACTAGCTATTTCACACAAATTTCCCTTTTCTTTTCAAAGCGCTCAATCACTACAAAGACAAACTTTTCCAAAAGAGATTTTGTTTTTTATATTTTGTAAATAAGACACTCAAAACTAACGAAAATGACTAACTTTGAGAGCTACAAACTATAAAAAGCTACTTGAAGCCAAAGCCTACTAAAAGTCTTTTTGAGGATGTTTTACTTAGCTAAATGTGAGCTAAGGACTATTTTATGCAGAATCACAATTAGTCAAAGAACAACCAATCTTTCGTTTTCTTTTTAAAAAAATGAAAATTCCAAACTTTCAACTACAAGCTTTTCGAAATTTTGAAATGAGAAAACTCAAAGTGAATTCCTCAACAAGGGGAGATTTCATAAATGGTCAGACTCACAAGAAGACCGGTAGACACCAAGGTAATCTGAGGTCCCTAGGGCTTCTAAGCTCAGAGCCACTACACAACCAAAAAAGAAAACAAACCCAACAAGCAAAATTCCTAGGAATTCCACCTAAAACCCTAATGCTAATGAAATTAAACCAAGGAAAGTTTTTGACAGGGAACAAGCAGGTCTGGGCAATGGCTAAAACCTATAAACAAATTCTAAACTGATAAGAAAGAGGAAAATTTAAAATTTTTCAAATTGTTGACAGGGTACGCAGGCAACCTGTTTACACAGGTGCATCCACCCTCTGTGCACAAAGCAAAAGTGCATACAAGTACGCACTGTGCTTAACTCAGAGGGTGCGTACCTCTCCCAAAACTATGAAAAATGAAAACTAACTCAAAATTAACTAAATTCACCCAATCCCACAATCATCAAGTCAAAAACAGAAACAAAAAATACAGTTTCTCAGGTCAAAGTATAGACAAAGAAAACAATCAAGTCCCCAGTATGGTCGCCATTTTGTCGCACGGAATAAGTTTATCTTGCGGACAAGATAGACCTTCCTAGAATCTAAAGAAGACCTAACGACAAGCAAACCAACCAGACACTATCTTTCTCTAAATATGCTTCAATAAACAATAGCAAACAAGGGTTTTTAGGGCCTACCTTTGGTCCAATGCAAGCTTGTGGATGCTCTCGCTCTTTTGATCCAAATGAGCTCCTCTTCGCGAATCTGCAAACACAAACAAGGCAAACAAATTAAATAGCACCTGAAAAACCAATTGTATAAAACATATTTAACATGAAAGTCAAGGAGTCCATGAAACAAATAACATAAGATACTTGTTGAGAAAAATGAGTTTGATTGTATTAATTCAAAAGAAGAAGAACTTTACAACCTTTGCCTTGACGCTGTACAAGCTCCTCCTAGGGTCCAACAAGATGTCTCCTCTACTTTGACAATTTTCACTCACTCTCCAATGGAACCAAGAGATATGTGATCTTTCCTCTCAAGCTCAACCAAAGAGTCTTAATTTCACCAGCATTTACCCTCAAAATGTTCAGCTTCTAACCTTTCTAGTCCTCACCCCAATGCCTGTATTTATAGTGCAATGGATGGAAGTTACTAGGTCCTCCTTCAAAGGGATAAATCCCTCCTTCAAAGGGATAGCTCCTTTAGTCAAGGGATTAGCTCCTTCTCTTTTGGGATGCATGAACCACCTCAAAGCGAACAATCCACGTCAAAATTCCTTCTAGAAAACTCTAGAATTAACCCAAAGTGAGTTTTTTTAAGATAAAAATTGCGCCTTTTGACTTTCACAGGGGTCCGCACCTGCACCGTTAGGAACAGAGCGGGTAGGTACGCAGCTTTTGTACACAGAAGGTGCGGGACCACAGGTGACCATGAGAGAAAGTGCGGAACCAGAGTTACATTGATTTTTAATGTCTTTCTCCCACTTCCAAAGCTTGATTTGAAGAGCTGAGGTCTTAGACTTGCTTAGGAGGACAGTACAAGTGATGATCGACCCATACTGACTGCAAATAATCATGGTGATGATATTTTTGTGTAACACCAGCCTCATTTAGACTCGTGTATAAGCCACTTTTGACTATGACCTTTTGCAAGGTAAAACCATGCATTCATTAGCCTTTGTGACTTGACACCTATTTTTCTGTGGAGAGAACATCCCCCGAGTGTTGATGACCAACATCCGCCACCTTGCATTGTGCATAAGATTGTTCTAGTCCCAGGAACTAGTGCACTTTCCCTTAAAAATCTTTCTCTCCATTGTACTATAAACATTCTTTTATTCCATTTTAGGATTTAAATATGAAAAAGAGAAACAAAAAAAATCAAATATTCCAAAAATAGTGGGAATGAGAGAGTTTATTCATCATTTGATGGCAACAAGAGTCAGTCATGTCGCCATTGAACAAAGCACTTAAAATGAGTCTTTCCTCCATTGGGATGGGACTTAATCCGACTTTAGGGAATCCATAACCTTGTTCGTGAGTCAGTCCTCCTCCGGTTGGTCCAATCATATGGAGAGTTTGTTAATGCCTCCTGTATTGAAAACTTATACAAAGTTATCTTATGTTGCCATAAAGTCACATCAAGTCATGCTCTTGTTCAAGGGAAGTAAACCTGTTGTCGACCATTCTGCAGTGTTTCTTGACTCATTTTAATCAGCCATACCTAGTCTATCAAGTTATCTTCAGTATAAAATTAGCTATTCGGTCCTTCACTCGTGTTGGTTAAGGAGGCCCCCATTGACTTCTTACTGGTAGGTCTGCTCTTGTCGACTTCGAAAAGTTTCTCTGATAGTATACCTATAGTCACGCCCTAAACATATTTACATCATTGATAGGTGACCTTGTGCTCAACATTGATCAGTATCAAGGGTCTTTGACTGATTCATTTCCCTTATGTTCAATTTCAACTTACATTATCACACATTGGGATTCGTGTAGTACCTTGGTTTCCATTTGACCCTATTGGTATATTCCTCACCTCTATGTAAACTTTCATTATTGGTTGGTTAAGATGATTTCTGTCATGCACTAGCCACATTTTGTGTATGCCATAAATGTGCTTTATAATGGTTACTTCATCTCTCTTCATTTGAGTTCTTCCAAATTATTGGCCTGCGCAATACACTCGTGTTGGTTGATGCATGATGACTTAATTCCTTCCTTCCAACGGATCTTTTCCCATGACCTTTGACTCATTGCTCTGGGAATAAGGTATAGAATCCTTTTTTTTAGTTCCTTAGAGATTGTAGTCATTAGTGGAATACTCCTTTGTTATTGACAATGAGAATACATCGATGTATCTTGATTGGTAGATTCTTTCAAATGTTCGACTTAAACGCATTTATTCACACTTGTTAGATTGTACTAGGGTACCTTGACACTATTTATCATTATTTGTGAGTTGTATCACGTTGTTAATGATATACATCAATGACTGATAATCAAATGATTTCTCACATCATCGAATTCAACTCATTTATTCCCATAGTATAGAAATGTACCATTTGTGGTCGGTGAAGACCTCAAGTTGTGTTAGCATTTTGGTTGACTTGGTACTTTTATGAGGATCAATTATGCATCATCATTGATAAGACAATCTTCTTACATCATTGATTAGATATTATTCTATATGTGATATTGAGATATAGCTCTGTTGTGTTCTTTTGTGGCTATGATATGATGATCCATTATGTATTCTACAACTCCTTCTGTTCACTTATGTATACATTCTGGATCCACTTTATACTTGATCAATGAACATGATTTATTACTTCTAAGCATGGGTATGCCTACCTCAGACATGAGTTTTCTTTCTGAATCCTTCCACAAGTATTCAATGAGCTAGAATCTGGTGATCTCCTCCCAGGTTTTTGGATGAATCCTCTCTCTATACTTAATATATTTAAGCCATTATGTACCCCTTATGACCTCATATATTAGGGGGAATATTTTATAGCATCATTTAGCACTCATGTAGACTTGATGCTCTTATATGGCCATGAGCAAACTTTTCCCATGCAGACTTGATCTTATATTAAAAAACAATATTTCAAATTCCATATATGACTCTTCCCACACTAAAATCCATACATAGGCGGGACTATAACTCTATACCCGCGTATACCTTTTAAAATATGAAAAAAAAAAATATGCTATTTTTTGGGTAGGGTTCACGAGTTTTACCAAGAGCCCACCTATAAGATACCATAACACAATTGAATTAACTAATTTCAAGTGGTATATATACACCCCTTGGGTAGGCCTAAAAGACATAAGAGAAGGGTTATCGATATTATACCCATTTTTCTCCCAGTTCAAGTTTGATTTTCACGTGCCTCCTGCACTCCCAGTCTCTATGGAAACCCTAGTTTCCTTTGCAGAGATGTTCATCATCTTTATAGAATCTACTTGCATTTGTTATAGAGGTTGTCTTCGTGTCTTGAGCTGGATAGATCCAAAGGATGGTTTTGTCGGTGCTTTGGCTTGGATCAGGTTGTACCTTTCCTCTACCTATTCTTGTTAATCAATAAAGAAGCTCATGTATTGTTCTTGACATGTCATTGTCTCATGAATAGTAATTTTTATGCTTATATGTGATGATGTAACATATCTTTTATGTATACACATTGAATTATCTATAATGTATATGCTTCTGTGAATTGACTTGCATGCCTCCTCGTTTTGGAGGAAGGAGAGAGTTTGGACCCTACGGGAACATCATCAAATGTATGACCTCTGGATATGTTTCCAAATCCACATTTAGTAATTCATATGTTTGGCATGCTTGCTTTACTACTCTTTGTTGATTATCTTGTTCTGCTCTGTTGAGGTTGTCAACCCTTACCTTAGGGAATTTTTCCCACTAACACAGATGAAGATAATCTAGATCCTCTATTCGAATATTCATTAGAAGGTTCACATCTCTTGGAGGAATCAAGTGTCTCGCTGAGAATTCACCCTGTATGGTATTAATTGTTTAGAAGGATGATGATATGGTGACAAAGGAATGTAGCATGTCGAGATGGTTGAAGTACTCTCAATCAAGAAAAGGAAGTTGTTGAAGGAAGGTTATATGACCAAAAGAAGGAAAGAAGTATGTATGCATGTATTTAAATAAGTCATCTCATCATATCACTGCATGGGTAAATTCTTTATCTCATGAGCATGATCAAACAAAAGGGATATCCTCCTTTGGAAATATGAATGAAGTCATGGTTCACATACTGACTAGATGAAATCAACACAATATGTCCTCATGTGGAATATGAGGCAGTTGACAAAGATAAAGGAACTATGGATGGAATTTCATGGGGAGTAATATGTGAAGAAAGAAAGAAGAGATTGTGAAAGATGCAACTATGGTCACATAGAAAAGGAAATCAACATTTGATGGTTAGAATAATTGGCCATGATATCTCCATGGAGAAGGCATGAAGACCCTGATAAGGTTTGTAAAGAAAGGAGATCCTTGACATTGAAAGTCTTGGAGATGTGATTATGAATGTGCAGGATGTTGATATTGCAAGCAAGTGTCATGATGAAAGGCCATAACATAAGGTAACTTCGATTTGATGTTCATTTTTTATTTTTGAACAACATTTGGATGGATTTACACAATGCTACAAAAAAGAGAGTTGTAAATAACACCTACAACTAGCACTCACGTGGTTGGATGAAACAACCTAAAGGAAACATGACTTGGAAGACATATCTATATGAAGAAAATCTAGATGTGGATTAGAAGATCACTTTCCGATAAAGAAAAGGATGACATGACTGAGATGGTTCGTGAAGGAAAGTGATGGATGGTCGATAACGTATGATTAAGTCCCAAAATATGAAGTCTCCATAATGATAAAGATTAAATTCATGACATCGAAAAGAAGGATCCCCACAAGCAGTTGATAGTCCCATGATCTCCACCTAGAGTATAAAGTTGCTGGAAGCAAGTCCCTAGTTAAGAGGGATCTTGGACAAGTCCCTGGATCAAAGGGAGCTTGGGTAAATTAATTTTATAGGAATGGGTACATTCCTTCATAGGAATGGGTATATCCTCCCTAGTTGAGAGGGAGAGATAGACACATCATTCACTTTGGAAGAAATAATTGAGGATTGGGTAATCATTTGGAATTTGATACTCTTAGAGAATGAGATAGGAAATCCAATATATGAGTAGTCGTACATGACTGATATTATTTTATGACTCAGAATCCAAGACGAGAATAAGCTTGGGAGGACATACCCTATGAACACCCGGGTGGGGTATGTGCCTTGAGAGGAAACGATGTGTTATGAAACCAGCTCAAGAAAAAGATAGAAAATATAGATCAACGCCTTAGAATTCAGCCTCTTCGAGGGGGAAACCTCCTTTACATTACATAAATGAACAATTCTTGGATGATTCAAATGACAAAACCTCATTTCTATATATAGGAGTCTGAGGAGTCACAATATAACCCAGCTGACCTAACAATAATAATATAAAGCCACAAAAATAGAGATAGAGGGATTCTATGGGGCACAATAAT
Source organism: Pinus tabuliformis (assembly GCA_031772625.1). Taxonomy (NCBI): domain Eukaryota; kingdom Viridiplantae; phylum Streptophyta; class Pinopsida; order Pinales; family Pinaceae; genus Pinus; species Pinus tabuliformis. The sequence continues at coordinate 1,115,768,626 of CM062809.1, forward strand.
AACAATATGGGGATAATAGGGGCACAAAAATATTAATAAGGGGTACAACTACAATAGTAATGGGGTAATCACTAGTATTATAGGGACCCAACATGCCCCTCTCCTTCAAAAAAGTGTTGTCCTCAATGCTTGAGAAGTTCTGGATGCTTCTGTATAAAATTCTCATCCTCCCATGTGGAATCTTCAGTGGATAAGTTCTTCCACTTGATAAGATACTCCGAAATTGACCGATTTCATAGCTGTCGAGTTCTTGTTTCTGTGACTGCTTCTGGTTCCAATATAATTTTTCCTTCCTTGTCAAGTTCTAGCAATATTGTTTGAACTGGGAGCTTGTCGCCTATAACCTTCTTTAAACATGAAACATGGAAAACTGGGTGCAATCGAGAAGCTGCAGGAAGCTCCAATTTGTATGCCATAGTACCAATATTTTGCAACACCTTGTATGGACCATAATATTTTGGTGATAATTTATTATCTTTCTTAGCTTGCTTGAGGGACGTTTGCTTATATGGTTGTAGCCGTAGGAATACCCAATCACCTACATCAAAACTTCTTTCGCTATGATTTTGATCTGCCTGTTGTTTCATTCTATTCTGTGCCAACACGAGGTTATCCTTTAAGAGTTGGAGGACTTGTTGTTGATGTTCAATGTGATGTTCCACTGCTTGAACCCTAGAATTTTCTCTTAAATATGATGTGATGGATGGTGGCTGATACCCATAAAGTGCCATAAATGGGGTCATTTTTGTTGCTGTATGGAAGGAAGTGTTATACCACCATTAAGCCAGAGGCAACCATTTGAACCATTGTGTCTGTTTATCAGATACAAAGCAACGAAGATATCCTTCCAAACATTTGTTTACTATCTCAGTTTTCCCATCACATTGAGGATGATAAGATGAGCTATGAGCTAACTGAGTACCAAGACAAGAAAATAATTTTGTCCAAAAATTTCCAGTGAAAATGGGATCTCTGTCACTTACAATAATCTTTGGGTTTCCATGTAGCTTTTGAATTGTTTCCATAAATGCAGTAGAAACTGTACTGGCTTTAAATGGATGTGATAATGCACAAAAGTGTGCATACTTGGTAATTCTATCAACTACCACCATGATGACACTCTTTCCCTCAGACTTGGCTAAACCTGTGATAAAATGCATTGAAACCTCCTCCCAACGTTGGCTTGGAATGGATAAAGGTTGTAATAGACCCAGTGTCTTAATTGTTTCAACTTTATTTTGTTGGCAAACCAAACATTCCGCCACAAACTTTTGAATATCTGCTTTAAGGCCATCCCAAAAAAATTCCTTCTTAACCCTGTGGTAAGTTTTTAAAAATCCCGAGTGCCCTCCTAAGGGAGAAGTGTGAAATTCCATAAGAATCTTTTGTTTTAGCTGGGAATTCTTACAGAGGTATAAGTGATCTTTGTACCATAATGAATCATTTTGCCAGCTAAATGTATCAGACATACTGGAATCTTGTTGTAACTTTTGAATAAGTGCCCACACTTCTTCGTCATTCTTCCATTCCTCCCTTGCTTCGTTTATCCAATCTGGTTGGATAATAGAAATGGCGCACAACAATGCTTCCACATCCTCATCCTTTCTTAAGAGTGCATTTGCCACCACATTATGCTTCCCTTTTTTGTAGATGATTTCAAAGTCATAACCCAACATCTTTGTGACCCACTTTTGTTGCTCTTCAGAGGATAATCTTTGTTCTAAAAAGTATTTAAGGCTATCATGATGCGTTTTTACCTTGAAGTGTCTTCCCATTAGGTAGGGTCGCCATTTCTTAAGTGCATGGAGTATTGCCAACATTTCCTTATCTTAAATAGCTTTGTGTAAAAACTTTCCCTTGATTGGACGACTTTCAAAAGAAATGGGTCCTTCATCTAGCATTAAAATAGCACCAATTCCATTTCCTGAAGCATCACATTCCACAATAAAGGTTTTTGTGAAGTCCGGTGTAGCTAAGACCGGTGCTTGGCACATTGCCTCTTTAAGATCTTCAAATGCCTTTGTTGCTTTTGGAGTCCATGAAAATGCATATTTCTTCAATAATGTTGTTAGAGGTGCTGCTATTCTCCCATAATTCTTAACAAACTTGTGATAATACCCTGTCAACCCGAGAAATCCTCGCAGATGCTTTATGGATGTAGGAATTTTCCATTCCTTAATGGCTTTAATTTTGCTAGGGTCTACCTTAACTCCTTCATGAGATACAATATGACCCAGATATTCCACCTCTTGTACTCCAAAGAAACATTTGGATCTTTTTGCATATAATTGTTTCTCCTCCAATAGTTGTAGCACCCTGTCAACATGTTCAACATGATCCTTCCAAGACTTGCTGTAGATTAGTATATCATCAAAAAATACTAACACAAATTTTCTAAGGAATGGTTTGAAAATTGACTTCATCAAACCTTGAAATGTTGAAGGTGCATTGGTAAGGCCAAAAGGCATGACCAAAAATTCATAATGACCCTCATGAGTTCTAAATGCTGTTTTTGGAATGTCTTCAATCTTCATTCTGATTTGCTAATATCCTGAATGAAGATCCAACTTGGTGAAGTAAATTGATCCATGCAATTCATCCAGTAATTCATCAATGACAGGAATGGGAAACTTATCTTTAATAGTGAGCTTGTTGAGCTCCCTATAATCCGAACACATGTGCCATGCTCCATCCTTCTTGTGCACCAAAATGACTGGAGCAGAGAAAGAAGTTTGACTTGGTTGAATTATACCAGCCTCTAGCATTTCTGCAACCATACGTTCAATTTCACTCTTTTGGGCATAGGGATATTTGTACAGCCTGATGTTTGGAGGAACACTTCTTGGAATCAGATGAATAGCATGATCATGATCACGAATAGGTGGGAGACCTTTGGGAGTCTCAAATACCTTGGAATGATTGTCCAAGACTTTTTGGAGATCTGGAGAAATAGATGATTCCACTGTGGACACATGTAGTAAACATAATTGTGCAATTACACCTCTTTGTTCCTTTTTTAGAATATTTGTCATACCGTTAGAGCTGATTATCTTTCCTGGTTTCCCTACAATACCCCTTAATTCAACTTCCTTTCCTTCCACATAAAATTTCATGAAAAGTTCTTCAAAATTAAAAGCTATTGTACCCAAGGATTGTAGCCATTGGACTCCTAGTACAACATCAACACCTCCCATTGGAATGGAAAGCATTGGGCTAGTCAATACATATTCTCCCATGGATAGCTTGATATTATGGCACTTTCCTGAGCAATTTATTGTTCCTTCATTTGCAACCATCACTTGACACTCTGGTTCTAGATATAAGAAGCAATTCAATTCTCTTGCTACCTTACAATGAATAAAATTTTGGGCACTTCCTGAATCAATCAACACTATTACCTTTTTCTTCTTGATTTGTCCTTCTATCTTGATGGTTTGAGGAGTCGTAATTCCCGCCAATGCATTACAAGATATGGTCGGATTCATTCCTTATTTATCTAGAATTTGTTCCTGGAGTATATCCTCTTCTTTTGACCTTTCTTGCTCCTTTTCTTCTTCCTCTTCACAATCTATGTAGAATAATTTCTTCTCAGCACACTTATGACCTTTAGTGTATTTGCTATCACAACTGTAACAAAGCGCTTTTGCTCTTTTTTCTTCCAATTTTTGCGGTGTCAACCTTATAGGTTGTGGAAGACTAGCGGAAAAAACACTTCCGTCTTTATAGTTGTGAATGGTATGCTCCCTGGTTGCCATAATTTTGCTTTCCATTTTTCTTGCTAACCTGAATGCCTTCTCTAATGAATCAGGTTCCCAAAGGTGAACATCATGTTGCATATTATCCTTTAAAGATCCTATGAACACATCAATACTATGCTCCTCTGGAATATCTTTTACCCTTATGTTCAATTTTTGGAACTCCTCAATGTGCTCCATTACTGAACCGTCTTGTTTGAGACTTATCAATTGGCTAAAAAAAGTGTTGCTTTTTGTATCCTCATAATGTGCTATCAATTATTCCGTAAAAATTGCCCAAGTGATAAATTGTTTACGAGAGCAAAGCCATTGATACCATACAAACTGATTTGGTTCCAAATATAAAGTTGCCATATGTACCTTTTGTGTGTTTTGCACATTATTGAGATCGAAGAATTGCTCCATCTGTAATATCCATGTTGCGGGATCCTTGCCATCAAACTTCCTCATATCGATTTTTGGAATATGGTGGGTCTTTGATCCAACATTAGTGTCTATGGAATCATGATTAACATTTCTTTTGTTCTCATCATGAGTTTCCTTTACTACCCTTTCACCATTAGTGACCCTTTCTTGTAGCAACTTATTCATATTTATCTTCAATTCTTCCATGTCCGTCTTCAAATCATCCATCTTGGATTCCACGTCATTCATATTAGCTTCTACACCTTTCTTTAAACAATCCATCTTAGCTTCTACTCCTTTCTTTAAACCATCCATCTTAGATTCTGTTCCTTTTTGTGCAAGGGACAGTTGTTGCACTTGGTCTTGTAATTTTGATATATCATGTTGCATTTCTTCCTCTTCTTCATGAGTCATGCTAGAGATTTTAGGTTCCTTACTAGGTTTTTTCATTTTCTTTCCTTGGGGCATCAGTTACCAATAATAATGCTCTACTATGCCCTTTGAATTCCTTCAAAATAAATTTTCAAACCAAGCTTAAGCAAAAATTTAAGAAAATCTACACACCTTTTTTCACTTTGTAGGAGCTCGATATTGCCTCTGATGTATCTCTGTACTTTCCAACCATCTAGATATGAATTTGTGACCTGCAGTAACCCTCTGTGTCCTCTTTCCAATGCCACAAGTCTAACCCAAATTGGATTCTCCAAGGAAGAGTTATGAGAAATCTCACACAGTGACTTGATTATAGACTAGTTCAGTAGAGTGAACTTCTATGACTTGCCACGAGTCACTGTTTTGACCTTTGGATCTGAAAAATGCATACAAGAAACTACAGTCTGTCCTATTTCTGTACCTTCTTATGAAATTTCAATCGGATCCCCAGAGAGAAAGTTATGACGCTTTTCCCAGGTCACCTGTTTGGAATGTAATTCAAGAGTCTGCAAAAAGAACAACTTCCTTAGATCATATCTCTACAAACATAGCGCGAAAAGCTCTGAAATTCGGACCTGAGGTTCAGCGCAATTTCTTCTCAAATGGGTTTTTTTTGCAACTTCTGAAACATCGCAGAAAAATTTTATAGTGAAAATTCCACGATGACCTGTTTGGAGCAGCGAAACCCTAGAATCCAAAGCTCTGATACCAAATGTTATGAAACCAGCTCAAGAAACAGATAGAAAAGATAGATCAACGCCTTAGAATTCTGCCTCTTCAAGGGGGCAACCTCCTTTACATTACATAAATGAATAATTCTTGGATGATTCAAATGACAAAACCTCCTTTCTATATATAGGAGTCTGAGGAGTCACAATATAACCCAACCGACCTAACAATAATAATATAAAGCCACAAAAATAACAACAGAGGGATTATATGGGGCACAATAATAACAATATGGGGATAATAGGGGCACAACAATATTAATAAGGGGTACAACTACAATAGTAATGGGGCAATCACTAGTATTATAGGGACCCAACACGATGATGGTGTCAATAAGTCATTGGTCTTGCCAAAATTGTGCTCTAATCTTGTGGAGAGATAGAGCTATTAGTCAAGGATACTAAATAGATAGGTTATCAATCTGACTCTTCTTATGAGAATTATTCAGATTGAGAATGTCCAAGTTCCTTGTAGATTATGAATACCTCCCTAGTTAAGAGGGAGTGTTGAAATATGTAACTAGGTTCGATCTTCATAATGACATATGTAATCAAGACTTTATGTATTTAATGAAAAGAGAAAAATAATTTTATTATTGTTATTCTTGAAGCATGGGTTTCATGCTCAAGGGGAATTTATTTTTAGGTCAAGAAACCATTGTGTGCTTCTAGGGCTTTTCGTTGAGTCTAAAAGTCAATTGAGTCATTGTCATGTATGAAAGACCCTTTTGGGCATGTTGCATATTGTAAAGAAAATTTATTTGAGTCAAAACAAAGTCAAAAGACCCTCCAAGACTTCATCATGGCACACATATCAAGTCGTCCAACATGAAGGTACAATTTAGCCTAAAGATAGAAATTCATACCTCTCAAAATCCTATATATAAGAAGGAACTCAAATTCATTTGGACACACTCTCAAGCAAGTTCGATCTCCTTAAGATAGAATCCAGAAAAGGTAAAATAAGAAGAAGAGAGAATTGTGAAGCTAGATCGAATCTATGAAGCTGCATCGAAGCTATGAAACTGTATCGAAGTTGTGAAGCTACATCGATGCTATGAAGTTGCATCAACGTTATGAAGTTGCATCGAAGTTGTAAAGTCACATCAAAGCTATGAAGCTACTGTTAGTGTCAGTCTTTCCAGCCTTCCTACAATGATCAAATATGCTCTTACAAAGTGGTATCAGAGTGTCAAGGTCAAATTTTGTCATTTCAAAGAGTTTTCAAGAAAAATTTGGTCACTAGGCATTAGGTCTAGGGTTTGCTTTCACTCCTTGCAAAGTTGCCCAAATGTCAGTCCATGTCATCATTCAGCTGATTCTATCATCATTCATAGGGTTGTAATTATCATGTCAGTGTCTAATGAGTCCTTTTACATCTTGTTCATGCTTCAGTTGTGCTTTGGCAAGTTCATTTCCCTCTCCTAGGGTTTTGAAGCCAATTTCTCTTGGACGGTCATATCATCGGTAAAAATTGTATCCAGATGTTCATACACCTTCCCCTATCCTTAAAGTACTTTATCAAACACTTCCCATCCCTTAGATCCGCCAAATTCCTCATTTTTGCACAAACCCTAGTTTCTAGCTACAACCTAGCAATTTTCTAGGTTGGGCCTGTGTTTTGCCCTTTTGGACCCCTTCCCCTCACTCAATCTCTGAGATTCCACTTTCCCCTACTTCCTAACATCCCTCCCTACTCCCCAAAATTTCCCCAAGAATTTAGAAGCCCCTTATTCCCTTTATTTCGCTTCATTTCGACAAAATTCCTTGTTTCACACATCGGGACAAGTTTCACTCAAATGATGTTTCAGAGCAATCAAAGATGAATTTTGGAAAACTGAGAGAGGTTTTTGTCCAAAAATGCCAAAGAAGAAAAAAATCCTTCATTTTTGCACAGGTGTCATTTTTTGAGAGAAAGGTCAACAATACCGTTGCCTCAGGAGAATCAAAGACACCTCTGAAGTGACCTTGGGAAAATCAAGTTTTCTCCTTACTTGGTTGGCCAAATGATTTTCTTGATGTGTAAAATGATAACTAGACACAAATAGATTTCCAATGAGCTATCATGAGCTCAATTTGGGGTTGAGGAAGGCATTCAAAAGTTGACTGCAACAACACTCTTCCTTGAGGCAGCCTCATTTGGCACTTTTTGACCAGTCTTGGGAGATTTGATTTTTGACAGGTCAAATCAACTTCAAATTGAAAAAATATAGTTGGGTTAGAAATTAGACTCAGAGAACTTTCCAACGCACTTCTGCGCTCAATTCCAACACCGGGAAGGCCTCCAAAAGCCTCCTGCAAAAGCGCGACCCATTGAGTGGTGCGCGACCTGTTGAGAGCTCTTCCACAGTTCAGAAAAGCAACGTGCGCGACCCGTTGGGAGGGGCGCGACCCGTTGGGGATTTCTCCATAGAAATTTGCCAGTAAGCTACCAAATGACCCCAAATCTCTTCAAGGTTGCAGGTAGGCCTCTGATCATCAAATTATTTTGCTTGATAGAGAAAAATGAGCATGGGAAATGTGTTTTAATGCCATCAAGTTGAAATGAGAAGTTCATGTATATTTGCTTTAAAAATGTCAAAATGCAAGTAGAGATCGGGTTTTGTTTTGCTGCTCTCAAGGTTATCCCTTTCACCCCCTGAGGTTGTTCATGAGGAGGGAAGGCCATCACAGTAGCATGATATTCTTGAGACAAGGCATGTCAGCTCCACTCCTTTGGTCACTTATCAGAAAGGCCCAAGGGCCTTATTTGCAGCAGCTAGGCGAGTACTATATCCACAGCAGGTGGAAGGGGTCTCGCCTTCATCTTCAGCTCAGTGAGTGTTATCTCCACATCAGGTGGAAGGGGCCTCGCTTTCTTCACCAGCACAGGTACTACAGAGGGGCAAAGAGCCCATGATTCATGAGGATCCGGTGATTGATCTTGAGGCCAGTTCTCCTAGCCAAGAGGCGAAGGAGATCATTCAACATCTTAGGGCTGAAAATGATGTTTTACAGAGGAGACTTGAGGGTTCCCATTGGACTATTACTTACCTGGAGCAGCGGAACACATAGTTAGAGGAGGAGAAGGCACTTGATGAGCTATGGAGGATTCATAGCGACCGAGTCTTGAACCGTAAAAGACCCGGTGATCCATTGCCTGTTGACCGAGAGTCAATGCTCATTCAGGAGAATGCCCATTTGGAGAGGCTGTTGGCTAAGGCCAACCAAGAGAAAAAGCTGCTGAGAAACATGAAGAATCACTATTGGGCAAGGATGCATGTATGCAAAGCCAAGATGAAAATGTTCCAAAGGAGGTTGTCCGAGGCTCTTAGGCGGAGGAAGAAGACCAATCTACTCCGTATCTTGGCTGAGGCATCCCTCAAAGATCATGGCACTCACTAGCATCAGCTACAACACAAATCCCAATTTTTTTTGAGAATTTTGGGTAATTTTGGCATTTTTTGGAAATTTACAGGTTTTGGCTCCTCAACGGGTCTCACCCCCGGTGAGACCCTTTGTCATCGTAGCTCCGTTTTGCAAAAACTCAGCATTTATAGATTTTGCATGCAAAGTTACATATGCCTATGGATGGACTTGAGTTTTTATGGGGTTTTGGGCCTCCAGAAGGTCAAAATACATGCAAAATTTGACTTTCTGCCCCTTTTTTGAGTTGCAGAAGCAGTCTTGGAAGAATTGACTTTTGACTAGGCAAATGAGCTCCAAATTCAAAAATTCTAGTTGGGTTGGAAAGTAGACTCGCAGACCTTTCCAACGCGCTATCCTGCGCCCAATTATGACACCACGAAGGCCCCCAAACAGAGCTCCAAAGTGCGCGACCCGTTGAGAAAATGTGCACGACCCGTTGAGGAAATTTTGCCAGATTTGACCAGTTCAGCCCAGAAAACGCAGTTTGGCTTCAGTTTGACTTTTTGAGGTTGATGGTGGTCCTCTTGGATGTAATTGTGACACTTTTTGGATACTTTTACTCTTTTTTAACTCTTCTAGAAGATTCTTTCATGTAAAGGGTAAAAATTGAATGTATGAACTGGTTTCCAAGTTTATAGAGGCAAGTTGTTTTGATTGCCTATTTTGTAGTACTTAGTTTAGAAGTGGTTCAAACAGCTCCTAGGATAGTGAGATCGACCCATGGAGGCAGGGAAAGAGGTTAGATCATCTATATTATGTACTTTCTTGCTCATTTTCATGGTTGGACTCTTGAGGGAGAAGCTATCATTGTATTATTCACTTGTATCTCTGCAATTTTTGGCTAAGGAAGACCAGGGTTTTGCAGTCATCTTTGGGATTCTTGTGGACTCATGTGTTGATGATGTGTATCTTAATGTACTTGTAAGTGTGTTTATGTGCTTCATCTCCTTTCTTTGCTTCTGCATATTTAAACAAATGAAGTGTTAAAGTATGAATTCATGCCTGCCATGCTCTGCTTTTAAATTTGTTTAAATTCTATGTTTTCTGCTGTCTAAAGAGAATTCAAAGTCATTTTTTGCTCTCTTTAGCTCCTCTTCTTTCTTTCCTAATCATCCACTTCAACTAAAGACATCAATACAGGTTCCTACCTCGCCCCAAAGACCCCCCTGCAGAAACTGTGTCAAATCCCCGCACCCTAAATTGCAGCTCCTCAATTTGCCACCAAAAACCCCAAAAACCCCAAATCAACCTTTTTAATCAGTTTACTAGCCTAATATCAGTGTTACCTTGTTGGTCATCTCATCCCATTGAAAGATCTGCTGAGATTGACCGGAGAGAGCCTTCTCCTGCCCCGTAGGGCTAGCTACGAGGCTAAATGGTTTGATGTAGCCTTGAGGTTTACCTTTCTCAGCCTGAGGTGAAATTTCAAACGCTAACAACTACATCTAGGTCGAAGTTGTGAACGGTAGAAATTGTGAATATGTTGGAGAGGTCGAAATTTCAATAGAGTCCGATGTTCGAAGTTGCAGAAGAATTTGCTGCAGGTCAAAATTGCAATTGTTACTAAGGAAATGCTAGAACGCAAGCTTGTTAAGGGACCTGGTCTTGGAGGGTCTTGGTCAAGGGCCATAGGCCTTGGAATTCGTCAATTCAAGATTCTATAAGAAGAGAATAATTATTGTGGGTTTTCCTCTCAAGTGGAGAGGTTTTGGCCCTGGATGATCACCTATATCTTGTGGCCTTTTGTCTCACTATTATTTATGGTTTGGTAGCTGTTTGATGAAAATAACATAATAATAATTAAGGTGAGGAAGAATATAACTAATATAAGTAAAAATGAATCACAAGTAGTTATCAAAATAAGAGAAATCACATAATCTAGTTGTCCTAGATTTAGATTTCTCAACAGTCAAAAGAATCTCTAATCTTGGTGCCAGATAAGGTGTTGAAGTCGATGGGGCAAGATCCATTGGAAGGTGGGCCTTAAGGAATCCCACATGATCCAAATCAAGCATAGAAAAAAAACTATTTGAAGAACCGTAATAAAAGACTAAAACCAACATAAAAATGCAGAACCTATTGTGAATTTTGCTTGCCAGTTGCTTGGTTTTCAAGAAAAGTTTGCGTTCAATTGTGCCAGTAAAATGGTTTTCACAATAAGACTTATTTTTCTCTTTATTTATTTTTCTCTCCTACTCTACTTGAAAAGGAAAATATATTTCAAGTGTAGGAATACTTCCCATGGAACCATGTGTGTAACATGATCATAAATGAAATCATATGCAGGTTTGAAAGATATGCTTTGATATATACCAATATATGAGAAACTAATTGTTTTGACTGAGATGCTGTAAAAAAATATTGAAGAATTGAGCCCCAGAGTCTAGTGACTTTCTTGAACCAAGGATCAATGTAATATTTTTTCCTTGACTTCCTTGTTCAATGTATTCCACTATCATGCCATGCAAGTCTTCAGAGATGTGATCCTTGTACATAGAATCTGGTGATAGGCATGCAAGAAACTTTTTAATATTAGATTCTAACAATTTCTTGTCATTAACAGGTATCCATGGTTCTTGGATCTCATCTGGATCTTCGTCTCTGGGATGTTGTTCTTCAATGATAGTTGGAGAATCCTTTTTTTGAGATAACCTTCTTGATCTAAGATGAATATCATTTAGATCAATAGGAGTTTTGAGAATTTTGTACCTCAACATTGTAAGTGAGTTGAGGCATTTTATTGATGGGGTTAGGAAATGGTTGTGCAGGTAGTGGAGTGAGACAATGTCTTTAGAGTGGATGAGTAGGTGAAAATGGGATAGGTTGACTTGAGGACGACTGGGGGTGAAATTGATGTTTTGGTGGAGGTGAATGGTATGGATAGCATTGAGATTGGTATTGAGGATAATGAAAAAAAATATTGAGAACATTGTGGATTCCTTCCATAAATCCCTTTCCAACCTAGTTTCCAAGATTGGTTTTGAGGTTGGGATTGAGATAGAAAAAGTTGTCAAGTCAAGGGTGTTTTCCAATTACTTTGAGATTGTTGAGCATAAAATTGACATTGTGAATTCAGATATTGCATCATACCAAGATGATGAGGCTATCATGATATTCTTGGAGCTCCATAATGGAGTTGCTATGGTGTTTGATTTTCTCCCTAGTTGTTATGCAACCAACTCATAAAATAAAAGAAGAGATAGATCAACGACTTCAAAATAAGCCTCTTCGAGGGGGGAACCTCCTTTACATTACACAAATGAAAAATTCTTGGATGATACAAATGACAAGACCTCCTTTCTATATATATGAGTCTAAGGGGTCACAATATAATCAAAGCCTACATAACAATAATATTGAAAGGCTACAATAATAAAAATACTTGGCTACTATGGGGCACGATAATAGAAATATGGGGACTACATGGGCACAACAATACAATAAGGGGGTTGCACTAATAACAACAAGAGGCTAAACTAGTAGTATATGGACCTAACATGCCCCTCTCCTCCAAAAAAGTGTCATCCTCAATGCTTGAGTAGTTCTAGATTCTTCAATTATCATCCTCCCATGTGGAATCTTCAGTGAGTAAGTTCATCCACTTGATGAGATACTTTAAAATTGATTGATTTCGTAGCTGTCAAGTTCTCTTTTCCATGACTTCTTTGGGTTCCAATATGATTTTTCCTTCCTCATCAAGTTATATTGTTTGAACTGGGAGCTTGTCACCTATAACCTTATTTAAGCATGAAACATGGAGAAATGGGTGCACTCGAGGAGATGCAGGAAGATCCAATTTGCATGCCATAGTACCAATATTTTGCAACACCTTTTAAGGACCATAGTACTTTGGTGATAATTTGTTATCCTTATTAGCTTGCTTGAGGGAAATTTGTTTGTATGGTTGTAGCTGTAAAAATACCCAGTCACCTATATCAAAACTTCTTTCACTGCGATGTTGATTTACCTTTTGTTTCATTCAATTCTACACCAAAGTGAGGTTATCCTTTAAAATTTGGAGAACTTGTTGTTTATGCTTGATGTGATCTTCTGTTGCTTGAACATTAGAATTATCCTCCAAGACTTTTTGGAGATCTGTAGAAATAAATGATTTCACTGTTTGAACCTCTAGCGAACATAATTATGCAATTACACCCTCTTATTATTTCTTTAGAAGCTTTGTCATGCCATTAGAGCTGATTATCTTTCCTAGCTTCGCCAAATATTTTAACCATTCGACTCCTAGTACAACATCAACAACACCCATTGGAATGGAAAGCATTAGAATATTCAATACATATTCTCCCATGGATAGCTTGATATTATGGCATTTTCCAGAGAAATTTATGGTTCCTCCATTTGAAACTATCACTTGACACTCTGGTGCTAGATATAGGAAGCAATTCAATTCCTTGCCTATCTTACAATGAATAAAATTATGCGTACTACCTGAATCAATCAACAATATTACCTTTTTCTTCTTGATATGCCCTTCTATCTTGAGAGTTTGAGGAGTGGTAATTATTGTCAATGCATTACAAGATATGGTCACCTTCATTTCTTCTTTATCTGGGGTTAGTTTCTGGATATGCTCCGATTCCTTGGCTATCTAACAATGAATAAAATTATGGGTACTACCTGAATCAATCAGCAATATTACTTTTTTCTTCTTGATATGCCCTTCTATCTTGAGAGTTTGAGGAGTGGTAATTCTTGTCAACGCATTACAAGATATGGTCATCTTCATTTATTCTTTATCTGGGGTTAGTTTCTAGTGTATATCCTCTTCTTTTGACATTTCTTGTTCCTTTTCTTCCTCCTCTTCCCATTTTGTGTAAATTAATTTACTCTCAGCACACTTATGACCTTTAGTGTATTTTCCATCACAACTGTAACAAAGCCCTTTTGCTCTTTTTTAATCTAATTTTTGTGGTGTCAATGTTGTATGTTGTGTAAGGATAGGAGAAACAACACTTCCATCTTTATAGTTATGAGTGGTAGGCTTCCCTTTTTCCATAATTTTTCTTTCAATTTTTCTTGCCAACCTAAATGCCTTCTCCAATGAATTAGGTTCCCAAAGGCGAACTTTATATTGGATGTTATCCTTTACAGTCCCTATGAAGATTCAATCCTATGCTTATCTGGAATATTATTTACCCTTATATTCAATTTTTGGAATTCCTCAATGTTCTTTGCCATTGAACCCTTTTGTTTGGGATTTATCAACTAGCTAAAGAAGGTGTTGATTTTTGTATCCTCATAATGTGCTATCATTTCCTTCGTGAAAATTGACCAGGTGACAAGTGGTTTACGAGAAAAAATCCCTCTATAACATAAAAATTTATTTAGTTCTAAATATAAAGATGCAATACGTACCTTTTATGACAGTTTCACATCATGTAGATCAAAATATTGATCCATCTATAGTATCCAAGTTACGTGATCCTTGCCATCAAACTTCCTCATATCAATCTTTGGAATATGGTGGGTGTTCAATACAACATTAGAGTGTATGAAATAATTATTAACATTTCTTTTGTTCTCATCATGAATTTCCTTTACTACCTTTTCACCGTTAAAAAGCATTTCTTGTAGCAACTTTGTCAAACCTCCCTTCAAACCTTCCATGTCTTTCTTCAAATATTCAATATTTCCTTTCAGTTTTGCTTCTATATCATTGATGTAATATTTCAAACCTTCCATGTTTGATTTAAAACCATTCTTCAAACCTTCCATGTCTGATTTTAAACCATTCTTTATACCATCCATCTTTGCTTCCATTTGATTTTTGGTTATTCTTTGTGAGAGTGAAATTTGTTCCACTTGGTCTCATAATTTTGATATATCATGTTGCATTTCTTCTTCTTCTTCTTCATGTTCCACAATAGAAATTTGGGGTTTCTTACTAGGTGTTTCTATTTTCTTTCTTCAGGTCATCAATTAATGATATTTATGCTTCACTATTCCCTTTGAATCACTTCAAACTATTTTTTCAAACAAAACTTATGCAGTCTTCAGTTCATTTTGCCAACGTTTCAAACCCCAAAGGGGGTCCATCATCAGGACAAATAAGAAAGAATAAGAATGAGACATTGGCAAAATGAACTGAAGACTGTGGTTAATCCGGATCAGGAATAAAAAAACTCCCACAGAAGCCTAAAATCTAACAAAACTTATGCAAATTGTTTAAAAAATACACACCTTTTTCTTGCTTTATAGGAGCTCAATATTGAATCTATTGTATCTCAGTAATCTCATATCCCCAAGGCCTGAAATTGTGTCCTATGGTATCCCTATGAGTTCTCTTTCCAACCCCATAAGTCTGATCAATATTGGATTCTTCAATAAAGAGTTATGCCCAATATCCCATGATGACCTGATTATAGACTGGTTCAATTAAGCGAACTTGTATGGCGTGGCACGTGTCACTCTTTTGACCTTCAATCTTGAAAATGATACCCAACAAACCAAAACCCGTCCAATTTTTGTCACTTCTTACAAAATTCAAATCTAATTCTCATAGAGAAAGTTATGACGATTTTCCCAAGGTCACCTGTTTGAGATGGAATTCCGGAGCTTGCAAAAATCCTAACTTCCTTAGCTCATATATCTGAAAATACAACGAGACAAGATCTGAAACTTGGATACGAGGTTAATCAAGATTTAGGCCCAAATTAGTTTTACTTTAAGCTTTTGAAGCTTCGTAGAAAAAAATTATAGAGAAAATTACACGATGATCTGTTTGAAGCAACGAAACCCTAAAATCCAAAGCTCTGGTACCAAATTTTATGCAACCTGCTCAAAAAATAAAAGTAGAGATAGATAAACGACTTCAAAATAAGCCTCTTCGAGGGGGAAACCTCCTTTACATTACACAAATGAATAATTATTGGATAATACAAATAACAAGACCTCCTTTTTATATAAGAGTCAAAGGGGTCACAATATAATTAGAGCCTACATAACAATAATATTGTAAGGGTACAATAATAACAATAGTGGGCTTCTATGGGGCACAATAATAAAAATATGGGGACTACATGGGCACAAAAATACAATAAGGGGGTTGCACTAATAACAATAAGGGGCTACATTAGTACTATAGGGACCTAACACTAGTAAACTGCTTTCAACCCTAGTAATGATGGACAAATTTTCAGTAGCATGTAGTTTTGCATAGACAACACAAATTTTAATGTCAATATCAAGTGGACAATCATGAAATACATGTTCCTTTATCCATTTAGGACAAAATGTAGAAAAACATCATTCTCAAGGTTTTAGTTTTGCATTCTTAGCATATTAATCTCTTCACTTAAATTACTAAAATATGTAGCAAATTTCAAAGTTCAACTTGACTTACCAACTCTAATGGTGTCTTATTTACTCTTGTCATACTTGAATATCGAGGGAATCTTCCATACTTTTCTTTTCCTCTTGATGTGTGCTTACATACTTCAAAAATATCTTCAAATAATAGTTTATAAACATTTCCCTTACCTATGGTATTAAGGAGATCAATATACTCATCTCTAATTGCTCTAAGTAAGAGAGTTTTCAATATATCAAATCTCAGATTATGTAATTTTTCTCTCTTAACATTGTACATAAATATCTCTACTAGATCCTCAAGGTTCTCATCTTCTTCTCGAGTCATTTTAAATATTTCCTCTTTAATATCATGATTTATACAATAGTCATTATATTTTTCTAGAAATATTCTTTTCATATCGTCCCATGATCTTATTGAATTAGTCCTTAAACTCATGAACTATTTGAGAGGTCTATCCTTCAATGTTGTCGAAAACAATCTCAATTTTTGAGTATCTAATAAGTAACCATAAGATCTACAAAGCATTTCAAATTCAAAAAGAAAGGTTTCTGGGTCTTCTAATCTCATACCACTAAAGTTGGGAAGTATAGATGGGGGAATGTTCATCATATAAATGTTTATATCAGTATCTGGAATGGGAAATCCAAAAGGATCTTCCCCATCTCCATCCATTTCTTCTACCTTCTTTGCCACCTCTTCTTCTACCTGCAAAATTTGAAATTCACGATGTGGAGGGTGATGTGGCTCTTACTGCACCATGTGGTCTAGTGGGGTTGGTAGGCAATGATGGATTTGATGTGCTTTTTTTTTGTCTTCTAATGAATCTACCAATTGAAATTTGTTCCCTATACATGCATTCTAAATTATCTAATATGAATTTAATTTTGCATCTAAAGAATGAATGCAACTATTATGAGATGCAAATATTTCAACAACTTTTAGATTGAGAAACAACCTCACAATTGTGATGCACATGTGTTATGACTTCTCATCTTATCTCTATTCTAAAACAAAAGTTGTGTAAATAAAAAGGCATCCTAAATTAAAAGTAAACTTCTATGTAAACTCCCCTGTTGATGATGCCAAAATGTTGGGGTAATGTAGTTGTGAGTTAAATTAGCATTTAATTGTTAAACCCAGGGTTCATAGTCTTTTGAAGTGTACTTGCACTTAGGCAATTAACTTTCAAGAGAATACTATCCTAAGGAAAGAATCTAATAGGGAAATGATTGGAAGATAAAGTTGAATCCTATTTATGACAAGATCTTAGTAAGCTTATGCACATGTTTTGTCTCAGAGACCAAAATTAAACTCAAAATAAAATGTATTCAAAACAAACTATGCTATTCAAAATCTATTCTATGAAATAAGAAAATGAAATCTATTCTAAAAAAAATAATTTACTCTATTATCTTTTTGAAATGAAACTCAACTACTTAACTTGGAAAGAAAATTCTATGAATCTTAAAAAAAAAAAATCTATTATGATCTATAAAGCTTGGAAGCAAATTTAATCTAAGAAACTTTGAAAGGGAATTTATACTATCAAATTGTAAATGTAAATTTAATCTACTTGAAATTGAATCTATTCTAGAAAGTAGTGACCAAAAGAAATAAATGAATTGTTTCATGGAAATTTAAATACAATAAACTATCTGACGATTACTAGTGTGCATACTCCAAACTAGAACCAATTATAGATCTAAGACTATGCTTAAAACAAAGACAATCAAAGTAAATATTTTGGTATTTTTGTTTTATTATCAAGTGCCTAACGTGTAGCGAAAGAAGAAGAAATGAGTAAAAGGAATCCTAAAAACAAAACCTTGAAATAAAATAGAGCATTCAAATGTAATAATGACAAATCTACTTGTATAGAGAAAGGAAATTAAATATAAGCAATAAAATACAACTATACTATCTCTCACACATCCTCAGTGGGACCTCCTAGCAAGTGCAAGACTTTAAGAACTTAGATCACTAAACTGGAATCACCAACACAATCACAAATATACCATGAACAAAATTCGTATTACTTGAAATGTGAAAATAGAGTTTACAACAGAAATTGATAATAAAAACAATGTTGAACTTGGTTAACTCCTCTTCACATAAATTACACTATCTATAGAGCTCTGAGGCAACAAAAGATTCAAAGTTTAATTGCTACAACTATGGTCATGGGATATTTGTAGATAAGTTTGAAAATAGAATAAAATTTGTTCCCATGGAATTTTGGATCAAATATCAGCCCAAATATGATGAAAGTTATTGTTATGCCACAAATTTTCTAAAGAACAACTCTTTCTTGCCTCTTTGTTGATTGTGCATTGAATGACACATCAACAAATTGTTTTTTTACGCAATCTGTAAAATAATGCTCCAAATAACCAAGTAAATCTCTCAAACGATAATGAATTTGATGAAAAAATTCCAAATGAACCTAATTGGGCTCATTTTGAAGAAAACCCATGTTTTCATTTTGCCAAATTCATTTCCATTTTCTTTGAAAATGAATTTCAAGTTGATTGGTCAAAATTGTTGCGTTTTACCTTTGATCTCTTGCTGGAGGTTCACACGTGTGAGATGGGTGAGGTTTGAACAACAAAAATCCATCTTTGATCTTTTAGAAAAAATTCTATGTGTCATATTTCCTTCTATAATAGTGCTACTACCTCAATCACAGAGATAGCTATGAAACCAAAATGTGTTGTAGAAATTGATCTAGCAAACTATCATTAGTAAAACCATGCAACATTTTTCTTACTTCAATAAAAAATAAAGGAAATAATAATAATAAACCATGTAAACATGCATGACATAGTTTGGTGCATTTCTGAAGAAATTTGGTCAAGAATAATGACAATTGGTGAGTGGAATGATGCGAAAATAGATGGGCTAATAAACAAAATCATGACAAATTGGATGCTCAACATCCATCAAGACCATATCCATCATATCCATTATAGTAAGAGATTAGTTACAATGATACGATGAGATATTTACTATGCACAGTGATTGCAATAAGATATAGCAAACAAAACACAAATATATGAAGTGCCTTAGACTTGTGAGAGGATATGTGAGAGTCCTGTGTTATTTTAGAGATGCAAGAGACCTGTCATGCGAGAGACCTACCATAGAGAGAATTTCCATGCGAGAGACCTGTGCCATCGACCATAACTCTTGCAAATAATTTCAGAGAGAAGACATATCCAAATCTTAGAACCAAAACTGAGTCAAAAGAGGTGTGAATGATGATTAACACAAAAGGGTTTTGTTGTAGCGGCTACAACCACCCTCCAAATTTTTTCCTTAGCTTCGTTTTGGAGCCTCCTTACCAACCATCCTAAGCAACATGTCTTGCACTGTCCAAGTACATAGGCTTTAGCTGAGTTTCAGTGGGTTACAAGCTTGTGTTGGTCAACTTTTTTTTCTCCCATCAGTGTGCTAACATTCCAGACTTAACCATTTTTTGGCTGAGGTGCTCACCTAGAAAATTGCACAATTCTAGAGGGGAACCAGCCTTCCCTCCAGAAATTGCACAATCTAGCTAGGCTCTAGAAATGCGCAATCCAACCAAGCAACCTTCCCTATGAAAACTGTGCAATCCAGCCCAACACTGGGCTTCAACTCAGAAAATGCGCAATTCTGACTGACAGCTAGGGCTTCAGTCCAAAAATTGCGCAATGAAAGAGGGACATCCAGTCTTGCTCAACCCAGAAACTATGCAGTTGTCTTTCCCAGACTTGTAGACTATTGCATGTGCTTTCAGCGTGACCAGTTCCCCTAGGATTGAGTAATCCTGATTTGCATGCATGGGGTGCTTTTCTCGAAAAAGCAAAAAAGCAAAAAAGCAAAAAACAAAAAAGCAAAAAAACAAAAAAGCATCCCTATAATATAGTGATCTAGTTTTAGTAGCTAGAGGTTACATGCAAGACCGTTTTAGAAACCTCCCGCCAAGTGTCGCTTTTTCCTAGATTTGTGGCATGCACGTCATAAGCCTCATCCTTGTCAAACTTATTTATTTGATGTTGCAGAGCTCATTCCTCACATCAATCTTGGAGCTCTGACATCCCACATTGCATCTAGGAGCATTCGGCACATTCAACTCATCTTTTTTCGGTTAAGTCTAATTTTCATGTCTTTTGCTACTTTTTTTTTGCTTTTTGTATTTCACTTTGTGTGAAGGTTGTTTGCTTGGTTTTGTTGAATGCTTGCCATCGTTTTAATGCATGTTAGCTTGTAGAATCATTGTTTTAAGTTTTTCATTGTATCTCATTGTTTTCGCATGCATGCAATGGTTTCTGCAATCACGGTCGCCGTTGCGGTGACTCGCTTCACACACATGCTTGTTTTCCCATTTTATAAATCTTGCACTTACTGTTTGCATGCATGATCATTCTCTCTTGTATACACTTAGCTTCGCCATGCATTCTGAAATTTTCTTGTTTTCAGTCGCTTGTCGGCGAGTCTGGGTTGCCTTGGCCTGAACCTTGTCATGCCTGGCTAGCAATGCACATTTCTGAGAGTGAAGGATTTGCCTTCCCTCGAGAAACTGCACAAATCTAGCCCAACACTAACCTATAGGATTGCTTTGTGCAATTCTGGAAGGCAGTTCCCTGTTGGCCCCAGAAATTGTGCAATGCAATTTGTGGGTTTGCATGTCAATGCTGACTAAAACTCTGCATTGTGTAGTTTTAGTCCTCAGTACGCTAGGATAGATTGTGCATTGCACAACTTCAATAGTCAGTCATCCTTCTGATAGCCCGGACTGTGCCTTGCATAGTTTTTGTAGTCAGTCTCCCAGCCTCCTAGTGAAAATTGCGCAATCTTCCCAGTCAGCCACCCAGGTATGTTTAATGTCAGTCCTCAAAGTTGCTTTGGTTTTCAACTAATAGATTTCTTGCCATGAGTGTTTCCATGTCTCCAGGTATCGCAGGTGTTCGTCTGTCTCTTAGTAGTACAGGTTTAATGGCATCCAAGAGAGAAGGGTCAAAGAAAACTTTCGGGAGTGCAACTGGAGATGCAATTGAACAACAATCTATGATCTTGCCTATCTACAAAGACGCCAAGTTGTTCATAGACAAAGATATCAAGATGAAATGGCAGGATATCAATGACACCTTCTTAGTCACATCTGAGACCCAAGGGTCTATGTCAACATTCAGAAGTCTAGCTTGTACTGGATTGCATGCAGGTATCCCGAATTTCCATGCGTGGACATGATCCACTGGATTGTCTTGCATACTGATCCCGAGACAATGGTGTAATTAGTTCCAGTGGAACACAACTTGCTACCTTTAGGGTGAAGGACTTTCAGGAGATGTATCACTTGCCACAACTAGTGGTCACAATGGAGAATCCCTTCAGTAGACCCAACAACAATGCAAAATCAAGAGATATCTTGAAGAGCTGGGCGAAAGAGCCAGCCAAAGTCAGGACAACACCCAGCCAGGTTTACAAGACAAAGATACTATAGAAGGCATATCAGTACTTGGTCATCTTTGTATTCTGCTTATACGACTAAGAGAGCAAAAAGACCTTCCCGCAGAGTTAGGTGATTATGCTAGAGCAATTGGCCAGTGAAGGAAGGCCTTGCAACTGGTCCGACATGTTGGCTCTCAGGTTGAAGGAATAGGTGACAGAAGCCCGACATCCACCCAAGAGTCAACAAGTAGAGATATACATGTCCGCTTACATACTGGATGGAGTCTATGGATGTTAGTAGTTCCCACGTTTGGGTTGGGCATGGACACCTTCAGAAATATCTGTGCACACTTATTGCAGATTGTTCTCCAAATGCAGCTTCTGTGGAGTTACCACACAGTTGTAAGACCACTTTGTCACCCCGGTGTACAAAATTATGTTTGAGTAGGATCCACATTGCATGTAGAAGGTAATGATGGAGGCATTG
Organism: Pinus tabuliformis; assembly: GCA_031772625.1. Classification (NCBI taxonomy): domain Eukaryota; kingdom Viridiplantae; phylum Streptophyta; class Pinopsida; order Pinales; family Pinaceae; genus Pinus; species Pinus tabuliformis. The sequence continues at coordinate 1,115,790,604 of CM062809.1, forward strand.
ATTGCAATAACAGATTTGTACGCCTCACCACTTGGCACCTTCATAATGATGTACATCGCGGAGAAGGCTCCGCATGTTTTACTGAAGTTTTCCATGGATAAGCTCGTCATGCAAGAGGTTTCATATCACATCTCGACAGGGTTGTCATCTAGACTACACAAGAAGAATAAGGCACCTTGGCCCCCTCTTCCTTTGCAGATTAGGTTGTATGAGATTCAAAATCTCAAGCATGTTGAGGCCGAGAGAGAGGAGTTCAATAGATTCACCTTCGACACCAGAAGTTTCAATCCATATGACCTGCCTTGCTTGGTGAAGGACCACTGTGTGAGAGTGCAATTTCCTTGGATCCACGGGGTGTGTCATTGGCCTAAGGAAGACCCATGGAGATACAGTTATCACTTCTCTAAGCTCAATGAACCAGTCGACATAGCTGTAGAGTGGTTAGCAAAGTAGAGGGGAGTAGCATCTCAGAGAGCATCATCATTAGCAATAATATAGGGTAGCATACTTGCATGTGACAAAGGTAAAAGAAAGGTTACTTATAGCGCAAAGGTAGAGAAAAGTTGCAAGTTCAAAGCAGATCCACTTGTGACGAAATCAGCTTTGGAGAGTGAGGCTAAGAGGCGATAATGTGACAAGAGGATCATGCAAAGGCTAAGAGAGAAACAGAGGATGGAGGGAACATAAAAGGAGTTGCAGGAGTTGAAGTGACAACTCAAGGAAGAACAAAAGTTGTGTAGAAGAGAGAAGGAAGCACAATAGGAACAGGTGTTTGGTCAATTTAGTGATGTCTAAATTGCAACTTTTAAATGTCAACCCGGGGCTCGTAAGCTGATGAAGTGATGTGTACTGTATGTACTTAGGCAACTGTTTCTTATGTTTTTGTTGTTTTTAACTTTTTAAGTTTGTTTTAAAATATTTTTCTCCTACAATGATGTGATGGAAATGAAATAAAGTGAGTGAAGTGTGTGTGATTGTGATGAGTTCTAAATGATTTCTTAAAACTTAAAAGTAATCTACAAGAAATCTTTGAACAACAACTGAAATGAAATCAACTCTTTAAAGGAAAATGAAGGCATCAAATAAAATACTAATGACATTGGCCCAGTATCTATGCTGCTGCAAGAAAATGAAGATGAAATCTATGTCAAGTCTAGCTAAAACTAAGTAATATGAAACTGAAGTAAATCTACATAAAAGAAAGACTAGTCACAAATACTTTAACTTCTTCTTAACCTCTTGTCTTTTAACTGAATATATCATGTGAGAAATAGTAAAAAATAAGCCAAGCAATTGTGAATTCTTGAGCAACTAAACCAAGCTGTGTTAGTGATATTTTGGTCCTCAATAAAGATATTGAATTATAGAGAAGAAACCATCAATAGGTAAACAACTTGATGTCTAAAAGTAGTAAGCAACTATGCAACTTAAAGAAATGATAACAAAGAAATAAAGGCTGCAAAACAAAGAAGGTCAGCAACATAGACAAGATGATCACAAGTGTCACTAGCTGTGAAAAAGAAAGAAAAGAAACTGTCCCGGGCACGCCTAAGCAATCTACAAAACACACTGTTCAGTCATGGAAAAGTGCGGAAATATAAATGAGCAGAATTCAACGTTTATATACAGCTATTGTACATGATCAAAACACAACAATCAAAAGCATTCTGTACAACTATTATACATAAAATGATAAAAAGAAATGCAGGAAATTAAAAGCACTATACAGGCCTTAAGTAAACAGGGGCCCTCTGCCTACTCCAGCCAGCTCAAAAGATCAGTTACACGCTTAGAAACAGAACGGTCTTCTCATATATTATGTAGAAAAATAGAAAGTACAGTGGGCTTCAAAATTACAACTATCCAGCGTTCAGAGACGCTTTACTTATAGCAGAGAAAACAAAACTAACTTAACACAAACTACGCTATTCTATCATCTGTGTAAAAACACGTAATCTGGAAGTGTCCTCGGATTTAGGCAACGGTCGTGGTGGGCATTAAATCTTCTGTTGGATTTGTGTTTCCCATCATCTTCGTGGTTGAGGAAGAGGCCAGCTATTCTTCACGTGCTCTAAAACCGAACACGCAGAGCCGTGCCACCGCCAATGACCTCTGTTGAACGTAGTTGCCTCCTCGTTGACCATGGGTTTTTATGACTGGTTTGGCTGAGCTGGAAGGAAACAAACCATGTCTTTGGTTCCACGAACTTGCCCATGTGGCTCTTCTGCCCGGAGGACACCCAGAACATGCCGTTTAATAAAACAACTGCGGAATCCGGGGTTGGCTGCGGAAACCGGGATCAGCTGCGGAAACCCTGTGTGAGCTGCGGAAAGCGCAGCACTTGAACCAAAATTCTAATCCAACAACACAGTCATTAGCATAATTAACAAACCATGTAAAAAGTCCTAAAATACAATGATTTGATCAATTTGATGGAGGGAATGAGTGGCAAAAGAAGGAAATGAATAGGAAAAGGAGGCTGAGAGGATGTGTAAAGAAGTGCAGGTTTGAGGCTCAACATACCCCCACTGTGAAGGTGTTGCATGTCCTCATGCAACCAAAACTTTGTCATTGCTTTTTAGTCCATGTGCTCAGATGCTTCTGCCAAAACATCTAGCCTTCTTTTCTTTCTCCTTGCTGCCAAAATTGTTCTTGGTTTCTTGAGTAAACACCTGAATTTCAAATTGATCAAGGCCCTGCTCAGTTTCTTACATTTTCTCTTCATTTTTTTGTTCTTCTTCTGCCAGAGTCCTAAGTGAAGCATGGTGTTGTCATGGACAATTTTGTCCACCTTGCTTTGTTTTTCAATGCTTCGTTTTCTTGCTTAATATGCCGGTTCAAGACTTCTAGCTCAACTACCTCTTGTTTTAAAGATTGGACCTATTCCTCAAGAGGAAATATAGTGCTTGGACCTGCAACTGATTGCTCCAAGGTCTCCAAATAATTGTATGCCTCCTGCTGGTCAGGGTCAATTTCAGGTGTTCTTCTCGGCCTAAACTCGAATTCTTGAGGACTGTTTTCTCTTTCTTGATGAAAGGGACTTTCCTCTCGTGGAGGACTTGGCTCAATAACTAGCTGAATTGGAGTCTTTTCAGGTGTGCCTTCTCCCAAATCAATGAAATGTGATTGTTTTTCTTTAGTCACACTCATTTTTTCTTTAAGTCTATCGCTTCTTCTCACTTGTACATTAGTGCTCTTTTGCTGACTACTCTGTTTTTCTTTTTGTTTCTTCTTTGAGAGGGCAGTAGCTTGGAGTTGTACTAGTCTATCAGCCAAGGTTTGATAGTCTTATTCTATTGAAGGTTCAGGTGATAGATATGATTTTTGAACAATTGTTTTCCCTTTATCCTTTTTCTGTTTCTTAGTTTTATCTCTCTTTTCCTCTTCTTATTGAGCAGTTTCTTCAGTTTCTTCTGTAAGAGGATCTTGGGCTGCAGCACCCCTTTCTCTTCTCCTACTTCTTTTTGGGACTCTAGGGGAACTGCTAGCAGAAGCTTCAGTTACCTCTTGAAAATGATTCCTGACTAAAAAATTTTCCCATGTATCATTGTTACTCTTTAACTGCTCTTCTATGAGAATTCTAATTAACCTGTGATGATACAAGTGAGATTCAATATTGCCTATATTCTTTTGGACAGTGGAACTCATTTTCGTTAGGCTTCTTAACAGAAAGTAGGGTAAATTGATGGCATGGTCATCCATGAAATTCATCATAATTCTTGCATGGTACATATACATAGTGCCAAAGCGGCCCTCACATGTAACAAACTTTTGAACAAGTAATAACAATGCAGTCCATTCTTCCTTAATCACATGTACAGGAATCCCTTTGGTGAATATTGAAGTGTCCATACCTGGGTTCTTAAGCATGTATTTCCATCCCTGATCTTCCACTGTTCTGTTCTTAAACCATCTTTCTCCTTTTTGAGGTAGACTGGTTGTTGTGGCTATGGTGTTCTCTATTACTGTGAACTTCAGGTCCCCTACTTCCACAATGTGTCCATTGAATGATCGAGCAAATGCTTTTGTTACCTCCTTATCATATCCTCTGAATTTTTGAATGAACTTCAACCATTTTGCCTTCTTTAATGCTTCCTTTGTCTGTGGGTATCCTTCTAGATACTTTGAACCTTCAGGTTCAGCTCTAAGCAATTTCCCCATCTTTGGCTCTCAACTTCGGCTGAAGCTTTGACTGTGTATGGATGCTCAAGGAGGATGCTCACGGGAAAAATAGATGGACTACGGCTATAAGTGGAATAGCCGCAATGTAATGCAAGGCAATACGGGTTTGAAACGGACTGTGGAGTTTGAAACAGAGCTGCAGGGTTTGAAACAGAGCCGTGGAGTTTGCAGCGAAAATGAGAGTGGAAATGGTGTGAGTGCGAGGGAGTAGAAGACAAACATGAGAATGAGTTCAAATGCGTGCAGAAATGGGGTGATAAGAGAATGGAATGACAGCCAAATCCCTTGGAGTCGGGCGGCTTACACACACGTTTCAGCATTGGCTGCGAAGATCGTGGTGGAGAAGAGACGTAGTACGATAGGTTTCTTCTTCCTTGTACGGCTAATTAATGAAAGCGCAATCTCGATTTGAGTTTGAACTAAGAGTGATTATGAGACCGTTAGGAGGGTATGAGGTGGATGAAGGATTATCGTGGAGGAGAAGTGGGATGATCTTGCCGAATCATTGCATTTAGTGGCTCTGTCCACGATTTAATAATTATGCATAAAATGACATTTAAATGGTTGTTTGGAAAAGATTTTGATCATACCTTCATGGGTTTGCCATTTGTTAATTAAGGTTGTTGATCCATGATTGCTTTTTGATCCTGCAGGTGCCTCATATCCTTGTTGCCTTTGGTGATGATGATGATGTTAATCTTTTTGAAACAGAGTGCTGCTAGCTGTAGAGACAGAGTGGTGCTGGCTGCGGAAACTAGTGCGAGCTGCGGAAACAGTTCTCAGCTGTGGAAACTGAAACAACACCCTTCTGTCTATACCAAGAAGTAGTTAGAGAAGACTTAACTAAATGAAATAGTCCTGCGAGGGACTTTTATTGATGAAATGGAGTGAGATGAATGAAATGGAACGAAAATGAAGTGGAATGGAGATGATGGGATGGATGAACTGAAATGGCGAATGAGATGGAAAGAGAGAGAGAGAGATTTTTTTTGGAAAATACAAAGTGTCAGGTGCCCCTGATTTTCACCTTATATTTTCTGCATAAGACTGCCAATTCAAGATTGGTTTTCAGGCTTATACAAGAGACCTTTTTTTTTCTTCTCTTTTTTTTTTTCTTTTTTTTTTTTTTCAACTGAAAGAAACAAAGACTAGGCTGATGGAGGAGAAGAATTCTTCTCCACCAGCCTCATTGTAGAATCTTCTTGGAACATTTTAACAAATTCCTCCTTTGAGAGTGGCTTGTGGTAGACTTTCAATCGGTGGCCATTCACAATGAGAGGAGTCTGAAACTCATCAAGGGTCTTTACTTGAATTGCTCCATTGTTAAAGACTTCATCAATCTCATATGGTCCAAGCCAATGAGTTTGAAATTTTCCTTTGAAGTCCTTAAACTTGGAATTAAACAATAGTGCCCAATCTCCCTTCTGAAACTTTTTCTCTTTGATGTGTCGATCATGCCACTTAGTTCTTTGGTGCTGAACTAGATCAGTCCTTAAAATTGCATCTTGTCTTATCTCATCTAGCTCATTCAGCTGCTCCATTCTGTGCTTTTGGGCTTCTGATAGATTCATCCTCAACTGAACTGCCATCTTGTAGGTCTTGATTTGAAACTCAATGGGGAGCAAGACTTCTTTCCCATAAACAAGTTCATAGGGAGAATGTCCTGTTGTATTCCTCCATATAGTTCTATAGGCCCATAAGGCTTCAGGAAGCCTTTCTGCCCAATCTCTTCTGTGGAGATGAACAGTCTTGGTGATGATGCTCTCAAGAACCTTGTTTGTAGATTCCACTTGACCATTTGCTTGCGGATGGTATGGATTAGATTTTATATGCTTGATTTTGTATTCCTCCATCAGCTTCTTCATCAATTTAGATGTAAATTGGCTTCCCTGATCTGTCAAAATTTCTCTTAGGACACCAAAACGAGTAAAATATCCTCAAAAAGAAATTGAACAACTGAATTTTCAGTGGCAGAAGGCAATGCCTTTGCTTTTACCCATTTAGTAACATAATCAGTACAAACCAATATATACTTCTTTTGCTTAGATGGTGGGTTAATGGGTCCAATGAAATCTAAAGCCCATTTTTCAAAGGGTTCGATGCATACCTGTGGCTGTAATGGCATTTCATTTGAAGGAGTTGGTCTCCCAACTCTTTGGCAGCTGTCACACCTTTTGACATATTGTTTTGCATCTTTGAAGAGAGAAGGCCAATAATATCCTAAAGAAAGGATTTTATAGGCCGTCCTCTTGTCAGCAAAGTGTCCGCCGCACGGTTCATCATGACATGCCTTAAGGATGTCAGGGATTTCATCTTCCCAAACACATCTTCTGATCACACAATCTAGCCCTGTTTTGAACAATTCATTAGAAATCCATGAATACTTTGAACTCTCCTGAATGATTTTCCTTTTCTCATTAGGAAATAAGTGTGGAGGTAGCTTCCCTGTAACCAAATAGTTAGCAATATATGCATACCAAGGAGTTTTAGTAGTTACTGCGAATAGATATTCATCTGGAAACTTACCCTCTACGGGAGAATCCTCGTTAGTATTTTGAATTCTAGACAAGAAATCAGCTACTGTATTTTGTTTTCTTGGTCTATCTAACACAGTAATATTTAATTCTTGTAGAAGTAAAAGCCATCTTGTAACTCTGCCATTAGTAACAGGTTTATTCATGAGATATCTAATTGCAGAATGATCAGTATGGACAAAAGTTTCATAGCCGGTTATATAATGTCTAAACTTGTTGATTGCATGAACAACGGCTAAGAACTCGTTTTCAGTCACAGTATAATTTAACTCAATGGGAGTCAAATTTTTACTGGTGTAGTAAATGGCATAAGGGACCAAATCCTTTTGTCCCAAGACAGCTCCTAGAGCTGTATCTGAAGCATCTGTAGAAATATGGAAAGGAAGTTTCCAATTTGGCCCTCTCAGAATGGGTGCTTCAGATATCCTTGTTTTTAAAGCTTCAAATGCATATTGGCAGTCAGGATCCCAATTGAATTCACAGTCTTTTGTAAGTAATTTGAAGAGCGGAGATGCTATCTTGGTGAAGTTTTCAATAAATCTTCTATAATACCCAGTAAACCCAAGAAAACTTCTAACATCTTTCTGACAATTTGGAATAGGTAACTTGGAGATGACTTCAACTTTTGATCTATCAACCTTAATCCCATCTCCCGAAATATGATGTCCTAAAACAATCCCTTCAGTAAACATCATGAAGCATTTTTCATGACTTAATGAAAGATCTGTTTCTTTACATCTTATAGGGACTTTTTCCAAATTTTATAATGCTTCTTCAAATGAGTTACCATAAACTGTAAAATCATCCATATAGACCTCTACACAATCATGAATTATATCGGAAAAGATTCCTAATACTTCCCTTTGAAATGTTGCGGGTGCATTACATAATCCAAAAGGAAGTACTCGGTAAGCAAAAGTCCCCCATGGACAGGTAAATGTGGTTTTGTCCTGATCTTCAGGTTCTACCTGAATCTGATTGTAACCACTAAAACCATCCAGAAATGAGAAATACTTTTTACTTGCTAGAGTATCTAATACTTGATCGATAAAGGGTAAAGGAAAGTGATCCTTCAAGGTTGCTTTGTTCAATTCTCTGTAATCAATGCAAACCCTCCATTTACCATTCTTTTTAGGTACTATAACCAAAGGGGGAACCCACCGGCTATCTGAAATAGGGTAAATGAAGTTTACATTAAGTAACTTTTGGAGATCTTCTTTCACTATCTCCCTAAGGTTTGGATTCATCCTTCTTTGAGGTTGTCTGATTGGTCTACTGTTTTCCTCAATGTAGATGTGATGAATGCAAGTCTTAGGATCAATACCTTTCATATCGATATACTCCCATGCAAATGCAGTAGAATGTCTTTGCAAGATTTTGGTTAGCTCTCCCTGTTGTGATTTTTCCAAGTTTTTGTTGATGTTTAGTGTTTTTCCTGGAAAGATCTCAATGGCAGAACTACCAAACTCTTCCATAGAGAAAAGAGACATTTGTCTAGATGATAGACACTCTATGTCAGAATCCAACTGAAATTGTGTGGAGTCATATTCTGAAGATGGTTCAAAATTTTCTAATGTGTTCAGAATTTGACTATCTTCACTAATCTCAGAAATGGTAAAGACAGGTTGTATAGTATCTTCATCATCAACCCACTCATTATCCCCTATTTCTGTAATTGCTTTTGCTGGAGGATATAGATTGAACTTCTTTGTCGAATTACCATCAGAAATATACATATCCCTAGACCTACAACTTATGAAAGCATCAGCTGTGGCTAGCCAAGGTCTTCCTAAAATAAGAGGATGCCCTCCTAGATTACTCTTGGGAGTTAAAATCATGAAATCCACTGGATATTCCCAAGAGTCTAGGGAGACTGGAATGTCTTCCAATACACCATATGGTTTAATAATTGATCGATCTGCAAGTTGCAATAAAGTAGGTGTAAAAAGAAGATTAGGAAGTTTTAGCTGTTCCATAGTCTGTCTACTCATAATGTTAATAGCAGCCCCTAAATCAATCAAAGTATTTGGTATTTCTACCCCATTGATATGTGTTTTTACAATTGGACTACTGGGATCTACATATTTCTGCATAGTAATCTTTCCCATCATGATGTCTGCAATTTTTCCTACTAGGTGGATCCTTCTGGTATCTCTTGGTTTCCTTCCTGGTCTTTTAAGGCTCAACTCCTTTATTGTTTTTGCTAGAATAGGAATCTCTTTAATGGCTTGTAACAAGGGGATCTTGATACAGACATTTTTCAATTCATCTAGAAAATTATAGTCAGGAAACCAAATTTGTTTTTCCACTCCTTTATCAATTTGTAATCTTTCAGGGAAAGGAGGTGTGGATAAGGATGCAGGTTGCTCAACTATGGGAGTTGTGGGGGTTAATTCTTTTTCTTTTTCTTTTTGAGTGTTTGGGTTTTGAAGAGATGCTTCAGAACCCTTATTGGCTTCAAGATATTCTTCCTCAAAAATGCTTTGCTTTTGATCATTTATAGAAGGTTTATCTAAGACTCTACCTGATCTGAGTTGTACTTCATTGAGAGGAACAATCATATAGGTAGGAAATTGTTGACCTTCCATCATGTAAGCATTTTGAGGGTTTTTATTATTGGGGTTTGGCAATGGCTGAGAAGGAAGTTGATTTGACTTCTGTTGGAATGGAAGCAAGAGCTGAGAATTTTGATTCTGTTGAGAAGGTTGTTGTTGTGGAAATGGTAATGATAGTTGTGGATTTTGATTTGGAAGTTGTGGAGCTTGTTGGTTTTGAAAAGATGGAGGATATTGGTAGAACTGAGCAAATCTCCCATAAGGATTTTTCATACCTTGTACCCATGATTGAAAAGAATTTTGAGGTTGGGACCAAGGTTGCTGCCAAGGATTCCAATTTGGTTGGGGTTGAAAATTCATAGAGTTGTTAAACCCTTGATTTTGTTGCCCCTGCCAAGGTCTCCTTGCAACAAAACAGAGAGATTCAATTGTATTTGGATCTTCTTGAAAGACAACTTTGAGCCCAAGAATTGAAGGACAATCCTTGGTCTCATGATTCTCTGAGCAAATCACACATGTCTCTACAACTTTTTCTTCCAAGGGACATTCCCTTAGAGCATGTTTCTTTCTACACTTTGGGCAAAATATGGCCAAAGCCTCAGCTTCTGCTTTCTGCTTATTGTGAATCTTAAGAGTGTCTAGTTGTTCACTAAGACTCCCTAAGATGTCGGTTTTAAATTCATCAAGCATACTGCCAATCTCAGCCCTACTTACTGATCCAGTTGCAGATTTGTTTGCTCTGATGAGAGAAGGATCTCTAGGCCCTTTTTGAGTTTTGGATTTCCCCCTTGAGAGATGGACACATAATTCTGCTATATCAGAAAGTGGAAGTTGAGATACATCTCCTTTTCCCATCATATTCAAAAGATCTATCCATTCATCTCTAATGGCTTTTAGTAAAAGGGCTTTCAAGGTCTCCTCATCCAAGTTACTCATTTTTGCTCTTTTCAGATTATATTGAAATCTTTCAATTAATTCCTCCAAGTTTTCATCTTCTTTTTGCATCATTTTGAATACCTCATCCTTATGATTGGTGGGCATACAATAGTCCAGGTACCTATCCAAAAATGTTTGTTTCATATCATTCCAAGACCTAATGGATTGAGTGAGTAATCCCATGAACCATTTCAAAGTTGATCCTTTCAATGTTGAAGGAAACAATTTGAGTTTTTGAGAGTCATCTAGATAATCATAAGTTCGACATACGATTTCAAACTCAAATAGAAATGTTTCAGGGTCCTCATTCCTTAACCCATGGAAGTTCGGGAGGACAGATGGTGAGATTTTTTTCATTGTGGCTCGGGAGTCCTCATCAACTATAGGAAACCCGAATGAGTTATCCCCATCCCTATTTCCTCCAATGTTACCTCTACCTCCTCCATTGTTTCCTCCTCCTCCTCTACCTCTACCTCTACCAAATCCAGGTGCTCCTTCCTCTGTCATGGTAGTTTCCCTAGAGACTTCAGAGTCTTCTGGTTCTTCTACTAAGGGTGTATGAGAAGGAATTTCTCCCTCTTCTTCAAGTGATTCTACTTCTTCAATTACAATTTGTCTCTCTGGAGAAAGAAGGAAAGGATCTCTCTCTAATTCAGACTCGATGGAAGGTATGGGAGAGTCGACTCCTGCTTCTTGAATTCCGGGAATCCTAGGGCTAGGAGTGTCAGTTGGAGATGAGGGAGGTGTCTCTTGTCTATTCCTTGAAGTAGATGGACTTGTAAAAATCGAACTCTTAGCTCTAGCTAAAAACCTTCCCCTAGAATCTCTTGCTCTATGCATGTCATTTTTTTTATTTTTCTTCAAGTCAGGCTAATAATTCTCTTTCTGATCTTCCAGGTCACTCTAGGTGAAAGAAGAGAGCATACTCAAGAAACTATTAAACCAATAACTTTCTCTTTTCTGATCCTCCAGATCACTCTAGGTGCAAGAGGAGAGCGTACTTTGAGAGGTTATCAATTTTCCTTCCTTGAAATTTTCTTATTGTGTTTTTTTTTTAAGAATCTGGCTACCTAATTTCACTTCCCCGGCAACGGCGCCAAAATGTTTGGTCAATTTAGTGATGTCTAAATTGCAACTTTTAAATGTCAACCCAGGGATCGTAAGCTGATGAAGTGATGTGTACTGTATGTACTTAGGCAACTGTTTCTTATGTTTTTGTCGTTTTTAACTTTTTAAGTTTGTTTTCAAATATATTTCTCATACAATGATGTGATGGAAATGAAATAAAGTGAGTGAAGTGTGTGTGATTGTGATGAGTTCTAAATGATTTCTTAAAACTTAAAAGTAATCTACAAGAAAGCTTTGAACAACAACTGAAATGAAATCAACTCTTTAAAGGAAAATGAAGGCATCAAATAAAAGACTAATGACATTGGCCCAGTATCTATGCTGCTGCAAGAAAATGAAGATGAAATCTATGTCAAGTCTATCTAAAACTAAGTAATATGAAATTGAAGTAAATCTATATAAAAGAAAGACTAGTCACAAATACTTTAACTTCTTCTTAACCTCTTGTCTTTTAACTGAATATATCATGTGAGAAACAGTAAAAAATAAGCCAAGCAATTGTGAGTTCTTGAGCAACTAAACCAAGCTATGTTAGTGATATTTTGGTCCTCAATAAAGATATTGAATTATAGAGAAGAAATCATCAATAGGTAAACAACTTGATGTCTAAAAGTAGTAAGCAACTATGCAACTTAAAGAAATGATAACAAAGAAATAAAGGCTGCAAAACAAAGAAGGTCAGCAACATAGACAAGATGATCACAAGTGTCACTAGCTGTGAAAAAGAAAGAAAAGAAACTGTCCCGAGCACGCCTAAGCAATCCGCAAAACACACTGTTCAGTCATGGAAAAGTGCAGAAATATAAATGAGCAGAATTCAACGTTTAGATACAGCTATTGTACATGATCAAAACACAACAATTAAAAGCATTCTGTACAACTATTATACATAAAATGATAAAAATAAATGCAGGAAATTAAAAGCACTGTACAGGCCTTAAGTAAATAGGGGCCCTCTGCCTACTCCAGCCAACTCAAAAGATCACTTACATGCTTAGAAACAGAATGGTCTTCTCATATATTATGTAGCAAAATAGAAAGTACAGTGGGGTTCAAAATTACATATCAGCAGCTAACTATCCAGCGTTCAGAGACGCTTTATTTATAGCAGAGAAAACAAAACTAACTTAACACAAACTACGCTATTCTATCAGCTGTGTAAAAACACGTAATCTAGCAGCGTCCTCGGATTTAGGCAACGGTCGTGGTGGGCATTAAATCTTCTGTTGGATTTGTGTTTCCCATCATCTTCGTGGTTGAGGAAGAGGCCAGCTATTCTTCACGTGCTCTAAAACCGAACACGCAAAGCCGTGCCACCGCCATGACCTCTGTTGACCGTAGTTGCCTCCTCGTTGACCATGGGTTTTTATGACTGGTTTGGCTGAGCTGGAAGGACACACACCATGTCCTTGGTTCCACGAACTTGCCCATGTGGCTCTTCTGCCCGGAGGACACTTGGAACATGCCGTTTAATAAAACAGCTGCGGAATCCGGGGTTGGCTGCGGAAACCGGGATCAGCTGCAGAAAGCGCAGCACTTGAACCAAAATTCTAATCCAACAACACAGTCATTAGCATAATTAACAAACCATGTAAAAAGTCCTAAAATACAATGATTTGAGCAATTTGATGGAGGGAATGAGTGGCAAAAGAAGGAAATGAATAGGAAAAGGAGACTGAGAGGATGTGTAAAGAAGTGCAGGTTTGAGGCTCAACAACAGGTACAACAGGAGGCGCAACATGCACAGATTGATGAAACTATGCCCATACAAGTTATAGACTCATCCAAGCAGCTGGCACATAGCAGACAGGGCAAGAATTCGCAGTAGAAGGACTTAGCTCAAATTGAATAGATGATAAAGAAGATGGACACAAATATGGTTCAGCCAGAGTTAGATCAGGATATTGACCTCATGCCTCGGAACCAAGAGGTCACCCCACCAGCTTCACTAGATCCGGAAGTAGAGCAAGTCCCAAGCGATCAAGGAGACACAAAAATCCTTGAAGACAATTCGTAGGTAGAGATGGACAACATATCTTTCAATGAATCACAACATAAGGTTGTGCAGTCGCACAGGGTGGCTACTCCGGATGTCCATGTATCTCCTGCGTAGCTTGAAGAGAGAGTGATCGTGTCTGATATGTGCAAGAATTCAACAACATTGGTCGATGCTACCAGAGCATATGTTGAATCCACCAACTTGAGTGTTCGATTCTTGATAGCTGAGAACGAGCGCATGGCTAAGGAGTTACAGGCGGCCAAGCAGGGATTAGAACAGGTTACAACATTTGCCAAAGCAAAGTTGAAGAGAGCAATACTGGATGAAGTATCGTCCCTTGAGGCAGTCATGCGGATGTTGTATTCCAGATTTGTCACCGTGCATAAGTCAGCTGTCCATCTCAACGGTTGGCAGCAACACTATGCTAGGAGGGCACACATCTTGTCAAATATCCACACTACTATCGATCACATGCAAACATGGATAATGAGGTACAAAAGAGCCCCATTACATTTGTTGAAGATGATGAAGCCAATGCGGTAGAGTTGAAGGCAAAAATCTGCAGTTAGATCCGCAACTATGAGGAACAATCGCAACTCATCACCAGTTTGTAGGCTTCACATGCAAGGGTGTTCAGAAGCATGGATGTCATTGTGTGGATGAACGTAATCCCATCCATTGGCGCACTCACTAAAGTGAAGTCAAAGAACCAAGTCTTATTGGAGTTGGACATGTGCTTTGATGAGTTGATGTGCATAGTCACCAAGACAAACTTGGAGATCAACGCAGACATTATGCATCAGTATATCACTGGTCTGACTGCACTCAATACTATGATGCAAATGTTATCAGATGAGATGGACAAAGGTGCCAAATTAGTGTACCAAGATGCAACAGAAGCAAGAGTACACTTTCAGTAGGATGTCACCATTGAGAACGCAGACACCATAATGGATCACCAAGCTTGGCATCAGTTCACCAACTTTGAGATGTCGAAGAGTTGGTCTTCCCATAGCTTTCCGAATCTTATTAATGTCTTGCATGGCTTACTCAAGCATATTTTGTCTCACATGGGTACATGTGCAGATTGTAATGTAACATCTTGTAAAAGTGAAAGACCAAGTGTCGATAGTATAATGTAAAAGTCGTGAAGTATTTGAAGATTCATGAGGGTAGGTGAAAATTCACAAAGGGGAATGTCAAGGGTCACCTCACCCTTTTCTTTTTATAGAATCTCATAACTCAATGTAGAGGCTTTTGGGAGCCAAGATTCCTATAGGTGTATCCTAGAGAAATCTTGGAGTGTGTTGTAACAATCTTTGGCTTCTCCACAATGTAGAGCTACTATACCTCTTTGGAGGAGTAGGCGACATTGACTGTAACATTCTGCTGTTGGGACTAGTGGTTGGTCATAGTTGTATGTATGATTGGATCTTTCACTTTCTTAATATAACAGAGCCAACACATTTCATGCATATGTTGTTATTGTATTTCAACTATCTTGGTTACTCTAATGATATATGTAGTTGTTGTTTACGCATGTATGTATGGATTTTTCTATATATGTTTGTATGAATCTTATCAAGATGTGTTTTTGGTTTAACCATCACTTTGGATCATTGGCTAACCTTCTTTCTAGATTTTGATGTATCTCTCTCGCGTGTTCCCTTTGAAGCTGCGTGCTGTCACAGGTTTCTAAGGGGCACACTCATACCCCGTTACGTGTGTTAGAGATATTCATGCACCTTCCTTGACTTTCTGCGCATGTCAAACCATTGCTACCAACAAGGAAATCTTACTCACCTCTGCACACAACCGTGGTCAAGGCGATGGTGTACTACCCATTGTTGAAATGGTCTAAGGTCTAGTTGGAACTTCTTACAGGGGAGATCTCCTGACATGTTGGTGGGTCCAACACTGTCAACTTTTATGGCACTAGAAGGAGGGCCAGATGACAGGCTGAGTCCTGATATCCTATTTTGAATCTTTGCATACCTTTCATGGATATCATTAGACTCCTCCCTCCGCGATGTCTGTCTAATGCTGAAGTTGTCTACATCACGAGGGAGTTTTATGATCTCTTGTCAGAATTCACGTACAATAGTGAAGGCGAAGTGGCCTGGCCTAAGTACTTACATGACTTCCTTGCATTCCTTGAGGATACAAATGAGTTCGATGAAGTTGAGGTCATATTTCTTCTTCCACACACACTTTGCGAATCCCCACAACGATGGTGCCACAACCTGCCTCACGGTTGCGTGCACTCACTTAAGTAGTTCTGTGATCTAATCGAATATACTTTTCATCATTTTGATCCTGAACCTATTAACTAAAAACTGTTAAAACAAAAAAAGACTCCTCATGAATCACCTATGGATTTTTGGAAATGCTTTTGTGTACATTAGTTTGAAGCTCCGAAAAACAAAATGAAATTCCAATATCTTTGGGATAGATTTGAATAATGTCTTCACAAATCATTCTATCCCAAGATGAAGTTGAAGTTCAAATCCTGCTCAATATACTTCGGTTATGGAGCTACGAAATCACAAGCAGACATAGTCACTGTCACAGGTGATCGTCTGCCTTTCCCTCATCAAACAACTCCACCACTGTAGAGTGATGTGGGAGAACATGTGCACATGTCTGTTCAACTGTCATACTCTCCCAGCATCACTTCTCTCAATTTTTGTGTAGATTTGGTTGCGAAGCCTGTGGGTTGTCATATGCATTTGTTACCTCAGCCTCTGTCTTCGTGTTCTACTAATCCTTCAAATATCACTGTCTTGTGTTCTTTTGTTTTGGACTCTACACCTATTGTGAATGAGGATCAATCCATAAACGAACTTGGTATTGCAAAACCAACCTATGCTAGCATTTATGATTAGTATGACTCGAAACTTGAACATCAACCAGTGGAAGGATGACCTCCTTCTATCTGCACCTCCTCTGCTTTTTCTTGACATCTTTGGTGATTCTGCTGTCTTTGATTTTCCTTGTATAAATCCATCCATAGATGTATCTATTGCTGATCATTCGAAGAACATATCCGATGTTAGTCCATGATTCTACAGTAGAGAGGACAAATTATTCATGGAAAATCCACTTTATTTTTCATCTGCTTTTTTTAGAAACATAGAGGGTGAACATTCTTCCTTCTCATCTACCCCTCTGTTTGATTTACCTGATCATGAGGATGTCGATGAAATCATTTATTTTTATGATTGTAGCTATTGTGATCCATTTACTCTCGTATTCGATCACAATGATGATTCTATCATTGTTGATTTTTCAAAGCCACCTGTTTATGATGATCTATCAGTCGACGAAGTCGAAACCCCCCATAATGTCTAGGCACTTTAGCCCTAGCTAATGGTTATGTTAGGCCCTCACTATCCCGAGGTTGGTTTCACTTCCGATTATGAATTTTTTGAAACACCTAAGGCTTCTCATCACTCATCTATATGCATTGAAGATCAATCCCACACACAAATTTTGCTTCCTCCACTTGAACTACATGATCCCATTGCTCATGCATTAGAGGAATCTTACACAACAAGCACACTTGCATGATGCAAGTTGTCTATGTTTCTCATGTTTTCTTGCATGTCACAGTCAAGAGAATGCATATGCTTAACATCTACATGCATTGTAGCACAACACCATGGTAAGTCCATGAATGCATGTCATGCTTTTTCACTCATTTATTTTTTGTGGATGCATTTAAACTCAGAGTGTGTTTGTCTTCATTGTTATATCTTTCATGTTTGCTGGTTCACATGACTGTGCTATTCGCGAACCATGCCTACACCAACGTGGGTTGGCCAATGCGCCAGTGGCTACATTGGAAATATCACTTCACATGATCAAGCCCATGCACCATTAGCTTAGGAGTAGGAGTAGTGTTTTCTTTTGTCTTGTTTTCTTGCATGCATGTTTTCTTCCTTGATTTGTTGTTTGTTTGCTTGCCTACTTGTTACATAGTAATTTGTCACTGTCTTCACTCCAGTCCTCCTAGTGTGTCATGTGACCAAGTCAAACATGCTCATATTAGACAAATGCTCTCTGATGTTGCCAAATGACCCACTTTTCATAAGTTATCTACCTCATTGCAACTATGGACTAAATATACGCACTGAAGGGCACTCCTAAACAGTCCAGATGCGCTACCAACGCGAAAGTACACTTGATTCCCGCGATGGTCCGATTTCATGTCTCAGCGCGAGGTTGTTTATAATATTTAACGATGATTTGACTGGCTACATTATTCACTAGATACGTCAGCACTGAAGACCAGTTATGCCCCCACGATGATCCATATTGGGCGAATTTTTTCCAACAGTCGGCCTTCCAGATGACTCCAGACCTGGTTGTTGGCATAATTTGTATCACCCTCCTTTCTCTACTGTGGCTGTTCCGTAATTTGTGCTATCTTCCTTGAAGATAAGCTCACTCTTCCACCTTTCATGGAGACTCGTTCTCCTATTTAAACTCTCACCATGGCTATGCATTGCTAGTTTTCTGATAGTTGGCTAGTTGAGCAGTGCTCTTAGTGTTTGTGAGTTTGCTAGATAGCTGGTGTAAGTGTGACAAGTGTGGAATTGTTGATAGCTTGTGGAAGGTTTTGAAGTGCCCTTAATCTTGTGTAAAAATTATGAGTGAGAGAGACTTGCATGTTAGGAGATCCATCTTCAAAGAGTGAATGCTTGAAGAACATGTTAGCTGGATCCCTCTGAGGGGGCTTGTGACGTCAAGACTTTGGTTGTAAGCTTACTCTTATTTCATTATTAATACAATCAATGATGTTTTCCTATGTCTTGTATGTAATTTACTTGATAGCTTATGACTTCTTGACTCTGTGAGTAAATAGATCATTGTTGTTTTCCGGTTACGTGCTTTGTTGTATTTCCTTTGCATTGTTTCAGGTTGATCACTCATTAGGAGAAGGAAGTGGAAGCTGGAGCAGCACAATGGAACTCCATCGACCACCGGTTGAGGTAGGCCTCCAACTATGACTGTTTAAGGAAATCTATTTTTGATCTGTCCTTGTTTGTGACTAGACCCACTCTAGGGCTAGAGGGGTTGCCTCTGTCCGTAGAGGGAACACTTTCCTGCATCACAAATTGGCGACCATACTGGGGAGATTTGACCTTTGTTATTTCTTTGTTCGCTCTTGTTTTTGGTTTTTGATTTGGTCTCTTTTGAAGTTTGGGGATTAATGATCAGTCTTTTGAGTTTCCTGGGTTGATCTGGGAAATACCTCTATTTGATTGAAGGGTTGACTGTTTTTGGTTTGGGAGTTTTTGGCTCGTTTGCCATTGTTTTTTCATCATCGCGTAAAAAATCCTAACAGTCGCGACGTCATCACCACTTTATAGCTTTGCACCCATGATGACCTCGGGTTGCTAGTTTAATTCCCGCGACGACTCTCGAAATCGCATCATTGCGGAAAATAGGTGTATTTCCGCGATCATCTTGGGTTGTCAGTGTAAAACTTGCGCTGACATCTCTAGTTGCCTATCCATCACTAGCGATGATATCTACTTTAGTAATGACATCTCTAGTTGTCAGTGTAACACTTGCGATGATTCCTGTAAATTTGTTTTTACAAATTTTTACCTCCTGAATTCATCAATCTTCTTTATCCCCTGTTGTTTCTTGTCTCTCATTAGCTTGTTTTAAATGATTTTGGTTAGGGTACTGTCTCTTTGATTTCAATTGAGTGAGTCTTGTGTTTTTTAGACCATGTGACCTAGCCCTTTAGAAGTTTCGTTGAGAAACCATTTGCTTGGGTTACTTGTCTGTTCAAGGTTCATCCACAATCGTCTTGTTGATTTGCTTGAGGCTTTTTCACTGCTTGTTTATGGTTGATTTTTAGTGTCAATTATTGAACCATTTTTTTATGTTGATTCGATTTCTTCACTACCAAGCATAGATCACAATTGTTTGGATCGATCAGTTCACACTTGCTTGTTTACAAAAAGAAAATCAAAAGTTTGCATTCATTTAGCATACGAAAGTGAAAGTACATTTGCATTATGAATTTTCATGTTTGAGAAATTGGAAAGAAAATTTTAAATCTTTCATTAGTAGTATCGATGCATCGTGAGATTAGTGTATTGATGCATTATGTTTCTTAGTGTTTTCATTCTCTTGTCTTGGTTTAGGAATGAACTCTCTACCTTTATGTAAGTAGGACTTCATCGAAATGAAAGATGTTTTACTCATTCTAGCTGCATCCTAGGTTTCTGATATACATACGATAGGGCCTGGAAGCTGAAACATAATTCAAGGTCAACTCTAAAATGAACTGAAGAAATCCAACAATGCATTGGAACATAATGCACACTATTTAGAGGTCTAGGCTAGAGACATGCTCCGCGTCGTTAAACCTAGTCACTATTGTTTTCACTCGAGGTTGGGTGATTCCTCCTTCTGTGACTCAATAGTGGTCTAGTACGGAATTGTGCTCCCATGTACTGTCGAGTATATGTTGGGAGACCCCACTAGGTTATCATCCTTTATCCTTAGGAAGTCGTGTCTGCCACCTTACACACCGTAACGCATTGAACACAACATTCGAGAAGATTCACTGCCATATGGAAAGTCCTTGGTTTTCATATGACTGCTAAGGTATATATGCAGTTTTACAGGTTGTTTGGTAAACCTTTTGCCTATTTCTCCAGAGTAGTCACTTTTGTTCCTTTTCAGACTCCCTAAAAGAAAAGGTCCATCTAAGCACTTGTCCTTTCAGGCTCATTAAACCTTGAAAGAGATAGAGTCACCTTTTCATCCTTTTCTCGACTCTTGAAACATGAAAAGGTCAAGTTTTGTTCCTGTGTCGTAAAATTTATTTGCCTACGAAATATTCTTCGTAACAGTTAGAGTTCTTCATTACAGTTCGAGTGTTTTCAGGCTCGTTCCTGATGGCAACATTCCCCGAGTCTACTGGCCAAGGTCTTTCACCAGATGGGAATCCTAGTCCATTTCCTTCTTTTGGAAATGTCGGTGCTCTCTCTGTTATCACTGAAAATGCCGTTGTCAAAATTTTTAGCTTGGCTTAAAGTCAGAGCAGTTTCGCAGCGCCTGAATTCTGTTTAGCAGTTTCGCAGCGCTACCTGTTTGCGTGGTTTCGTAGCGTGCTACGAAATTAGGAATTGGTTCGAGTTTTCAGTGAAGGTCCAAATCCTAGCATGCCTATTGTATAGAGTTTTGTTTCCCTCCAGGAATGTTGATGAGAGCAGTGACAGTATGTCCAAGGAGGCACCCTATGATGATGCAGCTATTGTGGGATTGGCATCAAGTACATTAAGGGAGTTATCTCTGAATTCTGGCTCATGGGTGATTTATCTCCTACAAAGAAAAATCCCTCCCCTGGTTACTCTGGTGACATTGAAGTGCAATCAGAAGATCAGTCAAAGCCAATGGAGGGGATTGATGCAAATTTACATTTACTATCAAAAATTTCATTGAAGATTTTAATTGATACAACTGGAGATAGTGCGCCACTTAAGAAATGATTAGACATATTTCTGGATGACACTAGTTCAAACTCTTAAAGTGTGGTAGCTGAGGAGGACACAATTCACACACAAGAGGGACCCAACTGCTGCTGAACGTATTAGACAAAAAGAGTGCTATGAACAACAGAAACAGTTGGTAGTCATGGCGGAGCGGATTCTCCTTGCCACGCTGGCCTTTGATTTTAATGTGCAACATCCCTACAAATTTCTTGTTTCTGCAATCAAGATTTTTAAAGTTGAAAAAAGTTCTTTAGCGCAGGAAGCATGGAATTTTGTGAATGATGGACTGATTACAACACTCTGCTTCCAGTTCAAGCCACAACATATTGCTGCTGGAGCTATCTTTCTCGCTGCTAAGTTTTTGAAGGTTAAACTGCCATCAGATGGAGAGAGGCCTTGGTGGGAGGAGTTTGATGTGACTCCTCGACAGCTTGAGGAGGTTAGCAATCAAATGCTGGAGCTATATGAACAAACTAAGTCAACGACAGCATCCACTTCAAATGACATTAGCTCTCCTCAAGGTCAAGCACCAAATATAAATTCATGTACTGCCAAGACTGGATGTGATACCATGATTGGGCATGTAAATCAAGGTTCAGCAATTCCAAAAGCTTTTACAAACTGGTCAAAAAGAGCATATCTGAAGCAATAAAGAATCAGCCACTGAGAGTGAACTAACGTTAATGGTAAGCTCAGGTAAAAGGGGTAACACAGATATACAAGAGAGTACTTATTAGGTTGGAGAAAGGAAGAGGAGGAGGACGTCCCAATTGGATGGTTCTGATTCATCTGGTATGCCTGCTAGAAATGGTTACTCAAGTTCTTGCAAGTTTTCTCAGAAGGATGCACCATTTGGCGAAATATCGACTCTTACTTCTGCTGATAAAGAACCTACAACCAAGGGTATGGTTCCAAAGCAAACAAAAGATGGCCATGACCAGCGGAGAAACAACATTTACTGATGGAAGATATGAACACGTCACAGGCAAGGAGCATAGCTACCATCAAAGTCATGAACAGATAGGTACCGTGAGTCGTTTCCAGCAGCAGCAAATATGAAATCTATCCACTATTGAAATTGCCTGAAGCAAAGGACTATTTGTAGCCAGGATCACCAAAGCTGGTCGTGAGTACAGGGAAGGAGGTTTAAAAGCAATGGTTGCATGTTTCTTTGCCAATTGGCTAGAAACACTGCTAATCATAGTCGAGTTAGCATCATTAAATGCATTATCCCTCGGTATGAACGATTAACCACGGCCAAGTGATTCTCTGAATTAGTCTTTGCATTGACTAATGGGCGAACAGTTAAAAAAAAAGGAAGGCGATGTGTGGGACGTTGTGTATGGAGTAGTCTTATGTATGGTGTGAAAGAGTCCAAGTGCAATGTCTGCAACATGAGATCACTGGAATAGTATGAACGCAATAGTATCAATGATTTGGTTGTTGCTAATGGAGTGACATCCTTGAATACTTGATCTGGTCATTAATTGTTTTTTTTCTTCGATTGAATGAACCTCCAAAGGTGTAATGTAAATGCATTAATCATTAAATGGTTCGTTGATTCGACCTTAAAAAAAGGTAATGAAAACGTGAAGCCTTGGTTAGAGATGGCAATGAGCAAATAAAGGTCTTATTGGACAGGTAATAACTTACGTGTTAATTATATGACACATGGCCTCTACAACAGCGCGCCAGATTGTGGATTATGTTTGTGGAATTGCCGGGTGTTATAGACCATTCCGTTCATGCGCAAATGGAGGATTGTTATTATAGTTTCTGGTGCTCATTTAAAAACCACAGTTCAAGAAAATCTTGCTTATACAGAAGCTTACAATAATCTAGAGATTTTGTACCGGGAGTAGCAGAGATTGTTATGGATAGTTCGGGGTTATCTCACACTCGGTTTTCTGCATGTGGGAGTTTCAGATTTGTTTTGATTGCATGACGAGTTATTATATGCTGTGGTTCGTGTAATCAATACTGAGCGCAATCAGGGAGAAACAATTTTGGAGAAAGAGCATGGTGTACTCTCAGTGGCACTTCTCTTCAAAATCCTGTGGGAGAATTATGTTCTTTTGCTCGGTTCTTAGGGATCAATCTTTATTCCTATTACTTCTGAAAGAAATGCGCACGGCCTCATTTAGAATACTAGCATAATTCAAATGCTCTGTTCAGTTTTGGTTTATAGCTTTACAAAAAACTCAAAGGATTTCCTTGTATGTCTCAACTAACATTTACTGGTGAGGCAGATATTCAGAGTTACTCAAATGTGTTGCAAATGATGATCTCCAAGAAGTATATGCGATTTGAGGACTGTGTCAAGATTGTCCAGGATCTAAATTTTACGTTGGAGCAGGTTCTGAGGGTATCTCATGAGGAAATAGGAAAGCTCGACTGTTGCATAAAGAGGCAATAAAGCCTTATGATCCTGGGGATGGAATGCAAACAAGCATCAATAGTCAACGGGTTAGTCCTTTGAAGAGAAAAAGTCTTTCTCAGGAGAACACTTTAAATTTGGTAATATGGAAGTTCAATTGAAAAACCATCCGCTCAGAAGGATAGTTTTTGTGAAGGTGCTGGAAAAGATTTGGATTTCTATAAGTATAACCAAGTTGTGAGAGAAGCATGGTGAGAATTAGGAATGATCATGTGGAGCTGTTATACAGACTTTTCCAAGGTTTTATATTTGAGGAATGCGTATTATTGATATTGTGAAAAGATTTCAGAAATTAAGTTTGGAAGCATTCATCAAGGTTGTTTGAGCCATTTAATTAGCAAGTTTTTGTTTTTCTTGGGTAACAAGTACTTTCGGGAAAACAGATAGCTCTAGTTATAATGCTGCAGTGACAAGCACATCTAGTTGGGGCAGAGTGAAGACCAGAAATGTGAACAGAAGAATGATGGCATTGAATGGAGACAACCATTGAAGCTTCAAGGATTCTGAATCTTTCAAACAGCAAACACTTTAGTGAATCTTATGGGAAAGATTTTGTCTACATTACCAATAATTGGTATACATCTTTTCTTCCTGGTTAATCAAAGACAACTAAATTTATTGATGGAGATTGTGTTTTCTTTTAATCACACAGCAGTTTCGTAGCGCGCTACGAAACTGCTGTAGGTGATGATTTTAAAAGCACAGAGCAGCTAGTGTGATACCGTGAGCAGGAGATAAGGAAGAGAAACACTTGTTTATCAATACCATCTACAGCACAATCAGAAACATGTCAGCATTCCATACCTGAGGCTATTAAAAGACTTGGGAACATGTTGCTACACTTTAGGAAAATGTTGGGAGACAAAAGCCGTGAAAACAGAGCACCTTCTTTAGTTAATTAATGAAGCCATCTACGTGACTGGAATCCAAGGCCAACTTATTTAATGTACTTTCCTTCAGTCATCTCAACTCAAGTAGCAAAAGGACATGTGTCAAGAGCCAGAAAAGCATCAAGCATACGAGGAGAAAGGAATTAATGTTTTAGTTTGATTAGGATTGTGTGCAATTACATTTCAGCAGTTTGTAATTAATGCATTAGTTAGTAGCATGTAGGAATAGTTAATAGCCACCTTCGAGGCTCCCCTCATGCTGGAGGAGGAAGCTCGAGGTGTTTTAGTTTGCTTGCCTATATATGGGCCAAGGTTAGATGTAAAAGAGGTTGGATATTTTGGAGACTGTTTTGGCTTATATGAAAAGAGAGTTTTAGTAATACAGAAGACTGTTTTTCTTCTCAGGATTCACAATGGATCTTCTTGTTCAAATGTGTGATGGTATAGTTTCTTTAATGTTCTTTTACAGTTTGGTAAATGCATAATCACTCAGAACTCATGGATCATGCTCTGACTTCCTGTATGCCTTTGCAAACTGTGGTTTCATGTAAGTTATGTTTGAATATTTAGATGTAAAGTGCCCTGACTTCTATGAAAGATAGTGTTGTTGTTTACTGAGATATGAGTGACTCCATAAGCCCAATGGGAAGCAATTCTGTCCAGCCAGTACATTTTCATGTGTCTTGTAAGAGTTAGCCATCTTGTTCAATATCAATAACCTATGAGAGAGCCCTCTCTGATTAGGAAGGCTAATTCCTAATCTAAAGTATGGTCTGAAACAGTTACATGAGACCTGGCTTGGTTGCAGTCCCTAGTACTCGTTTTGTGATAACACTCTCTATGGTAACATTGTCTTTGCTTGGGTTAACCATCGGTTTGCCCGTATGGTTATTTTTAACCTCAGTGGTCTCGAGTGTCATAACTCCTGTTCCACCATCTACTTTGTCCGAACCACGACACGATGATTCCAAGGTTGAGCCTTCGTCTTCTTCCCCTATTTCTTCCTCCTCCTCTCCTCCTTCACCTGGTGAAAGTTTCACATCTAGTAACCAGGAGACTAAGAAGAAGAAGAAGTCCGATAAATGCAAGGCCACCTGTGCAGTTACTACTCCGAGTACATCTCAGTTCGAACCACCTTTTGCTCCTCCATGGAAGGTTAAGTTTCCTTGTAAATTGTGCAAGGGTGACCATCTTCTTCGTGATTGTCCTGGCATTCCTATGATCTTAGAAGTATGGTCTCACGATTCAGCTCGTCCCTCATCATCCTATGAAGCTCATGGCGATGCTACCCTATCAACTGGCAATGATAAGAAGAAAGGGAATATTCAATTTCCCTATAGGCTATGTGAAGGCAACCATCCCCTTCACCTTTGTCCGCTTATGGATAAAGCTTCCACCGTTTTGGAAAGTCTTACAGCTTCTTCACCCCAACTTCCCATTGGTTATCAGAGGCTCTCTTCAGACCCTCTCCCGATTGACAACGAGATTGACTTAGATTCTTCTCTTGTCTGTCCTCCTCATTCCAAGCCTGGCTATGCTAAGCCTGTTCCAGACCAACCATGGTCGGGGAGAGTGTCAACTTAGGTTCACCACTTGTTGATCACTCTATTTCGAAAGAGTGTCAT
The DNA here is from genome assembly GCA_031772625.1 of Pinus tabuliformis. Classification (NCBI taxonomy): domain Eukaryota; kingdom Viridiplantae; phylum Streptophyta; class Pinopsida; order Pinales; family Pinaceae; genus Pinus; species Pinus tabuliformis. The sequence goes on from CM062809.1 coordinate 1,115,816,410, forward strand.
TCTCATGTTCTTCTTGTCTCATCAAATTATCCTGAGTCTGAGAACGACCCTCCTATCCTTGCTGATCACGAGAGTCCTTCTTCAGTTCTTGTTGGGCAAGGGGGCAATCATACGATTCCCCCACCAAGTAGTTCAGTCATTTCCTTCGACTGGAGTCATTTGAATACATTTCACCTTCCATCCCATGTGCCTTTCGAGATTACAGTACATGCCTATGATAAGGCAATACCTGGCATTGTCTTGGATGAGGGTGCATCTATCAATCTTATGCCTTCCACTACTTGGCAAGCTTTGGGCTCCCCACAGCTTGTGCCAGTCACACAAAATCTGTTGGCATTCGACGGAGGAACCAATCAACCTTTAGGGATCCTCCTAAAGCTTCCTGTTACTTTTGGGGATAAAACCGTCTATATAGACATCATTTTTGTCCAAGGTGCTTTAGATTTCAGTCTTCTCCTTGGCCGTGACTATGTTTATGCCATGGGGGCCCTCGTCTCTTCACTTTTCCATGTGGTTTTTTTTCCACATGAAAAAATAATGGTGATCGTAGATCAATTATCGTTCTTTAGTTCCCCAGTGCCTCCTGTGCAGCTGTCATCTCCTCTCGGTTCTTGATCGCAAGCAGTGCCTTCCTTGCCACAGGTCAATTATGTGGCTACCCATTCCATCTCTGCCTCTATTGATGATCATGCAGATGGTCTAGTACATCATGTACTTGGGGCATTGGAACCCGATCTATCATTGGTGCATCATGACATGTATTCCTCCCAAAGTGTGTTTCTTCCATCCTGCGAAGACCTCTTGGGAGCCATGTTCTCGTGTGGCCCATGAACAGGAGTTACGAGGATAGTTTGTTCCTGTCTCAACCTCGTTAAAAAATGAAACAAGGGTACAAGGATAGTTTGTTCCTGTGTCAACCTCGTTAAAAAATGAAACAAGGAGTGCCGAGGATAGTTCTTTTCTTGTGTCGACCTCGTTAAAAAATGAAACAAGGTGCCCGAGGATAGTTTCTTGATCTTATGTCAACCTCATTAAAAAATGAAACAAGGGTTATGAGGATAGTTCTTTTACTGTGTCAACCTCATTAAAAAATGAAACAACTCCCTTTCCAAATCGAGTCTTTGATTAAGATCTCGTAAAATCCAAAGTCAAGTCTTTCCAAGATCTCGAAAGTGAACCTTCATTCCATCCACCTCGTTGAATGCAATGAAGCTTGGGGGGCATGTACCTCGATTTGCATTATTATGCTGGGGGCATGCGAACTTTTAACAAGCATAGTTTTTCATTTCAAGCTTTTGTAAACATGAAACCGAATCCAAGTAGAGTTCTCCATGGTTCAAGCTTGTGTAAAAATGAACCCATAACTGATTTACACCTCGTGATTGCCGTTTTTATCTGCTAAATTCTGCTAGATGAGCCTTGGTTGTTTCATTCCATCGCCACCATCTCTTTGGCTAATCATATGCTTTCACTTGGTTGTTTATCCTTTCTTGAGGAACTGTAGCGATGAGTGGTTTTATTAGCCAGCCTCTTGACCATTACATGTTTTGAGTAGTTCCACCATTGTCGGAACCAGTTGCTACCCTTTATACCACTCGTTCCTCCAGGACGAGTCTCCTTTAAGCTCTTTTCTGACTCGTAAAAGATGAAAAGATTGCCGAGTATTTTTCCCTTTTTGACTCGTTAAAGAGAATATAAATGGAGGTCTACTTTCAGCTCTTTTCCGACCGTTTAAAGACGAAAAGATTGCCAAGTTTTTCCTTTTTTGACTCGTTAAACGGAATTAAAAAGGCGGTCCACTTTAAGCTCTTTTCCGACCGTGTAAACACGAAAAGATTGTTGGGCCTTTGTCATTTCAAGCTCGTTATTGGTTACGAAACGATGTGATTTCGATCGCTTTTCTACTTTTTTGGGTCGAAGTCACTAATCACGAAAAGTACTCCTCGATCGTAATGGTTGGCCAGTTACTTCAAGTCTCGTTTTATACTTTTTCGGGCTCGAGAGACACAAATCTATGAAAAAGTGCCCCCTTGGAGTTTTCTTTTCCATGTCTTTTTCAAACTCTCTAAACATGAAAAATACTCCAAGTTATACCTATGTCAGACTCGTTAAACCTTGACGACATTGGACTCGTCACCATGACGAGACTCAAGCTTCTCCTTCCTATGGCTCGTTAAACCATTACTAGGTTGGATTCGACCAACGGTCGAACTTTCTTTACAAGCATATGATATCCCCTTCAAGCATGTTTTCAAAAATGATAAGGGTATTCGCCAACAATGGTGGGGGAAATTTGGAAATCATCATTGGTAGATAGTCACTCTTGAACATCGACACTTCTGCTTCTTGTCGGGTTGGGACATCCATACATCATCAGTTTGGCCTGCCGTGGGTTTGGGTTGTCATTTAGCCTCATCCATCTGATTCACGCCATTTCCATCGTGCCTCTGATCCCTTGGTATCTAAATGCTACCACCCTCCTGAGTCGTGTTGCCGACATGTTCAAGAGTATAATCCTTCTGTAGTTTACATCCTTGCCTTCTCCTCTGATACTCTGTTTCGCCATCTACTGCTTGTTCCTTATCTCGTGCCGTTGATGGGGGAAACATTATGGCCCTCATATGATGGGTCGTCTCTTATCGACATCAGCTCATTATCCAGGAGGTTGATCTAGAGATCCCCTTTGGTACCTTAGATCTTGCATGCCTTAGTGGCAAGTTCTTCACACCCGACGGTCGACTTTCATCATTGGTTGTCGATTGGGTGATTCCACGAGTGTTCGACTGCAGCTCCTTTTTCACACTTCATGGATTGTGCTAGATAGTACCTTGAGAACCATTGGCATTATTGGTGGTTTCTCTCGCGCTTGTTAATGGTTTTCATCATTGATCGGTACTCAAGCGATGTTGTATCATGCTCGACCTCATCACATCTATTCGCATGTTAGAATTTGTACTATGATCGGTTGGGTTGAAGACCCCAAACTCAGATTACATATATTCGGGCTGCGTGGATTGGTTTATGATTACATGACTCACTGATGGATGGCTGCGACCATACATGAGTCTTCATGGATGGCTGCGACCATACCTTTATCTTTATCATGGTCTCATTAGTTGGATGGCTGCGTCCATACCATAGACCTATTTTGTATGTCTTTTGGATGGTTGCGCCCATGCCTAGACTACATGTATTTCATCATCAGAGATATCAGTTGTACTTGCGTGCAGGTTCTTCCCGATGGTGTTCCATCTCAGTCAGTTTCGTAAAGCATTTCACCCCTCCCACTCTCTCGAGCTTCATACTCTAGGGGGCATCTGTTACACAGTAATTTGTCAGTGTCCTCACTCCAGTCCTCCTACCGTTTCATGTGACCAAGTCAAACATGCTCATATTAGACAAATGCTCTCTGATGTTGCCAAATGATCCACTTTTGCTAAGTTATCTGCCTCATCGCGACTATGGACTAAATATATGCGCTGAAGGGTGCTCCTAAACAGTGCAGATGCACTGCTAGTACGGAAGTACACTTGATTCCCGCGATGGTTCGATTTCATGTCTCAGTGCGAGGTTGTTTATAATATTTAATGATGATATAACTGGCTACGTTATTCACTAGCGATGTCAGCGCTGAAGACTAGTTAGGCCCCCGTGATGATCCAGATTGGGTGAATTTGTTCCAACAGTCGACCTTGCCTATGACTCCAAACCTGGTTGTTGGCATAGTTTGTATCGCCCTCCTTTCTCTGGCGTGGCTGTTTCGTCATTTGTGCTACCTTCCTTGAAGATAAGCTCGCTCTTCCACCTTTCATGGAGACTCCTCCTATTTAAACTCTCACCATGGCTATGCATTGCTAGTTTTCTGATAGTTGGCTAGTTGAGCAGTGTTGTTAGTGTTTGTGAGTTTGCTAGATAGCTGGTGTGAGTGTGACAAGTGTGGGATTGTTGATAGCTTGTGGAAGGTTGTGAAGTGCCCTTAATCTTGTGTAAAAATTATGAGTGAGAGAGACTTGCATGTTAGGAGATCCATCTTCAAAGAGTGAATGCTTGAAGAACATGCTGGTTGGATCCCTCTGAGGGGGCTTGTGACATCAAGACTTTGGTTGAAAGCTTACTCTTATTTAATTATTAATACAATCAATGATGTTTTCCTATGTCTTGTATGTAATTTACTTGATAGCTCATGACTTCTTGACTTTGTGAGTAAATAGATCATTGTTGTTTTCTAGTTACGTGCTTTGTTGTATTTCCTTTGCATTGTTTCAGGTTGATCACTCATTAGGAGAAGGAAGTAGAAGCTGGAGCAGTGCAACGAAACTCCATCGATCACCAGTTGAGGTAGGCCTCCAACTATCACTGTTTAAGGAAAGCTATTGTTGATCTGTCCTTGTTTGTGACTAGACCCACTCTAGGGCTAGAGGGGTTGCCTCTGTCCGCAGAGGGAACACTTTCCTACATCACACTACTTGCTTTGCTTTTGTACTTGCTTCTGCTCTTTGTTTTGTTTTTTTTTGTGTGTTTATGTTCGTACGTAATTTTCACATGAAACTGTGTGCGACTCTTGAAACAAGAAGGGTAAAGTACAAGAGGACTTATATAGCTATCAATACTTGGTTATCTATTATCCGGCATCTCTATGTAGAACTTGTTGTCTTTTGTCAATGATACACCAATGGAAAGTACGTTATGTTCGAAGTGAAACTTGATGAAAACACAATGCTCGTGCGCTAACTAGTATCACCTACTATAGTCAGTTGTTTTTGGGTTAACCCTTGTCAACCCAGTCAAGTAGAGTAAGTTGAGGGGGAAAATCTTAACAAGTATGTCAGAGGTATAAAATTCTCTGAAGGAACAACCTCTTCTTCTCTCAATAAGTCGAGATCCATCTTCCACCTCTGAAATGAATAAGTGTTATGCACGGTTATGAAAAGTGAGAATGAAAAAAATGAAAATGTGAAATTTTTTGAAAAATGAAAAATGAATAAGGAGAAAGAAGAGAAAGGATTCCTGCGTAGAGAGGTGATGAAAGTAACTTTGCCGGGGTAATAACCAGGCTCACTGGCAACAAAGCGATGCTTGTGTTCCTACGTGACTCCACCGAGGTACTGTCTAGGCCTGTTGACAGCGGAGCAACACTACAGATGAATCTTAACATCTGACAGTCATATTGCTTGTGTACCAATATACCCCTCATCCCCAATCGAAAAAACTGTGTTGACATGGCTTGGAATGTGTTATGACTGACTAAGGGCATGGAAGGTGCTACATCTTTCAATTAAGCTAGTGTGGAAATCAAGATTATCTTAGAATCGAACAATACTTCCAAAGGATTTAGACTTGCTTTTCACGAAACAAGGTCCATTCAAAGAGCTGGAGTTCTACCAGTGTGTCGCTAAGTGTTGTAGCAGCTACAACTACCCTCCAAAATTTTTCCTTAGCTATATTTTGGAGCCTCCCTACCAAGCATCCTTAACAACATATCTTGCTTTGTCCAAGTACATAAGCTTCAATTGAGTTTTAGTGGGTTACCAAGCTATGTTGGTCAACTTGTTTTTTTCCCACCTGCAGGCTAACATTGCGCACTTAACCATTTTCTAGTTAAGGTGCTCACCTAGAAAATTGCACAATTCTGGAGGGGAACCAGCCTTCCATCTAGAAATTGTACAATCTAGATGGGCTCCAAAAAATCCACAGTCCATCCAAGAAACCTTCCCTTTGAAAACTGCACAATCCATCCCAACACTAGGCTTCAACTTAGAAAATATGCAATTCTGACTGAAAGCCATGGATTTAGTCTAGAAATTGCACAATGTAAGAGGGACAACTAGCCTTTCTCATCCTAGAAACTATGCAATTGTATTTCCCAGGCTTTCATACTATTGCATGTGCTTTCAGGTTGACCAGTCCCCCCTAAGACTAAGAAATCCTGATTTTCATGCATGTACTTCTTTTCCCAAATAAACAAAAAATAAAAAAGAAAAAAAACCATCCCTAGATTCTAGGGATCTATTTTTAGCAGTTGGAGGTTACATGCAAGACTATTTTAGAAACCTCCGGCCAAGTGTTGCTTTTTCCTAGATTTGTGACATGCATGTCATAAGCCTTATCCTTATCAAAATTATTTATTCGATGCTACAAAGCTCATTCCTTACATTGATCTTGGAGCTCTAACATCCCACATTGCATCTAGGAGCATTTGACACATTCAACTCAAATTTTTCTGGTTAAGTATGCTTTTCATGTCTTTTGCTACTTTTCTGTCGCTTTTTGTATTTCAATTTGTGTGAAGGATGTTTTCTTGGTTTTGTTGAACATTTTCTATTGTTTTAATGCATGTTAGCTTGTATAAGCGTTGTTTTAAGTTTTTCATTGCATCTCACTACTATCACATGCATGACACTATTTCTGCACTGATGGTCAATTTTGTGGTGAATCGCTTCACACACATGCTTGTTCTCCTAGCCTCCCGATGAAAATTGCACAGTATTCCTAGTTATTCACCCAGGTATGTTGAATGTTAGTCCTCAAATTTGTTTTAGTTTTCAACTGACAGATTTCTTGCCATGACTATTTCCATGTCTTTAGCTAGCGCACATGTTTTTCTGTCTCTCAGCAGTATAGGTTCAATGGCCTCCAAGAGAGCAGGGTCAAAGGACATCGTTGGAAGTGCAACTGGAGATGCAGTTGAGCAACTGTTTATGAGGTTGCCTATCCATGAAGACACCAAGCTGTTCATAGACAAAGATATCAAGATGAAATGGTAGGATATCAATGACACCTTCTCAGGCACATTTGAGGAAGACGTGGAAGACTGCAGGGTGTATGTCAACATTCACAAGTATGGCTTGTACTGGATTGCATGCAGATATCCTGCATTTCCATGCGTGGACATGATCCACTGGATTGTCTCGCATACTGATCCCAAGAAAATGGTATTGAGCAGTGCAGTGGAACATAGCTTGCTACCTTCAGGGAGAAGGAATTTCAGGAGATTTATCACTTGCCATAGCCGGTGTTCACAATGGAGAAGCCCATTAGCAGACCAAAAGCAACGCAAACTCAAGAGATATTTTGAAGAGATGGGCAAAATAGCTAGCCAAGTTCAGGACAACACCCAGCCAGGTTTATAAGATGAATATACTGCGGAAGGCATAACAACACTCGTTCGTCTTTGCATGGTACTTGTACAACCAAGAGAGCAGATAGACCTTCCCATAGAGTTGAGTGATTGTATTGGACCAATTGGCTAGTGAAGGAAGAATTTGAAACTAGCCTAACATGTTTGCTCTTAGGTTGAAGGAATACATGACAGAAGCCTGACATCCACCCAAGGGTCAACAAGTGGAGACATACATGTCCGCTTACATACTGAATGTAGTCTGTGCTTGTCAGCAGTTCCCACGCTTGGGTTGGGCATGGACACCTTTGGAAACCTCTATGCACACTTATTGCAGATAGTTCTCTGAATGCAGCATCCATGGAGTTATCATACAATTTTTAGACCACTTTGTCACCCCCATGTACAAAATGATATTTGAGAAGAATCTATCATGCATGTTGTAGGCAATGATGGAGGCATTGATCGACATAGCACATTGGTACGCCTCACCCCTTGGCACCTTCATATGCATGTACAACGTGAAGAAGGATCTGCATATTTTAACGAAGTTTTCCATGGATAAACTCGTCATGTAAGAGGTTTCATATCACATATCGATAGGGCTGTTAGATAGACTGCACAGGAAGAAGAAGGCACCTTGGCCCACTCTTCCTTTGTGGATCGAGTTGTATGAGATTCAAAATCTCAAGCATGCTGAGGCTGAGAGAGAGGAGTTCAAGAGATTCACCTTTAGCACCAGAAGTTTCAATCCATATGACTTGTATTGCTTGGTGAAGGACCACTATGCGAGAGTGCAATTTCCTTGGATCCACGGGGCATGTCATTGGCCCAAGGAAGACCCATGGCTGTTATCGCTTCTTAAGGCTTAATCAACCAATCAAAATGGCTATAGAGTTGTTAGCAAAGTAGATGGAAGCAACATCTCAGAGAGAAACATGATCAACATCAACAGAGGGTAGCATACCTGCGCGTGACAAAGGCAAAAGAAAGGTTGCTGACAATGCAAAGACAGAGCAAAGCGGCAAGTTCAAAGCACATCCACTAGTTATGAAAGTAGCTTTGGAGAGTGAGGCTAAGAGGCGACAACACAACAAGAGGATCACGCAAAGGCTAGGAGAGAAATAGAGGATGGAGGAAACATAAAAGGAGTTGAAGCGACAACTCAAGAAAGAATAGCAGCTGTGCAAAAGAGAGAAGGAAGCGCAATAGGAACATGTACAATAGGAGGTGTAACATGTGTAGATTGATGAAACTGTGCCCATACAGTTTATAGAATCATTTGAGTAGCTGGCACAAAGCAAAAAAGGTGAGCAGTTGTAGTAGTAGGACTTAGCTCAAGAGATTGAACAAATGATAGAGCAGATGAACACGAATATGGTTCAGCCAGAGTCATATCATGATATTTACCTCATGCCTTAGAACCAAGAGCTCACCCCACTTGCTTCATTAGATTCGAAAGCAGAGAAAGTTCCAAGTGATTAAGAAGACACAAAAATCCTTGAAGACAATCTAGAGGCGGATATGCACAACTTACCTTTCGACGAATCACAACACAGGGTTGTGCATTCGCACAGGGTGCCTACTCCAGATGTCCATGTATATTTTGTGCAGTTTGAAGAGTGAGTGATAATGTCCAATGTGCATAAGAATCCAACAACATTAGCCAATGGTACCAGATCATATGCTAAAGCCACCAGCTTGAGTGTGCGAGTCTTGATAGCTAAGGATGAGCGCATGGCTAAGGAGTTACAAGTGGTCAAGTAGGGAGGAAAACATGTAACATCATTCGCCAGAGGAGAGTTGAAGAGAGTGATACTAGATGAAGTATCATCCCTCAAGGGAGTCATGCAGATGTTGTATTCTAGATTTGTCATTATGCATAAGTTAGTTGTCCATCTCAATGGTTGGTAGCAATGCTGTGCTAGGAGGGCACACATCTTGTCAAATATGCACACTGCTATCATTTTCATGTAAACATGGACATTGAGGTACAAAGGAGCCCCATTAAATTTTCCAAAGATGATGAAGCCAAAGGCGGTAGAGTTGAAAGCAAGCATCCGGAGTCAGATATGAAACTATGAGGAACTCACGTAGCTCATCACCAGTTTGTAGGCTTCACATGCATAGGTATTCAAAAGCATGGATGTCATTTTGCACATGCACACGATCCCATCCATTCGCACACTCATCGTGGCAAAGTCAAAGAACTACGTCTGACTGGAGATGGACATGTACTTTGATGAGTTGATGTGTGTAGCCACCAGCATAGATTTGGAGATCAACACAGACACTATGCATCAATATATTGCTAGTCTGACTGCACTCAAAGCTATGTTGCACATGTTATCAGACGAGTTGGACATAGGTTCCAAACCAGTGTATACAGATGCAGCCAAGGCAAGAGTGTGCTTTCAAAATGATGTCACCATTGAACATGCGGACACCACAACATAATACCAAGCTTGGCATTAGTTTGCCACCATCGATCATCATGAGGATGTCGAAGAGTTGGTCTTCCCACAACTGTTCGAGTCTTAGTAATGTCTTGCATGAATTAGTCAAGCCTATTTTGTCTCACATGGGTACATGTGCAGATTGTAATGTAACATCTTGTAAAAGTGAAAGACCAAGTGTTGATAGTAGAATTTAACAATCATGAAGTAGTTGAAGAGTCATGAGGGTAGGTGAAGAGTCACAAAGGGGAATGTCAAGGGTCACCCCACCCTTTGCTATTTATAGAACCTCATAACTCATTGTAGAGGCTTTTGGGAGCCAAGATTCCTATAGGTTTATCCTAGAGAAAGCTTAGAGTGTATTGTAATGAGCCTTGACTTCTCCACAGTGCATAGCTAGTATATCTCTTAGCAGGATTAGGTGACAATGACTATAACATTCCGCTATTGAGGCTAGTGGTTGGTCATAGTTGTATGTATGATTGGATCTTTCACTTTCTTAATATAACAAAACCAACACATTCATGCATATGTTGTTATTGTATTTCAGCTATCTTGGTTACTCTATTAATATATGTAATTGTTGTTTACGCATGTATGTATGTATGTATGTATGTATGTATATATATATATATATATATATATATATATATATATATATATATATATATATGTATATGTTTGTATGAATCTTATTGAGATGTGATGTTGGTTTAACCATCACTTTGGATCATTAGCTAACCTTATTTCTAGCTTGTGATGTATCTCTCTCGTGTGTTCCCTTTCAAGCTGCGTGCTATCACAGGTTTCTAAGGGGCTTACTCATACCCCATTACGTGTGTTAGAGCCATTCATGCACCTTCCTTGACTTGCTACGCATGTCACACCCTTGCTACCAAGAAGGACATATTACTCACCTCTGTGCGCAAACGCAGTCAAGGCGATACTGTACTACCCACTGCTGAGACTCCTACACCAAACGATCTGAGGTCTAGTTGGGACTTCTTACCGGGGAGATCCCCTGACATGTTGGAGGGTCCAACTTCGTCAACATGTTTATATAGATATTTTCTCACCAGAATAAGTGCCCTTTGGGACAGGCCAACATTAGCTATTAAGAGGGAGATTTCAAATTTAAATTTAAATTATATATATATATATATATATATATTTTTTTTTTTTCTTTTAATATTTACTTTCTCAAAACAGTATTCTTCATTGACCATAGTACTTACAATTTGGGGCTTAGGGTTTCCCTTAGGTGAAATTTGTCCCCACGCTGTCAAATTTCAACACTCCCTCTCAGCTAGGGAGGAATTTCCATTTGCATAAGAAATCCCAACTTAGATTACATGACTTGATATAAGAGGGAAAGTAACGCATCATATTTACATCTCATCTCATAGAAGAAGAATAATGCATAATTAAAGGTATGGGAGATCAATCCTCAAATCCTAATGGCATCGAAGACATATCTCATAGCTATATCAATAAGATTCCCTTCTCATCATATCTCAACATAACTTGATTCCTTTGGTCATTAACTGAATAATCTCGATCCAATAGAAGAAGAAGAAGAAGAAGAAGAATCATAGGTGAGATCTAGCTATCACCCTATTAATTCAATCATCATTATAGGGGAGCATCCGACTTCCACCCTGTATCCAACAATAAGTTCGGTCATTTTGAAGTAGAATCATCATCATCATCAAGTTATATCTTGTCTCGGCTCATCTCTTCCCATGTCCATTTGTTGAACAATCTTAAATATAAATAAGAAGAACCATCCCAAGGGAGCTTCGACTACCATATTGAATCCAATACCAAGAATCTGCTCAGGAAAAAGGCTAAGAAACCAATTTCTCAACCAATAAGGCTAAGAAACCACAACTTAGAAGAATCATCATCAGAGAGCCTTCATTACTGTCCTAGAGAATCACCAATGAGGAGCCTCTGATATCACCCCAGGAGAATCGCCACTAGGGAGCCTTTGATACAACCCTAGGAGAATCGCCATCACGGAGCCTTTTCTACCACCCCAGGAGAATCGCCATCAGGGAGCCTTTTATACCACCCAAAAACATCATCATTGGGGAGCATCTGCTACCACTAAGAATCCATAGAAAATAGGAGGGATGCCACTTACCTTATGAGGTAAGGATTGTGCCTATCCTACTACTTGGTGACAATAGGAGGGATACAACTCACCATAAATGGTAAGGATCATGCATATCCTATTGTATGTCGATCTTCCCAACTTGGCCCTCAAGAGTCAGTGGTATAACACCCACATCCACTACCTTGGGAGGAGAGACACACTTACCATGAGTGGTAAGGATTAGCCATAACCCAAGACAATTAAGGGAGATACACACTTACCATGCAAGGTAAGGATCAGAAGTGCTAAAGTCACCTCTCAACTCATTCACCATATGGGGAGGAACAATCCCAACAAGCCTAGGTTGTGGGTAGGCTACATACTAGGGTAAACTTGGCAGGGGGAGATACACACTTACCATGAGGTAAGGAACATACACAACCATGAGATGACAATAGGGGAGATACACAATGATCATAAGGTAAGGATTAGACACACCTATTGTCCACAAGTTCCCTTAACCCTAGGAGCTCAAACTACTCTAGTCCTCACCCTCGTAGCTCAATAGGGTTAAAGAGCATGCTTAGTGATATTGATCAACTGTGACACTTTCCTAGGAGGGTCACATCCATCAATCCAAGCTTCTATTTAAAGATCACATCACAGTTCTCATATCCGGTACCAACTCAAACAACTCACTAAAGAGTTAAACCATATTTCCTTATGCAATACTTTCAAGAAATAGTCTTATGTTTTCCCATTCATACAGGACATCAAATAAAATATTATTTTAGAGAAAATACGTATCATAAAGGAATAATGCCATTTTCATACTTTCTCCCTCTCACACAGGGAGGAAACAACCACAAGACTAAGCTTGTCTCATATTGTAACATTCTCTCATTCTTTTTCCCAACTATATATATGTTTATACTCTATTTAGCTCAAGGTGGATCAATTCAGGGATGCATAAGATCTAGCAAAAACCATCAATGCAATCCATCATGCTTGTTTTTGCAATACACTTCCTCTCATAATGAAGTCCTTTTCTACAAGAAGTGGATCCTGAAACAACTTGGTGTAAACCAGTCCTATCAATAATAAATTGTTAGCACATGATATTAAAAGACATACCTTAAACAACATAAAAAGATCATCTATTCAGGTCCAAACAACTTGTTTCATCCTACAATCTTGGGTGAACTATTTATCCACCACAAATAATAATAGGTGCTAGGATCTCATTAAGGGTTTCTCCCTCTGAATGGGAAGTCTCTACAATAATCATCAATCTTGTATATCATGTATCATGAATATCGTATATTAGATCACAAAATCAAACTATATTAGGTATCTATATATATATATATCTATATATATATATATATATATATATATATATATATATATATATATTGATGGATGTTTGATAACATGTGCATATGTGATAGTGAAGCAATTGATGATGACTTGTCATAACTATGAATATGAGAACCTACTTCTCATTTATATATTCATAGTTATGACAAGTCATCATCAGCTGCTTCACTGTCACATATGTACATGTTATCAAACATCCATCAAAGGTTAATGGTCAGAACATCACCTCTTTATGACATTAGACTAACATTTTCATCAAAGTCCTAACATCATCAAGTCAAGTCATCATAACAGTTATAGTTTATCAAAGCCTTATTAAGATCAATAAGATAGTTAGTTGATCATGAGTATCCATCATACAACCATACTATTACCATATTTTTTACAAGAATTATCAATAGTATCAAGTTAGCATATATCAAAGTCAAGACCAAATATCAAGGGAATTATAAAGTTAAACAATATATCATATGTACTAGGAGCATATGTGCTCAAGGTGATATTCTTATCATACCTCAGGGCTTAATATTGTAACCAAATCAAAAAAATTATGTTATGTTGTACATACCTCATAATATTTGGATACATTAGCCACTTGTAGCACTCAATTAACATATATACTTTGTTATCTTGCATATGTCTAGAATTCTTTTTACTAGTTCACAAAATAAATTTGCATTAGTTTCCTTTTCCTATTCTAGTTCTTGTTTTTAATCCAACTTTTTATTCTTCCTGCACTAGCATCTAGATCATCCTCAAAAGGGATCTGCTTATCATATCTTCATCAATAATTTAGAAGTATTCAAATACTCAAATATTCATGCAGGAAGGATCAAAACAATAAATCTAAATAGGAGAATTGTCATAAAGAAATAAGTTTAGAAGGTGCTTATATTTAATGAGAGGTGATCAACTCCCTCTTGAACCAACCTTTAATATTCATTACTTTCCATAATCCATATATCACATTTATTAGCAACCCAACTGAGACTAGTTCATATAGGGTTACACTTAATCTATCAGAGGTGTTGAAATAACTTCTTACTAATCATACTATGGCTTCAATACTTGTAGAGCTCAAGCCTTTATCATATCTAGGTTCTTCTTCCAACCACACTTTAGGGGTCTCTTCCAAACCCTAACCTCATGTTATCCATCAAACCCTAATAACCATATTGCTTAGGGTTTTCTTTAAACCCTAGTCTTTGCCATCTTCACTTGCTTCCATCAATGATGTCTTCATAGGGGTGATCAAAAATACTTTTCTTCAACCCAACTCTGATTCCATGTTAATGTTTTCTTAGGGACATATTGTTCTTTTCTTTAGATAATTGCATTTATAAAATTTACAACAATTACATGTTGCATTCCCCCAATTATATCATATCATCATAACAAAAATAAAAATTATGTAGAAAGAATAATACCATTTATAGTGCAACAAAACAGAAATGAACAACAAAATAAAAGTACACACAAATAGAGACACCATAATTTGGTCGAAGATTGGGGAAAAACGCTACAAGGGGGAAAACCGCCACAAGGGGGAAAACCTAGAGTTTAATTCTTCTTCTTCTATTAGATATTCATGTATGTTCAACTGAGATACAAAGTACATCCATAATAATATATATCAACCATGCCATACAAGCCAGATCACTGAGAAGGCTTCCCTAGGCCATACGAACCACTCTCACCTAGCCCACCCTGGGCCATGCTAAACATTGTCACCTGAGCCACCTTGGGTTATGCTAATCGTTGTAACATGGGCCACCTTGGGCCATGCCAACCAATATCACCAAGGCCACCCTAGGCCTTGCAAACCGTTGTTACTTGGGCCACCATGGGCCATTCCAACCATTGTCACTTGGGCCACCCTCGGTCATGCAAACCACTATCACCTGAGTCACCCTAGGCTATGCCAATCGTTGTCACCTATACCACCCTTGGCCATGCCAACCATTGTTACTTGGGCCACCATGGGCCATGCTAACCACTGTGTCAAGACCAACATACACACCAGTGTTGAAATCAACATATATAAAAACGTTGAGACCAATCTATCTATTAGATTCGAAACCAATTTATATACAATAGAGGACTATGCCATACATATGTAGTGAAGAATTGAGATGTCAATAGAGGAATTGAAGTGACATATATAATTGTAACTATAGAGGAACTATACATATATTCGTTGAAGAACAATACATCTAACTTTAGAGGAACCATAGATATGATGCCATATTTAATTCAAAGAATATATAATGTAGAGGATGTGAGACTAGAACCAAAGACGTGAAATTAGTCGTTAGAGTGATATTATATACAATAATTATACTATACCAAAGTGGTGAGTTCATTGTAATAAGGCAGAATACCATAAGCCATTTAAGAGTCTTGAAGCCTCACGGAAGTCATAAGAGTGAGATCATATCCATCATATCTATTATAGTACGACTCCATTTACAATGAGATGATGAAATTTTCTATGTGAAGTCATTACATATATATATATACCAAACATAATGCAAAGATATGAAATTCTTTAGACATGTGAGAGGATATGAGAGAGTCTTATGTTATTTCAGAGATGCGAAAGACCTGCCATCAAGAGACTTGCCATGTGAGACACCTGTGCCATCGAGCGCAACTCTTGCAAATAATTTCAAAGAAGAGACAGATCCAAATCTTAGAACTAAAATTGAGACAAAAGAGGTGCGATTGGAGATCAACTAAATAGGGTTATATATATATATATATATATATATATATATATATATCTATCTATATATATATATATATATATTATTTTGAGCAAGAAAATATTAAAAATATATATATATATATATATATATATATATATATATATATATATATAGAGAGAGAGAGAGAGAGAGAGAGAGAGAGAGAGAGAGAGAGAGAGAGAGAGAGAGATAGATATATATATTTCTTTTAATATTTTCTTGCTCAAAATAATATTCTTCATTGAAAGTAGGGCATCCAATTTGGGGCTTAGTGTTTCCCTTAGGGGAAATTCTTCTCGATAGTTCCAAATTTCAACAACCAAGTGCTTGTTCATTATGTCTTGGTTCTTTGGAGAGATACCCAATATTACTGTCATCTTCCTAAATTAAGTCTCATACTCTTTTACACTCTACCCTTGTCTCTATCTTAAGTAGTGCCACCACATCCACTAGACCTCTATATAACCACTAGGGTAGAATTAATGGTTAGATTTAGTCATTAGAGAATCCCTCTCCAGTCTCAAGGTTTCCCTATGGATCTCCCACTAGCTAGAGCATGGCTCTCTAGTTTCAAATGGCCAAAATAAAATTTGTGTTCTTCCTCTATGTGATGAATGTTAAATTAAATTTCTGACTACTACAACTAATTATTTAATTTCAAAGTGTCAACATCACTTTGATATGACTTGATGTCAACTAAATAGGGTTTATATATATATCTATATATATATATAGATATAGATATTCTTCATTGAAAGTAGGGCTTCCAATTTGGGGCTTAGTGTTTCCCTTAGGGGAAATTCTTCCCGACAGTTCCATATTTCAACAACCAAATGCTTGTTCATTATGTCTCAGTTCTTTGGAGAGATACCCAATATTACTGTCATCTTCCTAAATTAAGCCTCATACTCTTTTACACTCTACCCTTGTCTCTAGCTGAAGTAGTGCCACCACATCCACTAGACCTCTATATAACCACTAGTGTACAATTAATGCTTAGACTTAGTCATTAGAGAATCCCTCTCTAGTCTCAGGGTTTCCCTATGGATCTCCCACTAGCTAGAGCATGGCTCTCTAGTTTCAAATGGCCAAAATAAAATTTGTGTTCTTCCTCTATGTGATTAATGTTAAATTAAATTTTTGACTACTACAACTAATTATTTAATTTCAAAGTGTCAACATCACTTTGATATGACTTGATGTCAACCTTCACTTCTATCTTGAATAAGAACTACGAATGGTGCACGAAACTTGAACTAGGCTATTCTGTTCAGGGTGCTTTCCTAGACTCTCTCTTTGGTTCTTTCTAATCCCCTAATTTTCCATCTAACATGATCTATAAACTATGGTGGATATTCCACTGGATAGTCCGTCACAACAAATTTGATAACTTATAATTTAAAAAATCCAAACTATACACTATGTGAGTTTATTTCTCTTTAAATTTATAGATGTGTATGAAAATTATAATTATGCAGAAAATAGGGAACAACTAAACAAAACTTACAACTATTATTTGACACAAGATATAACTTAGGAAACCTATTAAGGAGAAAACCTAGTTGGAAGGTGAGGCCGCTCTACCCACTTTATCTCAATAGAAAATGGTTTTGAGTACAAAGAAGTAAGGCCTATTTCCCATGGGCTACTATAATGCACAAATCCTCTTTTTGTGCTCTATCCCTATCCCTATCAGCTACTTTTCTCATTTATGGAACAAAATGCACCAGAAAATAATGGAACCCCTTTTCATCTCAGGAGTTGACAAGGAAGATGACATCAACATGATGTGACTGTACAATGGACACGTGGTAGTTTGATTCCACATTTTTGGTGGCCTAATGGGGAAAATACATGTGACACATGTCACCATTTAGGAAGCACCACATGGAAAGATGATGACAACATGATTTCATATTAGAGGTCGACATCTTGGAGGTTGGAGTTTTCATAACTCTTGTCTAATTGATTTATAGAAAAGTTCTGATCCAATCAAGAGGCTCTGATGTGGATTGAAACATGGTCATGGGCGATCCAAATGACCTAAGGTGCAAAGAAGATGCTGTGAGTATTTCTGAGGTCAGAATTTTGGAACTCCTTCGAAATTGAATTATGAAGGAAGTCTCGATAAAGGAGCTCCGATATGTTGATGCTTGGACGAGAAGATAAAGGAACCAAGGGTGGAAGAGAAAATTACATAGGGAGATAGGCCCCCGATAGGATTTGAAGGCCTCAACACCTAAAATTTAAGCCGATGATCACCGTACCTAGTCCCATGGAGGAAAACAGTAAAGGGCTAAGTAGAGGGAGCTAGAATTAATCAAGGCTATGCAATTTCGTAAGGTATGTTCAATAAAATTTACGATATGTAGGGGCTCTGATATAACACTGATGTGGTATGAGAAGCTATCGATCACAACTTTCGATCCCATGATGAAAGAGCAAGTGATAAGGGTTAAGCTCCAAGGGGCTAAAGACATCGACAATGTGAGATTTCTAAATGTTCTTTTAATATGAGTTACGATGAGTTATGGCTCCAATACACCTGTATAGAGTGTTAAAGGATGAATGAGTTGGAAGCTACTGAGTAAATGTGTGCAGAGAAGTTGGTTGATGGAGTTAATGGAAACTTCATAAATAACTTGGTCAAGGAAACAAGGACCATGATTCTCAGGGAAGAAATGTTGGGCTAGTCTTGATGTTGGAAGAAAGTCATCTCCTATTTCCATGCACGTCTTATAGAATTAAATTAGGAAAATAGAAACCATTCCAAAGTATAGTCAAGATCTACGAGCATTTAAAAAGCATGGGGAACCTCTTTGGAGTGCGTAGGTGGACTAAGATTAAATTATTAGCATGAAGATCACACAGAGTGTTGGTGAAACACACAGGAGCCCATTCTCATGTTTAATGCAATGACATAACTCTAGATGCAGACACAACAACAATAGGAGGATCCATAAAGAGGTAAACTCGGGAAGTGTGAAAATATGTAATAGAGGATCAAAACTAGTGATTGCTATCGGGAAAAGTGGGGAAGAGAGTATTGTTTCATGTGCTTAAGATGGAAAACAGAGTGTGTGTGACCTGAGCAACTAGCCTAAGTGTTGAACTGGAGTAGAGTGGTGAAGACAACCTATGGAATAGAAGGTAGAGTGTATACAATAGGGAGCTGCTAGTTGAGGCTAAGAGAGCCTATGAAATAGTAGAGGACCAATAACATAAGAATTTTTTTGTAGTAATATATATTGGTATCTTTCTATATTTTTATGTTCCTCTGTTTTCAATTTGAAAATTTTATGAAAGGTAGAATGGTGGCCAGATGATCCAGGTGGCTCTAGAGAGACACATAGGACAAAGAGGGCTTATGAACGCTCAAAAATCAAAGTGCTTAGAATGACTTCAACATAGGACCAGAGCGTATATCTCCTTGTCCTGATCATGGAGGTGTAAATGGTTCGTCAATCCGAGCTCGTATGAGGAAGAACGAGCCAGTCAAAGTTTTGGTCAAAGTTGGGATGTGGGCCAGGTTTAAGTGTCCTACAATTTGACCGACCTCGGGGCATAAACCTAGCTCCCGAAATTAGTTGAAATTGTGGCCTCGTTAATTTTCCCAATGACCCTTATGTTCTAAAAGTGTAAAAGCAACCCCCACCAGCCCTCCCGCAACCTCCCACAACCATAATCAAAACCATATATATTTTTAGGCTCGACAACCATCACCTTTTTGAACCCTCCAAAGCTCCTCCTCATAAATATTAAAACCCATGTATTAACGGGGGTGGGCATAGGCCACCGCCAGTGGACCCGACCCATGCCCCAACCACCCATATTAAACAAAACCATCACATAGGGTATGGGATGGGGAGGGGTCGAACCCACCTGGCCCACATGGTTGGCCCCCAAGCGGGCGGCCCCAAAAACATATGCGCCCAACTTAAAATGTTAATGCAACCAATAGTAATACGCCAAGCTTAATGCACCAGGTACGGGGGTATGGGGGCAGGCCACCCAATACAGATTCAATCCCCCATTTATAATCTGAATTAGGTTTTTAATTTAAAATTTATATATGGAGCGGCGGGATTTGATCGCCCAACCCCTCCTCAACCAATTCACCTAATTTACCAATGCACCATAATTGCATACATTGGTTAATCCACTGGAGGTAAGTTATATAAAACCATTATATAAACCCATAGGATCGATCGTCTGAATAGCTTCAACAGTTTGACATCTTCTTCTTCAGATGGCCCTTGGTTGTGAGGTATATGATGTGTCCATGTACTTCTTCTTCATGCATTGTGCTGCACATATCCCTTTTGATGTTTGATGCAGAATTTTGTTTCTTACATGTCTTCATGATTCCTTGCTTGATGTGATGTGGAATCTTCTATGTGATGTAATTGCTATCATGATTCGTCATGTTATGTGTTGAGATCCCTTGTTGTATGTTGATAGGATACTCATGATTGTGTTCATGCATGTTTTGCATTGAGATCCCTTTTATGCCATGTTGGCAGGATGCTCATCATGCATGAGTTTTATGTCATACTGATAGGAGTATTTTGATTGAGAGTTACTGTAGTGGAACATCTCTTAGAGCCACTCCTGTGTGAGGGCATTTTTACTTGTATGATATCGACGTCACCTCTATGTACATCATCACTATTGACAACACTTAATGCAGTGGCCTACACCATCTTGTCATCGGGGCCCGAAGATGTAGTCCCTCCTGGATGAACTTTGTTATCAACGGCTTATGTTTTCATGTGTTGATGATTGTCTTGTTCCTCTTCTTTACAACAAGCAGATGTATTCACTCATGTTCTTTTAAAAATGCAATTTAACACATCATGAAAGTAAAAGGTCTTGGAAGGGTCCTTCATCACACCTGGACCTGGATCACCCGAGTAGGTGGTGGGATAAATTCATAAGAGGTTGGTGCCTCTTAGCAAGTAGGTTCTTGCTATCCTAAGGGGGTCAGTGCCTCCTATGAATGGGTGCTCAAAAACAAATTTATGTAATTAAATAGGTTCTTAATTTATATCATAACAACTAAAAAATTTGTGGTTTTCTCCCCTTGGGTTTCAATGTGAAAATATTGGTGTCAATATGTGTATGTTTCACATGCAATGGAATGTGTGTATATAATAATGTCTCACCTTAATACTAATTTGTATTATGTATGAATTGTCTCATAAGTAATTGAGAGTAGAGGAAAGAACTAAATACATATTCATAAAAAGTTTTAAGAACCTCACTATTACTGATTCACCCCGCCTTTCAGTAATTCCTTCTTCCAACAATTGGTATCAGAGCAAGGTTCCTTCAAGAAAAACCTAACCATTGGAAGGTAGATCCATAAGGAATTATGTCTAGGAAAGCGAGTCCAGATCCTTAATCAAAGAAGATACCAGTCTTTGATGGGACAAACTATTCCTTATGGAAAGTTAGGATGGAAGCCTATCTTATGTCGCTAAGAGTAGATGTTTGGAGCTATGTACTAATAGATTATGATGTCCCTACCACTTAAATGGAGATGGTAAAAAATTGTATGGAAATAATGTTAAAGCCAAGAATTCCATTCTCTTTGGACTTAGTCAATCTAAACTCGTAAAGATTATGCAATGTAATTCTACCAAGGTAGTGTGGGTGAAGCTCAATCATAGTCATGAAGTAGATGACAAAGTCAGGTAGGCCAAACTTCAAACCTTTAGAATGAGGTTTGAAAGTTCAAAAATGAGTAAAGAAGAAATCATAATAGAAAACTTCCTCAGATTTGATAAAGTAACCAATATGATTAGAGGACTTGGTAAAGAAGTCAAGGAAGATATGATTGTTGAAAAGGTATTAATATCCCTACCTATGAGATTTAATACCAAAATACTAGCTATTGAAGAAATGGATAATTTAAAGGATCTTAAGATGGAGTAGTTTCTAGGTACTCTCACAACCTATGATATAAGTGTAGGAAGAGAGAAGTCTACACCCGAGGAGGCAGTGTTCAAAGTTTCTAAGAAGGCCAAGGAGAACATATATCATCAAAATTTCTCCATTTGTGAATCTGATTAGGAGCTGGCTCACTTTGCCAGGAAATTGAAGCATGGCTCAGGAAGATATAAAGGGAAGTTGCCCTTCAAATGCTTTCACTATGGGAGAGTTGCACATTTTTTGTCCAAATGCCCTTACAAAGAAAGGATTGAAAAGGAAGATGATTAGAAGTCTAGAAATAAATCTCAGAAACAACAGAAGAAGAATTTCTTTAGGAAAAAGGGACTCTATTCCAAAGAGGATAACTTAGCACTAGAATGAGACAACAAGGATTATTTAGAAAACAATTCAAATGAGTATTTACTAATGTAATTTGATGCATAATCCAAGAAACAAAATATTACTGACTTTGAAGAGGAAGAAGAAAAAGTAGGAGTAGTGGAATTTGAAGGGGAACTCACCAGTACTCTTGATGAGCTAAAGAAGGCCAGGAAAAAGACTAGGAAGTTAAACAGAGTGTTGAAGAGGGTATGTACAACTCATGCAATGAAGAGTTTGTTTATTAAAAATAAAAAACTTGAAGAATCCATTAAAAGAAAATATATTTTAACCCTTTTGCTAGAAGAAAAATAGGGAACATGTGAGAGACTAGAAGAAGAGAAAAAATAGTTTAAAACAAGAGTTGTTCAGGGTTCAAAAGGAAACAATTACCAAAACAAGAAAAGATGAAATTCTCACCTCGAAAGTCAAATCAGAAGAAACTAAGTGAAAGGAAAATTTCTTCGTGATTTAATTCATGAATGGTAAGAAAATTTTCAAAGTCTCGAGGCATTAGTCATCTCCCTCAGAACGGGTCTTGAGAAAGTAGAGACCGAAAAAGGTTTAGATGAAAAACTTACAAAAGGCACAAGAAAGCTAGATCAAATTTTAAACAGTTAAAGGTCTTCACGAAACAAAACAAGTATGGGATACTCAAGAACACAAGAATCCTCGATGGAAAACATAAACTCTAGGCTCAAAATATTTGAGGAACCCTAGAGCTATGAAATAATCTTCAATAAAGAATCAATGAAGATAAAGGGGCAGTAAGGAAGATAGGAGATCATCATTGGAATAATAACTCCATTGATCCCAAGGAGCCACACAATGGAGAATGAATTGATCATCCAGATAACAGAGGTACCTACATGCACAAACTCATTAACATTCCAACAACATGTACAATTATTTATTTTATGGTTATTGTTATAAGTGTCACATCTTTGGACATAAGTCCATTGATTGTAGAAGGATAAAAGTTGAAAGAGATGAAAATCCTAGATATAAAAAGAATCAGAATTTTAGATCTCAAAACTATCCTCTCAGAGATTGAAATTCCTTCTCTCCCATGTTAAGTGATGTTAAGTGTTTCAAATGTAATAATTACGGGCACAAGGAAAGTTAGTGCATAAGAAAGTTTGAGTACCTATCTAAGTCCCAAAATATTCGACAACTAACTTATTAAAGGATAAGGAGAATTGGAAATGAAAAATTGAAAATAACATGCAATGTGGACTTGATCTATCCACACATAATCAGGAGAGTAGATGGTATGTGGATAGTGCAGAGGGAACAATGCCACTTCCGGCAACAATGGTCGAGCAAGAATTAAGGGTAAAGGCATAGTCAATCTGGATCGAAAGACAAAAAATCAAAATGTGATGTACCTAGAAGGTCTCAAGAAAAAATTTCTTAATGTGATATAGATGTTTGATAATGTCCATGATTTGATATTTCAATCCAAGGACCGTGAGATAAAAAATGAGAAATATGGAAATATGGTGGAAAAATAAATCAAAACTCGCAACAATGTATATGTGTTTGATGAATCTAGAGTAAATTGATATTTAAGAAAAATGAATGAATAAGAGTTGTGGCACAAGAGAGTTGGTCATATGAATTTTGATAGTTTGATAAGAGTCAACAAGTTGGGAGGAGTGATAGGTTTTCCAAGACTGTGAAGGCTTGATAATTCAATCTGCAAGTCATGTCAATTTGGCAAGCAGAATGGAAATCATTTCAAGTTAAAAGAGTTCTCTTCATCTAGACCACCGGAGCTAATTCACACATATATTGTGGCCCAAATAGAGCAAAAACCCCGAAAGGAGAAAGTTATTTTATGCTACTCATTGATTATTTTACCAGGGCCACTTGAATCGTGCTCTTAAAAGAAAAATCAGAAGGATTTAAGCATTTTAGAAAATTTAAAGCTCAAGGAGAAAGTGAGAAATACTTAAAGATCAAATCTTAAGATAAGACAAAGGAGGAAAATACAATTCAACCTATTTTGAAGAATTCTGTGAAGAGCATGGCATTAGGAGGCAATATTCAGTGGTTAGAACTCCACAATAAAATGGAGTAGTTTTCAAGAGAAATAATAGGATAATTCAGGAGATGGCCATAACTATGTTGGATGAAGCAAATGTATCCCACATCTTCTAGGGAGAAGCAACACAAGCAATAGTGTACCTATAGAACAAAACTCAACTTATGCCTAATAGTAAAAAAAATCCCTATGAGTTGTGGAAGGGAATACTTGCATCAGTTAAACAACTCAAGGTGTTTGGGAGAAAATGATTTATCAAAAGGAATGATAAAAGTCCAAGAAAGTTTGACTTCTGAGTTGATGAGGGTATATTTCTCGGGTACTCAACTCGAAGTAAAGGATATAAGTGTTACAACAAACAGACAAAGAAAGTCGAGGATTGCATCGATGTAACAATAGATGAAATAGCTTCACAACCTAAGTCCTCCAAAGGAAATATGAACTCAGATGGAGAAGAAAATTTAGACATTAGGACCTCAGATCAAGAAGAAATATATTCATATAATGAAGGCAATGAAACGAGTAGAACTCCAAGGCCCAAAATACCTTCCAGGTAAGTACAAAAGAAACATCCTAAGAGTCATATTCTTGGAGATTAAAGACATGGTGTTCAGACCAGGAGGAAAATTGGTAGTTCAAGTTGTACAAAGCTTACTCTATTGTCTCGGATTGAGCCTAAAAATATTAGCCACGAAAGTGAGGACAAATTCTGGGTCAGAGCTATGAATGAAGAACTTGACTAAATTGAAAAGAATGACACTTGGGAGCTTATTCCAACACCTGAAGAGAAAAATGTCATTGCAGGAACCAAATGAGTTTTATAAAGAAAGATAAATGATCAGGGACAAGTAATTAGAAACAAAGCTCGAATGGTCTATAGAGGGTATGCCCAAATAGAGGGGGTATATTTCGAGGAAACCTTCGCACCAATAGTGAGACTCGAAGCTATCAAAATGTTTCTTGCTTTTTCCAATCATAAAAATATCAAGACATATTAGATGGATGCGAAGTCTTCCTTTGTCAATGGAGATTTGGAAGAAGAGGTTTATATTGAGTAGCCAGAAGGATTCACTTTCACCAAAGACAAAGAGTTTGTGTGCAAACTGAAAAATTCCTTATATGGACTCATACAGGATTTAGGAGATTGGTATGTAAGACTAGATCGATAACTTCAACAACAAGGCTTTAAGAAAGGTATCATGGATGACAATTATACATAAATTCTAAAGGTGATCATCTACTAATTGTAATAGTATATGTGGACGACATAATCTTTGGCAGCGACATGGAACAGTTGGGACATCAATTCACTAATTTCATGAAAACAAAGTTTGATATGTCCATGATCGAAGAGTTTTCTTTCTTCTCGAGATTGCAAATTTCTCAGTTTCAAACTGGAGTTTTTATCTCCCAATCCAAGTACCTACAAGAAACTCTAAAGAAGTTTGGATTGGAAGATTGCAAGCCAATTACAACACGTATGGTTACAGGCTGGAAATTGTGCAAAGAAGATGAGACACCGCTGGTAAATCAACTTGAATATATATCGATGATAGGAAGCTTGTTGTATCTCACAGCTTCACAACCAGACATCATGCAGGTGGTGGTTCTTATGGCCAAATTTCAATATTTCCCTCATGAAAGTCATGTCATCATTGTCAAAATGATTTTCAAATATATTCAAGGGACAATGGATTATGGAATGTGGTATTTTAAAAGTAGAGAATTTAAGTTGAAGGCCTAGACTCAAGCTGATTGGGTAGGAAATATTGATGATAGGAAGAGAACCTCAAGTGCAACATTCTTTTTGGTAAATTGCTTAGTCATGGGTAAGCAAGAAACAACCTTCCATTTCTTTATAAGTTGTTGAAGCATAGTATATTGTAGTTGCCACTTATTGATCGAAAATTCCATGGATGAAATAGACCTTGAAGGATATTAAGGTATATTTGAATGATCCTATTCCAATCATGTGTGATAATACAAGTGCCATCGATATCTTTAAGAATCCTATCATTCATTCCAAGACCAAGCACATCCCTATCAAGTTCCATTTTTTAGGGGAACAAGTTGTTGCCAATGTTGTTAGACTTGAATATGTGGCCAATAAATACCAATTTGAATACATATTTACTAATCCATTGGAAAGAGAACCCTTTGAATATCTCAATCAATAGATAGGAGTTATGGCACCTCCTCCTAAATGACTCAATTTTGGTGTGCGTTAGCCGCTACTCGACATGTGGGATCAATGGAAGAGTAGACTACAGTGGTATAGGGGGGGTATTCAAGGGAATCCTTTGCGATTGATTCTAATGGAGGAGAATATTACCATGGAGAAGAAGAGAAATGAAGAAGATCATGCTTGGTTTGATGGGGAGCTTTGGTTTTAGAGGGATATTGTTGTACATTTGGCATTGTGTAGATGGTTTGTGGAACTTGGTATGTTGGCATTGATGTCAACAAAAATAATTTTGAGGTATAGAGTCTGCAACCATTCCTTAGGTAGCATATGGGCTCAATGATACATCATACCTTCTCCACTAGAAAGTGCTCTGAAAGAGATTTCCAACGTTGTGTTGAAAACTACAAATGGCCTCCTAGATCAAAATTTATGGACTGCTAAAATGTTAGGTCCCTATACTACTAGTCTAACCCTTTATTGTTATTAGTGAAACCCCCTTATTATATTGTTGTGCCCATGTAGTCCCCATATTTTTATTATTGTGCCCCATAGAAGCCCACTATTGTTATTATTGTGCCCCATAGAAGCCCAATATTGTTATTATTGTGCCCTTATATTATTATTGTTATGTTGACTCTGATTATATTATGAACCCTTAGACTCTTATATATAGAAAGGAGGTCTTGTCATTTGTATAATCCAAGAATTGTTCATTTGTGTAATGTAAATGAGGTTTCCCCCTCAAAGAGGCTTATTTTGAAGGCGTTTATCTATCTTTTCTATCTTTTTGTGAGCTGGTTTCATAATATTTGGTATCAGAGCTTTGGATTCTAGGGTTTTGTTGCTCCAAATAGGTCATCATGGAATTTTCGCTATAACTTTTTTTCTGAGATGTTTCAGGAGCTAAAAAAAAACCATTTGAGCCAAAATCTCTCTGAATCTCGGGTCTAAATTTCAGATCTTGTCTCACTATTTTCAGAGATATGATCTGAGGAAGTTAGGGTTTTTGAAAGCTTTAGAATTCTATCTCAAACAGGTCATTGTGGAGATTTCGCTATAATTTGTTTTCTACGAAGTTTTAGACTCTAAAATTAAAACCCAATTGATCTTAAATATTGGTTAAGCTTGGGCTCTAATTTCAGATCTTGTTTTTCTATATTTTCGGAGATACGATCCAAGACATTTAGGCTTTCTGCAAGCTCCCGAATTACATCCCAAACATGTGACCTTGGGAAAATCATCATAACTTTGTCTCTAAGCATCAGATTGAAATTTCATAAGAAGTTACAGAAAGAGGACAGATTGTAGTTTTCTATGTATCGGTTTTAGGTCCTAAGGTAGAAATAGGGACACGTGGAACATCATACAATTTCGCTCTACTGAAAAAGTATATAATCATGTCATCTTGGGAGCTTGGGCATAATGCTTTCTTGGAGAATCCAATTTCAATTAGACTGGTGGCATTGGAAAGAGGAAGTAGAGTGATACCACAGGTCGCAATTGTAGAATTTGGAGATTTGAAACTACAAAGTTACATTCATTTCAAGATCAAGCTCCTAAAAGTAAGAAAAAGAGATATGAGGAAGTTTCATGGCAAGTATTCGGTAACATGGATACTGCAGATGGAGCAATATTTTGATCTACATGATGTGAAATTGTTACAAAAGGTATGTATTGCATCTTTATGTTTAGGACCGAATCAACTTGTATGGTATAGAGGGTTTTGTTCTCATAGACTACTTGTCACCTGGTAAATTTTCACGTAGGAAATGATAGCACATTATGAGGAGACAAAGAGCAACACCGTCTTTAACCAATTGATAAATCTCAAACAAAAGGGTTCAATGGTAGAGCACATTGAAAAATTCCAAAAATTGAATGTAAGGGTAAATGATATTCCAGATAAGTAGACGATTGATGTCTTCATAGGGACTTTAAAAGATAACATCCAACATGAGGTTTTCCTTTGGGAACTTGATCCATTGGAGAAGGCATATGAGTTGGCAAGAAAAGTGGAAAGAAAAATTATGGCAACAAGGAATTATACCACTCGCAACTATAAATATGGAAGTCTTGTTTCTCCTAGACTTCCACAACCTACAAGGTTGACACCACGGCAATTGGAAGACAAAGGATCAAAAGGGCTTTGTTAAGATTGTGACAACAAATACATTAAAGGTCATAAGTGTGCTGAGAATAAATTATTTTACATAGATTGTGAAGAGGAGGAAGAAAAGGATCAAGAAACATTAAAATAAGAGGAGATACACCAGGAACCAACCCTAGAGAAAGAAGAAATGATTCTGACCATATCTTGTACTACTTTGGCAGGAATTACCACTCCTCAAACTCTCAAGAAAGAAGGACATATCAAGAAGAAGAAGGTTCAAGCAATGAAATATCAGGAAGAAAAGGACCAAGAAACATCAAAAGAAAAGGATACTCACTAGGAAACAACCGCAAAGAAAGAATAAATGAATCTAACCATATCTTGTAATGCATTGGCATAAATTACTACTCCTTAAATTCGCAATATAGAAGGACATATCAATATGAAAAAGGTAATAGTGTTGATTGATTCGGGTAGTACCCATAATTTTATTCATTTTAAGATAGCCAAGGAATTGAATTTCTTCCTATATCCAACATGAGAGTGTCAAGTAATGTTTGCAATGGAGGAACCATAAATTTCTCTGGAAAGTGCCATAATATCAAGCTATCCATGGGAGAATATGTCTTGAATAGTCCAATGCTTTCCATT
Source organism: Pinus tabuliformis (assembly GCA_031772625.1). NCBI lineage: Eukaryota > Viridiplantae > Streptophyta > Pinopsida > Pinales > Pinaceae > Pinus > Pinus tabuliformis. Next base: position 1,115,845,513 of record CM062809.1, read on the forward strand.
CCATTGGGTGGAGCAAATGTTGTACTATGAGTCCAATGACTACAATCTTTGGGTGCGATAGATTTTAATTTTCAAGAACTTTTATTGAAATTTTTTTGGGAAGGAAAGGAATTTGAATTAAGGTGTATCGAAGGGAAACAGGAAATATAATAAGCTCTAATAACATGACAAAGCTTCTAAAGAAAGAACAATGGGGCGTAATTGCACAATTATGTTCACTAGAGGTTCCCACATCAAAATCATCTATTTCTCCAGATCTCCAAAACCTTTTGGAAAATCATTCCAAGGTATTTGAGGCTCCTAAAGGCCTCCCACCTAATTGTGATCATGATCATGCTATTAATTTGATTCCAGGAAGTGTTCCTCCAAACATCAGGCCTTACAGATATCCTTATGGCCAAAAGAGTGAAATTGAATGTATGGTTGCAAAAATGTTAGAGGTTGGTATAATTCAACCTAGTCAAAGTTCTTTCTTTGCTCCAGTAGTATTGGTTCTCGAGAAGGATAGGTCATGGCACACATGTCCAGATTATAGGGAGCTCAAAAAACGCATTGCTAATGATAAGTTTCCTATTCTTGTCATTGATGAATTATTGGATGAATTGCATGGATTAATTTACTTTACCAAGTTGGATCTTCGTTTAGGATATCATCAAATCAAAATGAATATTGAAGACATTCTGAAAACAACATTATTGAAGAAATATGCATTTTCATGGACTCCAAAAGCAATGAAGGCCTTTGAACATCTTAAAGAGGCAATGTGCCAAGCACCGGTCTTGGCTATGCCATACTTCACAAAAACCTTTTTTGTGGAATGTGATGCCTTAGGAAATGAAATTGGTGATGTTTCAACACAAGAAGAAAGATCCATTGCTTTTGAAATTCATTCAATCAAAGGAAAGCATTTACACAAATCTATTTATGAGAAGGAAATGTTGGCAAGACTACACACACTTAAGAAATGGTGGCCTTACCTAATGAGAAGATCCCAGTTCAAACAATATTGCCAGAACTTGACAAGGAAGGAAAAGTCATATTGGAACCTGAAGCACTCACAAAAACAAGAACCCGACAGCTACGAAATCAATCAATTTTAGAGTATCTAATTAAGTGGAAAAACTTACCCACTGAAGATTCCACATGGGAGGACGAGAATTTTATACATAAGCATCTAGAACTACTCAAGCGTTGAGGACAACACTTTTTGAAGGAGAGGGGCATGCTAGGTCCCTATACTACTAGTGTTATCCTTTATTGTTATTAGTCAAAACCCCCTTATTATATTGTTGTACCCATGTAGTCCCCATATTGTTAGTATTATTCCCCATAGAAGCCCACTATTGTTATTATTGTTCCCTTACATATTATTGTTATGTCAACTTTGATTATATTATGAACCTTAGACTCCTATATATAGAAAGGAGGTCTTGTCATTTGTATCACCCAAGAATTGTTCATTTGTGTGATGTAAAGGAGGTTTCCCCCTCGAAGAGGTTTATTTTGAAGGTGTTTATCTATCTTTTCTATCTTTTTTTGAGCTGGTTTCATGACATAAAATCACGGTCTTGAAGTCCTATGGAGGTCAAAATATCGGAGGCAGCCAAAATATTGGGACCCAAAACTTCGGAGGTTAGCCGAGCGGAAGGGTTAAATATAGGAGGTTGGAGGCTTGGAACCTTGATGATTTTATTTAAAATGAACTTGAAATATCAGAGAAAGTCATACTATCAGAGGTTAGAACAGATGTCACAGAAAGGAATATAGGAACCTTGGAGCATAGGGCCATTAGAACCTCAGAATATTGTAATTCCTTAAAAATTCCATTTCCTTGGAATTTCTGAGGTTTGCGAAGGAGAGGAATTACAAAGGAATTTAGTTAAAAACCAAGAACCAATGGACCCTTTTTTCTCTCCTCTAATTGACACATGGAAATAGTTGATTGGCCCCTTAGGAGCTGACAAGGCAGATGACGTTAACATGATGTGATTGTACGGTGGACACATGGCAGTCAGATTCAAAATTTTTGATGGCCTAATGGGACAAATTCATGTGACACATGTCACCACTAAGGAGGTTTCACATGGAATAATGATGAAAACATGATGTCATCTCAGAGGTCAGCATATCGGAGGTTGGAGTTTTCATAACTCCTATCAAATTGCTTTATAGAAAAGTTATGCTTTGATAAAGTGGCTTGGATGGACTGACACATGGCTGTGGGAGATCCAAAGGGCCAAGGGTGAAAATAAGACTCAACACCTAAGTGATATGAGTATTTTTGAGGTCAAAATTTTGAAACTCCTTCGAAATTAAATTATGAAGGAAGTCTCGATGAAGGAGCTCTGATATATTGGCGCCTGGATGAGAAACTAGAGGAACCAAGGGTGGAAGAGAAAAATACATAGGGAGATAGGCCCTTGATAGGATCAGAAGGCCTTAGCACTTAAAATCTAAGCCACCAGTCACAATGCCTAATCCCATGGAGGAAAAATAGTAAATCGGTAAGCAGAGGGAGCTAAAAGAAATTAGAAATTTGAAATTTCGTAAGGTCCATTCAATAAAAGTTACGATATGCAGGGGCTTGGATATAACACTACTATGGTATGATAAGCCATCGGTCACAACTCCCGATCCCATGATGAAAGAACAAGAAATAAGGGCTAAGCGCCAAGGGGATAAATTCATTGACATTGTGAGATTTCATAATGTTCTTTTAATATAAGTTACGATGTGTTATACTTCTGATACACTTATACATAGTGTTAAAGGATGAATGGGTCAGAAGCTGTTGAGTAAATGTGTGTAAAGAAGTTGGTTGATGGAGTTAATCGAAACTGCAGAAATATCTTGGTCAAGGCAACGAGGACCACGATTCTCAGGGAATAACTGCTGGAGTAGTATTGATGTTGGAAGAAATCCATCTCCTATTTCCCGTGCATGTCATATAGACTTAAAGGAGGAATAGAGAAACCATTTCAAAGTACAATCAAGCCTTGCGAGCCATTAGCAATCATGGGGAACCTCTTTGGAGTGTGCACATGGACTGAAATTAAATTCTTAGCATGGAGATGACACAAAGTGTTGGTGAAACACACAAGATCCCATCCTCATGTTTAATGTAGTAGAAAAACTTAGGTAGTACATGCAACAACAACAGCAGGAGCCATACAGAGGTACACTCGGGCAATATGGAAACAAGTAGTAGAGGAAACATTGTGCAAAGTGTAGCAGAGGATCAAAACCAGTGATTGCTATCGAGGAAAGGGGGGAAGAGAGTGTTGTTGCATGTGCTGAATATGGAGAGTAGAGTGTGTGTGAGTTGAGAAACTAGCCGAAGTGTTGATTTGGAGCAAAGCGGTGTAGAGAGCCTGTGTAATAGAAGCCATAGTGTAGAGAATAGGGAGATGTTGGGTGAGGTCGAGAGAGCATGCAGAATAATAGAGGACCAAGAGCAGAAGTATGTTTCTGCAGTAATCTAGATTGGTATCTTGCTATATTTATATGTGCCTCTATTTTTAGTTTGAAATTTGTATGAAAGGTAGAATAGTGTTCAGAGTAGGTGGTGGCCTGCATTCATAAGAGGTTGGTGCCTCTTGGAAATTAGGTGCTTGCTATCCTAAGGGGGTCGATGCCTCTTGTGAGTGGGTTCTCAGAAGAAAACTTATGTAATTAAGTAGGTGCTTAATTTACATCATAATAATAGACATATTGGTGGTTTTTTCCCCTTGGGTTTCCACGTGAAAATACTAGTGTCAATATGTATAAGCTACTCATGTGATGGAATGTATGTATATATGAATGTATCATCTTGCTTCTCATTTGAATTATATATGAATTCTATCATAACTAGCTGACAGTAGAGGAAAGAACTAAAGACATATTCCTAAAAATATTTAAGAACCTCACTATTACTGATTCACCCCCTCTCAGTAATTCCTTATTCCTACACATGGATTGAAGTGGTGTGTCCATATATTTTCCATATTTACCACTCTCAACCATTTCCCTAATTTCATGTCCATCCATCAAGATTTTTTTCATTTGTTCATTGTAATTGGTAGCCTCATGTCATCATCCTTTATTCTGGACAAAAAAAAATTGTGTTGTAGGTTGATGTAGCTAAAAGAAAGGTAAAACAATAATATAGTGACAATGAAACAAAATAAAAACTTAAAATGTAAATTATATTCAAAACATTAATTAACGCATATGAAAAATCATAGCATGAGCTCCACCCATCTTTTTTTCCATCACTCCGTGCCTTAGCACTGGATGCCACATCATATAATAAAGGAACCCTTACATGTACCAACCCTAATAAGTGAGAAGTTGAATCGTCAAACATTCAATTTTCATCATGTCAAACATGGAACATTTTTAGGAGGTCAAAAATATGAGGGTTATTTTGAGATGGAACATTTTCAAGTGAGCTTAGTTGTAAGGCTATATATATATATATATATATATATATTCAATTGAACATTTTTCTATTAATTCATGAAAATGATACATCATGGTTGTTTCATCATATTATCAGATGGGGCCTAACTCCAATCAGATTTTTTGGCCAATAAATACATACAAAAAAGAACTGAAAGTAGCTAGATAAAATAAATTCTCTTCCTATAAGGAGCCCACCAGGCAAAAAATTGTCAAAAAACCATAGAGAACCTACTTGCATCATTACATTTTTCCTTCATTTGGGTCACTAGCTTCATTACCTCGATCATATGGATGGTGGAAATAATTGTGGATATGGGACTCCATGTGTGCCATTCAGCCATCAAAATTGTGCATGTTCTCTAATAGCCATGGTTGGTTATTTTAGAGGGATGCCTGATGATGCATAATATGCCCCTAGTTGTTCAATATATTAATATAAAAAATCGACCAATTCAACATGGTTTGTCTGTTGTGTTTGGGCGAGTTGATCCACTGAGTGTTGAAGGCGCTCGATTCGAGCTTTAATTGAGACAAAAGGGGCCAAAAAATCTACATATCCTAGCGAATCTCTGGGAGGGGCCATAGGCTCCTCTTTTTCCTCTTGACCTCCATCTCGTCTATCCCCTCTACCTTGGTGGCCACCCCCTGCCTCCCCCGACGAGGTAAAACACACTAGTGGAGAATCATAGAGTTACTGTCAGCCTAACTACAAAAACCATCTTAGGACCCTCTCCAAGATGCAATACTACTCCTCTAGCCCCATGTAGTATTTCTCTGCTAACCTTTTACAAGATGTTTACGAGAAAAAGTCTCGCTTGCTTCGAGCTTAAAAATCATCATGGGAATGAATAAGCTAGTAGATACAATAAAGTTGATATTAATAAGTCTTGCACTAAGTCACAAACTAGGCCTTCATAGGACACCCATAATTTTGTTTTAGGAAGTTACCAAGTCTACCACCTCCCTCCTCCAGCAAAGAGCAAGCATGAATCTCAGGGTACCCATTCAGATCTAAGGAGCTGGCCTTCTACAATATGCACACACCTTAATTATCAAACCATAATGATAAAAAGGGAGACTAATTACCTACAAAGCAAGTATAAAAGGTCCAAGGATTACCTAGAGTATCCAAGCGGCTAAGCTTCACCACCACCCTATTCTTGAAGGGGACATGAAACACTATAGAGTTTCCAACACTTAGAATCATCATTTAACAAACTACACCAGGTTCATAAACAATGGGCACAAAAGTGACTTGTGGTACTCTATGATGATTGATTTCTTGTCTCTCAGTTGGCTGAGTCTACTGGGTCCCTATAATACTAGTGATTACCCCATTACTATTGTATTTGTACCCCTTATTAATATTGTTGTGCCCCTATTGTCCCCATATTGTTATTACTGTGCCCCATAGAATCCCTCTATTGTTATTTTTGTGGCTTTATATTATTATTGTTAGGTCGGCTGGGTTATATTGTGACTCCTTAGACTCCTATATATAGAAAGGAGGTTTTGTCATTTGAAGCATCCAAGAATTGTTCATTTATGAAATGTAAAGGAGGTTGCCCCCTCGAAGAGGCTGAATTCTAAGGCGTTGATCTATCTTTTCTATCTTTTTCTTGAGCTGGTTTCATAACATTTGGGATCAGAGCTTTGGATTTTAGGGTTTTGCTGCTCCAAATAGGTCATCGTGGCATTTTCACTATAACATTGTTTTTGTGACATTTCAGAAGTAAAAAAAAAACCCATTTGAGAAGAAATCGTGCTGAATCTCGGGTCCAAATTTCAGAGCTTTTTGCACTATATTTGTGGAGATATGATTTTAGGAAGTTGGTCTTTTTGCAGACTCCTGAATTACATTCCAAATAGGTGACCTCGGGAAAATCGTCATAAATTTCTCTCTGAGCATTGGATTAAAATTTCGTAAGAAGGTAAAAAAAGAGGATAGAATGTAGTTTCTTTTATATATTTTTCAGAGGCAAGGTCAAAACTGTGACTCATGGCACATCGTACAAGTTCGCTCTACTGAACTAGTCTATAATCAGGTCACTGTGGGAGATTTCGCATAACTCTTCCTTGAAGAATCCAATTTGGATCACACTAGCGGCATTGGAAAGAGGACACACAGGGCTACTGCAGATCACAATTTCAGAACTGGATGATCCAAAAGTACAGAGATACATCAGAGGCAATATCGAGCTCCTACAAAGTGAAAAAAGGTGTGTAGATTTTTTTAAATTTTTGCTTAAGCTTGGTTTGAAAATTTATTTTGAAGGAATTCAAAGGTCATAGTAGAGAATTATTATCAGTAACTGATGCCCATAGGAAAGAAAATGCAAACACCTAGTAAGCGAGTTGAAAGCTCTAGCATGACTCATGAAGAAGAGGAAGAAATTCTACATGATATATCAAAATTACAAGACCGAGTGCAACAAATGTCACTCTCACTAAAGCTAATAGAAGCTAAGATAAAGGGCATGGAAGTTAAGATGGATGATTTGAAGAGAGATATGGCATATTTGAAGACAGATTTGACAATTTTTCTACAAGAAATACTTACTAATGGTGAAAAGGTAGTAAAGGAAACTCATGATGTGAACAAAAGAAATGTTAATCATGATTTCATAGACTCTAATGTGGGATCGAAGACCCACCATATTCCAAAAATCGATATGAGGAAGTTTGATGGCAAGGATCCCGCAACATGGATATTACAGATGGAGCAATTTTTCGATCTCAATAATGTGCAAAACACACAAAAGTTACATATTTCAACTTTATATTTGGAACCAAATCAGTTTGTATGGTATCAATGGCTTTGCTCTTGTAAACAAATTATCACTTGGGAAATTTTTATGGAAGAATTGACAGCAGATTATGAGGATACAAAAAGCAACACCTTTTTTAGCTAATTGATAAGTCTCAAACAAAAGGGTTCAATAATGGATCACATTGAGGAGTTCCAAAAATTGAACATAAGGGTAAAAGATATTCCAGAGGAGCATAGGATTGATGTGTTCATAGGGACTTTAAAGGATAATATCCAACATGATTTTCGCCTTTGGGAACCTGATTCATTAGAGAAGGCATTCAGGTTAGTAAGTAAAATGGAAAGCAAAATTATGGCAACCAGGAAGCATACAACTCACAACTATAAAGATGGAAGTGTTGTTGCCCCTAGTCTTCCATAACCTATAAGGTTGACACCACAACAATTGGAAGAAAAAAGAGCAAAAGGGCTTTGTTACAGTTGTGATAGAAAATACACTAAAGGTCATAAGTGTGCTGAGAAGAAATTATTCTACATAGATTGTGAAGAGGAAGAAGAAAAGGAGCAAGAAAGGTCAAAAGGAGAGGATATACTCCAGGAACAAAGCCTAGATAAAGAAGAAATGAATCCAACCATATCTTGTAATGCATTGGTGGGAATTACCACTCCTTAAACCATCAAGATAAAAGGACAAATCAAGAAGAAAAAGGTAATAGTGTTGATTGATTCAGGAAGTACCCACAATTTTATTCATTGTAAGGTAGCAAAAGAATTGAATTGCTTCTTATATCCAACACCAGAGCGTCAAGTGATGGTTGCAAATGGAGGAACAATAAATTTCTCTGGAAAGTACCATAATATCAAGCTATCCATGGGAGAATATGTATTGACTAGCCCAATTCTTTCCATTGCAATGGGAGGTGCCGATGTTGTACTAGGAGTCCAATGGCTACAATCCTTGGGTACAATAGCTTTTAATTTTCTAGGACTTTTCATGAAATTTTCTGTGGAAGGAAAGGAAGTTGAATTAAGGGTTATTGTAGGGAAACCAGGAAAGATAATAAGCTCTAACAGTATGACAAAGCTTCTAAAAAAGGAACAAAGAGGTGTAATTGCACAATTATGTTCGCTAGATGTTTCCACATTGGAATCATATATTTCTCCAGATCTCCAAAAATTCTTGGACAATCATTCCAAGGTATTTGAGACTCCCAAAGGTCTCCCACCCATTTGTGATCATGATCATGATATTCATCTGATTCCAAGAAGTGTTCCTCCAAACATCAGGCCATACAGATATCACTATGCCCAAAAGAGTGAAATTGAACGTATGGTTGCAGAAATTTTAGAGGCTGGTATAATTCAACCGAGTCAAAGTTCTTTCTCTGCTCCAGTAGTATTGGTGCACAAGAAGGATGGATCATGGCGCATGTGTCCGGATTATAGGGAGCTCAACAAGTTCACTATTAAAGATAAGTTTCCCATTCCTATCATTGATGAATTACTGCATGAATTGCATGGATCAATTTACTTCACCAAGTTGGATCTTCGTTCAGGATATCATCTAATCAAAATGAAGACTGAAGACATTCTGAAAACAACATTTAGAACTCATGAGGGTCATTATGAATTTTTGGTCATGCCTTTTGGCCTTACCAATGCACCTTCAACATTTCAAGGTTTGATGAATTCTATTTTCAAACCATTCCTTAGAAAATTTGTGTTAGAATTTTTTGATGATATTCTAATCTACAGCAAGTCTTGGAAGGATCATGTTGAACATGTTGACAGGGTGCTACAACTATTGGAGGAGAAACAATTATATGCAAAAAGATCCAAACGTTTCTTTGGAGTACAAGAGGTGGAATATCTGGGTCATATTGTATCTCATGAAGGAGTTAAGTTAGACCCTAGCAAAATTAAAGCCATGAAGGAATGGAAAATCCCCACATCCATAAAGCATCTACAAGGATTTCTCGGGTTGACAGGGTATTATCGCAAGTTTGTTAAGTATTATGGGAGAATAGCAGCACCTATAACAACATTATTGAAGAAAGATGCATTTTCATGGACTCCAGAAGCAACAAAGGCCTTTGAACATCTTAAAGAGGCAATATTCCAAGCACCGGTCTTAGCTACACTGGACTTCACAAAAACCTTTATTGTGGAATGTGATGCTTCAGAAAATGGAATTGGTGCTGTTCTAATGCAAGATGAAAGACCCATTGCTTTTGAAAGTCGTCCAATCAAGGGAAAGCTTCTAAGCAAAGCTATTTATGAGAAGGAAATGTTGGCAATACTCCATGCACTTAAGAAATGGCGACCCTACCTAATGGGAAGACACTTCAAGGTAAAAACGGATCATGATAGCCTTAAATACTTTTTAGAACAAAGATTATCCTCTGAAGAGCAACAAAAGTGGGTCACAAAGATGTTGGGTTATGACTTTGAAATCATCTACAAAAAAGGGAAGCAAAATGTGGTGGCAGATGCACTCTCAAGAAAGGATGAGGATGTGGAAGCATTGTTGTGGACCATTTCTATTATCCAACCAGATTGGATAAACGAAGCAAGGGATGAATGGAAGAATGACGAAGAAGTGTGGGCACTTATTCGAAAGTTACAACAAGATTCCAGTACTTCTAATACATTTAGTTGGAAAAATGATTTATTATGGTACAAAGATCGCTTATACCTTTGTAAGAATTCCCAGCTAAAACAAAAGATTCTTATGGAATTGCACACTTCTCCCTTAGGAGGGCACTCAGGATTTTTAAAAACTTACCACAGGGTTAAGAAGGAAATTTTTTGGGATGGCCTTAAATCAAATATTCAAAAGTTTGTGGCGAAATTTTTGGTTTGCCAACAAAATAAATTTGAAACAATTAAGACACCAGGTCTATTACAAGCTTTATCCATTCCAAACCAACGTTGGGAGGAGGTTTCGATGGATTTTATCACAGGTTTACCCAAGTCTGAGGGAAAGAGTTTCATCATGGTGGTGGTTGACAGACTTACCAAGTATGCACACTTTTGTGAATTATCACATACATTTAAAGCCAATACAGTTTCTACTACATTTATGGAAACAATTCAAAAGCTACATGGAAACCCAAAGATTATTGTAAGTGACAGAAATCCCATTTTCACTGGAAATTTTTGGACAGAATTATTTTCTTGTCTTGGTACTCAGTTAGCTCATAGCTCATCTTATCATCCTCAATTTGATGGGAAAACTGAGATAGTAAACAAATGTTTGGAAGGATACTTCGTTGCTTTGTATCTGATAAACAGAAACAATGGGTCAAATGGTTGCCTTTGGCTAAATGGTGGTATAACACTTCCTTCCATACAACAACAAAAATGACCCATTTATGGCACTTTATGGATATCAGCCACCATCCATCACATCATATTTAAGAGAAAATTCTAAGGTTGAAGCAGTGGAACATCAGATCGAACATCAACAACAAGTCCTCCAACTCTTAAAGGATAACCTTGTGTTGGCACAAAATAGAATGAAACAACAGGTAGATCAACATCGCAGTGAAAGAAGTTTTGATGTAGGTGATTGGGTATTCCTACGGCTACAACCATATAAGCAAATGTCCCTCAAGCAAGCTAAGAAGGATAATAAATTATCACCAAAGTATTATGGTCCGTACAAGGTGTTGCAAAAGATTGGTACTATGGCATACAAATTGGAGCTTCTTGCAGCTTCTCGATTGCACCCAGTTTTCCATGTTTCATGTTTAAAGAAGGTTATAGGCGACAAGCTCCCAGTTCAAACAATATTGCCAAAACTTGACGAGGAAGGAAAAATTATATTGGAACTAGAAGCAGTCACAAAAACAAGAACTCGACAGCTACGAAATCGATCAATTTCGGAGTATCTTATCCAGTGGAGGAACTTATCCGCTGAAGATTCCACATGGGAGGATGAGAATTTTATACAGAAGCATCCAAAACTACTCAAGCGTTGAGGACAACACTTTTTTGAAGGAGAGGGGCATGTTGTGTCCCTATAATGCTAGTGATTACCCCATTACTATTGTAGTTGTATCCCTTATTAATATTGTTGTGGCCCTATTGTCCCCATATTGTTATTACTGTGCCCCATAGAATCCCTGTATTGTTATTTTTGTGGCTTTATATTATTATTGTTAGGTCGGCTGGGTTATATTGTGACTCCTTAGACTCCTATATATAGAAAGGAGGTTTTTTCATTTGAATCATCCAAGAATTATTCATTTATGTAATGTAAAGGAGGTTGCCCCCTCGAAGAGGCTGAATTCTAAGGCGTTGATATATCTTTTCTATCTTTTTCTTTAGCTGGTTTCATAATAGAGTCTCTCCTCCGCCAAAGATCTAGCTAGTGGCTTCGAGGAGAATCTCCATAGAAAGACCAATTTTCCTTGCAAAACCTATTCTCGTTTCCTGGTAGACCTAATTTTCCATCCATCCTAATTTCCATGCGAATATAACTAACATTTCCTCGACTAGGTTTCTTGGGAATTGTCCTAATGCCCACCTACTAGCACAAAATAAAATTATGATTGCCATGTGTGGGGAGATTAACCCTTTCTTTCCTTATACTATCATCGGAACTCATCCCTAGTGGGGATACCTTATCATTATAGATTATCTTCTCCAGGTGATGCATTTTCTTTAGGTTTATGTTCGAAGGCTAGCTTGAAGGGAGGTCTTGGGATTCCTATGAAGATCCCTGGTTGGATAGCTAGTTAGTTGCTTTATTTCCAGATCTTTTAGTGTGCACTATGATCACATATGGAAAGTATAAGATAGTGACCTGAATGTGGGAGCTTTGAGCCTCCAATTTCTAACCATGAATTACTTTAGAAATAGATGCTTTGTTGAGGATCTTTTGGAGAGCTCTGATCACCATTTTCAAGTCCCCTGAAATCTAGATCTTGAGGATGTTCATTTGTTTAGCTAGCTAAAGACCTTTCTCAAGTGTATTTTTTCTACCACATTGTTGTTATATATCCAAAAGATCCCGTGAAATTACCAGATGGAATACCTAAGAAATCCCATAATATTCCGCCAAACCCAGCAAGGCCCAGTTTTCCTTTCGAGGCCCCATCAAAATTGAGTTTAATGAATCCATTAAGAGGAGGGATAAAGATATAAGGGGATGAAACTTGATCATTGGGAGAAGGGGTAATATGGGGAGCTTGCATTGCCATAGAAATATCAAGAATAACCAGGATCGAGGCCTCCTTTCTGTTGGATTTCTAGACATCCTTTTTCCACGTCTCTGATAAAATAGTTTTTTGATGTTATCTTTGTTATTCTTTTATATCTATTGAATTGATGTGAGTTGATATTTGAATATAGCTATATTGAAACTCTTCTAGATATTCCATAAAAGGAAGCCTAAGATAAAGACCCATGTCTAGCATAATATTAGTTTCTAGAAGAGGGAAATTTGCCATTGTTCAATGGTTTCAATGAGGTTATGTCTTGAGCGATCTAGTTGACCAACGATATGATCTATCCAATCCCATAGGGTGTCAACAACCAGGAAGGAGTTCAATATATGTTCCATATTCTCTTCATGTTTTTGGCATAACGAACACCTTCAAGGTCCATTGAACCCATTCTTGAGCAGTTGATACTAGGTGAGAAGACGTCTTAAACAAATTAGACATAGAAAGTGAGATACCTTAGGCCATAGCTTGGACATCCACAGTTTCCTCCAAATGGGATATCTGGGGCAGGGATGATGATAAACAACTAGTGAACATGATTCTTTAATTGTAAAAATCCCACAATTTTATGACCCTATCAGAGCTTATTTTGGTGTTGGGCGATCACGATTTGAAATTCCTTCAACATATCCTTGAAGGGATTCTAACCTACAATGATTTCATAACCCTTCCATTATACCTCCATTTTCCCCTATCTTCATTCCTCATTAGGGGTCATTTTTTTCCAATATTCTGCTACTATGTGGGCATTGAGTGGTTGCATAAGGTGTTGGAAAGAATCCATGTAAGGATTCCTTATTAGCTTGGGAAGATGTTGCCATGAGTCTTCCTAGAAGAAGGTCGAGTTGCAATTTTGAATTTCCCAAAATAGATGATCTCTAAGTATATAGTTGTTTCTATAAGCTAAGTTCCACACTCATGAACTTGAAGGAAGATATTCAGATATGATTATCCCCTCTTGCTTACGGCCCATCCCATACTTTTTGTTCCATATTTGATTCCACAATTTTGACTCCCCGTGGATTGAGTTCCAATAGAGCTTGGCACCTGTTACCATATTCAGAAGCTCTAGATCATGCAACCCTTGTCCTCCACCTAGATTTGGAAGGAAAAGTTTATCCTAGGACACAAATACCCATTTGCGAAGTGTGTTGGTACCCTGCCACATAAATTTTCAAAGTATGGATTCTATTTTATGGTAGATTCCTTTAGGAGTTGGCAGAACCGACATTTGGTAGATTGAGATGGCTTGTAAGAATACTTTTAATAACCTAGATCTTCCTCGTAGATTGAGGGAATAGAAAGTCTAGGAGTATATCCACTTAAATAATTTATTACATACTTTTTTCTAGCAAGCGATTCACAAAATATTATCCACCAAGGGAACTGCTAACTATTTGGAACGGAAAAGTCCAACTGAAAATCCCATGAGTTGTGCTGGATGTCTCTAAACCCAAATAGGGGCGTTAAAAAAATACATGTTTGACTTTTCCTTGTTAAGGGACATATCTATGGCTACTTGGAACTCATTCAGTATGGAATTTTAAGCTATGGATTCATGACTTATTGGTTCTACAAGAAGTAGGTTTTCGTCCACAAATTGTTGGTGCGTCACAGATAGATTTGTGTCAGGGATCTTGATTCCTTTTATTTGACCCATTCTCTTTGCCTCTTAGATTAGGTGACCCAAACCTTCCACAAAAATAATAAACAAAAATGTGGTGAGGGGATCCCCTTTCCATAGTCCAAGACTGGAACATAAGTTTCTTGAAGGAGAGAAACATAACAATATGGAAAAGAATGGGGTTGTTATCATTGACCTAATCCATCTGATCAAATATTCTAAGAATCCAAAGGTTGCCAACATTTGAAAAATGAATTTCCAATTTAGGTGGTCGTATGATTTTGATAGATTAAGTTTCACCAACATACTAGGCTTTCTTCTAGTTTGTAGGGAGTGAATTATTTCATTGGTTGAGACTATTCCTTCAAGGATTTGACTTCCCTCCAAAAAACATGTTTTCTCTGGACTAAAGATGAGATTAAGCAGAGGTTTCAATATGCACACCATGATAGAGGAAATGATCTTGTATACGAAATTACATAATTCTATAGGTATATAGCCATTTGGGTTTTCAACCTCGTGTGATTTTGGAGTTAGTGTGAGGAAAGTTGCATTTACCCCAAACTATATCTGCTTCTTTCTACGAGATTATTCTACTAATTCCACTATTTATTCACCATAAATGACTACATGCCTTGTAGAACTCTGAGGTATACCCACCTAGTCCTAGATATTTATTTTTAGACATCTCCTTCACTATAGGATCTACTTTGTCCATCATACCTATCACATCAAAAATTCATTTTTTCTTTAGATATTAGTTTTAGAATTACCTTTGTGAAATCATCTATAGATTTTGTTTGATCTTGGTCCCCTTCTTTCAAGATATTGGAGAAGTATGTAATCAATTCCTCTTCCATGCCCCTATGATCCAGGAGTTTTTCCTCGGAATTAGTGCATAAGGAGAGGATTATGTTCTAGTGTCTATGAATAAGCATAGAGGGGTGGAAGAAATGAGTGTTCCTCTCCCCCTTCTTCAACCACTGTATGCATGAATTTTGTCTCCATAGGATATTTTCCCGTTTACACCTTTATTCAAGTTCATGAATAATTCTTCCCACCTCTTTTGCTATGTCCTCTAATCTTCCTTTTCTTACAATTTGACTCTACAGTTCCTCCATTTGTGCCTCCAATTGCTTCTTTCCTTGTAAAATATATTTGAATTCCTTTTTATTCCATGTTTTAATTTTAAGTTTCAATTCCTTCATTTTTTTTTGGAATCGTTGCATCAGGTTGTTTCCTTGGACTTCAATTTCTCCCCGCTATTGCTCTAGATTCTTTAAAAATCCTCGATTCCTCAACAAAAAACTCTTGAATTTAAAGGGTTAGTTCTTGGGAGCCTATTTCATATCAATTTATAGCCTAATGGGATAATGGTCTAAGCCCATACTAGGCAAAATCATGGCTTCTACGAAAGCATATCGGTTGTTGACTTCATCTGATATAAGGAAATGGTCAAGATTTATTTCTATTTGATGCAGTCGACCCCTACGGTTGTTCCATGTGCGAACTCCATTTCGAGTCTCAATATCAGTAAGTCATAAATATTGAATTGTATCATTAAAGAGAGTTGAGGAGGAATCGAGCTTGCATATCCATCCTCACTTTTTTTCTAGATCACGGATCATATTGAAATCTCTGCCTACTATCCAATCTAGTTACTTAAGAGATTCCTTGATTCATTGGAGGTCTCGTAGGAATTTTTCTTTCATATTTGGGTAATGCGGCCCATATATTGCAATGAGACTAGTCCACTTCTCTTAGTTGTTGCATTGGAATTTTCATTTCAAACTATGAGGTGAGCCCTCCCAATCCCGAGTTGTCACTAGAGAGGGGTCCCAAAGGACAACCAACACTCTTTTGCTCCATGGGAATAAATTTCCATTGCCTCACTTCCCCACCAACATTTGGATAAAAATATCTTGAGCTTGTCACCCATTATTTTGGTTTCTTACAGTAAAGAAATCTCTAGTTTGTCTTTTCTTATTTTATATTTTAAGTAATGGATCTATTGTAGTGGCTACAACCACCCTCCAAAATTTTGGTCTACACCAAATTTCGGAGCCTCCCTTGAGAGTTTCACTTTATGACTGCACACACTTGTGTTCACTCTGTGAGTTTGTGTGAGTCTTTGCATCCGCCTTGCTTGTTTATTTCATGCAAGTTTTTTCTTGTTGATGTTAATGTCATGCTTGCGATCATGTTCTGGTCATGCTCAAGGTTGAATTGAGGCTTCTGTGATCCATATCAATTTTATGAGAGATTTTTCAGCATAAATCACATGAAATTTCATTTGTTGACGCGTTTCTAACCAACCAGCGTGGTTCATCATCAAGGCAAGTTGAAGAGTCAGTCATGTTGAATATGTGTGTCTGGATGGTTTGAGTTGTCTCGTCGTTGAGTCATATATGTGTGTGTTTACAGGATCACATATGAATATTTCACTCGTTCACACACATAGTTATTTTGCTGAATTTCTAACCATTAGACTCCCCTCTGACAACCAGACCATCACCCTGCCATGGACTTGATTGACTGTCACCCAGAACAACCAAGAAGCACCAAGCAAGTCATTTCAAGTTCTGCTACCCGCAAGTAAAACAATCAACCTTCATACTAATCAACCAGAGAGTTTGACCCAATAGCCACCCGAGGACTCACTCCCCTCAAAAATTGCACAGAGGTTGCAGACCTTGCTCACTCCACTCATTGAGAAAATTGTGTAAACAGGCGGATAGACAACTATTGCCCATCCATGTCTCCCTCATAAAAGTTTGTAGTTTTTCTAGCCAGTCCTCCCGAGAGTCGACCGATTGCTCACTAAGAAAATTGCATAGTTTCATGAGCAATCCCTTTGCTTCCCAACAATATGCTAAGCTCATAAACTGCGCAGATGTGATCAGCAGGCCAACCTCCCAACATCAACGCGGTTTTTCTTACTAGCAACTCCCAGAAGCCGACTGACAGTTCCCCTCAATAATTGTGCAGTTTTGCTACCAAGCTCCAACAACTGATTGCCAGTTCCCTCCTGGAATTGCGTAATTTTTGCTGCTAGTGTCCCGGAAGCCAGCTGCCAATTCCCTCCAGGAATTGTACAGTTTTGGCTGCTAAGCTCTCACTTCCTGCTCGTTCCGGAAAATACGTAGATTTTGGCTGCTAAGCCTTCCTGCAGCCTGGATTGTTCCTCCCAAAAACTGCATAGTTTTGTCCTCCAATTGAGCCAGATCCCGCGAACAGTCACTGTCGATCCGGATTGCCCATCTTCATCACCCAGTGACTCTTGAGAAATTTCCATCAGTAGTGCCTGGAGCCTCCATCTCACCTCACAACCTTGTTGCCTCTACTGGTCACCTACATCCGAAATTATCATGTATCATGGTAGATTAGGAGGTTTTTGGATTTGATATCGTCTTGTCATGAGTGACTGTAGGAAAAGGTACACAAACAAACATGGTGCAATGATGAATAGGATGAACAAAGGGAGCACATGAAAAAGGACAGGCTCATTAACAAATGAACAAACAATTCATGCGAAGATATGTGATTGCGAATAGATGATCATGAAAAGATGTGTTCGCAGATGGATGGACGAGAAAACATGTAATATGTGCTCACAGATGAATGAACTGATGAACATGCACCTTCGTGAACAAACGAACTTGTCAAGACTTCCAACATACAAACAAGGAGCAACGTGCCAAAGCAACATCAAGCGAACCAACGACCATCGAAGACTCCGCGCACTTTGCCATGCGGAGGTGAAGCTGTGACACACCATGAGGTCACCCATCACCCAACAACACTACAACTCGACATGCACACCAGAAACAACATGAATATACCAACACTTTCATGATGAGTCATGTCATGAGTCATGTCGTCCAAATCTCTACTATGGGCCATACTGCCAATCAATGTAATGTAATGTGGAAGTCCAAGAGACCCACTTGTTGTATGAAGAGTCATGTAAAGTCGAAAATTCATGGAAGTCAAATAGTCATAAGGGTAGTCGAACAATCACAAGGGTCAGTTTCAACCTTGGCTATAAATACCCCCTCATTTGTATATGTAAAGGAATTTTCACCTCAACTCCTCCCACATAGCCTTGAGAGTCTGTAATATTTTCTTTGAGGAGTAAGTAGTGGCTCCAACGCCCCACCCACGGGGTTAATGATGTATGGTGTAATGATTTTTCTTGGAACTTTCGCTTAATTTAGAAGTCTACTAATAGGTCAACATGTTTTCACACATCTATTGTAGCTATTGTAAGACTAATCTTGAACACTTGTAATGCATGTTGCTCTAACCTGCATTTAACACTTGAACACATTCACTTGTTGTAATACATATCTATTAATGAAAATATGTTTTATATGTTGTTAATGCTATCCTACCCATGGCGGCTACCTCCCCGAACATTAGAGAGACCTTTCACATAAAATTTTTTATAACAACCATTGCACTCACGTGGACTCATCCGTTGAGTGTTGCACATGTTATATTCTCTTGTGTGTTGTGACTGCCGCATCCGTGTGGACTATTTCTCCAGAAGCTATGTATGTCCTGTTGTGTTGTGTGTTCCTAGTAGAGTGAGGGCTTCCTCCCAACTAACTTGGGACTCACTCCCACCCCCTTCCTTTACAGTGAAAGAACCATTGACACAAGTAACACTAGCAATCACCAGGCACATGAACCTCACTTCTTGAAGACAAAGCATACCACTATCCTGTGCTGACAAGCAAGAGTTGAGGCAAATCCTTAAGATAATGGAAACCGGGCCATCATACAGGATGGGACTCCCACACCAAATGGTGTGAGGTCTAGTTGGGACTTCATACCCAAGTGATCCCCTGAATGTTGGCAGGTCCAACACCGTCAACATTTCTGGTGCTAGAAGGAGGGTATCCTGTTTTATATGGCTGAACATCCTCTCACACTCATTCATCAACCATATCTTCAAGGCAATAACTCACACTCCCTCTCACGTACACATGACTCTGTATTTGGTTACTCCTCACCTCCTAGGACTGAACACGAGATTCTATATCATCAACTTCACTCTGTCCATCCCATCACCCACTAGTTTGTGAAAGTAGTCAGACTAATCCCAGGCATACAACATCTTCCATGTGCATCAAGGAAGCCTAAATCCACTCCCACAAGGGTTGTTGTATCATCAGTGGAATAAGCAGTTCTCGCCACACTTGAAGGTTTGGCAGAAGCTATTGAAAATGGAGAGGAACCTATAGTCTTCCGATAGGGGGAAAAAGACACTCTTGTGATATTGGGATCAGACTCTGGTACAAGAGGCAGAGTGGAATGCAACGGAGGAGGCAGAGGCAGAGATGAACAAACGGACTCAGAGCCGGAACCGTTAGATTCTGAAAGAGAGGAGGACGAAGAAGAAGAGATGGCTAACCCAATTCTATAATGGATGACTCAGGGACCATTGTCTCTCCCAGGTGTCTTACACAAGATGTCAAAGCGAGCAGAGAGAATGAACATCAAGTTCAACCCAGACAACATGGTGAAGGTAGAAGACCATTTGAACAACTTCTAATTGCAACTACAGACCCTTGAGGTAAAGTATGATGACATAGCATGTAGATCATTTCCACATACCTTGGATGGTTGCGCAGCTGCATGATATCGCAAACTTTCATCGAACTCCATACAGAACTGGGGTGCATTCAAACACATGTTCCTTGAAACGTTTGTTGATGACAATACCCCAACCATGCCACTGAAAGAATTGGGAATCCTAAAGATTGAGGGAAAATAAAAAGTAAAATACTTCAATCAGAGGTTTACACACATATTGAACAAGTTTGCAGCAACCACTAAACCTCATGACTCCATCACTGTTGATTACTACATGTCCGCACTGCCGACCAACATCGTTTATTTCTTCAAGCGAGTTGCAAAACCAAAACCCTTGGAAAGTTGAAAAAAGGCTATTACTGTTGAGAAAGACATGCGTGTGATTGGAGAGATCAAGGATGATGAACCAACAAAGGACTCCAAAGACACGAGCAGGAAGCCCCAAGTGATGGCTAGCAAGGGTAGAGACAAGGAAGAAACCGACATTAAAACCCTCACTCACCTAATCAAGAACTTGACAACAGAAGTGTCTGAGCTCAAATAATGGAAAACGGACACATCTGCAAGCATCCATAGACCCAAGAAGAGACAGGCAAGGAGCTCATCAGGCAGCAATCAGTTTGCTCCAAAAAATACACAGAAATCTTTGTTCTAGGTTGAACAATGCGTAGATCCTAAGTTATGTTCATTCCATAAAGAACATCACCCCGAGAACCCTTGTTCAAACTGGAAGCGAGTTGCAAGCACTGTATGAAGTCATACACTTGATATGGAAAGCAATATGCAGGAGCATCTAGAACACACTAATGATGATGAAGAGGTTGCACCTAATGAAGCATCAAGTTCTAGGCATGTGGTGAACGCATATTAGTGCTCACAAGTAATGCCGAAGATGAACGTTGAGAAGAAGCCGCAAAAGAAAAATGAGTGTTACAATCTTAGGAGTAAAGGGGCTCCCCTTACACTTGGGGAAGCATAATAAAATATGAGACTATTGTTGAGGAAGGCTGATCCACCAGCTGCCCCAAAGTAGAAAACACAAAACAAGCCCAGGAAGATTGTAGCGGACAAGAGTACGTCCATGAGCAGCAAACTGTAGAACACTTCGCCGGACAACGCGAACATCCGTTCTACCCTAAAAACCTTGGTGAGTCTTCCACCTCTAGACAACAACATAATAGATGACAAGAAGAAAACTCGAGTGAACATCAGTTTGTTTGAGTTAGCAAAGATCCAAAATCAATGATACATCCTGCTGCATGCATTGGGATAGACAACAATGGACAACACAACCTATACTAGCAAGGGAGCAAGCACACCTCCCGGATCACTTTCCACGGTGCTCAACACACTCCAGATGGAAGAAGCAAACTTAGGTTTCCCTCTATTCCTACTTTATTTGAAGTTTTTAATTGAAATGTTCACGACTGCTTGGTTGATTATGGCGTAACAACCAACGTCATGCTACTCTCCATTGCTAAAAATATCAATGCACAATGGAGTGAGACATCCACGCGAATCATCCAACTTTATCTAACATTAGTACGAACCATTGGTGAATTGCGCTCATGATAGTCGAATCCACCAATGTATCAACATAGTCGTTGTGGATATATCAGAAGCATACGGTCTACTACTCAGCAGAGATTGGTCCAACAAGCTAGAAAAATATTTTGCTACAGACTCGTCTCACATGTGGCTTCCATACAAGGGAAAATGCAACCAAATCCAGGTATTATTTGAGAGGTATATGAAGCACATTTTCACTCCCCTTAATGGGGAGAATGAACCATTGGCATTCACAAAACTCATGTTTAGAAACTGCCTCCTTGAAACAACATTGGGGTTTTATCCTGCATGGCCAACTCCAAACCCACTAGACACGTAGTTGGGACTCCTTCCTTGCCCAAATGATGGTAATGAAACTTGTACAATACATTGTACCAATAGTAGCAGTAGTAGTAGAAATAGTAGTAGCAGTAGTACTAGCACATCAAGTGGTTCGTGTACAGATAAGTTGTGGACCATGTACTTCGACGGATCAAAGACATAGGATGGCTCAAGAGCTGAGTGTGTCTTGATCAAACCTTACAATAGGAAACATATAGTTTCAAGTCGCTTGGAGTTCGAGTGCACAAACAACCTTGTTGAGTATGAAGCACTCATGTTAGGCTTGCAGAAATCCATCAGCCTCAACATGGTCGCACTCAAAGTGGTAGGTGATTCAGAGATAGTGGTACGACAGGTATGTAACACCATTCACTGTTTGTCACTACATATAAAAAGTTACTAGCAAGAAGTATGGTGACTAATCTCTAACTTCCAAGCATTTAACATCATTTCTGTACCACATACGTATAATGCAGCTGCCAATGCTTTGGCAAATGAAGCTTTGAGAATGTCACTGATTAGGGATGGATTTATTATTGAAATTTTGTACAAACCATCTATCCCAGACAACATAACTAATTTATGTGTGTTTAATGATGATCAACAAATACTGCATTTCATGGCCAACGTTTACATCTTCAAAGATGTAGCGATATGATGATGAGCATGAGCACTCGTTGCAAGCAGAAGCTAGTAACAGGAAAGACCACCTTATAAAAAAGGTGTGGAAACATTGGAAAAGCTTTATGATTTTCAAGAACTTTTTTGGGGCCGAGGAATAGTAAGACCCACAGTTCCACCATGATGCACGAACTGATCAACCTAGGAAGAGAAAAATATGCGAAGTTCGTCAATCTTGGTACATGTTGCACACAGTAAGAGTGGCAAGCCATTGTCCGCTTGTTCAAATAGTACCGAGATATGTTCACATGGACATATGATGATTTGAAAACTTATGACATACAGATCAACCAAAACATCATCCCAATCAAAGAAGGGGTCAAGCCATATCAACAGAAGCTGAGGAAAGTACATCTGTCGCTTGAACCCCTCATACAAAAAGATATTACTAAGCTGTTGGATGCACGATCATATACAATTTTTGTCATTCCACATGGGTTTCAAATCTTGTTCTTACACGCAAGAAGTCTGGGGAAATATGCTTGTGTGTTGATTTCCACAACGTAAACTGCGCCTCCGACAAAGACAACTATCCCATGCCATCTATGGACCACATTCTGGAAATAGTATTTGAGGCACATATGTTTTCTCTTCTTGGAAGTTTCTCAAGATACAATCAGGTTCTGGTGGCAAAACCTCACAGACTTAAAACTACTTTCTGTACCAAGTGGGGTACATTCGCTTACAGATGAATGTTGTTTGGGCTTGTAAATGTAGGCACAACATTTAGCGTGCAATGGATATCACTTTTCGCAGACTAATCAGATAGAGCGTAGTGGTATACGTTGATGATGTGACTATGTTCTCAAGATGACGAGAAGACCACATATGCCATCCGAAGACAATTTTTAAGCGATGATAGAGATACAAGATTTCCTTGAATCCCAAAAAGAGCGTATTTGTAGTGTTTGAGTGGAACCTTCTCAAACACATTTTTGCCAAAGCGGGATCAAGGTGGATCTAGACCTGGTCTAGACTATTACACAGATCCCTTACCCAACAAATAAGAAAGCCATGCAGTCCTTCTTGGGCAAGATTAACTTCCTATGGAAGTTCTTCTCAGATTGCGCGCAAATAGTCAAGCCCATGCAGGACACGATCAAGAAAGATAAAATCTACACCTAGGGCAAGAGGGAAAAGTATCCATTCACCCAGACCAAGTAGTCCATTGTAGAAGCACGTGCACTCTACAACCCAGACTTCAAGAAAGATTTCCTGATATACACCTTTGCCTCTAATAATTCACTAGCTACAATACTCACTCAGAAGGACGAAATGAATGATGAACATCCCATCTCCTTCATGAGCTCAAGAATTTAGGGACTAGTGCTCAACTAGCCTGCCATTGATAAGAAATTGTATGCAATGTACAAGTCAGTGAAACACTTCAGGCCCTACTTACTAAAGAACCACTGCATAGTCTTCGTCCCTCACCCAATAGTCCACACATTACTTGTACAACAAGAATTGGGTGAACAACATGCGAACAGGATGACAAGCTTGCAACAATATGATCTTGAAATCAAGCCAGTTCACACAATCAAAGGACATGGGCTCTACAGACATGTAGCTGAAGTAGTACACGCTTCGAGAGCAAAGAAGAGCTTGCCAACTGGGAGCAGGAAATTGAGATGTATGATATAAGGCGAGAAACACCCACTAAAGATAGAACCTCTTGTTACATAGATGAGCACAATTACCTTGAGGACGACACCATACCCTCTCACTTTTCCATCAAACAGAAGAGGGCATTGCGCCTCAAAGCCTTAGCATATCAATCGATGCATAAAGTGCTTTACAGAAAGCACAATAACGAAGTTTTGCTCAAGTACCTCGAGGCACATGAATCAGAGAAGGTACTTTAAGATTTGCATGATGGACCCACCCGGGGTCACTTTGCAGGAAACACCACTGTGCACAAATTTATGTGAGCCAGTTTCCATTGGCCCACGTTATTTAAGGATGCGCATGCATAGCCTGATCTGTCAACGATGCATCGATAGAACAGGAAGTTCAGCATCCCCACTGCACCCTGTTGTAGTGACTGAACCATTCCAACAGTGGGGCCTGGACATCATTAGGGAAATATTCCCACATTCATCAAAGAAACACTACTACATCCTAACAACAACTGACTATTTCATGCAGTGGACAAAAGAAGTTCCGCTCAAACTAGTGAACGATCAGGAGGTCATCAACTTTCTCCAGAAAAACATCATCTCACGCTTCGACGTTTCGGTATCACTTGTTTTTGATAATGCAATGTACTTTTCATCTCTGAAACTCTATGATTTTGCATTATAGAATGGTATTGTGCTAAAACATTCATCTAACTATTACCCACAAGGAAACAGTCTCGTAGAATTCACGAATAAAAACCTCATCCACATAATCAAGAAGACTGTTTTCTCTGAGTAGTGCAACTGGCATACCACTCTGACGAATGCATTATGGTATGACAGTGTAATACCAAAACCCTCTGAATACCTCGCCGTACTTCCTGGTTTACGGTAAAGAAACCATCCTTCCACCTAATATCTACTTGCCTGCACTTCAACTTTCCCAAGAATCCCAAGTCAAGCTTCACTAGCTAGTTCAAGGTAGGATGGATTCTCTCCATAATATTTAGGAAGAAAGGATGAAAGAAAAAGAAAAATTAACACTCCACCAGAACTGTATCAAGAGATGGTTCGATAAGAAGTCTGCAGAGAAAGCTAACTTTGGTGTTGGTGACTTAGTTCTGAAATGGGATAAGTCCTATGAAGAAAAAGGCAAACATATGAAGTTCCAGTCCCTATGGATCGATCCATATACATTTCATAAGAAAATTGGCCCACACACGTATCGTCTGCAGTCATTTGACGGAAGGGTTGACAACCTTCCTGTCAACAGCCAAGATCTCAAGTATTACTTCCAATAGGTCGGGCCACACCTCGTGCCATCTACATAGTCTACTTGCTGCTTGTTGTTTTCATCTTGTTTGCTTTGCTTACTACCTTTGTTTTTTTTTGGTTTGTTCTTATTGCTATTTTTGTTCACGTTTGTTTTGGTTGCTTAATACCCTACTATTTTTGTTTCCGGAAATAAGTGATGGCAATTACTACATTCTAGCTTTTGAATAGAGTATGTGGCTGAAATTTGAAGAGACTTGTGACACTGCAACACTTGGCTAGTCTTGTGTCTGTCTTCTCTGTGCTTGGTTATAACCTTTGGCTGATGAAGTCCTGACCAAAAATACAAACCGTTTGCAAGGGAAGTTTTGGTTCGACCATGAACCTGTGTCCACATTGGGAAGCCCCATGCCTGTACTTAGCCTTATGCTCTGTGTGTTCAAGCTCATCCAACTAGTAGAAATAGAGAAGGCGGAAATCTAAATGAGCAAACCTATGTCAGAGGTCTTACATGCTTCTTTGAAGGAACAACCACTCTTGTTCTCAATAAGTCAAGATCCCTCTTCCGCCCCAAATATAAATAAGTGCCTATGCACAGTCCTCTTGAAAAAATACAAAGGCAAAAGAAGACAAAGGCTTCCCGCATAGAGAGGTGAAGCATGCAACTTCACCGGGGTACTGACCAAGTTCACTGGTAGTGGAGCAATGCATGTGTTCCTGCGTGACTCTATCGAGGTACTGTCTAGGACTGTTGGAAGTGGAGCAACACCAAAGATGAAAACTTATACTCTGAAAATTTTCAACTTGTGAGCTAAACTACCCTTACCAAATTTGAAACACTGTGATCAAGCAGAACTTTTGATTGTGTTTGACTGAGTTGGAAAAAGGTGAACCATGTATGTCCATGGGGTAAGTGGGGAATTTGAAGTAACCCACACAATGATTTAATACTCCCCAAAAGACAAAGGCCATGTGCTATCAATGAACCAAAATAGAGAAGCTAGAGTTCTACTAGTGTGTCGCCAAGTGTTGTAGCGGCTACAACCACCCTCCAAAATTTTGGTCTACACCCAATTTCAGAGCCTCCTTTGAGAGTTTCACTTGATGGATGCACACATTTGAGTTCATTCTGTGAGCTCGTGTGAGTCTTTGCATCTGATTTCATTTTTTATTTCATCCAAGTTTTTGCATGTTGATGTCAAGGTCATGCTTGCGATCATGTTCTGGTCATTCTCAAGGTCTTCGCTTCGTGTGTACATGTTGTGTTCACTATGAAAAAGTCTGTTGCTCTCACACATGGAGTCACATTCATTGTCATGCAAGTGTCGTCATGGTTGACCAACGATCAATCACAAGTGTCATGCTTGTCATTTGCACCGTCGGTCAGTCATGTTGAACACGTGTGTCTAGATGGTTTGAGTCGTCTCATCGTCAAGTGATATAAGTGTGTGTTTGCAGGATCACATATGCATCTTTCGCTCGTTCACACACTTAGTCATTTTGTTGAAGTTCTGATGACCAGACTCCCCTTTGAAACTCAGACCATCACCCCGCCATTGAATTAAATGACTGTCACCTAGAACAATGCGGAAGCACCAAGCAAGTAATTTCAAGCTGTGATGCCCACAAGAAAATCAATCAGCCTTCATGTTGGTCAACCAGAGAGTTTGACCCAACAACCATCCCAGGACTCACTCCCCTAAAAAATTGCACAGAGGCTACAGACCTTGCCCGCTCCGTTGAATGAGAAAATTGCACAGATAGGCTAGATAGATACCTAGTGCTCGTCCCTGTCTCCCTTAGAAAATTGCGCAGTTTTTCCAGCCAGTCCTCTTGACAGTCGATCGGATGCTCACCAAGAAAATTGCATAGTTTTCATGAGAAATACTTATGTTTCCCAACCTCCACTGAGCTCAGAAACTGTGCAAATTTTATCGGCAGGTCACCCTCCTAACATTAGTGAAGTTTGTCCCTCCAAAAGCTCTTGATAGCTAACTGATAGTTCCCCTCAGGAATTGTGCAGTATTTGCTGCCAAGCTCCAGTAACTGACTGCCAGTTCCCTCCAAGAATTGTGTAGTTTTTGCTGCTAGTGTCCCGACAACCAGCTACTAGTTCCCTCCAAGAATTGCATATTTTTTGCTGCCAAGGTCCCAGTTCCTGCTTGTTCTAGAAACTGCACAGAGTTTGCCTTCCAAGCCTTCCTGGAGTCTGGACCATTCCTCCCAAAAACTGCGCAGTTTTGTCCTCCAGCTGAGCCAGATGCCACAGACAATCACTGTCTATTCGAATTTCCCATCTTTATCACCTAGTGACTCTTTCGTTGTTTTCATCAGTAGTGCCCAGAGCCTCCTTCCTGCCTTGCAACCTTGTTTCCTCTCCCAGTCACCTACATCCGAAATGATCATGTATCATGGTAGATTAGGAGGTTTTTTGATTTGATGTCATCTCATCATGTGTGACTGCAGGAACAAATACAAAAACAAACATGGTGTGACAATGAATGGGATGAACAAAGGGAGCACGTGTAGAAGGAAAGTCTCACAAATAGATGAATAAATTATGGATGCGAAGAGATGTGGTCGCAAATGAATGATCATGCAAATATGTGTTCATAGATGGATGGACGAGAAAACATTCAAGATATTCTCATGGATGGACGAATGGATGAACATACACCTTTCACGAATAGACGAACCCCTCAAGCCTTCCAACATACAAGCAAGGAGCAATGTGAGAAAGTAAAATCAAGCGAACCAATGACCATGGAAGACTCCACACACTTTGCCATGCAGAGGTGAAGTTGTGACATACCATGAGGACATCCATCACCCAACAACACTACAACTCAACATGCACACCGACATCAACACAAATGTACCAACATTGTCATGTCGAGTCATGTAATGAGTCATGTTGTCCACATCTCTACTATGGGCCATACTATCAATCAATGTAATGTAATATGGAAGTCCAAGAGACCCACGTGTTGTACGAAGAGTCATGTAAAGTTGAAAGGTCATGGAAGTCAAATAGTCATGAGGGTAGTCGAACAACCACAAGGGTTAGTTTCACCCTTGGCTATAAATACCCCCTCATTTGTACATGCAGAGGAATTTTCACCTCAAATCCTTCGACATAGCCTTGAGAGTCTGTAATATTTTCTTTGAGGAGTAAGTAGTGGCTCCAATGCCCCACCCACGGGGTTAGTGATGTATGGTGTAGCCATGTGTCATGGAACTTTCACTTAATTTAGAAGCTTGCTAATAGGCCAGCACATTTTCACACATGTATTGTAACTATTGTAAGACTAATATTGAACACTTGTAATTGATTTTTCTTTAACCTTCGTTTAACACTTGAACTCATTCACTTGTTGTAATACGTATCTATTAATGAAAATGTGTTGTATATGTTGTTAACATTGTCTTGCCCATGGTGGCTACCTCCCTGGACATCAGACAAACCTTTCACATAAAACTTGCTATAAAAACCATTGCACTTGAGTGGACTCATCCGCTGAGTGTTGTACATGTTATCTTCCCTTATGTGTTGTGATTTCCGCATCCATGTGGATTGTTCCTTCGGAAGCTGTGCACGTCCTATTGTGTTGTGTGTTACTAGGAGAGTTGGGGCTTCCTCCCAACTAACTTGGGACTCACTCTGTTGTGGGGAAAAGTATCCGACTCGGAATGACCCTATCCCTACTCTAAGGGTGATAGTTCCTTAGCAACAACTGAAAGTAAAGCTTTGCTATTTTCCTTTATGAAAGTACAGAGAAGGAAGAAAAGATTGACCAACCGGTGTCTTTCGCTTTTGTCGATCCTGTCTTCTCTCTTTGTCTCTTGTTCCCAGCTCCCTGCTCCCTTTGCCGGCCCAGCTACACAAAGATCCTGCACAAACAAGAGAGGGAAACTACAAGAAACATGTACTCATAACTGATGCATGGATTAGAGTGAATCAGATATACAAGTAAATACAATACATCAATGCAATACAAGTATATAGGAGAACATTCAAAGCTTTATTGATAGAAGTAAAAGGTTCTGAGAAGGTTACAACCATCAATGGCTCCAATCCAGCAACACCTCCCCAGCAGCAAGAAATATCCTCTTCTCCTCTATAAAAGCAATCACCCAATAGCCCTAACTGTAAACCAACAGCACTTCCTTGCTTTGCACAAAATTCTAGCCTCTCTAGACCTCATGAGAGAGCTCTATATATAGGAGATTTGGAGAAAGGATGAGTCAGCTTGAGGCTGGCATAAAGCTGACTAGTGTCCTCTCCCACTTTAGTTAATCTTCAGTTCTTGAGTCCACTTGGAGAATCTTGCTTCCACTTGGAGATCAAGACCCTCTTACTCATCATAGGGCGAATTCCATGAACCAAGTGTCAGTTTGGAAGCTTCCTGGGCAATTGACACCTTGCAGAATGACTGTGCCACTTGGCCAATCTCGCCTAGCGCAGGTAGCCTTCATTGGATTTGACTTTCAGCGCAGGTACAAAGAGGAGCAGTTGACATTCAGCGCAGATGCTCAGTGGAGCAGCTGACATGATCCAAAAATAGCCTGTTTTTGAGTGTTTTCAGGTGGAGAACTGATGGGAAGTGCTGTGGTTTGCTGACCTTGTTCTTCTAGGGGTAAGAACAACATGTTTAGGGACTGAGGATCCCTGTAATTATTGACATTTCATGCTCCATGCTGCGAGGCACAAAAATGTCTATAACAGTTGCCCCCTAAAGTATGAGGCCGTTTATCGGGTGAAATGCTTTATCTAGAGGGTCTGAAGTTCATTCCAGTGCTGAGGAGGCGCCCTGTAATACAATACAATACAATACATTATTTTTCATTCTGTTTTCATGATCTAGCTGAGGCGGGCATTCCCATGCTCAGCTTTATAAATACATTTTGGTACATAGAACAGACGATCGTCTGATGGTAGACTGATAATTCTCTGCTGAAATTATCATCCTTTGAATAGGATGATCATCTGCTGCAATGATGTACATGACAAATGCTTTTATATTTCCTGAATATATATCGCAGCCTGGATGGATGAAACTAGATCCGGGGTCTTCAAACTCGTTCGATCTTCACTCTAAGTACAAGTTGATCCATGTGAGAATTGTGCTGAAGTCGAACATGGAAAGACATCGCTTGATTACCGGTCAATGATGAAAACCGTTAACAAGCGCGAGAGGAATCACCGATAATGATAATGACCCTCAAGGTACTGCAGTACAATTCACGTGGCGTGAATAAAGGACTTGGCGTCGAATGCCACGCAAAATCTTCTGGTCGAAGGTCATTGATGTATACCTGTCGCCGGAAGTGAGAAACTTGCCATTGAGGCATGCAAGCTTCAAAGTACTGATGGGGGTGTTCCTAGATCAACTTCTTGGATAATGAGCTGAAGTCGACAAGAAGCGATTTGTCAAAGGAGGGCCTTAATGAATCCCACATCAATGACACGGAACGGAGCTAATGATTTTAGTGGAGGTGAAAACAAACTGTGACATATGATTCAGGGTGGCGATCATGAATGGATGAAGGATAATGTATGGCAGTGGATGGGACACGGTTGACACTTCCAGAATGACCTCTCTTGAACATATAACGACAATGATGCAATGGATCGGTAGCATTACCCCAAAATGTGGATGGTTTGGCGAAGACCATGGTGATGAGACCGGTGAATGAAACAACCCAACCCGATGTGGTACGGAAGAAAAGTGTCATGTTCAAGAGCGACTTGCTACCATTAAGCTTTGATGTTCTCCCAATTTTTCCCCAGTCATTTCTGACCAGTACCTCTTTATTTTTGTCAAGCTTGAGGAGGATAACATATGCTTGTTCTATAACCTGCCCTTCGGGCAAGCCCATCGCTATGATTTAACGAGCTTAGCGATAGGGAAACTCGTTCTCGTCTAAAGACAAGTTTGTCGTTATTTAATGAATTTAACGAGTCTAACGACAAGGATAACTCGGTCCTTTTCATTTTTAGAGAGTCTGAAAAGGTACATAAAGACAACTCCAGAATTCCTTTTTCGTCATCTAATCCCTTAAGTCCGAAAAAGTATAAAACAATACAGAAGGGATGAATTTTCGATTGCTTTAACGAGCCGAACAAAACAAGCGCTCGATCTTTTTGTGCAATAATCCCTCAGGTCCAAAAAGATTAAAATTTAGAGGAGGGATAGCTTTCCGGTCGCTTTAACGAGCTGGAAGGCCAAAACTCGGCAAACTTTTCATATTTTACGAGTCAGTGAAAAGAGCTCAAAGAAGACTCATCTTTTGAGGAACGAGTGGTAAACAGGGATAGCAGCAGATTCCAGGTACAGGTTGGAATTTTCCAATCACGGCAGTGTCACAAGGATGGCTAGGTGAAATCACTCTTCGCAGCTGTTTCTCAAAAGAGGTAAACACACAAATGGAGGTGAATGATCGGCCAAATGAAAAGTGGAGGTGACGGTGCACAAACACGACCAAGGCTTTTATGGCTGATGAATTTACGATCTCAAAAGGTTATTTACCGGTTCATTTTTTCTGAATGAGCTTGAACTCTAAAGGAAAGCCTGCTCATAAACTTATGTTTATTTTTTAACGAGCATGAACTATGCGCTAAAACTGCTCGGATCTTGCGTTTATTTTTTAACGAGCATGAACTATGTGCTAAAACTGCTCGATATACCAGTCATAGAATAAGAACGCCTCCTGTGAGATAGCTATTTTTTAAGGAGCTTTATCTCACGAAGCTATGCTCCAATTTTGGCAAGTTTTTACCTTTGCCCCACAGACTTTCTTCATGCAAGGTCGGAAATGGCTAATCCTACGAGTTTAAAGGGTTAGACCTACAGGTTTAAAGGGAGGACCTAAAAATTTAAAAAATAAATAGTCGTCCCTCGCTCACATTCCGAAAGTTCGCATGCCCCCAGACATAGGATAGAATTTCGAGGCTGCCCCTCCTCTCCCCTACCTCTGCTTTTCTTTGTCAAAACCTGAGAGATTTCTTAACTCAGGTAAAAGCGCCGGGGAACCCAGTGCTTTCCAAGCAACAGAGGAAAGGATACTCACAAACGCCCCCTCATCAATGATAGTACCAGCCATAATCATTCTATAGATCTGGACAATGATTTTGAATGGTATACTGGCTGGTAACCGGGGTCTGCCTAGTTGATTCCAATCAAAGGATACAACCAGGTTGCTTGGCGGTGGGACCGAATATACGGCCGGGTATGACCCTGATGATGTTCCTTCTTGCGATAAAGGAATGGGCGCATTGCCCTGATGCTCATCAGAGTCGGTGTTAATGAAAAGAACCTGGATGGTGTCATCCTTATTCTCTTCAGTGAGGGTGTCACATGAAGATGACTCTTCAGCGACGGTGTCATTTGAAGATGGGTCTTCAATGACAGAGTCATTGGACGATGAAACCTCTGAAGGAAGAACCGGGTCAACTGCCGTTTCGACCTTTAGACTTTCGTCTGGTCTGGATTCAGTAGGTTCATTTTCAATGACCGACACTTCAGCTGACCACTTGGGCGGGTCAGCTGGATTTTCAACTATCAAGGGATTAGGCGCGAGTTTTTGGTATCCAGGAGGAAGTCGTAACGGTGAAACCAGACGATCTTCCAAAACTCTCTTTGCCTCATCTAAGAATGGACATTTGTGGATGGCATGCTTGCCTTCACACAATACACAGGGTGATCTTGATCTCCCTCTTCGTCCTTCGCTCTCGCTAGTTGACGGACTGCAATCAACATGACTATCAGAGGTTGATGCTACCGGATTGTGCAACCTTGGGGACCAGTCCCTTAGTATCCGGGGAATACAAGGACAATCACGATGGAAGTGGGTCCCTTTGCAAATGACACATGGCGATTTAGGCCCGGTCGGTGCAGTGTGTGGGTTTTTGTCAGCTGTCTCCTGCTTGCCCCCAGTCGCCTTCGCCATAGGCTCCTTCTGCTTCTTTTCTTTCTTCTTCTTTTCCTTCTTCTCCTTGGGAGGCTGACTTTTACCAGCTCTACCTCGCGAAGATGAAGGATCAGAGGAAGTATTGTAAGAAGTGGAAGGCTGGTGGGTAGTTCTAGACTGTTCTGACTGTTGATTCGACTGCTCAGGATTAGTGGCGATCTGGACTACATTAGTTGAAAAGAGCCATACAGGGAGGCCGATTGTCAATCCTGGAAGTGACAATGTTGCCATATGAGGCGCACCAACATCTCCCCAAGAGGAGAAGGGATTTGGACTTCCGCCAAGGTTGCCTCCTTGGTTGGTGGGCTCCATACTTTTCAACTGAAAGATCAACGTGGGAATAACAGGTGATTTTGTTCCGCTTAAAATAAATTTTATTAACGACGCTTTCAGACACAAACTTGCTTTTTCATGTTTTAAGAGTCGAGAAAAAGCTAAAGATGACTCTAGTCGCCTTCGATGTATTAACGAGCCCGAAGTGACAAATGCTCGGTTGGACCTTTTCAGTTATAGAGTTTGAAAAGGGCCAAAAGAAACTGCTCTGGAGATCTAGGCAGAGGGTGTGCCAAACCTTTCGCGAAACCATAGAATACGTTTTACGGTACGGGTGGTCGATCTTCGTGAATGCTGTGTTCACTGCATCGCGATCAGTAGGGCGGCCGACACGGCTTCCTATGGATAAAGGATAATTGCCTATAGGGGTCTCCCAATATATACTCGACGGTACGTGGGAGCACAAGTCCGTATTAGTGCCACCGACTCTCAGGAGGAATCACCCACCTTCGTAGAGATCGACAGTCACTATGTTTAACGACGCCAGAACACGTCTCTACCTAGACCTCTAGATGTTTGCGTTATGTTACAAAGCGTTGTTATGTAAATTGGATTTATTTTAATGTTGATCTTGCTTAGCAGTTTGCCTTTAAGGATCACCATGAGATGTATATATACAACTTCCTAAATGCAGTCTAAGATGAGAAGCAAAACTTTTCAATCTTTCAACTTTGAAAACCTTAATCTACTGAGGGAAAAGAAAGACATCAACTTTTCTCACAGATCATAGAACACACACTAAATGCACTTTTTCCTAAATCAACATGCAAACTGTCAATAATGCACATGCACAATGCAGATATTTCTTTTCTTTTCCTTTAATGTTGATGTAAGACAAAAAGGAAACTGTTGTATAACTTTGAATCTAATTTCAAGCGAAAGTAAACAAGCTTGTCCAAAATCAAAAGACACCTTAAGATCGACTTGTTTAGACACTGGAAATGTATAGATTCAAACCACAAAATGAAAAAACAAACAAACTCAAACAGCCATGAACAGTAACAAAACTAGCTCTTAAGATCACAAAGACACTTTTACAGTTCAGGATCTAAGAGGTCACAGCTATACTGGTTCGCTTTTCACAATGGGAAACTGTAACTGAAACAAGAAATACTGAAAGAACAATCACAGTTTCATCACACAACTGAGGTGGAATAATGTCAAGGAAAGTTGGTTTACAGCAAGTACAAATGACAAGCAATCAGCAGCAAAATAACAGTGAAAACAGGGCCAAGACTCAGTAGGAAACCTCAGCAAGACACTGGCTAACTGGTCCAGCGCAGGCTTTGGTCTGTCAAACTGACTCTCAGCGCAGTTCCCGAAGGGAGTACCTGCGCTGAAATGTAGACTGCCTTTGGACAGCCTGCACTGAGACACGAGAGTTGCGTTTACAAGGATTTCCGGGTCATAAAAAGCTCAAAAATTCACTGTTTTTGCTGAAATAAAAAGCTATAGGTCAAGTACAAGCTAAGGGATGATCAAGAGGATGAAAAGCTATCACAAAGAGCACAAGAGTCTTTTGTAGATCAGCTCTTCAAATCATGAATCTGCTCAGAAAATGAGCAAGAGTAGCAGCCCCTCTACTTCGCTTTTGATATAGTCAAAAGCTTTTCGATTCGGTACTCTTTTCTTCAGGAAATGAATAGCAAAGATACTACAAACACCAACAAGATACTAGGCTCCCCAGTGGAGTCGCCAGTTTGTTGTGGGGAAAAGTATCCGACTCGGAATGACCCTATCCCTACTCTAAGGGTGATAGTTCCTTAGCAACAACTGAAAGTAAAGCTTTGATATTTTCCTTTATGAAAGTACAGAGAAGGAAGAAAAGATTGACCAACCGGTGTCTTTCGCTTTTGTCGATCCTGTCTTCTCTCTTTGTCTCTTGTTCCCAGCTCCCTTTGCCGGCCCAGCTACACAAAGATCCTGCACAAACAAGAGAGGGAAACTACAAGAAACATGTACTCATAACTGATGCATGGATTAGAGTGAATCAGATATACAAGTAAATACAATACATCAATGCAATACAAGTATATAGGAGAACATTCAAAGCTTTATTGATAGAAGTAAAAGGTTCTGAGAAGGTTACAACCATCAATGGCTCCAATCCAGCAGCACCTCCCCAGCAGCAAGAAATCTCCTCTTCTCCTCTATAAAAGCAATCACCCAATAGCCCTAACTGTAAACCAACAGCACTTCCTTGCTTTGCACAAAATTCCAGCCTCCCTAGACCTCATGAGAGAGCTCTATATATAGGATATTTGGAGAAAGGATGAGTCAGCTTGAGGCTGGCATAAAGCTGACTAGTGTCCTCTCCCACTTTAGTTAATCTTCAGTTCTTGAGTCCACTTGGAGAATCTTGCTTCCACTTGGAGATCAAGACCCTCTTACTCATCATAGGGCGAATTCCATGAACCAAGTGTCAGTTTGGAAGCTTCCTGGGCAATTGACACCTTGCAGAATGACTGTGCCACTTGGCCAATCTCGCCCAGCGCAGGTAGCCTTCATTGGATTTGACTTTCAGCGCAGGTACAAAGAGGAGCAGTTGACATTCGGCGCAGATGCTCAGTGGAGCAGCTGACATGATCCAAAAATAGCCTGTTTTTGAGTGTTTTCAGGTGGAGAACTGATGGGAAGTGCTGTGGTTTGCTGACCTTGTTCTTCTAGGGGTAAGAACAACATGTTTAGGGACTGAGGATCCCTGTAATTATTGACATTTCATGCTCCATGCTGCGAGGCACAAAAATGTCTATAACACACTCCCACCCTCTCCCTATAAATGGAAGAACCATTGACACAAGTAACACTAGAAATCACTAGGCATGCGAACCTCACTTCTCGAAGACAAAGCATACCACTCTCCTGTGCTGCCAAGAAAGAGTTGAGGAAAATCCTTAAGATAATGGCAATCGGGCTATCATACCAGATGAGACTCCCACATCGAATGGTGTGAGGTCTAGTTGGGACTTTATACCGGGCTAATCCTCTGAATGTTGGTGGGTCCAGCACTGTCAATAGGATCTTACATGGAATATTTATGCATTGAATATTTCTTGAGATTATATTCATCAAGTGTCATGAAGGGTGCAAGGGAAGTACTCCCTGAGTTGACTCGTTTTCCCTAAATTCAGAAGGAATTCCCCAAATTACTTCAATACTTCTTTAGTGGTTTTTCTACCTCGTGTCCCTCTCTCTACTATAGGTATTCCTGATTATGATAAGTTAGGCAGTCCACTTTCCTTACTATTGGAAGTTTGTTTCAGATGTTGGGTTGTGTTATATTCTTTCCCTGAGGATTTTTTTTTGGACCCTATATTAGATGGGAGGACCTATCTATGGTTTTGTGCATGGATTTTGCACATGGTTTTGGGCATGATGGTTTTCTTTACATGGTATTTTGTAGATCCGGTCAAGAGAACTACGGTTATGTTGTAATCCAGGGTTAATGAATTGGGGTTTATGGATGCTTTAGCATGTATATATATGTATTGTAACATTAAAAGGAATATAATGAAAAATCAATCTGGCAGTCTTGATTTTGGGATCCAGGGGAAATCTTCGTGTATATCTGTTTTATGTTTTATGCTCTCGCCATTGTCTATTTTTTTGGTTTTTAGAATTTGTATGTAGGTAATTTCTGTACAGGGTTAAAACCTACATTTGGTGTCAGATATTTTTTGGCTTCAATGGGATGCCTTTGCTACGTAGGGGTTTTTGCTAGGGCCTGTGGTAGACCCTGTTTAGTGGGAGATCTGCGGGATTGATTCTTATGGAGAAAGAAAATGGCGAGCAATGGAAAGATAGAGATCGATAAATTTAATGGTTAGAGTTTTGTTCTATGGAAACTAAAGATGGAGGATCTATTGGTGGATAAACATCAGTGGATCACGGTAGATTCGGGTACTAAAACAACAACAACGTTAGTTGAATACAGGGAAAATTTAGATAAGAAGGCAAAGAGCACAATACACTTGTGTGTCTCAGATTCAATATTGAATGTTGTTTGGGCTTGTAAATGCAGGCACAACCTTTCAGTGTGCCATGGATATCGCTTTTCCTAGAATAATCAGACAGAGCATAGTGGTATACCTCGATGATGTGACTGTGTTCTCAAGATGACGAGAAGACCACATATGCCATCCGAAGACAATTTTTGAGCGACGACAGAGATACGAGATTTCCTTGAATCCCAAAAAGAGAGTATTCGTAGTGTCTGAGGGGAACCTTCTCAGAAACATTGTTGCCAAAGCGGGATCAAGGTGGATCCAGATCAGGTCTAGACTATTACACAGATCCCTTAACCAGCCAACAAGAAAGCCTTGCAGTCCTTCTTAGGCAAGATTAACTTCCTCTAGAAGTTCTTATCAGATTATGCGCAGATAGTCAAGCCCATACAGGACATGATCAAGAAAGATACAATCTACACCTACTGCAAGAGGGAAAAGTATCCATTCACCCAGATCAAGCAGTCCATTGTAGAAGCACCTGCACTCTACAACCCAGACTTCAAGAAAGATTTCCTACTATACACCTTCGCCTCCAATAATTCACTAGCTGCAGTAATCACTCAGAAGGACGAAACAAATGATGAATTTCCCATCTCCTTCATGAGCACAAGCATTCAAGGACTAGATCTCAACTACCCTGCCATTGATAAGAAAGTGTATGCAGTGTACAAGGCAGTGAAACACTTTAGGCCCTACTTACTAAAGAACCACTGCATAGTCTTCGTCCCTCACCCAACAGTCCACACATTACTTGTACAACAAGAATTGGGTGAACGACGTGCGAGCTCGATGACAGGCTTGCAAGAGTATGATCTTGAAATCAAGCCAATTCACACAATCAAAGGACATGGGATTTGTAGACTTGTAGCTGAAGCATTATACGCTCCAGGGAGTGAAGAAGAGCTCGCCAACTAGGAGTAGGAAATTGAGATGTATGATATAAGGTGAGAAACACCCACTAAAGACAAAACCTCTTGTTACATAGATGAGCACCAGTACCTTGAGCACGATACCATACCCTCTCAGTTTTCCATTTGACAGAAGAGGGCATTGCACCTCAAAGCCTTAGCATATCAATTGGTGCATTACAGAAAGCACAGTAACAAAGTTTTTCTCAGGTGCCTGGAGGAACATGAATCAGAGAAGGCACTTCAAGATCTGCATAATGGACCCACCGGGTGTCACTTTGCGGTAAACACCACTGCGCACAAATTTATGTGAGCCGGTTTCTACTCCCCCACATTATTCAAGGATGAACATGATTATGCTCGATATGTCAATGATGCACCGTTAGAACAGGAAGATCAACATCCCCACTGCACCTAGTTGGAGTGACTAAACCATTTCAACAGTGGGGCCTGAACATCAATGGGGAAATATTCCCACATTCGTCAAAGAAACACTGCTACATCCTAATAACAAATGACTATTTCATGTGGTGGAAAAAAGTATTTTTTCTCAAACTAGTGAACAATGAGGAGGTCTTCAACTTCCTCCAGAAAAACATCATCTCACACTTTGACGTTTTGGTATCACAATTTTTTGATAATTCAATTTACTTTTAATCTTTGAAACTCTATCATTTTTCATTACGGAATGGTATTATGCTAAAACATTCATCTAACTAGTACCCACAAGGAAACAGTCTCATAGAATTCACGAATAAAAACCTCATTCGCATAATCAAGAAGACCGTTTTCTCTAAGCAGTGCAACTGGCATACCACTGTGACGAATGCATTATGGGCTGAAAATTTAATACCAAAGTCCTCTCTAAATACCTCTTCATACTTCCTGGTTTACGGTAAAGAAACCATCCTTCCACCTAATATCTACTTTCCTACACTTCAACTTTCCTAAGAATCCCAAGGCAAGCCTTTCTAAATAGTTCAACATAGGATGGATTTTCTCCATAATATTCAGGAAGAAAGGATGAAAGCAAAAGAAAAACTATCACTCCACCAGAACTGTATCAAGAGATGGTTCGATAAGAAGTCTATAGAGAAAGCTAACTTCGGTGTTGGTGACTTAGTTCTAAAATGGGATAAATCCCATGAAGACAAAGGAAAACAAACGAAGTTCCAGTCCCTATGGATTGATCCATATACAGTCCACGAGAATATTGGCACACACACGTATCATCTGCAATCACTTGACGGAAGGGTTGAGAACCTTCCTCTCAACGACCAAGATCTCAAGCATTACTTCAATAGGTCGGGCTGCACCCTGTGCCATGTTGTTGGGTCCCTATAATACTAGTGATTACCCCATTACTATTGTAGTTATACCCCTTATTTATATTGTTGTGCCCCCATTACCCCCATATTGTTATTAATGTGCCCATAGAATCCCTCTATTGTTATTTTTGTGGCTTTATATTATTATTGTTAGGTTGGCTGGATTATATTGTGACTCCATAGACTCCTATATATAGAAAGGAGGTTTTTTCATTTGTATCATCCAAGAATTGTTCATTTATGTAATATAAAGGAGGTTGCCCCCTCGAAGAGGCTGAATTCTAAGGCGTTGATCTATCTTTTCTATCTTTTCTTGAGCTGGTTTCATAACATTTGGTATCAGAGCTTTGGATTCTAGGGTTTCGCTGCTCCAAACAGGTCATCGTGGCATTTGCGCTATAACTTTTTTTCTGTGATGTTTCAGAAGTCGCAAAAAAAACCCATTTGAGAATAAATCGCACTGAACCTTGGATCTGAATTTCAGAGCTTTTCGCGTGATATTTGCGGAGATATGATCTGAGGAAGTTGGTCTTTTTGCAGACTCCTGAATTACATTCAAAACAGGTGACCTGGGGAAAATCATCATAACTTTCTCTCTGGGGATCGGATTGAAATTTCGTAAGAAGTTACAGAAAGAGGAGAGAGTGTAGTTTCGTGTATGTGTGTTTCAGATTGAAATGTTGAAACCGTGATGCGTGGCACGTTGTACAAGTTCGCTGTACTGAACCAGTCTAAAAGCAAGTCAGTGTGGGAGATTTCACATAACTCTTCCTTGGAGAATCCAATTTGGCTCAGACTTGTGGCATTGGAAAGAGGACACAGAAGGCTACTACAGGTAGCAATTTCAGAATTGGATGATCCGAAATTACAGAGATACATCAGATTCAATATCAGGCTTCTACAAAGTGAAAAAAGGTGTGTAGTTTTTTTTAAAATTTTTGTGTAAGCTTGGTTTAACGGAATTCAAAGGGCATAGTAAAGCATTATTATCGGTAACTGATGCCCCGAGGAAAGAAAATGCAAACACCTAGTAAGGAACCTGAAAGCTCTAGCATGACTCATGAAGAAGAGGAAGAAATGCTACATGATATATCAAAATTACAAGAACAAGTGCAACAAATGTCACGCTCACAAAAGCTAACAGAAGCTAAGATAAGTGGCGTGGAATCTAAGATAAATGGTGTGGAATCTAAGATAAAGGGCATGGAAGCTAAGATGGATGATTCGAAGACAGATTTGAAGATAGACATGGCAGATTTGAAGATAGATTTGAAGACAGACATGGAAGAATTGAAGAAGTTGCTACAAGAAAGGGTCATTAATGGTGAAAAGGTAGTAAAGGAAACTCATGATGAGAACAAAAGAAATGTTAATCATGATTCCATAGACGCTAATGTTGGATCGAAGAATCACCATATTCCAAAAATCGATATGAGGAAGTTTGATGGCAAGGATCCCGCCACATGGATATTACAGATGGAGCAATTCTTCGATCTCAATAATGTGCAAAATGCACAAAAGGTACGTATGGAAACTATATATTTGGAACCAAATCAGTTTGTATGGTATCAATGGCTTTTCTCTCGTAAACAATTTATCACTTGGGCAATTTTTACGAAAGAATTGATAGCACATTATGAAGATACAAAAAGCAACACTTTTTTTAGCCAATTGATAAGTCTCAAACAAAAGGGTTCAGTAATGGAGCACATTGAGGAGTTCCAAAAATTGAACATAAGGGTAAAAGATATTCCAGAGGAGCATAGGATTGATGTGTTCATAGGGTCTTTAAAGGATAATATCCAACATGATGTTCGCTTTGGGAACCTGATTCATTAGAGAAGGCATTCAGGTTAGCAAGAAAAATGGAAAGCAAAATTATGGCAACCAGGAAGCATACCACTCACAACTATAAAGACGGAAGTGTTTTTGCCCCTAGTCTTCCACAACCTATAAGGTTGACACCACAACAATTGGAAGAAAAAAGAGCAAAAGGGCTTTGTTACAGTTGTGATAGCAAATACACTAAAGGTCATAAGTGTGCTGAGAAGAAATTATTCTACATAGATTGTGAAGAGGAAGAAGAAAAGGAGCAAGAAAGGTCAAAAGAAGAAGATATACTCCAGGAACAAAGCCTAGATGAAGAACAAATAAATCCGACCATATCTTGTAATGCATTGGCGGGAATTACCACTCCTCAAACCATCAAGATAGAAGGACAAATCAAGAAGAAAAAGGTAATAGTGTTGATTGATTCAGGAAGCACCCACAATTTTATTCATTGTAGGGTAGCAAAAGAATTGAATTGCTTCCTATATCCAGCACCAGAGTGTCAAGTGATGATTGCAAATGGAGGAACAATAAATTGCTCTGGAAAGTGCCATAATATCAAGCTATCCATGGGAGAATATGTATTGACTAGCCCAATGCTTTCCATTCCAATGGGAGGTGCTGATGTTGTACTAGGAGTCCAATGGCTACAATCCTTGGGTACAATAGCTTTTAATTTTCAAGAACTTTTCATCAAATTTTCTGTGGAAGGAAAGGAAGTTGAATTAAGGGGTATTGCAGGGAAACCAGGAAATATAATCAGCTCTAATGGTATGACAAAGCTTCTAAAAAAGGAGAAAAGGGGTGTAATTGCACAATTATGTTCGCTAGATGTTTCCACATTAGAATCATCTATTTTCTCCAAAAAGTCCTGGACAATCATTCCAAGGTATTTGAGACTCCCAAAGGTCTCCCACCTATGCGTGATCATGATCATGCTATTCATCTGATTCCAGGAAGTGTTCCTCCAAACATCAGGCCGTACAGATATCCCTATGTCCAAAAAAGTGAAATTGAACGTATGGTTGCAGAAATGCTAGAGGCTGGTATAATTCAACCGAGTCAAAGTTCTTTCTCTGCTCCAGTAGTATTGGTGCACAAGAAGGATGGATCATGGCGCATGTGTCCGGATTATAGGGAGCTCAACAAGCTCACTATTAAAGATAAGTTCCCCATTCCTGTCATTGATGAATTACTGGATGAATTGCATGGATCAATTTACTTCACCAAGTTGGATCTTCGTTCAGGATATCATCAAATCAGAATGAAGATTGAAGACATTCCGAAAACGACATTTAGAACTCATGAGGGTCATTATGAATTTTTGGTCATGCCTTTTGGCCTTACCAATGCACCTTCAACATTTCAAGGTTTGATGAATTCAATTTTCAAACCATTCCTTAGAAAATTTGTGTTAGTATTTTTTGATGATATACTAATCTACAGCAAGTCTTGGAAGGATCATGTTGAACATGTTGACAGGGTGCTACAACTATTGGAGGAGAAACAATTATATGCAAAAAGATCCAAATGTTTCTTTGGAGTCCAGGAGGTGGAATATTTGGGTCATATTGTATCTCATGAAGGAGTTAAGGTAGACCCTAGCAAAATTAAAGCCATTAAGGAATGGAAAATCCCCACATCCATAAAGCATCTGCGAGGATTTCTTGGGTTGACAGGGTATTATCGCAAGTTTGTTAAGAATTATGGGAGAATAGCAGCACCTCTAACAACATTATTGAAGAAAGATGCATTTTCATGGACTCCGGAAGCAACAAAGGCCTTTGAACATC
The DNA here is from genome assembly GCA_031772625.1 of Pinus tabuliformis. NCBI lineage: Eukaryota > Viridiplantae > Streptophyta > Pinopsida > Pinales > Pinaceae > Pinus > Pinus tabuliformis. The sequence goes on from CM062809.1 coordinate 1,115,888,817, forward strand.
TTAAAGAGGCAATGTGCCAAGCACCGGTCTTAGCTACACCGGACTTCACAAAAACCTTTATTGTGGAATGTGATGCTTCAGGAAATGGAATTGGTGTTGTTCTAATGCAAGATGAAAGACCCATTGCTTTTGAAAGTCGTCCAATCAAGGGAAAGTTTTTAAGCAAAGCTATTTATGAGAAGGAAATGTTGGCAATACTCCATGCACTTAAGAAATGGCGACCCTACCTAATGGGAAGACACTTCAAGGTAAAAACGGATCATGATAGCCTTAAATACTTTTTAGAACAAAGATTATCCTCTGAAGAGCAACAAAAGTGGGTCACAAAGATGTTGGGTTATGACTTTGAAATCATCTACAAAAAAGGGAAGCAAAATGTGGTGGCAGATGCACTCTCAAGAAAGGATGAGGATGTGGAAGCATTGTTGTGCGCATTTCTATTATCCAACCAGATTGGATAAATGAAGCAAGGGAGGAATGGAAGAATGACGAAGAAGTGTGGGCACTTATTCGAAAGCTACAACAAGATTCCAGTACGTCTGATACATTTAGCTGGCAAAATGATTCGTTATGGTACAAAGATCGCTTATACCTCTGTAAGAATTCCCAGCTAAAACAAAAGATTCTTATGGAATTGCACACTTCTCCCTTAGGAGGGCACTCAGGATTTTTAAAAACTTACCACAGGGTTAAGAAGGAATTTTTTTGGGATGGCCTTAAATCAGATATTCAAAAGTTTGTGGCAGAATGTTTGGTTTGCCAACAAAATAAAGTTGAAACAATTAAGACACCGGGTCTATTACAACCTTTATCCATTCCAAGCCAACGTTGGGAGGAGGTTTCAATGGATTTTATCACAGGTTTACCCAAGTCTGAGGGAAAGAGTGTCATCATGGTGGTAGTTGACAGACTTACCAAGTATGCACACTTTTGTGCATTATCACATCCATTTAAAGCCAGTACAGTTTCTACTGCATTTATGGAAACAATTCAAAAGCTACATGGAAACCCAAAGATTATTGTAAGTGACAGAGATCCCATTTTCACTGGAAATTTTTGGACAGAATTATTTTCTTGTCTTGGTACTCAGTTAGCTCATAGCTCATCTTATCATCCTCAATCTGATGGGAAAACTGAGATAGTAAACAAATGTTTGGAAGGATATCTTCGTTGCTTTGTATCTGATAAACAGACACAATGGGTCAAATGGTTGCCTCTGGCTGAATGGTGGTATAACACTTCCTTCCATACAGCAACAAAAATGACCCCATTTATGGCACTTTATGGGTATCAACCACCATCCATCACATCATATTTAAGAGAAAATTCTAAGGTTCAGGCAGTGGAACATCACATCGAACATCAACAACAAGTCCTCCAACTCTTAAAGGATAACCTCGTGTTGGCACAGAATAGAATGAAACAACAGGCAGATCAACATCGCAGTGAAAGAAGTTTTGATGTAGGTGATTGGGTATTCCTACGGCTACAACCATATAAGCAAATGTCCCTCAAGCAAGCTAAGAAGGATAATAAATTATCACCAAAGTATTATGGTCCGTACAAGGTGTTGCAAAAGATTGGTACTATGGCATACAAATTGGAGCTTCCTGCAGCTTCTCGATTGCACCCAGTTTTCCATGTTTCATGTTTAAAGAAGGTTATAGGCGACAAGCTCCCAGTTCAAACAATATTGCCAGAACTTGACGAGGAAGGAAAAATTATATTGGAACCGGAAGCAGTCACAGAAACAAGAACTCGACAGCTACGAAATCGATCAATTTCAGAGTATCTTATCAAGTGGAAGAACTTATCCGCTGAAGATTCCACATGGGAGGATGAGAATTTTATGCAGAAGTATCCAGAACTACTCAAGCGTTGAGGACAACACTTTTTTGAAGGAGAGGGGCATGTTGGGTCCCTATAATACTAGTGATTACCCCATTACTATTGTAGTTATACCCCTTATTTATATTGTTGTGCCCCCATTACCCCCATATTGTTATTAATGTGCCCATAGAATCCCTCTATTGTTATTTTTGTGGCTTTATATTATTATTGTTAGGTCGGCTGGATTATATTGTGACTCCTTAGACTCCTATATATAGAAAGGAGGTTTTGTCATTTGTATCATCCAAGAATTGTTCATTTATGTAATGTAAAGGAGGTTTCCCCCTCGAAGAGGCTGAATTCTAAGGCGTTGATCTATCTTTTATATCTTTTCTTGAGCTGGTTTCATAACACATGTACATAGTCTGCTTGCTGCTTGTTGTTTTCATCTTGTTTGCTTTTCTTACTACCTTTGTTTTTTCTGGTTTATTCTTATTGCTATTTTTGTTCACGTTTTTTTTGGTTGCTTAATACCTTACTATTTTTGTTTCCAGAAATAAGTGTTGGAAGCTACTACATTCTAGATTTTGAATAGAGTATGTGGCTGGAATTTGAAGAGACTTGTGACACTGCAACACTTGGCTAGTCTTGTGTCTGTCTTCTCTGTGTTTGGTTATAACCTTTGGCTAATGAAGTCTTGAAAAAAAATACAAGCTATCTACAAGGGAAGTTTTGGTCCGACCATGAACCTGTGTCCACATTGGGAATCCCCATGCCTGTACTTAGCCTTGTGCACTGTGTGTTCAAGCTCATCCAACTAGTAGAAACAGAGAAGGGGAAAATATAAATGAGCAAACCTATGTCAGAGGTCTTACATGCTTCTCTGAAGGAACAACCTATCCTGCTCTCAATAAGTCGGGATCCCTCTTCTGCCCCAAATATAAATAAGTTCCTATGCACAGTCCTCTTGAAAACATACAAAGGCAAAAGAAGAAAAAGGCTTCTTGCACAGAGAGGTGAAGCATGCAACTCCACTGGGGTACTGACCAGGCTCACTAGTAGTGAATAAGTGTGTGTTTTCCTGTGTGACTTTGTCAGGGTACTGTCTAGGCCTGTTGGAAGTGGAGCAACACCAAAGATGAAAACTTATACACTGAAAGTTTTCAACTTGCGAGCTAAACTACCCTTCTCGGATTCAAAACATTGTGATCAAGCATAACTTTTGATTGTGTTTGACTGAGTTGGAAAAAGGTGATCCATGTATGTCCATGGGGTAAGTGGGGAATCTTAAGTAACCCACACAATGATTCAATACTCCTCGAAAGACCAAGGCCATGTGCTATCGATGAACCAAAACAGAAAAGTTGGAGTTCTACTAGTGTGTTGCCAAGTGTTGTAGCAACTACAACCACCCTCCAAAATTTTGGCCTGCACCCAATTTCGGAGCCTTCCTTGAGAGTTTCACTTAATGATTGCACATGTTATCACTGAAAATGCTATTGTCAAATTTTTTTTTTTAGTCTAGCTTAAAGACCGGGTGTTTTCGCAGCGCCTGGATTCTGTTTAGCAGTTTCGCAGCGCCAGGATTCTTTTTAGCAGTTTCGCAGCGCTACCTGTTTGAGTGGTTTCGTAGCGTGCTACGAAACTGGGGATTTGTTCGAGTTTTCAGGGGAGGCCCGAATCATAGCATGTCTGTTGTACACTGACTACAACTGCTGTGGATGAGGGTCAATGAAAGAAAACTTGAACTCTCATGGGTTAATTTGATAAAAGTTCTGAGTTTTAGCTGGGTTATATCATCGTTCCTTGCAATAGCTACTTCTAGAGAACATTGTGCCTAGGCATTATGAACTCAAAATATCCAAAGATGGATGATATAATGAGAGAAGAGCAGAGATAGAATGACATGTCACGAAGAATCTCATACATGCATCAAGGCCACTACATACGGATGCCACTTCACCATGCGCTCTGTTCTCCATCCATTCACCTCATCTTATCCTCCTCATCAACGAATGAGTTTCTCCCTACCGTCGTCTGTCCAATATGTACTGTCATCGTCATCTTCTACTTAATTTCTTCACGAAGCGTCTCCATCAATCCTGCAATGAAGTTGGGAAAATGAGAGTTCAAACTAATGGCATGACTGAGATTGAAGAGGGGATTGTAGGTCAAAGCCATGGAGAAAGTGCAGAAGAACAAGAATTTTATTTAAGGGAGAGCTCGTCATCATGTAAATACAAACAGCGCCTCATGTACATTCGCATGGTTCAACATTTGATCGAGAAATGCCTCATATTTCATATGGGTTTTCGTGACTGTGTTCGCGCTCTCGCTAAACATGCTAAAATTCATCCTCTCGTGACTCTCACTGTTTGGAAAGGGTTGGTAAAAGAGAACAAGGACTTCTTTCGGGCCTATTTCTTGCAGATGGGGTCTCAACCATTTTCTTGCTCACAGGGAAACGGGACCTCTTATTGCTCTCACCGTTTCTCTCGTCAAAGAAGGATTACTGCAGTATGTGAGCTCCGACCGCAGAGTATTATGGCATCATCATGACAGTATTATCCCTCCGAGCATTTCCCCCGCTTGGCAATCATTCATGTGAGTTTTGTCAAGATGTTAGAAATGGCCAGAGCAATCTGAAGAGCTATTAGGGTTGATTGTCAATTCTCTCAAGGCACTCGATGGTGTAGTTCCCCGCGGTGGTCCAGAACCGAGACAGAAGCCATGTTATCTATTTATTTTGGTTGCTGGACAATTTGTTAGTGGAAATGATATATTCATTATATGATAAGGAAGACAAGCAGGCGCTGAATTAGATGAGGCGGTGGGCACCTGTTGACACTACAGGGGAATTGGAGCTGCTGTATCCTTTATTCAAGAGTTTAGTAATTGAATTCTTGAAGGGCGAGCGGTATTGTTTGAGAATTTGCGAGCCAAGCTTTTGCTAGAAAAGGGATTTATCTGTGATTTAAGTCACACTGTGCTATCTAAAAATTAAACAACTTCTCTTTCATGGCTTATGCGAAATACATGGCAGTTGTTTCTTCAAGGCACACGGGCTTATAAAATGACTGATATAAATGAAATGTCGTGAACGTTGTTAAGCACGCTGTTTCATTATTAATGTATGTATTAAAGACATGAAAGTGCTCTTATCAAATACGGTGATTAATGCCAAGTGTCGAGTAGTTTTATATGCTACAAGGCCGCCATTATTAGTGGCACAAGAGCTGGTTTTAGGTTAACTGGTGTCGTTAAAAGGGTGAGTGCGCATTAAATAGAAATAAAAGAAGGATGGCGCAAATGGCAGAGTTCGAAATAGATGAATTTCTTTTGTCAAGGTGGATGGTATTATTTAGATGCTGTCTTCTACAAACGGGGTAACGTGCCGGTTACATGCTCCAGCTGGCGACCAAGAAACTTCTCAAGCTGTAAGCAAGGCTTCATCAGATTTTGAGCTCAAAGTTTACATGCTGGGTGATGCCATTTCCTTTTTGAAGAATATTTCCTTGGATAATATCTCTGAAGATGTTGGTGATTTCCAGCCACAGAAGTTTTGGAGTGTAAAGAATTACCAAAGCACAAGTTAAATTCAGAGGGAGATTGTAAATATTCCAAGAACCATGGCTCTCAGAAGACTTGCGCTACATTAGATTACATTTATCACACTTTTGATAAGTATGCTATTAGCTCTGCACTCTGTAGCGGAAGTGTTAGGGGGGCGATGTGTATTTTGTGGATCAGGGTGCTCACATTGCATTAGATAATGGAATTGTGCGAGTCACCATATCAAAACCAGCGGGGATAATTACAGACATACGTTATGGAGGGCTTGACAATTTGCTCGAAATTCTCAACAAAGAAACGAACAGAGGATACTGGGATCTCAATTGGAACAGAGGATAAGTTTGATGTGCCAAGTGCGATATTTTTTAAAGTGGTCAAAGCTAACAAGGATAAGGTTGAAGTCTCTTTCCTCAGGCCATACAATCCTTCAAGCAGTTGGAAGATGGTGCCATTAAATATAGACAAAAGGTTTGTTTTGCTTCGAGAGAGCAGTGGGTTTTACACCTATGTGATATATGGGAGATAGGTTTACCAGATCGCACTGCTGCATAATTTTTCATTCCAGATCCCAAGCCTTGCCACATCAACAAACTATTTCTCAATCATCCTGAAAGGTTCCGGCAATATGGCCTTTGGGAAAGATATTCTGAAATCTTCAAAGACAACGATTTGATATATACAGTTGGGACTAATGACTAGAGAGGAGATTGGTGCTTTGCACACACATGCAGGATTGAAAATGATGGAAGCTTTCGTCCCGCAACATGGCAAATAAAATTCCAGCTAAGAGGTGTGGAACAAAACAGTCTTTATAAGATTCGATTAGCAATTGCATCATCAACCAATGCAGCCATTTAGGTTCGATTCAATGATGCAAATATATATAAACCACATTTTGATACCATGCAATTTGGGAAAGATAATGCCATTGCTCGTCATGGCAACCATGGTTTGTACCATCTGTTTAACATTGATGTTTTTGGAAACTGGATCTGTCAACTTTTTTGTCTTGTACCCATCCAAATAGCCCGGGCTGAAAACAATGGATTACATCCTTTGCTTGATGGGTTTCAGATACCTCTCCATCACACTTATGTAGATAGCATATCTCTAGCAAACTTGCTCTGTTTTGGCTTATATGACGCTGTGTTGAGTCAGTGGGATGGTAAAATCATGGTGGTCTCATCAATTGCAGTTGGTTCATCTATTGGAGGTTTATGTTATAGGGACTGTGATTCTGAATCTCAGTATAGAATAGGTGAAACTGAAGATTGGCAACATCAGCTATTCAAGTCTGTGAGAAGTTTAAAGGAAGACTGTGGTTTATTTAAATCACACAGCAGTTTCGTAGCGCGCTACGAAACTGCTGTAGGTGATGAGTTTAAAGTGCAGCGCAGCTAGTGTGATACTGTGAGCGGGAGTTAAGGAAGAGAAGCACCTGTCTATTAATATTACTTACAGCACATCTAAAACATGGCAGCATTCCATGCATGGGGTGATTAAAAGATTTGAGAACATGCTGCTATACTTTGGGAAAATGTGGGAGACAAAGACCGTGAAAACAGAGCATTCCTCTTGATCAATTAATAAGCATACACGTAACTAGAATCCAAAGCTAGTTCGTTCTATGTACTTTCCTTCAAAGATACTTCAACCTAAACAGCCAAAGGACATGTGTCAAAAGCCAGAAAAGCATCATGCGACAAGGAGCAAAGATTTAGGATTTTGATTAAATGAAAACCATTTGTGATTTCAGTTTAGCCATTATGTAATTAATAGATTAGTTATGCAATAGATAGGGATAATGAATAGCCACCTTCGAGGCTCCCCTCATGCTGGAGGAGGAAGCTCGAGGTGGGTGAGTTTGCTTGCCTATATAGGGATCAGATTAGAATGTAAAAAGGGTTGGACTGTTAATACAAAAACAGAGTTTTTTAGAGCTTATGTAAAGACTGTTACAGTAATGGCAAACAGGGTTTTTTTTCTTCCCAAGATTCTCAATGCATCTTTTTGTTCAAATGTGATGGTGGTTTAGTTTCTTAATGTTCTTTTTACAGCCTTGTTATGGCACAATCCCTCAGAATTCATATTATATGCTCTGACTTCCTGTGTGCTTGACAAGCTGTGGGTTTTGGTGAAGCATGTTTGAACATCACTCAGAATTCATTTTTTAATGCTCTGACTTCCTGTATGTTCAGCAGGCTTTGATTTAGGTAAATTATGTTTGAACCTCTGATGATGTAAAGAGCCTTGGCTTCTATGAGATGACTGTGATTTGGTTTATTAACTGTGAGAGACTCCATAGCCCAATGAAGACCAATTTGATGTATGTCCAACCAGCTATATTTTTATAAATGTGTGAAGAGTTAGCCCTCTGTTGTTGTGATTAATTTTCTATCAAAAGCCTGTGAGAGAGCCCTCTCTGATTAGGAAGGCTAATTCCTAGTCTAAAGTCTGGTCTGAAACAGTTACATGAAGCCTTGCTTGGTTGCAGCCCCTAGTACTGGTTTTGTGATAACATTTTGGTGCGTCTGCCGGGAGCTTAAGATTGAATTTCTGAAGGTAGCAGGAGTTCAAATGATTTTCAAGGCTGCAAAACTACCTTGGCGACTCCATTGTTGAAGAATTCAAGGTTTATACATTCATGGTGATTCCACTGGAGCTATGAAAGACCCAGAAGCTGCCATTATTTGTTCAAGGTATGCATGCATAGATTTCTCAGGACTTCATGGTTTCCCAAACCATTTTCCCAAGGATGTTTATTTTCTAAAGAATGGTCCAAAATACAACGGAGAAGATTTGAGTTTAACCTTGGATCATATCTCAGATTTTTGTCATTTTGCTGAGGTTCTTAGAATTAAACATGAAGATATTTGCATAAGGTTATTTTATGATTCTTTCCAAGGGAAATGCAAACAGTGGGTTGAATGCTTGCCTGCCAAGTCCATTAAGTCATTGCCAGACTTTTGGCTTTTGTTCTTGGAGGAATGGATAGATAGGCCAGAGGTGGAAGTAAAATCTCCTTCAGTTGAAGGTTTTAAACAGTGGAATGATGATCATAATAAAGAAGAAACAAATGAATCTTTTTCTTTGTCCCTGTCCTCATATCTGGAATCTTTTGACTACAAGTCAGAGGATAAGATGAAATTTTTTGATGAATTTTCCAAAGACATTGAGAAAGAAATTGAAGGTCTAGAAGGACAAATTCAGGAATATAATTTTCATGATCATGATCATTATTCTCAGAAATATTTTATGGCTGAGCGCAAGGAGACTATGCTGGTTCCCCTCTATTTTACGTTTGAGGAACTGAACACTGTGGTTGAAGATCAGTTTGCACAGCTGGAAAGTGTCGTGGAAGGACAAGCTGATCATGTGTTTTGGGATCCTATAGCTGATTACATGGAAGAGTTTTATTCTCCAGTGTTTCAGCTTACCTATGAAGATCAGAGACAGTTTCAGTGGCAGCGGTCATTACATTATCACATTGGCTCTGAAATCCGATGCAGTCAAAGACATTTTCAGTGGCAGCTGTCATCTCACTATCACATTGGCGCTGAACTTCGGGACAGGCAAAGAAGTCAAATGTCAGATAAAGAAAATGACTGGCTGCATTGGAAGTTTCATATTGATTGAGCTGAGGAAAGTTTAAATGGTTAGGGTAGGTAGGTAGGTAAATTGCAAATAAGCTCAAGGTTGGCTGAGCATTTATTTTTCAGTAGCATTAGTTTCTTTCTCCTACAGTCAGGCTTGTCAAGCAAATTTCTGTTTGTTACAAATGGGTAAGGCACTGGAGCTGCGTGTTCTTAGCGCACCACAAGGGCACACTATCCCTAGTGGAGCCACTGTTATCACTGAAAATGCTATTGTCAAAATTTTTTTTTAGTCTAGCTTAAAGACCGGGTGTTTTCGCAGCGCCTGGATTCTGTTTAGCAGTTTCGCAGCGCCAGGATTCTTTTTAGCAGTTTCGCAGCGCTACCTGTTTGAGTGGTTTCGTAGCGTGCTACGAAACTGGGGATTTGTTCGAGTTTTCAGTGGAGGCCCGAATCATAGCATGTCTGTTGTACACTGACTACAACTGCTGTGGATGAGGGTCAATGAAAGAAAACTTGAACTCTCATGGGTTAATTTGATAAAAGTTTTGAGTTTTAGCTGGGTTATATCATCGTTCCTTGCAATAGCTACTTCTAGAGAACATTGTGCTTAGGCATTATGAACTCAAAATATCCAAAGATGGATGATATAACGAGAGAAGAGCAGAGATAGAATGACATGTCACGAAGAATCTCATACATGCATCAAGGCCACTACATACGGATGCCACTTCACCATGTGCTCTGTTCTCCATCCATTCACCTCATCTTATCCTCCTCATCAACGAATGAGTTTCTCCCTACCGTCGTCTGTCCAATATATACTGTCATCGTCATCTTCTACTTAATTTCTTCATAAAGCGTCTCCATCAATCATGCAACGAAGTTGGGAAAATGAGAGTTCAAACTAATGGCATGACTGAGATTGAAGAGGGGATTGTAGGTCAAAGCCATGGAGAAAGTGCAGAAGAACAAGAATTTTATTTAAGGGAGAGCTCGTCATCATGTAAATACAAACAGCGCCTCATGTACATTCGCATGGTTCAACATTTGATCGAGAAATGCCTCATATTTCATATGGGTTTTCATGACTGTGTTCGCGCTTTCGCTAAACATGCTAAAATTCATCCTCTCGTGACTCTCATTGTTTGGAAAGGGTTGGTAAAAGAGAACAAGGACTTCTTTCGGGCCTATTTCTTGCAGATGGGGTCTCAACCATTTTCTTGCTCACAGGGAAACGGGACCTCTTATTGCTCTCACCGTTTCTCTCGTCAAAGAAGGATTACTGCAGTATGTGAGCTCCGACCGCAGAGTATTATGGCATCATCATGACAGTATTATCCCTCCGAGCATTTCCCCCGCTTGGAAATCATTCATGTGAGTTTTGTCAAGATGTTAGAAATGGCCAGAGCAATCTGAAGAGCTATTAGGGTTGATTGTCAATTCTCTCAAGGCACTCGATGGTGTAGTTCCCCGCGGTGGTCCAGAACCGAGACAGAAGCCATGTTATCTATTTATTTTGGTTGCTGGACAATTTGTCAGTGGAAATGATATATTCATTATATGATAAGGAAGACAAGCAGGCGCTGAATTAGATGAGGCGGTGGGCACCTGTTGACACTACAGGGGAATTGGAGCTGCTGTATCCTTTATTCAAGAGTTTAGTAATTGAATTATTGAAGGGCGAGCGGTATTGTTTGTCTGTGATTTAAGTCACACTGTGCTACCTAAAAAATCAAGCAACTTCTCTTTCACGGCTTATACGAAATACATGGCAGTTGTTTCTTCAAGGCACACGGGCTTATAAAATGACTGATATAAATGAAAATGTCGTGAACGTTGTTAAGCACGCTGTTTCATTATTAATGTATGTATTAAAGACATGAAAGTGCTCTTATCAAATATGGTGATTAATGCCAAGTGTCGAGTAGTTTTATATGCTACAAGGCCGCCATTATTAGTGGCACAAGAGCTGGTTTTAGGTTAACTGGTGTCGTTAAAAGGGTGAGTGCACATTAAATAGAAATAAAAGAAGGATGGCGCAAATGGCAGAGTTCGAAATAGATGAATTTCTTTTGTCAAGGTGGATGGTATTATTTAGATGCTGTCTTCTACAAACGGGGTAACGTGCCGGTTACATGCTCCAGCTGGCGACCAAGAAACTTCTCAAGCTGTAAGCAAGGCTTCATCAGATTTTGAGCTCAAAGTTTACATGCTGGGTGATGCCATTTCCTTTTTGAAGAATATTTCCTTGGATAATATCTCTGAAGATGTTGGTGATTTCCAGCCACAGAAGTTTTGGAGTGTAAAGAATTACCAAAGCACAAGTTAAATTCAGAGGGAGATTGTAAATATTCCAAGAACCATGGCTCTCAGAAGACTTGCGCTACATTAGATTACATTTATCACACTTTTGATAAGTATGCTATTAGCTCTGCACTCTGTAGCGGAAGTGTTAGGGGGGCGATGTGTATTTTGTGGATCAGGGTGCTCACATTGCATTAGATAATGGAATTGTGCGAGTCACCATATCAAAACCAGCGGGGATAATTACAGACATACGTTATGGAGGGCTTGACAATTTGCTCGAAATTCTCAACAAAGAAACGAACAGAGGATACTGGGATCTCAATTGGAACAGAGGATAAGTTTGATGTGCCAAGTGCGATATTTTTTAAAGTGGTCAAAGCTAACAAGGATAAGGTTGAAGTCTCTTTCCTCAGGCCATACAATCCTTCAAGCAGTTGGAAGATGGTGCCATTAAATATAGACAAAAGGTTTGTTTTGCTTCGAGAGAGCAGTGGGTTTTACACCTATGTGATATATGGGAGATAGGTTTACCAGATCGCACTGCTGCAGAATTTTTCATTCCAGATCCCAAGCCTTGCCACATCAACAAACTATTTCTCAATCATCCTGAAAGGTTCCGGCAATATGGCCTTTGGGAAAGATATTCTGAAATCTTCAAAGACAACGATTTGATATATACAGTTGGGACTAATGACTAGAGAGGAGATTGGTGCTTTGCACACACATGCAGGATTGAAAATGATGGAAGCTTTCGTCCCGCAACATGGCAAATAAAATTCCAGCTAAGAGGTGTGGAACAAAACAGTCTTTATAAGATTCGATTAGCAATTGCATCATCAACCAATGCAGCCATTTAGGTTCGATTCAATGATGCAAATATATATAAACCACATTTTGATACCATGCAATTTGGGAAAGATAATGCCATTGCTCGTCATGGCAACCATGGTTTGTACCATCTGTTTAACATTGATGTTTCTGGAAACTGGATCTGTCAACTTTTTTGTCTTGTACCCATCCAAATAGCCCGGGCTGAAAACAATGGATTACATCCTTTGCTTGATGGGTTTCAGATACCTCTCCATCACACTTATGTAGATAGCATATCTCTAGCAAACTTGCTCTGTTTTGGCTTATATGACGCTGTGTTGAGTCAGTGGGATGGTAAAATCATGGTGGTCTCATCAATTGCAGTTGGTTCATCTATTGGAGGTTTATGTTATAGGGACTGTGATTCTGAATCTCAGTATAGAATAGGTGAAACTGAAGATTGGAAACATCAGCTATTCAAGTCTGTGAGAAGTTTAAAGGAAGACTGTGGTTTATTTAAATCACACAGCAGTTTCGTAGCGCGCTACGAAACTGCTGTAGGTGATGAGTTTAAAGTGCAGCGCAGCTAGTGTGATACTGTGAGCGGGAGTTAAGGAAGAGAAGCACCTGTCTATTAATATTACTTACAGCACATCTAAAACATGGCAGCATTCCATGCATGGGGTGATTAAAAGATTTGAGAACATGCTGCTATACTTTGGGAAAATGTGGGAGACAAAGACCGTGAAAACAGAGCATTCCTCTTGATCAATTAATAAGCATACACGTAACTAGAATCCAAAGCTAGTTCGTTCTATGTACTTTCCTTCAAAGATACTTCAACCTAAACAGCCAAAGGACATGTGTCAAAAGCCAGAAAAGCATCATGCGACAAGGAGCAAAGATTTAGGATTTTGATTAAATGAAAACCATTTGTGATTTCAGTTTAGCCATTATGTAATTAATAGATTAGTTATGCAATAGATAGGGATAATGAATAGCCACCTTCGAGGCTCCCCTCATGCTGGAGGAGGAAGCTCGAGGTGGGTGAGTTTGCTTGCCTATATAGGGATCAGATTAGAATGTAAAAAGGGTTGGACTGTTAATACAAAAACAGAGTTTTTTAGAGCTTATGTAAAGACTGTTACAGTAATGGCAAACAGGGTTTTTTTTCTTCCCAAGATTCTCAATGCATCTTTTTGTTCAAATGTGATGGTGGTTTAGTTTCTTAATGTTCTTTTTACAGCCTTGTTATGGCACAATCCCTCAGAATTCATATTATATGCTCTAACTTCCTGTGTGCTTGACAAGCTGTGGGTTTTGGTGAAGCATGTTTGAACATCACTCAGAATTCATTTTTTAATGCTCTGACTTCCTGTATGTTCAGCAGGCTTTGATTTAGGTAAATTATGTTTGAACCTCTGATGATGCAAAGAGCCTTGGCTTCTATGAGATGACTGTGATTTGGTTTATTAACTGTGAGAGACTCCATAGCCCAATGAAGACCAATTTGATGTATGTCCAACCAGCTATATTTTTATAAATGTGTGAAGAGTTAGCCCTCTGTTGTTGTGATTAATTTTCTATCAAAAGCCTGTGAGAGAGCCCTCTCTGATTAGGAAGGCTAATTCCTAGTCTAAAGTCTGGTCTGAAACAGTTACATGAAGCCTTGCTTGGTTGCAGCCCCTAGTACTGGTTTTGTGATAACATCACACACTCAGGTTCACTCCATGAGCTTGTGTGAGTCTTTGCATCTACCTTCCTTGTTTATTTCTTCCAAGTATTTTCATGTTGATATCAAGGTCATGCTTGCAATCATGTTCTAGTCATGCTCAAGGTCTTCGCTTCGTGTGTACATGTTGTGTTCGCTATGAAAAAGTCTGTCGCACTCACACATAGAATCACATTCACTGTCATGCAAGTGTCGTCATGGTCGACCAACAATCAATCACAAGTGTCACGCTTGTCACTTGTGTTAGAGTCGGACTTGTAACCCTCCATCAGCGATCAAAGATCTTTGCATTTGCATAAGTAGGTGTCTCATCAGTGTCAATTGTTGCATCCCATTAGGCATGCCATAACCCTGATGGAGGAGCTGGTGTCTTTGTCCCCCTCTTGGCATTGCTGGATCAAGTCATTTCAGTCCTTAGTCACTTTCAAGCTTGTCTTGTCTTGTCTTGAGGTCAAATTCCTAGGTCTAGGGTTTTGGTCAAGATAGTTTACAAGGTCATGTCTCTGAAGGTCAATAAGTGCTCAGCAAGCCATAGGGATGATTTTAAAAGTGTTTCTTCGCAAACTTCTATCTTGTACAGTAAATTTTCACCTTGGATTTAAAAACCCTGTTTTTAAAGCCAAGGTCATTTTTCAAATTTTTGTAAAAAGTGATGAAATTTCAAAAAGCTTCCAAGGATAGCATGAAACCCTGGCTCCCTTGCCAAGATCCCTCAGATGATGTCCCTGCAAAAAGTATCAAGCAAAAGCATTAAATGAGTCAATTTCAGGACAAAGGAAACCAAAATGGTCAATTTTATAAAGTGTCAAAGAAAAACATTATAAAGTGGGTTTGGGCATGAAATTATTTCAAATCAAAGCTATAAAGGCCCAATCTCCCTCCATCGACCCTCATTGTGCATCCAAGTTACTTGCAAGAGTGATTGAGTGAAAGTTTGAGCGAATTTGGGAGCTGGACAGGTGCGCGACCCGTCAACAGCCTTCCAGCAGTGCATTTCTTTAACGGGTGCGACCCGTCAGTGGCGCGCGACCCGTTGGGTGAGGCGCGCGACCCGTCAGCGCTCTCCTTAACAAACCGATTGCAAATTTATCCAAGGACCCTCCGAAATCGCCAAATTGCCTAAGGTAGGCTCTCCAACTTAAGAATGGTTGCTTGTTATGGTCAATGGGAATTTTAATTGCATTTTTAAAGGATCTCCATGTGCAAGAGAAAAGCTCCATGTTGCTGCATTTTAAATTTGTAAAATATGCCTAGGGTTTTATGCTGTTTGAAAGGTATTCCCCTTGTAATCATTTTCCCCATTTCCCATGTCACTTTCCTTGTCTTTCTATATAAATTTCCCTTTTAAATTTGTAAAGAAAAATCCAAACCCTACCCCTCTTCCCTAAAAAATGAAAAATTAAGTCCTAACCCTACCTCTCATTACCCATGTAAACAATGTATATAATGATGCATATGCAATGATTTTTGCAATGTTTTTTCCCTTAAATCCCTGTTTTATATATTTATTCTCATTTTCCCTTTAAAAGTGTCCCTCCCCTAACATTCCCTTCATGCTCCTTGTCCCCTTTGAAACAACATACAAATCAGCATTTTACAAGGCAGAAACAGCAGTACATTTTGGCCACTTCTGCTCCTTAAACAATGTCAGAAACCAAAACCTATGAGCAGAGTGATGAACAGGCATCAGCTTCAGAGATTGAGATATAGAGGAGGCCTCATAAGTGTGGAAAGGGTGGTCATCATAGGCGAGAGGAGCCCACCTCTTTGACAGATTTACAAGCCTGTCCTATGGCAATCTCATGTTTCCAGTACATGTCTTGCTATGAGTTTTGTGAGAGGATCTCTTGGATTCAGCACCACAGAGAGTTGGCTCGCCTGTTTGTTTTACACTTGCATGATGGACATGTCAACCTTGCCGCGGTGGACTTTACATTGACACCCGAGGTGATTTCACAGGCCACAGGGATACCTAATGTCGGAGAGGTATGGAATAAGCGCAAGGTGCTGGACAATGTTCATTTTGAGCCTTTCGTTAGACCAGCACTCATGAGACACTTGACAGGAGTGTTTCCCTTCAGATTTCTCAGGAGTGAGTATGCTCCCATGATGAGGCTCATCATGCTCTATTTTACCTGCGAGGGCAGGTTTTCACAGGTATATTCATACCATATTCGCCTCTTGATGCACTTCACCCGAGTGAGGATGATGAACATCCCTGTTTTCTTCCATCATAACATTGAGAGGATGGTGTCCATGATGCAGAGGAAGAGCCCGACACAGCAGTACAGGAGCCTTTACCATTATGGTTTGATTTAGCTAGTGGTATTACATCAGTTGGCTCAGCAGGGCATCTCATGGGAGGAGTTCATCTCTCGTGAGCTTTTCACAGCACCACCACCACCACATCCTGAGGTTATTCACGAGGAGGGAGGACCATCACAGCAGCATGACATCCCCGTCACTAGACATGTTAGCTCCTCACCTTTGGTTACTTATAAGAGAGGCCAGAGGGCCTTATTTGCAGCAGCTCGGCGAGTACTTTCTCCACAGCATGTGGAAGGGGTCTCGCCTTCTTCATCGGCTCAGCGACTATTGTCTCCACATCAGGTGGAAGGGGCCTCGCTTTCTTTAGCAGCACAGGTACCAGGGAGGGGCAAACAGCCCAAGATTGATGAGGGACCATCAGGTGTTCCGGATATAGAGCTTATTGATCTTGATGTCAGTTCTCCTAGCCGAGAGTCAAAGGAGATCATTCAGCACCTTAGAGCTGAGAATGATGCCTTGCAGAGGAGATTAGAGGGGGCACAATGGACAATCTCATACCTAGAGCAGCGCAACAAACAGTTGGAGGATGAGCAAGCACTTTATGAGCTGTGGAGGATTCGTAGTGACCGCATTTTGAACCGGAGAAGACATGATGATCTATTGCCCGCTGAGCGAGAGTCCATGCTCATCCGGGTCAATGCACACTTGGAGAGGCTGTTGGCTAGGGCCAACCAAGAGAAGAAATTGCTGAGGAACATGAAGAACCATTATTGGGTGAGAATGCACGTGTGCAAGGCAAAGATGAAGATGTTCCAAAGGCGGTTGACCAAGGCACAAAAAAGGAGAAAGAGGCCCAATCCCCTTCATATCTTGGCCGAGGCTTCATTGAAGGACCAAGGCACTAAATAGCCTAGCCACAGCACAAATCCCAAGAAATTTTGAGTATTTTGGGTAAATTTTGGTTTTTTCAGGCAATTACAGGTTTTCTCCATTAACGGGTCTCACCCCCTGCGCGACCCTTCATCCTGGCAACTCCATTTTGCAAAAACTCAGCATTTCCAGATTTGTCATGAGAATTTACATATTCTCATCAATGGACTTGAGATTTTATGAAGTTTTGGGCCTCCAGAAAGTCAAAAAACAAGCAAAAAATGACTTTCTGCCACATTTTTGAGTTGCAGAAAGCAGTCTTGGGAGATTGCAATTTTGGAGGGGCAAATGACCACCAAATTCAGAAATTCTAGTTGGGTTGGAAAGTAGACTCACAGAAATTTCCAACAAGCCTACTCTTGCTCAATTTGGCCACCTGGAAGTGCCCCAAATGTGGTCCCAAAGGCGCACGACCTGTCAGGCAGAGGCGCGCGACCCGTCAGGCAAACTTCTCCAGATTTCAGTGTACAGCTCAGAAAAATGCAGTTTGACCCTGTTTGACTTTTTGGGGTGGATTATTATCCTTTTTGATGTAATAAATGTAATTTTATGACACTTTTACTCTTATGTACTTCTTCTAGAAGATTCATTCATAAAAAAGGTGAAAATTAAATGAATGAATTGGTTTCCTAGCTTATAGAGGCAAGTTGTTTTGACTGCCTAGTTTGTAGTGCTTAGTTTAGAAGTGGTTGAAACAACTCCTAGGATAGTGAGCTCGACCAATGGAGGTAGGGAAAGAGGTTAGATGATCTATATTATGTACTTTCTTGCTCATTTTCATGGTTGGACTCTTGAGGGAGAAGCTACCATTGTATTGTTCACTGTATCTCTGCAATTTTTGGCTAAGGAAGACCAGGGTTTTGCAGTCTTTTTTGGGATTCTTGTAGTTACATGTATTGATGGTGTGTTTCTCTATGTACCTGTAAGTGTGTTATGTGAATCATTTCCTTTCTTTTCCTTTTGCATATTAAGCAAACGAAGTGTTAAAGTAAGAATTCATGACTGTCATGCTCTGCTTTTAAGTTTGTTTAATTTCAATGTTTTCTACTGTTTAAGGAGAATTCAAAGTTATTTTTTGCTCTCCTTAGCTCCTCACCTGTCATTCCTGACCATCCACCTCAATAAAAGGCATCAATACTGTCTCCTACCTCGCCCCAAAGAACCCCCTGCAGAAACTGTGTCCAATCCCCGCACCCAAAATTGCCATCCCCTCAATTTGCCACCAAAAACCATAAAAACCCCAAATCAACCCTTTTGATCAGTTTACTAGCCTAAAATCAGTGTTACCCTATTGGTCATCTCATCCATTGAAGATCTCACCGAGATATACCGGAGAGAGCCCTCTCCCGCCCCGTAGGGCTAGCTACGAGGCGAAGTGGTTTGATGTTGCCTTGAGGTTTACCTTTCTCAGCCTGAGGTGAAATTTCAAGCGCTAACAACTTGCACTGTCGGTCAGTCATGTTGAACATGTGTGTCTGGATGGTTTGAGTCATCTCGTCGTCGAGTGATATAAGTGTGTGTTTGATGGATGACATATTCATCTTTCACTCATTCACACACTTAGTCATTTTGTTGAAGTTCTGAATACTAGACTCCCCTCTAACATTCAAACCATCACCCCACCATTGACTCGATCGAATGTCACCTAGAACAATGTAAAAGCACCAAGAAAGTCATTTCAAGTTACGCTGTCCGCAAGAAAATCAATCAGCCTTCATGCTGGTCAACCAGAGAGTTTGACCCTACAACCATCCCATGACTCACTCCCCTAAAAAATTGCACAGAGGCTATAGACCTTGCCCACTCCACTGATTGAGAAAATTTCATAGATAGGCCAAACAGACACCTAGTGCTCGTCCCTATCTCCCTGAGAAAATTACACAGTTTTTCCAGCCAGTCCTCCCGACAGTCGACCGACTACTCACCAAGAAAATTGCATAATTTTCATGAGAAAGCCTTTTATTTTCCAACCTCCATTGAGCTCAGAAGCTATGAAAAGTTGATTAGCAGCCAACCTACCAACATCAGTGCAGTTTATCCCTCCAACAGCTCCCGATAGTTGACTGATAGTTCCCCTCATGAATTACACAGTTTTTGCTACCATGCTCCACTAGCTGACTGCCAGTTCTCTCAAGGAAATGCATAGTTTTTGCTGCCAGTGTGCTGACAACCAGCTACCAATTCCCTAAAGGAATTGCATAGTTTTGGCTGTCAAGCTCCCATTTCTTGCTTGTTCTAGAAACTGCGCAGATTTTGCCTGCCAAGCCTTCCTTCAGTCCAGACTATCCCTCCCAGAAACTGTACAGTTTTGTCCTCTAGCTAAGCCAAACACCAAAAACAATCATTGTTGATCCGAATTTCCCATCTTCATCACCTAGTGACTCTTGAATAGTTTTTATCAGTAGTGCCTAGAGCCTCCATCCTGCCTCGCAACCTTGTTTCCTCTTCTGGTCACCTACATACGAAGTGATCATGTATCATGGTAGATTAGGAGGGTTTTTGATTTGATGTCATCTTTTCATGTGTGATTGTAGGAACAGATACACAAACAAACATGGCACGATGACGAATGGGATGAATGAAGGGATCACATGCAGAAGGAAAGGCTCACCAACGGATGAATAAACGATGCATGCGAAGCGATGTGCTCATAAATAGATGATCATGCAAATATGTGTTCATAGATGGATGGACGAGCAAACATTCAAGATATTCTCACGAACAGACGAATGGGTGAACATACAGCTTTCGCGCACAGAAGAACCTCTCAAGCCTTCCAACATAAAAGCAAGGAGTAATGTGAAAAAGCAACATCAAGCGAACCGATGACCATGGAATAATCTGCACACTTTGCCATGCGGAGGTGAAGCTGTGACATACCATGAGGACATCCAACACCCAACAACACTACAACTAAACATGCACACCAACAACAACATGAATGTACCAACACTGTCATGTCGAGTCAGGTAATGAGTCATGTCATCTATATCTTTGTTGTGGGCCATACTGTCAATCAATTTAATGTAATGTGGAAGTCTAAGAGACCCACTTAATTTATGAAGAGTCATGTAAAGTTGAAAATTCATGGAAGTCGAAAAACCACAAGGGTTAGTTTCACCCTTGGCTATAAATACCCCCTCATATGTACATGCAGAGGAATTTTCACCTCAAATCCTCCCACATAGCCTTGAGAGTCTATAATTTTTTTTTTAGGAGTAAGTAGTGGCTCCAATGCCCCACCCACGGGGTTAGTGATGTATGGTGTAACAATGTGTCTTGGAACTTTCACTTAATTCAGAAGCCTGCTAACAGGCCAACACATTTTCACACATGTATTGTAACTATTATAAGACTAATATTGAACACTTGTAATGGATTTTGCTTTAACCTATGTTTAAGACTTGAACTCATTCACTTGTTGTAATACATATCTATTAATGAAAATGTGTTCTATATGCTGTTAACGTTATCCTGCCCATGGTGGCTACCTCCCTGGACATCAGATAGACCTTTCACATAAAACTTGCTATAACAACTGTTGCACTCACGTGGACTCATCCGCTGAGTGTTGTACATGTTATCTTCCCTTGTGTGTTGTGACTACCACATCCGTGTGGATTGTTCCTATGGAAGTTGTGCACATCCTGTTGTGTTGTGTGTTACTAGTAGAGTTGGGGCTTCCGCTAAACTAACTTGGGACTCACTCCCACCCTCTCCCTATACAATGAAAGAAACATTGACACAAGTAACACTAGCAATCACCAGGCATGCAAACCTCACTTCTTGAAGACAAAGCATACCACTCTCCTATGGTGACAAGCAAGAGTTGAGGAAAATCCTTAAGATAATGGAAATTAGGCCATCATACTAGATGGAACTCCCACATCAAATGGTGTGAGGTCTAGTTGGGACTTTATACCGGGGTGATCCCTTAAATGTTGGTGGGTCCAGCACTATCAATAGGATCTTACACAAAATATTTATGAATTGAATATTTCATGAGGTTATCTTCATAAATTATTATGAAGGGTGCAAGGGAAGTACTACTTGAGTTGACTCGTCTTCCCTAAATTCAGAAGGAATTCCCCAAATTCCTTCAATACTTCTTTAATGGTTTTTTTGCCTCATTTCCCTCTCTCTACTATAGGTATTTCTGATTGCGATAAGTTAGGTAGTACACTTTCCCTATTGTTGGAAGTTTGTTTCAGATGTTGGGTTGTGTTATATTCTTTCCCTGAGATTTTTTTTTTTGGACCCAATATTAGGTGGGAGGACCTACCTATGATTTTGTGCATGGATTTTGCACATGGTTTTGGGCATGATGGTTTTCTTTCCATGGTATTTTGTAGATTCGATCAAGGGAACTACAGTTATGTTGTAATCCAGGGTTAATGAATTGGGGTTTATGGATGCTTTAGCATATATATATATATATATATATATATATATATATATATATATATATATATATATATATATATATATATATATATATATATATATATTGTAGCATATATTGTAACATTAAAGGAATATAATGAAAAATCAATCTGGTAGTCCTGATTTTGGGATCCAGGGGAAAATCTTCGTGTATATCTGTTTTATGTTTTATGCTCTCGCCACTGTTTATTTTTTTTGTTTTTAGAATTTGTATGCAGGTAATTTTTGTATAAGGTTAAAACCTACATTTGGTGTTAGATATGTTTTGGCTTCAAGGGGATGCCTTTGCCTCCGAGGGGTTTTTGCAAGGGCCTGTGGTAGACCGTGTTTAGTGGGAGATCTGCGGGATCGATTCTTATGGAGAAAGAAGATGGCGAGCAGTAGAAAGATAGAGATTGATAAATTTAATGGTTAGAGTTTTGAGTTGTGGAAACTAAAGATGGACGATCTATTGGTGGATAAATATCAGTGGATTGTGGTAGATTCGGGTACTAAACAAACAACAATGTTAGCTAAATACTGGGAAAATTTAGATAAGAAGGCAAAGAGCACAATATGGTTGTGTGTCTTAGATTAAATATTGTTGAATGTATCAATTGAAGCTTCGACGAAGGCTTTGTGGGACAAGTTAGGGACTTTGTACCAATCTAAGTCTCTGGTGAATAAATTGTTCCTATGGAAAAGGTTGTATAACCTAAGGATGAAAGATGGAGACTCGGTGATAGAGTATCTGAATGCAATTAATACTGTGGTAAGCCATATATTATCTATTGATATTAAAATTTTAGATGAAGATAAGTGCATCGGTTTGTGGTGTTCTCTACCAGATTTGCGGGATAGTTTGGTTGTTGCAATATGTCGCAATGCAAATTCCTTGTAGTTTGATGAAATAGTCTCATCCTTGTTGTCGGAGGAGATGAGATGGAAAAATATGGAGGCTCAGTGATCCTGATTTAAACAGGAACGCAACAAATTACAGAGATAACCATATACACAAAGATGCAGCGGAAATAATACTTCATTTCATTAATGGAAAATACTGAAATATGCTTACAAACAGAACTGGAAATGAACTAGCTAGGGCGATGGTAGCTTATCTCTGAGAAGAGATGTGATGGCTACATGCCTCTGAACTGTGTTACAATGAGGCTCGAAGGCCTATTTATTGTTGAGAAACAATGGAAAAGCCCTTATCATTCCAAAACCTAACCCTAGGAGATGAAACGCCAAACTGTGGGCCCCGTTTGGGGGTAAGTTGGTACATCAACTTCCCGGGGTCGTAACTTTGGCATATGATCTCCGTTTGACGTGTACAATAGCTCATTAGAAAGATCTATCCGAGCACTATCATTGTTGGAACAGGCAACACCAGTCCATTCCATGGACTCGTGTTGCCCCCGGATTCCCCAAAAAACGTCGTTTAGGGCCTCAAAACGGCTCCGGAAGTTCAGGACCCGAAAAACTGCTAAAAATAGTAAGTTGTGCTAGAATTAAGGAAACTGAAAATGCTGAGAAAGACAATGGTGGGGGTCCAGGTGGACTTGGCAGGTGGCCACCAATATCCACCTGGATCATTCCTCCCCCCTTAGGAAGCAATGGTCCCCATTGCGTTGAGCTCCTCCATGAGATGAGGAAACTTCTGCTGAACTTGTTCCTTGGTGAGCCACTTGCCCTGCTGAAGGAGTTGGCCCGCTTTGACAACTCGATACAGTTGGATATTCTGTTGGCGAGTGTTCTTGATCTGTGTGTCCATGATCTGATCAGTTGCAGCTTGTTCCATGCAATCTGGATTTAATTCTGTGGGTTTGAGCTGTTCTGCAATGTCGGATGTGTCTAGCAATGGTGGAAAGTATGGCCAAAGGCGGTCCACATTGAATACTGGGTGCAGGCCAAGGAATGGGGGAATGCTGAGCTCAAATGCATTGTCTCCCATAGCCTTAGTAATGGTGTAAGGACCATATCGGAGTGGTCTCAATTTCCGATAGGCTCCAGTAAGGCGTTCCTTTTGCAAATGCAACCAGACTTTGTCGCCCACCTGAAACTTGTGTGGCACCCGATGTTGATCATGTCGCTGCTTGTACTTGGCATTTGATTTCTCAAGAATGTCATGGACCTGCTGGCGAATATGTTGGATGCGCTCAATGAAGTTGGTGGCCTTATCTGTTTCGGACTGGACATGAGCTGAATTCATGTGAGTAGCTGCAAGTGGCATGGCCACATCAATGGGGCATAGTGGCTGGAATCCCAAACCCACCTGAAAAGGGCTATGGCCAGTGGAGCTGTGAAGAGCTCGGTTGTAGCTGTGCTGAACGTAGGGGAGGCTCTTGTCCCATGTGCGTGGATGCTTTGAGTTATACATGCGCAGAATGTGCACAATCATCATATTGACAACCTCTGTCTGGCCATCAGTTTGAGGATGGAAGGCTGTGGACTTCGTGAGTTTGGTGTCCAGCATTGACCAGAGACTGGACCAAAAGGTGCTGAGAAACCGACTGTCCCGATCTGAGATGATAGACTGTGGGATCCCAAAGTGCACCCACACTCGTTTAAAGAAGAGTTTAGCAGTGGCTTCTGCTGTGATATTCTTCTTGCAGGCCATCATAATGGCCATCTTTGAGAACCTGTCGACGACCACAAAAACACAGTCATTTCCATGCTTAGTGGAAGGAAGGCCTGACATGTAATCCATGGAGATGGATTCCCAAGGTCGACTAGGGGTAGGCAACGGGGTATAGAGGCCTTGCTTCTTAATGGTCGGTTTGGCAATGGCACAGGCAGTACATGATCAGATGTACTTCCCAACATCCTGTCGAAGATTCGGCCAATAGAAATAGTTTTGTAGTACTACCACTGTTTTCTCGACCCCGAAATGCCCAGCAGCCCGACTGTAGTGTGCTTCCCAAATCATCTTGGCACGCTCGCTTGAAGGAACACAAAGGTGACCGAGGTGGCATAACAGGGCATCCCGGAGGTGAAAATCTGCAACCTGTCGACCCTCCAAGAGTGTCTGGTATGTGTGGCCGAATTCTGGGTCGCTTTTGTAGAGAAGTGGCCAATCAAAGTCTCGTGCCCGCAAGAGTTGAGCACGGTGGTTAGCGCCATGATCGGTGGTCGACTGAGGCAATCTGCAACATTATTGGTGCTGCCCTTTTTATACTTGATATTCAAGTGAAACTGTTGCAGGTATGTAGACCACTTCTGATGGCGATCATTCTGCAATTTCCCTTGGGTCTGTATGAACTGCAGAGGTCGATGGTCTGTGTGGATGACCGTTTCCTTCCCCAAAATGTAATGCTTCCATTGTCGGCAGGCCTGTACAATGGAATACATCTCTTTATCATAAGTGGGGTACTTCCGGACTGTGTCTGAAAGTGTTTCACTGTGATATGCCACTGGATGTCCATGTTGAGTAAGGACTGCCCCAATAGCATAGTCAGAGGCATCTGTCTCGACCTCAAATGGTTGTTGTAAATCTGGTAACGCGAGCACTGGTGCCGTGCAGAGGCGATCCTTCAACTCCCTGAATGCCTTCTGTTGAGATTCAGACCAAAAGAATTTTTCTTTCGCCCCACCCTTGGTAACTTGACTCAAGGGCCAAGAAATATGAGAAAATCCCAACACAAACCTGCGGTAGAAGTTGGCAAGACCTAGAAAGCTGTGGAGCTCTGTGAGAGTGGTTGGAGAGGGCCAATCCCGAATGACTTGGACCTTGGCTGGATCAACATGCACCCCTGTTCATCAATGATGTATCCCAGATACTGAACCTCGGTCATGCCAAAAGTGCATTTCTCCAAATTGGCACATAGCTTGTGTTGCCGCAGTGTTTGGAGAACCTGTCGGATGTGGTGGAGGTGCTCTTCCCAACTCTGGCTGAAGATCAGAATGTCATCCAAGTATACTACTACAAAGGAGTTGGTGAATGGCCGCAAGATGTCATCCATTAGCCTCATAAAGGTTGCAGGAGCATTCGTCAATCCGAAAGGCATGACCAACCATTCAAAGAGGCCCTCCTTGGATTTGAAGGTAGTCTTCCACACATCTGAGGGTTCAATTGGTACCTGGTGATATCCTGACTTCAGATCGATCTTGCTGAAATATTTCGCCCCCTTTAGTTGGTCTAGGAGGTCATCAATCTGCGGGATCGGGTACCTATTACGGACAGTGATCTTGTTCAGCGCCCGATAGTCAATACAGAGTCTCCACGTCCCATCCTTCTTCTGTACCAACACTATCGGGCTCCCACAGGGCGAAGAACTTGGACGGATGTGACCTTTCTGCAGGAGCTCCTGAATCTGCTTCTTGATTTCATTGTTCTCCAGAACGGAGCGCCGATAAATTGGTCCATTGGGTAGCGGCGCACCTGGGGTCAGATCGATGGAGTGTTTGACTTGACAGTGCAGAGGAACCCCTGCCGGGGAGGTGAAGATGTCTTCGTACTCCTCCACAATATTGTCCATCTGTAGCTGCCGTGCAGAGGGACCCCGTTTGGAGGCCGCGGCCACTGTCTTCTTCTTCCCTTGAGGGCGTATCATCAGGAAAACAAATTTCCTGGTTTTGGAAATGATCTTACTGCATTGTTTTGCAGTAATCAAAGAGATGGCGGCAGGTGGTGCTACCTCTGGTATCCTGAACAACTTATTTCCCAATGTAATAATAACAGCACGGGGCCTTGATTCATACACAGCATGTCGCTTCCACAAGTATGGTTATCCTAGTAATACATCACAAACTTCAAGGGGAGCAATGTCACACAATACCTCATCCGTGAAGGGCTTGATGTTGTATGGAAGGCGACACTGCTGGCTCATGCGAAGATCTCGCCCTTGGTGCAGCCACCCAATGGTGTATGGTTGTGGATGTGCTGTGGTCGGTAAGCCCAACCGCTTCACAACCTCTGCCGAAATGAGGTTCTTTTGACTCCCGCTATCAACAATGAACTGTATCGGGGAACCCTTTACCCACATCTGGGAGTGGAAGAGACGCTCCTCCTCCTCTGGATCTTCGGGTTCATTTTTCTGGATCTTTGCGGTAGCAACAGTGGCGCTGGGATCCGCATCAATGATCTGCTTCCCTTTTTCATACCCCTTATCGGGTTCTGACTCAGAGTCGGAACATGCATCTGATTCTGAAACCTTTAGCTCAGCCACCAGTGACTGCTTGGCCCGACACTCACTTGTGTTGTGAGTGGAGCTCTTATGGAACTCGCACCATTTTCCAGTGTCCTTTCTCGGCTTCGCGGTGTTTCTCTTTGCTTGCAACTTCGGCTGGTTGTCTTGGGCTGTCCCGCCTTGGTTTTGTCCTTTGTTCTGTGGTTTAGGGGCACCTTTCCCCTGCTTTGGATTCGCAGATCCAAAGTCTCGCTTCTTTTGTTTAAACTTTTGCTCGACCTTGACGGCATACCGGTATGCTGCGCCGAGCGAGGGGATGTTTAGGAACTGTATTTCTTCCTGGATGTACTTGTGCAGGCAGCCACGGTATTTGAGTATCAAATGTTGCTCCGAATCCTTGATACCCAACTTTGTGCGAAGGGTATGGAAAATATTGGTGAACTCCGGCACGTCTTGGTCCCTTCCCTGCCGCAGCGTGGTCCACTTTATGTATTCATCCTCATAGCTTCCGACAGGGTAGTACTGCTCCTTGATGGCATCCCGGAACGAATCCCAGGTGGGTGCGGCTGAAAATAGTGAGCCAGTACTTTCATCCTTCTGCTCGCAGTAGGTTTCCCACCAGTCCTTGACGTGGGGGGTTGCTTTGAGAAGAGCAAAAACAATCTTTTCCCGACTCGAAAATTCATGAACAGAAAAATAACCCTCTAGCAGATTTAACCATTTATCTACGGCATCGGCGTCTATCTGACCCTCGAATATGGGTATTTCAAAATTAACTTGTACCTTAAAGGGTGTGGCGTTTCCAGAGGAGCTGCTGGAAGCCGATGCGCCGCTTCTGGGTAGCCGCTGAAGGATCTGCGCAAAGTTGTCCATCATCGCGTTCCGTTGTCGCTCGAGCGCTTCTTCGAGCAAGATTTTGATGGGATCTCCTGCCCCCTCGTCTTTCTTCTCGTCCGCCATGGGAGGCCTTCGGGATTTGCGAGGCTGGTCTTGCAAAGGTTCAACCAGTTCAAGCCCTAACTCCTTATATCCCGACCTTGTTGGGGACATGCAAAGAAAAACAGAGAAAAAGCAGACCGCTCTGATACCACTGATCCGGATTTAAACAGGAACGCAACAAATTACAGAGATAACCATATACACAAAGATGCAGCGGAAATAATACTTCATTTCATTAATGGAAAATACTGAAATATGCTTACAAACAGAACTGGAAATGAACTAGCTAGGGCGATGGTAGCTTATCTCTGAGAAGAGATGTGATGGCTACATGCCTCTGAACTGTGTTACAATGAGGCTCGAAGGCCTATTTATTGTTGAGAAACAATGGAAAAACCCTTATCATTCCAAAACCTAACCCTAGGAGATGAAACGCCAAACTGTGGGCCCCGTTTGGGGGTAAGTTGGTACATCAACTTCCCGGGGTCGTAACTTTGGCATATGATCTCCGTTTGACGCGTACAATAGCTCATTAGAAAGATCTATCCGAGCACTATCATTGTTGGAACGGGCAACACCAGTCCATTCCATGGACTCGTGTTGCCCCGGATTCCCCAAAAAACGTCGTTTAGGGCCTCAAAACGGCTCCGGAAGTTCAGGACCCGAAAAACTGCTAAAAATAGTAAGTTGTGCTACAATTAAGGAAACTGAAAATGCTGAGAAAGACAATGGTGGGGTCCAGGTGGACTTGGCAGGTGGCCACCAATATCCACCTGGATCACTCAGATGGTGATGCCATATCTGTATGAGGAAAATCCCATAACAGAAGGAAAAATAAGTCCTTGAATGGGAGATCTAAATATAGAGAGAGATCTAAATCTCTAGGAAAACCTGTAAAGGTGTTCTAGAAATGTGGAAAGGAAGGGCACTTCAAAAGGGAGTGTAAATCTAAAGCTCATGAGAAAGGAAAGGGATCTGATGATGATCCTTCTATAGAGGTGAAAACCACCTCAGATGAAGGTGGGGATTCGTACTTGGCTTCTTCTTCAAGTAAACATGTAGATCACGAGGCATGGTTTATTGACTCGGGTGCATCCTTTCACTTCACTCCCCATAGAGTGGTTCTACGAGTATGAGAATATGATGGTGGTGATGTCTTCTTAGGGGATGACAGGAAGGCTAGAATCGTTGGTCGCGTAAAGGTCAAGTTGAAGTTGCAAGGTGGAAGGCTTAGAACACTTCCAGGTGTTTTGCATATTCTTGCCTTAGCCAAAAATCTAATTTCTATAAGCAAGATGGATGATGTAGGTGTAAAAACAATGTTTGAGAAAGATATCTGCAAGATGGTTCAGGAGCACTGGTATTGATGTGGGGAGTTTGGATTGGAACTCTGTACAAGCTTCAACAATTAGGGGAATTTTGAGGTATAAAATGGGCCTCCTAAGAAAAATGTACAACTAAAGTAAACTTTATAAGAACCAATAGGATTCAAGATGATGATGTCAACCATGAGAGATGGTTCACCTTTTTTGGAGTAAAAAAGTAAAAATAATAAAAAATAATAAAACTACTTTTTCAACTCGTATTTTCAACTTATCTCCCTGAGGTTTTACTCAAATTTTGAGTGGGAGTACTTGTTGGATGAAACATTTAATTACTCATCCAGGGAGTACCCATGTTGCATACTTTCTATGGACCCTACTACACGAAAAATGAGAAATACATGAAAAAACATGATTGCAATCATGTTTTTCATGTATTTCCCATTTTTCATGTAGCAGGTTCCATCGAAAGTATGCAACATGGGTAATCCTTGGATGAGGAATCAAATTCTCCATCTAACGAGTGTTGCCACTTGAAATTTGAGTAAACCCATAGGGAGATAAGTTAAAAATACAAGTTGAAAAAAATAATGTTTTCTCTTTTTCCCTCTAAAATTTGATGATGTAATCTAATATTATTTTATTATTTCCACTATTATTTTATAATTTCCTCAGGAGGCCCATTTTAGACCTCAAAAATCTCCTAATGGTATCACTATTATTTATGGGTGCAACAATTCTGTGGTTCTTGAAAGTGGAGTATAAAATCTAGTGGTCTTTGGAGAAAAGACCATGCTATGGCATCAAAGGCTTGGACATATTGGAGAGAAGTGCCTTTGAATACTTCATGGTAAAGGTATGGTAAAAGATATGTATAATAGCTCTTTAGATTTTGATTTCTATGAAAATTGTGTACATGGGAAGCAAAATTGGGTGAGTTTCCCCTCTGGTGGTAAGAGGGCGAAACATATATTAGATATTGTGCATAGTGATGTGTTTGGACCTGTGTCTGTTCCATCACTGGGAAAGTCTATGTACTATGTATCATTTATATATGACTTCTCAAGGAATATATGGATATATTCCTCAAGAAGAAATATGAAGTCTTTGACAGGTTTAAATAATTTAAGGCTCTGGTGGAAAACCAAACAGAGAAGAATATAAAGGTGTCGAGGAAAGATAATGGTGGAGAGTTTTGCAAGAAGAAATTTGAAGAGTTATATAAGAACTGTGGTATAGCACAATAGAAGACTACTCCATACACACCTGAGTAAAATGGAGTTACAAAAAGAATGAAAAAGGCATTGATGGAAATGGCAAGAAGCATGCTCAGTGGTGCCAAGTTAGGACATGCATTCTGGACAGAGGCGGTGGAGACTGCATGTTACCTAATCAACAGATCACCTTCATCAATGTTGGAGGATAAGACTCCATAAGAGGTATGGACTGGTAAGAAACCTTCACTTTCACATCTGAGGGTATTTGGATGTGATGCATATGTACATGTTCCAAAGGAGAAAATAATAAAGTTGGATAGCAAATCTGAAAAGTGCATCTCTATTGGGTATAAGGATGGTTTAAAAGGTTATAAGATTTGGAACCCAGAAACAAGGAAGGTTGTGTACAATCGATATGTGGTGTTTAGAGAGGTGAAATATGTTATTAAACATGAAGACCAAGCAAAGTAACTTGAGAATAAAGAGTTTGAGCTAAAGGAGGAAGAATCAAACTTGACAATAGAAGAGGAATCAGAATATGAAGGGCCACAAACTCCGGCTGTGAGAATATCAGTTCGAGAAAGAAGGCATCCAGAAAGGTATAGTCCATCTACTTTTTGTTCAAATTTTTCTTTATCTATTACTAATGATGATCCTAGAACTATGGGGGAAGCAGTACATTCAGAGGAAGGAAAACTATTGAAAGAGGCCATGGTTGATGAAATGACATCTTTGCACAAAAATGAGGCTTGGGATCTGGTGGAGTTGTCGGCTAGAAGGAAACCCATTCGCAACAAATGGGTGTTTAAGAAGAATATGAATGCAAAAGGAAAGGTGGAGAAATACAAACTCGGTTGGTCGAAAAAGGTTATTTCTAGGTGATGAGAATTGTTGGTAGAAAAAGGTTATGTCCAGGTGATGAGAATTGACTTTGGTCATATTTTTTCTCCTATTGCCAAGATAGCTTCTATTAGATTACTTTTATTTGTTGCTTCTGCTTTTGATTTTGAGGTAGAACAGATGGATGTGAAGACAACATTTCTTCACGAGGATCTGGAAGAAGATATCTACATGAAGAAAGTTCAAGGCTTTGTGGTGAAGGGTAAGAAAGAACTGGTATGCAAGTTAAAAAAGTCTATGTATGGGTTAAAACAGTCACCAAGGATGTGGTATCAGAAATTTGATACATTTATATGGGGAATTGGCTTCACCAAAATCAAAGAAGATCACTATGTGTATTTTAAATTGATTGGTGACCATGTTATTTAGTTGGTCTTGTATGTGGATGATATGTTGTTGGTTGGAAATGACAAAGAAAATATCTAGGATTTGAAGACCCAATTGTCCTCGAAATTCGACATGAAAGATATTGGTGCTGCAAACTGTATTTTGGGCATGGAAATTAAATGAGATTGGGCAAAGAGGAAGCTTTGGTTAAACCAAAGGAAGTATGTTGAGACAATACTGCAGAGGTTTAATATGTAGGATAGTAAATCGGTGAAGCTTCCTATTCTTGTAGGTGTAAAGTTATCTGCTGAATAATGTCTCAAGACACAAGAAGAGGAAGAGGACATGTCCCATGTTACATATGCAAGTGTAGTCGGTAGCCTATTGTATGCAATGGTCTTTACTAGAATAGACATTGCACATGCAGTGGGAGTATTGAGCAGATTTATGTCAAAACCAGGGAAGGAACATTGGACAACAGTGAAGCGGGTTTTCAGGTATTTGCATAGCACTAGTGATTATGGTTTGTGCTACTAAGGAAGACCAGGATTGGATAGAGTTTTGGACATCCATGGCTTTGTTGATGAAAAATGGGATGGAGATCTAGATCAAAGAAGATATACAAGTGGGTATGTGTTTAACCTATTTGGAGGTGCAATCAATTGGATGAGTAAGAGAGAGTCTGTAGTGGCACTTTCAACTATAGAGGTAGAATACATGGCAACCACTGATGCAAGCAAGGAAGCAGTTTGCTTGCAGATATTATGTTCAAGTATGGGGTTAGTACAATGAGATATAAGGATAGACTATGACAGACAAAGTGCAATTTTCTTGGCAAAGAACCCTACTTATCACTCAAAGACAAAGCACATTGATGTTCAGTATCACTTTGTGAGAGATATGGTTGAGGAAAAAAAAGTGTTGCTGGTAAAGGTGGACACTTTGAAGAATACTGTAGATGCATTGACAAATTCTGTGAGAACTAAGAAGTTCTCTTGGTGTAGAGAAATGATGGGCATTACAGGGCTGGATCAATGACTAAGCTCTCCTATGCCCCCCTATGGAAATAATACAACAATTGGGAGAATGTTTGGTTGTGTTATATTCTTTCCACGACTACCCCATGTGCAGGGGGGGGGGGGTGGGGGGCGACATCCCCCCTGTACGTTGCGTCAGGTGCTACCGGGGGCTCATAGGGGGGCGGCTGCCCCCTTGCACGGGGTTCGAGGTAGAAGCCCTGGAAATTTTTTTGGACCCTATATTAGGTGGGCGGACATACCTATGGTTTTGTGCATGGATTTCGCACATGGTTTTCGGAACGATGTTTTTTGTCCATGTTATTTTGTAGATATGATCAAGGGAGCTATTGTTATGTTCTAATCCAGGGTTAATGGATTGGGGTTTATGGATGCTTTAACATGTATATATATGTATTATGACATTGAAATGAATATAATGAAAATCAATCTGGTAGTCTTAGTTTTAGGATCTAGGGGAAAATCTCTGTATATATCTATTTTATGTTTTATGCTCTCACATTGTTTATTTTCTGTTTTTAGAATTTATATGTAGGTAATTTCTTTACAGGGTTAAAACCTACATCAGATCCCCTTTGTTAGGTCCCTATAATACTAGTGTATCCCCCATATTGTTATCTTTGTGCCCCATGCAGCCCCAATATTTTTATTGTTGCGCCCCATAGAAGCCCATTATTGATATTGTTGAGCCCTTACATTATTATTGTTATGTAGGCCATGATTATATTGTGACCCTTTATACTCCTATATATACCAAGGAGGTCTTGTCATTTGTATCATCCATTTTCTTTCATTTATGTGATGTAAAGGAGGTTTCCCTCTCAAAAAGGCTAATTTTAAAGTTATTTATCTATCTTTTCTTTTATTTTGTGATCTAATTGCATAATATTTGGATTCTAGAGTTTCGCTTCTTCAAATAGGTCATCTTGGATTTTTCACTATACATTATTTTCTACAATGTTTAAGAAGATGAAATTTTGACCACATGGATTTGAACTCCTGATGAAATTCATGTAAAAATTTTAGATCTTGGTTCACTACATTTTCTGAGATATGGTCTGAAGAAGTCAGGGTTTTTGCATGCTCCAGAATTCAGTCTCAAATAGATGACCTAGGGAGAATTGTCATAACTTTCTCTACAAACGTTGAATTTAATTTTCATAAAAATTGACTAAAATTTCACAGAATTTAGTTTTTTATGTATCATTTTTAGGGCCAAAGGTTGAAACAATGACACATGGAATTCCATATAAGTTCGCTCTACTGAACAAGTTCATAACTAGGTCATCATGGGAGTGTGAGGAGTCCAATCTCAGTCTGACTTGTGCCGTTGGAGAAAGGACTTGAGTGCTACCATAGGACAAAATTTTAGACCTTGGAGAGCCAAAATTGTAGAGATACACCAATAGTTTCAATATTGATCAGGTAAAAGCAAGAAAAAGGTGTGAATATTTTTTAAATTGCATAAATTTTGTTTGAAAAATAAGTTCAAGTGATTTAAAGGGAATATTGAAGCATATATATATCAACATTTGGTTCTAAAATTCCTCCCAAACAAAATAATTATACACCCATTAAGCCTTCAGAAAGCTCTATTATGATGCATGAAGAGGAAGAATTGCAACATGATATATCAAAATTATGAGAGAAAGTGAAACAAATTTCACTCTCATAAAGAGAAACCAAAGATGAACTAAAAGCAAACATGGATGGCTTAAAAGGGCACACAGATGGTTTAAAAGTATAAATAAAAGGTGACATGGATGGTTTAAAAGCAGAAATAAAAGGAAACATGAATGGTTTAAAATAAGACATGGAAGGTTTGAAGGAAGATTTGGCAAAGTTGCTAGAAGAAAGGATTCCTAGTGGTGATAAGGTATT
Organism: Pinus tabuliformis; assembly: GCA_031772625.1. NCBI lineage: Eukaryota > Viridiplantae > Streptophyta > Pinopsida > Pinales > Pinaceae > Pinus > Pinus tabuliformis. The sequence continues at coordinate 1,115,923,037 of CM062809.1, forward strand.
TCATGAAACTCATGAAGAGAACAAACGAAATGTGAATCATGATTTTAGAGACTCCAACTTTTGGATGAAGAGCAACCATATTCCAAAGATAAATATGTGGAATTTTGATGTCAAGGATCTAGTAACATGGGTAGTGTAGATGGAGCAATCCTGTGATCTACATGAGGTGCCACACACACAAAAGGTACACATTTCATCTTTATATTTAGAACAAAATCAGTTTGTGTGGTATCAATTGTTTTTTCTCATAAACCAATTGTCACTTGGACAATTTTCGCAGAAGAATTGGTAGCACATTATGAGGATAAAATAACAATACCTTCTTTAGAGAATTGATAAATATCAAACAAAATGGTTCAATGGAGGAGGAGATTGAAGAATTCCAAAGGTTGAATATCATGGTAAATGATATGCTAGAGGAGCATAGGATTGATGTCTTCATAGGAACTTCAAAGGATAAAATCGAACATGAGGTTCACCTTTGGGAACCTAATTCATTGGAGAATGCATTTAGGGTTGCAAGAAAAGTTGAAAGAAAAACCATGACAATGAGGAAGTTTATTACTCACAACTATAAAGATTGGATTTTTGTTGCTCCTAACATCCCACAACCTACAAGGTTGACATGACAACAACTGGAGGGAAAATATAAAAAGTTCTTTGTTATAATTGTGATATCAAATGCACTAAGGATATAAGTGTGCTGATAAGAAATTATTTTACATAGATTGTGAAGAGGAGAAAGAAAAGGAATAAGAAACATCAAAGGAAGAGGATATGCACTTGGAGTAAATCCCAAAGAAAGAACAAAAGAATCCAACCATATCTTGTAATGCATTGGTAGGAATTACAACTCCTCAAACTCTCAAGATAGAATACTATACCAAGAAAAAACGTAATAATGTTGATTTATTATGGTAGTACCCATAATTTTATTCATTGTGTTATACAAAAATATCGTCACCATGATTATTTGCAGTCATTATGGGTCTATCATCACTTGTACTGTCCTCCTAAGCAAGTCTCAGACCTCAGCTCTTCAAGTCAAGCTTTGAAATTGAGAGAAAGACATTGAAAATCAATAAAACTCTGGTTCCGCACTTTCTCTCACTATTGCCTGCGGTCCCGCACCTTCTGTTTACAAAAACTGCGGACCTGCCCACTCTGTCCCTAAAGGTGTGGGTGCGGACCCCTATGAAAGTCAAAAAGGCGCAAGTTTATTCTAAAAAACTCACTTTGGGTTAATTCTAGATGATTCTAGAAGGAATTTTGATGTGGATTGGTCGCTCTTAGGTGGTTCATGTATCCCAAAAGAGAAGGAGCTAATCCCTTGATGAGAGGAGCTATCCCTTTGAAGGAGGGATTTATCCCTTTGAAGGAGGACCTATTAACTTCCCTCCATTGCACTATAAATTCAGGCATTGGGCTGGTTGCTAGGGAGGTTAGAATCTGAACATTTTTGAGGGTAAACGCTGGTGAAATTAAGACTTCCTAGTTGAGCTTAAGAGGAGAGATCACATACCTTTTTGGCTTCATTGGGAAGAGAGTGAAACTTGTCAAAGTAGAGGAGACTTCTTGTTGGACCTTGGGAGGAGCTTGTACAACGTCAAGGCACAGGTTGTAAAGTTCTTCTTGATTTGAATTAATACAATCAAACTCATTTTTCTCAACAAATTGTCTCATGTCATTTGTTTCATGAATTCCTTGACTTTCATGTTAAATATGTTTTATGATATTGGCTTTTCAGGTGCTATTTAATTTGTTTGATTGTTTGTGTTTGCAGATTCGCGACAAAGGAGCTCATTTGGATCGAAGGAGCGAAGGCTTCCACAAACTTGCGTTGGACCTAAGGTAGGCCTAAAACACTTGTTTGCCTTTGTTTATAAAAGCATATTTAGAGAAAGATAGTGTGTGATTGGTTTGCTTGTCATTAGGTCTTCTTTAGTTTCTAGGAAGGTCTATCTTGTCCGCAAGATTGACTTATTCCGTGTGACAAAATGGTGACTCCGCTGGGGAATTGATTTTTTCCTTGTTTTTACTTTGACCTGAGAAACTGTGTTTTTGTTTCTGTTTTTGGCTTGTTGTGTGTGGAATTGGGTAGAGTTTGTAGATCCAGGGTTATTTTTCGTTTTTCATAGCTTTGGGAGAGGACCACACCCTAGCCTTTTGACACAGTGTGTACTTATCCGCACTTTTGCTTTTAGCACAGAGCGGTACCGCACCGTGTTAACTGTGGGCCTGCAGACCTTGTCAAAATTTTGAAAAACCTAAGATTTCCTCTGTTAGTCAGCTTAGCTTTTGTTTAGAAGTTATTATCCACTGCCCAGACCTGCATATAACCTGTCATAAGCTTTCCTTAGGTTGATTTCATTAGTGTTAGCGTTTTAGGTGAAATTCCTAGGAGTTTTGCTTATTGGGTTTGTTTTTCGTTTTGGTCTTGTAGTAGCTTTGAGCTTGGAAGCTGTAGGGACCTCAGATCACCTTGTTGTCTACCAGCCTTCTTATGAGTCTGACCATTTATGAAATTTCCCCTTGTTGAGGAATCCTCTTTGTGTTTTCTCTTTACAAAAATTTGAAAAGCTTGTGTTTAAAAGTTTGGATTTTCATTTTAAAAAGAAAACAAAATTGGTTGTTTTTGACTGATTTGTGATTCTGCATAAATTGGTCCTTAGCTTACATCTAGCTAAGTAAAACATCCTTAAAAATACATCTTGTAGGCTTTGACTTCAAATAGGTTTTTATAGTCTATAGATCTCAAAGTTAGTTCTTTGCATAGTTTTGAGTGTTTTATAAAAAATAAAAAAATCTCTTTTGGAAAAAAGTTTGTTTTTTGTAGTGGTTGAGTGCTTTGAAAAGAAAAGGGAAATTTTTGTGAAATAACTAGTTGTCTCGTTTTGAGTGCATTGGAAAGGATAAAAGCTCTTCTTTTAATTTGTTTGTTAAGAAAGATTTGTGTTTACAAAGTATTTGCATTCTCAAACTCTTTCCTAGCTAGAAGTTCATCGAAGAGAAAAGATTGTTTAAATCATCTTAGGTGCATTTTTAGTGATTTTGAGTCGAGTCTTCATACCATGAGTTTCATCTCTGTACCTTTTGACTTAAACAAAAACCAATAAAAATAACGCTTAAAGTAAAATTCATCTAGTAACATTTTTATTTCTAGGGCTCTGATACACCAACTTAGCTTAGGCTACTGTCTTGGAGTAGGAGAGTAATTAACTCTCCAAGACAGTAAAAACAAACAAGTAGCTGTATCTTGTGGTAGGGAAGAAATCCAATTGTTGCATTTATGCTCTGGGAAAGCTCATCTTAAAGGAGAAGCACGAGATCGTGTCCGAACCAGTTTGGGAATCAATCCTTCCTCATTGGGAACGACGCCAGATATTCACGTATTAAAAATGGTAAACCTCGAATTAACCATTGTCGAGGAGCCTGGGGTCACTTGTTGGTAAACCTTGGATTATGTCAAGGAGCCTTCAAGGGGATTGAGCTTGCTACTCTGCCCTTGCGTGTGTATCGGATCGTAGACTGTTCCCCCAGGTATATTTGTTTCAGTTGGTAACCTTAGTGGCCATATTCTTTAGGATTCTTCCTAAGGTGACAGTGGTGGGAAGATCCCACTGTACCTGGAGCAGACGTCAACTAGACTCACTTGGATTTTCTGGGGGGTTCTCTTCACTCGAGACGGTTAAGTGGAGGAACTTGTGCCAGTCTATTCATTAAGCAGGTTTCCGGGGTAACTGATCCAACCACCATTTCTGTATTGAACTCTGCGATGTTGGATTTCATAACCAACTAGTGTTTTCAGTACAGAAAGTTACTGTTTGTGTGTGTTTGATCTCCTAGATTCTTTAGGCGTGTGATTCAAATTTGTTTGGTTCTTTAGAGGCTTTAGGTGGTTTTCATTGAGATTTTACTTTGTTTGCAAGTAATTGAGGAGTAGTTATTGAGGAGCAAGTAATTGCTCAAGCACAGTACCTTGACTTGGTCTATACTTAGTCAGGTACGTTACATGAGAAAATCCCTGATCTTCCCAAGAAAAATCAAATTGTTGTAGTTCCTTCAGGATCTCATGACGCCGATGGTATGATTGGTACGTTAACACTAAAAGTAAGAAGAAATCTTCCAAGAATTCTTCTCCTATCATAACCTTGCCTGATTCCCCGACAGGAGATCCTTCCGCGGAGATTTCGCCTATATTCACGTTGTAGAGTCATCTACAGCCAAATCAAAATCTGGTGGGAAGAAGAAAGGGAAGAAGAAGAATAAAACAGACAAAAATTGAAAGGAGAAACCTGGAAAAGTGAAATCCAATGATGAAAAACGCAAACCTCGTTATCCTTGTCTCATTTGTGACGATGAACATTTTACAAGAGACTGCCCTCATCGTGCAGAGGTAGCGAAGATTGTCAAAGGTTCCCAAATGCCTGCTGTTTTGAAGGATCCTTTTCCGGCTCAAGACAGTAAGATGATAGGTTCTTCCTCGAGTGCCAATGAAGAACCCATCCTGATGATGTCCCATGTTAGGATTGCGACTCGATTGCATGATTATGGTAGTAAAAGTCCTATTGATGGTAAAGAAGCAGAATCTTCTCATTCTAATCCATCAACCTCAGCTCCCGGTTCCGATCCACTACAGATCGAGAAACCTAATCCAGACTTGGTAATCAAACCGCCCGCCAAGGGTATACTTTGAAAGTCAGCTTTCAATCCACATGCGAGAGCGGATCAAAACTATAACATTTTTGAGGATTTAGCTGTTTCACCCTCAGCAATGTCGGCTTTGGAAGTGCTGCAATCATGTCTAGCACAACGTAAATTACTTTTGTCGGCTATAGGAGCTGTTGATGTTCAGGGCTAAAACCTAATAATTTTCGATCTAGAAAATAGTACAACGCATTTACCTCATCAAATGGCTTTCCAGATTCCAGTGATAGTAAAAAACAGGCCTATTCATCGGACTGTGATTGATGAGGGAGCCTCAACATGTACTTGTCGATACAGTGTTGGAGATCGCTTGGTTATCCTTCGCTAAATCAATCCCCGACGATTCTAAAGGCCTTTGATGGCCGTGGGTTTCATCCTTTTGGCATTCTACAGGATTTGCCTATAGGGGTTGAAGGAAAAACCATTAATCTAGATGTGTAGGTGGTTGATGCCCCTCTAGATATTAACCTTCTTTTGGGTCGAAGTTGGTCTTACGCTATGACAGCTGTCGTTTCATCGGTCTTTCAGGTCATAAAGTTTCCACATAATGGAAAGATCGTAACAATAGACCAGCTGGCTTACTTTTCATCTGACCCAGCCTCTTCTGAAAGTATTCAGCATGTCGGTAAAACGACTATCCCGTATAAGGATGTTGGAGTAGGACTAGTTAATGATGCCGGTTTACTGGGAACTTTTCCTTTTCCTCCGATCAACGCATCGTCTTCATTTGCACCCATTCATATGATTACATCAGACACCATTTTTTATGATGATCCTTGGATCATTCCTTCTGAATCTGAGATAGACTCATTTGGTGATGTCATGCCTTTGAGTCCATATGAAATTGCGTATGAGGTCGTGCAATCGTTTACCGACCCATCTTCAACCGAAATTGACTTAATGAATGTGGTCCGTGAAGAATCACTTTTCACATCAAGCTCGGATTTAATCACGTTTTCTGAACTTGTTCACTCTGATGAGAAAATTCGTGAAATCCTATGTGTAGATGATTTACCATGGAAAGATCTCCATCACAGATCTTCGTTTTTACCCGAGAATGATCGTTTTGAAAATGATTTTTCATCAATCTTTACGACTGAATATGTCAAGGAACCTCAGAATCCAATGAAACATCCTGATTCAGAGTTAAATTTGTGAAACATCTCTCGAACTATTCCCATTGACATTTCGGTTAAGCCTGGAATTGTTGAGAACATTCATATAGGTGCCTCGTGTATAGATGACGAAATTCAAATATATAAGGCCCTATTTCAAGAATTCCACGACGTGTTTTCCTGGTCCTATGAGGAAATGCCAGGAATTGATCCCGTGATTGTTGTTCATGAGATCAAGACTTACTCGGACGCTAAACCTGTCTGGCAACGTTTGTGTCAGATTCACCCAAGAAAAGTTGCTGCAATTAAAGTAGAAGCTGAAAAATTACTCAAAGCAGGTTTCATTTATCCAATCCCATTAAAGGATTGGGTATCGAATATTGTTCCGGTTAACAAAAAGCAAGGAACAATAAGAATATGCATCGATTATAGGGACATTAATCGAGCCTGTCCAAAGGACAATTACCCAACTCCCTATATCGATAAAATCATTGATGATTGTGCCGGCAGCGAAATATTCTCCTTCATGGATGGTTTTTCCAGATACAATCAAAGCAATATTCTACCAGCCGATCAACCAAAAACGACTTTCATTTGTCCATGGGGGACATTTGCTTATTGCAAGTTACCTTTTGGGCTCAAGAATGCTGGAGAAACTTTTCAAAGGGCCATGTCTTATGCGTTTCATGACATCAAGCACATTGTGCAACCCTATCTCAATGACTTGCCTGCTCATTCATTACATCGAGCTGATCACCTCGTCCATTTACGAGCAATCTTTATGAGGTGTAGGCATTATCGGATTCGGTTGAACCCACACAAATGTGTCTTCTGTATAGAAACAGGTCGATTGCTGGGGTTTGTAGTTTCGAAAGCCGACATTCGCGTCGATCCCTCGAAGGTCAAAGCTATTGTCAAATTGCCTCCTCCTTTGAGTCTTCGCCAACTCCAAAGTTTGCAAGGGAAAGCAAAATTTTTACGACGATTCATTCCTAACTACGCCGAGGTTACAAAGGGTTTTACCCGGTTGTTGAAACAGAATACTCCATTCTATTGGGATGAGATAGCTCAGAAATCTTTTGATGCACTTAAACACGCGTTGACCCATGCACCGTTATTGCATCCTCCCAACTACAACCAAGATTACTTCTTGTATCTCACCGCCTCTCATTCCACCATTGGAATGGTCTTAGTTCAGGAAGATGAATTTGGTACTGAGCATGTGATATATTACCTTAGCTGAACTTTAAATCCAACTCAGCTAAAATACTCACATGTGGAGAAATTGGCATTCGTAGCTGTTCAAGCTGTCCAACGTTTTCGTCACTACATTTTACTACGAAAAACTACAGTAATTTCGGATTGCAACCCTATGATCTACATTTTGACCAAGCAATTGCTAGGGGGAAAGTACTCTAAATGGATCGTTATCCTACAGGATTTCGACTTGGAATTTGAAAAATCTAAGTCTAAGAAATTTTTAGTTTTTTCGGAGTTAATGTGTGATTTCCCGCGTACTGATACGGAAACTATGGCAGAGGAGCCTATTGCGGACGAATCCTTGTTTCTAAATAGCACTTTAGATCCGTGGTATGGGGATATCATTGTTTATCTCCAGACCCAATCGTTTCGGCCAGAAATTTCAAGGTTAGAACGTCGGAAAATACGATTCCAGTCCCAACAATTCAGGATTATTGGAGATACTCTTTATCGCCATGGGGTGTTGAGCCTTGAACCTGCACTTTCCTATACACCCTCTCAGCCTTCTTTTTCCACTCATTTCATCCACCTAGTTGATTAAATCATTGTATTTTAGTTTAAAAAGGAGCTTTTGACATGATTTTCTAACTACGTTGATGACTGTTGTTTGGTTTAGAATTTTGTTCAGACAGCTGCGGAAGCTTCTCAGTTTCCGCAGCTGACACAGGTTTCCGCAGCCGACCCAGGATTCTGCAGCCAGCATAGGATTCCGCAGCCGTTTTGTCAAACACCATGCTACAGGTGTCCTCTGAAGGAATGAGCCACATGGGCAAGTTCGAGGAGTCAAGGACATGGATCGTGTCCCTCCAGATCATCCAGCACGGCCATAAAAACCCGCGGTCAAACAGGGGGCAAAGGATAGTCAACGGAAGTGTTCAGCGGTGGCACAGCTCTGCGTAGCTCTATTTTTGAGCACGTGAAGCTATGTGGCACAGTCTTTAGCCACGAAGACATCCTGGTAGCGCGAATCCAACAGCCATACCTCTCGGATTTAATAAACATGATGACAGTTACCTAGATCCGGGCTGAGGAGGATTTACGTGTCTCTGGCAGCGTGGTTAATAGCGTAGATTTAGTTAATCTGTTTAGCTCTCTTTCCTTATAAATAACGCGTCCATGAACGCTGAAAAATTTAATCTTTGCTAATGTAATTCAACGTTGTTGTATTTCCCCACTGCACTTTTACGTTGTTGTTTAATATATGAGAATACTGGTTTAAACTTCCGCGTGTAGCTGTTCGTTGAATTGGTTGAAGTGGCAGAGGGCCCCTACTTACTGAAGCCTTGTACAGTTGTCTTTTAACTCTTGCATTTTTTTATTTTTATTTTTTCTGTTCAAGTATATTAGCTGTACAGTTGTCATTTAAATGTTGCATTTTATTTCATCATGTATATTAGTTGTACATAACAAAGCTTTTTGATTTATGTTGATTTACATTTTCATTGCTGCTCTTTTATGGTTACAACTTGTTGTAGGGAAAAGTATCCGACTCGGATGACCCTATCCCACTCTAAGGGTGATAGTACCTCAGCAAAAACTGTAAAGAAAACTACTTAAGGTTTACTTCTTTATGAAAGCAAGAGAGAATGAAGAAATGCACTAACCGTTGCCTTGCGCTTAATGTCGAATCCAAACTCTTCTCTTTGCTTGCTTGCTCCCAGCTCCTTGCTCTTTTGCTGGCCCAGCTACAATGAGATCCTGAAAAATAACAAAGAAGGAAACTACAAGAAGCATGCAATCATAACTGATTCAAGGATTAGCATAAATCAAATATACAATTATCACAATACATCATTGAAACAAGTGCATATAGAAGAACCTCAATAGCTTTTATTAATAGAAGAAGTAAAGTTCTGAGAGAGTTACAACCATTGAAGGCCCCAATCCAGCAACACCTCCCAGCAGAAAGAATTTCTCCTCTTCACCTCCTTCAAGCAATCACCCAATAGTTCTATAGTGAAACCAACAGTATATCATTACTTTGCACAAAATTCCAGCCTCTTGAGCTCATAGGAGAGAGCTCAATATATAGATGAATTGAGAAAGGATGAGTCAGCTTGCAACTGATGTGTAGCTGCCTTGTGTCCTCTCTCTCTTCAGTTGATCTTCAGTTCTTGAGTCCACTTGGAGAACCTTGCTTCCACTTGGAGAAACAGAGCCTCTGACTCATCACAAGGCGAAATCCCTGATCCAAGTGTCATTTTTGGAAGATTCCAGAGCAATGACTCAGTGTGCCACTTGTCTCATCTCGCTCAGCGCAGGTGGCCTTTGTTCTACCTGCTTTGCAACGCAGGTACACCATGGAGGAGTTGAGTTTCAGCGCAGAAGCCTAGTGGAGCACCTGCTTTGATTTCAGGATTGCTTGTTTTTGAGTGTTTTCAGGTGGAGAACTGATCTGAGAGCTGTTGGTTTGCTGACCTTGTTCCTCTAGGGGTAGGAACATCATGTTTAGGGACTTTGGATCCCTTGGATTATTGACAATTCATGCCTGTTGCTGTAAGGCACAAAATTGTCTATAACAGATGCCCCCTAAAGTATGAGGTCGTTTATCGGGTGAAATGCTTTATTAGGAGGATCCGAAGTTCATTCAATCTGCTGAGAAGTGTCCTGTAATAAGATACAATACAATACATTATTTTTCATTCTTTTTCATGATCTAGCTGAGGCGGGCATTCCCATGCTCAGCTTTATAAATTCATTTTGGTACATAGCACAGATGATCGTCTGATGATAGACTGATAATTCTCTGCTGAAATTATCATCCTTTGAGAAGGATGATCATCTGCTGCAATGATGTACATATCAAATGTCTTTATATCCTGAATATATATCGCAGCCCGGATGGATGAAACTAGATCCGGGGTCTTCAATCTCTTCCGATCTTCACTCGATGCACAAGTCGATCCATGTGAGAATTTCTTGAAGTCGAACATGGAAAGACATCGCTTGATTACCGGTCAATGATGTAAACCGTTAACAAGCGCGAGAGGAATCACCGATAAGGATGATGACCCTCAAGGTACAGCAGTACAATTCACATGGTGGGAATAAAGGACTTGGTGTCGACCACCATGCAAAATCTTCTGGTCGAAGGTCATTGATGTATACCTGTCGCCGGAAGTGAGAAACTTGCCATTGAGGCATGCAAGCTTCAAAGTACTGAAGGGGTTGTTCCTAGATCAACTCCTTGGATAATGAGCTGATGTCGACAAGGAGCGATCCGTCAAAGGAGGGCCTTAATGAATCCCACATCAGTGACACGGAATGGAGCTAGTGATTGTGATGAGGTGAAAACAAACTGTGATGTATGATTCAGGGTGGCGGTCATGAAATGGATGAAGGACAATGTATGGCAGTGGATGGGACACGGTTGACTCTTTGCAGAACAACATCTCTTGAACATATAACGACACTGATGTGATGGATTGGTAGCATTACCCCAAATGTGGATGGTGTGGCGAGGACCATGGTGATGAGACCGGTGAATGAAACAACCCAACCCGATGTGATACGGAGGACAAAGTGTCATGTTCAAGAGCGACTTGCTACCATTAAAGCTGTGAGGTTCTCCCAATTTTTCCCCAGTCATTGCTGACCAGTACCTCTTTATTTTTATCAAGCTTGAGGAGGATAACATATGCTTGTTCTATAACCTGCCCTTCGGGCAAGCCCATCGCTATGTTTTAACGAGCCTAGCGATAGGGAAACTCGTTCTCGTCTAAAGACAAGTTTGTCGCTATTTAATGAATTTAACGAGTCTAACAGCAAGGATAACTCGGTCCTTTTCATTTTTAGAGAGTCTGAAAAGGTACATAAAGTCAACTCCAGAATTCCTTTTTCGTCATCTAATCCCTTAAGTCCGAAAAAGTATAAAACAATACAGAAGGGATGAATTTTCGATTGCTTTAACGAGCCGAACAAAACAAGCGCTCGATCTTTTTGTGCAATAATCCCTCAGGTCCAAAAAGATTAAAATCTAGAGGAGGGATAGCTTTCCGGTCGCTTTAACGAGCTGGAAGGCCAAAACTCGGCAAACTTTTCATATTTTACGAGTCAGTGAAAAGAGCTCAAAGAAGACTCGTCTTTTGAGGAACGAGTGATGAACAGGGATAGCAGCAGATTCCAGGTACAGGTTGGAATTTTCCAATCACGGCAGTGTCACAAGGATGGCTAAGTGAAATCACTCTTCGCAGCTGTTCCTCAAAATGGGTAAACAAACATATGGAGATGAACGATTGGCCAAATGAACGGATGGAGGTGAGACTGCAAGAACACGACCAAGGGCTTTAATATGGCTGTCAAAGGTCACATTTACCAAGGTTATTTACCGGTTCATTTTTTCTGGGTGAGCTTGAACTCTAGGGGAAGATTGCTCACAACTTATGTTTATTTTTTAACGAGCATGAACTATGTGCTAAAACTGCTCGGATCTTGCGTTTATTTTTTAACGAGCATGAACTGTGTGCTAAAACTGCTCGATTATACCAGTCTTAATACAAGGAACGCCTCAGGTGAGGTAGTCATATTTAAGCAGCTATACCTCACTAGTTACTCCAATTTGGCAAGTTTTAACTTTTGCCCCACATCCTTCCTTTATGCAAGCTGGAACGGCTAATCCTACGAGTTTAACGGGTTAGACCTACAGGTTTAAAGGGAGGACCTAAAAATTTAAAAAATAAATACTCCAAAAGGTTTGCATGCCCCCAGGTATAAAGTATAATTTCAAGGCTACCCCTCTTACTTATTATCCGAAAAATGGTTCTGTTCGCTACCGCAAACTAAACTCTTTTTCCGGCGATGTCTATTACTAGGTTGCTAAGGATGGTGACTACTTGTTGCAGCAATTTCATCTCTTTCTTTGGAGGCTGCCCCTACTTATCCTTCAAAACATATGTTTTAATGGGTGAGGCTTGCCTTCAAAGATGGTGGCTACTTGCTGCCACAAATGGATCTCCTCCCTCAGGAGAGCCTACTTTTTAGACAAAGGGAGCGAGAAGCTGATTATCTCACTCACATAACTTTGACAAAAGAACTTTATCCTAGAACAACCCTCTCTTCCTTCTTTCGGACGGGGTACGGACTAGTCCCATTCTTCTGCGGAAATTAACTTTATACCCAAGGTTTCCTCTGCCCAAGGCAGGCCAGGGTGCATGCCCCCTGGGTCCCAGTTCTTTCTTTCCGAATCACTCGCATTCATCAGGAAGTAGAACCGGGGGTGGAGGCATTCCTTGAGTGAATAAACCGTTAAGGGATGGTATTTGACTATTTGCGATGCGTGATCCTGGAAATGAAAGTTGGTCTACGAGCTTGACCATTCTTCCTTCGTGCGGAAAACACATAACTCTGAAGAGTGAGGACACTATCGCCTCCATGCAATATATATAGTCTCGTCCAAGGAGTAAGTTATACACCAAGGGTCCCTGGACGACCATGACGTTCATATGAACTGTCTTCCCCTTCAATGTAATGGGAACATTGGGGAGAATCCCTAACGGGTGACTGGTTCCTTTATCAAAACCCGATAGATTTCTCATCTCAGGTAAAAGCGCCGGGGAACCCAGTGCTTTCCAAGCAATAGAGGAAAGGATACTCACAGATGCCCCTTCATCAATGATAGTTCCAGCCATCACCATTCTGTAGATTTGGACGATGATTCTGAATGGGATACTGGCTGGTAACCGGGGTCTGCCTAGTTGATTCCAATCAAAGGATACAACTAGGTTGCTTGGTGGTGGGACCGAATACACGGCCGGATATGACCCTGACGATGTTCCTTCCTGCGATAAAGGAATGGGCGCATTGCCCTGATGCTCATCAGAGTCTGTGTTGATGAAAAGAATATGGACGGTGTCATCCTTATCCTCTTCAGTGAGGGTGTCATTTGAAGATGGGTCTTCAATGACGGAGTCATTTGAGGATGAAACCTCTGAAGGAAGAACCGGGTCAACTGCCGTTTCGACCTTTAGACTTTCGTCTGGTCTGGATTCAGCAGGTTCATTCTCAATGACTGACACTTCAGCTGACCACTTGATCGGGCCAGCTGGATTTTCAACTATCGAGGGACTTGGCACGAGTTTTTGGTATCCAGGAGGAAGTCGTAACGGTGAAACCGGACGATCTTCCAAAACTCTCTTCGCCTCATCTAAGAATGGACAACGGTGGATGGCGTGATCGCCTTCACACAGTCTGCAGGGTGATCTTGGTCTCCCTCTTTGTCCTTCACTCTCGCTAGTTGACGGAATGCAATCAACATGTCTATCAGAGGTTGATGCTACCGGATTGTGCAACCTGGGGGACCAGTCCCTTAGTATCCGGGAATACAAGGACAGTCACGGTGGAAGTGGGTCCCTTTGCAAATGACACATGGCGATTTAGGCCTGGTCGGTGCAGTGTGTGGATTTTTGTCAGATGTCTTTTGCTTGCCCCCAGTCGCCTTCGCCTTAGGCTCCTTCTGCTTCTTTTCTTTCTTCTTCTTTTCCTTTTTCTCCATGGGAGGCTGACTTTTGCCGGCTCTACCTTGCGAAGATGAAGGATCAGAGGAAGAATTGTAAGAAGTGGAAGGCTGGTGGGTAGTTCTAGACTGGTCTGACTGTTGATTCGACTGCTCAGGATTGGTGGTGATCTGAACTACATTAGTTGAAAAGAGCCATACAGGTAGGCCAATTGTCAATCCTGGAAGTGACAATGTGGCCATATGAGGCGCACCAACATCTCCCCAAGAGGAGAAGGGATTGGGACTTCCACCAAGGTGACTTCCTTGGTTGGTGGGCTCCATACTTTTCAACTGAAAGATCAACGTGGGAATAACAGGTGATTATGTTCCGATTAAAATAAATTTTATTAACGACGCTTTAGACACAACTTTGCTTTTTCATGTTTTAAGAGTCGAGAAAAAGCTAAAGATGACTCTAGTCTCCTTCGATGTTTTAACGAACCCGAAGTGACAAATGCTCGGATGGACTTTTTCAGTTATAGAGTTTGAAAAAGGCCAAAAGAAACTTCTCTGGAGTTCTAGGCAGAGGGTGTGCCAAACTTTTCGCGAAACCACAGAATACGTTTTACGGTACGGGTGGTCGATCTTCGTGAATGCTGTGTTCACTGCATCGCGATCAGTAGGGCGGCCGACACGGCTTCCTATGGATAAAGGCTTTGTTCCTATAGGGGTCTCCCAATATATACGCGACGGTACGTGGGAGCACAAGTCCGTATTAGTGCCACCGACTCTCAGGAGGAATCACCCACCTTCGTAGAGATCGACAGTCACTACGTTTAACGACGCCGGAACACGTCTCTACCTAGACCTCTATGTGTTTGCGTTATGTTACAAAGCGTTGTTATGTAAATTGAATTTATTTTAATGTTGATCTTGTTTAGCAGTTTGCCTTTAAGGATCACCACGAGATGTATGTAACAAATTCCTGAATGCAGTCTAAGATGAGAAGCAAACTTTTCAATCTTTCAACTTTGAAAATCTTAACTACTGAGGGAGAAGAAAGGCAAATCTTTTCACACAGATCATAGAGCACACACTAATGCAATTTTTTCCTAAATCAACATGCAAACAGTCAAATGCAAAATGCACAATGCATGTATTTTCTTTTCCCTTTCTTAATGTTGATGTATTACAAAAAGAAAGTTGTTATATAACTTTGATTTCGATTTCAAGCGAAAGTAAACAAGCTAGTCCAAAATCAAAAGACACCTTAAGATTTACTTGTTTAAACACTGGAAATGCATGAAATCAAACCATAATGACGAAAGTAAAAAGACTAATCAGCTATGGGCAGCAAACAGGCTAACTCTTTAGACCAGCAAAATGCCTAACACAGGTTCAGATCTAAGAGGCCAAAGCAAGACTAGTTCACTTTCGTTATGGGAAATTGTAAATGATGTAAGAAATACAAAAGAACAAGTACAATTTCGTTATATAACAGAGGCGGAATGATGGTAAGTAAGGTTGGTTTCAGAATAGGTACAAGACTGACAACTAGCAGCAAAATCTATAGTGAAAACAGGCAAGAAAAAGGGAGGAAACCCCAACTGCACAAGGAAAAATTGGGCCAACGCAGGTGCTGCACAGCCAGTCTGGCTCTCAGCGCAGGTAGCCCCTTCGGGACTTGCGTTGCAAAGCAGGTAGCCTGTGTACTACCTGCTTTGGAAAACGAAAGTTGCGTTTTCACAGTTTCCGGGTCACAATTTTCTCAAAAATTCACAGTTTTTGCTCAAATCAGAAGCTATCAGTCAAGCACACACTAAGGGATGACAAGATGAAAAGCTATCACTAAGAGCTTACAAGGATCCTTGTAGATCAGCTCTTCAAATCATGAACATGCTCAGAAATGAGCTAGAGTAGCTGCCCTCTACTTCGCTTTTGATATAGTCAAAAGCTTTTCGATTTGGTACTCTTTTGTTCAGGAAATGAATAGCAAAATACTACAAAAATCAAACAGATACGATCCCCAGCGGAGTCGCCAGTTTGTTGTAGGGAAAAGTATCCGACTCGGATGACCCTATCCCACTCTAAGGGTGATAGTACCTCAGCAACAACTGTAAAGAAAACTACTTAAGGTTTACTTCTTTATGAAAGCAAGAGAGAATGAAGAAATGCACTAACCGTTGCCTTGCGCTTAATGTCGAATCCAAACTCTTCTCTTTGCTTGCTTGCTCCCAGCTCCTTGCTCTTTTGCTGGCCCAGCTACAATGAGATCCTGCAAAATAACAAAGAAGGAAACTACAAGAAGCATGCAATCATAACTGATTCAAGGATTAGCATAAATCAAATATACAATTATCACAATACATCATTGAAACAAGTGCATATAGAAGAACCTCAATAGCTTTTATTAATAGAAGAAGTAAAGTTCTGAGAGAGTTACAACCATTGAAGGCCCCAATCCAGCAACACCTCCCAGCAGAAAGAATTTCTCCTCTTCACCTCCTTCAAGCAATCACCCAATAGTTCTATAGTGAAACCAACAGCATATCATTACTTTGCACAAAATTCCAGCCTCTTGAGCTCATAGGAGAGAGCTCAATATATAGATGAATTGAGAAAGGATGAGTCATCTTGCAACTGATGTGTAGCTGCCTTGTGTCCTCTCTCTCTTCAGTTGATCTTCAGTTCTTGAGTCCACTTGGAGAACCTTGCTTCCACTTGGAGAAACAGAGCCTCTGACTCATCACAATGCGAAATCCCTGATCCAAGTGACATTTTTGGAAGATTCCAGAGCAATGACTCAGTGTGCCACTTGTCCCATCTCGCTCAGTGCAGGTGGCCTTTGTTCTACCTGCTTTGCAATGCAGGTACACCATGGAGGAGTTGAGTTTCAGCGCAGAAGCCTAGTGGAGCACCTGCTTTGATTTCAGGATTGCTTGTTTTTGAGTGTTTTCAGGTGGAGAACTGATCTGAGAGCTGTTGGTTTGCTGACCTTGTTCCTCTAGGGGTAGGAACATCATGTTTAGGGACTTTGGATCCCTTGGATTATTGACAATTCATGCCTGTTGCTGTAAGGCACAAAATTGTCTATAACACAACTGATCAGTGTTTTCTGCAGGTTTTCTTAGGCAGCCTGGGGCAATTTTTCACCTTTTCTTTTTATCACTATTGGCATAAGAGATCATCTTGTCTTTGTCACTGACTTTGTTTTCTGAAGTTTGATTTCCAGTATTGTCATTTCCTTGAGTAGTACATTTATTTTATGTTCTTAGATATCATGCTATTCATCTAATAATGGTTCCTTTCTATAATCAAATAACTTTATTAGGGACCAGAATATCACTCATTATAGCTTGATTTAGTTTGCTTTATATCTCACATTGCTTGACTTGTTCATGAATATTTCTCACAGGATAAATTAAGCTGAAAGGAAAAAGGTCAAGAAAGTTAAAGTAGTGTGATTAGTTTCTTTTATGCAGTTTAACTTCTTTTAGATTTCACATTGCTTAACATTTCATGATATCTTTTCACAAGGAAGATTGAGTTGAAAAGTTGAAATAGTGTGGATTAGTTGTTCTTATTTTTAATTGAGTTTAGTGTAGATTTCACTTTCATTTTCATTCAGCAACAAAGATACTGGGCCGATGTCATTATTTCATTGTTTGATGTCTTTATTCCTTTTTAAGAATTGATTTCATTTTAGTCACTTTAAAGCTTGCTTTCTTTTAAGTTTTGAAAAACCACTTAGAAATCACCATAATCATCCATATTCCACTTGATTTATCACATTTTCATCATCTCACATTAGGGAAAAATAAATCCAAAGACAAACTTAAAAAAAAAAACAAAAACGACAAAAGACTAAAGAAATGGTTATCTAGTACATATAGTACACTTCACTTCGTCAGTTTACGAACCCTAGGTTGACATTATAAATACCAATTTAGATCAAACTAAATTCACCAAAAATTTTGGCGCCATTGCCGGGGAAGTGAAATTAGGTAGCCAATTTCTAAAAAAAAAAAAAAAAAAAAAAAAAAAAAAATTTGAAGAAAGGAAAATTGATAACCTCTCAAAGTATGCTCTCCTCTTGCACTTAGTGTGATCTGGAGGATCAGAAAAGAGAAAGTTATTGGTTTAATAGTTTCTTGAGTATGCTCTCTTCTTGCACCTAGAGTGACCTGGAAGATCAGAAAGAGAATTATTAGCCTGACTTGAAGAAAAAATAAAAAAAATGACATGCATAGAGCAAGAGATTCTAGGGGAAGGTTTTTAGCTAGAGCCAAGAGTTCGATTTTTACAACTCCATCTACTTCAAGGAATAGACAAGAGACACCTCCATCATCTTCAACTTACACTCCTAGCCCTAGGATTCCTGGAATTCAAGAGGCAGGAGTCGACTCTCCCACACCTTCCATCAAATCTGAACTAGAAAGAGATCCTTTCCTTCCTTCTACAGAGAGACAAATTGTAATTGAAGAAGTAGAATCATCTGAAGAAGAGGGAGAAATTCCTTCTCATTTACCCTTAGTAGAAGAACCAGAAGACTTTGAAGTCTCCAGGGAAACTATCATGACAGAGGAAGGAGGAACTGGATTTGGTAGAGGTAGAGGTAGAGGAGGAGGAGGAAACAATGGAGGAGGTAGAGGTAACATTGGGGGAAATAGGGATGGGGATAACTCATTCGGATTTCCTATAGTCGATGAGGACTCCTGAGCCACAATGAAAAACATCTCACCATCTGTCCTCCCAAACTTCCATGGGTTCACGAATGAGGACCCTGAAACATTTCTATTTGAGTTTGAGGTCGTGTGTCGAACTTATGATTATTTGGAAGACTCTCAAAAACTCAAATTGTTTCCTTCAACATTGAAAGGAGCAACCTTGAAATGGTTCATGGGATTACTCACTCAATCCATTAGGTCTTGGAATGATATGAAACAAGCATTTTTGGATAGGTACCTGGACTATTGTATGCCCACCAATCACAAGGATGAGGTATTCAAAATGATGCAAAAAGAAGATGAAAACTTGGAGGAGTTACTTAAAAGATTTCAATATAACCTGAAAAGAGAAAAAATGAGTAACTTAGATGAGGAGACCTTGAAAGCCCTTCTATTAAAAGCCATTAGAGATGAATGGATAGATATTTTGAACATGATGGGAAAGGGAGATATATCTCAACTTCCACTTTCTGATATAGCAGAGTTATGTGTCCGTCTCTCAAGGGGGAAATCTAAAACTCAAAAAGGGCCTAGAGATCCTTCTCTCATCAGAGCAAATAAATCTGCAACTGGATCAGTAAGTAGGGCTGAGATTGGCAACATGCTTGATGAATTCAAAACTGACATCTTAGGGAGTCTTAGTGAGCAACTAGACACCCTCAAGATTCACAATAAGCAGAAAGCAGAAGCTGAGGCTTTGGCCATCTTTTGCCCAAAGTGTAGGAAGAAACATGCTCTAAGGGAATGTCCCTTGGATGCAAAATTTGTAGAAACATGTGTAATTTGTTCAGAGAATCATGAGACCAAGGATTTTCCTTCAACTATTGGGCTCAAAGCTGTCTTTCAAGAAGATCCAAATACAATCGAATCTCTCTGTTTTGTTGCAAGGAGACCTTGGCAGGGGCAACAAAATCAAGGGTTTAGCAACTCTATGAATTTTCAACTTCCACCAAATTGGAATCCTTGGCAACAACCTTGGTCCCAACCTCAAAATCCTTTTCAATCACGGGTACAAGGTATGCAAAATCCTTATGGGAGATTTTCTCAATTTTATCAATATCCCCCATCTTTTCAAAACCAACAAGCTCCACAACTTCCAAATCAAAATCCACAACTATCATTGCCATTTCCACAACAACCTTCTCAACAGAATCCAAATTCTCAACTCTTGCTTCCATTCCAACAAAAGTCAAATCAACTCCCCTCTCAGCCATTGCCAAACCCCAATAACAAAAACCCTCAAAATGCTTACATGATGGAAGGTCAACAATTTCCTACCTATATGATTGTTCCTCTCAATGATGTACAACTCATATCAGGTAGAGTCTTAGATAAGCCTTCCATAAATGCTCAAAAGCAAAGCATTTTTGAGGAAGATTCTCTTGAAGCCAATAAGGGTTCTGAAGCATCTCTTCAAAACCCAAGTACTCAAAAAGAAAAAGAAAAAGAGTTAACCCCCACAACTCCCATAGTTGAGCAACTTGCATCTTTATCCACACCTCCTTTTCCTGAAAGATTACAAATTGACAAAGGAGTGGAAAAACAAATTTGGTTGCCTGACTATAATTTTCTAGATGAATTGAAGAATGTCTGTATCAAGATTCCCTTGTTACAAGCCATTAAAGAGATTCCTATTCTAGCAAAAACAATAAAGGAGTTGAGCCTTAAAAGGCCAGGAAGGAAACCAAGAGATACCAGAAGAATCCACCTGGTAGGGAAAATTGCAGATATCATGATGGGAAAAATTACTATGCAGAAATATGTAGATCCCGGTAGTCCAATTTTCAAAACACATATCAATGGGGTAGAAATACCAAATACTTTGATTGATTTAGGGGCTGCTATCAACATCATGAGTAGACAGACTATGGAACAGCTAAAAATTCCTAACCTTCTCTTTACACCTACTTTATTGCAACTTGCAGATCGATCAATTATCAAACCAGATGGTGTATTAGAAGACATTCCAGTCTCCTTAGACTCTTGGGAATATCCAGTGGATTTCATGATTTTAAGTCCCAAGAATAATCTAGGAGGACATCCTCTTATTTTAGGAAGACCTTGGCTAGCCACAGCTGATGCTTTCATAAGTTGTAGGTCTGGGGATATGTATATTTCTGATGGTAATTCGACAAAGAAGTTCAATCTGTATCCTCCAGCAAAAGCAATTACAGAAATAGGAGATAATGAGTGGGTTGATGATGAAGATACTATACAACCTGTCTTTACCATTTCTGAGATCAGTGAAGATAGTCAAATTCTGAACACATTAGAAAACTTTGAACCATCTTCAGAATATGACCACACACAATTTCAGTTGGATTCTGACATCGAGTGTCTATCATCTAGACAAATGTCTCTTTTCTCTATGGAAGAATTTGGTAGTTCTGCCATTGAGATTTTTCCAAGAAAAACATTGAATATCAAGAAAAACTTGGAAAAATCACAACAGGAAGAGCTAACCAAAATCTTGCAAAAACATTCTACTGCATTTGCATGGGAGTATACCGATATGAAAGGTATTGACCCTAAGACTTGCATTCATCACATCTACATTAAGGAAAACAGTAGGCCAATCAGACAACCTGAAAGAAGGATGAATCCAAACCTTAGGGAGATAGTGAAAGAAGAGCTCCAAAAGTTACTTAATGTAAACTTCATTTATCCAATTTCAGATAGTCGATGGGTTTCTCCCTTGGTTATAGTACCTAAAAAGAATGGTAAATGGAGGGTTTGCATTGATTACAGGGAATTAAAAAAAGCAACTTTGAAGGATCACTTTCCTTTACCCTTTATTGATCAGGTATTAGATACTTTAGCAGGCAAAAAGTATTTCTCATTTTTGGATGGTTTTAGTGGTTACAATCAGATTCAGGTAGCACCTGAAGATCAGGACAAAACCACATTTACTTGTCCATGGGGAACTTTTGCTTACCGAGTACTTCCTTTTGGATTATGTAATGCACCCGCAACATTTCAAAGGGTAGTACTAGGAATCTTTTCTCATCTAATTCATGATTGTGTAGAGGTTTATATGAATGATTTTACAGTTTATGGTAATTCATTTGAAGAGGCATTAGAAAATTTGGAAAAAGTCCTTATAAGATGTAAAGAAACAAACCTTTCATTAAGTCATGAAAAATGTTTTATGATGTTTACTGAAGGGATTGTTTTAGGACATCATATTTCAGGAGATGGGATTAAAGTTGATAGATCAAAAGTTGAAGTCATCTCCAAGTTGCCTATTCCAAATTGTCAAAGAGATGTTAAACGTTTTCTTGGATTTACTGGATATTATAGAAGATTTATTGAAAACTTCACTAAGATAGCATCTCCACTCTTCAAATTACTTACAAAAGACTGTGAATTCAAGTGGGATCCTGACTGTCAATCTGCATTTGAAACTTTAAAAACAAGAATATCTGAAGCACCCATTTTGAGAGGGCCAAATTGGAAACTTCCTTTCCATATTTCTACAGATGCTTTAGATACAACTCTAGGAGCTGTGTTGGGTCAAAAGGATTTAGTTCCTTATGCCATTTACTACACCAATAAAAATTTGACTCCCACTGAGTTAAATTATACTGTGACTGAAAAAGAGTTCTTAGCTGTTGTTCATGCAATCAACAAGTTTAGACATTATATAACAGGTGTTAGGATATTCCGACACATAGGAAATAGTTAAGTTCAACTTGGTCTAGTATAGAGTTAGGTATAGAGTTAGGTAAAGTGTGTTTCTTTACCGTTGTAAATTTTGTAACTTACAATCCGACGGTCACGATATGTAGTGATCCGACGGTTCACTCTCTCCTCGGTATTACCGACACTTGATCCGTGGCTTGACACCCGATTGGTCCATGAGTTCTATTTAAAGCGCATGGAGGCTCAGTTCAGGTAATCCGTGCATGAGAGAAGCTTATGTAAATTTTCATTCTTTGATTAATAAATTGCCTGTAGTAGCCACGTTGGCACAGGCCGTGGACTGTTTCCCTCTTTGAGGGTTTTAACCACGTCAAAAATACTGGTGTATTGATCTGTGATCTGGTTGTGAGCGGTGTCCTTTTGGTGTTCTTTCTGAGGAACTTACCCTGTAAATTCCTACATGGTATCAGAGCAAAGTTGAGGGCCGCGTCCGTTGGTGATCCAAATCTGAAGCCGGTAGAACTGCATCCGAATACCGTTTCCTAGATCTGCTGTTTCTGACTGCTTTCGGGCCGAGAGGACTGCTCTGTTGTGTTCGGAGCATCTGTTCCAGTGAGGAACCCCTTTCGTTTCACGCGAAAACGTTTCCGGTAGCCCTAGCTGCGTTATTTTTAAGATCTGGAGGTATACAGTCTTTATTTGCAGTTTACTGTTATTTTCTCTCTGCTTATTTCGGTTTCGGTTTATTTAGCTTTTTTTTTAACCGGATCTATACCTTTCATTTCTGTGTATGCTCTTTGCCCTGCGACTCTGTGCGATCTGGGCAAATCAAAAACAGAAAGGAAGGATTTTTCTCATGCGTATGCTCTTTTCCCTGCACCTTAGTGTGATCTCGGAAAATCAGAAACATTGAGAAAAATATTTAGTTTTTCGGCTAAAGCTAACTTTGAGCCGCAAGGTTCATTTTTTAAAATATCTAGTTTTTGGCTAAAGCTAACTTCGAGCCATAAGGTTCGTTTTTCTTTGCATGTCCGTGTTGGGTTTTGTGTTTTGTAGGGAAAAAGGGCTTTCTCAAGGCAAGCACGCAAACCAAGGCCCCCCCCCCTCTCCCCTCTCTCTCTCTCTCTCTCTCTCTCTCAAATTTTATGTATAGATCAATTGGTTCAAAGCTATTTTAAGAGAGTAGAGGTCTTGGGTTCAAGTCTCCATTTTGTGGGGGCGGATTTTTTCATTTCTGCACATTCGCGCACTTTGCCGGCAACTTCAACAATTGTTTTTAAAAAGCCATAACTTCTTCATCCAGAAGCCTTTTTCAGAGCCGTTTTTTTAAAACCGCCTAATTTTTCGAGATCTATCCATTGGAACACTTACTTTCAGCATCTTCAGCTTCAGTTTTTTTTTTAAATGGAAAGTCCATGCCAAGTCATTCTTGACAGCACTAACTACTTCCAATGGATATCCTACATGGAAGATTTACTTAGAAGTAAAGGTTTCTACAGAATAGCCACAGGCCAAGAGAAGAAACCAAAAGATGAAGACAAGGCTGCAAAATGGGAAAATAGACAAGATCAAGCACGTGGTTTGATAGGGATGTCTATTTCTCCTGATCTTAGATTCCATATTGCAGAACTTGATACTCCTCATGAAGCATTGGAACAAATCACTAAAGTTTTTGGGATTAAAAATGAAATTAGAGCCCATCAACTTGAAAATGAGTTTCTTACATTGGATCCTAATAATTTTTCTTGCATTGAAGATTTCTTGTCCAAATTCAAGACCCTTAGATATCTCTTGGAAGGTGTTAAGGTTAAGAAAGAAGATAGTAACCTTATTTATTCCATCCTTACTAAGTTGGGACCAGCCTACTCTGTATTTGTTTCCACTTTCCATTCTACAAGGGAAGCTTTCATTTGTCAAGGAAAAGACTACAAGGCCCCTTCCTTTGACTATTTTTGTGATTCTTTAATAAGAGAACAAGAAAAACTCTTACACCTTGGTCTTCTTAATCTTGGAAACCTTCCAAGAAAGCGTTCAAATTCAAAGAATCCTAAGAAGTCTATCCTAAAAAGAATGGTCCTAAACCAAACAAGTCCTAAGCAAACTCAGCCTCAAAAAGATCATTTCAACAAAATGATAAGACCAATAAAAACAAATGGAAGAAGACTAATAGACATTGTAACTTTTGTAATCGAGATGGCCACTTAGAATCTAAATGCTTTAAGAAGATGGAAGCCTTGGAAGCCGCAATGAAGAAACATAACATCCATGTGGAGCATACTTCAACTTCAACTTCAACTTCATCTTCAGGAATGGCACTTTCTGCATGTCGTTGTCAATCATCTCAGTCTGGTTTTGCATTAAAGGTATCTTCTTCTTCTCATTCTCATGCGTGGCTCATTGCTTCTGGAGCCTCTTATCACATGGCCAAAAACCAAGCCATGTTTTCTTCTTTAAATGATTGTAACACCAAAATTATATATGTTGGTGATGATAGATCTCTTAATGTTGTAGGGACTGGAACTGTTCATCTAGACAATGGTCAGTTTAATGATGTATTATGTGTTCCAACCTTATCCTGCAACCTTCTATCTGTATATCAGATAACTCATTCAGGTGAAGGTAAAATTGTTGAATTTTCACCTCATGATGTTGTAATCAAGGATCTGAGAGATCCTAAACAGATTCTAGCTACTGGTATTGTTGATGATTCCACAAGGTTGTATAAGTTTCACAACTTTGGGTCATCAAATCTTCCCTCAGTATTTGTTGCTCATAATGATGAAGTGAGCAAACTTTGGCATGAGCGATTTGGTCACTTAAACTATCGCTCCCTTCAGCATCTATGTAAAGAAAATATGGTGACAGGTCTTCCTATGGTATCTTGCAGAGATGGTGTTTGTTCCTGATGTGTACTCGGAAAACATCATCGGGACAGTTTTGAAAAATGTGCCTCTTGGCACGCCTTAGCCCCTTTACAGCTTGTGCACAGTGATTTATGTGGTCCACTTCCTGTTGCTTCATTCTCTGGCTGCAAGTATTTCTTAACTTTCATTGATGATTTCTCTAGACGCACTTGGGTATACTTCTTAAAACTCAAGAGCGAAGTATTTAACACATTTTTGGCCTTCAAAGCATTTGTTGAAAAACAATCTGGACATCAAATTCTTAAGCTAAGAACTGATAATGGTGGAGAATATGTTAAAAACACATTCATCAACTTTTGCACCGAAAATGGAATTCAAATGCAACATACTGTTCCATACACTCCACAACAAAATGGTGTAGCTGAAAGGAAAAATCGCACCTTAAAGGAAATGGCTAATTGTATGCAGCAATCTAAAGGACTCAGTCTTAGTTTTTGGGCCGAAGCAATTAATTGTGCAAATTATATAATCAATCGCACTCCTACTAAGGTTCTAAAGAATATCACTCCAGAAGAAGCTTGGAGTTCCATTAAACCAGATGTAAGTCACTTTCGTGTTTTTGGAAGTGAAGCATGGGCCCATATTCCAGATGAAAAGCATAAAGCTTTAGAACCTAAGAGTGAGAAATGTACTTTTGTTGGATATTCTGAAGATGTAAAAGGTTATAGACTTATTCCATTTAAGTCCAAAAATGTTATCATTAGAAGAGATGTAAAATTTGATGAAAATAAATCGGCCTGCGAGCCTAGTCCGGCGGATGTGCCACCTCTTCCTATCTCTTCTACTTTTGAAAACATTTCTTCTTTAGATGATGAAAGTGAGGATGATAATCCTCCCCCACCTTCTCAAGATCCTCAACTTCCAAGATGGGTCCGTGCTACTCAGGATGCAGCAGGTGATCTTGCCGGTGATCCTACAGATCAGCGACGTACACGTTCTCAGTTTGAAAGAGCCTCTTCTTTACTGGCTCAAGCTCCAGTAAATCATGATCCTGACACTTTTGCAGAAGCTTCAGGCCATCCACATTGGGAAGCAGCTATGAATGAAGAATATCATTCATTGTTGGCAAATGATACATGGGATCTTGTTCCTCTACCAAAGGGACGCAAACTTGTTAGATGTAAATGGGTTTACAGAACCAAGTATGGACCAGATGGGAAAGTTGATAAACATAAAGCTCGTCTTGTTGCTAAGGGCTTTTCACAGGTTGAAGGCATTGACTACACTGAAACCTTCTCCCCTGTTGCCAAAATGAACTCTATCCACCTTGTTCTTTCCCTTGCTGCCTCTTTCAAATGGGAAGTCCATCAGATGGATGTTAAATCTGCCTTCTTGCATGGGGACTTGCATGAAGAAATCTATATGGAACAACCCATTGGCTTCATCCAAACATACTCCAGCCTTGGTCTCAAGCAAGCTCCTCGGGCTTGGTATGCCAAAATGGATAGCTTTCTTTTAGAATCTGGCTTTTCTAGGTGTTATTCTGACTGTCTACACCAAGAAAGTGGGCAACTCTCTTATCATCCTTGTTCTTTATGTTGATGATCTTATTCTTACTGGTAGTGATCCCAACCTTATAAACCATGTGAAGTCCAGCCTTAAAAAGAAATTTGAAATGACAGACTTAGGACACTTACACTATTTTCTCGGTCTTCAAGTCTTGCAATCCAAGGAGGGTATTTCCCTTTCCCAGTCCAAGTATGCTTGTGATATTCTTCGTCATTTTCGCATGGAAGAATGTAAGCCAACCCCTTCTCCCTTTCAGTCTGGAGTCAAACTTTCAGTCTCTTGTACTTCTCCTGAAGTTGATGCTACCTTATACCGTCAACTTGTAGGAAAACTCTTGTATTTAACCCATACTCGTCCTGACCTTTCCTTTGTTGTTGGCCTTGTTGCTCGTTTTATGCAAAACCCCCGTGAAAGTCATTGGAAAGCAGCTACAAGAATACTTCGTTATGTTCGAGGTACAGTACAGTTTGGGATTCATTACAGTGCCAAAGCAGCTCCTCTATTAGTTGGTTTAACTGATTCTGATTGGGCTGGTGACCCTGATGATCAGAAGTCTACTGCCGGTTATGTCTTCACTCTTGGTTCAGTACCTATTACATGGGCTTGTAAGAAACAGGCTGCCATTTCTCTTTCGTCAGCAGAAGCAGAGTATCGTGGTGCCGTGGAAGCTAGTAAGGAAGCCTTGTGGCTTCGTCAGATCCTATCAGAGTTTGGCTTTGAGCAGCAACATCCAACCACACTTTGGTGTGATAATCAAAGTGCCATTCAGCTATG
This sequence comes from Pinus tabuliformis, assembly GCA_031772625.1. Taxonomy (NCBI): domain Eukaryota; kingdom Viridiplantae; phylum Streptophyta; class Pinopsida; order Pinales; family Pinaceae; genus Pinus; species Pinus tabuliformis. The sequence goes on from CM062809.1 coordinate 1,115,950,128, forward strand.
CAAAGATCCAGTCCAGCATCAGCGCAGCAAACACATTGAACTACACATGCACTTCATCAGAAAGCTCATTCATGACCATGTTCTTGAAGTGAAATATTGTTCAACAGATGATCAGGTTGCAGACATCTTCACAAAGGCTCTCACAGAGGCGAAGTTCACTAAACTTCGATATATGCTTGGAGTTCAGGAAGTTGTCACTAAGGGGGGATAGGCTCTAGTGCCTCCTTCCTTCTCCTATTGTGTCATATTTGTAAATCCTTTAATCCTATCCCAAGTTGTTCTTAAGGGGGGATGTTAGGATATTCCGACACATAGGAAATAGTTAAGTTCAACTTGGTCTAGTATAGAGTTAGGTCTAGAGTTAGGTAAAGTGTGTTTCTTTACCGTTGTACATTTTGTAACTTACAATCCGATGGTCACAATATGTAGTGATCCGACGGTTCACTCTCTCCTCGGTATTACCGACACTTGATCCGTGGCTTGACACCTGATTGGTCCATGAGTTCTATTTAAAGCGCATGGAGGGTCATTGTTCGGGTAATCCGTGCATGAGAGAAGCTTATGTAAATTTTCATTCTTTGATTAATAAATTGCCTGTAGTAGCCACGTTGGCACATGCCGTGGACTGTTTCCCTCTTTGAGGGTTTTAACCACGTCAAAAATACTGGTGTATTGATCTGTGATCTGGTTGTGAGCGGTGTCCTTTTGGTGTTCTTTCTGAGGAACTTACCCTGTAAATTCCTACAACAGGCTATGAAACTTCTGTCCATACTGATCATTCTGCAATTAGATATCTCATGAACAAACCTGTTACTAATGGCAGAGTTACAAGATGGCTTTTACTTTTACAAGAATTCAATATTACTGTGTTAGATAGACCAGGGAAACAAAATACAGTAGCTGATTTCTTGTCTAGAATTCAAAATACTAACGAAGATTCTCCTGTAGAGGATAAGTTTCTAGATGAATATTTGTTTGCAATAACTACTAAAACTCCTTGGTATGTAGATATTGCTAATTATTTGGTTACAGGGAAACTACCTCCACATTTGTTTCCTAATGAAAGGAGGAGAATTATTCAGGAGAGTTCGAGTTATTCATGGATTTCTAATGAATTGTTCAAAACAGGGCTAGACTGTGTGATCAGAAGATGTGTTCGGGAAGATGAAATGCCTGACATCCTCAAGGCATGTCATGATGAGCCATGCGGTGGGCACTTCGCTGACAAGAGGACAACTTATAAAATCCTTTCTTTAGGATATTATTGGTCTTCTCTCTTCAAAGATGCAAAACAATATGTCAGGAGGTGTGACAGCTGCCAAAGAATTGGGAGACCAACTCTTTCAAATGAAATTCCATTACAGCCACAGGTACTCATTGAACCCTTTGAAAAATGGGCTTTAGATTTCATTGGACCTATTAATCCACCATCTAAACAAAAGAAGTATATATTGGTTTGCATTAATTATGTTACTAAATGGATAGAAGCCAAGGCATTGCCTTCTGCCACTGAAAATTCAGTTGTTCAATTTCTTTTTGAGGATATGTTTACTCGTTTTGTTTTCCCAAGAGAAATTGTAACAGATCAGGGAAGTCAATTCACATCTAATTTGATGGAAAATCTGATGGAGGAATACAAAATCAAGCATAGAAAATATACGCCGTACCATCCGAAAGCAAATGGCCAAGTGGAGTCTACAAACAAAGTCCTTGAGAACATCATCACCAAAACTGTTCATCTACATAGAAGAGATTGGGCAGAAAGGCTTCCTGAAGCCTTATGGGCCTATAGAACTACATGGAGGAATACAACAGGACATTCTCCCTATGAACTTGTTTATGGGAAAGAAGTCCTGCTCCCCATTGAGTTTCAAGTCAAGACCTTCAAGATGGCAGTTCATTTGGGGATGAATTTATCAGAAGCCCAAAGCACAGAATGGAGCAGCTGAATGAGCTAGATGAAATAAGACAAGATGCAATTTTAAGGACTGATCTAGTTCAACACCAAAGAACTAAGTGGCATGACAGATATATCAAAGAGAAAAAGTTTCAAAAGGGAGATTGGGCGTTACTGTTTGATTCCAAGTTTAAAGACTTCAAAGGAAAATTTCAGACTCATTGGCTTGGACCATATGAGATTGACGAAGTCTTTAGCAATGGAGCAGTTTGAGTCAAGACCATTGATGAGTTTCAAGTTCCTCTTATTGTGAATGGCCCCCGATTGAAAATTTATCATAAGCCACTCTCAAAAGAGGACTTTGTCAAAATGTTTCAAGAAAATTCTGCAATGAGGCTGGTGGAGAGGAATCCTTCTCCTCCATCAGCCTAGTCTTTGTTTCTTTCAATTGAAAAAAAAAAAAAAAAAGAGAAATGAAAATCTTTTGTATAAGCCTGAAAACAATCATAGATTGGCAGTCTTATACATAAAATGTAGAGTGAAAATAAGGGACACCTGACACTCTATATTTTCCAAAAAAAATCTCTCTTTCTTTCCATCTTCACTCCACCTCACTTGTCATTTCACTTCACCTCCATCTCATTTTCATCTCCATTCCACTTCACTCCACTTCATTTCCATCTCATTCCACTCATTTCATTTCATTCCATCAATAAAAGTACCTCTCAGGACTATTTTATTTAGTTAGTTCTTCTCTAACTATATTTGTGCAGTAAAAAGGAGTGTTGTCTTAGTTTCTGCAGCTGGAAACCGTTTCCGCAGCTAGAACCAGTTTCCGTAGCTAGAAACGATTTCTGCAGCAAGCATCACTCTGTCTTTACAACCGACATCACTCTGTTTTCAAAAAAATCACAGTCAAAGGTTAGTGTCATCATCACCAAGTGCAACAAAGACATGGGGCATCTTCAAGATCAAAGAACAACCATGGGTCAGAAGCCTTAAACAAAAAATGATAAACTTCCAAAGGTATGATCAAAAATCTCTACCAAATAACAATTCAATGTCATTATTATGCATAGTTATTAAACCATGGCAAGTTCCACTAAATGCAATGATTTGATACGACAAGCCCCATACCACTCCTCTTCCATGATGTCATTCCATATACACCTTATTCATTTCTAACGGTCCCATAATCATTCTAAATTTATGGACTGCTCTCCCATTTATTGGCCGTACTTTGGAGACGTGACCGACTGTACTACGACTCTCCTTCACCATAATTCCCGCAGCCGTCTGCTGAGACGTGTGCGCAAGTCATCCGATCCCAAAGGGACTCAGCCGTTATTCTACCCATTTATCACTTCACTCCCGCATGCATTCGATGTTGAACTCGTTACTGTTTACTCCCTCGGTACTCATACCATTCCCTGTTCTCCATTTCTGTTGTATCCATTACGGCTTGCTCCAAACCCTAGCCACAGTCACCACATACATTCCGAACCTCGATTACGGCCACTCCAGTTACCCTAAGAACCCCGTAATCAGCCATTTTTTTCAGAACCGTCATACGCAGTAGAATTTCCAGTCGGAATTTAAAGCCAAGAATGGGAAAACTGCTAAGATCTGAACCAGAAGGACCAAAATACCTGGAGGGTTATCCTCAAATGAAGGAGTCATTGAAGAAAGCAAGGTGGCTGAGATTCTTTCAAAAGTTTAGGGGCTATAACAAAGAAGTGACTAAATCTTTTGCAAGGTCTTTTAATGGACAAACAGTGGAGGTTGGAGACTTGAAATTTACAGTGACCGAGGCCACAATAGCAGCTGCAACAAGTCTTCCGCAAGAAGGTGAAAGGTGGTTCAAAAATAGAAGTGTGGAAGATCAAATATGGAGAACAATGCTACAAAACCCAGGTATGGATACCTCTATATTTACAAAAGGAATCCCTGTGCATACAATAAAAGAAGAATGGTCCCCTAGCTATTACTTATTCATAAATTTATCACATGCGAGGGTCGTTTTGGCTCCATGTACATGTATCATGCTAGGCTAATGATGAATTTTATGGAAGTTTATACCCTTAATTTGCCTTATTTTTTGTTATCAAGCTTGAATAAAATGAGATTTACTGTTCAAAAACACGTAGGTAATATTGAACCCCATCTTTACCATCACGGGTTCATAAAAATCCTTATTGAAGAACAATTGAAAAACACTAAGGATACTTGGGAAAAGTTTTTGACAAGAAACCACTTCCAAGAACTGACTGAAGCCTCTGGAAGCAGTCCCCCAAAAATTCCAAAGAGAAGTAGGAGGAAAGAAAAGAATATTACAGCCCAAGAGTCTCCTACAATAGACATTCAGGAAACTATTTAGAAAGAAGAAGAAGAGGGAGCTAAAAACAAGAAACAGAAGAAGGACAAGGGCAAAGTAATCATTCAAGAAACCTATCCATCCCTGAACCATCCATAGAGGAAGAATCTCAAACTTTGGCAGAAAGATTAGCACATCTTCAAGCTGCTGCCATAGCAAAGAAACAAAAAGGAAAACAGAGTGCACAGGAAAAGAGCACTAATCCACATGTGAGGAGGAGCAGTAGGCTAAAAGGAAAGAAAAGTGTAACCCAAGAAAAACAATCACACTTTATTGATTTAGGTGAAGGAACACCTGAAAAAGGTCCAGATCAGCCAGACATTGAGTCAAGTCCTCCACGTGATGAAAGCCCTTTTCGGCCAGAAAGAGAGGACAATCTTCCTCCTCCACTAGATTTTGATTTTGAGCCTAGCCCAAGAAAGACACCAGAACTAGATCCTAATCAGCAAGAGATATACAACTACCTAGAGTCCTTGGAACAATCAGCTGCAGGACCAAGCACCACCTTGCCACTTGATGCACAAGTACAGTCTTTAAAACAGGAAGTGTTTGAATTGGAAGTCCTAAATAGGCACATTAAACAGGAAAACGAAGCACTCAAAGAACAGAGTAAGGTAGACAAGATTGTCCATGATAACACTATGCTCCATTTAGGATTGTGGCAAAAGAAGAACAGGAAGATGAAGAGAAAGTGTAAAAAGTTGAGCAGGGCATTGATTAATCTTAAGTTCAAATGTCTAGTCAGGAAACCAAGGACTGTTTTAGCATCAAAGAGAAAGAGAAGAGGGCTAGATGTTCTTGCAGAAGCCTCAGAGCACATGGATTAAAGGAAAATAACTAAGTTTTGGTTGCATGAGGACATGCAACACCTTCACAGTGGGGGTATGTTGAGCCTCGAACCTGCACTTTCCTATACACCCTCTCAGCCTTCTTTTTCCACTCATTTCATCCACCTAGCTGATTAAATCATTGTATTTTAGTTTAAAAAGGAGCTTTTGACATGATTTTCTAACTACGCTGATGACTGTTGTTTGGTTTAGAATTTTTTCAGACAGTTGCGGAAGCTTCTCAGCTTCCGCAACCGACACAGGTTTCCGCAACTGACCCAGGATTCTGCAGCCAGCACAGGATTCTGCAGCCGTTTTGTCAAACACCATGCTACAGTGTCCTCTAAAGGAATGAGCCACATGGGCAAGTTCCAGGTGTCAAGTACATGGATCGTGTCCCTCCAGATCATCTCGCACGGCCATAAAAGCCCGCGATCAAACAGGGGGCAAAGGATAGTCAATGAAAGTGTTCAGCGGTGGCACGGCTCTGCGTAGCTCTGTTTTTTAGCACGTGAAGCTACGTGGCACAATCTTTAGCCACGAAGACATCTTGGTAGCGCGAATCCAACAGCCATACCTCTCGGATTTAATAAACATGATGACAGTTACCTAGATCCAGGCTGAGGAGGATTTACGTGTCTCTGGTAGCGTGGTTAATAGCGTAGATTTAGTTAATCTGTTTAGCTCTCTTTCCTTATAAATAACGCGTCCATGAATGCTGAAAAAGTTAATCTTTGTTAATGTAATTCAACGTTGTTGTATTTCCCCACTGCACTTTTACGTTGCTGTTTAATATATGAGAAGACTGGTTTAAACTTCCGCGTGTAGTTGTTCGTTGAATTGGTTGAAGTGGCAGAGGGCCCCTGCTTACTGAAGCCTTGTACAGTTGTCTTTTAACTCTTGCATTTTTTTTTTTTCTGTTCATGTATATTAGTTGTACAGTTGTCATTTAAATGCTGCATTTTATTTCATCATGTATATTAGCTGTACATAACAAAGATTTTTGATTTCTGTTGATTTACATTTTCATTGCTGCTCTTTTATGGTTACAACTGATCAATGTTTTCTGCAGGTTTTGTTAGGCAGCCTGGGACAATTTTTCACCTTTTCTTTTTATCACTATTGGCATACGAGATCATCTTGTCTTTGTCGCTGACTCTTGTTTTCTGAAGTTTGATTTCCAGTACTGTCATTTCCTTGAGTAGTACATTTATTTTCTGTTCTTAGATATCATGCTATTTATCTGTTAATGGTTCCTTTCTATAATCAAATAACTTTATTAGGGACCAGAATATCACTCATTATAGCTTGATTTAGTTTGCTTTAGATCTCACATTGCTTGACTTGTTCATGACTGTTTCTCATAGGATAAATTAAGCTGAAAGGCAAAAGGTCAAGAAAGTTAAAGTAGTGTGATTAGTTTCTTTTATGCAGTTTAACTTCTTTTAGATTTCACATTGCTTAACATTTCATGATATATTTTCACAAGGAAGATTGAGTTGAAAAGTTGAAATAGTGTGGATTAGTTTTTCTTATTTTTAATTGAGTTTAGTGTAGATTTCACTTTCATTTTCATTCAGTAACAAAGATACTGGGCCGCTGTCATTAGTTCATTGTTTGATGTCTTTATTCCTTTTTAAGAATTGATTTCATTTCAGTCACTTTAAAGCTTGCTTTCTTTTAAGTTTTGAAAAACCACTTAGAAATCACCATAATCATCCATATTCCACTTGCTTTATCACATTTTCATCATCTCACATTAGGGAAAAATAAATCCAAAGACAAACTTAGAAAAAAAAACAAAAACGACAAAAGACTAAAGAAATGGTTATCTAGTACATATAGTACACTTCACTTCGTCAGTTTACGAACCCCGGGTTGACATTATAAATAGCAATTTAGATCACACTAAATTGACCAAACATGGGGCAAACTCTATTTTTCAACGTTGCTTAACTCACGAGGAAGCCGAAAGGGTTCTAAATGACTGTCACTCTGGAGCATGTGGCGGTCATATGTCTGGGTATGCCACAACCCAAAAGATATTGCACGCTGGCTACTTCTGGCCATCTTTATTTAAAGATTGTATTACTGCGGTTCGAAAATGCCACAATTGCCAAATTTTTGATCGAAAGATGCGTGCTCCACCTGCTCCTCTCCACCCTATAATTTCCGTTGGTCCTTTTGCGAAATGGGGTATCGATTTTATTACATGTAACCCTCACTCGGCTGGGGGGCATGCGTATATCATCCTTGCGGTAGATTATTTTACCAAGTGGGCCGAGGCGATGCCTACATTTGAGGCAGACGGCAAGACAACTGCAATTTTCATGTTCAATCATATAATTGCTAGGTTTGGTGTCCCACAAGCGATAGTCACTGATCATGGGCGTCATTTTCGAAACGTTATGATGACCGAACTTACAGGCCAGCTTGGTTTGCGTCATGATAGTTCAACTCCTTATTATCCACAAGCTAATGGTCTGGTTGAATCCATCAAAAAAATTTTAGTCATCATGATTCGACGAATCATTGGGATTCATCGATCGAATTGGCATAACATGCTATTTTCAGCGCTTTGGCTGTACCGAACTTCAGTAAAAACATCAACAGGGTTCACTCCTTTCCAACTAGTTTATGGTCTGGAAGTTGTGTTACCCATTGAATGCGAAATCCAGTCACTGCAAATGGCCATCGAGTTACTTCCAGCCACTTCCGAAGAGGAAAAGCGTTTGTTATACTTGGCTCAATTAGATGAGAATCGATGTGATGCTGCATTGGCGATCGAGACTCACGCAAAACATATGAAAGCTCACTATGATCGAGATGTGACCCCTCGAAATTTTTCGGAAGGAGATCTAGTCTTAGTTTACGATCAAGCTAATGATAAATTAGGTGCTGGAAAATTCTTTCCTATGTGGCATGGTCCCTATGTTGTCAAGCGAAAGCTAGCAAAAGGGGCCTATGAATTGGTAGACTTTGACGGGGACTCTTTGGGTAAACCCAGAAATGGTCTTTACTTGAAGAGGTATTATGCTTAAAGAATGGGTATGGAGATTTTTAGTTAGGATAGCTTTTCTTTCTAGCTGGTGTGTTTTAGTTTAAATAGTGTGCTTAGCTTAGAGAGTGTTTTTTTTGCCATTGTTCCTGCTTATCTTGGTTTTACTCTTGTTATTGAAGATGTCGATGCCTCTCCAAACATACATTGGTTTCGCTGATGGTGCTTGTCGTAATACACAAAACATTTCTTCTGCAGCTTGGGTTATCTATTCGCCCTCTGACGAGTTAGTATCTATGCATGGGGTAAGCCTCGGTCAAACAACAAACAACATTGCCAAGTATAGTGCAGTGAATGAGTTATTATCTGAATCTATTTCATTTGGGATTCAGAGTTTGATAGTGAGGTTAGATTCTGAACTCATTGTATTACAGCTTAATAGAGTGTATGCCATTATAAATCCAGTGTTATTAAGGTTATTTTTGAGAGTGCGTCTCTTGGAACGTGAGTTTGATTATATTGAGTATCAGCATATTCCAATATCTTTAAATACATTAGCAGATGCAATTGCTTCTCGAATGTTAAGTAGACATTTGCAATAATCATACATGTAAATTTAAAACCATTCCATAACATGATTTACAAGATAAGCCAGTAATAGTGATATATATATATATATATATATATATATATATATATATATATATATATATATCTATATATATATATATATATATATATATATATATATATATATATATATATATATATAGGAGTGTGTCAAAAAAAAAATACATTGTCCTCGATCATAGGTTGAAAAACACCTTATGATCGGCAAAAATGATAAGTACAAAAAACCCAAATGTCATATGTGCCCACAATAAGTGATCATCCTATCACTGGTGATGATCTCGATAAGAAACCACTGCACGGGCCACCTTGCAAAGGAACCTCCTAAAAGGTCCTGGGACCCCAATCACATAACGCTGAAGTCGATGAGGAATGTCATCTATAGTGGTCTCCGGAATATCTCCTGTCAAGCGCTCGAGATCACCCTCCAACTCGGCCAAAACCTCTGTTGATTTGTCCTGTGGGGCTGGCGCGGCTGTAACTGGTTGTTTCCTCTCGTAAGGCCGGAGAGAGGCTGGTTGCTGTGGACCCACATCTGCATTTGAAACTTTTGCTATCAGTTTTGGGACGATGGAAAAATAATAAAAAAAATAAAATAAGGAAAAATGTTGAAAATGATTTTACCTGAGTCATCCCATTGCTCTCCTGGTGCAAGAGCCATGTCTGGGTCACCACGAAAATCTAACCCAGCGTAAGGGAAGTCCTGAATAGAAAAAACCTGGTTTTCCAACCATTGGAAATACTCAGGTTTGAATCGAGCAACCTCTGTCCTCTCATCCGGATGACGGGCCATAACTGCGACCCATCGAATTAGTTTGGGCTCTCGAGGAAGCCCAGCTCCAACAGTAAGGTGCTGTGGGATCAACATGGGAACCCTCTCCAGACCAAAAATCACAACCAAAGCTCCATAACCAAAGGTCTTTAGTTGTCCGTTCTTGGATCTGGTCAGTTGGCCTTTCACATTGGCCAACACAGCATTGCACCAGTTGAAGATGGTGCCTTGAAAGTAATCAACTGCCATACGCATCTGGGATCCGGTGGCAATATGTAATGCGGCACTCCCGCAAAGTCTGGTGACAGTAAACGCGATCACCATGAGTTCAGGAAGGGATATGGTTTTTATGTCTATCCCTTTGTCTCTAGCCTGGCTGTTGCAGAACTTTAGTCGGAGGCTATCGACAGACTGGCCACCTGGCCTAGCCCCGAATAGAGTCAAGTCTTCACCTCTCTTAGGCAAACCAGTCAAGAAATATATGTCTGCTGGCTCGATTTCGAGTTGGTGGCCACCAATGAAGAAACACTGGTCTTGTATGCTCCATCTGTCAACCAACCACTGTAAGAAATCCACCTGAGCCCTCATGCCAGGAATGGCCCAGAATTTGTACGCTGCACGCCTTCAAAGCATTAAGTGAAGGTTGATGATTCCATGCGGCAGCATCCATGTCCTCATGCTCTTGTTCACGCCAATATAGCATGATGTACTCTTTGCATCAAGTAAAAAGATAAATTAGAATGCTAGAAATTATTTTGTTTCGGCCAATTTTGAGAAATTTTGGGTTAAAAACCCTTGCGGCGGGACCGCACCCTCCGGGTTAGACACAGTGCGTGGGTCCACACCTTGTCTACATGGAAGGTGCGGACCCCTGACTTTTTCCTAATGGAGAAAAATTCGGGGTCCGCGGGCCAGCAGTGGTACACCTGCGGGCCCCGTGCGCGGGTTTTAAGCCTAAAAACCCTCCAAAAAATGAAATGAAAGCCTAAAAAAAGAAATGAAATGGTTAAAAATGAAGAGTAGGATGATGTGGATTACCTGGAGAAGACGACATTCGATTCTGACGGTTGGATTTTCCGCAATCTTCACAGGAAGTTTTCTGAACAAAAGCACTATTTTCTCACCCAAAACTTAAACGGTAAAAATGAATTGACGAAGCCCCTTTTTATAAGTTTTTTGAGTAAATAAATTGAAAATTTGTTTATGTTTCACTTTGGAAAGGTATTTTTGCAACATTTTTATCCATTTCAAACAGGTATGAGTAATGTTTGCATTTTTGTTCAGGATAACAGATTATTCAGGCGAAATCTATCATTTTCGACGAAAAAACATTTAGAGTCACCTTTAAGCTCTTTTCTGACTCCTAAAACATGAAAAGATCGTCGAGTTTTTCTTTTAAACTCGTTAAAATGGAATTAAAAGACGGTCCACTTACAGCTCTTTTCTGACCGTAAAAACATGAAAAGATTGCCAGATTTTTGTCGTTTCAAATTCGATATTGGTTATAAAACGACGTGTCGTTGATTGCTTTTTTACTTTTTCGGATCAGGGACACTAATTACGAAAAGTACTCCTTGGTCGTAAAGATCAAGCGGTTCTCTCAAGTATTATTTTATACTTTTTCGGGCTTGGGAGATGCAAATTTACGAAAAAGGTCAACCCTGAGTCTTCTTAATTTTTTTCAGACTCTCTAAAATTGAAAAATGCCGAGTTTCTCCTATACTGGACTCGTTAAAATTTCACAGTAAAGGACCTATTCAATTACAAATAGGAACGGACCACTCCTTCTTAGGGTTCGAATTTAAACTAAGTTGGACTCATTCGAAGGATGAGCTTATAATCAAGCAAATGTTATCCTCCTCAAGCTTGTCAAAAATAAAGAGGTACTTGCCAGAAATGGTGGGGGAAAAGAGAGAAAAGTGAGCCTGTTTGTCATACTTTGTAACCACTCTTGAACATGACACTTTTATTCACCTGGGTTGGGAAATCCTTTGCCTAACAGTTGATCAAACCACATTGAAAGTCTTCAGCCGGTTTCTGGGTATTAACTTTGGGTCAATTGTCACCAAGCCATCTGTTGTGTCGTTATGTGTTCAAGAGGTCACTACCAATAAGCCATTCATCTGCAAAATATCTGTCATCCATCTTGACCATCCCTAAGTTAGTCCTTGCAACTAAATTTCTTCAACTTGATCTATGATTTCATGTTGTGGGCTTGCCTACGACGAATCACTTTCTATCGACTTCAGCTCATTATCTAGAAAGATGATCTAGAAATCGTCAGTACCTTGGGATCTACATGCCTCAATGGCAGGTTTCTCGCCTTTGACGACAGGTTGCATCGTTGACCTTCGATCAAAGGATTCCGTGACATGTTTGACATCAACACATTTATTCACATCTCATGGATTGTACTGGGTACTTTGATAGCCATTGACATCACTGGTGGTTTCTCTCACACTTGTTAACAGTTTACATCATTGATTGGTAATCAAGTGGTTTCTACCATGTTCGACTCCAGCACATTCATTCGCATGGATAGAATCGTACTGTTTCGGGAAGTAGAAATGAAGACCCTGGATCTAGTTTCCACAATCCAGGTTGCGAGGAATTTTGTATTCATTATATAATGGACTATTCATAAACAGATGGTTGTGTCCATACTGTGTCCACATGAGTCTATACTTGTGATGTTTTACAAGATCATTCATGTATCAGAGCAGTAGTTAGTTTTCTAAGTCAGTTTTGATCTGAGTATGGGAATGCCCACCTCAGCGATGATATGATCTCATATATATATCTTGCATTGAATGTTTTTACAGGTTCCAACCGGGCTCTCCGCAAGATGATCCTCGAAATGATAAAGTACTTCACTCTTCCTAAATGATAAATGAAATCCTCATCTACTACAGACTTCGCACTTTAGGGGGAAATCTATTACACAAAAATATTGTCACCATGATTATTTGCAGTCAGTATGGGTCTATCATCACTTGTACTATCCTCCTAAGCAAGTCTCAAACCTCAGCTCTTCAAGTTAGGCTTTGAAATTGAGAGAAAGACATTGAAAATCAATAAAACTTTGGTTCCGCACTTTCTCTCACTATTTCCTACAGTCCCGTACCTTCTGTTTACAAAAACTGCGGACCTTCCCGCTCTATCCCTAAAGGTGTGGGTGCGGACCCCTGTGAAAGTAAAAAAGGCGCAAGTTTATTCTAAAAAACTCACTTTGGGTTAATTCTAGATGATTCTAGAAGGAATTTTGATGTGGATTGGTCGCTCTTAGGTGGTTCATGTATGCCAAAAGAGAAGGAGCTAATCCCTTGATGAGAGGAGCTATCCCTTTGAAGGAGGGCTTTATCCCTTTGAAGGAGGACCTATTAACTTCCCTCCATTGCACTATAAATTCAAGCATTGGGCTGGTTGCTAGGGAGGTTAGAAGCTGAACATTTTTGAGGGTAAATGCTAGTGAAATTAAGACTTCCTAGTTGAGCTTAAGAGGAGAGATCACATACCTTTTTGGCTTCATTGGGAAGAGAGTGAAACTTGTCAAGGTAGAGGAGACTTCTTGCTGGACCCTGGGAGGAGCTTGTACAGCGTTAAGGCACAGGTTTTAAAGTTATTCTTGATTTGAATTAATACAATCAAACTCATTTTTCTCAACAAATTGTCTCATGTCATTTGTTTCATGAATTCCTTGACTTTCATGTTAAATATGTTTTATGATATTGGCTTTTCAGGTGCTATTTAATTTTTTTGCTTATTTGTGCTTGCAGATTCACGACAAAGGAGCTCATTTGGATCGAAGGAGCAAAGGCTTCCAAAAACTTGCGTTGGACCTAAGGTAGGCCTAAACCACTTGGTTGCCTTTGTTTATAAAAGCATATTTAGAGAAAGATAGTGTGTGATTGGTTTGCTTGTCATTAGGTCTTCTTTAGATTCTAGGAAGGTCTATCTTGTCCGCAAGATCGACTTATTCCGTTTGACACATTGTAATATCGCAAAGGATTTGAATTTATTTCTATATCTAGATCTAGAGTGTCCAATAATGGTTGCAAATTGAGGAACCATAAATTTCTCAGGGAAGTCCCATAATATCAATCTAACCATGGAGGAATATGTATTGAATAGTCCATTGCTTTCCATTCCAACAAGAGGTGCAGATGTTTTATTAGGAGTCCAATGGTTACAATCTTTGGGGATAATAGCTTTTAATTTTCAAGAACTTTCCTTGAAATGTTTCTCAGAAGGAAATGAATTTTAATTAAGGGGTATTGTAGGGAAACCTAGGAAGATAATAATTTCTAATGCAATGAAAAATATTTTGAAGAAGGAGAAACAGGGTAATTGCGTAATTATGTTCACTAGATGTTCAAACATATAAGTCATCCATTTCTTCATATCCTCAAAGACTCCTTAACAAACATTATAAGGTATTTGAGACCCCTAAATATCTCCCACCTATTTGTGATCATGATCATGCTATTCACTTTATTCCAGGAATTTTTCCTCCAAACATTAGACCTTACATATATCCCTATGCCCATAAGAGTGAAATTGAATGTATGGTTTTAGAAATGATATAGGCATGTATAATTCAACCTAGTTGTTGTAGCGGCTACAACCACCCTCCAAAATTTTGGCTTGCATGCAAATTTCGGAGCCTACCGTGGATCCTCTGATAGATCATGCCTTAGTCACTTATTGGTAAGCTAATGACCTAAAGCCCCCTCCTTGATCTTAAGAGTTGTTCACGTTCTCATATTTATGCAACATGTGTCATCTTTGGGCATCAAGATTACCATTTGTCATGCAAAGGGAAGTTTGTCCTACTTCAAGGGGAAATCTTTGTGCATATGAGTTGTTCTCATTACATAGCCATGTTTCACACTCACTTCACACACTCTTACCATGAAGGTTGTTACATCAAGAAAAGTATGTTTTATATGTTCTAGATGGTCTATGTTGTATCAATAAGTGTTCAAGTGTGTGATCATAGTCAATTTCTATCATTGTTTACATTAGTTTCACTGATCGCACACTTAACCAGTTTCCTGAGAAACCTAGCCACATCCAGCTTTCCATAACTACACACTTCGATTCTATAACCCTCAATATTTTTCCCTTGCCTATTGGAATTGCACAATGCATAAAGACCCCAACCTCTTACTGTCTCTAGAAATTATGTAGTATTGTCCCTTAGCTGCCTAGTCTGCCTTGCTATGGGGTAAAATTCACAGGATGAAAACTACCCTCGAAAGTCTTCCCGGGACTTCCAACAGACCGTAAGGTTATCTACAAAAGGTACCTGTTACACACATTTTCATCTATCTTACATATATTGACAGGATATGGAGAAAGGATGACCTTTGGTTCTTTCTAGATTCGCTTGGGGATCTCCGTGAGGTAAGAAGAACTCCTCCTGACTGGCTCCAAGTCGATTCCTACACAAAAGAACGAAGCAAACCAATCACAACATATACTTCTGAAAATTAATGAAAGAAGCTGTAACAAACATGTATAAATGTGTAACTTATCTACTCAACACAACAAGCATCAGAATGGACAAATAAATGCACAATATCACCACTACTTCGAGTAGTAGAACACAACCACAGTCTTATATTTAGAAGAGTGATTACAACAACCTTGTTGCATCAACCTTCCTTATCCCTTCTTCCTCTCTCTCTCTCCTTCTTTCAGCTAGCTCCTTCAAGAATATGACAATATTGTTGGAAATAATACTGAGAGGGGGGATGAATCAGTATTATTAAGTCAAATATTTCCTTTTTCAATTCCAGATGATATACGCTACTTCTGTTAATAAAAACCGCGTATATACGCAACTACAGATAAATAAACCTGCGTATACAAAGCAGACTTAGAATTTGATTTATCTTTCAAATGTCAGTTATTAATCTGTGTATCAGAAGCAAATAAACAGAACCAGAAAGAGAGCAAAAGACAGTCACACACAAGAACACAAGATATAAGGAGGAAACCCAATGTGGGTGAAAACCCCCTGCTGCAATTCGTCTCTATCTTCTTTTTAATTAGAAACTTCTCTTTACAATGTTTTGTACTGGTGCAGTCTTTACCAGTACACAGGCTACAACCTGCAGAGAGCTACAACTCTCTCTCATTTTCCAGCTTTCCTGGAAGGGAGCTCCAACCCCCTAAGCTCTTGTACTAGCTTGAGATACTAGTACACAGGCTCCTACCTGCAGAAGGCTGCAACCTTCTCTTTGCTTTCAGGGACCTCGTTTCATTAATTTTCAGACTGGATCCACAAGTAAAATTAATCAAACATCAAGAATTTCTGCATAACCCAAACTCCTTTTCACCAATCAAAAGCTAAAATAAATAAACACTTCTCTGATCGCTGTACCCAGAACACAGTAACTGTAATCAAGCACCAATTCTGAACCCAGAACACTGTAGTAATAAAACAGAAGCATCTAGTATCAAGATATATATGCTACTTCACTGTTCAGCAACCTGCGAGTATACGCTTCTGTACCACAACCAACCTGTGTATACGCTTCTTTCATCCACAGAAAAGGCGTGTATACGCACCTGCAATTCACTGAACCTGTGTACAGATCTATAAAGGATAATTTATTCTTTTAAGCATTCAGACATTAGTTAACCCAGATTTATAGATCAAGAGTGTGCCACATATAACAGATCAAAATCATACAGAGATACCAATGTTCAAGCCTTGAGATTTTGATCCATCAATAGTCCTTATCCTTCTTGCGCTCAGGTTCCTCCTTCGTTCAGATCTAGATCTGCACCATAACCCGATCACCAGTATTCCAGATCTAGAACAATATCAGATATTCAATAAATTAGGTTATCTTTTGCCACATGATCTCCTTCCTCTTTTATAGTTTTAGGCTTTCCACAATACCACGGTCTAAAACCATAATTAACAATACCAAGGGCCCAATACCTAGGGTCAACACATCTGACGAGATACCATGTTCCAAAACCATAGGTTCAAATTCCAAGGACTAACAACCATGGACCAAAAATAAGTTTCCCACCATGTACGCGCTTTTCTGTGCATAAAAGCGTGTGTATACGCATATGCGACTTTTGAACGTATAACCCGCGTGTATATGCGTCTTCGACAAGGTGAACCTGCGTATACAAGATTTCCTTCATTCTGAGTGCCTGAAATGAGATCTGACACCAAAGTGAGTTGCCATCAAGGACAACACCTGTACCATAGAGCCACACCTGTGCCAAAAATGCCAACAATCATGACAACACCATGTACTATCCTTCTAAATGCTCTAACCATTGTGCAATGGCCCTCTCGTTGCTTAAAAAGCAATCGAATTAGGGCTTCCCAACTCCACCTATAATTCATTTGGGTAAAAACCATGAACCTGCGTCTTTTACTAGCTTTTTCCCATTTGCCTCTGTTTCCGGAATATAATTTCTCCAAATATCTTGATTTTTGGAGTTTCCCTGCTTTTCTTGCACAAATTTAGGGAAATAATATCTAGATATTTAATGACATTTTCGTAGGCTTAACCACTTTTAGCATCACTAAAGTTCACTAACGCACCCCTTGGTCTAACAACATGGGTTAGTAGGTTCACTAATGCTCCTTTATGCTTGTAAACAAGATTTATAAAGAAGGTTATCAGTGTACAAAGAGCGTTAGTGTGGATTCTAGGCCTGCAACTGTGGTCATTTTTCAGTCATCTTGTCCTTCTCCTCTGAGTTGATTAGGAGGTCAATTTGTCCTATAACAGATGCCCCCTAAACTATGAGATTAGAGGTAGAGACAATGGCCGAAATACTTTATGAAAATACTGTAATTTCTTGTCAAAATCTTTGTAGAGAGAGAGAACTTTTGGGTGATAAGGAAAATCTGATACAACAAAAGTACATATATATGAACTGCTAAAATCATGTCCTGAGTTGGGCATTCCCATGCTCAGTACCTATTTCAGGGTAACTTTCTCCTCAGAGATATAAAAATGTTGGCCACCAATATGGCACAGGGTGGATCTAGTGTCATAATAGATTAGCCTGACATGGCTGTCTTCAAAGAACAATATCACAGCTTAGGAGAGGAAACAAGGTTGAATGATGCAAGCCTCTACCCAAGGTCTTGATTCCTGCTTCACCAAATAGCATAGATCGGCACTTGTGATAAAAAGAGTTGACGTCAAACATGCAAGAAATAATCTGATTACCAGCCAATAATGGAGACTATTAACATATGCGAGGAAGGCCACCGATAATGGTGATGGTCTCTAAGATGCACAGTGCAAACTAACGAGTGTGAAAGATTTTTTGTCTTCGAACACTCGTAGAATCACTTAACCAGGAGCCCATGATGAAAACCCGTGATCAAGCACAAGGTAACCTACCACTAATGTTTGCAAGCACCAATGCACTGAATGTGTTTTTGGGTTATCTTCCTAGATAGAGTGTTGAAGTCGATAGGAAGGAACCTGTCGAAAGGTAGGCAATGACGTGTCCTACATCAGTCGACACGAAACCGGACAAGGATGATTTTGTTTTCTGAAGAATCTTTTGAGCTTTTGGGTCTAAATAACGGAGGGCATGATGAAAGGATATGTAGGGTCAATTGATCGAGGAAACAAGTAGGGACCCTTGAACAATAGAAGGCACGACAACAGTTTTAACCAGACAACACTAGACTCATGAACACTACAGAGTGTTTAAGATACGGAGATGCAATGGCATCAGGGTATATAGGCTAAAAACTCATAGGTTGGTAGGGTTCATATTGAGAGGCTATCAAAATGACGGTTTATCTGAGGGAGTGCCATGTTCAAGGGAACTTTTGCTGCCAAACCACGCTTCAGGATACGGTTGTATTTCCACTTTTCCCCATATGATTTTTAATGAGTCCAGACAGGTAAACTCATCAATCTTTTCATTTTTAGAGAGTTTGAAAAGGATCACAAGATTAATGACTCTTTGCTCTATCTGATTAGTTTAATGAGTCTAGACAGGCAAACTCGTCGATTTTTTCATCTTTTAACAGTATGAAAAGTATCGTAAAAATAACGACTCTATATCTTGTTTGTGTATTTAAAGAGTCCAGACTAGACAACTCGGTGATCTTTTCATCTTTAGAGTGTCTGAAAAGATCGTAAAGAGAGACTCCATGGTGGTCCCTTTGTCATAGTTGTTAAATGGGTGCGACAAAAGGTTAATAGTATACCCGTATTAGTTACTTTTCTGTATTTAATCCATTGGACCCAGATAAAGAGAAACCTTTTTCCAATAGATGCCGACCTCATTTTGTTATGAGTACGAGGTAGCAGACTAAACTCGTGTTTTGTCGTGACACTTTAACAAGCCCAGTAACAAAAACGCGAGATTTTTCATTTTTTAACGAGATTGAAAAAAGTACCTGAAAGACTGGTCAAGTGATCTTTAGCATGTTTAACGAGCAGCAAGAGACAGCTTGGGATTTTTTCAGTTTAAAGAGTGAGAAAAAGGTCCCTAAAAAGGATGCTCTGTTGGTCTTATTCAGTTTATGAGCTGGAACTAGATCAAAAAAGAGGTGCTCAGAGCATCGTTTGCATATGTTTAATGAGTGCAAAGGATGAAAAACTTGGGGATGTTTGTATTGTTTAAAGAGTGATAAAATATCTCAAAAGAGTGCTTTACGGTTGTGGTATATATGTTTAACGAGATCTACCGCAAAAACTCAGAGGTGTTTGTATTTTTTAAAGAGTGATAAAATGTCTCCAAAATTTCTCTATTTATCGTTGCATAGATTTAACGAGTGCAAGGAAAAAAGCTCAGGGATGTTTGTATTTTTTAAAGAGCAATAAAATATCCCTAATAGTGCTCTATTATCTTCGTTTGTAGTTTAACGAGCCCAAAGAATAAGACTCGAGGTTTTTCGGATTAACGAGCAAGAAAAATACCATAAAAAGAATGCTTGAGCTTTCTTGATCTCATGATTGACAATAGAAGGGTCTATGCCATGTATTTTCTCATAAGACCAAGAAAAAACATTGTGAAAGTCCCTAAACGAGTAGGTGAAGCTCAAAATTTCCTCAGGATTGTGATTGGCTCCACTCTGTATGTTTTCCACGATGCCTGTCATGACAGAAATATTGGGGAGAAATGTTTGTGAAGTATTGCCCATGTTTCCTTTCGAGTCCAAAATTTGGATAGACATATATGGTGAGGGAACGATTTCATGCATGTCAGGTAACAGGATTTGAAGAGGCATCATGTCTGAATTAGATATTGAAACATGATGGTGCGAATCCTCCCAAGGTCACTCTTCTAACCTCGTGATCTTTCTAATAGCTTCATCCACCGATAGGACTTGATTGAGTGGATTGAAAGAAGGAGCAGTTATGGGAGGGGTAGTGGTACTGTTGTCCGCAACCAAAGTGACCGAAGAATCAGATGCAAATTAAATGGCTTCGTAGGCCAATTCAGCTGGTGATAGTAGCATTTGTTCTCTGTAAGTGTTAATGTCTGAAGGAGCCAGTAAGATCCATGGATTGGTTTGTTCATGAGGAAAAGATGAAAGCATGTTGACCGATTGTGAAACCTTCTGCGGCTGAAGAGGGAAACAACCCATGAGGGAAGAAGCCTTTAGTAGACCACTACCTAAACTAGCATAGCAGCCAGTTCCACCTCCTACTAGGGGTACAAAGCCACTTGGTAATGGGGAATAATCAGGGGTATAGAAAGACAACTTATCCACTATAATGACCTTTCCATCTAATGGAAATTGGATGATACGAAAGATAGTAGATATGACGGTCATCATGGCATATTTCCAACTATGACCCAGCAACAGATTATAGTCGAGTTTCTCGTTCACAACTTCTATATCCACCGTTACTGTTTTCCCAGCTAAAGTGATGGGAAAACTAGCTAAGTATCCTTTTGGGACAAAGGTGTGGCCATTGAAAGCTTTAAGGGAGTTCGACGGCGGGGAGAGGGTTGGGGAACCCAAGGTGAGCCAACATGAAGTCGACATGACGCAGGTCAAAGCACCTTCGTTGATGACAGCCTGGTGTATACCTTTTCCTTTTGAAGTGATATGTACCTGAAATGCAAGCTGGCGGGAAAGGACAGGTTTACACTTGTCCATGTCGAAAATGGAAAGCATGGAATCCATAGGGTCAATACCCCCGATAGTTGAAAGCAAAGCTTTCCTTTGGCTGGGGCATGTTTGTAATACTGCGAGCGCCAACATGGCTGATGGCGCTTGCACCAAATCCTCTACAATGTTGTAGGGTTGGGCGGCATGTGCAGATGTGTTGTGCATTGTGCGTCAAAGTGTCCCCTTGGGGGGTCGAGTTACAAGGTCCTCAACCGGCCTTTCGATTCACAAACCATTGGGCAGCGATGGGTTTTGTCCTGCGGATGATTCTGCTGCCGGAGTGACAGGAGCTTCATATGATTTGGCTCTGGTTGTTAGTTCTATCATTTCAAATGTGTAAACGGTAGAACTTCCTTCACCAGCTGAAGGTTGTTGTGGACCATCGCTGCCCCCTGACGTGGGTGGTGTTTGGTTGGCAATGAGATGTTGCTGTTGTTGGTTAGGAAAAGGATTTCTAAGGACAGCCGGTGCCTTACCAGAATCTTTCTTGGTGAGGTAATCTGTGCATTCTTGAAGACGCAGACAATGCCAGGTTATGTGATCTTCAAGACAGAGTTTGCATGAATAGTTGGTGCCTTTATCCTTTTCTGTATCAGTAGGCACAACAACCTTTTGTTTCGGGTTGGGCTGCTTAGATGACTTCTCCTTAGAAGGAGTGGTCTTGTTCTATTTCTTCTTGTTCTTGCTACTGGATTTCTATGTAGATTGCACAGAGTTAATCACAGTGGTAGGAAGAGCAGTTGTTTTGGTAGAAGGGTCCAATGCCAACTTGGCAACGGACACACTAAGTTGTTTTGCAGTGCTCGTGGAGGTTGAACCGACGATCTGGTCGGCATGTGCTCCAGGGCACTGAGAGGTGGGAGGATTGGAGTTACCTGGAGCATAGGGGATAATATCATAGAGAGTGCCAAATTGTGATTAAATTAAATCCAAGTGTTGGGCATGACGTATAGATTGGTCTTTTATGACAGCACCACCTAGAGCGACATCTCTAGCGATTTGTGGGAGTAGCAACTTACAGAACCAGTCTGTTAAGAGAAAATCAGGGATGGGGGCTTTGACTAACCTCTGCCTATGTCTCCATTCATGGATATGATCGGAGATGTGGGTGGTGATATTCTGACGAAATGAAGTAAGGAGCTCCATCCCTGTCTCATAATGGATAGGTAACTAAAAGTGCTTTAGGAATTCCATTGCTAAAGCATCAAAGGTATTCACTGACACATGTGGTAACTCAATATACCACTTTACAGCATTGCCAGTGAGGGTGTGGGGAAAAAGACGCAACTTGACATTGTCATCCACCATGGAGTTAGAAACACACCATAGGTGGTAGGTGGTGTGACGTGAGTGCCTAGATCCTCCCCTTGTTTTCCGTCAAACTTAGGAATATCCATCAGTATTTTATGCGGAATCAACGAACACTATAGGTTATGGTAGATGGGGTCGTTAGTCAACTTGTATAAGTTGGGGATATCCAATGTTGCCAAAAAAGGCAAATTGTTGGGTGCCCCCGACTTGGACCATTGTGAAGATGGATGACCAAAGGAGCTCTGTGCTCCTCCCATTGTTAGGTTCCCCATGTTGTACATGGGCTGCGAGGTGTAACAGTTGCTTTGCAGTACGGTGTTGTAAAGTGGATTACCATGAGGGTTTTGATACTGGGGTATGAAGTTGCCCCTATATAAGCGATGCACCCTTGACTCATCTGAGCTTGTGAGTAGGGTGCCCCCATGTTAAAGAAATTTTTGTGCCTTACAACATTGAGCATGAAATGTCCATAATCCAAGGGATCCAAAGTCCCTAAAAGAGTTGTTCCTGCCCCTAAAGGAACAAGGTCAACCAATGACAACTTCTCCCAGACGTTCTCCACCAAAAACCACTCAGAAACAATCAATTCAGGATCAATTCAGAGGCTCCACTAGCTGCCTGCGTTGAAATGCAGAAGTTACACTGGCTAGGTGCACTGAAACGCAGGTGGAAGCACTACCAGGGTGCGCTGAGCGGGAAATGACAAATGGCAAGCTCATTCAACGAGGTGGAAAGACCCTGGAAGCTTCGAGAATCTTCCTCAATGACACTTGCCTCAATGAATTCGACCAAGTGATGAGTAAGAGGTTCTCAACCTCCAAGTGGAAGCAAGAACTGACAGAGAGAAGCCACAAGTCAAAACATAAGCTGACTCATCCTCTCTGCTTACATCTATATATGGATCTCTCACCCAGAGGTTCAGGAGGCTGGAATTTTGTACTT
Source organism: Pinus tabuliformis (assembly GCA_031772625.1). Lineage (NCBI taxonomy): Eukaryota > Viridiplantae > Streptophyta > Pinopsida > Pinales > Pinaceae > Pinus > Pinus tabuliformis. The sequence goes on from CM062809.1 coordinate 1,115,973,013, forward strand.
TGCAGAGAATTGTTGTTGGTTTGAGATTGAGATTAGTACATTGGGTGATTTATGCTTTGTTGGAGGAGAGGAAGGGATTCCTTTGCTGGGAGGTAGATGCTGGATCGGGACTCACTTGGTTGTATCTCCTCTTGGACTTTGTTATCATATCAATAAAGCTATTTGAGTTTCTCCTATATGCTTGTATCTCAATGATGTTTTGTTATATTTGCATATTTAGTTTATATCCGATCCTAAACTAGTTATGAATGTAAATCCATGTCTTTTGTGTAGTTTTCCTCTCTTGTGATCTTGCAGGAACTGGGTGAAGCTGGACCAGTGAAAGAGCAGAAAGTGGGAAGCGAACAAAAGAGAGAGTGATTGGATCGACAAACTAGCGGAAGACACCGGTTAGTTACATCCTTCTTTCTCTATTTACATCTCATAAAGAAGAATACTCAGATAGTTTTCCTTGTTTGTTGCTAAGGCACTATCACACCTTAGAGTGGGATAGGGGCATTCCGAATTGGATACTTTTCCCAACAACAAATTGGCGACTCCACTGGGGACAGTATCTTGTTATTTTATTTGTGTTTCTATTGCTATTCATTTCATAAACTCAAGAGTGCCGAATCGAACTACATTTGCCATTTACAAATGCAAAGTAGAGATCAGCTACTCTAGTCCACTCACTGGGCCTGTTTATGATCTGAACAGCTGATCCACAAGTGCTCTAATAGCCCTTTGTGATAGATCTTAGTCCTCCTTTAAATCATCCTTTTAATTGTACCTAATTGATAGCTTTTATCCGGCCAAAAACTGTAGATTAAACTGCAAACCGTGACCCAGAACCCAGAAACAACTCTCGTTTCTGCTTTAGCGCAGACTCTGTGAAGAGGTTCTGCATTTCAACACAGGTCCCGTGAAGGCTACCTGCGCTGAATTTCAGTTTCTCTGTGCTGAGGGTGCGCTGATCAATCTTTGCCTTGTGCAGTTGTGGTTCTCTGTTTCTTTTGGCTCAGTTTTATCTCTGTTTTTTGCAGCCTGTTATCAGTCAGTGTACCTATTAAAACCCCTTTTATTTGCCTCAATTCTGCCTCAGTTGTATAAATAAACTGTATTTGTTCTTTGTGTATTTGTTACATCATTTGCAGTTTCCCATTACAAAAGTAAACTAGTCATACTGTCGCCCTTAGATCTAGACCTGTCGTAAGTGTCGTTTTGATCTTAGGAGTGAGTTTGTTTGTTGTTCACAGTTGATTACACTTTTACTTTTGTCTTTTGGTTTGAATTTATGCATTTCAAGTGTCGAAACAAGTAAATCATAAAGTGTCGTAAGCGTCTTTTTGATTTCGAAAAAGGAACTTGTTTGTGTTTTTCACTTAAAATCGAATTCAAATTTGTACAACAGCTTTCTTTTTAGGCATCAATATTAAGAAAGTGAAAACAAATACATGCATATGTGCATTTGCATTTTGACAGTTTGTATGTTGATTTAGGGAAAAGTGCATTATTGTGTGCTCTATGCTCTTTGAGAAAAGATGGTGTCTTTCTTTTCCCCTTGTAGCTAGGATTTTCATTGTTGAAAAGATATAAAAGCTTGCTTATCATCTTTAGACTGCATTTAGGAATTGTATCATACATCTCGTGGTGATCCAAAAAGGCAAACTTCTAAGAAAGATCAACCTAAAATAAATTGAATGAACTTAACAACGCTTTGTAACATAACGCACAACATAGAGGTCTAGGCTAGAGACGTGTTCCGCGTCGTAAAACCTGGTCACTGGTCGTCTCACTGATGGTTGGGTGATTCCTCCTGAGAGACGATAAGTGCCAGTACGGATTGTGCTCCCACGTACCGTCGCATATATATTGGGAGGCCCCTATAGGAATATAACCTTTATCCATAGGAAGTCGTGTCGGCCGCCCTACTGATCGCAATGCACTGAACACAGCATTCAGGAAGATTGACCGCCCGTACCCTAAAAAGTATTCTGCGGTTTTGCGAAAAGTTTGACACACCCTCTACCTAGAACTCCAGAGCAGTTCCTTTTGGCCTTTTTCAGACTCTATAACGGAAAAATTCCATCCGAGCATTTGTCACTTCGGGCTCGTTAAAACATCGAAGGAGACTAGAGTCATCTTTAGCTTTTTCTCAACTCTTTAAAATTGAAAAAGCAAGTTGTGTCTAAGCGTCGTTAAAATTTATTTTAAACGGAACAATCACCCCTTTTTCCTGCGTTGACCTTTAGGTTGAGAAAATGGAGCCCACCAACCAAGGAATTCCCCTTGGTGGAAATCCTAGTCCCTTCTCCTCTTGGGGAGATGTTGGTGCGCCCCATATGGCCACATTGTCGCTTCCAGGACTGACAATTGGCCTGCCGGTCTGGCTATTCTCAACCAATGTCGTTCAGAACACCACTATTCCTGAACAGTCGAATCAACAATTAGACGAGTCCAGAATTTCCCACCAACCTTCTACTTCCTATAATTCTTCCTCTCTTCCTTCCTCTTCGCGTGACGGGACTGGTAAAACTAAAAACCAAGTTCCTAAGGAGAAGAAGGAAAAGAAGAAGAAAGAGAAAAAGAAGAAGGAGCCAAAGGCAAATAAGGGAAAACAAGTGTCGTCTGATGAAAATCCACACACAACACTGACCAGGCCTAAATCACCATGTGTCATCTGCAAGGGAAACCACTTTCACAGAGATTGTCCCTGCATCCCTCGGATACTAAGGGACTGGTCTCCCCGTTTGCACAATCCGGTGTCGTCAACCTCTGATAACCATGTTGAAAGTACACCGTCAACTAGCGAAAGTGAAGTTCCAGGACAGAAAGGGAGGGTTAGACCTCCCTGTAGACTGTGCGAAGGCAACCATGCCCTCCACCGTTGTCCCTTCTTAGACGAGGCTAAAAGAGTCTTGGAAGATCGTCTGGTTTCACCGTTACGACTTCCTCCTGGATATAAAAAACTCTTTCCAAGTCCTTCGTTAGTTGAGAATCCAGCTGGCCCGCCCAAGTGGTCAGCTGAAGCATCTATCATTAAGGATAAACTGACTGAATCCATACCAGATGAAAGTCAAAAGGTCGAGGCGGCAGTTGACCCGGTCTTGCCTTCAGAGGATTTATCTTCGAATGATACAGTCACTGAAGAGGATAAGGATGACACCATCCAGATTCTTTTCATCAACAGAGACTCCGACGAACACGGGGGCAATGCACCCATTCCTTTATCGCAGGAAGGAAGTTCGTCAGAGCGATATCCGGCCGTCTACTCGGTCCCACCACCAAGCAACCTAGTTGTATCCTTCGACTGGAACCAACTAGGCAGACCCCGGTTGCTAGCAAGCATACCATTCCGAATTATCGTTCAAATATACAGAATGGTAATGGCTGGCACCATCATTGATGAGGGGGCATCTGTGAGTATCCTTTCCTCTATTGCTTGGAAAGCGCTTGGTTTGCCAACGCTTTTGCCTGAAATGAGAAATCTGACAGGCTTCGATAAAGGAACCAGTCGACCTTTAGGGATCCTCCCCAATGTGCCTATCACATTGAAAGGGAAGACCGTTCAAATGAACGTGATGGTCGTTCAAGGACCCTTGGATTATAACCTACTCCTTGGACGAGACTATATATATTGCATGGGAGCCATCGTCTCCTCACTCTTTAGAGTAATGTGTTTTCCGCACGAAGGAAGAGTGGTCAAGCTCGTGGACCAGCTTTCATTTCCCGGATCACGCATCGCAAATAGTCACATACCATCCCTAAATGGTCTCTTCACGCAAGAAATGTCTCAACCCACGGTCCGTCCTCTCGATGAGCGTGAGTGATTCAGAAGGATATGACTGGAACCCAGGGGGCATGCGTCCTGGTCTGCTTCGGCAGGAAAACTTTGGGTATAGGGTAGGTTTCCGCGGGAGAATATGACTAGTCTGTACCCCGCCCATGCTGGAAGAGGGTTATTCTAGAATAAGATTCTTTTGTCAAAGTTATGTGTTTGGCGCTCGTTGTCACTCACCTTTGTCTATCTCGGTAGACATCGCCGAAGAAGTGTTTTGTTCGCTGCATTAATGAAACAATCTTTGGGTAACCTGAAAGAGGTAGGCCTTTCCTGGTAGAACAAATGTTTTATCTGCAAATTGAGGGGTAACCTTGAAATCATACTTTATACCTGGGGGCATGCAAACCTTTTGGAGTGCAAGCAAGGGGCGACTATTTATTTTTTAAATTTTTAGGTCCTCCCTTTAAACCTGTAGGTCTAACCCTTTAAACTCGTAGGATTAGTCGTTTCTGAACTTGCATAAAGAAAGGATTCTGGGGCAAAGCTTTATGAGGTGCAAGCCCCATAAAAAATGGCATCTTAAATGAGACATTCTTATCTTATGACTGGAATCGAGCGGTTTTAACACATAGTTCATGCTCGTTAAAAAATAAACATAAGATTGAGCAGTTTTAACACATAGTTCATGCTCATTAAAAAATAAAGATAAGATCGAGCAAGTGTTTCAACCCGCGTTTAAGCTCGTTAAAAAATGAACTACCCGGTAAATAACCACCGTGAATGTAACATTATCAGCCATTAAAGCCTTGGTCGTGTTTGCACCGTCACCTCCACTTTTCATTTGGCCGATCATTCACCTCCATTTGATTGTTTACCCATTTTGAGGAACAACTGCGAAGAGTGATTTCACTAGTCATCCTTGTGACACTGCCGTGATTGGAAAATTCCAACCCTTACCTGGAATCAACAGCTACCCGTTTTATCACTCGTTCCTCAAAAGACGAGTCTTCTTTAAGCTCTTTTCATCTGACTCGTAAAATATGAAAAGATTGCCGAGTTTTGGCCTTCCAACTCGTTAAAGCGACCAGAAGTGCTATCCCTCCTCTAGATTTTAATCTTTTTGGACCTGAGGGATTATTGCACAAAAAGATCGAGTGCTTGTTTTGTTCGGCTCGTTAAAACTATCGAAAACTCATCCCTTCTGTATTGTTTTATACTTTTTCGGACTTAAGGGATTAGATGACGAAAAAGGACTTCCGGAGTTATATTTACGTACCTTTTCAGACTCTCTAAAAATGAAAAGGACCGAGTTATCTTTGTCGTTAGACTCGTTAAAAAACATTAATAGCGACAAACTTGTCTTTAGACGAGAACGAGTTTCACTATCGCTAGGCTCGTTAAAACATAGCGATGGGTTTGCCCGAAGGGAAAATTATAGAACAAGCATATGTTATCCTCCTCAAGCTTGACAAAAATAAAGAGGTACTGGTCAGAAATGACTGGGGAAAATTGGGAAGAAACTCAAAGAACTTTTATTGGTAGCAAGTCGCTCTTGAACATGACACTTCCACTCCGTGCCTGAGTCGGGTTGGGTTGTTTCATTTACCGGTCACATCACCATGGTCTCGCCATACCATCCATATTTGGGGTAAATGCTACCAATCCATCACACAAGTGTCGCCGATATGTTCAAGAGAAGTCATCCAGAGAAGTCAACTGTGTCCCATCCACTACCATACATTATCCTTCATCCTTTCATGACCGCCACCCTGAACCATATATCATCAGATCGTTTTCACCTCCATCAAAATCATTTGCTCCATTCCGTGTCACTGATGTGGGATACATTAAGGCCCTCCTTTGACGGATCGCTTCTTGTCGACATCAGCTCATTATCCAAGAAGTTGATCTAGGAACACCCCCTTCAGTACTTTGAAGCTTGCATGCCTCAATGGCAAGTTTCTCACTTCTGGCGACAGGTATACATCAATGACCTTCGACCGAAAGATTTTGTGTGGTGTTCGACACCAAGTCCTTTATTCACACCACGTGAATTGTACTGCAGTACCTTGAGGGTCATTATCATTATCGGTGATTCCTCTCACGCTTGTTAACAATTTACATCATTGACTAGTAATCAAGCGATGTCTTTCCATGTTCGACCTCAGAACATTTCTCACATGGATCGACGTGTACATAGAGTGAAGATCGAACGAGATTGAAGACCCCAGATCTAGTTTCATCCATCCAGGCTGCGATATATATTCAGGAGAAATAAAGACATTGACATGTACAACATTACAGCAGATAATCATCCTACCAAAAGGATGATGATTTCATCAAAATCATCAGTCTACCATTAGACGATTGTCTGTTCTATGTACAGAAAAATGAATTTATAAAGTTGAGCATGGGAATGCCCGCCTCAACTAGATCATGAAAGCAGTATGAAAAATAATGTATTGTATTGTATCTTATTACAGGTCTCCTCCCAGCATTGGAAGAACTTCAGATCCTCCTAATAAAGCATTTCACCCGATAAACGGCCTCATACTTTAGGGGGCAACTGTTATAGACATTTTTGTGCCTTACAACATTGAGCATGAAATGTCCATAATCCAAGGGATCCAAAGTCCCTAAAAGAGTTGTTCCTGCCCCTAAAGGAACAAGGTCAACCAATGACAACTTCTCCCAGACGTTCTCCACCAAAAACCACTCAGAAACAGTCAATTCAGGATCAATTCAGAGGCTCCACTAGCTGCCTGCGTTGAAATGCAGAAGTTACACTGGCTAGGTGCACTGAAACGCAGGTGGAAGCACTACCAGGGTGCGCTGAGCGGGAAATGACAAATGGCAAGCTCATTCAACGAGGTGGAAAGACCCTGGAAGCTTCCAGAATCTTCCTCAATGACACTTGCCTCAATGAATTCGACCAAGTGATGAGTAAGAGGTTCTCAACCTCCAAGTGGAAGCAAGAACTGACAGAGAGAAGCCACAAGTCAAAACATAAGCTGACTCATCCTCTCTGCTTACATCTATATATGGATCTCTCACCCAGAGGTTCAGGAGGCTGGAATTTCGTACTTTGTAGAGAATTGTTGTTGGTTTGAGATTGAGATTAGTACATTGGGTGATTTATGCTTTGTTGGAGGAGAGGAAGGGATTCCTTTGCTGGGAGGTAGATGCTGGATCGGGACTCACTTGGTTGTATCTCCTCTTGGACTTTGTTATCATATCAATAAAGCTATTTGAGTTTCTCCTATATGCTTGTATCTCAATGATGTTTTGTTATATTTACATATTTAGTTTATATCCGATCCTAAACTAGTTATGAATGTAAATCCATGTCTTTTGTGTAGTTTTCCTCTCTTGTGATCTTGCAGGAACTGGGTGAAGCTGGACCAGTGAAAGAGCAGAAAGCGGGAAGCGAACAAAAGAGAGAGTGATTGGATCAACAAACTAGCAGAAGACACTGGTTAGTTACATCCTTCTTTCTCTATTTACATCTCATAAAGAAGAATACTCAGATAGTTTTCCTTGTTTGTTGCTAAGGCACTATCACACCTTAGAGTGGGATAGGGGCATTCCGAATTGGATACTTTTCCCAACAACACCCCATGGTTTGGGTGGGAATCCCTTGTGGATTCCCAACCGACACTGAACTGACCATATGGCTTTGATTGACAGAATGAAAATTCATGTCAATTAGCGACTGTCCATGCATGCCTGAGAATAGCGGGGGAATTGTGACATTCCTCACCGCCATGTGCATATTGGGAACCACCCCAAATATCTGAATCTGGGGGATATAAACATAAATTGGTGGCTGACCTTGGTTTTGGTAAACCAGAACCACGCCCATAGTGTCACATTGACTATTATATGGAGCACTATATGTGGCACTAGTTGAAGCTATGCTTTGGCGCACCATAGGAGTGGAACCTGGCATCTGCTGGGTTTCGCTGATAGAGGGTGTTATGTGAGTTGCAGTACTTGGGACAAACGGGTTGTGGGGTTCCACATTGCCGGTGTTGTGATGACCGTCGATTAGGGAAGTGGTAGAGGACTCACAGTGTCCCTATAATTCCACAACCCTCAAGGTGTCGACTGAATAGATGGGAGAGTTCCTCCCAGTGAAGAGTGAAGTACAAGTACGATGGGAGCAACGATAGGTTTTGACAGATCTGTAAGCGGAGTGTTACAATTAGGAATAAATCCTTCCGTGAAGAAATCCTCCGGCAAACCAGAATCATCGGTCATCCAGACAAATCCCGTGTGCGATTTAGGAGTCTGATTCCTCGAAGATGAGGAATCCGAGTCAGTGGATCCTAGTAGATCCTCCACAGTCAGTGGAGGAAGTCCTAACAACAGTCTGGATTGATAGTGAGGGCTGGATGTAGCCATAATGACTAGTAAATTTTATTAGATAAATTTTAAGGTGATATTCTTTAAGTCTAAAAAACGATAGGACTCAGGTACCTAAAAAAGAAAAAATACACTAAAATGACAATCATCAAACAAAGTGAAATTATCTTGTCTAATAAACACTGATTACTGGAGTTGGAACCCAGTCTCTCAATGAGTAACAGAGAAGGACGACCAAATGTATGGTTACGGTTACTTTTGAGCTTCACCTGAACCTCAGATTGAGGGACCAAGTACTCTCGTGAAGACAAGCACCCTCCCAAAAAATGAAGACAAAGTAGGTCCATCAGTTTGAGGTACCAAGACAGCTCGCCCCAGTCACCTTAGGTAAGTACCTAGATGTATTGGCCACTAGAGATACCTAAAATCACAGACATTATCAGGGGGGACATAGTCGTAGACAACACTCTGTGTGGGTAGGATACCTGAGTCCCCGACTTAGTTCCAAAATCCCTAAAGGGACCCCTGTTACACAGAATTCCCAAAGGAGATGTAAAATAAGGTGGGCTACCTTCAATTACAATATGATTTTGTCTCGTATTTTGCTCTAGTGTGAGTGGAGTGGTCTTGATAATATGAGTGCAGAAGGATTTTTCACTCTTTAACAACACTAGTTTGATTTTCAACCTTGGGTAGTTGACTCACTCTCTTAACCCAAGGTCCTAATCTATCCAATGTTGGTTTTCTCTAAAGAGAGTATTTGATTGATTTTAGTGTACTTTTTTATTTGTCTTCGAAGGGGGTGTTGACATATGAATATGATGAGACTCTCGACTCTATAAACCGTGTAGAACTATGCTTTGATTTTTTTTTTCGATTTATTATGCAAACAAGTCTTATTCTACACATGTATTATTTCACATATTCATGTATTCTCTAGTGCATCTAAAGTCATTTCAACACTTTGCATAACCAAAAGTTCCTTTTCTCAATATTCCTTAACAACTATTGAACCAAAATAAAGCAGCCTACAACTATTTCGACAGAAGGAGATGTACAGTTTATTAGCTTTTCTTTCAACAAAAATTTCTTTTATGAGAGAAAAACTAAAGAATTTTCTTAAAAAATAAATTTTAAGACACCAAATTTGTTAGCATGATATTGTTGCAGATCCTTATTTAGCCCTTGGGACAAGTTCCCCCCCTTTTGGTCCACAAGATCTCTTGGAAAACATGGAAATGGGTCACTAACGCTCTGTCTATGTGTAAACAGAGCTTTAGTTTGGCTACTAACACTCCCTGTGCACAGTCAAAGAGCTTTATAAAGCTCTATTTAGACCAACAACCTGCGTTAGTGAGGGAAAGATCTCAAAAAGTGGGCTTTTGGGATCAGTTTCTGAAGAGAAAGCAACTTTGCAGGATGCAACAAGATAGATGGTGGATTAGAGAAGGATATGAAGAAGTGGGAAGCTCATAGAAGAGAGAAGAGATCTGAGAGGAGTCCAGATAACCCAGAACTAAATGTATAGTCCCCAACAGAGTCATCTGCCTTGCTATGGGGTAAAATGAACGAGATGAAAACTACCCTCTAAAGTCTTCCCAGGACTTCCGACAGACCGTAAGGTTATCTACAAAAGGTACCTGTTACACACATGTTCATCTATCTGACATATATTGACAGGATATGGAGAAAGGATCACCTTTGGTTCCTTCTAGATTCTCTTGGGGATCTCCATGCATTAAGAAGAACTCCTCCTAACCGACTCCAAGTCGATTCCTACACAAAAGAACGAAGCAAACCAATCACAGCATATACTTCTGACAATTAATGAAAGAACCCGTAACAAACATGTATAAATGTGTAACTTATCTACTCAACACAAAAAGCATCAGAATGGACAAATAAATGCACAATATCATTGATACTTCGATTAGTGGAACACAACCGTAATCCTATATTTAGAAGAGTGATTACAACAACCTTGTTGCATCAGACTTCCTTATCCCTTTTTCCTCTCTCTCTCTCCTTCTTTCAGCTAGCTCCTCCAAGAATATGACAATATCACGATAGCACCATGTACTATCCTTCTAAATGCTCTGACCATTGTGCAATGGCCCTCTCGTTGCTTAAATATCAATCGAATTAGGGATTCCCAACTCCACCTATAGTTCATTTGGGTAAAAACCATGAACCTAACTCTTTTACCAGCTTTTTCCCGTTTTCCTCTGTTTCCGGAATAGAATTTCTCCAAATATCTTGATTTTTGGAGTTTCCTTGCTTTTCTTTCACAAATTTAGGGAAATAATATCTATATATTTAATGGAAGATTCATTGGCTTAACCATTTTGAGCATCACTAAAATTCACTAATGCTCCCCTTGGTCTAACAACATGAGTTAGCAGGTTGACTAACGCTCCTTTATGCTTGTAAAAAAGATTTATAAAGAAGGTTATCAGTGTACAAAGAGCGTTAGTGTGGATTCTAGGCCTGCAACTGTGGTCATTGTTTCAATCATCTTGTCCTTCTCCTCTGAGTTGATTAGGAGGTCAATTTGTCTTACAACATGCCTTGCATCCAGAAACTGCGCAGAGGTGTCCTCCGAGGATCCTATCCTACAGCAATGTCCTACATTCCAAAAATACACAATGTTGTCCCCAATTACCCAATCTATCTTGCAACCTGAAAATGCACAGAGGTGTCCTATCAGGACCCCATCCCATAGCAGTGTCTTGCATTCAGAAACTGCATAGTGTTGTCCTCAGCTGTCCAGTCTGCCTTGCAACCAAAAATTGCACAGAGGTGTCCTCCCATGACATCATCCCGACAACAATCATTGGCCACTGAAATTGTGTACATATATCTCTCAGTGACCACAAGGAAAGATGACATGCTAGATGACTCCCAAGGAGTTGAGGAGAAAGACCAAGGAACTGAGTTATGATAAAAGATTGGGACCGCATGAAAACTCCGTCAAATGCATAACCATCTGGAGGGTAAGTATGGTAAGTAAAGTACATCTTTTGAAATACATCTCTTAGTGTAGCTTGAAGTACTGATATCATTTTGTCTTCAATGACATGCATGAAATTCATTCCATGTGTGTCCTCTATGTGTCTTTCTCCTTGTCGCTTGTTGGACCAGCGATCATCTTTTAGCATATGGATTTCTTTGTCATGCTTGCGGTCTTGTTCTGGAAATTTTGAAGGTTGGTCTTTGTGTGCATGAGTTGTCTTCACTTTGTGAACATCGGTCGTATTCACACATGAAGTTGCAAGCACTGTCCCGCAAGTGTCATCACGGTCGTTTGAAGGTCTTACTCAAGTGTTGCACCTGTCACCCTCAACCTTAAAGATAATCTCACTTAGTACATGTTTGTCTTATTCATTTATGGTGTCCTGTCATCGAGTCATGCTAAGTGTCTGATCACAATGTCATGTCTACACAAGTTTAGTTTCTCTCTCACGTAGAGATTTTTCCTTAAAAATTGCTGACCGGACAAACCTCTTTAACTAGAGCCTGACTGAGCTACACTACGTAGTATCAACTTTCAATGACCCCGCTCTGCTACCCATAATTGTGCAGAACTTGAGGTTTTCCTCCGAGGCAGTTGCACTACGTAATCCTGGAGGTGAACAAGCTTACTGTCTCCTAGAATTGCATAGACGTTGTCTCCAAGCTCGATCCACTCCACGCTTCCCACAATATCAATTATCAAGCCTCCCTCTAGTCAATTGAAAACATGCACTGCAATGTGACCTCGGGCTACACTTCTCTCCAAAATTTTGCAAACATACACAACTGCCTGCCTTGCACTGTCTACAGAAATTGTGCAGTCATGCTAAGTCAAGCCTCCTACTAGCATGCTCTGCACTGTCCCTAAAAATTGCACAAATTTGGATGGTACACCTGCTAATTCCATGCTTTGCATTGTTTCTAGAAAATGTGCAACAACTACCTATTCTGCATTGTCTCTCAGAAATGCGTAGTTATGACCAGCAATTCCCCGCAACCCAACATGCCCTGCTATGGAAAATTGCGCATAATTTCCTACTAGTGTCCCTTACTTATCAACTCTATCTCCCTCTAATAATTTGTGTAGATTCTTAGATGGACACCAAGTGACTTTCCCAGTCCTCACCTTGAAAAATGTGCAGAACTATCCAGCAATTTTCCCTGGACACCCTACCTTGTCTTCCTCCGAGGAATTGTGCAGTTTTATCCAGCTGGGTTGCACCTTGCAGCTGTCATTGCTGTCCTTGATTGCACAATTTTTCCTCCATGTGACCTCTACGTGGTTTTTCCTGACAGTACTCTGGAGCCTCTCATCCTGGCCTAAGATGTGCTATGCACAATTTCAGTGTCTTGTCCTCCATATCGGTCACCTAGACCTGAAATTGAAAATAATGCACCATGTTAGACTAAGAGATTTTTGGATTTGATGTAGTCTTGTCATGAGTGAATTTCAGGAATAGGTACATTGATGGAACATGGTGCAATGATGAACGGGATGAAGAAGGAGCTCATGTTAGACGATTGGCTTGCAGCTAAAAGAAGGTATGAAGCACATGGAACAACAAGCGAAAGGGATACATGTTTCTAAACTGTCAAGAAAATATCAAGAACATCAAAGACCTCGCATCAATTTTCCATGTGGAGGTGAAGACACAACACACCAAGAGCACATCCATCACTTAGCAGCATAACAACTTGACATGGACACCATAGTCAGCCATTACATGTCAACACTGTCATGTTGAGTTATGTCATGAGTTGTCTCGGCCACATCACTACTATGGGCCATACTTGTTGTATTCAAATGTAATGTAATGTGAAAGTCCAAGAGACACACATATGAAGTACGTTAGATGAAAAGTCATAGGAAGTTGAATGGTCATCAGGGAAGTCCAAGGGTCACTAGGGTCAAGCATCACCCTTGGCTATATATACTTCCTCATTGTATGAACAAAATACTTTTCACCTTAGCTCCTCCCACATAGCCTTGAGAGTCTGTAGTCTATTCTTTAAGGAGTGAGGAGTGGCTCTAATGTCCCACTACTGGGGCTAGTGATGTATGGTGTACAAATGTGTCTTGAAATTTTTTCTTAATTCAGAAGGCTGTCTCACTCCAACACGTTTTCACGCATGTTTTGTATTCGTTTGTAAGATTATTCTTTAAATGTTTGTATTGCATGTTTTCTTAACCTGTACTAATATAGTTGAACTACTTCGGTTATTTTAGTACTTACATTGTTGAAGATGTGTTGTATTGTTTATCACTGTTGTCTCATCCATGTTGACTACTCTTTCGTACATTAGACAAACCATTATTGTTTTTCTTGGTTATAACGACCATCACCTCATGTGGACTACTCCACTGGATGGTGTACGTTTTTTTCCCTTACACATTGGTTCTAACAACTGCCACATCAGTTGCAGACTATTCCGCTGGATGCTCGACAGACCCTCGTTGTTTTAACATGTGTCTCTCAATGAGTGCTAATACAACCTCTCATATAGAGGCTCACTTTTACCCTCTCCCTTATAGTAAGAGAACCCAGACACAGAGTTACATTATGCACTCACCAGACGTACTCACCTCACTTTCTTGAAGTTACAAGCATAACACTCTCATGTGTTGAACAACAAGAGCTAAGGAAAATCTCTAAGATAATGGCAACCGAGCCATCGTATTGGATGGGCCTCCTACACTAAACAGTGTGAGGTCTAGTTGGAACTTCATACCAGGGAGATCCCCTGAAGGTTGGCAGTTTCAGCACCGTCAACATTTCTAGCCCTGGAAGGAGGGCCAGATGACAAGTTAAGTCCTCAAAGTCTGTTTTGAATCTCTGCACATCTTTCATGACTTATGCTACAATTTATCCTCTAACATGTCTTTCTTGTGGAGAGGATTTGAAGTATTGGAAGATCTCTGGAATGACTTGTCAGATTGTTGGATGTGGAGCATGATTTTTCAGAGGTCTTTGTTTCAGCTGAATGTATACCCCACAAAGTTTGTACACCCCTCCACACGGGGGGGTGTGGGGGGGACTTGTCCCCCCCACGGGGGTTCGAGGGCCAGCGGTCCCTCTGCCGGGTTTTCGGGGTCAGCACCCCCGAAGCTAAAAATAGCTGTAAAATTTCCTTGTAAAAGTATAGTAATTTCTAGTCAATCTGGGCCATTCATTAGGCAGATGATCTGCTAGTAGAACTTATGTTTAGTTTAGGGGTTTTTGCCCTAGAAGGCAACCCCTCTCTTTGTATGAGGGCATTGTATTTGAGGCTATGTAATATATGTGTATTCTCTGAGCGAGAAACAGAGAGGTGAGACTGTGAGAGAAAACAGAGCATATTACAGTGGATCTGCTGTAACTTGTGTCTCTTCATTTTGCTAGATAATAGAAAGGAAAGATTGGTTGTTTGGGGTGGTCGTAGCCCAAACTGGGTGAACCACGTATATCTGTGTCTCTCCTATTTTATGCATTTTCTGTGTTTATATTTCTGCAATATTTTAGGTGTTCCACTGCTCCGTAATATATAATTTTCTAACAACTGGTATCAAAGCCGAAGGTCTATTTGGCTGATAAACTTGCAGGAAAGAAGGGTTCCTGGTTCAAGTGGGAGCAACGGCAGAAGATGGTAAGTTTAGGGTTGAGAAATTTAATGGCCAAAACTTCTCACTGTGGAAGATGCAGATGGAAGATTATCTATATCAGAAAGATTTGTACCTACCATTGGGCGGAAAAACAAAGATGCCGATGGGTATGACAGATGAAGAATGGAACCTTCTCGATAGAAAGACACTTAGAACAGTATGGTTGTGCCTCGCAGTGTCAGTCGCCTTCAACATTTCTAACGAAACAAGGACAGAGGGTTTGATTAAGGCGTTGGAGAAACTATATGAAAAACCCTCGGCCTCAAACAAGGTATTTCTTATGAAATAGTTATTTAATATGAAGATGTGGGAAGGTGGATCTATTGCAGACCATTTAAATGATTTTAATACTATTACAAGTTAGTTATGTTCTGTAGGGGTGAACTTTGATGATGAAGTTAGAGATTTGTTATTCTTGTGCTCATTGCCAGAAAGTTGGAATGGTTTAGTAATGGCCATTAGTAACTTTGTTTCTGGATCTAGTACTTTAAAGTTTGATGATGTTTTCGGTGCTATCCTTAGTGAGGAAATGCGGCGGAAAAGCTCCAGTGAGACATTTGGTAATGCTTTGAGTGCAGAGTCTAGGGGAGAGAAATGGAAAGAGGAAAGAGCTCAGGATATCATAGTAAATCAAGGAAAGGCAGATCCAAGTCCAAATCAGGGATAGTGTGCTGGAAATGTGGAAAGAAAGGACACCTAAAGAAAGACTGTAGATTTTGGAAGGGAAAAGAAGGAGATGCACAATAAGAAAACAATCATGAAGAAAATGTGATAGGTGAGGTGTTACAAGATGCTTTGATTCTTTCTTTCGAAAATATTACTAATTCTTGGGTGGTAGATTCAGGGGCCTCATTCCATGCCACACCTGATAAGAAATATTTTCATGACTATGTTCAAGGAGATTTTGGGAAAGTCCGTTTGGGTGATGATAAACCCTGTAAAATTGTTGGAATGGGTAAGGTTCTTGTAAAACAGCAGAATGGAAACCAATGGCTACTAAAGGAGGTAAGGCATGTTCTAGATCTAAAGAAAAATTTGATTTCAAAAGGGCCGTTAGGCGGTGAAGGTTGTGTGACAACTTTCACAGATAAAGCTTGGAAGGTTACCAAAGGAGCCCTGGTAATAGCAAAAGGTGAAAAGGTTGGTACATTGTATTTATGCAATGGTATTTCTAACTCTGTCAATGATTTAACTTACAAAGGAGAAGATGTAGCATTATGGCATCATAGGCTCGGACACATGAGTGAAAAGGGGATGAAGGTTCTTCACTCAAGGAATTTGTTGTTGGGTTTGAAGAATGTTGATTTGGACTTCTGTGAGAATTGCATTTATGGAAAGCAGAAGAGAGTCAGATTTCTTAGAGTTGGGAAAAAAAATAAGAATGAAAAATTAGAGCTTGTGCATACAGATGTATGGGGACGTTCTCAGGTATCATCTCTCGGTGTCTCTCATTATTATGTTACTTTTATGGATGATGCAACTAGAAAAACTTGGATTTATTGTATTAAGAATAAATCTGATGTATTTGATACTTTCAAGAAATGGAAAGCTTTGGTTGAGATTGAGACAGGAAAGAAATTGAAGTGTCTCAGATCAGACAATGGAGGTGAATATTGCAACAAAGAGTTTGATAGGTACTGTTCAGAGCATGGAATTCGCAGAGAGAAGATAGTTCCAAGAACACCACAAGAAAATGGTGTGTCAGAAAGGATGAATAGAACAATCATTGAGCATGCAAGGTACATGAGATTGCATGCAGGATTGCCTTTACAATTTTGGGTAGATGTTGTAGATACTGCTGTTTATGTAATAAATAGAGGGCCTTCAAGTTCCTTGGATGGTGGTGTTCCAGAGGAAGCATGGATAGGTAAAAGGGTAAACTACTATTTTTTAAATCCTTTTGGTTGTGAGGCCTTTGTCCATATTAATAAAGAAAATAGAACAAAGCTTGAGGCAAAGTCAAAGAAATGAACCTTTATTGGATATGGTGTTAATGATTTTGGTTATCGCTTATATGATTATGAAAATCACAAAATAATTAGGAGCAGAGATGTAATATTCAAAGAAAAGGTCTTGTATAAGAATTAGTTGCAGGAAAAGAAACAAGAAAAAGAAAACAAGGAATACGCAGTTCTTGATGAAATCACTGAAAAAGTAAAGGTGCCTGAAAATAATAATAATCAACAACCACAACAATAGCAACCACCACAACAGCAATAGGCACCCAAAACACCTGAAAGTGGTGTTAGAAGATCTAGCAGGATAAGTATACCCCTTGAACGATACTCTCCTTCATTATATTATTTATTGTTGACTGATTCTGGTGAACCCGAATGTTATGAAGAAGCAATGCAGGTTCAAAGCAGGAAGAAGTGGGAGGTAGCCATGGAAGAAGAGATGGAATCCTTAATGCATAACCAAACTTGGGACTTAGTCAAGTTTCCTGCACAAAAAACTACATTGAATAATAAATGGGTTTATAGGCTGAAGGAAGAAGATGGAGGAAAACAAAGGTACAAAGCTAGACTTGTGGTGAAGGGGTTTGCACAGAAGAAAGGTATTGATTTTGATGAAATATTTTCTCCTGTTGTTAAAATGACTTCAATTAGAACTATTTTAAGTCTAGTAGCAGTTGAAGATTTGCATCTTGAGCAGTTAGATGTAAAGACATCCGTTCTCCATGGGGATTTGGAGGAAGAGATATATATGCAACAACCATAAGGATATGAGGTAAAAGGGAAGGAGAAACTAGTGTGTAGGTTGAAGAAGAGCTTGTATGGCTTAAAACAGGCTCCAAGATAGTGGTATCTAAAATTTGACAAGTTTATGTCTGAACAAGGTTATACTAGATGTCACTCTAATCATTGTGTTTATCAGAAAAAGCAAAATGATGGCAACCATATTATATTGTTATTTTATGTAGATGAAATGCTTGTTGCAGGGTCTAACATGCAGGAAATAAATGTGCTCAAAAGAAAATTGGCAAATTCATTTGCAATGAAGCATTTGGAAGATGCAAAAAAAATCCTTGGTATGAGAATAACTAGAGACAGGAAAAATCGCAAATTAACATTGTCTCAGAATGAGTACATACAAAAGCTGTTGAAAATATTTAATATGCACAATGCAAAACCGGTTAGTACACCTTTTGCTAGCCATTTAAAAATTAGTAATGAAACCAAAGACCCAAGAAGACATGGATTATATGTCTAAAGTTCCATATTCATCAGCAGTTGGAAGCTTAATGTATGCAATGGTCTGCACAAGGCCTGATATTGCACATGCAGTGGGAGTTATAAGCAGGTACATGAACAATCCAGGAAAGGAACATTGGATGGCAGTGAAATGGATTCTCATATATTTGAAAGGTACCACAAATCAAGCATTATGCTTTGGTGGTTCAAACATTTCTCTACAGGTATATGTTGATGCAGACATGGCAGGTGACAGAGATAACATGAGGAGAACTACAGGATATGTATTTACTGTAGGTGGAACAACTGTCAGTTGGGTTTCAAAAATCCAAAGTGTTGTTGCACTTTCAACAACAGAAGAAGAGTATGTTGCTGCTACAGAGGCTAGTAAACAAATGATTTGGTTACAAATGTTTATGGGTGAATTAGGTAAGGATCATGATATGGGTACGTTATACAGTGATAGCCAAAGTGCCATTCATCTTGCAAAGAAATTAACATTTTATTCCAGGACTAAATGAATACAGCTCAAGTACCATTTCATACGATTAGTGTTGGAAGATGGAGAGTTGAAGCTGGAAAAGATACACACTAGCCAGAATCCTGTAGATATGCTAACAAAAGTTGTAACCAGGGAGAAAATGAGAATATGCTCAGTTTCAATTAGTCTTCAAGGATGACGATGAAGATGAGAAATAGCCAGGTCCAAAGAGGAGTCTTGTCCAGCAAATGAAGCAGTGACGGAGTTGCTACAATCATTCTCCAAGTGGGAGATTGTTGGATGTGGAGCATGATTGTTCAGAGGTCTTTGTTTCAGCCGGATGTATACCCCAGGAAGTTTGTACACCCCTCAAGGGGGGGGGGGGGGTGCGGGAGGACTTGTCCCCCCCACGGGGGTTCGGGGGGCCGATCCCCCAGTTGGGGGGTCCAGGGGCCAGCGGTCCCCCATCGGGGATTTCGGGGGAAGTGCCCCCGAAGCTAAAAACAACTGTAAAATTGCCTTGTAAAATTATAGTAATTTCTAGTCAATCTGGGCTATTCATTAGGCGGATGATCTGACGCTAGAAATTATGTTTAGTTGAGGGTTTTTTTTCCCTAGAGGGAAACCCCTCTCTTTGTATGAGGGCATTGTATTTGAGGCTGTGTAATAGATGTGTATTCTTTGAGTGAGAAACAAAGAGGTGATACCGTGAGAGAAAACAGAGGATATTACAGTGGATCTGTTGTAGGTTGTGTCTCTTGATTTTGCTAGATAATAGAAAGGAAGGACTGGCTGTTTGGGGTTGACATAGCCCGAACTGGGTGAACCACGTATATCTGTGTCTCTTTTGTTTTATGCATTTTTTGTGTTTATATTTCTGCAATAGGTTATGTTTTCCATTGCTCCGTAATATATAATTTTCTAACACACATAACACATATGATGGTGAAGACGAAACAACCTTTCTTAAACAAAAAGTTTCCTTCACATGCTTCTGTGAAGTGCATGAAATCCATGGGGATTACATCGCCTGCTCGATGTTCATTTTTGTGCTTTGAGGCCATGCACTGATGTGGTGTGTCACTTTTCCTGATGCCTCTATTCACTCTTTTGATCAGTTGATTTGAGAGTTGACACATGCTTTCTATCATATGACCGAAAAGAACTCAATATTTGTTTTTTGGAATTACAGAAAGCACTTGATGAATCCATTGAGAAATTTCACAAACAATTTCATAATCTCGGTTATCAAATCCCTGAATATGAAATTGATTGGAAATTTCTCGATGAAATATTTCAATATCTTCTTCAAATATTTGAGAATCTACATATTTTAGAATCGTTCCAACCCCTCCTAGCGTACCTCAGTGTTAGAGCTTCCAAATCTAAGATGGACAAGGTTGTTGTAACAAGTGACCATTCGTCCTCTTCTCATCAAGCAGCTCTAGCTCCACAGTGCGAGTTGGGAGAAGGTGTGTGCACATCTGTTGAACTGCCACATCCTCCCACCGCACCTGGTCTAACCATATGTGAAGATTTGGTTTGCAAGCCTGAAGGTTGTCACATGAATACATTCTCTCAGCCTCCGTCTTCTGGTTCCATTGATCCTCCATATTGTAATATGTTGTGTTCTCCCGTTCCAGACTCCATGTCTTTTTTTCACGAGGATCAAGTTGACGATGAAGTTGATGTTGTGCAACTCATCTGTGTTGCCATTCATGATGAGTTTGTGTGGGAATTCGAAGAAGAACCTGCAGTGAAGGATGACTTCCTTCCATTTTCACCTCATCCACTCTATCCTGACGTCTCTTGTGATTCTTCCACTTTTGATTTTCCTTGTGAAAACTCATCGTCGGATGTTGCTACTTCTGATCATTCACAAGACACACCAGATTCCAGTTTATCATTGCATTGCAGAGAGGAAACGTCTTTCTCTGAAAATCTGTTCAATCTTTCATCTGTCATTTCTAGAAATGCAGAGGGTGAACATCCTTATTTCTCATCAACCCCTCTTCATGATTCATCAGATCATGAGGATGCTGATGAACGCCTCGAATTTTCTGATCGTGGTTGTCGTGATTGCTTTACTCCTTCATTATATAAATATGTTGATTCACTCGCTGTTGATATTTCTAAGTCATTGGTCTTGGGTGATCTATCTGTTGATGAGGTGGAAACCCCTCAAGTTGTTGAGGCAC
Organism: Pinus tabuliformis; assembly: GCA_031772625.1. NCBI lineage: Eukaryota > Viridiplantae > Streptophyta > Pinopsida > Pinales > Pinaceae > Pinus > Pinus tabuliformis. Next base: position 1,115,993,663 of record CM062809.1, read on the forward strand.
TTTAGCCTACGCTGATGGTTATGTCAGACCCTCGCTATCCTGAGGTCAGATCCACTCCTGATCATAAATCTATTGAAACACCCCAAGCTCCTCATCACTCTCTTGTTTGCATTGAAGATCAATCTAGTTTTACATACTTCACATCCTCCACTTGAATCACATGATCCCATCGCTCATTCATTCGAAGAATCATACAAAATGAGCACTCTTTCTAAGCGAAAGTTGTATTACTTTTTCATGCTTTCTCGTTTTTCACAATTGAAAGAGTGTACATTCTTATCATCTGTGTGTAGTGTGGTGCAACACCATGGCATGGCCGCTGAATGTTTGTCCGACACGTTTACTCTTTTGTTGGCAGTGGACGCATTTAAACTCAGATCGTGTTGTTCTTCATTGTCTTATCTTTTTTGTTTGCTGGTTTACATACTTATATTTCTTGTTAACTACGCCTTCATGAACATGGGGCAACCAATGCACCTATGGATGCATTGGAAATATCATTTCATGTGAGTAGTGATCCAGGTGGCTCTAGACACATGTAGAAGTCCAAGAGGGCTTAGGAAGGGTAAAAAATAAAGTGCTTGGATTGTGCTCAAACTTGGTTCATGTTGAAGATCTCATCGTTGTGATCATGGTGGTGTGAATGGTTCATCAAATCAAGTCTGTATGCGAAAGTTAGGAGTAGTCAAAGCTCAGGGTTGACTTTGGTGACTAAGCATGCTTATGGAGGCAGCAATTTGGACAAAATACGGCCACCAGATTCTGGCCAACCTGAGCTAGATTCCAAGTGAATTTGTGGTCTGTTTAATTTGTCTCCTTTGGTCATTTTTCAAATTTAAAAAATGACTAATTATTGTTAAATAAAACAAAAAAAATATAATTTTGGGGTAGCGGGCCACCAACCATGCCACCCCCCATATCCAATGTATAAAAATATAATTTAATTATAGGCTGATGGGCCATGACCCCCGTTGGCCCTCCCTCAACCACCAAATATTTAATGAAGGGGTAGGTGGCCATGACTCCGCCACCCTCGGAGCCCTCTCAACTAGAACATACCATAATGGTGGGGGGGTGGGCTGTCAACCTCGCCGCCTTGACCACCTCCCATTGCAATGAACTGCCGACGGAGAAATAGCGAGCGGGCCACTTATACCAATGTACCCACCACCAGATAAACTAAGAAAAACAATATTATGTGGGTAATTCGAGAGGGGCGGGATTTGATCCCTTGACCCCTCCTCAACTAATTTCTAAATGTTGCCATTACACCAAACTGAATTATTGGTAAGTCTGCCCATCAAAACATTAAATAAACCTTTTTTCACAGTGCACCGGGGAGAAGGAGTGCACACGTAGTTCGAGGCAGGTTGATTTGCAGGTGGTGGAACCATGAGTAGTGCAGAGAGGGCCGAAACCATGATCTGAGAAATTTCTCCAGGGGGCCATATTTTTATTTTGTCAGTTTTCGACAAATTTTATATGGTTTCATCATTTCTCGACACCATGAACTCAACGGTGTTGTCCGTTTCTCCATGAGAGGTTTGAAATTTTCCAGCTTCTTCAATTTTGGAGGTATAAGGTCGTCATGCTGATTTTGATGTACTTTCATTATTTTTCCATCTAATGAAAACACGGCCTCCCCACTAATTCGAGCAGGGCCCGGAGATGTAGTCCCTCCTGGATGAACTCCAATATCAATCTTGTGTCTTCTATGTGTGACTTTATATTATTCTCTTCCTCTTCTTTTATGCACTTGTAATTTCATGGTTAAATGCAAGCTTAGTATGTATTTCTTTAATGCATCACAAGGAAAATATTTTTGGGATTAAGTGGTACCAGAGCTGGTCCTTGTAGATGTGAATTGCATGCTTGTATGCTAACAAGAAATAGACTCCGAAGAGGTGAAGGGAAACTAAAGTCTTTCGATCCCGAAGCGGGGGCGTGCACATCGAAGGAGGAGCATGGCAGATGAGGAGGCTCGTTATGAAGAGGAGCTCAATTTCCACAAAAACTTATATACAATGGAAAAAAATGTCGGTTAGTTGCTTTCAAGGCTAGAGAAAGTAGAAGGGAAAAAGGCATAAGAACAAGGTTCAGTGCATGGAAATGGTGGAGAAGATCCCCCTCCTTCTCCTTCCATGAGTGAAAGCTCTTCTTCCTCTCATCACCATCATCATAGAAATTCAAGAGGTGCATGTAAGAATCCTTTCTTTGAATTAGATTTCAAATTTGATTTGCCCATGTATAACAGTGAAAGTAATGCTTCATAACTAGATTAGGAAAATTGAGATCTATAACAAGATTCAACAGATCAAAGAGGATGAGGCAAAGATTTAGTTGGCCTCTCTTTGGCTGAGTGGCACCGCTATCATCTGGTGGGAGAGCAAATTGTGAAGTAGTAAGAGTGTGTGTAATCTTCTTTCCTCATGGCCTATTTTCATTGATGCATTAAAAGAACAATTTTATCCCTTGGGTTATAAGCAACAAGCCTTAATGGATTGACAATAATTAAGGCAAGGTAGAGGTCAGGATGTTCAAATCTTTACCCAGGAGTTTAGGAAACAAGCACTTAATTTGGGCATTGCACTTGACTCACCTGAAGTAGTAACTAAGTATATTGCATCATTACATAGTTACTACTACCATTGACTCGGCCAGTGTAAAGGCCATCCATCTGGAAAATAGGGGAACACACGGGTGTGATGACCACCCAAAGAGAACCACAATAACCATGAGAAGTGGAGCAAAGCCCTCTTGTTCACATTGTGAGAAAGAGGGGCATGAAAAAGAAAATTGCTGGAAGCTGCACCCTGAGCTGAGACCTGAAAGAAATGAAAAAAAGGGGAAGCAGAAGGTCATCACCACCATGCAACAAAACCAAGATTTCGAATTAGAGGAAGATGAGAAGGTCATAGTTTTGGGATTTGCATGAGGTAGGTCCATTGACTTGGGGTCCGATTCCGACAATGAAATGATGTTTGCAGCCCTTGGGATCGCGACCGAAGGACCCATAGATTTGGGGTCTGATTTTGGCAATGAGTCAAGGGTTTCAACAAACATAAACAAAAGGGAATTTCCAGCAGTAGGACTCCAAGAACTTGAGGAGATCAACCACTGAATCCAAGCAGAGAATGCTAAGCTAAAGGGGAATCTACAGGAGGAAAGGAAAGAAAAACAAAGATTACTATGCCAGTTGCAAACCAAGGATGAGGGCTTGGAAACGTTGCAGCATCGCTACTCGAAGGAAAAAAATGATTCTCCAATTTCATATGATTTTCATGATGATGAATTCATTGCTTTTGAAAAACATACTATAGGGATTGGATCCAAACTATTGAAGAAAATGGGGTATCATGGAAAGGGCCTCGGCATCAAAGGCCAAGTCACTGTGAACCCCATCGAAGTCAAGGAAATGCCGCATCGTGCAAGACTCAGATACACCAGAAAGGAAATGGGAGAAAGCTCCAATACAGCTAGTAACCAACCAATGATAGATGATGAAACTCCTTCCTCACATTCCAGTGATAGTGAGGGATCCATGAACACTTATCGGAGGAACACCCAGGGAAAGCACCCCAAGGCAGCCATGAAAGTTTGGAGGAAAAAGAATCGTTGTAATCCTTGCAACAAAGAGGGACACCAACAAACCACGAGTCTAATGCTCCATGCTTCGGAAACATCGTCAGAGGAGCCAAAAGGTGAACATGTTCAACAAATGAATCCACCCCATTCACGGTGGTCTGCTTTATTAAGTTGGTTTTTTAGAGGTAGTAGCTTGTTATGGCCACCATTGTAAATCATATGCTACAAGTAAATATAAAAGTGATGGTGTCTTCCATCACCTCAAAACACAACGATGATATTTTGGCCTTTCCTTATTAATAGTTGAGGTATTAAATAATTTTAATGTAATCCTTGGCCAATGGTGGGTGCTATAAACTGTTGGCAAGGAAGGGTTTTTAAGTCATGTGTAGTGTGTGTTAGCGTTCGAATCTGCCTTAGGCTGAGGAAGGCAAAACTCGAGGCCACATCAAACCACGCTCAGCCTCGTAGCTAGCCCTACGAGGACAGGAGAGGGCTCTCTCCAGGTCTATCTCGGCAAAAGGTAATCAAAGAGGCTCGAGATGACTGAATTGATGACTAATTTTAGGCTAGGTATGAAGTATAAGGATTATGGAATTTATTTTTTGAAGTTTTGTTGAATTCAAGGGAAAGGCAATTTTTTGGTGCGGGGATGAGACACAGCTTTTGCAGAGGTCTACTTGGGGCAAGGTAGGCGATTTTATTGATGCTTTTAAAGTGATTGAATGTATAGACCTGACAGGTGAGGAGCTAAGGAGAGCAAGGAAGTCTCAAGGATTCTCCTTAAACTGAAGAAAACATGGAAAATTAAACAAACTTAAAGGCAGAGCATAGAAAATTTATGGATTCTACCTTAACACTTCATTTGTTTAATTGCAGAAGATTAAATAAGGAAAGTGATACACATACCCAACTTACAAGTACTGAGAGAAACACACCATAAACACATAAGGCCACATGAATCCCAAATAGTGCTGCAAAACCCTGGTCTATCCTTTGCCAAAATTGCAGATAAAATATGTACAATAGTGTCTCAAGCTATTCCCAAGAGTCCAACCATGAAAATGATTAAGAAGATACATAATATAGGCAAGCTAACACATTTCCTTTCCTCTAGGGGTCGATCTCATCATCCTAGGAGCTGTTTCAACCAATTCTAAACAAAGCACTATAATCTAGGCAGTCAAAACAACTTGCCTCTATAAGCTAGGAAACCAATTCATTCATTAATTTTTTGCTATTTTATGAATGAATATTCTAGAATAGGTAAGTAAGTGTCATGTCAACATAAAATTACATTAATTACATCAAGGAGGGTGAAAAATCCCACCATAAGTCAAAACTGGTCAAACTGGTTGCGTTTTCCTGAGCTGAAGATGAAAATTTTGGAAAATGTCCTCATGCGTGGCGCGCCAAAACCGTACGCGTAGCGCGCGTTTCCACCCACTTTTGGGGTACTTCCCAGCATCTAAATTGGTCTTAGGTGGGATTGTTGGAAAGGTCTTTGAGTATACTTTCCAACCCAAGTGGAATTTTCCAATTTGTGTACATTTGCCCCTCCAAACGTTCATTCTCCCAAGACTACTACTTGTGTGTCCAAAAAGGGGCAGTGAGGTCATTTTTTGCATGTGTTTTGACCTTTTGGGGACCCAAAAATTGATGAAATGCCTTGGAAGTGGCTGAGAAGATGTATTTCATCATGAAAAATCCAAAAATGCAAACCTTTCTTGAATTGGACCTCCCCATCTTCAGGGTAGCGCGCGGTGCGCTACGCGTTGAGGGCAAAAACCTGTTTTTAATACAAAAATTTCAAAATTGAAAAAAGTTTCCCCAAATTTCTTGAAATTTGGGCTGGGAGACCCCAATCAAGTATCATGCTCAGTCAAAGAGGCTTAGGCCAAAATTTGGAGTGGATCGGGCCTTTTCCGCCGTTTTAGTGCCTTGCTCAATCGCCTCTTAAGGATCTTAATTTTTGCCTTGCAAACATGCATGCGGGCCCAGTAATGATTCTTCATGTGATGAAGCAAGTCTTTGTCTCTATTGGCTTTCGCCAACAACCCCTCCAAGTGTCGGTTGACCTTCTCAAGCACAAATTTCCGTGCTACAGGTGTCAAGTCACCCGGTCTTTTACGGGCCAACCTACGGTCTTCATGGATTCGTTGCAGCTCTATAAGTGTGTGCTCGTCCTCTAACTGTTTATTGCGCTGCTCTAGATATCTGATATATGAAGCTGTCTCATCATGACTAGTAACAAAACCTGATGGCTCACCTGATGGCCTCTCCTCATGCTTGGGCTTCTTGCCCTTATCCTGTACCTGCGGTTTTGATGTCGAAAGCGAGGCCCCTTCCACACGAGGTGGAGATAACACTCGCTGTGCTGATGAAGTCAACGAGAACCCTTCCACATGATGTGGAGATAATACTCACTTTGATGCTGTGAAAAAGGTCTAGTGCCTCTCTGATATGTAATGAAAATAGGCTTGGTCTCATGATGCTCAAAACACTGCATAGTAAGAGGACAAGCATGCAATTCTCTAAGGTTGATTGGTTCTTCCCTGATATGTTTGCCACTTTTCCGAGGCCTCCGGGATTCTTGTTCTCTCAAGGGAGAATCACTTTCGGTCTCTACCTCATATTCAGATGAGTGACCAGATGACATGACTGCTGATATACAAACGTGCCTTGAATGAAACTGTGGTGTGCAATTGAATGTGAACTACTTTTTTTCTCTAACAATGCTGTGACCAAGGGGACAAAAATGCACAAGGGAATATTAGGAAAGGGGAAACATTAGGGAAATAGGGGCAATGAGAATAAAACAAGGAATTTAGGGAAGGAAAAGGGCATAGAAATTCTGATATTTTAGGGTTTGGGGTGAAGTAGGGAATATTATGGTTGTAATAGAAGGGAGGGGTTAGAATTTTGTAGGGGGATAGTGTAGGGTTTTATGAAGAATTTTTGAGGAAAATGTTGGTGAATATGGGAGGGGTAGGAAACACAAAAGTGGGAAAACCTTGGCAGCATGTAATTTGAAACCCTAGAAAACTAGGCCTTTGAATCCACACATCAAATTTAGGGTTTTTACATTTAATTTTCATGGCACATCTATCATAATTTTTCCTCATTAATCTTGCAAAACCAAGAACCAGCCATGGAAATGAAGCCTACCTGTGGTTTGCTTGAGTTAGGAGAGGAGTTGAATACTTGTTGGTGAATTTCTGGGCAGAATTCCCAATGCGTAGCGCACGAGTAAATTTACACTGAGAAAAGTGTGCTGATGCGTAGCGCGCCCTGGGTGCGTAGCGCGCACCCAGCTACATAGTGCATTCTTCAAGAGGCTTTTAAAGGCCTTCCCAATGTCGAAAGTGGGCGTAGGATAGCTAGTTGGAAAGGTCTTTGAGTCTACTTTTCAACACAGCTAGAATTTTTCAATTTGGAGTTCATTTTCCCTATCAAAAATAAAATCTCCCAAGACTGGTCAAAATGTGCCAAATGAGGCTGCCTCAAGGCAGAGTGCTGTTGCAGTTAACCTTTGAATGCCTTCCTCAACTCCAAATTGAGCTCATAATATCTCATTGCAAATCTCTTTGTGTCTAGTTATCATTTGACTCATCAAGAAAGTCATTTGGCAAACCAAGCTAGGCAAAAACTTGATTTTCCCAAGGTCACTTCAGAGGTGCATTCGATTCTCCCGAGGCGATTGTAGTTTTGATATTTCTATAAAACCATGACACCTGTGTAAAATGTGAGGGAGGGTTTTCTTCTTTGGCATGATGTGGACAGAAACCTCTCTCAGTTTTCCAAAATTCATCTTTTATTTCTTTGAAATATCTTTTGAGTGAAACTTATCCCGATGTGTGGAACAAGGGATTTTGTCAAAATGAAGCGAAATGAAGGGGATAAGGGGCTTCTAAATTCTTGGGGAAATTTTTGGAAGTAGGGAGGGATGTTAGGAAGTAGGGAAAGTGGAATCTCAGAGATCGAGCGAGGGGAAGGGGTCCAAAATGGCAAAACACAGGCCTAGCCTAGAAAATTGCCAAGTTGTGGCAAGAAACTAGGGTTTGTGCGAAAATGAGGAATTTGGCGGATCTCAGTGATGGGAAGCATTTGATAAGGTACATGAAGGATAGGGGAAGGTGTATGAACATTTGGATACAAGTTTTGCTGATGATTTGACCATCCAAGAGAAATTTCCTTCAAAACCCTAGGAGAGGGAAATGACCTTACCTAGGCGCAACTGAAGCATGAACAAGATGTAAAATGACTCATTATACATTGAAATGATAATGAAAACCCTATGAATGATGATAGATTCAGCTGAATAGTGACATAGATTAGCATTTGGGAAATTTTGAAAAGAGTGAAAGCAAACCCTAGACCTAATGCCTAATGACCAAATTTTGCTTGAAAACTCTTTGAAATGACAAAATTTGACCTGGACACTCGTAGACCACTTTGTAAGAGCATATTTGATCACTGGAGGAAGGATGGAAAGACTCACACTAACAATGTGCATGATTACAAAGAATGTACTAGTTTCACATGCGGGTGATTGAAAGTGTGGATTGAAAAGAACACAAGAAGTGTGCTAAGTGTAAATTATTTTGGGGTACAAAAAATCCTTAATTGGGAGGATTGATCCAGGTGTCTCTAGACACATGCAGAAGTTCAAGAGGGCTCAAGAAGGGTTAAAAATAAAAGTGTTTTGATTGTGCTCGAACCAAGTTCATGTTGAATATCTCGTCGTTGTGATCATGATGGTGTGAACGGTTCGTCAAACCAAGTCCATATGCGAAATTTAGGAGCAGTCAAAGCTCAGGGTTGACTTGGGTGACTGGGCAGGCTTAAGGAGGTAGAAATTTTGTCAAAATTTGGCCATCAGATTCTGACCAACCTGGGCCAAATTTTGGGCAAATTTGTGGCTTGTTTAATTTGTCTCCTTCGGCCATTTTTTGAATTTTCAAAAATGACTAATTATTGTTAAATAAAACAAAAAAAATATAATTTCGGGGTGGCAGGCCACTAACCTTGCCACCCCCCATATCCAATGTAGAAAAATATAATTTAATTATGGGTTTACGGTCCATGACACTCGCCAAACCTCCCTCAACCACCAAAGATTTAATTAAGGGGTGGGCGGTCATGACCCCCCCACCCCTAGAGCCCTCTCAACTAAAACATACCATAATGGTGGGGGTGTGGGCTATCAACCCTGTCGCCTTCACCACCTCCGATTGCAATTAACCGCTGATGGATAAATAGGGGGAATGGGCCACTGAGACCGATGGACCCATCCCCAAATAAACTAATAAAAAGAAATATTACATGGGTAATTCAGGAGGGGCAGGATTTGATCCCTTGACCCCTCCTCAACTAATTTCTAAATGTTTCCATTACACCAAAACGAATTATTGGTAAGTCTACCCATCAAAACATTAAATAAACCTTCTTGCATAGTGCACCAGGGAGAAGGAGAGCACATGTAGTTCGAGGCAGGTTGATTTGCAGGTGGCAGAACCATGAGTTGTGCAGAAAGAGGGGTAGAACCATGACCTGTGCAATTTCTCTAGGGAGCCAGATTTTCATTTTGTCATTTTTCGACAAATTTTATATGGTTTCAGCTTTTCTCGACACCACGAACTCAATAGTGCAGTCCGTTTCTCCATCAGAGGTTGGAAATTTTTGGGCTTCTTCAATTTTGGAGGTACAAGGTTGTCATGTTTATTTTGATGTACTTTCAATATTTTTCCATCTAATGAAAACATGGCCTCCCCACTAATTCGAGCAGGGCCCGAAGACATAGTTCCTCCTGGACAAACTCCGATATCAATCTTGTGTCTTCTGTGTGACTTTCTATTCTTCTCTTTCTCTTCTTTTATGCACTTGTAATTTCATGGTTAAATGCAAGTGAAATTTTTCCTGAACACAAGTTTAGTTGCTCTCACACTTAGCCATTTTTCCTGAAAACTTGTCGACCAGACAAACCCCTTCAACTAGACCCTGACTGAGATGCACTGTGTAGTCTTAGCTCTCAGTGACCTTGTTTTGCTGCCCAAAATTGTATAGTGCTTCAGGCTTCCCTCTGGGGTAGCTGCACTACACAATCTTGGAAGTGAGCAAGCTGGCTGTCTACCAGAATTTCACAGAAGTTGTCTCAAAGATCAATCCACTTCACGCTTACTGCAGCATCAGGTATCAAGCCTCCCTCTAGTCAACTAGAAATATGCAATGCATTGTGACCCAAGGCTACACTCCTCTCTAGAATTATGTAGAAATACCCAGTTGCCTTCCCCGCACGGCATGGAGAAATTGTGCAGTCATGCTGAGTTAGGCTTCGTACTGGCTTGCTTTGCACTGTCCCTAAAAATTGTGCAAATCTAGTTGGTACACCTGATGCTGCCCCACTTTGAACTATTTTTGGAAAATGTGCCACAACTTCTTTTCCTACACTATCTCTCATAAATGAGAAGTTATGACCAAAATATCCTCGCAACCCAACATGCCCTACTCTAGAAAATTGTGCAAAATTTCCTGCTAGTGTCCCTTTCCACTCAGCTCTATCTCCTTCAAAGACTTTGTACAGATTCTACGCTGGACCACGAGTGACCTACCCAGTCCTCACCTTGAAAAATGCATAGAACTGTCCAGCAGTCCCCCCAAACACCCTGCCTTTTCTTCCTCCCAGGAATTGCACAATTTTGTCTAGCTGTGTTCCACCTTGCAACTATCACTACTATCCTTGATTGCACAATTTTTCCTCCTAGTGACTTCTGCATATATTTTCCTCACAGTGCTTCGGAACCTATCAGCCCAACTTGAGCTGTGCTCTGCATAGTTTTAGTGTCTTGTCCTCCATCCCTGTCACCTGGACCCGAAACCAAAAATAATGCAGCATGGTAGACTAGGATATTTTTCTATTTGATGTCATCCCATCATGAGTGAATTGTAATAGGTACATTGATGGAACATGACATGACAAAAAATGAGATGAAGAAGGAGGACATGCTAGAAATGGATCGAAACTGAACAAAGGTAGCAAGAACATGGAGTAGCAAGCGAAAGAGATACATGTTTCTGAACTGTCAAGCAAAGACCAAGACCTGTACTAAGATAGTTGAACTACTTTGGTTATTTTAGTACTTACATTGTTGAATATGTGTTGTTTTATTTATCACTATTCTATTGTAATGACATGCATGAAAGTCATTCCATGTGTGTCCTCTATGTGTCTTGTTCCCTGTCAGTTGTTGGACCAATGGTCATCTTTTAGCATATGGATTTCTTTGTGATGTTTGCGGTCTTGTTCTAGCAGTTTTTGTTGGCATTATGGCATTATGAACATATGTTGAACTTGATGGCAACCCTCTCTTATACGGTCATTTCTCTTATATACACCATGACGGGGACAAGAAGATCCAAGAGGAGAGAAGAAAGGACATATACACATGTATTAGAGAAGAAAGGCCATATACACATGTATTAATGTTATCAGAGGTATTTGGGCACCTAAAACCCATATATGCATGCATTTATATTATCAGGAGTTGGTTGGGTGCGTAAAAGCCATATATATATGCTTTTACAATAATCAAAGGCCTTTTTCCTTTTTGGCGGAAACAACACAAGTTAAATATGTTTTGACACATATGGACCCGATGGCATATCGCAACGGACACGATGGTGGCATTAAAAATTGGTTTATATTAATATCGCATCCATGCGCGTCGGGGGTTCGACTAAGTGACTTCATTGAAACCTCCGATTGGGAGAGGACCTGATGAAGGCATCAATCATGGTTTATAACAAGATCACATCTGCAGTGTTAGCGCTTGAATTTGGCCTCAGGCTGAAAAAAGACAAAATCCAAGGCAACATCAAACCACTTAGCCTCGTAGCTAGCCCTACGGGGACAGGAGAGGGCTCTCTCCAGGTCTATCTCGGCAAAAGGTCTTCAAAGGGCTGAGATGACCAATAAAGAACACTGATTTTAGGCTAGTAAACTAATGGGGAAAGTTTTATTTTAAATTTTTAGGGTTTTGTTGGAAAACTGAGCACGGCAATTTTGGGTGCGGGGATGAGACACAGTTTTTGTAGAGGTCTTTTTGGGGCAAGGTAGGAGATTGTCTTGATGCCTTTGAAATAAGTGAATGGATGGATATGACTGGTGAGGAGCTAAGGAGAGCAAGAAACCATCGAGAGTTCTCCTTAAATAGATGAAAACATTGATATTAAGCAAACTTAAAGGCAGAGCATAGAAACCATGAATTCTACCTTAATACTTCATTTACTTAATTTGCAGAAGAGAATAGTAAGAAAATGATGCACATAACAAAATTAAAGGTACATGAGAGAAATACACCATCAACACAAATAACCACAGGAATCCCAAATAGTGCTGCAAAACTCTGGTCTTTCCTTTGCCAAAATTGCAGAGATACAAAGTGTAAAACAGTCTAAGCTTATCCCTCAAGAGTCCAACCATGCAGATGACTAAGAAAGTACATAATATAGGCAAGCTAACACATTTCCTTGCCTCTAGGGGTCGAGCTCATCATCCTAGGAGCTATTTCAACCAATTCTAAACTGAGCACTACAATCTAGGCAATCAAAACAACTTGCCTCTATAAGGTAGGAAACCAATTCATTCATTCATTTTTTGCCATTTTATGTATGAATCTTCTAGAATAGGTAAAAAAGTGTCATGTAAACATGAAATTACATCAATTACATCAAGGAGGATGAAAAATCCCACCAAAAAGTCAAAACTGGTCAAATGCTGCGTTTTCCTGAGCTGAAGGTGCAAAACTGGCAAATTTCCCTGACGCGTAGCGCGCCATTTCTCAACGCGTAGCGCGCCTTTCAGCCCACTTTTGGGGCACTTTACGGCATCCAAGTGAGTCACAAGTGGGCTTGTTGGAAAGGTCTGGATGTCTACTCTCCCACCCAAGTGGAATTTCTCAATTTGGTGGCCATTTGCCCCTTCAAAAATGCAATCTCCCAAGACTGCTTCCTGTGTGTCCAAAAAGTGGCAGAAGGTCATTGTTTGCTTGGTTTTTGACCTTTTGGGGGCTCAAATCTCCATGAAATGTCTTGGCAGTGGTTGAGAAAGTGTAATTTGTCATGAAAAATCCAAAAATGCTGAGTTTTTGTGAAATGGACCTCCCCAACTTAAGGGTAGCGCGCGGCGGGCTACGCGTTGAGGGCAAAAACCTGTTTTTAGCACAAAAAATTCAAAATTAACCAAAATTGCTCCAAATTTCCTGAATTTTGAGCTAGAGGTGTATCATTGAGCACCATGCTCCTTCAAGGTGGCTTCAGCCAAAATCTAAAGTGGATCAGGCCTTTTCCTCCGTTTTAGTGCCTTGGCCAAGCGTGCTTTGAGTACCTTCATTTTTGCTTTGCACACATGCATGCGGGCCCAATAATGATTCTTCATGTGGCGGAGCATGTCTTTGTCCCTATTTTCCTTGGCTAGCAACTTCTCTAAATGAGTGTTCACCCGAATGAGCATAGACCCTTGCTCAATAGGTGTCAAACCATAGGGTCTCTTGTGAGCCAAGTTCCGGTCTTCTCGGATCCTCCGCAACTCACCAAGAGTGTGTTCATCCTCCAACTGCTTGTTGCGCTACTCTAAGTATGTGATTGTCCAATTTGCCATTTCCAACTTTTGCTGCAACAAGTCATTTTCAACCTTTTGTTGCTGAATGATCTCCTTAAGCTCTAAGCTAGGAGAACTAATATCAAGGTAAACAATATCTATATCTGGATCACCTGATGGCCCCTCATCAATCTTGGGTTGCTTGCCTCTCTCTTGTACCTGTGCTGCTGTCGAAAGCGAGGCCCCTTCCACCTGATGTGGAGATAACACTCGTTGTGCTGATGAAGAAGGCGAGACCCCTTCCACCTGGTGTGGAGATAATACTCGCCGTGCAGATGCGAACAAGATCCTGTGGCCTCTCTGATATGTAACATATGGAGGAGCGCTGACATGCTCTGGCTCAGGAATGTCAAACTGATGTGAAGGCCCTCCCTCATCATGGAAAATCTCAGGAGGTGGCTGTGGCACCATAAAGAAGTCGCGAGAAATGAAATCCTCCCAAGCAATACCCTGCTATGCCAACTGATTCATCACTATGATATCGATCAGTACATAATGATATATACTTTTGAGTTGCTGTGCGGGGTTCTTCCTTTGCACTACGGGCACCATCTTCTCTATATTTCGGCACATGAAAAATGGAATGTTCATCATTCGTAACCGGGTGAAATGCATCAACAAACAGATATGGTACGAATATAAACGTGAAAATCTGCCCTCACAAGTGAAATAGCACATAATGAGCCTCATCAAGGGTGCATACTCATCCCTTACGAATCTGAAAGGAAAAATAGCAGTTAGGTGTCTCATGCAGCTGGGTTTGATGTATGGTTGATAATGAAATTTGTCTAGCAGCTTTCGCTTGGTCCACTCTTCCCCAACATTTGGAATCCCGGTGGCTTGAGCAACAATTTCAGGTGATAGGGTGAAATCCACTCTTGCAAGGTTCACATGGCCATTGTGCAAATGTAGGACAAACAAGCGGACTAGTTCCCTATGGTGTTGAATTTGTGAGATCCTCTCACAATATCCAAAGCATGATTGATACTGAAAACATGTCATTGCAAGTGGACAAGCTTGCAAATGAGCCAAAGAAGTGGGCTCTTCCCTGACATGCCGACCACCTTTACCACCCTTGTGATGCCTCCTTGGCACTTCTACCTCTAGTGTTGAATCACTGTCATAACTCTGCTCATAATTTGATTCGTTCTGACATGGTTTCGAAGGCAAGATGGCTGAAATGTATTGCTGTCTTTGCACCCAATTAACTTCTTTTTGACTTTTTCAAATGCTGTTACCAAGGGGACATAAATACAAGGGAATTGTTAGGGATAGGGGAACATGAGGGAATTAGGGAGAATAAACATAAAGAAGGAATTTAGGGAAGGCAAGCATGGGAAATCACAAAATTGTGGGATTTTAAAGTGAAGTAGGGTTTGGGAATTAAGTAGGTTTTAGGAATTTTAGAGAGGAGAATTATGAAATTTCATGGGAAAATTGGAAGGAGAATGGTGATGAAAATGAGGGAAAAGAGGGATTACAAATGGGCAACCTTAGATAGCAAAAAAAAAAAATTTGAAACCCTACCACCATTTAGACTTTAAATCTTCCACAACAATGTAGGGTTTTGACTTATCATTTTCATGGCATTTCAACATATTAATTTTTTCATTCATCTTGCAAAACAAAATCTAGCCATGGAGGAGAGGCCTACCTGCAATTTGCTTGAGAGAAAAAATTATTTGATGGCTTGCTGGTAGTTTGTTGAGCAGAAAACCCAACACGTAGCACGCCTTGCCCAACGCGTAGCGCCCCTCTGACGCATAGCGCACGTGAAAAATAACACTGAGAAAGGCTCCCTGACGTGTAGCGCGCCCCTGACGCGTAGCGCGCCCTCCCTGACGCGTAGCGCGCCTCTGAAACTGCCCACTTTGCTCAAGAACTCCTAAAATCGCCTTTGCAAGGATTCACTTAGCTTGTGAGAGGCAAATGAGTTGCTAATGAAGAGTGATGTGCTTTTATAGGCTTCCTTTAGATTTTTTACTTGCCCAAAACCCACTTTATAATGTTTTGAATGTTGACACTTTTTGAATTAATTGGCTCTGACTTTTGGTTTCTTTTCTTTGAAAAAATGGTTGAAATGATGATTTCTTCTGAAATTTTTTGCAGGGATAGCTTCTAAGGTGCTTTGGCAAAGGAGACCAAGGCTGCACTTCAACATTTGGAGAGTTTGAAATTTTGAGAATTTTTACAAAAAATGAGATAATGACCTTTGTTTTTCAAAAACAGAGTTTTGAAAACAAGGTGAAAATTTAGCTGTACAATAGTGAGAATTGTTGAAATGATGCTTTATGAAGAACATCCCTCTGGCCTGCTGGTCCTTTATGACTTCTCAAGACAAAAATGGACTCAACCCTAGACCTAAGACCTCGAAACTTAAAGCAAGATGAATGACCCTTTGAAGATTTTATTTACTTAAACAAACCTGAACCAGCAATGCCAAATACGAGGGGAATAAAAGACATAAACTCCCTCCACCGGGATTATGGCATGCCTAACGGAATGCAACATGATCACACTGATGGGACACCTAATCATGAAATGAAAAGAGCTTTGATCTTTGGTGGAGGGCTACTAGATCGACTCTAACATGCAGTATCGCAATACATAAAGGGTCGCCCACCTCAAATCCTCCGATTGCGATAACTCAGCGGACCTGATGGTGGAATTAAACTTGACGTATAATAATATCGCGTCCGATGCTTAAAATCCCTGAATGCCGATTGCGATAAAGAGGTAGTGGACCCGATGGGAGCATTAAAGGCAATATATAATAATATCGCATCCGCAGTTCGGCATATATGCGCATCGGACTTCGGTGAAACCTCCAATTGGGAGCGGACCCGATGAAGGCATCAAAACATGGTTTATAAAAATATCACGTCCGCAGTATATCGGAATACATAAAGGGTCGCCCACCCCAATCCTCCGATTGTGATAAGAGGGGTCGGACCCGATGAAGGAATTAAAAGCATTTCATATTAAATCGCATTCGCGGTGTTCGCCCATCTTATAATAGCCTCCCACTTGAAATCGTCGATAGCGATGAAAGGAGCGGACCCGATATATTAATAAAGGCTGGTTAAAGGGGCATGTCGCATCCGATCCATCGGATTGGACGTCAGGAATAAACCATGAGATGGGCAGGCACCGATAGCAATAAGGATTGGACTCGATTTATTATTAGTTTGGATGCATTAAGTTAAAAGTCTGCCTTTTGTGGTTTGGACCATTTTCATCGTTTTCCCGCTTAAGCCTATTCTTAAGAAGATCGGTCAAAAACAGTTGCACCTTAGTTTTTCGGATCCTATGGTTTCGATTCATGGTTTTATCAAATGCATGATTATATAAAGATAAAGGGGATCCGGTGGCAAAGTATCGATTATGAATTGAAGATCTTAAGGGAGAATAGATTGGCATTCTTATGATCTGTCAAGGAGCAATCTACTGAACCGAATTCAAGAAGAATGCGCGCAGGACGACAGATCTGCATCGCTTCGGGGGTATTGCAGTACAGTTGAGAGTAGCCAACCACAGGGAAGTAGCAGTCATTCCTTAACTCTGATATAGCGTCTTCTGTTGATTCGCTAAAGGTCTCTGGGTCTGGATATTGGGTTTGTCTTGTGTCTAGCCTCTAGGTGCTCTATAACATGTATGTCCTCTGCATTATGGTATGATTCTGGCATATAAAACCTCTGATTAAAAGGTGACCAGATCAGATATTTATTTATAGCTAATGCTTGGGTTGGCGCGTGGGGGATCTGCTGTATAAAGAAAACATGTATTGATCTGAGGTTTGGGTATTTCTGAAGAATCATTTATACTTTATGATCATTTGATCTTCTTGGATCCAGTCTGAAAATTAATGAAACGTGAACGAAGTAGGGGGTTGTAGCTCCCTTCCAGGAAAAAATGAAAACGAGAGAGAGAGTTGTAGCTCTCTACAGGTTGTAGCCTGCGTATTGGTAAATGACTGCACCAGTACAAACTCATTGTAAAAGAAGTTTCTAATTGAAAGAAGATAGAGACATATTGCAGCAGGTGGTTTTCACCCACATTGGGTTTCCACCTTATATCTGGTGTTCTTTGGTGTGACTATCTATTTATCTTGTTCATGCTCATTATTTTATGAATCTACTGACATACAAAGTAACGATCAATATCTGAAGAATAATTCAAAGTATAAATAAGGAAGATATATTGAAAAGATCGTAATAATACTGATTCACCCCCCCCCTCTCAGTATTATTTCCAACAATTGGTATCAGAGCAGGTCCTTCAGAGAAGCTTGATCGCTTGAAGGAAGATCGTTCATTATGAGCAACTACGAGAGGGAAGCATCAATCAGGCCACCGATTTTTGATGGGACAAACTTCAATTATTGGAAGGTAAGAGTTGCTGCCTATCTTCAATCTCTTGGTACGGAAGTTTGGGATATCATAGAGACAGGATACACTTTTCCTTCAGCTACTCCTACAGATCCGGCCGAGAAAAAGAAATATGAAACAAATGCTAAAGCAGTCAATACTCTGTTGGCATGCTTATCTCAATCAGAATTCGTAAAGGTTATGCAATATAAATCCGCAAAAGAAATATGGGACACGATTGTCTTGAGCTATGAAGGAGATGAACAGGTAAAGCGTACTAAACTTCAAACCCTCAGGATTCAGTATGAGAATCTCAGAATGTATAATGATGAAAGTGTGGCTAACTATTTCCTTAGGGTAGATGAGATTGTTAACTGCATGAAAAACTTGGGTGAAGAAATAGAAGAGGCTATTGTGGTTGAAAAAGTTCTAAGATCCTTGCCCACCAAGTTTGAATCTAAAGTGTCCGCCATAGAAGAAAATGAGAATCTACGAACTCTCACCATGTCACAGCTGCATGGAATTCTAACTGCTTATGAAATGAGAAAAGGAGGTCCTTCAGATAGGAGAGAAGCTACCTTCAAGGCTTCAGGAAAAGGAGGGTACCTTGAATCAAGTCATGTGTCAAAAGAAGAAGAAGAATCAAATTTTGTCAGAAATATTCAACGAGGTACTGGAAGATTCAGAGGTAAGTTACCCTTCAAATGTTTTGCTTGTGGAAGAGTAGGTCACTATGCTGCCAAATGTCCTCATAAGGATAAGATTGACAAGGGAAAGGAACCTGTTGGATGGAACAAGAAACAGAATGCAAATAAGAAGAGCTATTACACCCATGAAGATAGTGATGGTCTATCAAATAGAGATGAAGATGAACGAGGTAATCCCTATAAAATTTTAATGGCTTTTGAAGATGATGATTACATGGATGCTCTAGATATAGATAGCTATTATGAGGAGATGTCTAGACTCAAGACATGCTTAGAAGAAAAGAATGTGATCATTGAGACTCTGCAAATCCAACTTGATGAAAAGGAACAATCTATTGAAATGTTAGAATGTGAAATTGTTGGGCTTCGAAAAGAAATTGAGAAAACAAAGGCTCTCAATCTTAAATTTGTTAAAGGATCTGAAACTCTGGATGAGATCATCAATGTACAACACTCTCCTCTAATTAAGACAGGTCTGGGGTATAATGGAGAAACATCTCAAGCATCCACCTCGAAGAGTTATCTCGATGCTGCAAGAAGATATGAGCAAAAGCCAAACAGAGATCACCAGGTAAAACAGGGACAAATTTCATCAAGAATAAACAAAGACTACCAGACAAATCAGGGACAATTCACCTTAAGGACGAACAAAAGCTACAATCAGCCAAGATCCTCTCAATTTACCTCAAGAATGGATGAAAATAGAAATCACAATCATATGGCTGGTAAATTTGATAATCCCAGAAGTTTCTTCAATGGCCAATGTTTCTCTTGCCATAACTTTGGTCACAAAGCAGCTCAATGTGTTGCCTACAAAACAATCATGACTAGAGAAGCTCAAAAGCAAAGAAGTATGACTGGGATTACAAAAAGGACCTATAACAACTTCTCGTCTCTTGAAAGTGAAATTGAATTCTCTATCTGTAATAACTTTGGTCATGAAGACTCTGAATGCAGGAGTAGGTTTCGGCAAACAAAGGAACAAGATTCAAGCACCAGAACATGGAGAATAAAGGAACCTCGACCAGAAAGATGTGGGATAGCATTTTATGCAGAAGGACAGGAAAATCAATGGTACATCGACAGCGGATGTTCGAAGCATATGACAGGTGATAAAGAAAAACTTGAATCATACACTGCTTTAGAAAAAGGAAAGAAAGTTTCATTTGGGAATGATACTCCTGCTGCCATAAAAGGAAAAGGTATTGCTCAATTGAAAGAAAAGGTCAAAGCAGGAAATGTTTTGTACGTTGATGGATTGAAACATAATCTTCTAAGTGTCAGTCAGATGTGCGATCAAGGAACCGAGGTAATATTTAGATCAAATGGATGTCGTGTTCGTGATCTTGATACAAGTGAAACCGTGATCAAACGCAAAAGAACTCCAAACAATCTATACATATTTGAAGAAGGACAACAACAATGCTATATGAGAAAGGATGATGAGCACTGGTTATGGCACCGGAGGTTGGGGCATCTAAGTTTTTCACAAATAAGGAAAGCATGCAAGTATCAGGTAGTTCGTGATCTTCCAGATATCAAAATTCCAGAGAATACAATATGCAAATCATGTCAGTTTGGTAAACAAACCAGGACTAACTTCCCTGAGAAGGAAGGATCAGCTAGCAAACCTCTCGAACTTATTCATATAGATGTATGTGGTCCATTTAGGACAAGGACACCTCGAGGAGAGGAATACCTTATATTATTCATTGACGACTTCTCTAGGTTTGTTTGGTTAGGACTTATGAAACACAAAGATGAAGCATTTGAAAAATTCAAATCCTTCAAAGCCTTGGTCGAAAATGAATCAGATCACAAAATTAAGTGTCTCAGGTCTGACAGAGGTGGGGAATTTACCTCAAATGAATTTTTTGATTTCTGTGAAGAGCATGGAATAAAAAGGGAATTCTCTACAGTAAGGACTCCTCAGCAAAATGGAGTGGTGGAAAGGATGAACAGAACAGTCCAACAAATGGCCCGTGCCATGCTTGATAAATCTGGAACTCCTGCAACCTTCTGGGGTGAAGCTGCATATGCCGCGGTTGTTATTCTCAACAAAACAAATGTCTGAGTAAACAGCACTCAAACTCCTCATGAGCTCTAGTATGGTAAGACTCCTTCGGTAAAGCATTTTAAAATTTTTGGAAGCAAATGCTATATTAAGAATACTGATGAACAGCTTGGCAAACTTGAGGCTAGAGCAGATGAAGGCATTCTCCTTGGTTATTCTCCTTATAGCAAAGCATATAAGTGTTACAATAAAAGACTTGGAAGAATTGTTGACAGCATTGATGTAGTGGTTGATGAAAAAGGATACATTCCTAGGCAAGTAAATCATGAAGATATAAAAGAGGATGAAGACTACCCTTCAAATCAGACTGATAATGAAGAAGAAGAACCTCAAGAGGCTCTAGAGGAACAAATAAGAATAGAAGAAAAGACTCCATCCAGGCATGTTCAAAAGAATCATCCAGAATCTCAGATTTTGGGGTAGAAAGAGGCAGGTGTACAAACAAGAAGAACAATAGTAGAAGCCTCAAGCTACTTGGCATTGCTCTCCTCCACTGAGCCACAAAATGGAAAAGAAGCATGCAAAGATGAATGTTGGGTCAAGGCTATGGATGAAGAACTTGAGCAGATCGAAAAGAAAAACACTTGGGAATTAGTTCCTAGACCAAAAGATAAGAATGTCAAAGGGACAAAATGGATCTTCAAAAATAAGTTGAATGAAAATGGGGAAGTAGTTAGAAACAAGGCAAGATTGGTTTGTAAGGGATATGCTCAACAAGAAGGAATAGACTTTGAAGAAACTTTTTCTCCTGTTGCTAGACTTGAAGCTATCTGAATGTTCCTTGCTCTCTCAAGCTTTCAAAAATTCAAAGTATTTCAAATGGATGTGAAATCAGCTTTTTTGAATGGAGATTTAGAAGAAGAAGTATACATTGAACAACCAGATGGGTTCATTCTTGGGAATGATCCAAACCTTGTATGTAGACTGAAAAAGGCTCTCTATGGTCTTAAACAAGCTCCAAGGGCTTGGTAGTGCCGTTTGGACAAATATCTTCATCAACAAGGTTTTTCAAAAGGATCAACAGATAGCAATCTTTATATAAAAATTGAAAATGACAAGTTGCTAATACTTGTTGTGTATGTAGATGATATTATTTTTGGCAGCAATGAAGAAACTATGAGTCAAAAATTTGCCTCGGTAATGCAGAAAGAATTTGAAATGTCCCTGCTAGGTGAAATGACATACTTTCTTGGATTGCAAATCCAACAAAATAAATACGGTATCTTCTTGTCTCAAGCCGAGTACCTCAAGCAGATTTTGAAGAAGTATGGCATGGAAGATTCAAAACCAGTATGTACTCCCATGGTTACAGGATGCAATCTTAGTGCGAATGATGAATCGTCTGCAGTTCATCAACCAACATACAAATCTATGATTGGAAGTCTACTTTATTTGACAGGTACCCGACCAGACATCATGCATGCAGTTGGAATAGTTGGAAGATTTCAGGCAAATCCAAAGGAAACTCATCTTCAAGCAGTAAAGAGAATCTTCAAATATCTTCAAGGAACTCAAAACTTTGGCTTATGGTATCCTAGAGATACAGATCTCACACTTCATGCTTATACAGATGCAGATTGGGCTGGAAGTGTGGATGACAGGAAAAGCACAAGTGGTGGTGCTTTCTTTATGGGTTCCAGATTAGTATCGTGGTTCAACAAGAAACAAAGTTCGATTGCTTTATCTACAGCTGAAGCAGAATATGTGGCTGCTGCATCTTGTTGCACCCAAATTCTTTAGATGATGCAGACTTTACAAGATTTCCAAATCACTTGTACTCCACCTATCCCCATCTTATGTGATAATACAAGTGAAATCAGCATTTCAAAGAACCCAATCATGCATTCAAAAACCAAGCACATACCGATTAAGTATCATTTTCTCAGAGAACAAGTGCTTGAACAAAAGGTCAAGTTGGAATACATTTATTTTAAGGAACAAGTGGCTGATATATTTACCAAACCATTGCCTAGGGAGACTTTTGAATACCTCAGGCTGAAGCTGGGGGTTGTCGACGCATCATCCTACTGTTAATTCTCAGATTGGTGCTTGTACGCATACAAGGTTCAGGGGGAGCATAATTCGTTGTTGGCATTACAGTATTACAGAAGGAGGAACATGTTGGGTAAATGAACTGTATCTATCCATGGCAATAAGAATGCTGAATTATATTATATGTAGGCAGTATAGCGTGGTTCCTATTTTATATATAGCCAGAATAGCTCGACTTTCTGTCCTAAAGTCAGAGGGGCGAAATCAAGAGGAGCAAGCTCTCAGGGGGAGAAATAGTTAGGAGAAGCAAATATCCGCCCTTTGCCCTTGATGTCAAAGGGGGAGAGTGCTTTTTGGATGGTGTTGTTTCCATCAAGTCCAAAGGGGGAGATTGTTGGCATTATGGCATTATGAACATATGTTGAACTTGATGGCAACCCTCTCTTAGACGGTCATTTCTCTTATATACACCATGATGGGGACAAGAAGAGCCAAGAGGAGAGAAGAAAGGACATATACACATGTATTAGAGAAGAAAGGCCATATACACATGTAGTAGAGAAGAAAGGCCATATACAAATGTATTAATGTTATCGGAGGTATTTGGGCGCCTAAAACCCATTTATTCATGCATTTATATTATCGGGAGTTGGTTGGGTGCATAAAACCCATATATATATGCTTTTACAATAATCAAAGGCCTTTTTCCTTTTTGGCGGAAACAACACAAGTTAAATATGTTTCGGCACATATGGACCCGATGGCATATCGCAACGGACCCGATGGTGGCATTAAAAATTGGTTTATATTAATATCGCATCCATGCGCGTCGGGGGTCCGGCTAAGTGACTTTGTTGAAACCTTTGATTGGGAGCGGACCCGATGAAGGCATCAATCATGGTTTATAACAAGATCGCATCCGCAGTATCGCAATACATAAAGGGTCGCCCACCTCAAATCCTCCGATTGCGATAACTCAACGGACTCGATGGTGGAATTAAACTTGACGTATAATATCGCGTCCGATGCTTAAAAGCCCTGAATGCTGATTGCGATAAAGAGGTAGTGGACCCGATGGGAGCATTAAAGGCAATATATAATAATATCGCATCCATAGTTCGGCATATATGCGCGTCGGACTTCGGTGAAACCTCCGATTGGGAGCGGACCCGATGAAGGCATCAAAACATGGTTTATAAAAATATCGAGTCCGCAGTATATCGGAATACATAAAGGGTCGCCCACCCCAATCCTCCGATTGCGATAAGAGGGGTCGGATCCAATGAAGGAATTAAAAGCATTTCATATTAAATCGCATCCATGGTGTTCGCCCATCTTATAATAGCCTCCCACTTGAAATCGCCGATAGCGATGAAAGGAGCGGACCCGATATATTAATAAAGGCTGGTTAAAGGGGCATGTCGCATCCGATCCATCGGATCAGACGTCAGGAATAAACCATGAGATGGGCAGGCGCCGATAGCAATAAGGATTGGACCCGATATATTATTAGTTTGGATGCATTAAGTTAAAATTCTGCCTTTTGTGGTTTGGACCATTTTCATCGTTTTCCCGCTTAAGCCTATTCTTAAGAAGATCGGTCAAAAACAGTTGCGCCTCAGGTTTTCGGATCCTATGGTTTCGATTCATGGTTTTATCAAATGCGTGATTATATAAAGAGAAATGGGATCCGATGGCAAAGTATCGATTATGAATTGAAGATCTTAAGGGAGAATAGATCGACATTCTTATGATCTGTCAAGGAGCAATCTACTGAACCGAATTCAAGAAGAATGCCCGTAGGACAGCAGATCCGTATCGCTTCAGGGGTATTGCAGTACAGTTGAGAGCAGCCAACCATAGGAAAGTAGCAGTCATTCCTTAACTCTGATATAGCGTCTTCTGTTGATTCGCTAAAGGTCTCTGGGTCCGGATATTGGGTTTGTCTTGTGTCTAGCCTCTGGGTGCTCTATAACATGTATGTCCTCTGCATTATGGTATGATTTTGGCATATACAACCTCTGATTAAAAGGTGACCAGATCAGATATTTATTTATATCTAGTGCTTGGGTTGGCACGTGGGTGATCTGCTGTATAAAGAAAACATGTATTGATCTGAGGTTTGGGTATTTCTGAAGAATCATTTATACTTTATGATCATTTGATCTTCTTGGATCCAGTCTGAAAATTAATGGAATGTGAACGAAGTAAGGGGTTGTAGATCCCTTCCAGGAAAAACTGAAAACGAGAGAGAGAGTTGTAGCTCTCTGAAAGTTGCAGCCTGCGTACTGGTAAATGACTGCACCAGTACAAACTCATTGTAAAAGAAGTTTCTAATTGAAAGAAGATAGAGACATATTGCAACAGGTGGTTTTCACCCACATTGGGTTTCCACCTTATATCTGGTGTTCTTTGGTGTGACTATCTATTTATCTTGTTCATGTTCATTATTTTATGATACTGACATAAAAAGTAACGATCAATATCTGAAGAATAATTCAAAGTATAAATAAGGAAGATATATTGAAAAGAATGTAATAATACTGATTCACCCCCCCTCTCAGTATTATTTCCAACAACTTTGAAGGTTGGTCTTTGTGTGCATGAGTTGTCTTTGCTTTGTGAACATCGATCATACTCACACACAAAGTTGTGTGCACTATCATGCAAGTTTCATCACCGTCATTCGAAGGTCTATCTCAAGTGTCACACTTATTGCCCTCAACCTTAAAGATAGTCTCACTGAGCACATGTTTGTCTTGTTGGTTTGTGGTGTCTTGTCATCAAGTCATGCTAAGTGTCTGATCACAATGTCACTTATACACAATTTCACTTGCTCTCGCACTTAGACATTTTTCATAAAAACCTGTTGACCAAACAAACCCCTTCAACTAAACCCCAACTGAGCTGCACTGCACAGTCTTAGCTCTCAGTGACCCCACTCTGCTGCTCGAAATTGCATAGTGCTTGAGGTTATCCTCCAGGGTAGCTAGACTGTGCAATCCTGGAAGTAAGCAAGCTAACTTTCTCCCAAAATGTGTGCAGAAGTTTTCTCCAAGCCTGATCCACTCCACACTTACCACATCATCAGTTATAAAGCCTCCCTATGGTTAACTAGAAATCTACACTGCACTGTGACCTGGGGCTGCACTCCTCTCCAAAATTTTATAGACATACCCAATTTCCTTCCCTGCACTGTCTGCAGAAATTATGTAGTCATACTGAGTTAGGCCTCCTGCTGGCATGCTCTGCACTTTCACTAAAAATTGCGTAGATCTAGTGGGTACACTTGCTGCTGCCCCACACTGCACTATTTCCAAAAAATGTGCAACAACTTCTATCCTGCACTGTCTCTCAGAGATGTGCAGTTATGACCAGCAACTCCCCGCATCATGACATGCCCTGCTCTGGAAAATTGTGTAAAATTTCCTGCCAATGTTCGTTACTGCTCAACTCTATCTCCCTTAGAGAATTTGCATATATTCTCTGTTGGATCCTAAGAGACCTACCTTGGTCCTCCCCTTGAAAAATGTACAAAATTTTCCACCAGTTCCCCTTAGACACCTTGTATTGTCTTCCTTGTAGGAAATGTGTAGTTCTGTGTAATTGGATTCAACCATGCAACTGTCGTTGTTGTCCCTCATTGCACAATTTTGATTCCCAGTGACCTCTGTGTATTTTTTCTCGACAATACTCCAAAGTCTCTCATCTTAGCCTGAGCTGTGCTCTATGTAATTTCAGTGTCTTGTCCTCCCTCCCAGTCACTTGGACCCAAAACCAAAAATAATGGACCATGCTAGACTAGGATATTTTTGGATTTGATGTCGTCTCGTCATGAGTGAATTCTAGGAATAGGTACATTAATGGAACATGGCGTGATGATGAATCGGTTGAAGAAGGAGCGCATGCTAGAAGACTGACTTGCAGTTGAATGAAGGCACCAAGCACATGGAGCAACAAGCAAAAGGGATACATGTTTAACAACTATCATGCAAATACCAAGACCATTGAAGACCCCACAACACTTTCCCATGCAGAGGTGAAGATACAACACACCAAGAGAACATCCATCACTCAACAACATAGTAGCTTGACATGGACACTGTTGGGTCCCTTTAATACTAGTGATTACCCCATTACTATTGTAGTTATACCCCTTATTAATATTGTTGTTCCCCTATTGCCCCCATATTGTTATTATTGTGCCCCATAGAATCCCTCTATTATTATTTTTGTGGTTTTATATTATTATTGTTAGGTCGACTGGATTATATTGTGACTCCTTAGACTCCTATATATAGAAAGGAGGTTTTTTCATTTGAATCATCCAAGAATTGTTCATTTATGTAATGTAAAGGAGGTTGCCCCCTCGAAGAGGCTGAATTCTAAGGCGTTGATCTATCTTTTCTTGAGCTGGTTTCATAACATTTGGTATCAGAGGCTTTGGATTCTAGGGTTTCGCTGCTCCAAACAGGTTATCGTGGCATTTTCGCTATAACTTTTTTTTTCTGTGACGTTTCAGAAGTCACAGAAAAACCCATTTGAGAATAAATCGTGGTGAACCTTGGGTTTGAATTTTAGAGCTTTTCATGTGATATTTTCGGAGATATGATTTGAGGAAGTTGGTTTTTTTGCAGACTCCTGAATTACATTCAAAACATGTGACCTGGGAAAAATTGTCATAACTTTCTCTCTGGGGATCAGATTGAAATTTCGTAAGAAGGTACAGAAAGAGGACGGACTATAGTTTATTTTGTGCATGTTTCAGATCCAAAGGTCGAAACAGTGACTCATGGCACGTCGTACAAGTTTTCTCTACTGAACTAGTCTATAAGAAATTCACTGTGGGAGATTTCACATAACTCTTCCTTGGAGAATCCAATTTGGGTCAGACTTGTGGCATTGGAAAGAGGACATAGAGGGCTACTACATATAACAAATTTAGAACTAGATGATTGGAAAGTATAGAGATACATCAGAGGCAATATCGAGCTCCTACAAAGTGAAAAACGGTGTGTAGATTTTCTTAAATTCTTGCTTAAGCTTGGTTTGAAAATTTATTTTGAAGGAATTCAAAGGGCATAGTAGAGCATTATTATCAGTAACTGATGCCCGAGGAAAGGAAATGCAAACACCTAGTAAGGAACCTGAAAGCTCTAACATGACTCATGAAGAAGAGGAAGAAATGCAACATGATATATCAAAATTACAAGACCAAGTGCAACAACTGTCCCTTGCACAAAAAGGAACAGAATCTAAGATGGATGGTTTAAAGAAAGATGTAGAAGCTAAGATGGATGGTTTAAAGAAAGGTATAGAAGCTAAGATGGACTATTTAAAGAAAGGTGTAGAAGCTAAGATGATTGACGTGGAAGCTAAGATGGATGATTTGAAGATAGATTTGAAGACATACATGGACGAATTGAAGATAAATATGAATAAGTTGCTACAAGAAATGGTCCCTAAGGGTGAAAGGGTACTAAAGGAAACTCATGATGAGAACAAAAGAAATGTTAATCATGATTCCATAGACGCTAATGTTGGATCGAAGACTTGCCATATTCCAAAAATCGATATGAGGAAGTTTGATGGCAAGGATCCTGCCACATGGATATTATAGATGGAGCAATTCTTCGATCTCAATAATGTGAAAAACACACAAAAGGTACGTATGGAAACTTTATATTTGGAACCAAATCAGTTTGTATGGTATCAATGGCTTTGCTCTCGTAAACCATTTATCACTTGGGAAATTTTTACGGAAGAATTGATAGCACATTATGAGGATACAAAAAGCAACACTTTTTTTAGCCAATTGATAAGTCTCAAACAAAAGGGTTCAATAATGGAGCACATTGAGGAGTTCCAAAAATTGAACATAAGGGTAAAAGATATTCCAGAGGAGCATAGGATTGATGTGTTCATAGGGTCTTTAAAGGATAATATCTAACATGATGTTCGCCTTTGGGAACCTGATTCATTAGAGAAGGCATTCAGGTTAGCAAGAAAAATGGAAAGCAAAATTATGGCAACCAGGAAGCATACCACTCACAACTATAAAGACGGAAGTGTTGTTGCCCCTAGTCTTCAACAACCTATAAGGTTGACACCACAACAATTGGAAGAAAAAAGAGCAAAAGCGCTTTGTTACAGTTGTGATAGCAAATACACTAAAGGTCATAAGTGTGCTGAGAAGAAATTATTCTACATAGATTGTGAAGAGGAAGAAGAAAAGGAGCAAGAAAGGTCAAAAGAAGAGGATATACTCCAGGAACAAAGCCTAGATGAAGAACAAATAAATCTGACCATATCTTGTAATGCATTGGTGGGAATTACCACTCCTCAAACCATCAAGATAGAAGGACAAATCAAGAAGAAAAAGGTAATAGTGTTGATTGATTCAGGAAGCACCCACAATTTTATTCATTGTAAGGTAGCAAAAGAATTGAATTTCTTCCTATATCTAGCACTAGAGTGTCAAGTGACAATTGCAAATGGAGGAACAATAAATTGCTCTGGAAAGTGCCATAATATCAAGCTATCCATGGGAGAATATGTATTGACTAGCCCAATGCTTTCCATTCCAATGGGAGGTGTTGATGTTGTACTAGGAGTCCAATGGCTACAATCCCTGGGTACAATAGATTTTAATTTTCAAGAAATTTTCATCAAATTTTCTATGGAAGGAAAGGAAGTTGAATTAAGGGGTATTGCAGGGAAACCAGGAAAGATAATCAACTCTAATAGTATGACAAAGCTTCTAAAAAAGGAGCAAAGAGGTGTAATTGCACAATTATGCTCGCTAGATGTTTCCACATCGGAATCATCTATTTCTCTAGATCTATAAAAAGTCCTGGACAATCATTCCAAGGTATTTGAGACTCCCAAAGGTCTCCCACCTATGTTTGATCATGATCATGCTATTCATCTGATTCCAGGAAGTGTTCCTCTAAACATCAGGCCGTACAGATATCCCTATGTCCAAAAGAGTGAAATTGAATGTATGCTTGCAGAAATGCTAGAGGTTGGTATAATTCAACCGAGTCAAAGTTCTTCCTCTGCTCCAGTAGTATTGGTGCACAAGAAGGATGGATCATGGAACATGTGTCCGGATTATAGGGAGCTCAACAAGCTCAATATTAAAGATAAGTTCCCCATTCCTGTCATTGATGAATTACTGGATGAATTGCATGGATCAATTTACTTCACCAAGTTGGATCTTCGTTCAGGATATCATCAAATCAGAATGAAGACTGAAGACATTCCGAAAACAACATTTAGAAATCATGAGGGTCATTATGAATTTTGTTCATTCCTTTTGGCCTTACCAATGCACCTTCAACATTTCAAGGTTTGATGAATTCAATTTTCAAACCATTCCTTAGAAAATTTGTGTTAGTATTTTTTGATGATATACTAATCTACAACAAGTCTTGGAAGGATCATGTTGAACATGTTGACAAGGTGTTACAACTATTGAAGGAGAAACAATTATATGAAAAAAGATCCAAATGTTTCTTTGGAGTCCAGGAGGTGGAATAATTGGGTCATATTGTATCTCATGAAGGAGTTAAGGTAGACCCTAGCAAAATTAAAGCCATTAAGGAATGGAAAATCCCCACATCCATAAAGCATCTGCGAGGATTTCTTGGGTTTACAGGGTATTATCGCAAGTTTGTTAAGAATTATGGGAGAATAGCAGCACCTCTAACAACATTATTGAAGAAAGATGCATTTTCATGGACTCTGGAAGCAACAAAGGCCTTTGAACATCTTAAAGAGGCAATGTGCCAAGCACCGGTCTTAGCTACACCGGACTTCACAAAAACCTTTATTATGGAACGTGATGCTTCAGGAAATGGAATTGGTGCTGTTCTAATGCAAGATGAAAGATCCATTACTTTTGAAAGTCGTCCAATCAAGGGAAAGTTTTTAAGCAAATCTATTTATGAGAATGAAATGTTGGCAATACTCCATGAACTTAAGAAATGGCAACCTTACCTAATGGGTAGACACTTCAAGGTAAAAACGGATCATGATAGCCTTAAATACTTTTTACAACAAAGATTATCCTCTGAAGAGCAACAAAAGTGGGTCACAAAGATGTTGGGTTATGACTTTGAAATCATCTACAAAAAAGGGAAGTAAAATGTGGTGGCAGATGCACTCTCAAGAAAGGATGAGGATGTGGAAGCATTATTGTGCACCATTTCTATCATCCAACCAGATTGGATAAACGAAGCAAGGGAGGAATGGAAGAATGACGAAGAAGTGTGGGCACTTATTCGAAAGTTACAACAAGATTCTAGTACGTCTGATACATTTAGCTGGAAAAATGATTCGTTATGGTACAAAGATCGCTTATACTTCTGTAAGAATTCCCAGCTAAAACAAAAGATTCTTATGGAATTGCACACTTCTCCCTTAGAAGGGCACTTAGGATTTTAAAAACTTACCACAGGGTTAAGAATGATTTTTTTTGGGATGGCCTTAAATCAGATATTCAAAAGTTTTTCGCTGAATGTTTGGTTTGCCAACAAAATAAAGTTGAAACAATTAAGACATCGAGTCTATTACAACCTTTATACATTCCAAGCCAACGTTGGGAGGAGGTTTCAATGGATTTTATCACAGGTTTACCCAAGTCTGAGGGAAAGAGTGTCATCATGGTGGTAGTTGACAGACTTACCAAGTATGCACACTTTTGTGGATTATCACATCCATTTAAAGCCAATACAATTTCTACTGCATTTATGGAAACAATTCAAAAGCTACATGGAAACCCAAATATTATTGTAAGTGACAGAGATCCCATTTTCACTGGAAATTTTTGGACAGAATTATTTTCTTGTCTTGGTACTCAGTTAGCTCATAGATCATCTTATCATCCTCAATTTGATGGGCAAACTGAGATAGTAAGCAAATGTTTGGAAGGATATCTTCATTGATTTGTATCTAATAAACAGACACAATGGGTCAAATGGTTGCCTCTGGCTGAATGGTGGTATAACACTTCCTTCCATACAGCAACAAAAATGACCCCATTTATGGCACTTTATGGGTATCAACCACCATCCATCACATCATATTTAAGAGAAAATTCTAAGGTTCAGGCACTGGAACATCACATCGAACATCAACAAAAAGTCCTCCAACTCTTAAAGGATAACCTCGTGTTGGCATAGAATAGAATGAAACAACAGGCAGATCAACATCGCAGTGAAAGAAGTTTTGATGTAGGTGATTGGGTATTCCTACGGCTACAACCATATAAGCAAATTTCCCTCAAGCAAGCTAAGAAGGATAATAAATTACCACCAAAGTATTATTGTCCGTACAAGGTGTTGCAAAAGATTGGTACTATGGCATACAAATCGGAGCTTCTTGCAACTTCTCGATTGCACCCAGTTTTCCATGTTTCATGTTTAAAGAAGGTTATAGGCGGCAAGCTCCCAGTTCAAACAATATTGCCAGAACTTGACGAGGAAGTAAAAATTATATTGTAACCAGAAGCAGTCACAGAAACAAGAACTCGACAGCTGCGAAATCGTTCAATTTCAGTGTATCTTATAAAGTGGAAGAACTTATCCACTGAAGATTCCACATGGGAGGATGAGAATTTTATGCAGAAGTATCCAGAACTACTCAAGTGTTGAGGACAACACTTTTTTGAAGGAGAGGGGCATGTTGGGTCCCTATAATACTAGTGATTACCCCATTACTATTGTAGTTATACCCCTTATTAATATTGTTGTGCCCCTATTGCCCCCATATTGTTATTACTGTGCCCCATAGAATTCCTCTATTGTTACTTTTGTGGCTTTATATTATTATTGTTAGGTCGGCTGGATTATATTGTGACTCCTTAGACTCCTATATATAGAAAGGATGTTTTTTCATTTGAATCATCCAAGAATTGTTCATTTATGTAATGTAAAGGAGGTTTCCCCCTTGAAGAGGCTGAATTATAAGGCGTTGATCTATCTTTTCTATCTTTTCTTGAGCTGGTTTCATAACAGACACCATTGTTAGCCAGTACATCTTAGTAGTGTCATGTTGAGTTGTGTCATGAGTTGTCTTGGCCACATCACTACTATGGGCCATACTTGTTGTAATCAAATGTAATGTAATGTGAAATTCCAAGAGACACACATATGAAGTTGAAGAGTCACATTAGTTGAAAAGTCATATGAAGTTGAATGGTCATAAGGGAAGTCCAAGAGTCACAAGGGTTAAGCAACACCCTTGGCTATATATACCCCCTCATTGTATGAGAAAAAGACTTTTCACCTTGGCTCCTCCCACATAGCCTTGAGAGTCTATAGCCTGTTCTTTAAGGAGTGAGAAGTGGATCCAATGTCCCACTACTAGAGCTAGTGATGTATGGTGTACAGATTTGTCTTAGAAATTTTTCTTAATTCAAAAGCATGTCTTAGGCCAACATGTTTTCTCACATGTTTTGTATCCATTTGTAAGAGTATTCTTTAAACATTTGTAATGCATGTTTTCTTAAACTGTATTAAGATAGTTGAACTACTTTGATTATTTTAGTACTTACATTGTTGAAGATGTGTTGTATTGTTTATCACTATTGTCTTGTCCATGTGGACTACCCCACCGAACATTAGATAGACCATTCTTGTTTTCCTTGGTTATAACGACCATCACCTCGTGTGGACTACTTTGCTAGACGATGTATGTGTTTTCCCTTGCACTTTGGTTTTAATTACTGTCACATCCACTGTGGACTATTCCGTTGGATACTAGATTGACCCTTGTTGAATTAGCATGTGTCTCTTCCTGGGTGGTACTACTACCTCTCATTGAGAGGCTCACTTTTACCCTCTCCCTTACAGTAAGAGAATCCAAACACAAGTTACATTACACACTCACTATGCATACTCACCTCGCTTTCTTGAAGTTACAAGCATAACACTCTCATGTGCTAAAAAACAAGAGCTAAGGAAAATATTTAAGATAATGGCAACTGGGCCATTGTACTAGATGAGACTCCTACACCAAATGGTGTGAGATCAAGTTAGGACTTCATACCGGGGAGATCCCCTGAATTTTGGTGGGTCTAGTACCATCAACATTTCTGGCGCTAGAAGGAGGGCCAAATGACAAGCCGAGTGCTCAAAGTCTATTTTGAATCTCTACACATCTATCATGACTTATGCTACAGTTTATCCTCCAACATGTCTTTCTTATGGAGAGGATTTTGAGGTATCAGAGGATCTCTGGAATGACTTGTCACGTAACACATATGATGGTGAAGGCAGAGCAACCTTTCTTAGACATTGAGTTTCCTTAATAGGCTTCTATGAAAGGCATGAAATCCATGAGGATTACATCGCCTTCTCATTGTTAGCATTCACACTTTGAGGGAATGCACTGATGTTGTGTGTCACATTTCTCAATGCCCTTATTCACTCTTTTGATCAGTTGATCTGAGAGTTGACATGTGCTTTCTATCATTATGACCGCAAAACACTCAATAAATGTTTTTTAGAATTACAAAAAGATCCTAATGAATCCGTTGAGCAATTTCACAAATTCTTTCCTAATGTCACATATAAGATCCCTGAAGACTAAATTGATTAGAAATTTATCGATGAAAGATTTCAGTATCACATATATGAGAATTCATATATCTTAGAATCATTCGAACCCCTCCAAACATACCTTAGTGTTAGAGCTTCCAAATCTAAGACGGACAAGGTTGCTATCACAAATGACCATCCTTCCTCTTCTCATCAAGTAGCTCTAGCTCCGCAATGCGAGGTGGGAGAAGGTGCTCGCACATCTGTTGAACTATCACATCCTCCCACCCCACGTGCTATGAACACCTGCACATATTTGGCTTGCAAGCCTGATGGTTGTCACATGAACTTGTTCTCTCAGCCTGCATATTTTGGTTCCATCCTCTAGATTGTACTATGTTTTTTTCTCCCGTTCTAGACTCCACGTCTTGTGTTCACGAGGATTAAGATGACGACAAAATTGATGTTCTGCAGGCAACTTGTGTTTTCATTCATGATGAGTGTGTGTGATCCGAATTTAAACAGGAACACAATAAATTATAGAGATAACCATAAACATAGAAATGCAGTGGAAATAATACTTCATTTCATTAATGTAAAATATTGAAATATGCTTACAAACAAAAATGGAAACAAACTAGCTAGGGTGATGGTAGCTTATTTCTGAAAGAGATGTGGTGGCTACATGCCTCTAAACTACCTTACAATGAGGCTCAAGGGACTTTTTATTATTGAACAATATGAGCAAACCCTAAACAACCAAAACCCTAACCTGAGGAGATGTAACACCAAGAGTTTATGGGCCTCGTTGGGGTGAGTTGGACAACCAACTTCCCGGTGTTGTGACTTGGTCATATTATCTTCGTTTGACGCACATGATAACCTGTTGGAAAGATCTCTATGAGGACTAAGATGAAAAAGACAATTTTAGGTAGAAAATTATTGGTGGTAGATTTCCAAAAAAAACTTCGTTTAGGGCCTCAAAACAACTCCAGAAGTTTAGGACCCAAAAAAATGCTAAAAATAGTAAAGGGTGCTACAATTAAGGAAACTGAAAAACTAAAGGAAGAAATGGTGGGGGTCCAAGTGGAATTGGTGGGTGGCCACCAATATCCACCTGGATCATTCCTCTCCCCTTAGGAAGCAATAGTCCCCATTGCATTGAGTTCGTCCATGAGATGAGGAAACTTCTGTC
The DNA here is from genome assembly GCA_031772625.1 of Pinus tabuliformis. Classification (NCBI taxonomy): domain Eukaryota; kingdom Viridiplantae; phylum Streptophyta; class Pinopsida; order Pinales; family Pinaceae; genus Pinus; species Pinus tabuliformis. The sequence continues at coordinate 1,116,028,784 of CM062809.1, forward strand.
AAACTTGGTCCCTAGTGAGCCACTTTCCCTGGTGAAGGAGTTGGCCTGCTTTGACAACTCGATATAGTTAGATATTCTGCTGGCGAGTGTGATTGATTTGTGTGTCCATGATCTAATCAGTTACAGCTTGTTCCATGCAATATGGATTTAACTCTGTGGATATGAGCTATTCTCCAATGTCGGATGTGTCTAGTAATGGTGGAAAGTATGGCTGAAGGCGGTCCACATTGAACACTGGGTGCAGTCCAAGGAATGGGGGAATGCTGAGCTCAAATAAATTGTCTCACATAGCCTTGGTAATGGTGTAAGGACCATGTTGGAGTGGTTTTAGTTTCTGATATGCTCTGGTAAGGCGTTCCTTTTGCAAATGCAACCAGACTTTGTCACCCACATGAAACTTGTGTGGCAACCGATGTTGATCATGTCATTGCTTGTACTTGGCATTTGATTTCTCCAGAATGTCATGGACCTACTAGTGAATATGTTGGATATGCTCAATGAATCTGTTTCGAATTGGACATGAGTCGAATCTGCGTGAGTAGCTGCAAATGGCATGGCCACATCAAGGGACATAGTGGCTGGAATCCCAAGCCCAACTAAAAAGGGTTGTGGCTAGTCGAGCTGTGGAGAGCCTAGTTGTAGCTGTGCTAAACATAGGGGAGTCTCTCGTCCCATGTGTGTGGATGCTTTGAGTTGTACATGCACAAAATGTGTACGATCATCTTGTTGACAACCTTTGTCTGGCCATCAGTTTGAGGATGGAATGTTGTGGACTGAGTGAATTTGGTGTCCAGCATCGACCAGAGACTGGACCAAAAGGTACTGAGGAACCTGCTGTCCCGATCTAAGATGATATATTGTGGGATCCCAAAGTGTACCCACACATGTAGAAAGAAGATTTTAGCAGTGGCTTTGGCTGTGATATTCTTCTTGCAGGCCACCATAATGGCCATCTTTGAGAACTTGCTGATGACCACAAAAACACAGTCATTTCCATGCTTAGTGGAAGGAAGGCCTGAAATGTAATCCATGGAGATAGATTCCCAAGGTCGACTAGGGGTAGGCAGCGGGGTATAGAGGCCTTACTTCTTGAAGGTCGATTTGGCAATGGCACAGGCTGTGCATGATTTGATGTACTTCTCGACATCTTGTCGAAGATTCGGCCAATAGAAATACTTCTGTAGTACTGTCACCATTTTCTCAACCCCAAAATTCCCAGCAACTCGATTGTAGTGTGCTTCCCAAATCATCTTTGCACGCTTGCTTGAAGGAACACAAAGGTGACCCAGGTGGAAGAATAGGGAATCCTGGAGGTGAAAATATGGAACATGTTGACCCTCCAAGAGTCTTTGGTATGTGTGGCCGAATTGTGGGTCGCTTTTGTAGAGAAGTGGCCAATCAAAAGTATCGTGCCCACAAGAGTTCAGCACAGTGGTTAACGCCATGATCGGTGGTGGACTAAGGCAATTTGAAACATTATTGGTGCTACCCTTCTTATACTTGATATTCAAATGGAACTGTTGTAGGTATGTGGACCACTTCTGATGGCGATCATTCTACAATTTCCCTTGGGTTTGTATGAACTGTAGGGGATGGTGGTTTGTGTGGATGACCGTTTCCTTCCCCAAAATGTAATGCTTCCATTGTCGGCAGGCCTAGACAATGGAATACATCTCTTTGTCATAAGTGTGATACTTTTGAACTGCATGTGAAAGTGTCTCACTGTGATATGCCATTGGATGCCCGTGTTGAGTAAGGACTGCCCAAATAGCATAGTCAGAGGCATCTGTCTCGACCTCAAATGGTTGTTGCAAGTTTGGTAATGTGAGCACTGGTGCTGAGCAGAGGTGATATTTCAACTCTGTGAATGCCTTCTGTTGAGATTCAGACCAAAAGAATTTTTCTTTCACTCTTCCCTTGGTGACTTGACTCAAAAGCTAAGTGATATGAGAAAATCCCAACACGAACCTACGGTAGAAGTTGGCAAGACCTAGAAAGTTACGGAGCTTTGTCAGAGTGGTTGGAGATGGCCAATCCTGAAAGACTTGGATCTTGGCTGGATCCACATGTGTGGAGCACTTGGAAGGTATGCTTTTGACAAGCAATTTAGTGGTTTTTCAAATTGTTGGCATTATGGCTAAAGTGTTGTCCTCGATGGAAACCAATTCAGGTGATAGATCACAGTACTTCATGTCAGCAGCAGAGATTGATGGTCAGCTATCAAATATATTGAAGAAAATAAGGCGTACGCAGGTACACCTTGCATAAGGTGCGTACACGCAGGTCAGTGTTACATAAAGTGCGTACATACCCGCAGTTATCCCGTTCAGGAGGTGCATACCCCCAGTGCACACATTTCAAGGCAAAGAAATTCACATGTGGGGTTTTCTTATGTTTTACTCTTGGTATGTAGCCGACAGTATTGTGTTATTATGGTGTCGGCTCGTGGTATTGATCCATGATTTAAGGAAGAGCTTTCCTATATAAAGCAAAGGAGATCATTTGGCTTGTGCATGTCTTGGTTGAATATCTTATGAGGGCTAGATCTGGTCTAGATCTAAATAAGGCGAATCTACTGATGGACCGAGATCTCTTTGGCGCATGTTCAGATCTGTAGATCTGACTTTCTGGGTTACTTCTGAAGTCTTGAAATCATCTATGCCCGAAGGTACGCAGGTACAGTGAGAGAAAAGTGCGTACATACGCAGGAACGAAGCATTTCAGGTGCGCCGGTACACAGGCACAGAAGGGTTGCAGGTGCGAGGTACGCAGGCACAGAAGGGTTTCAGGTGCGCCGGTACGCAGACACAGAAGGGTTGCAGGTGCGCCGGTACGCAGGCACAGAAGGGTTGCAGGTGCGGAGGTCCGCAGACAGTTCAATGGACTCAGAGCGAGGTACGTAGGCTAGCAGTTGAGTAGGGTGCGTACGTACGCAGGCCAGCAGTTGTGCAGGGTGCATACTGTAAGCAGGCCAGCAGTTGAGCAAGGTGAGTACTGTAAGCAGGCCAGCAGTTGAACAGGGTGCTTACGTAAGCAGGCGAGCAGTTGAGCAGGGTGCTTACTTCTCTTAAAATCCTTGTTTATCATTGTTGTGTTCTGGGTTTGGTCCTATTATTGTTGATCTGGTTACTACAGTTGACTGGGTGATTCTCTTATACTTGATGATTATTTGATGCTTATGGATCCAGTTTGAAAATTTATGAAAAGTGGTCCTTGTAAGAAAAGAAGTAGGGGGTTGTAGCTCCCTTCCAGGAGAGACTGGAAAACGAGAGAGAGAGTTGTAGCTCTCTGCAGGTTGTAGCCTGCGTACTGGTAAAAGACTGCACTAGTACAAAACCATTGTAAAAGGAGTTTCTAATTTGAAAGAAGATAGAGACATATTGCAGCAGGTGGTTTTCACCCACATTGGGTTTCCACCTTACATCTTGTGTTCTTTGGTGTGACTATCTGTTTTATTTTGTTCATGCTCATTATTTTATGGTACTGACATGCAAAAATAATTCAAAGAACAAATAAAGAAGATTTATTAAAAGAGTTAGATAATATTGATTCACCCCCCCTCTCAGTATTATTTCCAACAATTGGTATCAGAGCAGGTCCTTCAGAGAAGCTTGATCGCTTGAACGTAGATCGTTCATCATGAGCAACTACGAGAGAGAAGCATCAATCAGGCCACCGGTTTTTGATGGGACAAACTTCAATTATTGGAAGGTAAGAGTTACTGCCTATCTTCAATCTCTTGGTACAGAAGTTTGGGACATCGTAGAGACAGGCTACGCTTTTCCTTTAGCTACTCCTACAGATGCAACCGAGAAAAAGAAGTATGAAACAAATGCGAAAGCAGTCAGTACTCTATTAGGATCTATATCTCAATCATAATTCATGAAGGTAATGCACTATAAATCCGCAAAAGAGATATGGGACAAAATTGTCACGAGCTATGAAGGAGATGAACAGGTAAAGCGTGCTAAACTTCAAACTCTCAGAATTCAGTATGAGACTCTCAAAATGTATAATGATGAAAGTGTGGCTAACTATTTTCTTCGGGTAGATGAGGTTGTTAACTGTATGAAAAATTTCGGTAAAGAAATAAAAGAGGCTATTGTGGTTGAAAAAGTTCTAAGATCATTGTCCCCCAAGTTTGAATCTAAAGTATCTGCAATAGAAGAAAAGGAAAATCTACGAATTCTTACTATGTCTCAGCTACATGGAATTCTAACTGCTTATGAAATGAGAAAGGGAGGTCCATCAGATAGAAGAGAAGCTGCTTTCAAGGCATCAGGCAAAGGAGATTATTATGAAGCGAGCCACGTCCCAGAAGGAGAGGAAGAAGAATCAAATTTTGTCAGAAATATTCAAAGGGGTTCTGGAAGGTTCAGAGGTAAGTTACCTTTTAAATGCTTTGCTTGTGGAAGAGTAGGTCATTATGCTGCAAAATGTCCTTATAAGGATAAAGGAAAGGAACCTGCTAGATGGAACAAGAAATAGAATGCAAATAAGAAAAGCTATTACACTCATGAAGATAGTGATGGTCTATCAAACAATGATGAAGATGAACAAGGTAATGAATATAAGTTGTTAATGGCATTTGAAGATGATGATTATATGGATGCTATAGATGTGGATAACCTTTACGATGAAATTACTAGACTCAAGAGATGTATAGAAGAAAAGAACATGATCATTGATACTCTACAATTTCAAATTGATGAAAAGGAAAAACATCTTGAAAAATTAGAAGGTGAAATTGTTGGTCTTAGAAAAGAGATTGAGAAAACAAAAGCTATTAATCTCAAGTTTGTCAAAGGGTCTGAAACTTTGGATGAGATTATCAATGTGCAGCTTTCTCCACTAAACAAGACAGGTCTGGGCTATAATGGAGAAACTTCTCGAGCATCCACCTCAAAAAGTTATCTTGATGCAGCAAGAAGAAATGAGCAAAAGCACAATGAAGATCATCAGGTAAAGCAGGGATGAATTACAAACAGAAACTATCAGGGGCAATCCATCTTAAGGGAGAACAAAAGCTAGAACCAGCCACAGGTAAAATCTTCTCAATTTGGTTCAAGAATAGATGACAATAGAAATTACAATCAATTGGCTGGTAGATTCGATAACCGCAGAAGTTTCTTCAATGGACAATGCTTTTCTTGCCATAATTTTGGTCACAAAGCAGCTCAATGTGTTGCATATAAAACGATCATGATTAGGGAAGCTCAAAAACAAAGAAGTATGACGGGGATTACAAAAAGGACCTATAACAACTTTTCGGTTCTTGAAAATGAAGTTGAATGTTCTATTTGAAATAACTTTGGTCATGAAGACTCTGAATGCAGGAGCAGGTTTCAGCAGAAAAAGGAACAAGCCTCAAGCACCAAAACATGGAGAATAAAGGAACCTCAAACAGAAAGATGTGGGATAGCATTTTATGCAGAGGGACAGGAAAATTTATGGTACATTAACAGTGGATGTTCGAAGCATATGACAGGTGATAAAGAAAAACTTGAGTCTTATTCTACTCTAGAAAAGGGAAAGAAAGTCTCTTTTGGAAATGATACTCCTGCAACTATAAAAGGAAAAGGCATTGCTCAGTTAAAAGAAAAGGTCAAGGCTTGAAATGTTTTGTATGTTGATGGATTGAAGCATAATCTTCTAAGTGTCAGCCAGATGTGTGATCAAAGAACCGAGGTTATATTGAGATCAAATGGATGTCTTGTTCGTGATCTTGATACAGGTAAAACAGTGATCAAAGGTAAAAGAAATCCAAATAATCTGTACATATTTGAAGAAGGACAACAACAATGCTATCTGAGCAAGGATGATGAGCACTGGTTATGGCATCGGAGGTTGGGACATCTAAGCTTTTCACAAATAAGGAAAGCATGCAAATATCAGGCAATTCACGATCTTCCAGATATCAAAATTCCTGACAACACCATATGCAAATCCTGTCAGTTTGGAAAACAAACCAGAACTAACTTTCCAGAGAAAGAAGGATCAGCTAGCATGCCTCTTGAGCTAGTACATACAGATACATGCGGTCCTTTCAGGAAAAGAACACCTCGAGGAGAAGAATACTTGATATTATTCATTGATGATTTCTCCAGGTTTGTCTGGTTAGGACTTATGAAGCACAAAGATGAAGCATTCGAAAAATTCAAATCCTTCAAAGCCTTGGTTGAAAATGAATCAGGTCACAAAATTAAGTGCCTCAGATCCGACAGAGGTGGGGAATTTACTTCAAATGAATTTTTCGATTTTTGTGAAGAACATGGGATAAAAAGAGAATTCTCTACAGCAAGAACTCCTCAGCAAAATGGAGTTGTGGAAAGAATGAACAGAATAGTCCAACAAATGGCTCATGCTATGCTTGATGAGTCAGGAACTCCCGCAACTTTCTGGGGTGAAGCTGCACATGCTGCAGTTGTTATTCTCAATAAAACAAATGTTCGGGTGAATAGCACTCAAACTCCTCATGAGCTCTGGAGTGGTAGGACTCCTTCAGTAAAGCATTTCAAAATATTTGGGAGCAAATGCTATATCAAGAATACTGATGAGCAGCTTGGCAAACTTGAACCTAGAGCAGATGAAGGCATTCTTCTTGGATACTCTCCACATAGCAAAGCATACAAATGATACAATAAAAGACTTGGCGAAATTGTTGACAGCATTGATGTAGTGGTTGATGAGAGGGGATACATTCCTAGGAAAATACATCATGAAGACATCGAAGAAGATGAAGGCTACCCCCAACGACAGAATGATGAAGAAGAAGAACCTCAAGAAGAACCTGAGGAGCAAACAAGAATAGAAGAAAAGACTCCATCCAGATATGTTCAGAAGAACCATCCAGAATCTTAGATTATGGGGCAGAAAGAAGCAGGTGTACAAACAAGAAGAACAGTTGCAGAAGCTTCAAGCTATTTGGCATTACTCTCCTCTACTGAACCACAAAATGTGAAAGAGGCATGCAAAGATGAATGTTGGGTGAAAGCAATGGATGAAGAACTTGAGCAGATCGAAAAGAACAACACTTGGGAGCTGGTTCCTAGACCAAAAGATAAGAATGTTATCGGGACAAAATGGGTCTTCAAAAACAAATTGAATGAAAATGGAGACTTGTTTGTAAAGGGTATGCACAGCAAGAAGGAATAGACTTTGAAGAAACCTTTGCTCCTGTTGCAAGACTTGAGGCCATCCGAATGTTCCTTGCTCTCTCAAGTTTTCAAAACTTCAAAGTATTTCAAATGGACGTGAAATCAGCCTTTCTGAATGGAGACTTGGAAGAAGAAGTGTACATTGAACAGCCAGATGGGTTCATTCTTGGAAATGATCCAAATCTTGTATGCAGATTGAAAAAGGCTCTCTATGGTCTCAAACAAGCTCCAAGGGCTTGGTACTACCGTTTGGACAAATATCTTCATCAACAAGGCTTTTCAAAAGGATTAGCAGATAGCAATCTTTATATAAAAGTTGAAAATGATAAATTGCTAATACTTGTTGTATATGTAGATGAAATTATTTTTGGGAGCAATGAAGAAGCTATGAGTCAAAACTTTGCCTCGGTCATGCAGAAAGAATTTGAAATGTCCTTGCTAGGAGAACTGACATATTTCCTTGGTTTGCAAATCCAACAAAAAGAAGGAGGAATCTTTTTATCTCAAACCAAGTATCTCAAACAGATTTTGAAGAAATATGGTACGGAAGATGCAAAACCAGTATGTACACCCATGGTCACAGGATGTAGCCTCAGTGCAAATGATGAATCTGCAACAGTACATCAACCAACCTACAGATCTATGATTGGAAGTTTACTTTATTTGACAGGTACCCGACCGGACATCATGCATGCAGTTGGAATAGTTGGAAGATTTCAGGCAAATCTGAAGGAGACTCATCTTCAGGCAGTGAAGAGAATTTTCAAATATCTTCAAGGGACTCAAAATTATGGCTTATGGTATCCTAGAGAGACAGATCTTACACTTCATGCTTATACAGATGCAGATTGGGCCGGAAGCATGGATGACAGGAAAAGCACAAGTGGTGGTGCGTTCTTTATGGGTTCCAGACTGGTATCTTGGTTCAGCAAGAAACAGAGTTCGATTGCCTTGTCTACAGCTGAAGCGGAATATGTTGCTGCTACATCTTGTTGCACCCAACTCCTCTGGATGATGCAGACTTTGCAGGATTTTCAAATCACTTGTACACCACCAATCCCCATCTTATATGATAACACAAGTGCAATCAGCATCTCAAAGAATCCTGTTATGCATTCAAAAACCAAGCACATACCAATCAAGTATCATTTTCTCCGGGAACAAGTGCTTGAACAGAAGGTCAAGTTGGAGTATGTTCCTTCTAAGGAACAAGTTGCTGATATTCTCACCAAACCATTGCCCAGGGACACTTTTGAATACCTCAGGCAAAAGCTGGGGGTTGTTGATGCATCATCTTATTACTGAACCTCTTCTGATTGATGGTACAGGTTCAGGGGGAGCATATATATGGAGGATGTGCAGAAGGAGATCTTGGAAGTAGCTGCAATATGTCTCTATCTCTTTCATGGTGGATTATGGTTCTTCATTGCAGATCTGGTTCATATTCAGGGGAAGCATAACCCTTTGCCCTTGATGTCAAAGGGGGAGAATGAAGCTGAAGTTTTGAGGCTGCCATCAAGTCCAAAGGGGGAGATTGTTGGCATTATGGCTAAAGTGTTGTCCTTGATGGCAACCCATTCAGGTGATAGATCACAATACTTCAAGTCAGCAGCAGAGATTGATGGTCAGCTATCAAATATATTGAAGAAAATAAGGGGTACGCTAGTACACCTTGCATAAGGTGCGTACACGCAGGTCAGTGTTACATAAAGTGCGTACATACCTGCAGTTATCTCGTTCAGGAGGTGCGTACCCCTAGTACACACATTTCAAGGCAAAGAAATTCACATGTGGGGTTTTCTTATGTTTTACTCTTGGTATTTAGCCAACGGTATTGTGTTATTATGGTGTCGGCTCGTGGTATTGATCCATGATTTAAGGAAGAGCTTTCCTATATAAAGCAAAGGAGATCATTTGGCTTGTGCATGTCTTGGTTGAATATCTTATGAGGGCTAGATCTGGTCTAGATCTAAATAAGGCGAATCTACTGATGGACCGAGATATATTCGGCGCATGTTCAGATCTGTAGATCTGACTGTCTGGGTTACTTCCGAAGTCTTGAAATCATCTATGCCCGAAGGTACACAGGTACAGTGAGAGAAAAGTGCATACATACGCAGGAACGAAGCATTTCAGGTGCGCCGGTACGCAGGCACAGAAGGGTTGCAGGTGTGAGGTACGCAGGCACAGAATGGTTTCAGGTGCGCCGATACGCAGGCACAAAAGGGTTGCAGGTGCGCCGATACGCAGGCACAGAAGGGTTGCAGGTGCGGAGGTCCGCAGGCAGTTCAATGGACTCAGAGCGAGGTACGCAGGCTAGCAGTTGAGCAGGGTGCGTACGTACGTAGGCCAGCAGTTGTGCAGGGTGCGTACTGTAAGCAGGCCAACAGTTGAGCAGGGTGAGTACTGTAAGCAGGCCAACAGTTGAGCAGGGTCCTTACGTAAGCAAGCAAGCAGTTGAGCAGGGTGCTTACTTCTCTTAAAATCCTTGTTTATCATTGTTGTGTTCTGGGTTTGGTCCTATTATTGTTGATCTGGTTACTACAGTTGACTGGGTGATTCTCTTATACTTGATGATTATTTGATGCTTATGGATCCAGTTTGAAAATTTATGAAAAGTGGTCCTGTTGATGCCCCGAAATTCGTTGCAACAACATCGGGGAAACCACCCGGTCCGGAACTTAGTGCAGCTCCTTTTCCGTTTGGAATAGCGGCTCCGACTGGGGATAATGGGACCAGTTTCCCAAAGATTATAAGTAAACGGGATGAATGAATGATTTACGATATAAGGTGATAATAAATAAATAACTAAACTACAAGAGAAATATAATAACTATAAGCTAATCCCGGGACTTATCGATTCGTATAATGCAGCGTTTGATAATCTATGCTTAATGACAGGCATATAGATGACACTAACAATAAGCATAAATGTTTAAATTATTTAAGATTGCTCTGCATAATTAGTTATGCAGAGCGATAATAGCGAATTACTGCACTCAGTCATTTATATTATTGATACACGCATGAGTAAGAGAGATAACAAATCACAAAACATTCAATAGTGATATGAAATGCAGACTTGCTGTTATATTGCATACATGTATTCAACAATAGAAAAAGTAATAACACAGCAATTCATATAATAGAAAAGAGAACAGATACAGATAATAGTACCATGTAAGCTGTTTGATCAATCCAGTATATTAATTACTATGTCGCGGTCCTTCCTTCAAACCAGAAAGCATTCCAAGCAAACGACAGTAGTGCACAATTTACTTAAAACAGCCTTCTAAGCAAAATTAAGAACCAATGGTCGAGTTTCAAAAAAGAATATAGACTGAAGCACAATAGTGCAAACTTCAGTCTTTAAGTCTTTTACAAAATTTTACGACCCTTTCCAAAACAATGAAAGGATCTATAAATACTATGCTAATCTAAAATATCTAAATATCTAAAACTGAAAAACTACTAAATCGGCATTAACAGACATCATCTTGAATTCTGGTGATTTGGCAGTCGGCGGCGATGCTTCATTCAGAGGTCTCTTTGCCTTTACTCCTTCGCTGACATATCGCCAGCATTGGCTCTACTTCTGGTGGAGTATTGAGGCGTGAAGTTAGCTGTGCATCATATGTGGCATCTTGAATGTCGGCAATCAGGTATCGGAGAGCATCTGTTAGACAGTTAAGAGCCAACCTTTGAGAATGTGGTTTAATCAGAAAAAGCTAGTATGCATCGGCGGTCAAGGTATTTACTCCGGCGATTAACCGCCCTTGTTTCTCCAGATCAGGGTAATTCTTGTGCTCCAGCATGTGTGTTGTTGTTATGTTTACAGGTGTGCATTGAGAAATCATGTTTGCCAGATACAATGTATCATTGACTAGATTGATCATGTTGCTGGCAATCATTTTGCATCTTGAGGCTGCTCTTTCTGCTTTCATCACCTGTGTGTTCCATTCCATGAAGAGTATGTCCTTGTATGTTACATGGATTCAGGACAAGTTTGCTGCTTTCCCTTCTGGAGTGTCTTGCCATTCAATATATTATGTTATATCATCTTCAGCTTGATCTAGCTTGTTCCTGGCTTTCTCTATTTGTTCACACACTGCTGTAGATGTTTCACACAGTGATTCAGCGTCAACAAGTTGTTGGCACAAGATCCTGATTTGAGATATCAATGCGCTGTTTATTCGAGTTGCCTCTGCTCTGAAATCATCAATACTCTGGGCGCCCTTGATGCCTTCAAGCTGAGCTGATAGCTGAATTATTTGCTTGTCTTTAGCTTTTATCATCAGCTCATTCGATGCTTTTAACTGGGATAATGCCTCTGACAATTCTTTTGCCTTCTGAATGTCACTTTGGTCTATCCTCAGTTTTTAGATTTGCTGGGTTAACAAATTATTTTCTTGCTGTTGGGCCAGCAATTGTTCCTCTACCTGCGCTGCCTTATTTCTTGCCTCAATCACTTCTGCCTGCAATGCATATATCTCATGCTCTTTAGTCTTCAAAAGAAGACTTACTTCTGAGGCTTTGTCAATAGTTGCCGCTGAATAAGCTCCCGCAAATTGCGATAGCTTTGTCAGATCTTCAGAGGGATCTAATTCTCCCTTCCAGACCACATTACCCGTGACTGTTTGCTCAGGTGAAATAGAAGGTTGATCAAGCCTTCGTCTTTTCCTAGAGCGCCTTACAACGACTCTATGCTTTGGGCTGTAGAAAATGTCTAGGGGAGGAATTTCCTCCACCTGAAGATCAATTTGATCGGATGGGTCTTGAGTGATTACCTCAACATTCTGTACCATGGGTGGGCTGCTGGTTCCTTCTAGAACCGGAGAAGAAGTAGTATGAGGAGCATTATTTGTTTTAGAGGCGTCTGAGTCTTTGGAGGCTTCCTTACCACTTATAATGGAATCGAATTGGTTCCATTCTTTAATCAATTCAGGATCAATAGAGATTTGCTCACTTTGTTCTGTGTGGGCTTTACTCTGTTCTTTCTCTCTTTCAATCCTCTGCTGTTCCTCGAATGCCTTCCGTTGTTGCTCCTCTTGTGCACTTTGCTGTTGTTCCTCCAATTCCCTTTTCTGCCTATCTTCCAGTTCTTTCTTTGCTTTCTCTTCTTCTTCTCTTTTCCTCTGTTCTTCTAACTCCTTTTGTTTTCGTTGCTCTTGATCCTTTTGTGCCTTTTGCTGCCTTTCTATCTGCTCCCTTTTATGCTTCTCTGCTTGCAGCTTATTTTGCCTTTCCTCCTGTTGTTTATCATACTCTTTAGTTGTAACAGGAGATAGGTGTATTTGCTGCTGACCAGACTCGCTTGAGGAGGATGTTGGGGTTGTAGATAATAAATCTAGAGGCAAAGTTTGCAACCTTTGCTTTCTAAGTTTATTAAATTCAGTTAACTCCACATCTTCATATCTCAATGTAGCAAGTTGTCTGACTTGGCTTATTGAATCAGCACTCACGAACAGGTCATCAAACTGATCCTCCTGATGGACAACCTTTGACAGTTTGGCCTGTTCCAAGGCAATGAAAGCAGTCTTTTTTGGATCATAGAGTCTATTTGGAATAGAAGCCAGGTATATCATTTGGAGTTTTGCTGCTTCCTTCTCTGCATGCTTGTAATTCAGCAGCGTATAAACTCCAATTCTTAAAGGAAAAGAGGGCCATCCTCTCTTTTTCTCCTCTTTGAGAGTTTGTGTGACACCCTCAGACATAATCTGGTAGGAGATTTCCCGGGCTAACAATTTATCTGGGACGTACAGGGGGAGGACATGTGGCCTAGCCTTGCTTCCAGAAACTCTAATATAGGTAAAATGTTCTTCGCCGAACCAATGGGCTACGGCTGGTAGGTCAAAAGAAGCTTCATAGGAAATTCTTGGGATAGGTCTGTCAAAAATAGAATAGTGAACGGGCACCATGAAACCATTGCAAATTTGATACAAATGGTCTTTGTGAGAGGGTTTCCACAATTTACGATGGTACAAGTGAATGGGTGTTGGGTCATGGGTGGTCCACCTCCAACCAAGGACAGGAAACTCAGAATTGAAACACAGGGTATCCGTAATGTAGGCAGAGTAATAGAAGGGTGGGATTTTCCTCTCGGTGACTCTGGTTTTAGCCCTAAACTCACGAATAGCTATGACCAATTTATCAGACAGAATAGTGGCCCAATCCATGATTATACTATTGACGGCCGCTTCCATTAAAGGGACCATATCAATATGGATATTTGCAGAGTCATGTAATCCCCACAATCTACACATCATAATTCCAGCATAGCAATAAGGTGAAGCCAAAGAAGCATTGGAGTACTTACCCGACATATCATGCTTGTGTCTAGCTGGATTCTGCCTCCAATCTCGGAGAGGTTCGGATGGTGATTCATTCTCTTTCGCGAACTTCTCGACAAAGGCTCTGTTATAGACTAGCTCAGGTTCAGGCAAATGATACATTCGTCTCAAGTCATCAGGCTTGAAGGAACCGAAAATCCTTCCATCCTTTGTATGAAAGGTTCTATCAGTGAGGGTAATTTCCTCAATTGCCCAGCGTACCACATCAGTATAAGGCAGGACTTGTTCTCTGGCTGCTATTCTGTGCAGAAAGGAGTCGGCCAAATCTTTGCGAGTTGCCTCGGACTTCCTTAATTCATCCACACTAGCCTCGGTTACTGTCTTTTCTGGTTGCTCTGCCTCTAGCAAATTGTATGTACCTTGCCATGTAGTGCTAGGAAGACTAGTGCATGTAGTATCTGAGATTAAGCCTTTCTTTGAAACTATAGCAGCTTGGCCTGAGACAGGTGTCGCAGTAGAACCTGCCACCTTCTTGAATTTCTTTCCCATCATATTCAGACTTCTCTCGACGGTTGAATTCTACACAAATGCAAGAGAAATCGTAACAAAGAAATAACAATGACGATCCATAACGGGATAGATATATCACTTGAAGCGAGGTGAGATTAATTCTAAAAGTGGCTGCGGATCTAATGATTTGAGAAGGCACCGCAGATGCAATGATGGTGATTTTACAGCCTGCAGCTCCATAAATGACCATTACTTAAGTTATTAAATCGAATGACCCCTGCACATGACGTGCATGATGTAATGGCTGGGGCGGATGGCTTTCACACCCCCCACCCAAGTTCGAATCCTGCGAGGTTGTAAAATTGTGGAAAATGAGTGGGTCCTACCGAAGCTTACAAAAAAAAAAAATCGAATGACCCCTTAAAGCGTGCAACAGATTTTTTCAAAGGTCTAATCGTAATTGTTCGTTAATTCGAAGGGGCAAAGCTTTAAATACGCATGCATTACCTTATCCCTTTATTTAACGGCATTTTTGAAATCTGTGCTTTTGTCAAATCAGATTTAAATATAACTTTAAAGCTTTGAAATAATCACCTTTTAGGAACTCTGGTCATCATTTAAGCGTCATCGCATCGCATCGGGGGTGTGAGTGACATTATCATTTGGGAGAGATCTTGGCGAATGCCGATTGCGGCATTGTATCATATTAGCGTGCGAACATAATCCCTAAATGCATATCAATTGATTTACCGACTACCGATAGCGATATCACATCGCATCGGGAAAAGATCTGAACGTCTTATGAAGATGAATGGGATTCTGCCGACTACCGATAGCGATATCGCGTCGGGTCGAAGCTTAAAACACTTTTCATAAGAAGCAGCGCCGATAGTTGATCACCGATATCGTGTCGCATCGGGGAAAAGACATGTGCTTTTTCTGTGTGTGCATTGGCTATCGCCGATGGTCGATAGCGATATCGCATCGGAAAGAACCAAGGTAGCAAACGATTTGGCGATTGCTTTTTCGGATTTAACCAAAAATTGCTTATTATTTGTTCAAAAAGGCTTTTATTCACAAATTCATTTGATTATCATACCTTTTTAGAACAAATTCGTTAATGCCAATTAAAATTTTAAAAAGGGACCCATTTCATATGTTAATTGTTTGTGATATAGTGTTATGAAATGGGGGGTTGTTGTAGGGCACAACAATTGGCGATTCGCTGGTAGAACCAGTTATCTCTGGACTAATAAATATACTTATACCTTTTCAAATAGAATCTTTATAAAGGAAAGGAAATTTCTAATATAACTAGATGTCTATTGATTCTAAATAAAACAGGCTTCTTCATTTGACTTCCTCTTTTTATAAAGAAAATAAATGCACTTTAAGTTTTAAAACAAGTCTTTATTGGTTCATAAAGGTAAAATAGAAAACTTTTCCATATCAGCTTTTTAAAATAAACTCCTCTGTCACAGGTAGAGCCTCTGCTGCCAGCAAACGTTCATAGTCTCGGCAGGGTTACCTTTTAACCATGTTGTTGTCCATTGTTCCATTCACTTAAGAGTGTGACTAAACAGAATGAATTCAAAAGATATTTTTCGCATTTTTTGAATTTCACTTTCTTCTTTGCTTAAGATAAAAGCCATTGTCCTGGTTTGGTGGCTAGATAACGACAATGCCACTCACGGGTAGTAATCAAACTGAACAAGCTGGCTCGTGATGAGACCCCTTGTCTTGAAATTTCAAGCCATTACCCTGTTTGGTATGCAGTTTTGGTAATGTCAGTTAAATTATTTTCCTATGAACATGGTAAGCAGGCTTGTAATAAGACCTCTTATCTTTAATCTTTTATATTTTAGAATTACACTCTGAGTAATCATAAACTTTTAGTGAATGGGATGAACAACTATCTTCTTAAGAGTAAATGGATGACAGGTTTAAGAGTTAAAGATGCTGAAGATGAATTAGCTCCTATTTTAATATGGATAACCTTTGGAGACTAATTTTGAAAACCCAAGATGACTCATAGAACTTCGTTCAGAGTGAAGTTTACAAACGTTAGACTGTGATGTTTAGAATAAAAAGATACCTAATTTCCTAGAAATGATCTCTCTTGGTTTAAGACGCTATTATCCAAAAGTAAATACTAATAGTGTCGTGGCGAGACAACTTTTAATTACAGCGAAAGGTCAATGGAAGATGCCCCACATCCTTATTTCTACAAATCCTACAAACTATATAAAAACTATCAAACTACAAAGAGAAGGGGTTACCTCCTCAATTAAAGAATTTCTTCAAGATCAGACCATTGACAGGGAGAGAATCCCTCACCCCTGATAGATTTTGCAGTATAAAAGTGGAATGGCCTACTTTTTCACAGATCTGAAATGGTCCGAGCCACAGTTTCTGAAACTTGGAGTGTTTACCTTTGTCTTCATGGGCTTTGTCCCATTTCAGGACTAGATCTCCGACTTGGAATTGTTTAGGACTAGAAGAGGCTAGATCAAAAGCTGCTTTAATGACTTGCTGATGTTTTGCGTGTGTAACCTTGGCTTTTTCCCTTTCTTCTTCAAGTTTGAGAATTTGATCATATCTAAACTGGATAGAGGAAGAAAGAGTTTCGTCAATAAATTGCACTAGGGCTAGAGATGGAAGAAGAAGGTTGGTTGGTACGATTGCTTCTTTTCCGTAGACAAGATTAAACGGAGAGGTCCCTATGGAAGCTTTCTGTGTTATCCTATCCACCCATAATGCAAATACCAAGGATTTATGCCAGTTCTTATGATTCTCTTCGATTGTTCGCTTAATGATTTTGATTAGATTTTTATTAGTTGATTCTGCTAGGCCATTACCCTGAGGATAGTAATTAGCAGAATACTTTAATTTAAATCCTCTTTTGATAGCGAAATCAATCATTGCATTTCCTGAGAAGTAAGAAGCATTATCAAAGACAAGAGCGTTTGGAACACCAAACCTGGTAATGATGAACTGATCTATAAATTCAATGATCGCCTCAGAGTTTGTTGTCTTTAACGGAACTGCTTCTACCCACTTTGTAAAGTAATCAGTTGCTGTAAGGATATATTTGTGCTGCTTGGAAGAAGATGGATTAATTTCTCCAATGATGTCCAATCCCCATTGTTCAAAAGGCTGTTCAATGTTGATTGGTTGTAAAGGGAAAGCTGGTTTTTGTTGTCTTCCACTGGCAGTTTGGCATTTAAGACATTTCCTTACATATTCATGAGCGTCCTTAAACAAAGTAGGCCAATAGTATCCAGCATGAATGACTTTATGAGCTGTTGTATCAGCTCCGAAATGTCCTCCTGCTGGTCCGTCATGTAGCTCCTGCAAAACCTTTTGAGCCTCAGGTTTCTCAAGGCATCTTAATAGGACAGAATCATAGTTTCTTCTGAAGAGCACATCATCAATAATGGAAAAACTCTTGGCTTTCAATCTAATGGCCCTTTTGTTCTTGTAGGACAAATTGGTAGGTGCATAACCATTCTTTAAATAAAATATCAGATCTGCATATTGAGATTCGGAATCGGGAATACTTAGCTGATTAACTTCTTGGGTTTGCTCTGTATCACTTGATTCCGGAATGTTTGATGCTCCTGCTAATATCCTGCAAAAACCTTGACCTTTAACAAAATTTGCTGGCTTTATTTCTAGATCATATTCTTGGAGAGCTGCGACCCAATTTTCCCTCTTTTCACCCAATTCCTTTTGGATTAATAGTTGCCTAATTGCTGAGAAAGGAACTATCACTTTAGTATGGGTTTTTAAAAGAAAGGGTCGATAATGTTTGACTGCTTTAAAGACAGCAAAAGCTTGTTTCTCAATATCGGAATAGTTCAATTCGGCGCCTTGAAAGTTTGAACTGAAGAACGAGATGGGCGCTTCCAAATTGTCATCATTCAACTGGGTGAGCACTGCCGCGTAAGATAAGTCGGATGCAATGGTATATAATGTAAAATGATTAGAAAGATTTGGAGTATTTAGAGCTGGGACATTGATTATTGATTGCTTAATGTCATTAAAAGCTTGCTTTTCTTCTGATCCCCATCTGAAGGTTGAATTCTTTTTAATCATCGTTTGTAGTGGTAGTACAATCTGTGAAAAATCTGGAACAAATCGTTTAACGAAATTAATCTGTCCTAGAAACGACTGCATCGATTTTTTGTTGTGTGGAAAAGGAATTTCAGAAATTTCCTTAATTCGATCAGGATCTACATAAATGCCATCCTTAGATACAATAAACCCTAAAAGCTTACCCTGGTTAAGAGCAAAGAAAGACTTTTTTGGGTTAAGAGAGATACCATGTGTTTTGCATCGTTGAAAAATCTGATTTAAATCATGCAAGTGATTATATCTCTTCTTAGAATATACAGTAATATCATCGAGGTAGACGACTACTGTTTGATTAATTAACCCTCTAAAGGCTGTATCCATAGCTCTTTGGAATGTTGCTCCTGCATTTATGAGTCCAAAAGGCATCTTTTGATATGCATAAGTCCCCCATTTTGTTCTGAATGTGGTTTTTAGTTGGTCATCAGGATGAACCAGCACTTGATTATATCCTGAGAAACCATCGAGAAAGGACATCAATTCAGATCCTGCTACCGATTGGAGGATTTGCTCCATGGTAGGCAGTGGGAAATTATCTTTTAAGCTTGCCTTATTCAAGTTTCTGAAATCAATACAGATTCGGATGTCGCCGTTTTTCTTCCTAACTGGTACCATATTAGAGACCCAGTTTGAGTGTCGGACAGGGAAGATAATCTTAGCTTTTAAAAGCTTATTAAGTTCTGACTTTATCTGGCTCTCCAAATTCGGGTGTATTTTTCTTAACTTCTGCTGGATTGGCTTTTGATTGGGAAGCATAGGAATAGTATGTTGTATGATAGATGTATCATATGTCTTGAGGTCGTCATACTTCCAAGCAAAAACTTGTTTGTTTTTCCTTAAGAGTTTGATGAATGCTTCCTTTTCTTCGATAGAAAGTCCTAATCCTAAGTTGATATTTTGAGGAGCTTGATCTGTTCCCAAATTAATCAATTCAAACCTAAGAGTAGAGCTTTGGAGTTTTGCATTAATTACAGGTTTGAACCTGTCTTTAATGTCATAAAGGTCTTCGAGCTTTACTACGGGCTTAGGAATCGCGTTATCTTGAGATGTTTCTTTCATTTGAGAATCATGCTCATCTTCTTCAATGATTTGATTGTCATAAGACTTTTCAGAGGTTAAGAATTGCAAGATGTCCTCGTCATGGTTGAAAACCCTGCAGTTGGTGATATTATCAGGAACTGAAGGCCTAAAAATTAATTCTATAGAAAATCTATCAAGACTATAGTCTTCGGAAGGGAGAAGTTTGGAAGCTACGTTGGCTAGTAAATCGGCTGCTGAGTTCTGTGATCTAGGAATTAAAGAAATGTTGAATGCTGAGAAATACGAAGTAAGATCTTGCACTAGCGATTGCTAATGCTTAAGGTGACTTGAAAGGCAATGAATTGCATTCCTTACCTGCTTAACAATGATCTCACTATCGCCGAATACTTTAATATATTAGATTTTAAGGTCAATTGCCTTATATAATCCCTGCACTAGAGCTTCGTATTCGGCCGTGTTATTGGTGCATTCAAATTCTAATCTACAGGAAAGCATCGTCTTTTCGCCTTGCGGACTAACCAAAATGCAACCTGCTCCTGAGCCCTTGCTGGACTTAGAGCCATCAAAATACAAAGACCAAAATAAAGGAGAATCAACAAAAATATTTACATCCTTTTGATTTTCATTGAAGCATTTGGATAAATTGGTTTGTGAAAAATTTTCTACCTGAGATGTACAATGGTTAACTGAAAAAGGGGAAGATTGGGCAACAAAGTTGCCAAAGAATGATTCTGAGGAATAATTTCCCAAAATGTTGTTGTTGAAGGCCACAGGCTGGTTTTCTTGTTCGAAATCGGTTACTGTGTGGGTCATGTGTTTCTCACGGTCGATCCTTATTTGATTTGGCTTACCCTTGTAGGGGAGCCACATATGTGACCAATTCGTTGAAATGTATCCATGCAGTTTTTCAGACCAATCTCTGCTCAAAATTAAGCCATAGAATTCAGGTATGTCAGCTATCAAAATATCTATTCTCTGTACTATTCTGGGATCAGCAGACAACCTGATAGTCACGGAGTTAATTTCTCCTATAACATGTACTTTGGTTCTGTCTAACTGTACAATGTGAATAGCGGACTTCTGGGGTTCTATGTTCAGTTTAGAACAAACTGAAGCTGGCATAATATTAGATGAAGCCCCTGAATCAATTAAACAGTTATGCAGATTTCGATTATAGATTTCATAGGTGAGCAAGAAAGGTGGGGTATGAGAGTTGGATCTATCTCCGATCAGAACCGAATCGGTAGCTTCGACCATATCTGGAGGGGTTGTCCTGAATCATTAGCAGCTTTTGAACTGGGAAGAGGAGAAGAGGGAACAGCATTAAATTCTCTTAGGAGTAATTTCTGCTGATGTTTTAACTTACTTAGTTCAAACATGGTTATGTTTGCCTTAGTCTTTTTCATATCATCAACAATATTATACTCCATGGAGTCAGATACCACTAGTGTCTTAGATGTCGAAGGAGAATTAGAAATTGGATACTGGTTTTGAGGGGCTGCTACCGGAGACTTTTTTGGAAGAACTTTTTCTTTTGGTGTGGCAGCACCTGCACTCCTCTTTTTTGTAGTTGTTTGAGTAGGTTCAGAGGCAATTTTACTTCTTGTAGTAACAGGAAATGCTTCTTCTTGATTCTCAGTGTCAGAGTTTGGGAGTATAAAATCCCACATGCCGTGGCATTCAACTACTTCTTCTTCATCATCTGTTTGAGAAGTTGTTTCCTCTTCCTCTTCATCCTGTTCTGAGTCTGCATTAGATATAACATTGGGTGGCTTTGTTTCAGTTTTCTTGAAAGTTCTAAATGGTCTTTTGTTTGAAGTTTCAGCCACCTGTTTTTTAATCTCAACCATTTCATTAGACAATGTTTTGAGGACTTTTTGTAAACCTTCCATGTCGTATGGGTCCTTTGGGGTCTTTTTCTTAGAATCTTCTTTAAATGAAACTTTTTTGGATTTTCTATCCTCCAAGGCTGCTTTCTTCTCTAGAGCATTAATACGCTTTTCAACGGCAAGTGCTTCCTTCATATTTTCAGCTAAGGTAGGTTTGCCAGCCCTGTCAACAAAAATAGCTATGTTGGAAGGGAGGGCAGTAATGTACCATTCGCTCCTAATCTGTTCACTTGGTTTTGAAGCGGTAGGGATTTTATTTAGGAGTTTATTGAATCGAGCATTAAACTCCTTTATTGGTTCCCTATGCTCTGTTCTCAAATTGGAGAGGTCATTTATTAAAGTGGCTAGAGACCTGTCATCTCCATATTTGGTAAGGAATTGCTCTTGGCATGTGGTCCAGCTGGTAATAGAACCAGAAGGTAAGGAGAAGTACCAGGATCCTGCCGATCCTTGCAGGGTATAAGGGAAAAGCCTGACAACAACATCTTGTTCTGTCACTCCTTTTAAATTAACTGCTAACATGAAATTTTTAATATGTTCTTCAGCTTATGTTCCGTTATCTGGATTAAATTTAGGCAACCATTTTTCGGGAGCATCAGGTAGATCATGCAATGGTGCGGGCATATTGACTGCACCTGGCGTAGTCCATGGATCTGCCATTATGCTGGCGATAATAGTTGTTACTACTGTTGGGATTCCAGATGACTGAGGAGAAGAGGTTGTTGAAGAGTGAGTAGTTTGAGATGCTGTAGTACTTATTCCCTGATGAACAACAGTGTGTAACGGAGGAGTGGATGGTTGACTTCACAGAGGAGGAGTTGAGATGGAGGATAAGGAAGAAAGATCTTCACTATCAGATACTTCAGTAATTTTCTTAGCCTTTTTCCTTTTCGGTAAAGGGAACTCAGTAGGTTCAATACCGAGTTTTTCGCTCTGAAGTCTGGTAAGTGGATGGGATAAGTTTAACTGCGAGGTCACACTGCTTTGTGATACTTCAGATTTCTGAGGCGAAATCGAGAAGCTCTGAAGTTTATGGATAAGAGACTGAACTTCAGGAGATTCAAGACTTAAATGTTCTGAAATATGATGGGTATGAGCAGTGGTGATTGATTCCTCTTTTTCTCGACTGTGTGCTGGAGAACCAGCATGAGATTGAGAAGGGGAAGAGGGTTTGGAGGGGGAATTACTCTTAGAATGGTTTGCAGATTTGGACCTACTTGCCATTCACAGTCGATGGCCCTCCTTCTAGCGCCAAAAATGTTGATGCCCCGAAATTTGTTGCAACAACATCGGGGAAACCACCCGGTCCGGAACTTAGTGCAGCTCCTTTTCCGTTTGGAATAGCGGCTCCGACTGGGGATAATGGGACCAGTTTCCCAAAGATTATAAGTAAACGGGATGAATGAATGATTTACGATATAAGGTGATAATAAATAAATAACTAAACTACAAGAGAAATATAATAACTATAAGCTAATCCCGGGACTTATCGATTCGTAGAATGCAGCGTTTGATAATCTATGCTTAATGACAGGCATATAGATGACACTAACAATAAGCATAAATGTTTAAATTATTTAAGATTGCTCTGCATAATTAGTTATGCAGAGCGATAATAGCGAATTACTGCACTCAGTCATTTATATTATTGATACACGCATGAGTAAGAGAGATAACAAATCACAAAACATTCAATAGTGATATGAAATGCAGACTTGCTGTTATATTGCATACATGTATTCAACAATAGCAAAAGTAATAACACAGCAATTCATATAATAGAAAAGAGAACAGATACAGATAATAGTACCATGTAAGCTGTTTGATCAATCCAGTATATTAATTACTATGTCGCGGTCCTTCCTTCAAACCAGAAAGCATTCCAAGCAAACGAAAGTAGTGCACAATTTACTTAAAACAGCCTTCTAAGCAAAATTAAGAACCAATGGTCGAGTTTCAAAAAAGAATATAGACTGAAGCACAATAGTGCAAACTTCAGTCTTTAAGTCTTTTACAAAATTTTACGACCCTTTCCAAAACAATGAAAGGATCTATAAATACTATGCTAATCTAAAATATCTAAATATCTAAAACTGAAAAACTACTAAATCGGCATTAACAAACATCATCTTGAATTCTGGTGATTTGGCAGTCGGCGGCGATGCTTCATTCAGAGGTCTCTTTGCCTTTACTCCTTCGCTGACATATCGCCAGCATTGGCTCTACTTCTGGTGGAGTATTGAGGCGTGAAGTTAGCTGTGCATCCTATGTGGCATCTTGAATGTCGGCAATCAGGTATCGGAGAGCATCTGTTAGACAGTTAAGAGCCGACCTTTGAGAATGTGGTTTAATCAGAAAAAGCCAGTATGCATCGGCGGTCAAGGTATTTACTCCGACGATTAACCGCCCTTGTTTCTCCAGATCAGGGTAATTCCTGTGCTCCAGCATGTGTGCTGTTGTTATGTTTCCAGGTGTGCATTGGGAAATCATGTTTGCCAGATACAATGTATCATTGACTAGATTGATCATGTTGCTGGCAATCATTTTGCATCTTGAGGCTGCTCTTTCTGCTTTCATCACCTGTGTGTTCCATTCCATGAAGAGTATGTCCTTGTATGTTACATGGATTCGGGACAAGTTTGCTGCTTTCCCTTCTGGAGTGTCTTGCCATTCAATATATTCTGTTATATCATCTTCAGCTTGATCTAGCTTGTTCCTGGCTTTCTCTATTTGTTCACACACTACTGTAGATGTTTCACACAATGATTCAGCGTCAACAAGTTGTTGGCACAAGATCCTGATTTGAGATATCAATGCGCTGTTTATTCGAGTGGCCTCTGCTCTGAAATCATCAATACTCTGGGCGCCCTTGATGCCTTCGAGCTGAGCTGATAGCTGAATTATTTGCTCGTCTTTAGCTTTTATCATCAGCTCATTCGATGCTTTTAACTGGGATAATGCCTCTGACAATTCTTTTGCCTTCTGAATGTCACTTTGGTCTATCCTCAGTTTTTAGATTTGCTGGGTTAACAAATTATTTTCTTGCTGTTGGGCCAGCAATTGTTCCTCTACCTGCGCTGCCTTATTTCTTGCCTCAATCACTTCTGCCTGCAATGCATATATCTCATGCTCTTTAGTCTTCAAAAGAAGACTTACTTCTGAGGCTTTGTCAATAGTTGCCGCTGAATAAGCTCCCGCAAATTGCGATAGCTTTGTCAGATCTTCAGAGGGATCTAATTCTCCCTTCCAGACCACATTACCCGTGACTGTTTGCTCAGGTGAAATAGAAGGTTGATCAAGCCTTCGTCTTTTCCTAGAGCGCCTTACAACGGCTCTATGCTTTGGGCTGTAGAAAATGTCTAGGGGAGGAATTTCCTCCACCTGAAGATCAATTTGATCGGATGGGTCTTGAGTGATTACCTCAACATTCTGTACCATGGGTGGGCCACTGGTTCCTTCTAGAACCGGAGAAGAAGTAGTATGAGGAGCATTATTTGTTTTAGAGGCGTTTGAGTCTTTGGAGGCTTCCTTACCACTTATAATGGAATCGAATTGGTTCCATTCTTTAATCAATTCAGGATCAGTAGAGATTTTCTCACTTTGTTCTGTGTGGGCTTTACTTTGTTCTTTCTCTCTTTCAATCCTCTGCTGTTCCTCGAATGCCTTCCGCTGTTGCTCCTCTTGTGCTCTTTGCTGCTGTTCCTCCAATTCCCTTTTCTGCCTATCTTCCAGTTCTTTCTTTGCTTTCTCTTCTTCTTCTCTTTTCCTCTGTTCTTCTAACTCCTTTTGTTTTCGTCGCTCTTGATCCTTTTGTGCCTTTTGCTGCCTTTCTATCTGCTCCCTTTTATGCTTCTCTGCTTGCAGCTTATTTTGCCTTTCCTCCTGTTGTTTATCATACTCTTTAGTTGTAACAGGAGATAGGTGTATTTGCTGCTGACCAGACTCGCTTGAGGAGGATGTTGGGGTTGTGGATAATAAATCTAGAGGCAAAGTTTGCAACCTTTGCTTTCTAAGTTTATTAAATTCAGTTAACTCCACATCTTCATATCTCAATGTAGCAAGTTGTCTGACTTGGCTTATTGAATCGGCACTCACGAACAGGTCATCAAACTGATCCTCCTGATGGACAACCTTTGACAGTTTGGCCTGTTCCAAGGCAATGAAAGCAGTCTTTTTTGGATCATAGAGTCTATTTGGAATAGAAGCCAGGTATATCATTTGGAGTTTTGCTGCTTCCTTCTCTGCATGCTTGTAATTCAGCAGCGTATAAACTCCAATTCTTAAAGGAAAAGAGGGCCATCCTCTCTTTTTCTCCTCTTTGAGAGTTTGTGTGACACCCTCAGACATAATCTAGTAGGAGATTTCCCGGGCTAACAATTTATCTGGGACGTACAGGGGGAGGACATGTGGCCTAGCCTTGCTTCCAAAAACTCTAATATAGGTAAAATGTTCTTCGCCGAACCAATGGGCTACGGCTGGTAGGTCAAAAGAAGCTTCATAGGAAATTCTTGGGATAGGTTTGTCAAAAATAGAATAGTGAACGGGCACCATGAAACCATTGCAAATTTGATACAAATGGTCTTTGTGAGAGGGTTTCCACAATTTACGATGGTACAAGTGAATGGGTGTTGGGTCATGGGTGGTCCACCTCCAACCAAGGACAGGAAACTTAGAATTGAAACACAGGGTATCCATAATGTAGGCAGAGTAATAGAAGGGTGGGATTTTCCTCTCGGTGACTCTGGTTTTAGCCCTAAACTCACGAATAGCTATGACCAATTTATCAGACAGAATAGTGGCCCAATCCATGATTATACTATTGACGGCCGCTTCCATTAAAGGGACCATATCAATATGGATATTTGCAGAGTCATGTAATCCCCTCAATCTACACATCATAATTCCAGGATAGCAATAAGGTGAAGCCAAAGAAGCATTGGAGTACTTACCCGACATATCATGCTTGTGTCTAGCTGGATTCTGCCTCCAATCTCGGAGAGGTTCGGATGGTGATTCATTCTCTTTCGCGAACTTCTCGACAAAGGCTCTGTTATAGACTAGCTCAGGTTCAGGAAAATGATACATTCGTCTCAAGTCATCAGGCTTGAAGGAACCGAAAATCCTTCCATCCTTTGTATGAAAGGTTCTATCAGTGAGGGTAATTTCCTCAATTGCCCAGCGTACCACATCAGTATAAGGCAGGACTTGTTCTCTGGCTGCTATTCTGTGCAGAAAGGAGTCGGCCAAATCTTTGAGATTTGCCTCGGACTTCCTTAATTCATCCACACTAGCCTCGGTTACTGTCTTTTCTGGTTGCTCTGCCTCTAGCAAATTGTATGTACCTTGCCATGTAGTGCTAGGAAGACCAGTGCATGTAGTATCTGAGATTAAGCCTTTCTTTGAAACTATAGAAGCTTGGCCTGAGACAGGTGTCGCAGTAGAACCTGCCACCTTCTTGAATTTCTTTCCCATCATATTCAGACTTCTCTCGACGGTTGAATTCTACACAAATGCAAGAGAAATTGTAACAAAGAAATAACAATGACGATCCATAACGGGATAGATATATCACTTGAAGCGTGGTGAGATTAATTCTAAAAGTGGCTGCGGATCTAATGATTTGAGAAGGCACCGCAGATGCAATGATGGTGATTTTACAGCCTGCAGCTCCATAAATGACCATTACTTAAGTTATTAAATCGAATGACCCCTTAAAGCGTGCAACAGATTTTTTCAAAGGTCTAATCGTAATTGTTCGTTAATTCGAAGGGGCAAAGCTTTAAATACGCATGCATTACCTTATCCCTTTATTTAACGACATTTTTGAAATCTGTGCTTTTGTCAAATCAGATTTAAATATAACTTTAAAGCTTTGAAATAATCACCTTTTAGGAACTCTGGTCATCATTTAAGCGTCATCGCATCGCATCGGGGGTGTGAGTGACATTATCATTTGGGAGAGATCTTGGCGAATGCCGATTGCGACATTGTATCATATTAGCGTGCGAACATAATCCCTAAATGCATATCAATTGATTTACAGACTACCGATAGCGATATCACATCACATCGGGAAAAGATCTGAACGTCTTATGAAGATGAATGGGATTCTGCCGACTACCGATAGAGATATCGCGTCGGGTCGAAGCTTAAAACACTTTTCATAAGAAGCAGCGCCGATAGTTGATCACCGATATCGTGTCGCATCGGGGAAAAGACATGTGCTTTTTCTGTGTGTGCATTGGCTATCGCCGATGGCCGATAGCGATATCGCATCGGAAAGAACCAAGGTATCAAACGATTTGGCGATTGCTTTTTCGGATTTAACCAAAAATTTCTTATTATTTGTTCAAAAAGGCTTTTATTCACAAATTCATTTGATTATCATACCTTTTTAGAACAAATTCGTTAATGCCAATTAAAATTTTAAAAAGGGACCCATTTCATATGTTAATTGTTTGTGATATAATGTTATGAAATGGGGGGTTGTTGTAGGGCACAACAGGTCCTTGTAAGAAAAGAAGTAGGGGGTTGTAGCTCCCTTCCAGGAGAGACTGGAAAACGAGAGAGAGAGTTGTAGCTCTCTGCAGGTTGCAGCCTGCGTACTGGTAAAGGACTTCACCAGTACAAAACCATTGTAAAAGGAGTTTCTAATTTGAAAGAAGATAGAGACATATTGCAGCAGGTGGTTTTCACCCACATTGGGTTTCCACCTTACATCTTGTGTTCTTTGGTGTGACTATCTGTTTTCTTTTGTTCATGCTCATTATTTTATGGTACTGACATGCAAAAATAATTCAAAGAACAAATAAAGAAGATTTATTAAAAGAGTTAGATAATATTGATTCACCCCCCCTCTCAGTATTATTTCCAACAAGCTGGATCCACATGTGTGGAGCACTTGGAAGGTATGCTTTTGACAAGCAATTTAGTGGTTTTTCAATAATAATTGTAACCTTTTCTGCATTAGGAATTCAAAGAAGATAAAGGATTTTGATAAAATGTGCAAAAATAGACAAAGGAAGATCAAGTGCTAATAATTGACGTTTTCTATGCAGGAAGATGTGCGAGCAAGGAGTTCCCGTCCAAAAGCGAGAAGCAGAGGAAAAATAACTGTTGTTCCTCCAGTGGGGAACCAGATGCGGACACGATCAAGCGAAACCAGAATTGAGTAGTCCAGGAAAAGAATGCGGAGTACCAGCTCGGCGAACACAAGAAAGATTGAACGATTAGCGAATCCCTCAGGATCTTCGATCCTGAGGGATCGCTGCTTTACTTATCTATGATTATCTAGATATCTCCATCATTTCTTTTATATAATGGCACCGTATCATTAAGCAGGGGGACGACTGTTTTTGTAATTTTACAGTTCCAGAACAAACTTTGATCATTGAGTCTCACTGAGACCTGATTTTGTTATACTTTTGTGGATGCGATTAATATAAAAGACTTGGTGTTTATTCCGTCTTTGCGTCTGGAGTAATCTAAGGCAGTGTACCATTGGCAGCTAAGGGCCCGGCTCCGAAGGACACTTGCTTTTGTATCATTAGACGGTGATTTGTGTGTGGTTTGTTTATCTTTATTACTTAGCAATCTGATAAATTCTTTATATGATACGCTATGCTCTGTCATGATCAATGAATGAATGATTTCTCCATGTAAGGACTGCACTGTATAACTGGATTCACATAGGGTCGAATTGTATCTTTATTCAGCCGTTTCTGTAACAAAGTGCTGGTATGAATGTTACTGTCATTGGATTTATGTGAAACAATATTTGTGGGATTTGAGAGTAGCGTCATTCTGTTTAGAAACATAGCTATATCTTCCAATATTCTCATATTTCTATATTAGTGTAGAACATGTACATACAAGCGATGGTTGTTACTCTATAAATCATTAAAGGTTGCTGTTCCATTTGATTATTGTTGTTCCATTTGGTTATTGTTGTTCCAATTGATTGTTGCTATTCCATTTTACTGCTGTTCCATTTACCGCTGTTCCATTTCCATTTTGCTGTTCCATTTTACTTTCCGCTGATTTAGTTACCTGCCTTTGTTGTTTTGGTGTGAGAGAAGGCCTAAGGCCGTAGTGAGCCTCATCAAGATGCTGCTTAGCTCCCAGACCTATAATTCCATGCTTTAATTTCCCTTCCTTAATCAGTTTCTAGAGGGATGGGTTATTGCTTCCGTACCCTCGACTGATCAGTTGTTTCATGTGATTCCATCTTTTGGGTTAGTTTAGTTACAACTTAGCATCTGTTTTCCTTTGAATCTTCTGAACACTGTACTACTAAGCATTACTCGGACAAATAGCCTCGGATTGAGCTACTTCTTGCAATAACAAAACGTTCCCGGATTGACTTATTAATGTGGAATAATTAGCGGTGTGAGAGACCCTAGTTATAGCTCTACATTTTGGCGCCGTTTCCGGGGAAGGAGTATAGCCATTTGCCCTTTACGAAGTAGTGCGCAAATCCGCTAGGGGGGAGTTGGATTTTAAAAATGGAAGGTAAGAACCTGCGTACGGAGCATGTAAAATCCCTGCTCCACCGTCTGCTCTCTTAGCAGAATTGCTGGTTGAATAGGATTTAGTAGTTTTAGAGTGCATGACTAAGCAGAAAAAGCTAGAAAAGAATATCAAACCTCCAGTCAAACCTGAAAAAGCCAAAGGACCGGTGACCCTTGGCCGAACAACTTTCATAGACGAAATTTATAAGAAAATTGAATCTCAGCCGTCAGTAGGCCTCAGAAAGATTCATTCTAAGCAGCCTACTAGTTCCCTTCAGGCTACGGCATCACCATCTGGAGCCTACGCTGAGGTGCATAGTCAGACTGATGAACAAGACTTCCAAGAAATTGAAAATTCTGTATCAGAACGGCTGCAAGAAGGGAATTTAAGCAATCTTTGTGAAGGAGAAGGGGAAACAGGGGAAATAGAGGAACCAAGGTCTCCTTCTAGGATAATCCAATTGTTAAACAGTCCAGATAGGGGGAGCGCGGCCAAAGTTAACATTGAAGGCACCCCATTCCCTCAGATAGAAATCCCAGATAAGGGAAGTGTCATTAAAACAGTTCTTGCCAAGGCCGTCCCTTCTCAACCTAGGAATACCCTCCTAGAAATTCCGGAAGGATATTGGCACATATTTGATCCAATGGCGCAGAATCAGCCAAATACTCAAACTTCTACATTGCAATATCCTATAGTAGATTCTGCTGCAAATGCACCCATGAAAGAAATACCTCTTCAACACATCCCGACGTTTCATGGACTTACATCAGAAGACCCTGATGCATTTTTATTTGAATTCGATGTGCTATGTAGAGGGTACGATTACACCACTGACCCCCAGAAATTAAAGCTGTTCCCTTCCACTTTAAAAGGAGCAGCTCTGAGATGGTTCATGGGTTTAGGTGGTGGAGTCATAAACAACTGGGAGCAAATGAAAGAATCCTTTCTCAAAAAATATCAGGATTATTGTAAGTCGAGAGAGCTAAAAGATGAAATTTTCCAAATGACGGCCAAACCAAATGAAACTTTAGAAGAATACGTAGAACGTTTCCAGTATAATTCACAGAGATCCCCCTATGCATCACTACCTGGTGGGCTCCAGTATTGTAGCAATAATGCTACAACTCCTGGAGCTTCCTATCTCTAATTTTATCAACCCGGTAGTTCGTACAAACTTGGAAGCGACGGTGCTGTATGCACAAGTACTAGCTCTTGTCGCAGCTGTCACTTGGTCAACTGGCACAAGTCCGCTAGGGGCTCAAGCCAACTTCTATGAGCTCTTAGAAGAAGCCTTTTAACTGATGGATGAAAGCTAACTCAAAGGAAGCTAATCTACTTGCGGAAAGAAACTGAAAGCCAAAAAGAAACGCAAACCCTAGCAAACCCTAGCAAA
Organism: Pinus tabuliformis; assembly: GCA_031772625.1. Taxonomy (NCBI): domain Eukaryota; kingdom Viridiplantae; phylum Streptophyta; class Pinopsida; order Pinales; family Pinaceae; genus Pinus; species Pinus tabuliformis. Next base: position 1,116,059,709 of record CM062809.1, read on the forward strand.
CCCTAATTCTACCAACTAGTCCTAATGATGCAAAAATGAGAATTCAAACAACGAAAATAGATGCCATTACTTCTAGGAAGGTAAAATGCATGTGTCTAAGTTATCACTATCTGAAGAAAACATATTTTTGTATTTTTGATTAAGTTGTAAGAATTGTCATGCATGTGCTTTTAACTAGTTTTCCACTGTGCAGGGATGGATCAAGGGATGAAATGATTTGGGAAAGGTTGGGATGGTACAGAGAGGGTCTAAGGGATACCTGACATTATCTCTGAGATTTTCACAAAGTTTGGATGACATGCAACCGTGTTTATGAACTTCTACAGGAAGTCTGCAGGGGTTTCTACAGGAAGTTTCTACAGGATGTTCTGTAATTCTTCTACAGGATGTTTACGAATTGGATTTTTGAGGATGGATGGTTGATGGAAGATGCATGGATGGTTATGGAGGTAGGATGGGGGTCTGAAGTGACCTAGGAACCGATGGATGGAGTGGTGAGATGATGTGGAAGGCTGACTTGCATCAACGAAGGTTTAGGCAATGGAAAAGCAAGAAGGTAGGGTTACGTGGCAAAAGAGCAGATGGGAGATGAAGAAAAAGACTTGGTGATGGAGGAGCTGACCTGAACGAGGCTCAGGTGAATGAGGAGGTGATGAAGGTGATAGAGATGCCCTGCACAATGCTTATTCAAACAAATCAATGAATTCTTGCAAACAAACCAAGTCCTAGCTAACTCAATCCAACTGTTAATGAATGAATAAACAACAGCTTTGTTTGGAAAGAGAACCATGTACATCACGTGAGTAAGAACATTCAAAAAGATCCAAATGCATGAAAAACTCCTATCAATCGATTCTAACCATAAAAAGCTACTTTAACCATAAAAAACAACCAAAATAACAAAGCAAGATCTAAAGAGCAGATTTCAATTAAAGAACACAACAAACACACATAAAGATAAACAAGGGAGGTTCTGGGCGCTTGAGATGGGCCCAAACCCAAGATCTACAGCCTCCCAAGAGAGATTTAGAGCCGGCGTAAAGTTGGATTCATCTTTATTAAACAAGAATGAAGAGTTACATCAAAACTGTCCACAAGGAGAACTTGAACATGAGCTGAAAGCAAAGCTAATCTATTGTATAAAAATCGAACTACAAACTAGCTAACTAATGGCAAAAACAAAATGACTAACTGGCTACAAAATGACTAACCACTAGCTAACCAAAATGAGGCCCCAAGCCTTCTTATTTATACAATTTGAGGACCCAACAGTCCTCCTAAATGTTAGGGACTTGGCTGCCCAAGACTTGTAGTTAACAGCAGTCCTACTTGACTTGCTTGGCTGCCCTTGGGCTGATTGATTCGGTGGCCCTTGAACTCCGAGCGGATGGTGGAGAATTCGAGGTAAGGGCCCATAAATGAGGGGGACACCTTCCTACAAATCCTCTAGCTTGTTCTCCCACGAATTTGGCTGCCAAGTGCTCATTAAGACCTTCCATTTTGTCTCCAAGTTGACCAAAAAGGCTACACAAAGCACCCATTAGACTTGTTGGCATAATGACTAACCAAATTCACTCTATTAACATAAAAATAATAAAAAACATGCAATAAACAAATGAGAATGGTGGACTAAGCCAAATTAGGAGGTTGAATGAGCCCAAACAATTGTACATTTTTGGGGCTCATCACTACCTCTGCCTAATAATGTGTTGAAAACTGCATTGATTAGAGGAATGAAAGAACAGTGGATTGAAACATTGAATATCATGGGAAAAGGGGATATTTACCAAGAGAATTTTGCTGATATCATTAATTTATGCATCAGGAGTTCAAGAGGCAGCACAAGGATAAAATCAACAGAATATGATAGGTTTGTTAGAGATAACAAAATATCAACAGAAGGAGTAACACGTGTAGAACTAGGGAATTTATTAGAAAATTTTAAAACTGATATTCTAGGGACATTAACTACACAACTTGATATTGTGCAGGCTAAACAAAATCAAATGGAGGCGGAGTAAAATCTGGCAATTTTCTGCCCCCAATGCAGAAGAAAACACAGCCACAAGGAATGTCTGCTAGATACAGTTCAAACATGTGTTATCTGTACGAAAGACCACCTTACTGAGAGCTGCCCCTCACTTCCTGGATTGAAGGCAGTATACAAGGAAGCAGAAGAAGAATCAGAACCAACATACTTTGTTAACCAACGTCGCCAATGGCAACCTAGGCAATCTGGTATGTTTTCGGACCCAACTTCTTCTTTCCAGCCTCCGCACTATAATACTCAGCAATATGGTATGTGACAAAACCAATCTACACCCCCAGTCCCGAATTGGTCATCACAGCCGTTTCTTTCTCCGAATCCATGGATGAATTAGACAAGCCAATTCGGCTGGCCAAATTTTCCCTACACCCCACCATATTGGCAGAATAACTCATACCCTCCACAATGGATTCCCCCCACTTCACAAGGTTCACCCTGGTAGACAAATTGTCCAAGATCGACATATCAGTCAATAGGAACTATTCCACTCCCTCAACCGACTCTGCCAGCCTTACAACAAAACCCCCAGTCTAATCTAAGGCCGCAACTCCCATCCCAACCCAATCCCAATCCTAATAATAGACCGGTCCAATCCCTCCAAATTATAGGAACATCAGAAACTGGACCTGACCTAAGGGAGTGCAATGACCTTCAGTTACGATCTGGACGTATCATAGAAACAGAGGGAGACAAAACAGTTCACATTGAAGATCACTTACCAACAGAATAACCACCACAACAAGAGGGTGTAAATAAAGAACAGACCCAGCAACAAGCAAATACATCCTCTCCTCCTTTCCCGTAACGATCAGTCATACCACAACCAGTACAACATCCAAACTTTGACATTCTGGGAGAGTTACAAAACCTGTACATAAAAATTCCATTCCTCCAAGCCATTCAAGATATTCCTATATACGCAAAAACTATAAAAGAACTGTGCATAAAAAAATCAAGGAGGAATACAACCACTAACCCAAGAGTCCAAGTAGTCGGCACCTTATCTGACTTATTATCGGGAAAAGAGACACCTATCAAATACGAAGATCCCGGAAATCCAATTGTAACTGTCCAAATCTATGGCCAAACCCTGACTAACGCTTTAGTTGATCTAGGAGCTGCAATCAATATTTTGACAACCTCTACCTGCCAAAAGCTTGACATCACATCAGTAGAACCTACTTCTACTTTTCTAGAATTGGCAGATCGATCTGTAGTTCGACCAGAAGGCACTCTATACGATGTCATGGTTTCTGTAGATTCCTGAGAATATCCAACTGATTTCCTGAAAATTAATCCAAATACCCGACTGGATGGACATCCGCTAATACTAGGAAGACCTTGGCTTGCTACTGCCGATGCCTACATTGGTTGCCGGCAGGGAAACATGACCATAACTAAAGGACCAGATGTAAAAAATCTAGTTCTATATCCTCCAGCACAGCCAAGCCTGCCAATGATCAAAACCAATCAGTATCCTGTGTCATACTTTACTAACAATATCAGATCCCCATTGACTGTACAGAAGGCTTTAGATTTTAAAGATCAAATAGAAGATGATGCCATCAATAACTTCATTAGTCAAACTGAATCTAGATCTCACACACAGTGTTTTATGATAGAGGCAGCATTTGATAGTGAGCTAGAGGAAGACCCTTTGAAAGATGCACATGACCAAACAATACCAGTGACTGTTGTTGCCAATAGTAAAGTCGTGGAAATTGAACCTGGTAAGGCCCTAAATATCAACGCCAACCTTACACCAGACCAAGAAACAAAGCTTGTAAATCTGTTACGAAAATATCAAGGAGCATTTGCGTGGGATTACCCTGACATGAAAGGGATCGATCCCCAATTATGCACCCACCACATCTATATAGAAAAAGATGCAAGACCTGTTCGTCAGCCGCAAAGAAGACTTAACCCCCATCTAAAAGAGGTAGTAAAAGCTGAACTTCAGAAACTTTTAGATGTTAATTTTATCTATCCCATCTCCGACAGTAAATGGGTCTCTCCCCTGGTGGTGGTACCCAAGAAAAATGGGAAATGGAGGATTTGCATAGATTACAGGGAGTTAAATAAAGCCACACAGAAGGATCACTTCCCTCTCCCGTTTATAGATCAAGTATTGGACACTTTGGCAGGAAAGAAATTCTTTTCTTTCCTGGACGGCTTCAGCGGATATAACCAAATCCAAATCGCCCCTGAAGACTAGGATAAAACTACCTTTACCTGCCCGTGGGGAACGTTTGCCTATCGAGTTTTGCCCTTCGGCCTATGTAATGCCCCTGCTACATTCCAAAGGGTTGTCCTTAGTATCTTCACAGATCTAATAAATGACAGACTTGAAGTGTATATGGATGACTTTACACCATATGGAGATGATTTTGACCCAGCTCTAGATACCCTGGAAAAAGTCCTACAACATTGTATCGCTACCAGACTTTGTCTGAGCCATGAAAAATGTTACATGATGATGACAAAAGGGCTCATTCTAGGGCACTATATCTCAGCAACTGGCATCTAGGTAGACCCGGCTAAAATCCAGATTCTTTTGCTTATTCCTACCCCCACTACTCAAACGGAGGTACGCAGTTTTCTTGGATTTTCTGGGTATTACAGACGATTTATAGAACATTACTCACGTATTGCTGCACCTCTATATGCTTTAACTGGCAATGTTGATTTCTTGTGGACAGAAAAATGCGACCAGGCTTTTAAGGAATTGAAGAAGCTTGTATCAACAGCCCCAGTCCTTCGAGGACCAAACTGGAATTTGCCATTCCAAATCTCATCTGATGCCTCGGATACAGAAATTGGTGCAGTCCTAGGGCAAGAAGAGGATAAGAGACCATATGCTATCTACTATATCAGCAAAAATTTATCCTCTGCCGAACTCAAATATACTGTTACTGAAAAGGAATTCCTGGCTGTAATGCATGCTGTTAACAAATTTAGACATTATATCACAGGCTACCCCGTTGTGTTATATACAGATCATTCTGCTATCAAATATTTGGCAAATAAACTTGTTACGAATGCTAGAATAACCAGGTGGTTGATCTTATTGCAGGAGTTCGACATCACAATCAAGGATCGACCTGGCAAAGAGAACCCTGTAGCTGATTTCCTCTCACGAATACCGAAAGAAATTGAAACAACAACAGTGGAAGATCAATTTCCTGACGAGCACCTGTTTGCTGTTGCTGTTTGAACACTCTGGTATGATGATGTCGCCAATTACCTCGCAGTCGGTAAGCTACCAAAACACTTAAACCCTCAGGAACGTAAGCAGATTGTTCAGAAGAGCACTCGGTTTTCGTGGATTGGAGGCCATTTGTTCCATACAGGGGCAGACATGCAAATCAGAAGGTGTATTCGAGAAGACGAAATCTTCGACATTCTAAAAGCTTTCCATGACGGACCATGCGGGGGACATTTCGCTGAAAGGAGAAAAACACATAAAGTATTGCAGACGGGATACTATTGGCCTACAATTTTCAAGGATGCGAAAAAGTTTGCACAAGCCTGTGACAGCTGCCAGCGGGCAGGAAGACCTAGCCAAGCCGATGAAATGCCTCTGAGACCACAATTGGTCATTGAGCCATTTGAACGATGGGCTTTGGACTTCGTTGGGCCCATTAATCCATCATCAAATCAGAGGACATACATTCTGGTGGCGACAGACTATGTTACTAAATGGGTCGAGGCCGAATCATTACCTAAGGCTACAGAAGACTCTGTGATACAATTCTTGTTCCATTTGTTTGTACGTTATGGACTCCCAAGAGAACTAATCACCGATGGTGGACCACAATTTGTTGTAAATAAATTAGCTGCAACACTTAACAATTATCATGTCCAACATAAGATCACTACCCCATACCATCCGCAGGCAAATGGGCAAGTAGAAAGTAGTAATAAGGTAATAGAATCAATTTTAACAAAGACCATTGCATCACATAGGCGTGATTGGGCTACTCGACTACCCGAGGCACTGTGGGCCTACAGAACCACATGGAGAAGTACTACAGGCTATTCACCTTATCAATTAGTGTTTGGAAAGCAGCCAATTTTCCCCATAGAATTCAAAATCCAAACGCTACGAACTGCACAGGAAGTCGGCCTAGATCTGAGTGAGGCATAAATCAATTGATTACAGCAGATTAATGAATTGGACGAAATCAGGCTCTCTGCATTACAAAATACAACATTGATTCAACAGCAGTGAGCTAAATGGCATGATGCACTTATCAAGAATAAAGTCTTTCATGAAGGAGACTGGGCTCTGTTATACGACTCTCGGTTTTAGGATTTCCCGGGAAAACTCCAGACTCGATGGTTAGGACCATACGAAATCCAGAAGGTACATGACAATGGGACCCTTACCCTGATCACAATTGACGGTTCTGGATATGCATTCAAAGTAAATGGCCACCGAGTTCCCCTTTATCGAAAGCCACTCACTCGGGAATCCTTCTGTCAGCAGCTACGACAAGATACTGATATGGAAATCTTAGGAGAGGAAGCGAAATCTTCCTCACCTATGATTTAAGAAATTCATTTTTATAACATGTACATAACATCTTGTATATATGTTTTCTTGATTTTTTGCTTGTATTCTAAGTGTTTTTGCTGTTCCTTTGCAAAAGGAGCAGCACTAGTGTGTTTTTGTTGTTCCTTTGCGAAAAGGAACAACACTTGTGAGATTTTGTTGTTCCTTTGCGAAAAGGAACAACACTGGTGTTTTTGCTGTTCCTTTGTGAAAAGAAACAACATTTGTGTGTTTTTGTTTTTCCTTTGCGAAAAGGAACAGCACTTGTGTGTTTTTGCTGTTCCTTTGCGAAAAGGAACAACACTTGTGTGTTTTTGCTGTTCCTTTGCGAAAAGGAACAACACTTGTGCTTTTTGTTGTTCCTTTGCGAAAAGGAACAGCACTTGCGTGATTTTGCTATTCCTTTTTAAAAAAGGAACAGCCTTTGCGTGTTTTTGTTGTTCCTTTGCGAAAAGGAACAACACTTGTGTGTTTTTGTTGTTCCTTTGCGAAAAGGAACGGCACTTGTGTGTTTTTTCTATTCCTTTGCGAAAAGGAACAACACTTGTGTGTTTTTGCTGTTCCTTTGCGAAAAGGAACAGCACTTGTGTGTTCTTGCTGTTCCTTTGCGAAAAGGAACAACACTTATGTGTTTTTGCTGTTCCTTTGCGAAAAGGAACAACACTTGTGTGATTCTGTTGTTCCTTTTCAAAAGGAACAGCATTTGCGTGTTCTTGCTGTTCCTTTGCGAAAAGGAACAGCACTTGAGTGTGTCTGCTGTTCCTTTTCAAAAGGAACAGCATTTGAGTGTCTTTGTTGTTCCTTTCTCAAAAGGAACAACATTTGCGATTTTCCGTTGTTCCTCTCAAAGAAATGGTATCCTACGAATGAATTCTTCTCTCAGGAATGCCTTCGACATGTTTTCGCCCTTATGGAGGATGCTTTGCCCCCATGTTCTCCTCAATCTTTTAGATACAGCAATGAACTTATGCGGTGAACATAAACCATGATATACCGAAATCGGCACATCATAAATCGCTATCACTATGAAGCCATTATGTATAAGAGGACAAGAGGACGGACGTGAACTTTTCATCTTCGCTGTCATTGTCATTTACCGGTACCCTGGTTGGTGATCTTTATCATGACGATTCCCCTAAAAATCTTTCTTGATCATTACTTAGGAGTAAGAACGAGCGATTTATATCTATCTGTTGGGATCATAAGACTTCTTCCACCATTCCCCGCTCTTAAGATGTTCAGAACCACCCTTATGTGAAAATAAACAAGAGAGCTGCTCTGCAAAAGAAAACAAAAAAAAAAACAAAATATGAAAATTGTCAAATGCAGGATAGGGGGTCTCATTAAGAGCCGACCTACCAGGATCATAAGGATGGAAGCGAAGTGGCATTCCCATAACGGCCACCACACCTGGGATATGGTCCGAAGGTAAATTAACAAGCAAACCTTGGAACAGGGGGTCTCATCGCGAGCCGGCCTGACCACGTTTCGCGCCTACGTTGTGAATGACATTATGGCTATCTGGTTACCAAGCCAGCATAATGGCCTACATTTTGACAAAGCACTCTTTAGAATATACACAAAGGATCATGGTTCCGGAGGGTGAAATAAACAACTCTGCCAAGGTTATGAACACCTGTTGGCAGTAGAGCTCTTTTAATGGCATAGAAGTCGTAATAATTACACCAACAGGTATGATATTAAATTTTTCTGTCTCTTATCCTTTGCAAAGATCATATGTCACACCCGATGTATATATCGCATGAATATTCATTACCACCAATCATGGCAATGAAACTGACGGTGACTACTGGAGACTTCGTACGCTTGACAGACGTCCCATTCCTTAGCTCCTCATTATATCACGCAGGCTCTTATATAAAACGCGATCTACATTTTTGCCTCGGTTTCGGCATTTTGTTGTCTTTCTAAAACATGGCATAATTTCATATGCTGTACTTTATGATTGGACCTCCGACTGGCTGCTGCTCCTCTCTTTGACGGCTGGGGACAGCCTATCAGATCGCGGGGGGGGAGGTAATCTCATTACTCCATGATTACGTGGCTGCACACCACTCGGGCGAGATAATGTACGAAGGAACGCCATGATTTAACGGTATGATGATTCCATTCCACGGAAACTGCCATCCACGATCTCTTTTTTATTGCATGCTCAGTGATATTTTCCCAAATTTGGCAACGATCATCCTCTCTGCGTCGCAAACACCGCAAGCAGTTGCTGTTCCATTTCTGAGTAGAATCATGGGCGGAAAGACGGTCCGAAGCGAACCTCACAAGCTGACAGTTTCCGCTGCTGCTTGCAAAATCCTGGAAAACGTAGGATGGTTGAATTACTTCAGCCGCTTGCAAGAATCAAATGAAGCCGTGGCGTTGGAATTCCTGCAGAATTTGCAGGAAAATTACTCCATAATAGGAGGAAAGCGGATAGCGGTTACAGAGGATATCATCGCAGAAGTCTCAGGATTACCAGCTGCTGGACCCATATGGACACTGAAGAAGGAAAGATTACAAAAAGCTATGGAACTTTTCCAGGACGAAGGCCAAAACTTGACAGTCAAAGGGAAAGGAGTTCTGCCGGCAACACTAGGGGAACCCTGGACCGAGCTAGTGAAGACAGTACAAAGTTATATCACCTGTGAAGGGAGAAAAGACGTGGTAAGACCTCGTCACCTGAAACTTTTAGCTGTTTTAAAAGGGAAATGTTCTGTAAATCTCCCTGCATTTTTAAATTTGCTACTACATGACGCGGCCCGAAGCCTGAGGAAGGCCCAGCACATAGATGCAGTCGTTAGCCACCATGGGCTGATTCGGTTGATAGTGAGCCACAGTCTCACTCAACAACAAAGAACTTGGGAGGAACTAATCGCAATAGTCGAAGGAGGAACGACTGCACCACCCCCAAAACCTGAACAGTCCTCTAGCACGCCGGAACGAGTAGAGAAACGCAAGAAGTCAGTAGCAGAAAGACATGCCGCTTCAAAACGGAAACAACCTTCCGATACGCCAGAACGACCAGAGGAACCCAGAGAACCTACTAGCACACCCGACCAACCGGAGAGACCAAGGAAGTCAGCTCGGCTGGCCCGGATACGAGGAAGGTTGGAAAGAATTCAGGGAACAACGGCCCAGCCAATTGAAATTGCGGACGAACCTCTAGAACCAGAAGGAGGTCCCTCCAAAGGAAATGCTGAACAATCAGGGCCCGAGACTGGCCAGCCGGAAGAAGAAGAAATGGTTACCGAACAGAGCAACCAAGAAGACGAGCACCCTGAGGAAGAAATGGTTACCGAACAGAGCAACCAAGAAAATGAGCGCTCTAAGGAAGAAAGGGTTACCGAACAGGGCAATCAAGAAGAAGAAATAGCACAGCCAGGGGGTAGCCCGTCGCAGGACCCTGTAGGTGAAGAGGAATTGGCAGCAGTTCTGGCCAATATGGGGGAATATGGCCAGCCCTCCAGCATAGCAGGCGTCCCTGACAGTCCCGCAGAGGAAGAACTACCCGAGGAAGCACATGCAGAAGAGGCGGGAGAAGAAAACCTGCCTGGTTATGATGATGAAATTGAAGACAACAATCAGGGACAATCTATCCCCAGGATGCTGGAAGATATCCCAGATGAAGAAGGAGCCGGTTTAAGGGCCAAACCCTCTGCCGAGGCAAAGGAAATTAAGAAATTAAGAAAGAAATAGCAGAGGTTGTTGGGCACTATAGCCAGGCTCCGGCAGCAAATTCAAATTTTGAAAGCCAATTTGAGAATACAAAGGACCACAAGGAAAAGGAGGAAGGCCACTACAGCAAAAACCCCGAGGACAAGAACCCGTTTTGTTGGTCGAAACCCCATCAGGAGACCTACTGCCGAGGAACAGTCTGTTGTTCCAAATGATAATGAGGAACAGGGTGCTATTCCAAATAACATAGAGGAACAGACTGTTGTTCCATCTGACCCTGGAGAACAAACTGAGATTCCAATTAAGGGAGAAGAACAGCAAGATGTTCCAATGGCAGGGGAACCTTAGCAGCCTTTCATTCGTGTCAAGAAAGAGAAAGAGAATAAGGGGATCCAACAGAGGCACCACCCTCAGGGGTCATTTGGGTTCTGAACTCTAAGCAGCGCAATAAAAAGTTTCAGGCAAAATTCCCGGCCTCTACGGCTCAATGGAAAAAGGATCCAAAAACGAGAACCTTGCACAGGATGATGAAGCAAGCCCAACAAGAAGTTGAACAACTAAGAGAGCAAGCAATCCCTCGGGAGAAATACGAAGAGTTACAACAGCAACTTCGGAGTATTAGTCAATCCAAAAGCCAAGCCTTTGAGGGGTGGCAGAAGGAACAAGAAAAGGTTGCTAAGGTAACTCGTCAATTAGATAGTGTTGTTAAGCAGATGGACACTGTGTGTTCCTTATATAATGACGTTTTGACTTGTAGGGCCCCTGCTAAAAATTATTCTTTATTTTTGCTTGAAAGATATTTGAGATTGAAAATAAAAGCCGTTAGGGCAGGAGCACCTATCCACATCAACACTGTTAATGATTTTATAGACTGTTGCAAGCACTATGGGGTTAAGGTTCAAAGGTTATTGTGAGAGTTTTACTTGCACAACCTTGTGCTAGACCAGGAAAATGATTTAAATCTTGGCCCTTTTGTTGGCGATATACAATTCCAAGCCTTCATCTCATTTGGGGTTAATCAGCTGAAATGGCTCAGAGCTTATAACACCTTTCAGAGACAAGAAAATAGCCTAGACTTGTGGATTCGAGCTGAACCTAGAAACCCAGTGATGCTATGGAGAGAGCATAGGAGTCTTATGAGGATCCCAGGTGTCAGTGAGATATTAGGACCCATGCACGAAGACTTGATCCGAAATGGTCTTGAATATTTCCTGACTATTAAAGATCCTTCCATCGATGCTGCAAAATTTCGATATCGGACCTCTAGTCCAAGCATCCAGCTCATGGAACCATTCAAATATGAAAATTTTGAGCTGGCTACTAGCCGATTGAACCTTTATGGGGAACGGATTCTGCAAGCAGGGCCATCCTGGTTGGGGTATCGATTTCGCAGTCCAATTATTTGGCACCCTGCACCTGGATATCAGGCCTTGTATGAGATGCCTGCAGATCAAATAGATCAGTTCTTTGATAATCTAGTTGCTCATAACGGTTGTCGGCCTCCTCATGAGATCCATTCTCCGGCCTATTCTCTCACCGCCTTGCATGTCAACTATAATGTTTTCATGAGGCCATGAAACAGGGTAAGCAGGGGGGTGTGTGGAGCACTTGGAAGGTATGCTTTTGACAAGAAATTTAGTGGTTTTTCAATAATAATTGTAACCTTTTCTGCATTAGGAATTCAAAGAAGATAAAGGATTTTGATAAAATGTGCAAAAATAGACAAAGGAAGCTCAAGTGCTAATAATTGACGTTTTCTATGCAGGAAGACGTGCGAGCAAGGAGTTCCCGTCCAAAAGCGAGAAGCAGAGGAAAAATAACTGTTGTTCCTCCAGTGGGGAACCGGATGCGGACACGATCAAGCAAAATCAGAATTGAATAGTCCAGGAAAAGAATGCGGAGTACCGGCTCGGCGAACGCAAGAAAGATTGAACGATTAGCGAATCCCTCAGGATCTTCGATCCTGAGGGATCGCTGCTTTACTTATCTATGATTATCTAGATATCTCCGTCATTTCTTTTATATAATGGCACAGTATCATTAAGCAGGGGGACGACTGTTTTTGTAATTTTACAGTTCCAGAACAAACTTTGATCATTGAGTCTCACTGAGACCTGATTTTGTTATACTTTTGTGGATGCGATTAATATAAAAGACTTGGTGTTTATTCCGTCTCTGCGTCTGGAGTAATCTAAGGCAGTGTACCATTGGCAGCTAAGGGCCCGGCTCCGAAGGACACTTGCTTTTGTATCATTATACGGTGATTTGTGTGTGGTTTGTTTATCTTTATTACTTAGCAATCTGATAAATTCTTTATATGATACGCTATGCTCTGTCATGATCAATGAATGAATGATTTCTCCATGTAAGGACTCTGCACTGTATAACTGGATTCACACAGGGTCGAATTGTATCTTTATTCAGCCGTTTCTGTAACAAAGTGCTGGTATGAATGTTACTGTCATTGGATTTATGTGAAACAATATTTGTGGGATTTGAGAGTAGCGTCATTCTGTTTAGAAACATAATTATATCATCCAATATTCTCAGATTGCTATATTAGTGTAGAACATGTACATACAAGCGATGGTTTTTACTCTATAAATCATTAAAGATTGCTGTTCCATTTGATTATTGTTGTTCCATTTGGTTATTGCTGTTCCAATTGATTGTTGCTGTTCCATTTTACTGCTATTCCATTTACTGTTGTTCCATTTCCGTTTTTCTGTTCCATTTTACTTTCCGCTGATTTAGTTACCTGCCTTTGTTGTTTTGGTGTGAGAGAAGGCCTAAGGCTGTAGTGAGCCTCAGCAAGATGCTGCTTAGCTCCCAGACCTATAAGTCCATGCTCTAATTTCCCTTCCTTAATCAGTTTCTAGAGGGATGGGTTATTGCTTCCGTACCCTCGACTGATCAGCTGTTTCGTGTGATTCCATCTTTTGGGTTAGTTTAGTTACAACTTAACATCTGTTTTCCTTTGAATCTTCTGAACACTGTACTACTAAGCATTACTCAGACAAATAGCCTCGGATTGAGCTACTTCTTGCAATAACAAAACGTTCCCGGATTGACTTATTAATGTGGAATAATTAGCGGTGTGAGAGACCCTAGTTATAGCTCTACAACATGCACCCCCTATTCATCAATAATGTATCCCAGATACTAAACCTGGGTCATGCCAAAAGTGCATTTCTCCAAATTGGCACATAACTTGTGTTTACGTAGTGTTTGGAGAACCTATTGGATGTGATGGAGGTGCTCTTCGCAAGTCTAGCTGAAGATTAGGATGTCTTCCAAGTTTACCACTACAAATGAGTTAGTGAATGGTTGCAAGATGTCATCCATTAGCCTCATGAAGGTTGCAAGAGAATTTGTCAATCCAAAAGGCATAACCAACCATTTGAAAAGGCCCTCCTTAGCTTTGAAGGCAGTCTTCCACAAATCGGAGGGTTTGATTGGTACCTGTGATATCATAACTTCAAATTGATCTTGCTGAAATATTTTTCCCCCTCCATTTGGTCCAAGAGGTCATCAATCCGTGGGATTGGCTACCTATTATGGATAGTGATCTTGTTTAGCATCCGATAGTCAATACAGAGTCTCAAAGTCCCATCCTTCTTCTATACCAACACGATCAGGCTCCCACAGGGTGATGAACTCTAACATATGTGACCTTTCTGCAGTAGCTCCTAAATCTGCCTCTTGATTTCATCATTCTCTAGAATGGAGTGCCAATAGATTGGTCCATTGGGCAACGACGCACCTGGGGTTAGATTGATGGAGTGCTTGACCTGACAGTGCAAAGGAACCCCTGCAAGGGAGGTGAAGATGTCCTCATACTCCTCCATGACTTTGTCTATCTGTAGTTGTCGTGCGAAGGGGCCCTGTCTGGAGGTCGTGGCCACCGTCTTCTTCTTTCCTTGAGGGCGTATCATCAGGAAAAAAAATTTCCCAGTTTTGAAAATGAGCTTACTGCATTGTTTTGCAGTAACCAAAGAGATGGCAGTAGGCGGTGCTACCTCTGGTATCCTTTACAACTTATTTCCCAAAGTAACAATAACAACACAGGGCCTTGATTCATACACAACAAATCTCTTCCACAAGTATGGATATCCTAATAATACATCACAAACTTCAAGGGGAGCAATGTCACACAATACCTCATCCATGAAGGGCTTGATGTTGTATGGAAGGTGACACTGTTGGCTCACGAAGATCCTGTCCTTGGTGAAGCCACACGATGGTGTATGGCTATGGATGTGGTGTGATCTGTAAGCCCAGCCGCTTCACGACCTCTACCCAAATGAGGTTCTTTTGGCTCTTGCTATCGACAATGAATTGTAGTAGGGAGCCCTTTACCCACATCTGGGAGTGGAATAGATGCTCCTCCTCCTCTATATCTTCGGGTTCCTCCTTCTATGTAGGTTTTAATCCTATACAGAAATTACCTACATATGAATTCTAAAACACAGAAAATAAACAATGCGAGAGCTTAACACATAAAACACATACACACAGATATTTTCCCCTGGATACCAAAACCGGGACTACCAGTTTGATTTTTCATTATGTTCCTTTCAATGTTACAATACATATTTATAGATGTCGAAGCATCCAATACCATGGACTGAAAACCATCGCGTCCAAAACCATGGAACGAAAACCATTGCATCCAAAACCATGTGCAAAAATCATGCACAAAGCCATAGGTAGGTCCACCCAACCTAACATAGGGTCCAAAACCAAATTTTTTTGGGGTGTTGCCCCAAACCCCATAGAGTGGGGTTACCTGCACACCTCAAATCCGCTATGACTCCCCCTGCTACACAATCGACGCAACAAAGGGGGGGCTCCACCCTCCTTCTAACCCCCTAGTTGACTACATGGGCTAGTCGTGGAAAAAATATAACGCAACCCAACATTCTCCCACTTGTTGTTTTCTTTCCACGGGGGGCCACAAGAGAGCTTAGTTATTTATCCAGCCCTGCAACACCCATTGTTTCTCTACACCAAGAGACTTCTTAGAGCTCACAAATTTTGTTAATGCATTTGCAGTATTCTTCAATGTGTCCACCTTTACCACAAAACCTTTTTGTCTTCTATCATATCCCTCACAAAGTGATACTGAACATCAATGTGTTTTGTCTTTGAATGATATGTAGGGTTCTTTGCTGAGAAAATTGCACTTTGGTTGTCACAGTCTATCCTTATAGCTCCCTGTACTAACCCCATAATTGAGCACAATCTCTGCAACCAAACTACTTTTTTTCTTGCATGAGTGGCTGCCATGTATTCTGCCTCTGTAGTTGATAGTGCCACTACATATTGTTTCTTACTCATCCAAATGACTGCACCTCCAAATGGGTTAAACACATACCCACTTGTAGATCTTCTCTGATCTAGATCTCAAGCCCTATTTGCATCAACAAAGCCACGAATATCCAACACTCTATCCAATCCTGGTCTTCCTTGGTAGCACAAACCATAATCACTAGTGCCACACAAATACCTTAAAACCCGCTTCACTGTTGTCCAATGCACCTTCCCTGGTGACATAAACTTTCTCAATACTCCCACTGCATGTGCAATGTCTAGTCGAGTACAGACCATCGCATACATCAGGTTAATGACTACACTTACATATGGAACACGAGACATGCCCTCTTCCTCTTCTTGTGTCTTGGGACACTATTCAACAGATAGCTTTACACTTACAGGAATAGTAACCTTCATCGATTTACTATCCTGCATATTAAACCTCTACAATATTGTCTTGACATACTTCCTTTGGTTTAGCCAGAGCTTCCTCTTTATCCGATCTCTTTTGATTTCCATGCCCAAAATATAGTTTGCAACACCAAGATCTTTCATGTCGAACTTGGAGGACAAATGGGTCTTCAAATCCTAGATAATTTCTTTGTCATTTCCAACCAGCAACATATCATCCACATACAAAACCAGATAAATAACATGGTCACCAATTAATTTAAAATATACACAATGATCTGCTTTTCTTCCAGTGAAGCCAAGTCCCCGTATAAATGTATCAAATTTTTGATACCACATCCTTGGTCACTATTTTAACCCATACAGGGACTTCTTTAACTTGCATGCCAGTTCTTTCTTACCCTTCACCACAAAGCCTTTAGGTTGCTTCATGTAGATCTCCTCTTCTAGATCCCCATGAAGAAATGCTGTCTTCATATCCATCCATTCTACCTCAAAATCAAAAGCAACAACAACAAATAAAAGTAATCTAATCGAAGCTACCTTGGCAATAGGAGAAAAAATATCACCAAAATCAATTCCTGGCACCTGGGAATAACCTTTTGCTACCAAATGAGATTTTTATTTCTCCACCTTTCCTTCTACAATTGTCTTCTTCTTGAACACCCATTTGCTACCAATGGGTTTCCTTCCAGCTGGCAACTCCACCAAATCCCAAGCCTCATTTTTGTGCAAATATTCCATTTCATCAACCATGGCCTCTTTCCAAAGTTTTCCATCCTCTGAATCTACTGCTTCCTTCATAGTTCTGGGATCATCATCAGTAACAGATAAAGAAAAATTTGAATAGAAAGTTGATAGACTATACCTTTCTGGCTGCCTTCTTTCTTGAACTGATCTTCTCACTCCCGGAGTTTGTGGCTCTTCATCTTCTGATTCCTCCTCTGTTATAGAGTCTGATTCTTCTTCCTTAAGATCAAACTCTATCTTCTCAGGTTCCTTTGGTTGGAATTCATGTTTAATAACATCTTTTGCCTCTCTAAACACCATATCTTGACTGTAAACAACCTTCCTTGTTACTGGGTTCCAAAGCTTATAACCCATTAGACCATCCTTATACCCAATAAAGATGCACTTTTCAGATTTACTATCCAACTTGGTTTGTTTCTCCTTTGGAACATGTACATATGCATCAAATCCAAATACCCTCATGTTATAGACAATTTTGTGCCTTGCATGAATTGTCAATAATCCAAGGGATCCAAAGTCCCTAAACATGATGTTCCTACCCCTAGAGGAACAAGGTCAGCAAACCAACAGCTCTCAGATCAGTTCTCCACCTGAAAACACTAAAAAACAAGCAATCCTGAAATCAAAGCAGGTGCTCCACTAGGCTTCTGCACTGAAACTCAACTCCTCCATGGTGTACCTGCGTTGCAAAGCAAGTGGAACAAAGGCCACCTGCGCTGAGCGAGATGGGACAAGTGGCACACTGAGTCATTGCTATGGAATCTTCCAAAAATGACACTTGGATCAGGGATTTCGCCTTGTGATGAGTCAGAGGCTCTGTTTCTCCAAGTGGAAGCAAAGTTCACCAAGTGGACTCAAGAACTGAAGATCAACTGAAGAAAGAGAGGACACAAGGCAGCTACACATCAGTTGCAAGCTGACTCATCCTTTCTCAATTCATCTATATATTGAGCTCTCTCCTATGAGCTCAGGAGGCTGGAATTTTGTGCAAAGTAATTATATGCTGTTGGTTTCACTATAGAGCTATTGGGTGATTGCTTGAAGGAGGTGAAGAGGAGAAATTCTTTCTGCTGGGAGGTGTTGCTGGATTGGAGCCTTCAATGGTTGTAACACTCTCAGAACCTTTACTTCTTCATTAATAAAAGCTATTGAGGTTCTTCTATATGCTCTTGTTTCAATGATATATTGTGATAATTGTATATTTGATTTACACTAATCCTTGAATCAGTTATGATTGCATGTTGCTTGTAGTTTCCTTCTTTGCTATTTTGCAGGATCTCATTGTAGCTGGGCCAGCAATAGAGCAAGGAGCTGGGAGCAAGCAGCCATAGAGAAGAGTTTGGATTCGACATTAAGCGCAAGGCAACGGTTAGTGCATTCTTTCATTCTCTTTTGCTTTCATAAAGAAGTAAACCTTCAGTAGTTTCCTTTACAGTTGTTGCTGAGGTACTATCACCCTTAGAGTGGGATAGGGTCATCCGAATCGGATACTTTTCCCTACAACAAACTGGCGACTCCGCTGGGGATCGTATCTGTTTGATTGTGTTTGTAGTATTTTGCTATTCATTTCCTGAACAAAAGAGTACCAAATCGAAAAGCTTTTGACTATATCAAAAAGCGAAGTAGAGGGCAGCTACTCTAGCTCATTTCTGAGCATGTTCATGATTTGAAGAGCTGATCTACAAGGATCCTTGTAAGCTCTTAGTGATAGCTTTTCATCCTCCTAATCATCCCTTTGTGTGTGCTTGACTGATTGCTTCTGATTTGAGCAAAAACTGTGCATTTTTGAGAAAATTGTGACCCGGAAACTGTGAAAACGCAAGTTTAGTTTTCCAAAGCAGGTAGTACACAGGCTACCTGCTTTGCAACGCAGGTCCCGAAGGGGCTACCTGCGCTGAGAGCCAGACTGGCTGAGCAGCACCTTCGTTGGCCCAATTTTTGCCTAGTTCAGTTGGGGTTTCCTCCCTTTTCTTGCCTGTTTTCATTATAGGTTTTGCAGCCAGTTACCAGTCTTGTACCAGTTCCGAAACCAACCTTACTTGCCATCATTCCGCCTCTGTTATATAACGAAATTGTACTTGTTCTTTTGTATTTCTTACTTCATTTACAATTTCCCATAACGAAGAGTAAACTAGTCTTGCTTTGGCCTCTTAGATCTGAACCTATGTTAGGCATTTTTCTGGTCTAAAGAGTTAGCTTGTTTGTTGTCCATAGCTGATTAGTCTTTTTACTTTCGTCATTATGGTTTGATTTCATGTATTTCCAGTGATTAAACAAGTAAATCTTAAGGTGTCTTTTGATTTTGGACTAGCTTGTTTACTTTCGCTTTAAATCGAAATCAAAGTTATATAACAACTTTCTTTTTGTAACCCATCAACATTAAGAAAGGGAAAAGAAAATACATGCATTGTGCATTTTGCATTTGACTGTTTGCATGACGATTTAGGAAATTTTGTATTAGTGTGTGCTCTATGATCTGTGAGAAAAGATTTGCCTTTCTTCTCCCTCAGTAGTTAAGATTTTCAAAGTTGAAAGATTGAAAAGTTTGCTTCTCATCTTAGACTGCATTCAGGAATTTGTTACATACATCTCGTGGTGATCCTTAAAGGCAAACTTCTAAACAAGATCAACATTAAAATAAATTCAATTTACATAAAAACGCTTTGTAACATAACGCAAACACATAGATGTCTAGGTAGAGACGTGTTCCGGCGTCGTTAAACATAGTGACTATCGATCTCTACGAAGGTGGGTGATTCCTCCTGAGAGTCGGTGGCACTAATACGGACTTGTGCTCCCACGTACCGTCGCATATATATTGGGAGACCCCTATAGGAAAAAAGCCTTTATCCATAGGAAGCCGTGTCGGCCGCCCTACTAATCGCGATGCAGTGAACACAGCATTCACGAAGATCGACCACCCGTACCGTAAAACGTATTCTGTGGTTTCGCGAAAAGTTTGGCACACCCTCTACCTAGAACTCCAGAGAAGTTTCTTTTGGCCTTTTTCAAACTCTATAACTGAAAAAGTCCATCCGAGCATTTGTCACTTCGGGCTCGTTAAAACATCGAAGGAGACTAGAGTCATCTTTATCTTTTTCTCGACTCTTAAAACATGAAAAAGCAAAGTTGTGTCTAAAGCGTCGTTAATAAAATTTATTTTAAGCGGAACATAATCACCTATTATTCCCACGTTGATCTTTTAGTTGAAAAGTATGGAGCCCACCAACCAAGGAAGTCACCTTGGCGGAAATCCCAATCCCTTCTCCTCTTGGGGAGATGTTGGTGCGCCTCATATGACCACATTGTCACTCCCAGGATTGACAATTGGCCTACCTGTATGGCTCTTTTCAACTAATGTAGTTTAGATCGCCACTAATCCTGAGCAGTCGAATCAACAGTCAGACCAGTCTAGAGCTACCCACCAGCCTTCCACTTCTTACAATTCTTCCTCTAATCCTTCATCTTCGCAAGGTAGAGCCGGCAAAAGTCAGCCTCCCATGGAGAAGAAGGAAAAGAAGAAGAAAGAAAAGAAGCAGAAGGGGCCTATGGCGAAGGCGACTGGGGGCAAGCAAAAGACATCTGACAAAAATCCACACACTGCACCGACCGGGCCTAAATCGCCATGTGTCATTTGCAAAGGGACCCACTTCCATCGTGATTGTCCTTGTATTCCCCGGATACTAAGGGACTGGTCCCCCAGGTTGCACAATCCGGTAGCATCAACCTCTGGTAGTCATGTTGATTGCAGTCCGTCAACTAGCGAGAGTGAAGGACGAAAAGGGAGACCAAGATCACCCTGTATGTTGTGTGAAGGCGATCACGCCATCCACCGATGTCCATTCTTAGATGAGGTGAAGAGAGTTTTGGAAGATCGTCCGGTATCACCGTTACGACTTCCTCCTGGATACCAAAAACTCATGCCTAATCCCTCGATAGTTGAAAATCCAGCTGGCCCGCTCAAGTGGTCAGCTGAAGTGTCAGTCATTGAGAATGAACCTGCTGAATCCAGACCAGACGAAAGTCTAAAAGTCGAAACGGCAGTTGACCCGGTTCTTCCTTCGGAGGTTTCATCCTCAAATGACAGCGTCGTTGAAGATTCATCTTCAAATGACACCCTCACTGAAGAGGATAAGGATGACACCGTCCATATTCTTTTCATCAACACAGACTCTGATGAGCATCAGGGCAATGCGCCCATTCCTTTATCGCAGGAAGGAACATCGTCAGGGTTGTATCCAGCCGTATATTCGGTCCCACCACCAAGCAACCTAGTTGTATCCTTTGATTGGAATCAACTAGGCAGACCCCGGTTACCAGCCAGTATCCCATTCAGAATCATCGTCCAAATCTACAGAATGGTGATGGCTGGAACTATCATTGATGAAGGGGCATCTGTGAGTATCCTTTCCTCTATTGCTTGGAAATCACTGGGTTGCCCGACGCTTTTACCTAAGATGAGAAATCTACCAGGTTTTGATAAAGGAACCAGTCACCCGTTAGGGATTCTCCCCAATGTTCCAGTTACATTGAAAGGGAAGACAGTTCATATGAACATCATGGTCATCCAGGGACCCTTGGTTTATAACTTACTCCTTGGACGAGACTATATATATTGCATGGAGGCGATAGTGTCCTCACTCTTCAGAGTTATGTGTTTTCCGCACGAAGGAAGAATGGTCAAGCTCGTAGACCAACTTTCATTTTCAGGATCTCGCATCGCAAATAGTCAAATACCATCCCTTAATGGTTTATTCACTCAAGGAATGCCTCCACCCCCGGTTCTACTTCCCGATGAATGCAAGTGATTCGGAAAGAAAGAACTGGGACCCAGGGGGCATGCACCCTGGCCTGCCTTGGGCAGAGGAAACCTTGGGTATAAAGTTAATTTCCGTAGAAGAATGGACTAGTCCGTACCCCGTCAAAAGAGGGTTGTTCTAGGATAAAGTTCTTTTGTCAAAGTTATGTGAGTGATACAAAGTTCGCTCCCTTTGTCTAAAAAAGTAGGCTCTCCTAAGGGAGGAGATCCATTTGTGACGGCAAGTAGCCACCATCTTTGAAGTCAAGCCTCACCCATTAAAACATATGTTTTGAAGGATAAGTAGGGGCAGTCTCCAAAGAAAGAGATGAAATTGCTGCAACAAGTAGTCACCATCCTTAGCAACCTAATGATAGACATCGCCGAAAAGAGAGTCTAGGTTGCAGCAGCAAACAAAACCATTTTTCGGATAATAAGTAAGAGGGAAGAACCTTGAAATTATACTTTATACCTGGGGGCATGCGAACCTTTTGGAGTGCAAGCACGGGACGACTATTTATTTTTTTAAATTTTTAGGTCCTCCCTTTAAACCTGTAGGTCTAACCCGTTAAACTCGTAGGATTAGCCGTTTCCAGCTTGCATAAAGAAAGGATGTGGGGCAAAAGTTAAAACTTGCCAAATTGGAGTAGCTAATGAGGTATAGCTCCTTAAATAAGAATACCTCACCTGAGGCATTCCTTGTATTAAGACTGGTATATTTGAGCAAGGTTTGGACGCATTCAAGCTCGTTAAAAAATGAACTGCCCCTTAAAGTTTAGGGGGGCATATGCCTCATCTGCATTATTATTATGCTGGGGGCATCCATCATCAAGTAGTTTTAGCATATAGTTCATGCTCGTTAAAAAATAAACGCAAGAATTCGAGCAGTTTTAGCAATGTTCATGCTCGTTAAAAAATAAACATAAGTTGTGAGCAATCTTCCCCTACAGTTCAAGCTCACCCAGAAAAAATGAACCGGTAAATAACCTTGAGAAATGCAACCTTTCACAGCCATATTAAAAGCCCTTGGTCGTGTTTATATGCCATCACCTCCATCCGTTCATTTGGCCAATCGTTCATCTCCATATGTTTGTTTACCCATTTTGAGGAACAGCTGCGAAGAGTGATTTCACTTAGCCATCCTTGTGACACTGCCGTGATTGGAAAATTCCAACCTGTACCTGGAATCTGCTGCTATCCCAATTTATCACTCGTTCCTCAAAAGACGAGTCTTCTTTGAGCTCTTTTCACTGACTCGTAAAATATGAAAAGTTTGCCTAGTTTTGGCCTTCCAGCTCGTTAAAGCGACCGGAAGAGCTATCCCTCCTCTAGATTTTAATCTTTTTGGACTTGAGGGATTATTGCACAAAAAGATCGAGCGCTTGTTTTGTTCGGCTCGTTAAAGCAATCGAAAATTCATCCCTTCTGTATTGTTTTATACTTTTTCGGACTTAAGGGATTAGATGACGAAAAAGGAATTTTGGAGTTGAATTTATGTACCTTTTCAGACTCTCTAAAAATGAAAAGGACCGAGTTATCCTTGTCGTTAGACTCGTTAAATTCATTAAATAGCGACAAACTTGTCTTTAGACGAGAACGAGTTTCCCTATCGCTAGGCTCGTTAAAACATAGCGATGGGCTTGCCCGAAGGGTAGGTTATAGAACAAGCATATGTTATCCTCCTCAAGCTTGATAAAAAATAAAGAGGTACTGGTCAGCAATGACTGGGGAAAAATTGGGAGAACCTCACAGCTTTAATGGTAGCAAGTCGCTCTTGAACATGACACTTTGTCCTCCGTATCACATCGGGTTGGGTTGTTTCATTCACCGGTCTCATCACCATGGTCCTCGCCACACCATCCACATTTGGGGTAATGCTACCGATCCATCACATCAGTGTCGTTATATGTTCAAGAGATGTTGTTCTGCAAAGAGTCAACCGTGTCCCATCCACTACCATACATTGTCCTTCATCCATTTCATGACCGCCACCCTGAATCATATATCACAGTTTGTTTTCACCTCATCACAATCACTAGCTTCGTTCCGTGTCACTGATGTGGGATTCATTAAGGCCCTCCTTTGACGGATCGCTCCTTGTCGACATCAGCTCATTATCCAAGGACTTGATCTAGGAACAACCCCTTCAGTACTTTGAAGCTTGCATGCCTCAATGGAAAGTTTCTCACTTCCGGTAACAGGTATACATCAATGACCTTCAACCAGAAGATTTTGCATGGTGGTCGATGCCAAGTCCTTTATTCCCACTGTTATCACTAGAATCTATAGTTCATGTATATGAAAATTATCCATAAGTTTTTATAAAGTCTTGAGGTCTTGTAAATAAGTTTGTTAACTTATGTCAATTTCAAATTTTGAAATTCAAGAGTTATGAATGAAATTCGTGTAAAGGCAAGGGCATTAGTCATCTTCCATCATGGTTAGTTATGTCATGTCATGTCATTGGTACTTGCGCAGTTTCGTAGCGCGAGTGTGATTGGTCAGTTCTGCTGCTAAATAATGTTTGCGTGTTTTCGTAGCGTCCCGTTTGCCAGCGATTTCGTAGCGCATTCCTTTAAATTTGAACTGCCCGCGCTACGAAATCGGGGTTTCGGGCTGTTGTCTAGCTTTTTTCCTGGAATGTCTAATCCGAGAAGTGGTGAGTCACGAGTCCGGTTATGATTGTTTCCTCACACCATTTACGTGTCATGATTAGCCATTACTTTGCCATCAGGTCTGATTTCATTGAGTTAGGTGTCAGTTTGGAGGACGTTATAGGAAGTGGTCATTCCATAATGTGTTTTTCATAACATATGAATGTCTTCTACTCTATGAAAAGCGTGAGCTTTATTCTAATCAGACTATTGCAAGCGAGCCTGAGTTCTACAGCCAAAGAGTGTTATCGTGCTGCAAACCACCGTCATTTCCTTGTGTAGAATTGTGCAAAGAAACATGGAAAGAAAGGAGCACCGTTCGGGTAGATGTGTGAGAACAGAGTCGGAGGGATTAGATGTAACCCTCAGGGATGAGGAAGTAGCAAAGGCGTTCAGAGCTGCTGGTTGTTGGCGGTTCTGTGAAAAACTCAAAGGTGGACATGCAGAAGTGACCAAGGCATTTGCAGTGAACTTCACGGGATTAAATTCAAAGGTGGCCATGCTGGAGTTTCCGGTTTCCCCTGAAGTCATTTCTACAGTCACAGAAATCCCAAGAGGTGGCCAAGAATGGTTCAAGAATTTCAAGTTTGATATGGGTCCGTGTAAGGAGTTCTTAAAGGCACCATATGTAGACGAAGATCTTACTAAAGCTGTCCCAAGGAGCTATCTTAAGGAGAATTATGCTACATTATTGACATGCATCCAGAAGTACTTGACATGTGAAGGTCGGTACAACAAAGTCTACTCATATCATTTCAAGCTGCTACTACACTTCACTGGTAAGAGCTCAATAGACATCCCTTTTTACTTATTCAGGAGTATTTCTAAGATGTGTGACAAGATTCAGTTGAAAAGGGAAGCTTATGAAACATCTCTTTTTCATCATGGTCTGGTTAAATTATTGGTGTTGGATAGCCTACATAAAATTGGTAAAGACTGGGATTCGTTTGTATTCATGGCCGGTTTCCCTAGTAAAACGGGCCTCACTCCATTACCTGTAAGAGAAAGAGAAGATAGGAGTGAGGATACTACTTTGGC
The DNA here is from genome assembly GCA_031772625.1 of Pinus tabuliformis. Lineage (NCBI taxonomy): Eukaryota > Viridiplantae > Streptophyta > Pinopsida > Pinales > Pinaceae > Pinus > Pinus tabuliformis. The sequence goes on from CM062809.1 coordinate 1,116,084,965, forward strand.
TGAGATTAGGAAAGAAATAACAGACCATAAGAAGCCCAAAGCTAAAACAAAGAAGCCAGAGAGGTCTGTAACAGTCAAAGAAACACCTGAAGCATCAACAAAGAAGACTCCTAAGTTAGCAGTCAAAGAAACTCCTGAGGCATCAGTAGTCAAAACTTCAAAATCATCCAAAGTGTCTGAAAAAGAAGCTTCTAAGTTGCCGCTTAAAGAAACACCAGAATCATCTAAACAGAAGACTCACAAAAGAAAAGATGAAATTAAGTCTAGTGAAGTTGAAAGAGTTTCAAGAGCAAGAACTAGAGGCCAGCTGAACAAAGAAAAAGGAAAATCTCCTCATGTGGAAGAGAGTCCTGTTTCTAAGGGTAGTCTAAATGATTTGCTGGAAGCTATTGAATTAGAACAAGAACATCCAATCCAAGTTGAACCACTTGAAATAGAACCAGATCAATTGGTGGCACCTATGCATATTGATCTAACACAATCTTCACCTGAGAGTTCTAAGAAGTCAAAGGCTTCCAAAAGGTTAAAGTTTGAAGAACCAGGTGAAGAGTATGCCTTTAAACCTCGCAGACCAATGACTAGGAGGCAAATAAAGGAAGCAGAAAAGGCTCAAAAAGAGAAAGTCCCTTCAGACATGCCTAGGACAGAGGCACTTGAAATCTTCTCTGGAATAGTCCAAGCAGTTAAAAACAAGAATAAGGACAATAAGGTGGTTATTAGTCAAAGTGGAAATGTGGTTGCCATTACAAAACAAGCTGGAGCAAGTAAGGAGATACCTCAGGTTCATAATATTTTTAAAGAGAAGGCAGTGAGATATACTAGTTATAAGAAAGCTGTGATGAAAGGTAAAACAAGTTTGATCAGTCAAGCTAGTTCGGTATCTGACGCCTATGTATGGACAATACCAGCTCTAAAACAGGCAAAAACTATGAAACAAATGAATGCAAGTCTAAGAGCACAGAACAAGAAGTTGAAGGAGGAAGTCATCAGCCTGAAAGAAAAGCTAGACAAGCTAGCTAAATGATTCAAGGAGGAATGTGTTTTCTCAGATTTTGATATATTTTGGGCCATTGTCTTTTTAAAAGTTTTTGAGACTTTTTTGTGTCTTTACACCTGTATGGAAAGACTAAAGGAATCATAGATTTGAAATATTGCTGTTTTGAGGTTCATATATTTAATTTTGATGACCTACAGCAGTTTCGTAGCGCGCTACGAAACTGCTGTAGATGACTGGTTAGGTTTAAAGCTTGAGTTGGAATGTTGAGATCAGCATATATTTAAAGAGATGGTTTAATATCAGCATGTAGACTATAGAAGATCAGTCAGATATTTTGAAAAGGAGGCCAAGTGCAAATATTCAAAGAAAAAGCCGAAGTTTTGTCTTTTGCCTAAAAGTCACTTTATCTCCAAAATTTTAGGGTTTGGATAGAGCTGCTGAGGTGTTAAATGATACACTTGTCCAGTTGTGGGATGGTTGGGTTATGAGTTTTCTTCAGTCACACGGGACTATCCAAGGTTTAAATGGCTTAAAGATGGATCATTAATATATGAACACCGAGGGGAGGCAGCAACCAAGAATATAGGCTTCATTTTCTTTTCGGTTGTTGAGTCATCTATGCATCAAGTATCCGGAGCTGTATGTACATTGAATCTGTTTTAAGCTTGGATATGGTTATTATTGCAGTACTACAGGTGGCAAGCTCTAAGGACACATCAGGGTATACAAGGAAGAAGACTTAAAGTGCCAATATGATGGAATCCTCTGTTTTCGTAGCATCATATCTCTTGTAATAAATTAGTTTGTTTATGTTATTGTTAAGGTCATTTATGTCAAAAGCCCGAGCTCCCTTCATGCTTGATGAGGAGTCTCGTACAGCAGTGTTTTGATAGGCTATATATAGGAATAACTTAGATGTAAAAAAGGTTGGATACTTAATAGAAAAAGTGTGTTGTTTTGGGCCACTGTAAGATCTTTTTGACAGTAATAGTAAAACAGAGTTATACTCTTCTCAAGATTCTCGAAGGATTGTCATGGTCAAATGAAGTGATGATGTGTTATACCTTATGTTATTTTATGGTTTTGTTGTATGCAATCACTCAGAATTCATACTTATATGCTCTGACTTCCTGTGTATACAGCAAGCTATGTGTGGTGGAATATGTTTGACTTGTAATGCTAAGAGCCTTGATTTCTATGAGTTCACTGTGTTTTTCTTGTTTACTTGATATTATAGACTCCATAGCCCAATGAGATATCTTTTGGTGTGTTTCCAACCAGTTATGCTTACATTAAATCTATTGTACAAGAGTTAGCCCTCTTATCAACATTCAAAATCAATAACCTTTTCTTGAGAGAGCCCTCTCAGGCTAGGGATGCTAATCCTTAGTCAAAAGCTTGGTCTGAAATAGTTACACAGAGTCTGCCTGATCAGCAGCCCTTCAGTTGTGATTTTGTGATAACACCCACCATGTGAATTGTACTGCCGTACCTTGAGGGTCATCATCCTTATCGGTGATTCCTCTCACGCTTGTTAACGGTTTACATCATTGACCGGTAATCAAGCGATGTCTTCCCATGTTCGACTTCAAGAAATTCTCACATGGATCGACTTGTACATCGAGTGAAGATCGGAAGAGATTGAAGACCCCGGATCTAGTTTCATCCATCCGGGCTGCGATATATATTCAGGATATAAAGACATTTGATATGTACATCATTGCAGCAGATGATCATCCTTCTCAAAGGATGATAATTTCAACAGAGAATTATTAGTCTATCATCAGACGATCGTCTGTTCTATGTACCAAAATGTATTTATAAAGCTGAGCATGGGAATGCCCGCCTCAGCTAGATCATGAAAAAGTATGAAAGAATAATGTATTGTATTGTATCTTATTACAGGACACTTCTCAGCAGATTGAATGAACTTCGGATCCTCCTAATAAAGCATTTCACCCGATAAACGACCTCATACTTTAGGGGGCATCTGTTATAGACAATTTTGTGCCTTGCATGAATTGTCAATAATCCAAGGGATCCAAAGTCCCTAAACATGATGTTCCTACCCCTAGAGGAACAAGGTCAGCAAACCAACAGCTCTCAGATCAGTTCTCCACTTGAAAACACTCAAAAACAAGCAATCCTGAAATCAAAGCAGGTGCTCCACTAGGCTTCTGCGCTGAAACTCAACTCCTCCATGGTGTACCTGCGTTGCAAAGCAAGTGGAACAAAGGCCACCTGCGCTGAGCGAGATGGGACAAGTGGCACACTGAGTCATTGCTATGGAATCTTCCAAAAATGACACTTGGATCAGGGATTTCGCCTTGTGATGAGTCAGAGGCTCTGTTTCTCCAAGTGGAAGCAAAGTTCACCAAGTGGACTCAAGAACTGAAGATCAACTGAAGAAAGAGAGGACACAAGGCAGCTACACATCAGTTGCAAGCTGACTCATCCTTTCTCAATTCATCTATATATTGAGCTCTCTCCTATGAGCTCAGGAGGCTGGAATTTTGTGCAAAGTAATTATATGCTGTTGGTTTCACTATAGAGCTATTGGGTGATTGCTTGAAGGAGGTGAAGAGGAGAAATTCTTTTTGCTGGGAGGTGTTGCTGGATTGGAGCCTTCAATGGTTGTAACACTCTCAGAACCTTTACTTCTTCATTAATAAAAGCTATTGAGGTTCTTCTATATGCTCTTGTTTCAATGATATATTGTGATAATTGTATATTTGATTTACACTAATCCTTGAATCAGTTATGATTGCATGTTGCTTGTAGTTTCCTTCTTTGCTATTTTGCAGGATCTCATTGTAGCTGGGCCAGCAATAGAGCAAGGAGCTGGGAGCAAGCAGCCATAGAGAAGAGTTTGGATTCGACATTAAGCGCAAGGCAACGGTTAGTGCATTCTTTCATTCTCTTTTGCTTTCATAAAGAAGTAAACCTTCAGTAGTTTCCTTTACAGTTGTTGCTGAGGTACTATCACCCTTAGAGTGGGATAGGGTCATCCGAATCAGATACTTTTCCCTACAACACCTCAGATGCGAAAGAGAGGGTTTATTACCAGTCCATACCTCTTGTGGAGTCTTATCCTCCAACATTGATGAAGGTGATCTGTTGACTAGGTAACATGCTGTCTCGACTGCCTCTGCCCAGAATTCCTGTCCTAACCTGGCACCACTGATCATGCTTCTTTCCCTTTCCATCAACGTCTTGTTCATTCTTTTTGCAACTCCATTTTGCTCAGGTGTGTATGGAGTAGTCTTCTGCCATGCTATACCACACTTCTTACAGAATTGTTCAAATTCCTTATTGAAAAAATTTCCATCGCTATCTGTCCTTAACACCTTTATCTTCTTCTCTATTTGGTTTTCCACCAGAGCCTTAAATTCTTTAAACTTGTCAAAGACTTGAGATTTATTCTTAAGGAAATATATTCATGTATTCCTTGAGAAGTCATCTATAGATGATACATAGTACATAGAATTACCAAGTGATGGAACCTTCACAGGTCCAAACACATCACTGTGCACAAGCTCTAATATCTGTTTCACCCTCTTACCACCAAAGGGGAAACTCACCTGATTCTGCTTCCCATATACACAATTTTCATAGAAATAAAAATCCAGAGAGCTATTACTCATACCTTCTACCATACCTTTACCATGAAGTATTTGAAGGCCCTTCTCTCCAATATGTCCAAGCCTTTGATGCCACAACATGGTATTCTTTCCAAAGACCACTAGATTTTCTGCTCCACTTTTAGGAACCACAGAACTGTTGTACCCATCAACAATAGTGCCACCTTGTAGCTTGTACATAGTTCCAATCTGAACTGCCCGCATCAATACCAGTGCTCCCCGAACCATCTTGTAGGTATCCTTTTCAAACACTATTTTTACACCTGCGTCATCCATCTTGCTTATAGAAATCAGATTTCTGGCTAATGCAGGAATATGCAGAACACCCGAAAGTGTTCTAACCCTTCCCCTTGCAACTTCAACTTTACTTTTCCACAACCAACGATTATAGCCTTCCTATCATCCCCTAAGAAGACATCACCACCATCGTATTTCTCATACTCGCAGAACCACTCTCTATGGGGAGTGAAGTGAAAGGATGCACCTGAGTCAATCAACCATGCCTCATGATCTACTTGTGTACTCGAAGAAGCCAAGTACACATATCCACCTTCATCTGAGGTGGTTTTCACCTCTGCAGAAGGGGCATCATCAGATCCCTTTCCTTTGTCAGGAGCTTTAGATTTACAGTCCCTTTTGTAGTGCCCTTCCTTACCGCATTTCCAACACACCACCTTTACAGGTTTTATTGGAGATTTAGATTTCCCTCTAGATTTATACCTCCCACTCAATGACTTATTTTTGTTTCTATTCTGGGACCGTCCTCATACAAACAAGGCATCACCATTCTGGCTCTCCATATTTTTTCATTTCATCTCCTCTATTAGCAAGGATGAGACTTTTTCATCAAACTGCAAGGTAGTTGCATTGATACCTATTGCAATAACCATACTATCCCATGAATCTGGTAGAGAACAAAACAAACTGATGCACTTATCTTCATCTAAAATTTTAATATCAACAGATGATAACTGACTTACCATAGTATTAAATGCGTTCAGATGCTCTGTCACCAAGTCTCCATCTTTCATCCTCAGGTTATACAACTTTTTTCGTAGGAATAGTTTATTCACTAGAGACTTAGATTGGTACAAAGTCTCTAAGTTGTCCTACAAAGCCTTTGCCATAGCTTCCCCTAATACATTCAACAATACTGAATCTGAGACACACAATCATATTGTGCTCTTTGTCTTCCGATCCAAATTCTTCCATTCTTTATCGAACACTCCTGTTGGTTTAGTACTCGGATCTACTGTGATCCACTAATATTTATCCACCAAGAGGTCCTCCATCTCGAGTTTCCACAAATCAAAACTATGACCATTAAATTTCTTGATCTCTATCTTTCCACTACCCGCCACCTTCTTTCACCACCACAATCGATATCGCATATCTCCCACTGAAGAGGGTCCACCACAGGCCCAAGTAAAACCCCTCAGTGACAAAGGCATCCCCTTGAAGCCAAAAATAGCCTGGATACCAAATGTAGGTTTTAACCCTATACATAAATTACTTGTATACGAATTCTAAAACACAAAAATAAACAATGCGAGAGCATAACAAATAAAACACATATACACAGAGATTTTCCCCTGGATCCCAAAACCGGAACTACCAGCTTGATTTTCATTATGTTCCTTTCAATGTTAAAATACATATTTATACATGTCAAAGCATCCAAAACCATGGACCGAAAACCCTCGTGTCCAAAACCATGTGAGAAAATCATGCACAAAACCATAGGTAGGTCCACCTAACCTAACATAGGGTCCAAAACCAAAATTTTCCGGGGTGCTACCCCAGACCCCATAGAGTGGGGTTACCTGCATTCCTCAAACCCCCTATGACTCCCCCCACTACGTAATCGATGCAACAAATGGGGGGCTCCCCCCCCACTTCTAACCCCCTAGTTAACTACGTGGGCTAGTCATGGAAAGAATATAACACAACCCAACATTCTAGGTCTTCGTGGTGGCGATGGTGGTGTTGGGCTCCGCATCGATAATATGCTTCCCTTTGTCATTCCCCTTGTCGAGTTTTGACTCAGAGTCAAAACATGCATTTGATTCTGAAACCTTTAGCTTGGATCCCAGTGACTGCTTGGCCTGACACTCACTTGTGTTGTGAGTGGAGCTCTTATGGAACTCACACCACTTTTTCGTGTCCTTTTTTAGCTTTGCGACACCATTCTTTGCTTACAGCTTTGGCGAGTTGTCTTGGGCTACCTCGCCTTGGATTTTTCCTTTGTTCTACGGTTTGGGGGTACCTTTCCTTTGCTTTGGATTTGCAGATCCAAAGTCTCACTTGTTTTGTTTAAAATTTTGCTCGACCTTGACGACATATCAGTATGCCGTGTTGAGTGAGGAGATGTTCAATAATTCTATTTCTTCCTAGATGTACTTGTGCAGGCAGCCGCAGTATTTGAGTACCAAATTCTGCTCTGAATCCTTGATACCCAACTTTGTGCGAAGGGTATGGAAAATATTGGTAAACTCCAGGACGTCTTGGTCCCTTCCCTGCCGCAGTGTGGTCCACTTTATGTATTGATCCTCATAGCTTTTGACAGGGTAGTACTGCTCCTTGATGGCATCCTGGAACGAATTCCAAGTAGGTGCAGCTGAAAATAGTGAGCCTTTACTTTCATCCTTCTGCTCGCAGTAGGTTTCCCACCAGTCCTTGACATGGGGGGCTGCTTTGAGAAGAGCGAAAATAATCTTTTCTCAACTAGAAAAATCATGAACATAAAAATAACCCTTTAGCAGATTTAACCATTTATCGACAACATCTGTGTCTATCTGACCCTTGAATATGGGGATTTCAAAATTAACTTGTACCTTAAATGGTGTGGCATTTCCATAGTAGCTGTTGGAAGCTGATGTGTCACCCCTGGTGTTGTTGGGAAAAGTATCCAATACGGAATGCCCCTATCCCACTCTAAGAGGTGATAGTGCCTTAGCAACAAACAAGGAAAGCTATCTGAGTATTCTTCTTTATGAGATGCAAGTAGAGAAAGAAGGATCTAACTAACCGATGTCTTCCGCTAGTTGGTCGATCCAATCAATCTCTCTCTTTCGTTCGCTTCCCGCTGCCTGCTCTTTCACTGGTCCAACTTCACACGATTCCTGCAAGATCACAAGAGCAGAAGACTACATGAAAGATATAGATTCACATTCATAACTAGTTTAGTATCAGATATAAACTAAATATGCAAATACAACAAAACATAATTGAAATACAAGCATATAGGAGAAACTCAAGCAACTTTATTGATACGATAAATAAGGTTCAAGAGGAGATACAACCAAGTGAGTCCCGATCCAGCATCTACCTTCCAGCAAAAGAATCCCTTCCTCTCCTCCAACAAAGCATAAATCACCCAATGTAATATTTTCAATCTCAAACCAACAACAATTCTCTGCAAATACAAAATTCCAGCCTCTTGAACCTCTGGGTGAGAGATCCATATATAGATGTTAGCAGAGAGGATGAGTCAGCTCATGTTTTGACTTGTGGCTTCTCTCTGTTAGTTCTTGTTTCCACTTGGAGGTTCTTGCTTCCACTTGGAGGTTGAGAACCTCTTACTCATCACTAGTCGAATTCACTGAGGCAAGTGTCATTGAGGAAGATTCTGGAAGCTTCCAAGGTCTTGACACCTCGTTGAATGAACTTGCCATTTGTCAATTCCCGCTCAGCGCACCCTAGTAGTGCTTCTACCCGCGTTGCACTGCAGGTAGCCAGTGCAGACTTTGCATTTCAGCGCAGACAGCTAGTGGAGCCACTGAATTGATCCTGATTTGACCATTTCTGAGTGGTTTTTGGTGGAGAACTTCTGGGAGAAGTTGTCATTGGTTGACCTTGTTCCTCTAGGGGTAGGAAAAACTCATTTAGGGACTTTGGATCCCTTGAATTATTGACATTTCATGCTCAATGCTATAAGGCACAAAAATGTCTATAACAGTTGCCCCCTAAAGTATGAGGCCGTTTATCGGGTGAAATTCTTTATTAGGAGGATATGAAGTTCTTCTAATGCTGGGAGGAGACCTGCAATAAGATACAATACAATACATTATTTTTCATACTGCTTTCATGATCTAGCTGAGGCAGGCATTCCCATGCTCAGCTTTATAAATTCATTTTCTGTACATAGAACAGACAATCGTCTGATGGTAGATTGATGATTTTGATGAAATCATCATCCTTTTTGGTAGGATGATTATCTGCTGCAATGATGTACATGTCAATGTCTTTATCTTTCCTGAATATATATCGCAGCCCGGATGGATGAAACTAGATCCGGGATCTTCAATCTCATTCGATCTTCACTCTAAGTACAAGTCGATCCATGTGAGAAATGTTTTGAAGTCGAACATGGAAAGACATCGCTTGATTACCAGTCAATGATGTAAACTGTTAACAAGCGCGAGATGAATCACCGATAATGATAATGACCCTCAAGGTACTGTAGTGCAATTCACGTGGTGTGAATAAAGGTCTTGGCGTCGAACACCATGCAAAATATTTCGGTCGAAGGTCATTGATGTATACCTATCGCTGGAAGTGAAAAACCTACCATTGAGGCATGCAAGCTTCAAAGTACTGAGGGGGGTGTTCCTAGATCAACTTCTTGGATAATGAGATGATGTCGACAAGAAGCGATCCATCAAAGGAGGGCCTTAATGTATCCCACATCAGTGACACGGAATGGAGCAAATGATTTTAATGGAGGTGAAAACGATCTGATGATATATGGTTCAGGGTGGCGGCCATGAAAGGATGAAGGATAATGTATGGTAGTGGATGGGACACGGTTGACTTCTCTGAATGACTTCTCTTGAACATATCGGCGAAACTTGTGTGATGGATTGGTAGCATTTACCCCAAATATGGATGGTATTGGCGAGACCATGGCGATGTGACTGGTGAATGAAACAACCCAACCCGACTCAGGCACGGAGTGGAAGTGTCATGTTCAAGAGCGACTTGCTACCAATAAATGTTCCTTGAGTTTCTTCCCAATTTTTCCCCAGTCATTTCTGACCAGTACCTCTTTATTTTTGTCAAGCTTGAGGAGGATAACATATGCTTGTTCTATAATTTTCCCTTCGGGCAAACCCATCGCTATGTTTTAACGAGCCTAGCGATAGTGAAACTCGTTCTCGTCTAAAGACAAGTTTGTCGCTATTAATGTTTTTTAACGAGTCTAACGACAAAGATAACTCGGTCCTTTTCAATTTTAGAGAGTCTGAAAAGGTACGTAAAGGTAACTCTGAAGTTCCTTTTTCGTCCTCTAATCCCTTAAGTCCAAAAAAGTATAAAACAATACAGAAGGGATGGATTTTCGATAGTTTTAACGAGCCGAACAAAACAAGCGCTCGATCTTTGTGTGCAATAATCCCTCAGGTCCAAAAAGATTAAAATCTAGAGGAGGGATAGCACTTCCGGTCGATTTAACGAGCTGAAAGGCCAAAAATCGGCAATCTTTTCATATTTTACGAGTCAGATGAAAAGAGCTTAAAGAAGACTCGTCTTTTGAGGAACGAGTGATGAAACGGATTAACAGCTGATTCCAAGTAAGGCTTGGAATTTTCCAATCACGGCAGTGTCACAAGGATGGCTAAGTGAAATCACTCTTCGCAGCTGTTCCTCAAAATGGGTAAACAATCAAATGGAGGTGAATGATCGGCCAATGGAAAAGTGGAGGTGATGGTGCCAACACGACCAAGGCTTTAATGGCTGATAATTTACGTTCGTAGTGGTTATTTACCGGGTAGTTCATTTTTTAACGAGCTTAAACGCGGATTGAAACACTTGCTCGATCTTATGTTTATTTTTTAACGAGCATGAACTATGTGCTAAAACTACTCAATCTTATGTTTATTTTTTAACGAGCATGAACTATGTGCTAAAACTGTTCGATTCCAGTCATATGATAAGAAAGTCTCACTTAAGATGCCATTTTTTATGGGGCTTGCACCTCGTAAAGCTTTGCCTCAGAATCCTTTCGTTATGCAAGTTCGGAAACGACTAATCCTACGATTTTAAAGGGTTAGACCTATAGGTTTAAAGGGAGGACCTAAAAATTTTAAAAAATAAATAGCCGCTCCTTGCTTGCACTCCAAAAGGTTTGCATGCCCCCAGGCATAAAGTAAAATTTCAAGGTTACCCCTCAATTTGCAGATAAAACATTTGTTCTACCAGGAAAGGCCTACCTCTTTCAGGCTACCCAAAGGCTGTTTCATTTGCACAGCAAACAAAACACTTCTTCAGCGATGTCTACCGAAATAGACAAAGGTGAGAGACTCCGTCTGTCAACTCACATAACTTTGACAAAAGAATCTTATTCTAGAACAACCCCTCTTCCATGCCGGACGGGGTACGGACTAGTCATATTCTCCCGCGGAAACCTACCCTATACCTAAAGTTTTCCTGCCGAAGCAGACTAGGACGCATGCCCCCTGGGTTCCAGTCATATCCTTCCGAATCACTCGCACTCATCGGGAGGACAGACCGTGGGTTGAGACACTTCTTGCATGAAGAGACCATTTAGGGATGGTACATGACTATTTGCGATGCGTGATCCGGGAAATGAAAGCTGGTCCACGAGCTTGACCGCTCTTCCTTCGTGCGGAAAACACATTACTCTAAAGAGTGAGGAGACGATGGCTCCCATGCAATATATATAGTCTCGTCCAAGGAGTAGGTTATAAGACAAGGGTCCTTGAACGACCATCACGTTCATTTGAACGGTCTTCCCTTTCAATGTGATAGGAACATTGGGGAGGATCCCTAAAGGTCAACTGGTTCCTTTATTGAAGCCTGATAGATTTCTCGTTTCAGGCAAAAGCGCTGGCGAACCAAGCACTTTCCAAGCAATAGAGGAAAGGATACTCACAGATACCCCCTCATCAATGATGGTACCAGCCATTACCATTCTGTATATTTGAACGATAATTCTGAACGGTATACTGGCTGGTAACCGGGATCCGCCTAGTTGGTTCTAGTCAAAGGACACAACCAGGTTGCTTGGTGGTGGGACTGAATAGACGGCCGGATATCGCTCTGACGAACTTCCTTCCTGCGATAAAGGAATGGGTGCATTGCCCCCGTGTTCGTCGGAGTCTGTGTTGATGAAAAGAATCTGGATGGTGTCATCCTTATCCTCTTCAGTGACTGTATCATTCGAAGATAAATCTTCTGAAGGCAAGACCGGGTCAACTGCCGCCTCGACCTTTTGACTCTCGTCTGGTATTGACTCAGCTGGTTTATCCTCAATGATAGACACCTCAGTTGACCACTTGAGCGGGCCAGCTGGATTCTCAACTAACGAAGGACTTGGTAAGAGTCTTTGATATCCAGGAGGAAGTCGTAACGGTGAAACCGGACGATCTTCCAAGACTCTTTTGGCCTGGTCTAAGAAGGGACAACGGTGGAGGGCATGATCGCCTTCGCACAGTCTACAGGGAGGTCTAGTCTTCCCTTTCTGTCTTGGAACTTCACTTTCACTAGTTGATGGTGTACTTTCAACATGGCTATCAGAGGTTGACGACACCGGATTGTGCAAACGGGGAGACCAGTCCCTTAGTATCCGAGGGATGCAGGGACAATCTCGGTGAAAGTGGTCTCCCTTGCAGATGACACATGGCGATCTAGGCCTGGTCAGTGTTGTGTGTGGGTTTTCATCAGACGACACTTGTTTTCCCTTATTTTCCTTTGGCTCCTTCTTCTTTTTCTCTTTCTTCTTCTTTTCCTTCTTCTCCTTAGGAACTTGGTTTTTAGTCTTACCAGTTCCGTTACGCGAAGAGAAGGGGAAAGAGGAAGAATTATAAGAAGTAGAAGGTTGGTGGGAAATTCTAGACTCGTCTAATTGTTGATTCGACTGTTCAGGAATAGTGGTGTTCTGAACGACATTGGTTGAGAAGAGCCAGACCAGCAGGCCAATCGTCAGTCCTGGAAGCGACAATGTGGCCATATGGGGCGCACCAACATCTCCCCAAGAGGAGAAGGGACTAGGATTTCCACCAAGGGGAATTCCTTGGTTGGTGGGCTCCATTTTCTCAACCTAAAGATCAACGCAGGAATAGAGGGTGATTGTTCCGTTTAAAATAAATTTTTAACGACGCTTAGACACAACTTGCTTTTTCACTTTTAAAGAGTCGAGGAAAAGCTAAAGATGACTCTAGTCTCCTTCGATGTTTTAACGAGCCCGAAGTGACAAATGCTCGGATGGACTTTTTCTGTTATAAAGTCTGAAAAAAGGCCAAAAGAAACTACTCTAGAGTTCTAGGTAGAGGGTGTGCCAAACTTTTCACAAAACTGCAGAATACTTTTTAGGGTACGGGCGGTCGATCTTCCTGAATGTTGTGTTCAGTGCATTGCGATCAGTAGGGCGGCCGACACGGCTTCCTATGGATAAAGGTTATATTCCTATAGGGGTCTGCCAATATATACGCGACGGTACGTGGGAACACAATCCGTACTAGTACTAATCGTCCCTCAGGAGGAATCACCCAACCATTAGTGAGGCGACCAATGACCAGGTTTTACGACGTCGGAACACGTCTCTAGCCTAGACCTCTATGTTGTGCGTTATGTTGCAAAGCGTTGTTAAGTTCATTCAATTTATTTTAGGTTGATCTTTTTAGAAGTTTGCCTTTCTGGATCACCATGAGATGTATGATACAATTCCTAAATGCAGTCTAAAGATGATAAGCAAGCTTTATATCTTTTCAACAATGAAAATCCTAGCTACGAAGGGAAAAGAAAGACATCATCTTTTCTCAAAGAGCATAGAGCACACAGTAATGCACTTTTTCCTAAATCAACATACAAACTGTCAAATGCAAATGCACATATGCATGTATTTGTTTTCGCTTTCTTAATATTGATGCCTAGAAAGAAAGCTGTTATATAAATTTGAATTTGATTTCAAGTGAAAACACAAACAAGTTCCTTTTTCAAAATCAAAAAGACGATTACGACACTTTATGATTTACTTGTTTCGACACTATGAAATGCATAAATTCAAACCAAAAGACAAAATTAAATGCTAAGTCAACTGTGAACAACAAACAAACTCACTCCTAAGATCAAAACGACACTTACGACAGGTCTAGATCTAGGGGCGACAGTATGACTAGTTTACTCTTGTAATGGGAAACTGCAAATGATGTAACAAATACACAAAGAACAAATACAGTTTCTTTATATAACTGAGGCGGAATTGAGGCAAAGAAAAGGGGTTTCAGATAGGTACACTGACTGATAACAGGCTGCAAAAACAGAGATGAAAACTGAGCAAAAGGAAGCAGGGAACCACAGCTGCACAAGGAAAAGACTGATCAGTGCACCCTCAACACAGAGGTTTTGACATTCAGCGCAGGTAGCCTTCACGGGACCTGCGTTGAAATGTAGAACCCCTTCACAGGGTCTGCGCTGAAGCGTAAACGAGAGTTGTTTCTGGGTTCTGGGTTACAGTTTGCAAGTTTTTCTACAGTTTTTGGCCGGATAAAAGCTATCAATTAGGTACAATTAGGAGGATGATTTATAGGAGGACTAAGATCTATCACAAAGGGCTGTTAGAGCACTTTTGGATTAGCTTCTCAGATCATAAACAGGCCCAGTGAGAGGGCTAGAGTAGCTGATCTCTACTTTGCATTTGCAAGAAAATGCAGTTCGATTCGACACTCTTGAGTTTATGAAATGAATAGCAATAGAAACACAAGTAAACCAACAAGATACTCTCCCCAACGGAGTCGCCAATTTGTTGTTGGGAAAAGTATCCAATACGGAATGCCCCTATCCCAATCTAAGAGGTGATAGTACCTTAGCAACAAACAAGGAAAGCTATCTGAGTATTCTTCTTTATGAGATGCAAGTAGAGAAAGAAGGATCTAACTAACCGATGTCTTCCGCTAGTTGGTCGATCCAATCAATCTCTCTCTTTCGTTCGCTTCCCACTGTCTGCTCTTTCACTGGTCCAGCTTCACACGGTTCCTGCAAGATCACAAAAGCAGAAGACTACACGAAAGATATAGATTCACATTCATAACTAGTTTAGGATCAGATATAAACTAAATATGCAAATACAACAAAACATCATTGAAATACAAGCATATAGGAGAAACTCAAGCAGCTTTATTGATATGATAAACAAGGTTCAAGAGGAGATACAACCAAGTGAGTCCCGATCCAGCATCTACCTCCCAGCAAAAGAATCCCTTCCTCTCCTCCAACAAAGCATAAATCACCCAATGTAATATTTTCAATCTCAAACCAACAACAATTCTCTGCAAATACAAAATTCCAGCCTCTTGAACCTCTGGGTGAGAGATCCATATATAGATGTGAGCAGAGAGGATGAGTCAGCTCATGTTTTGACTTGTGGCTTCTCTCTGTCAGTTCTTGTTTCCACTTGGAGGTTCTTGCTTCCACTTGGAGGTTGAGAACCTCTTACTCATCACTAGTCGAATTCACTGAGGCAAGTGTCATTGAGGAAGATTCTGGAAGCTTCCAGGGTCTTGACACCTCGTTGAATGAACTTGCCATTTGTCAATTCCCGCTCAGCGCACCCTGGTAGTGCTTCTACCTGCGTTGCAGTGCAGGTAGCCAGTGCAGACCTTGCATTTCAACGCAGACAGCTAGTGGAGCCACTGAATTGATCCTGATTTGACCATTTATGAGTGGTTTTTGGTGGAGAACTTCTGGGAGAAGCTGTCGTTGGTTGACCTTGTTCCTCTAGGGGTAGGAACAACTCATTTAGGGACTTTGTATCCCTTGAATTATTGACATTTCATGCTCAGTGCTGTAAGGCACAAAAATGTCTATAACACCTGGGTAGCTGCTGAAGGATCTGGGTAAAGCTGTCAATCATCGCGTTCCTTTGTCGCTTGGGGGCTTCTTCGAGCAAGATTTTGATAGGATCTCCTGCCCCCTCATCTTTCTTTTCATCCACCATGGGAGGCTATCGGGATTTGTGAGGCTGGTATTGCAAAGGTTCGACTAGTTCAAGCCCTAACTCCTTATATCCCAACCTCATTGGGGACATGCAAAGAAAAACAAATAAAAAAAAAAGCAGACCGCTCTAATACCACTGATCTGGATCTAAACATGAATGCAACAAATTATAGAGATAACCATAAGCACAGAGATGCAGTTGAAATAATACTTCATTTCATTAATGTAAAATACTGAAATATGCTTACAAATAGAAATGGAAACAAACTAGCTAGGGTGATGGTAGCTTATCTCTGAGAAGAGATGTGGTGGCTACATGCCTCTGAATTGCCTTACAATGATGCTCAAGGGCCTTCTTATCATTGAACAATTAGAGAAAACCCTAAACAACAAAACCCTAACCCAAGGAGATGTAACAACAAGAGTTTATGGGCCCTGTTGGGTGAGTTGGACAACCAACTTCCTAGGATCGTGACTTGGTCATATTATCTCCGTTTAATGCACATGATAACCTGTTGGAAAGATCTCTCCGAGGAATATGAAGGAAAAACAATTTTAGGTAAAAAATTATTAGTGGTAGATTTCCAAAAGAAACATCGTTTAGGGCCTCAAAACAACTCCAGAAGTTTAGGACCCGAAAAACTGCTAAAAATAGTAAACTGTGCTACAATTAAGGAAACTAAAAAACTGAAAGAAGAAATAGTGGGGGTCCAAGTGGAATTGGTGGGTGGCCACCAATATCCACCTAGATTAGTGTGTGGGAATATGAAGAAGAACTCGTGGTGAAGGATGAATTCCTTACATTTGTGCCTCATCTGTTATATCCTGACATCTCTTGTGATTCCGCCACTTTTGATTTTCCTTGTGAAAATTCATCGCCAGATGTTGCTACTTACGATCATTCACAGTACACATCAGATGTCATTCTGTCATTGCATTATAGAAAGGAGACATCTTTCTCTTAAAATCCATTCAACCTTTCATCTGTTATTTTCGGAAACGGAGAGGGCGAGCATCCTTGTTTCTCATCAACCCCTCTACATGATTCATCAGATCATTGGGATGTCGATGAATGTCTTGAATTTTCTGATCGTGGTTGTCGTGATATCTTTAATCCATTCGATCACGACGTTGATTTACTTGCTAATGATATTTCTAAGCCACTGGTTTTGGATGATCTACCTGCTGATGAGGTGGAAATCCCTCAATATGTCAAAGTACTTCAGCCTGCACTGATGGTCATATCAGGCCCTCATTGTCTTGAGGTCAGCTCCACTCCCGATCAGAAATCTATTGACTTACCCTAGGCTCCTCATCACTCTCTTGTTTGCATTGAAGATAAATATATTCTACATATTTACAATCCTCCACTTGAATCACATGATCCCATCACTCATGCATTGGAGAAATCATACAAAATGAGCACTCTTTCTAAGGGAAAGTTGTCTTACTTTTTCAAGTTTTCTCTTTTGTCACAGTCAAAATAGAGTACATGCTTATCATCTATGCATAGTGTGTTGCAACACCATGGCACATCCACAGAACATTTGTTCTGCATGTTTATTCTTTTCTTTGTTGTGGATGCATTTAAACTTTGAGTGTGTTGATATTCATTATCTTATATTTTTTTATTGTTGGTTTACATGCTTATCTTTCTTGTTAACTATTCCTTCATCAACATGGGCCAAGAAATGCACCAATGGCTGCATTAGAAATATCATTTCACACGAGTAGGCCCATGCATTGTTTAGAATAGGAGTAGGAGTAGTATTTTCTTTCTTGATTTTCTTTTCTTTCTTGTTTGATTTGCTTTGCTTTCATGTCTTACGTTGCTTTCTTCTTGGATTTTCTTTTCTTTCACATATTTATTTTCTTTCTTGTTTTTCCTTGCTTACTTCTTCTGCTCTTTTCTTCTTTGTTTGTTTTCTTGTTTCCACCTGTAGGTTAGCTTAAGATATAACCATGTTTGGCTCCGAGGAATGTTGGGAAAAAGATAAGAGGGCTTGTACAACTATAAACTTTTGGTTATATTTTGTCATCTCTCTTTATGAATATATTTTTATCTTCAGTCGATGATACCCTGATGGAAAATACATTTTGTTCAGAGTGAGTCTTGTTGAAAACACAACACTTGCACTTTTAGCTAGTATCATCCACTCTAATCATTTTTTGGGTTAACCATTGTCAGCTTAGTCAAGTAGAGTAAGGTGAGGGGGAAACCTTAAGAAGTATGTCAGAGGTATATATAACATATCTCTCTAAAGGGACAACCTCTTCTACTCTCAATAAGTGGGGATCCCTCTTCCGCCTCATGAAACCAATACGTGCCTATGCACAGTCCTTTGAAAATGAAAAATATGAAAAATGAAAAAATAAATAAGGTGAAATTAGAGAAAAACTTCCTACGCAGAGAGGTGATGCAAGTAAATTTTCTTAGGTACTGAATAGGATCTCTGAAAGTAGAGCCATGCTTGTGTTCTTGCGTGACTTCACCGGGGCACAGTCCAGGCCTGTTGGCAATGAAGCAACACTAGAGATGAAACTAAAACTTTGATAGTTATATTACTTGTGCACCAATATACCCCTCATCCTAAATCAAAATGACTCAGTTGACTGGGCTTGGTACGTGTGCTGACCGATCAAGAGAATGGTAAGGACTACATCTTTCACTCAAACTAGTGAGGAATCCATGATGATCAAAGAATTGAACAATACTTCTGGAAGAGTTAGACTTGCTTTCACGAGACAAGGTCCATACAAATACCTGGATTCTACTATTGTGTCACTAATGTTGTAGTGGCTACAACCACCCTCCAAAATTTTGGCTCACATGAAAATTTCGGAGCCTACCGTGGATCCTGTGATCGATCGTTCCTTGGTCGCTTAGTGGTAAGATGATGATCTCAATCCCCCTCCTTGATCTTAAGAGTTTTTCATGTTCTCATCTTTATGTAGCATGTGTCATATTTGGGCAATGCGATTACCGTTTTTCATGCAAAGGACAACTTGTCTTGCTTCAAGGGGAAATATTTGTGCATGCGAGTTGTTCTCATTACATAGCCATGTTTCACACTCACTTCACACACTCTTATGACAAAGGTTGCTGCATCAAAAGTATGTTTTATATGTTTTGGATGGTCCATGTTGTATCACTAAGTGTTTAAGTGTGTGATCATAGTCAAGTTCTATCACGGTTTACATCAGCTTCACTGATCCTACACTTAGCCAATTTCCCGAGAAACCTAGCCTCATCCATATTTCCAGAACTGAACACTTCGCTTCTACAACTCTCAAGATTTTTCCCTTGCCTACTGGAACTGTGCAATGTGCAAGACACCATCTTCCCAATATCTCCAGAAACATCGCAGTATTGTCCCTTAGCTACCCAGTCTGTTTTGCATCTAGAAAATGCGCAGATGTGTCGTCCCAGGGCCCCATCCCACAAGAATGTCATGCATCCCAAAACTGTGCAGCGTTGTCCCCAACTGACCAGTATGTCTTGCAACGTAAAACTGTGTAAAGGTGTCCTATCAAGATCCCATCTCGCAACAGTGTCTTGCATTCAAAAATTTCACAATGTTGTTCTCATCTATCTAGTATACCTTGCATCTAGAAACTATACAGAGGTGTCCTCCCAAGACGTCATCCTAACACTGATCACTTCCTGTTGAAATTGCACAGATATATCTCTAAGTGACCACAAGGAAAGATGACATGTTAGATGACTCCTAAGGAGTTGAGGAGAGAGACCAAAAAATTGAGTTATGATAAAAGATCTGGACCATGTGAAAACTTCGTCAGATACATAACCATCTGGAGGGTAAGTATGGTAAGTAAAGTAAATGTTTTGAGCTACATCTCTTAGTGTAGCTTGAAGTACTAATATCATTCTATCTTCAATGACATGCATGAAATTCATTCCATGTGTGTCTTCTATGTGTCTTGTTCCCTGTCGCTTGTTGGACCAACGATCGTCTTTTAGCATATGGATTTCTTTGTCATGCTTGCGGTCTTGTTTCGTAAATTTTTAAGGTTGGTTTTTGTGTGAATGAGTTGTCTTCAATCTATGAACATCAGTTGTACTCACACACAAAGTTGTAAGCACTGTCGCACAAGTGTCTTCATGGTCGTTTGAAGGTCTATCTCAAGTGTCAGACTTGTCGCCCTTGACCTTAAAGATAGTCTCACTAAGCACATGTTTGTCTTATAGGTTTGTGGTGTCTTGTCATCGAGTCATGCTAAGCATCTGATCAAAATGCCACGTCTACAAAGGTTCACTTTCTTTCACACTTAGCCATTTTTCCTAAAAATCTGTACCAGACAAACCCCTTTAAACGGACCCCGATAGAGATGCATTATGTAGTATCATCTCTCAGTGACCCCACTCTATTGCTCAGAATTTCACAGTGCTTGAGGTTTTCCTCCAGGGCAGCTATATTGTGCAATCCTAGAAGTGAGAAAGATGATTGTTTCCCAGAATTGCACAAAAGTTGTCTCCAAGCCCGATCCACTCCGCGCTTAAAGATGCACCAGTTATCAAGCCTCCCTCTTGTCAACTAGAAAGCTACACTGTAATCTGACCTGGGGCTGAACTCGTCTCCAGAATTTCACAGACATACCCAGCTGCCTGCCATGCACTATCTACAGAAATTGCACATTCATGTTGGGTTAGGCCTCTCGCTGGCTTGTTCTGCACTGTCCTTGAAAACTGCGTAGATATAGTTGGTACACCTATTGCTGCCCCGCTTTGCAGTATTTTTGGAAAATGCACAACAACTTCCTATCCTGCACTATCTCTCAGAAATGCATAGTTATGACCAGCAAATCCTTGCAACCTGACATGCCCTGCTCTAGAAAATTGCACATAATTTCCTTCCAAAGTCCCTTGCTACTCAGCTCTGTGTCCCTCAAAGAATTTGTGCAGATCCGTAGCAGGACCCCAAGTTACTTGCCTAGTCCTCACCCTGAAAAATGTACAGAACTATCCAATAGTTTCCCCCAAAATGCCTGCCTTGTGTTCCTCCCAAGAATTGTGTAGTTCTGTCTAGTTAGGTTCCACCTTGCAACAATAACTAATCTCCTTGATTGCATAATTTTTCCTCCCAGTGATCTCTGTGCAATTTTTCCTTATAGTACCCTAGAGCCTCTCATTTCGGCTTGAACTATACTCTACGCAGTTTTAGTGTCTTATCCTCCCGCTCGGTCACCTAGACCTGAAACTGAAAATAATGCACCATGCTAGACTAGGATATTTTTGGATTTGATGTCATCCTGTTGTGAGTGAATTGCAGGAACAAGTACATTGATGGAACATGGCATGATGATGAATGGGATGAAGAAGGAGTGCATGCAAGAAGTCTAGCTTATAGTTGAATGAAGGTACCAAGCACATGGAGTAGCAAGTGAAAGGGATACATGGTTATGAACCGTCAAGAAAATACCAAGACCATCGAAGACCTCCCAACACTTTTCCATGCAGAGGTGAAGACACAACACATCAAGAGCACATCCATCACTCAGCAGCATAGAATCTTGACATGGACACAACAGTCAGCCAATAGATGTGAGTAGTGTCATGAGTTTTCTCGGCCACATCACTACTATGGGCCATACTTGTTTTAATCAAATGTAATGAAATGTGAAGGTCCAAGAGGCACACATATTAAGTTGAAGAGTCACTTCATTTTAAAAGTCATAGGAAGTTGAATAGTCATGAGGGAAGTCCAGAGTCACAAGGGTCAAGCATCACCCTTGACTATATATACCCCCCTCATTGTATGAGAAAAAGAATTTTCATCTTGGCTCCTCCCACATGGCCTTGAGAGTCTATAGTATGTTCTTTGAGTAGCGAGGAGTGGCTCCAATGTCCCACTAATAGGGATAGTGATGTATGGTATATAGATGTGTCTTGGAACTTTTTCTTAATTTAGAAGCCTTTCTCAAGCCAACACGCTTTCATGGATGTTTTGTATATGTTTGTAAGACTATTCTTTAAAAAATTGTAATGCATGTTTGCTTAAAGTGTACTAAGAGAGTTGAACTACTTCGTTTATTTTAGTAGTTACATTGTTGAAGATGTGTTGTATTGTCTATTACTGTTGTCTTGTCTGTGTGGAATACTCCGTTGGACATTAGACATAACATTCTTGTTTTCCTTAGTTATCAGGACTGTCACACTATGTGGACTACACTGTGTACGTGTTTTCCCTTGCACTTTGGTTTTAACGATTACCACATCCACTATGGACTATTCTACTGGATACTGGAAAAACCCTTGTTGTTTTAGTGTGTGTTTCTCCCTGGGTGGTACTACTACCTCTCATCTAGAGGCTCACTTTTACCCTCTCCCTTATAGTAAGAGAACCCAGACACAAAGTTACATTACTCACTCACCAAGCATATTCACCTCTCTTTCTTGAAGTTACAAGCATAACACTCTCATTTGCTGAATAACAAGAGCTAAGGAAAATATCTAATATAATGGTAACCTTACCATCGTATTGGATGGGACTCCTACACCAAACAGTGTGAGGTATATTTGGGACTTCATACCGGGAAGATACCCTAAACGTTGGAAGGTCCAACACCATCAACATTTCTAGCTCTAGAAGGAGGGCCAGATGACAAGCTGAGTCCCCAAAGTCTATTTTGAATCTCTGTACATCTTTCATGAATTATGCTACAATTTATCCTCTGACATGTCTTTCTTATGGAGAGGATTTTGAAGTATCAGAGGATCTCTGGAATGAATTGTCACATAACACATATGATGGTGAAGGTAGAGCAGCCTTTCTTAGACCCAAAGTTTCCTTCACAAGCTTCTACGAAAGGCATGAAATTGATGAGGATTACATTACCTGCTCCATGTTCGCATTCATGCTTCGAGGGAACACACTAATGTGGTGTGTCACATTGCCTGATGCCTCTATTCAATATTTTGATCAATTGATCAGAGAGTTGACACATTCTTTCTATGGTTATGACCAAAAATCACTCAATAAAAACATTATGAAATTACATATTGCACCTGATGAATCTGTTTAGAAATTTCACAAATGCTTTCGTAATCTAGCATATGAAATCCCTGAAGATGAAATTGATTGGAAATTTCTCCATGAAATATTTCAGTATCTTCTTCACATATCTAAGAATCCACATATCTTAGAATCATTCAAACCCGTGCCAACATACCTTGGTGTTAGAGCTTCCAAATCTAAGATGGACGAGGTTGTTGTCACAAGTGACCATCCGTCCTCTTATCATAAAAGCAGCTTGCTGTAGCGACTACAACCACCCTCCTAAATTTTTCCTTAGCTTCATTTTGGAGCAGCCCTACCAACCTTTCACATTAGCATGTCTTGTCTAGTCCAGTACACATGCTTTAGTGATTTTCTTTCACAATGAAAACCTGTCCATAAAATCTTGTTGCATCCCCCTCACAGGTTGTTTCACCGAACTTGATGCAGCTGTAAGCTGAGTAGATCCCTCAAGAAATTGTGTAATTCTGGAGAGGAATTGACCTTCCCTCCATATATTATGAAATTCTATCTGGCAGCCTGCTGGGCTCCAGAATTGTGCAATTTTGTCCTGTCACTATTCACTAATAAAATTGCATAATTCCTTCTAGTGGGGTTGCTCAACCCATAAATTGTGCATTTTGGGCAACAGTCAGCTGCTCTGCCCATAAATTGTAATACAACTAGGAAGCCAACCCAGCTCCCTCCCAGGAATGCATATTTTTTCTTCCCAGCTAAGCAGACTGTTGCATGTGCAATTGAGTTGATTGGTTCCCTCTAGGACTGAGCAAAACTGATTTTCATGCATGGGCTGCTCCTCCCAAGGCAACGTGCAAAGGCATCCCTTGTTTCAAGGATATATTTTTAGTAGTTGAAGTTTACATGCAAGGATCATTTAAGAAACCTCCCACCAAGTGTCGCTCTTCCTAGATTTGTGGCATGCACGTCACATCTTTGATTTTATAAAAAATCATGAACTAGACACTATACAGCTCATTCCTCACATTGACCTTGTAGCTCTGACATCCCACATTGCATCTAGGAGTCATCGGCACATTCAGCTCAGTTGTTTTGGGGTAAGCCCTACTTTCATGTCTTATGTTGCAATTCTGTCGCTTTTTGTGTTTTGCTTTGTGTGATTGTTGTCTTCTTGATTTCATTGAGCACTTGCTGTCGTTTTGATACATGTTAGCTTTTAGAAGCACCATGTTAGTTTTCATTCGCATCTCACTATTGTCACATGCATGACATTGTTTTGCATAAATGGTCATTGTTGCAGCAACTTGCTTCACACACATGCATGCTTTCCCATTTTCTGAATCTTAAACTTGATATTTTCATGAATAATCATTCACTCTTGTTTGCACTCATCTCAACATGCATTCAGAATTCTCATGTTTTCAGTTGCCTGTCGGCCGGACTAGGCTGCATTGGCCTAGACTGTGCCTTGTTCGGCTAGCACTGTGCATTTTCGGAAGCGAAGGCTCTACCTTCCCTCTAGAAATTGTGCAAGTCTAGCCAGGCATTGAACTAAAAGCTTGCATTGCACAATTCTTGGAGGCAGTGTCCTGCTAACCCTAAAAACTGTGCAATGCAGTTTGCTGGTTGCATGTCACTGTTGACTGAAATGGTTCATTGCATAGTTTCAGTCCTCAGCAGACCCTGCTAGACTATACATTTCACAATTTGAGTATTCAGTCAACCTATTGATAGCCCGGACTGTGCCTTGGGCAGTTTTGGCAGTAAGTTTCCCGACCTCCTGGCGTGAATTGCACAACCTTCATGATCAGTCACACAAGTATGTTGCAAGTCAGTTCTCAATTTTGTTTTGGTTTTCGACTTAAATATTACTTTCCATGAGTGTTTCCATGTCTCCAGGTATTGCAGGTGTTCATCTACCTCTCAATAGCACAAGTACAAAGACCTTTAGGAGAGCAGAGTCAAAGGAAACCATTGAGAGCACAACATGGGTTGCAACCAAGCAAGTGTCTATGAGCTTGCCTACCTATGAAGACATCAAGTTTTTCATAGACAAGGACATCAAGATAAGATGGAAGCAACATAACATTGATCAACATCACAATGAGCAACACCATCAACAATAGAAAAAGGAAACACACCCACATGTGGAGAATGCAAGAGGAAGGTTGTTGACAACATAGGCAAAGCAAAGTTGCAAGATTGAGCAGATCCACTTGTGATGAAATAAACTTTGGAGATTGAGGCTATGAGGTGATGGCGTGACAAGAAAATCGCGCGAGAGCAGAGAAGAGAACAAAGAAGGAGTTTTATGTGTTGAAGCAACAACTCAAGAAAGAACAGGAGTTGCATAGGTGAGAGAATGAGTTGCAGCAAGAGTAGGTACAACAGGGGGTGCAACATGCATAGCCAGATGAAACTGCGCCCGTACAAGTGATAGATCCATCCCAACAGTTGGAACGGAGTAGACATTGTGAGCAATTTTGTTGATAAAATATATGGGAATTCAACAAAATGCATGTCATTGTGCACACACATGTGATCTAACTCATTTTACACACTCACCGAGGCTAAGACAAGAAGCAAGTCCAACTGGAACTGAACATGGAGTTGACAGTTGATGCTCATGACCACCAACACACACTAGAAGATCAACACAGACACTATGCATAAGTGTTTTGCTGGTTCGACCACACCCAAGAAGGCCATATATATGTTAGTAGACAAGTTGGATGTAGGAGCAACACCAATGCATCGGGATGAAACAGAGGCAAGAGTTCACTTCAACAAGATGCCACCATGGAGCGCATGCACACTATCATAGACGACCAATATTGGCGTCAACTCACCACCTTCACCAACACACGCATGTCCAAGAGTTGGTCTCATCACAATGGACCAAGTGTCAGTGATGTCTTGCATGGCTTTCTCAAGCCATTTTGTCTCACATGGGCACATGTGCATTGTAATGTAACGTCTTGTCAAGTGGAAGTTCAAGTGTCGATAGTTGGATGTAATAGTCATAGAGTAGATGAAGAGTCATGAGGGTAGATGAAGAGTCATAGAGTAGATGAAGAGTCATGAGGGTCACCCCACCATTTGCTTTAAATATAACCTCATAACTCATTGTAAAGGATTTTGGTCAGCCAAGCTTCTGATGGGACTATTTTAGAGAGAGCTTGGATAGTACTGTAATGAGCCTTGGCTTCTCCACTACGCAGAGCTAGTATATCTCTTTGGAGGAGTAGGCAGTTGTGGTTGTAACATTCCACTGTCGGAACTAGTGGTTAAACATGGATGCATAGTATGATTGGAACTTACAATTATTAATATAACAAAGCCAACATGTTTCATGCATATGTTGTATTGTATTCTATGCTATCTGGTTTACTCTAAATGATATATGTATTTGTTTGCTTATGCATGCATGTATGGACTTTTCTATGTATGTATGTATGAATCTTTTTGAGATGTGTTGTTGGTTTAACCATCACTTTGGATTGCCAGCTAACTTGCCTTCCATGTTGTGATGCATTTTTTCTCGCGTGTTCCCTTCTTAACTTCATGCTATCATAGGTTTCCAAGGGGCGAACTCATCTCAATCCCTGTGTGTTTGAACCTCTCATGTACATTCCTTGGCTTGCTACAGCTGTCACACCCTTGATACCAATAGATACATCTTACTTTCCTCTGTGTGAAATCGCAGTCAAGGCATTATCGTACAGCCCACTACTGGGATTCCTACACCAAATGGTCTGAGGTCTAAATGGGACTTCTTACTGGGGAGGTCCTTGGACATGTTGGTGGGTCCAGCACTGTCAACACAACTCTTTCTCTGTAGTGGGAGGTTGGACAAGGTGTGCGCACATCTGTTGAACTGTCACATCCTCCCACCCCACCTGCTCTGAATATATGCCCAGATTTGGCTTGCAATCCTGATGGTTTTCATGTGAACTCATTCTCTCACCCTCCGTCATCTAGATCCATTGATCCTTTGGATTGTATTATGTTGTGTTATTCCATTCCGGACTCCACATCTTGTGTTCACAAGGATCAATTTGACTGGAGTTGATCTTGTGTAGCCAACCTATGTTTTCATTCATGATGAGTGTGTGTGAGAATTTGAAGAAGAACCTGTGATGAAGGATGACTTCCTTCGATTCGCACCTCATCTGCTCTATCTTGACATCTCTTGTGATTCTACCACTTTTAATTTTCCTTATGAAAAATCATCGTCGAATTTTGATACTTCTGATCATTCACAAGACACACCAGATGTCATTCTTTCATTGCATTGCAGAGAGGACACATATTTCTCTAAAAATCCATTCAATCCTTCATTTTTCATTTATGAAAACTCAGAGGGTGAACATCCTTGTTTCTCATCAACCCCTCTACATGATTCGTCAGATCATGAGGATGCTGATGAATGCATCAATTTTTCTGATCATGGTTTCCATGATCTCTTTACTCCTTCATTCGATCATGATTCTGATTCACTTGCTATTGATCTTTCTAATCCATTGGTCTTGGATGATCTATCCGTTGATGAGGTGTAAACCCCTCAAGTTGTTGAGGCACTTCATCCTACACTTATGGTTATGTCAGGTCCTCGCTGTCCTGAGTTCAGCTCCACTCATGATCAGAAATATTTTGAAACACCCTAGGCTCCTTATCACTCTCCTGATTGTATTGAAGATCAATCTAGTTTACATATTTCACATCCTCCACTTGAATCACATGATCCCATCACTCATGCATTGGAGGAATCATACACAACGAGAACTCTTGCTAAGAGAAAGTTGTCTTACTTTTTCGTGTTTGCTAGTTTGTCATGGTCGAAAGAGTGTAGATGATTATCATCTGTGCACAATGTGTTGCAACACTATGGCTCATCCACAGAACATTTGTCCTACGTGTTTACTCTTTTCTTTTCTGTGGATGCATTTAAACTCGAAGCATGTTGGTCTTCATTGTCTTATCTTTTTTGTTTGCTGGTTTACATACTTATCTTTCTTGTTAACTATACCTTCATCAACATGGGCCAACCAATGCGCCTATGGCTCCATTAGAAATATCATTTCATGTGAGTAGGCCCATTCATTGTTTAGCGTAGGAGTAAGAGTAGTTTTTTCTTCTTTATTTGCTTTGCTTTCTTGTTTTCTTTTCTTTACTTTCTTGTTTTCTTTGCTTTGATTTCATGTCTTGCGTTTCTTTGTTGTTGGATTTTCTTTACTTTCACGTCTTGCTTTACTTTCTTGTTTTTTCTTGCTTACTTCTTATGCTCTTTGCTTCTTTGTTTGTTTGCTTATTTGCACCCATAGGGTAGCTTCACATGAAATCATATTTGGCTCTAAGGAAAGCCTGACAAAAGATAAGAGGACTTGTACAACTATCAACATTTGGTTATCTGTTTTCCTCTCTCTTTATGAAGAGCTTGTTATCTTCAATTAATGATACCATGATGGAAAATACATTCTGTTCAGAGTGAGTCTTGGTGAAAACAAAACGCTTGCACTTTTAACTAGTATTGCCTACTATAATAAGTTTTTGGCAGCTCAATCAAGTAGAGTAAGGTGAGGGGGGAAACCTTAACAAGTATGTTAGAGGTATATATAACATACTTATCTGAAGTGACAACCTCTTCTTCTCTCAATAAGTTAGGATCCTTATTCTGCCCCATGAAATGAATAAGTTCATATGCTCAGTCATTTGAAAATGAAAAAATGAAAAATGAAAAAATAAATAACGCAAAAGAAGACAAAGGCTTCTTGTGCAGAGATTTGATGCAAGTAACTCCACCAGGGTACTAACCAGGCTCACTGGTAGTGAAGCGATTCTTGTGTTCTTGTGTGACTTAGTCGGGGTACTGTCCAGGCCTACTTGCAGTGGAGCAACACCAAATATGAAACTAACACTTTGACAGTTATATTACTTGTGCAAAAATATACCCCTCATCCCCAATCGAAATGAATCAATTGAATTGGCTTGGTACGTGTGTTGACCGATCAAGAGAATGGTAGGAAATACATTTTTCACTCAAACTAGTGAGGAAGCCACGATGATCAAAGAATCGAGCAATACTTCCAGAAGAGTTAGACTTGATTTCACCAGACAAGGTCCATACAGAGAGCTGGAGTTCTACCAATGTTTCGGTAATGTTGTAGGGGCTACAACCACCCTCCAAAATTTTGGCTCGCATGCAAATTTCAGAGCTTACATGAAAACTTCATCAGATGCATAACCATATGGAGGGTAAGTATGGTAAGAAAAGTACATTTTTTGAAATACATCTCTTAATGTAGCTTGAAGTATTGATATCATTCTGTCTTCAATGACATGCATGAAAGTCATTCCATGTGTGTCCTTTATGTGTCTTGCTCCCTGTCGCTTGTTGGACCAGCTGTGGTCTTTTAGCATATGGATTAATTTGTCATGCTTGTGGTCTTTTTTTGGAAATTTTGAAGGTTGGTCTTTTTGTGAATGAGTTGTCTTTTCTCTGTGAACATCAGTTGTACTCACACACAAAGTTGTAAGCATTGTTGTGCAAGTGTTGTCATGGTAGTTTGAAGGTCTATCTCAAGTATCGCACTTGTCTCCCTCAACCTTAAATACAATTTTACTGAGCACATGTTAGTATTGTTGGTTTGTGGTGTTCTGTCATTGAGTCATGCTTAGTTTCTGATCACAATGTCATGTCTAAACAAGTTCACTTGCTCTCACACTTAGCCATTTTTCCTGAAAAATTGTCGACCAGACAAACCCGTTCAACCAGAACTTGATAGATTTGCACTGTGCAGTCACAACTCTTAGTGACCCTACTTTTCTACCAAGAATTGTGCAGTGATTGAGGATTTCCTTTGGGGAAGCTTCACTGTGTAATCTTGGAAGTGAGAAAGCTGACTTGTCTCCCAGAGTTGTGCAAAAGTTGTCTCCAAGCCCGATCCACTCTGCGTTTACCACAACATTAGTTATCAAGCCTCCATCTAGTCAACTGGAAATATGCATTGCACTGTGACCCGATGCTACACTCCTCTCCAAAATTATGCAGGCATACCCAACTGCCTGCCTTGCACTACTTGCAGAAATTTCACAGTCATGGTGAGTTAGGCTTCCTGGTGGCTTGCTCTGCACTATCCTTGAAAATTGCACAGATCTGGTTGGTACACCTGATGTTGCCTCACTCTACAATGTTTGTGGAAAATGCACAACAACTGCCTATCCTACACTATTTCTCATAAATGTGCAGTTATGACCAGTAGATCCCTGCAACCCGACATGCCCTGGTATGGAAAATTGCGTAAAATGTCTTGCTAGTATCCCTTGCTGCTCATCTCTATCTTCCTCAGAGAATTTGTGAAGATTATCAATTGGACCCTAGGTGACCTGCCTAGTCCTCACCTTGAAAAATGCACAAAACTGTCCAACAGTTCCCCCCAGGCACCCTGCCTTGTCTTCCTCCTAATAATTGCATAGTTCTATCTAGATGGGTTCCACCTTACAGTTGTCATTGTTGTCCCTGATTGTGTAATTTTTCCTCCTAGTGACCTCTACATTGTTTTTCCTGACAATACTCCAGAGCCTCTCATCATGACATAATCTATGCTCTACGTAGTTTCAATGTCTTATCCTCCCTCTGGGTCACCTAGACCCAAAACTGAAAATAATGCACCATGATAGACTAGAAGATTTTTGGATTTGATGTCATCCCAACATGAGTGAATTACAAGAATAAGTATATTGATGCAACATGGCATGATGATGAATGAGATGAAGAAGGAGCGCATGCTAAAAGACTAGCTCACATCTGAATGAAGGTACCAAGCACATGGAGTAGAAAGTGAAAGGGATACATGTTTCTGAACCGTCAAGTAAAGACCAAAATCATCAAAGACCCCACAACACTTCTTCATCGGAGGTGAAAGAAGAACACACTGAGAGCACATCCATCACTCAACAGCATAACAACTCAACATGGACACCAAAGTCAGCCAATACATGTCAACAGTGTCATATCAATTTGTGTCATGAGTTGTCTCAGCCACATCACTACTATGGGCCATACTTGTTGTAGTCAAATGTAATGTAATGTGAAAGTCCAAGAGATGCACATATGAAGTTGAAGAGTGACGTTAGTTGAAGAGTCATGTCAGTTGAAAAGTAATAGGAAAATGAATGTTCATGAGGGATGTCTAAGAGTCACAAGGGTCAAGCGTCACCCTTGGCTCTATATATGCCCTCATTATATGAGCAAAAGACTTTTCACGTTGGAGCCTCCCACATAGCCTTGAAAGTCTGTAGTATGTTCTTTGAGGAGTGGGGAGTGGCTCCAATGTCCCACTACTGGGGCCAGTGATGTATGGTGTACAGATGTGTCTTGGAAGGTTTTCTTAATTTAAAAGCCTGTCTCAGGCCAACACGTTTTCACGCATGTTTTGTATCTGTTTGTAAGACTATTTTTTAAACGTTTGTAATGCATCTTTTCTTAACCTGTACTAATATAGTTGAATTACTTCGGTTATTTTAGTACTTCTATTGTTGAATATGTGTTTTATTGTTTATCATTGTTGTCTTGTCCATGTGGAATACTCTGCCAGACATTAGAGAAACCATTCTTGTTTTCCTTGGTTATAACGACTGTCACCTTGTGTGGACTACTCCGTTGGACGGTGTACGTGTTTTCCCTTGCAATTTGGTTTTAACGACTACTGCATCCACTATGGATGTTGGACATAACCTTGTTATTTTAGTGTGTGTCTTTCCCTAGGTGGTACTACTACCTCTCATCTAGAGGCTCACTTTTAGCTATTCCCTTATAGTAAGAGAACCCAAACACAGTTACATTACGCACTCACCAAGCATACTCACCTTGATTCTGTGAAGTTACAAGCATAACAATCTCATGTAATGAACAAAAAGAGCTAAGGAAAATATCTAAGATAACGGAAACTGGGGCATCGTATCGAATGTGACTCCTACAACACACAGTGTGAGGTCTAGTTGGGACTTCATACCGAGAATATCCCCTGAATGTTGGCACCAACACCGTCAACACTAGCCAAAGTTCTTTTTCTTCTCTATTAGTATTGGTGGACAGGAAGGATGGATCATGGAACATGTGTCCAAATTATAGAGATCTAAACAAGCTCACTATTAAAGATAAGTTTCCCATTCCCATCATTGATGAATTTTTGGATGAACTACATGGAGAAATTTATGTCACCGGGTTGGATCTTCATTAAGGATGTCATCAAATTAGAATGAAGATAGATGGCATTCTGAAAACAACATTTAGAACTCATGAAGGTCATTATGAATTGTTGGTCATGCCTTTTGGCTTTACTAATGCACTTTCCACATTTCAGGGTTTGATGAATTCCATTTTCAAACCCTTTCTTATAAAATTTATGTTATTATTTTTTGATGAGATACTAATCTATAGAAAGTCTTGGAAATACCATGTTCAACATGTTGATAGAGTGCTCAAATTGTTGGAGGAGAAACAATTATATGTAAAAATATTCAAACGTTTCTTTGGGGTATAGGAAGTGGAATATTTGGGTCATATTGTATCCCATAAGGGTGTTGAGGTAGACCCTAAGGAAATTAAATCTATCAAGGAATGGAAAATCCCCACGAACATAAGAAAACTTCGAGTATTTCTCGGGTTGACAAGGTATTATTGCAAGATTGTTAAGAATATGGGAAGATAGTAACACCTCCAACAACATTACTGAAGAAAGATGCATTTTCTTGGACTCCAGGCAACCAAGGACTTTGAATATCTTAAAGAGACAATGTGTCAAGTTCTAGTATTAGCTACACCAGACTTTACAAAAACCTTTATTGTGGAATTTGATGCCTTAGGAATTTGGATTGGTGTTGTTTTAATGCAAGAAGGAAGACCCATTACTTTTGAAAGTAGGCCTATCAAGGGAAAGTATTTACATAAATCTATTTATGAGAAGGAAATGTTGGCAATCCTACATGCACTGAAAAATGGCACCCTTACCTAATGGGAAGACACTTCGAGATAAAAACAGATCATGATAGTCTTAAATACTTCTTGGAACAAATATTATCTTCAAAAGAGTAGAAAAAGTGGATCACAAAGATTTTGGGTTATGAAATTGAAATCATCTATAGAAAAGGGAAGCAAAATGTTGTTGCAGATGCACTCTCAAGAAAGGATTAGGATGTGGAAGCATTTCTCTATGCCATTTCTATTATCCAACCTAATTGGATAACTGAAGCAAGGGAGGAATGAAATAATGACAAAGAGGTGTGGACACTCATTCAAAATTTGCAGTAATATTCTAGTACATATGGTACATTTATCTAGAAAAATGATTCATTATGGTACAAATATCACTTATATCTATGTAATAACTCCCAACTCAAACAAAATATTCTTTTGGAATTGCACACCTCTCCTTTATCAGGGCACTCAGTATTTTTAAAATATTACCATAAGGTCAAGAAAGAATTCTTCTGGGATGGCCTTAAATATGATATTTAGAATTTTGTGACAAAATGTTTGGTTTTCCAACAAAATAAAGTTAAGACAATTAAGACACTAGTTCTGTTACAACCTTTGCTCATTCCAAGTCAGTGATGGGAGGAGGTATCTATGGATTTTATCATAGGTTTACCCAAGTCCAAATTAAAGAGTTTCATCATGGTGGTAGTTGATAGAGTTATGAAGTATGCACACATTTGTGCATTATCTCATCCTTTAAAAGGCAGTACAATTGCTACTTCATTTATGGAAACAACTCAAAAGATACATGGAAACCTAAAGATTATTGTAAGTGATAGAGATCCCATTTTCACTGGAATTTTTTTACAAAATTATTTTCTTGTCTTGGTACTCAGTTATGTCATAGCTCATCTTATCATCCTTAATCTGATGGGAAAAATGATACAGTGAACAAATGTTTGGAAGGATATCTTTGTTTCTTTGTATCTAATAAACACTTTTTTGAAGGAGAGGGACATGATAGGTCCCTATAATACTAGTGTAGCCCCCATATTGTTATTATTGTGCCCCATGAAGCCCCAATATTGTTATTGTGTGCCCCACAGAAGCTCACTATTGTTATTGTTTAGTCCTTACATTATTATTTTTATGTAGGCCCTAATTATATTGTGACCCTTTAAAATCCTATATATACCTAGAAGGTATTGTCATTTTTATCATCCAAGAATTTTTCATTTATGTGATGTAAAGGAGGTTTCCCCCTTGAAAAGGCTAATTTTCACGTCATTTATCTATCGTTTCTTCTGTTTTGTGATCTGGTTGCATAACAACCTTCCTATTGAGATAGCCTAACACACCATTGGCTGAGGAGCTTATGGAAGTGGACTAGCTAATTAGATGGGATATCCTTGACATTCTCCTTCACCCAGAATCAAAAAATTTCCTGCATTGTTGGTTTTTCATTCATATTGAGTCTATTGTGCTTCTCTTCTACTTTTATGATTTTGTTGGTGTGGATTAATACTTCTTTCAACCTTCGATCTTCCTCCATGTCCTCAAGTGTTTTCATTTTAGGGATTACTCTTTCTCCGCCTTTATTATTTTGTTGCTAAGCCTCCATCACTTAAATGACCATCTATTCTTCAAAATGTTTACCTTGTTCATTTGTATCCATATTTTATAGCGATGATAAATGGTTTTATCCTAAGGTCTTTTGGGAATTACTCTAATTCACATTCTATGATGGTTGTGCCAATGCAACATGAGTCCATGGCTGATTCAGAGAAACATGAGGCTTTCTACCCCAGTGGGGTTAGGTGAGTTCTTGAAGATTTACCTTTGCAGGATCCCACTATTTGAAAACCCTCCTCGTTCATCTTCTCGTTTTCCTTTTGTTATTATTCCACCGTAAGTGGACAGTCTCTGAATAGGTATCCATATTCATGGTAGCGACAACATTTGAAGGGTATACACTCATAATCTAGGGACTAAGTCTAGATTGAGCCATGATATTCTAGGTCTATTACCTCTCGGAGCAGTTGTGAAATATTCATATGAACACAAATATGGACATAAGCTACATGTCTCCTCCCTTTTATGATTTTCGAGATCTTGACAAATTGTTCAATGGAGTTTCCAATACCTTATAGGATATATGGTTCCGAAAAATCCTCTGGTAGAAAATAGGTGAACCCACACTGGGGTTGCCAAAAATTGTTCCTTTGCTAGGTTATAGCACTCCTCTTAGAAGTGCATGAACAACCCTATGTTGTTCATAAAGTAAGGCCTGTTTCAAAAAACTTTTTTGTGTTCCATTAAATCTACAAATATCATTATGAAGAATCCTTTCACTCTTAGCAAAAGCTCAATGGGCCCATTAGGGTTCCTCTTTGCTTGGATCCATTGTAGGATTTCCTATTATTTTGGCCAAATACCCATAAATTTTCACATGAGTGCATGATCTTTCATGAATTTCCTGGTCTTTTCCAAATAATTATTTTGGATAACGAATTTTGGATTTTGCATGCCTTTGGGTAGACACCAGTCTTGCATCCTTGCCTACCATCATGCCCCCATCATATGCACCTCTTTGTTTTCCTTTCCTCCAATGACTAAATTTGGCAATCCTCTAATGCCCTTACTTGCTCCATTGACTATATTGTTGTATGAGGAGCTCCCCCTCATTGAGGGCCACACATCAGGTGACCAATACAAAGGATGGGTAATGAAATTTTGGCCCTGCAACCTGGGGTTAACCACTTTTGCTACACATTCATGAAGGTCTATTAAGGACTACACACACCTTGTGTCGTCTGAAACCCTCATTGTGAAACCCTTCTATTCTATAGGTAAATTTTCTAGTTGAATTCAAAACTATGATTTAAATAATTTCATAACTCTAAATCTATTGAAATACTCAAAATCACAATTTCAAAAATGTGAATTGAAATTTCAACAAAAACAAAGTTACCAATGTAACGAGAACTGTACCAAGTTCGTACTTTTCTAAAGGTTACATCAAATCATGATTTTATGTCGATTTTGGAAATGGTTGATGTTGCATCATCATTTTTTCCTCAAGAGTGACACTTTACATTTTCTTATGTATTAAGTATGGACATTTTGTTAAGATGTTGGTGATTTTCATGCCAAATTTGAAAAGTGTTGATGTACCATTAACTCAGTCAAAGATCCCTTAAACCCTAACCTTCAAAAGGGTGTTTATTTTATTCCTTGCTCATGAGGAAATGAATAAATAGGTGAAACTGGTAGGTCTCTTAACATCAGAATTAAAGAACACACTACCTCAAAATCGACCTTATTAGAACATGTTCACTCTTCCTCTCATTACATCTGCATGGAAGAAGTCAAACTAATTAGAAAATAAGACCACTATCAAAAGGAAAATCAAAGAAGCCATTGAAATAGAAAAAATGAAGAACAACTTGAACCGAGACGATGGATTAAAACTAAGCAACACCTGGAAACCTTTACTTGAAATCTTAAAGAATCAATAATTAACTCATATCCCTTATAATAATTTAATCGCTTCTCTCTCATTAAATAATTAATAAAATGAAATAAAAAACAAAACAATAAGCAAATATTATCTAACATCCTCCTTAAAAAATAAAAAACAAAAACAAATATAAACATATAAATAAATAATTGATTATTTCATGACTAATCATTTGATAATATTAAAATAAAACTCGAATCATAATTTATTAATTATAATATTATAGTAACATATGAATTTAAATTAGTCATTATAACTCAAATTAAAATAATTAGAAATTAACACTGGAATTTATATATTAAAATTATAGTGAATTAACTCACCAAATCTTTAAGGATTTAAATTCTATATAAGGCATTCCATTTAGGAACCTAAAATTAAGAATTACCAATAAAAATGAAACAAAGAAATAGATGTATAAAAAAAATTAATTAAACAAATTAACTAATTAATTAACAAATTAATTAATTAAATAAACTAATTAATTAATTAATTAAACAAATTAAATAATTAAGTAATAAAAATAATAAATAAAGTAATTAATTAAATAAATAATAAAATTAATTAATTAATCAATTTTTTAATTAATTAATTAATTATTTTGTTTAATTAATATAAAAAATAATTAAACAAATTAATTATTATTATTATTATTTTGATATCTAGCGGAATCGGCAATGACGGTGGTATCGTACTTGTGTTACATGGGGTCGAATCCCACTGGCTGCCACTATAACCGCTAGGAGGAACCGCCCATCCCGCAAGGAACGACCCCTCAAGATAAGACGAGACTTGAACTCATGACCTGCACAGCGACACGAACGACTTAGTAGACCATTCGCTGGCCACAAGACCAAATCCCTGCAAGCTTCTTTTTGGTAGGTAAGCACCCACGGGGGATTTCAACCAGTGACCTATCACAAGGAGTGCCTTAACAATGCACCCATTCACCATCAGTCCAAAGCCCTATGGGCAAACAAATTAATCAATTAAATAATAAATAAATAAATAAAGTAAAAATAAAAATAAATAAATAAATAAATACAAATATAAATATTATCTCTTTCATAACCTATATATATACTTTGAAATATAGCTCATGGATACATCATTAATATCTTCAGAATATCTATTGATGCATCCCCTGATGATGGACTCACTTGGTAGTGAGCTATTGATGCATCCCCTGATGATGGACTCACTTGGTAGTCAGAAATGTTGGGTTCATAAAACTCTATAATTTTTTATTTTATTATTATTATTATTTTTTTTTTTTTTCTATAATATATATGGATTTGACATTTAAATATTTTATTTATGATTCAAATTGTGCATATTAGAATTTCAATAAATGACCCTCATATTCAAAAATATAAAACATATATTCACGGATATAATTTTTCTCTCTAATTACATACATTGAATTATTTTTATTATTAATATTCTCTCTCTCTTTACATACAAACACACACATCCATAATTTATGGATACCATTGCAATATTCATGCATGGTTTTTGGATATTTGTGCAATGTTTTTTTATTCTTTCTAGGAAAATCATAAAAAAAACTCCTTGAAAATACCTCATACTCGGTTAAATTTTTTATTTACCATCATATACATCCCACCGTAATATAACAATTACTTTCCACCATTATTTATGAAGTAAAATTGTAAATGTGTAGATTTACTAGTGGTTACTGCCTACCAAGATTTATATAAGTCCAATCAATTTATCCACTTCAACTCTCAATTTTTTAGTTCTTACCAAAGAAACCCTAGGATTTGATTTATTTATTGACTTCTATTAATTGAACATCGACGAATATATGCTATGATTTTTTAATGAAAAATTTAGCAAAGCATACGAAAGGACATTGCACTACAACACTTTTAATATAGACTTGTGTTTATAGTATAATAGCGCTCATTTTTAAGATATTTTTACTTTAAATATTACATGTAAATTGAAGACACAATTAAAAACATATAATGAAATATCAATAATATTATTTTATGTTAACTCTATTTTAAGTAGTAAAGAAAGTACATACCTACCTTAATTTTTTAAAATTTTAATTAATTAATTTAGTAATATAAATTTGATGTTGGTAAAATTGAAATATTTTATTTATGGCCAAAATTATTTTTCTTGTTATTAATATTTTTTATCTTTTAATCTGAGTATTATTTTATTATTTTTAAATGTAACATTAAGTGACATGTCTCCCATATTGGATTGCATAATGCCTCTTAATGCAAAAAAATAACATAATTAAAAATAATCATAATTGAAAAGAAATTATAGAACAAGTTGTAAGAAAAGATTTAAAAGATCAAAAACACAAAAAGGTATTTCACAATTTTTTTATATATCTAAAATAAAAATAGAGAAATAAAGAAATCTATATTAAAATATAAAATTTGAAACATTTAAAAATTTGAAATTGAACCGAATTAATTAAGAAAAAAACATTACAGTTAAAAAAAATTAAATCTAAAATGAAGAGGATTTTGAGCCAGAGATGGAGGAATGGGGGGATATTATCCTCGACCCAAGGCACACCAGAGGTAGGATGACACTATACAGGCAAGCCTTGCATGTGTACTGGGTTTTGAAGCGCTTACTGGCCAGGGCCTTGGAGCAGGTGGCGGGGGAAATGGCAGAAATAGCTCAAGGTATGCCCAATATCAAAAAGGACATGAAAAACCTGCAAATTATCATGATTATGCAAGACAGTAAGATGGATGAGATCCAGCAACGTTTGATGAAGTTGTCTGCAGAACCAGGCGACTCAGCGGGTAGCACTAGCTATTGTGGAATCTGACAAAGATGATCGAAAGGAATAGTCTTTTTAGTTCCTAGTTTATAACATTTTGTAGATAGCATTTTCTTTTCATGTGTCTTATGCTAGTTTGAAACATGACTAGTGTTTCTAGATGTGAAGTTTATTTAGCCTGGATTGATAGACTGGTTAAATTTTGTTACTGAATGGCTTATAATAGACTCAGGTGGCCAACACACTTGGTCTCCCATATGGGAAAGTTGAGGCCACCAAAATGTTGTACATGGAACAACTTGCTTTATAAATAGAAAAGGAAGGAACTGTCGTAGCTTACAAAAAAAAAATAATCTAAAATAGTATTTGGGCTCCTATGTCAGTGTCCCTTTGGCACTTACTAGATGATGTTGACTTTGAACCCTATTCGAATAGCACCAAAGGGTTGCTGGTAGGGTGGATGGAGCAATTCATGACCACAAAGGATGGTAAATTTTTTATGGAATTCTTAATTACATAAGGTAGTTTTATGAAAATCGGGGAAAGGATGTAAAAATCTTGTAGAAAAGATTCAGAGGGCTAAAATTGTCCTTGTGATGAAAACAGCGATACAAATAGTCAAACTAAAGGTTCAAAATATACAAAGCTTGGTTCTTCTAAGACATGAATTTCCATACATTCTGGAAACATATGCATCTAATGAAGTATGTGTAGGAATTTTAATGTAGAATCACTCAAAAAGGATAGAAGTTTGTTCATATGCATGATGATGCTTTAAAGAAATTGAATTTAAATATACATCATCCTATAAATATTTTTTGGATGTAAAGAATGGCATCAAAAAGGTTCACATTGTTTCTTAGACTAGTCAAATTCATTGCAAGGATACAAAACACATATGGTAGGAATGTTGAGAAAGAAAAGGTTGCTTGAACAAGGAAACAAAAGGATATTGAGATGGATTCTATTGTTAGATGGGTTTTATTTTGAAATTGAATATAATAAAGAGAAATATAACTATCTTGCAGACTTGTTCACAAGAGAAGCAACCCCAAAATAAATAAAATGATTAGTTGTCCACTACCCTCAATGTCGACAACACCTCCCCTTGCTCTACAAGAGTTGCAATGGGTCATATTATGTAAATAGTGTTATATGTCATTTTGTTTTCATTTTTTTGTGGATATTATTAAGGATAGTCTTACATATGAATGCATTCATGAGAATCGGATTAAAAATACCCATATCAATGAATGTAATATCATGTATTTTATTGATTTTCTCAAAATGTATCAAGGAGCCATTGGGTTTGCACCATTTGTAGGACAAAGGTATATATATCTGCATGAGTTATCGCTAAGCTATTGTTTGTGGTGATGGATATCACCAACATATATGTTATAGACATTTTTGTACCTTACAGCATGAAGCATGAAATGTCCATAATCAAAAGGATCCAAAGTCCCTAAACATGTTGTTCTTACCCCTAGAGGAACAAGGTCAGCAAACCACAACACTTCAAATCAGTTCTCCACCTGAAAACACTCAAAAGCAAGCAATTTCGGGATCATGTCAACTGCTCCACTGAGCATCTGCGCTGAATGTCAACTGCTCCACTCTGTACCTGCACTGAATGTCAACTCTAATGAAGGCTACCTGCGCTGGGCGAGATTGGCCAAGTGGCACAGTCATTCATCAAGGTGTTAATGCCCAGGAAGCTTCCAAAATGACACTTGGATCAGGGAATTCGCCCAGTGATGAGTAAGAGGTTCTTAAAATCCAAGTGGAAGCAAGGATCTCCAAGTGGACTCAAGAACTGAAGTATAACTGAAGTGGGAGAGGACACTAGTCAGCTTCATGCCAGCCTCAAGCTGACTCATCCTTTCTCCAAAACTCCTATATATAGAGCTCTCTCATGAGGTCTAAGGAGGCTCAAATTTTGTGAAAGCAAGGAAGTGTTGTTGGTTTGAGTTTAGAGCTATTGGGTGATTGCTTTGAAGGAGGTGAAGAGGAGATTTCTTTTTGCTGGGAGGTGTTGCTAGATTGGGCCTCTTATGGTTGTAACACTCTCAGAACTTTACTTATTCCATTAATAAAGCATTTGAGGTTCTTCTATATGCATGTGTTTCAATGATTTATTGTTGTACTTGTGTATTTGATTTATTCTAATCCTTGAATCAGTTATGAATGTATGCTTCTTGTAGTTTCCCTCTCTTGCCTTTTTGCAGGATCTTTGTGTAGCTGGGCCAGTGAAAGAGCAAGGAGCTGGGAGCAAGCAACAAGGAGAGAAGATTGGATCAATCATTAGCGGAAGACATTGGTTAGTGGATCTCTTTCTCCCCTTATTTTACTTTCATAAAGAAGAAACCTTAGATATCTTTGCTTTCAGTTGTTGCTGAGGTACTATCACCCTTAGAGTGGGATAGGGTCATTCCGTATTGGATACTTTTCCCTACAACAATATAGGGGGTCTCCCTGAGGTGAATTCCTAATTAGACTGCACATTGTTTGGAGTAGGAGCCCCATTCAGAGTACTGGCCCATCCATCATAACTTAAAGGTCTTCCTTAGTTTCAATGAATAACATAAGATATTATATACATAAAATTGAATAAAAAATTAAGTTGACATTATATAGCACTAATTGTAATGTGTAAAAGGAAACCTTCATGGGAGGGAGACAAGAGTGAGTGTTTGAAAGGAAGTATTAGTACTATCCCAAAAAAAGCATACGAGAGCAAGGAAATATTCCTTGATTAACATGAAAATTAGTT
The DNA here is from genome assembly GCA_031772625.1 of Pinus tabuliformis. Lineage (NCBI taxonomy): Eukaryota > Viridiplantae > Streptophyta > Pinopsida > Pinales > Pinaceae > Pinus > Pinus tabuliformis. The sequence goes on from CM062809.1 coordinate 1,116,126,602, forward strand.
CACAAAATAATAATGATCCATGGAAACAAATACAACACATTCAATAGTATATGTACCAAAGCCAATTAGTTCAATTTTCTTAGCACATATGAATATAGCACATACCACAAACATCCAAAGAATAGTCTATAAAATATCAATGATACATGCATGAAAGTATGTTGGCTCAGTGATATTCAATATTAGGTGAAAGGTCTAAGTACACATTTACAATGGTGAGACACTAGTTCTAGTAGTGGAACATTGAGTCACTTCTTGCTTCTCCAAAGAATAATTTTCTCTCCTATGCCAAGTTAGAGAAGCTAAGGCTAGCCCTCCAAAGCCTAAGCCTCCAAAATCCATTTTCTTGACTTATGAGGTTGCTTTTATAACAAGAGGAATGAAATTTCATATACTCAGGACTCTTGGACTTTTAATATGTCCTTTGGACTTCTCTAAATGACTTTCGGACTTCTCCTAAAGACTATTTTGTCCATATATGACTACGCGACTTTTCATATTCAACATATGACTCTTGGAATTACACACATTACATTTTGTCCTTTTCTTGAGAATACACCATTACATTCCATATGATGAGGTGACATGACACATGGACACATATGACATAGTGATAACACTTGTACAAGTTACAACTTGACAATGATGACATGGAGCTCATGATGAGGTGGAAATGAAAAGATGTTCTCTTTGCTACTTTGTCTTCTATCCTCATTAAAAATATGATTAGAATTCATATTTATAAAAGATCATCTTTGTTTCTTACATTCACCCTCCAAAAGGTCTTGGATCAATATTGGAATCTTCATAGTCATCATCCAATGTCTTCTTTTGTCATAGTTTGGGATCTCCTTCATGTCTTCATGATAGTTTTCCTTTGTGTTTCTTCTCTACAAGTGCTTCATTGCATATTTCCATTTCTATCTTCCTTGAGCATCTCCTTATCATGTTGTGAAAGTGTTCTTTCCAATGAATATCACTCACAACAAGACAAAATAAGTCTTGAAATCACTTATTCTATCTCTACGTAGATCATGGAATGAACTACTTATGATAGGTTTGTGGAAGAATTGAATGAAGGAGGCTTGATAAGGAAGGTGCAGTTGAATTAAAAAATGGCCTAGGAAGGCACCACTATGAAATTTCACTGTGCTATGCATTGTAAAGAGGGGATATTTTTGGTCCAACACATTGGGGAAGCACAAGGGATAAGGTGATTGGCTTGTTAGTTAATGCTATACCATGCGCCAGAAAGGAAAAAAAGGAAGGCTATTCCTACATAGTTTGACTAGTCAACAAATGAGAGGAGGCATCCTTGAGCCTTGTTACTATCCCATGCACGGAGAGAGGGAGTCTTGACAAGTTTTCAATGCAGAGAGGAAGAAGGAACAAGGGTGAAGGATTAAGGCTTAAGACCGTGCTATGCACTAAAAGGAAGATGAAGCCTTAAAGAAAGCACAATTTTTCTCAACAAGGGATCACTTTCTACTAATATTGCACCATGTGCTAGGAGAAGCTAGAAAAGAGAATGCATGAGCACAGAGAGGGAGAAAAGTGATTAGTGGAGGAAAAAAATTAAGCCTTAATATTGTGCTATGTGCCAGGAGCAAGGCGAGGCTTGAAATACAATGCAATGTTTCTCAACAAGTGGTAATTTAACATTTGGAATGACTTATCCTCTTATGATAACATAGTCTAGCCCAAGAGTGGATGATTTATCATCTGAAATGCATTTTTTACTAAGGGATGCCATAGAAGGGAACTTAGTTTACCTAGGAGGGTCTCTTACTACACTGTGAGGATAAGAGGGCCTTTTCATTAGATAGTTTACTTCTGCAATGGGATAGAAGGAGTCCTTACTACCATATAGTACTGATCTATGTTCCATTCAAGGCAACTATGATAAAAAATTGGTGCAATGAGTCAATATGATCCACTATGGTTAGGTGACCATCCTTGGAAGGTTCTTGATGTGAATTGATTTGAGGTGGTCTCGAGAAAATTTAATGTGAAAGTCTTGGTGAGAAAGGTTTCATAATCTAGGTTCATTAATAGGTTGAACCTATCACCTAGTAATAGGATTATTTTGTTTGCAACTTTCACTAGCCAAAAATACCAAGAAAATCTCCAAAATATCTAAGTGAGATGATATGTAAAGTATGTGAGGGAAATGCATCCGAATGCGACTCAAACAGTGATCACAAACATGCAATCCATCAATTCAAATTAGGGGAATACACAGGACTCATGAATAATAGTCACACCTTGAAACGATAGGAAAGAAACACTTATTACTAAGTGCGACAATTGAAATGAGACATTACAACACCTAGAACACATGTTGTGACATATGTATTGACTATGACCAAAATGTACACTAAGTTGTAGGGATGTGTCTAGCATGTATTATTATGATATGTGATACCATGTAGTGCATAAGAGTGTGCAAAAACCATCCCTAGTGATGTGAAAAGTTGAGAATCATACAAGAGTGAAAACAATAAAAACGACACTTGTGAAAATAAGAAAAACATGAAAATGACACTTGCAAATGTGAACGACATTGAAAGAGACACATGCTAGAGAAAGATGTTAGGTCCCTATAATACTAGTGTATTCCCTGATTGTTATTGTCAGTGTAGCCCCCTTATTATGATTGTTGTGCCCATGTATTCCCTATATTGTTATTAGTGTGCCCCATAGAAGTCCACTATTGTTATTGTTGTGCCCTTACATTATTATTGTTATGTCGGCTTTGATTATATTGTGACCCCTTAGACTCCTAGATATAGAAATGAGGTTTTGTCATTTCAATCATCAAAGAATTTTTCATTTGTGTAATGTAAAGGAGGTTTCCCCCTTGAAGAGGATAATTTTGAAGTCGTCAACCTATCTCTTCTTCTATTTTGTGATCTAGTTGCATAACATTTGGTATTAGAGCTTTGGATTCTAGGTTTTGCTACTTCAAACAGGTCATCTTGGAATTTTCACTATAAATTTATTTCTAAGAGGCTTCAAAAGCTAAACCTTTTACCACATGGAGCCGAAATCTCAGAGAAGTTCATGTAAAAATTTCATATCTTGTTTTGCTATATTTCCTAAGAAATGCTCTGAGGAAGTCAGGGCTTTTGCAGGTTTCAGAATTCTGTCTCAAATAGGTGACATATGGAAAATCATCATAACTTCCGTTTCATGCATTGGTTTGAATTATTTAAAAAGTGTTAAAAGTGCACGGACTGTAGTTTTTCTTGTAGAAATTCTAGGGCTGAATGTTGAAACAATGACACGTGGCATCTTGTATAACTTCGCTCTATTAAACTAGTCCATAATCAGGTCATGATAGGAGATTTGGCATAACTCTTTCTTGAAGAATCCAATATTGATTAGACTTGTGGGGTTGAAAATAGGAATCAAAGAGCTACCACAAGAAGAAAGTTTATAACTTGGAGATCCAAAATTACATAGTTACAATCATTTCAAAATCGAGCTCCTAAAAGAAAGAAAACAATGTGTAATTAAAAAAATAAAATCATAACTTTTGTTTGAAAAATCATTTTGAACTGATTCAAAGGGCATAGTGAAGCATAGATATCATTGTTTCATTTAAAAATTCCTTGAAGAAAGAAAATGGAAATACCTAGTAATCAACTAAAAATCTCTACTATGACACATGAAGAAGAAGAAGAAATGCAATGTGATATATCGAAATTACAAGACCAAGTGCAACAAATTTATCTCTCGCAAAGAGTAACCAAAAAAGAAATGGAAGATAAGATGGATGTTTTGAAGAATGGTTTAAAATCAGACATGGAAGGTTTGAAGGATGGATTAAAAGTATACATGGTAGGTTTGAAGGATGGTTTAAAAGCAGACATGGAAGGTTTGACAAAGTTGCAAAAAACTCCTTCCTAATGGCGAAAATATATTAGATGAAACTCATGACGAGAACAAAAGAAATCTTAATAATGATTTCATAGACTCTAATGTTGGATTAAATAACCACCATATTCCAAAGATCGATATGAGGAAGTTTGTTGGCAAGGATCCAGTACCATGGATATTACATATGGAGCAATATTTTGATCTCCATAATGTATAACACACACAAAATGTATGCATTGAAAATTTATATTTAGAACCCAATCAGTTTGTATGGTATCGATGGCTTTGTTCTCATAAACCACTTGTCACTTTTCCAATTTTTACGGAGGAGATAATAACACATTATGAGGATACAAAGAGCAACACCTTCTTTAGCCAATTGATAAATCTCAAACAAAAGGGTTCAATGGCGGAGCACATTGAGGACTTCCAAAAATTGAATATAAGGGTAAATGATATTCCATAGGAACATATGATTGATGTCTTCATAGATACTTTAAATGATAACATCCAACATGAGGTTCTCCTTTTGGAACCTTATTCATTGGAGAAGGCATTCAGGTTGGCAAAAAAAATTGAAGCAAAATTAGGGAAACAAGGAATCCTACCACTCACAACTATAAAGATGGAAGTTTTGTTGCTCCTATCCTTCCACAACCCACAAGGTTGACACCAAAACAATTGGAAGAAAAAAGAGAAAAAGGGCTTTGTTATAGTTGTGATAACAATTACACTAAAGGTCATAAGTGTGTTGAGAAGAAATTAATTTACATAGATTGTGAAGAAGAGGAAGAAAAGGAAAAAGAAATGTTAAAAGAAGAGGATATGCACCTGGAACCAACCCCAGATAAATAAGAAATGAATCTGACCATATCTTGTAGTGCATTGGCAACAATTACCACTCCATAATCTCTCAAGATAGAGGGACATATCAAGAATAAAAAGTTAATAGTGTTGATTGATTCAGGTAGTACACAAGACTCATGAATAGTTAGGGGAATACACATGACTCATGAATAGTAGTTGCGCCTTGAGACGATAACATAGAAACACTTATTTCTAAGTGCAATAGCTGAAATGACACATTGCAACACTTAGAACACATGTTGCGACATATGTATTGACTGTGACCAAAAGGTACACTAAGTTGTAGGGATGTGTCTAGAATGTATTCTTATGATATCTAATACCATGTAGTGTAGAAGAGTATGCCAAAACTACGTCTTGTTATGTGAAAAATTGCGAAGCTTACAGGAGTGAAAACAAATAAAAATGATAGTTATGACAGTAAGAAAAACATGAAAATGACACTTGCAAATGTGAACAACATTGAAAGAGAGACACACTAGAGTGAATATATCATGAAAATGACACTTTTTAAAGTTAAAGTAAGAAAAAGTGATAGTCGTGAATGTGAAAGCGACACTTGTGAAAGTAAGGGTGCACAAAAGCGATAGTTGGGAAAACTCACTAAAATAGAAGTACAATTGCAATCTAAGTGAGGGATACTGTCAATGGAAAATGCACACTTACTATAGACATGAGTTAAAAATTGCATAGGCACTATCTTAATGGATTATGTTATTCCTTCTCAAGCTTGCAAAAAGAAATTGCACTTGTGAATTCACCAAGGAATGAGCATAAGTAAGAAAGTGACTTTGATAATTAGAAACTAGGAAGAGGACTTAAACAATGATCACACATCAATTGATAGTGAAGTGACCATAGATGGAAGATCATAAGATCCTAAATAGATTCCAAAATTCAAGTGTAGGAAAATTTTTGGAGGGTGTTGATTGCAACATCAATGCTTGGTGACACACTGGTAGAACTCCATCTTCTCTGCTTAGGTTTTACCTTTAAGTGTAAGGTATCAATCTTTCAGGAAGTATTAATTCACCATGTGGATCACCTTGGATTTGCTACTTATGCTAGTTAATGATATAGTCTATCCTATTTCTTGTTGGTCTTGAAACACATCAACATAGACTAGTTATAACTCAACTATTTTAATAGGGGGGAACGATAATAGGTATAACAATATTTTAAGCACATTCCCCGCTATTTCTCCAATGCTAGTGAGCCTGAATAGTTCCCCGATGGAGTCATCCCAAGGAACCACAAGCATTGCTTTTCTGCCATTGAACCTGTACCCTAGTGAAGCTGTTGGCTTCACCTCTCTACGCAGGAAGCCTTTCTCTTCTTCACCTCTTTATTTGGTTATTGATAGAATGTGTAAAGTCACTTATTTGTTTTCACGATGGAAAAGGGATCCTGACTTATTCAGAGTAGGAGAGGTTGGTTCCTTGTTTAAGGGATTTGAAAGATAACTGGAATTATTATGCTCATTTAGAGTTTTTCTCCTTTTCCTTCTACTCGTTTGAGTTAACAAGTAAAAACACCATTCAATACAAGATTGAGTCAGAATGAAGATCCTTATAAATCTACACGCTTCATAGCTTGACAAGAGGCTCTCCATTTGGAACAAATCATATTTTCTATTCAGATATCATAGAATTTAAAGGACATGTAAACCCAAATATAGAAGAGGTAACTGATTAGCCAAGCATTATTTGTCATCAAAATTTCCCTTTTCAAGCTTGCCACATTATCTTTTGAGCCAAAACGAGCATATTTTAGGAAGAGTCATCCTAAGAAAACATAAAAGAAAATACATGACAAAACAACGAAACAAAAGAAAAAAAACACAGCAAATGGAGGTTGAACTGAAAGCATCATGCGATACTAAAAACATGAAGTAGTTCAATTTCCTTAGTACATATGAACATAAAATATACCACAAACATCCAAATAGTAGTCTCAAAACATCTCTGATACGTGAATGAAAGTATGTGGGATCAATGAGATTTAATATTAGGTGAAAGATCCAAGTACACAATTACAATGGTGAGGCACTAGTTCTAGTAGTGGAACATTGATTCACTTCTTGCTTCTCCAAAGAATAGTTTTGCTTCCTATGCTAAGTTAGAGAAACAAACACTAGCTCTCCAAAGGTTAAGCCTCCAAAATCCATTTGCTTGAGTTATGAGGTTGATTTAATAACAAGAGGAACGACCTTTCATATCATTATGAATAAATGTGGACTACCCTAATGACTCTTCGACTTCTAATATGTCCTTTTGACTTCTGTAAATGGCTTTTGGACTTCTCCTAAAGAATCTTTTGTCCATATATGACTATGTGAATTTTATATTCCATATATGACTCTTGAACTTCCATGCATTACATTTTGTCCTTTTCGTGAGAATACAACATTACATTCCACATGATGATGTGGCATGATAAATGGAAACATATGATGTAATGATGACACTTGTACAAATTACAAGTTGACATAGAGCTCATGATGAGGTAACAATGCTAAGTTGTTCTCTTTGTGGCTTTGTATTCAGTCTTCTTGAAAGATCCAATAAACACTTCATCTTAATGAGAGATACTCTTTCTTGCTTATATTCACCATCCAAAAGGTCTTGGACTAGTATTGGAATTTTCTAAGTCATCGGACAATTCCTTCTTTCTATCATAGTCCATGATCTAATTCTCATCTTCATGATAATTTTCCTTTGTGCTTCTTCTCTGCAAGTGCTTCTTTATGTCTCTCCCTTGCTAGGTTCCTTGAGCATAGCATTTCATGGTGAGAAAGTGCTCCTACCAATGAAGATCATTCATGATAAGTCAAATTCAGGCTTGAAAACACCTATTCTATCTCTACCTAGCTCATAGATGAAACTTCTTATGATAGGCCCATGGAAGGATTGAAAGGAGGCTTGCAAAGGAAGGCGCAAATGAACTAAATAGTGGCCTAGGAAGGCATCACATTTCACTATTAATATGCTATGCAATATAAAGATGGGTTATCTATGGTCCAATGTTTCGGGGAAGCTCCAGGGACAAGGTGATGGGCTTGGTGATTAATAATATGCCATGCACCAAAAAGGAAAGAGAGGAAGACTATGCCATCATATTTAGACTGGTAAAGGGCTAAGAGGAGGCCTCCTAGAGCCTTATTAATATATTTTTGAGAGAGAGAGGATTTACAGGTGTTCAGTGCAGAGGGGAAGAGGAAGGAACAAGGGTGAAGGCTTAAGGCTTGACACTACACTATGCACTAAAAGGAAGAGGAAGCCTTAAGAAAGAATTTTTTTTTCTCAAGAAGGGATCATTTTCTACTAAGATTGTGCCATGCATGGAGAGGGGCTAGACAAGAAAATTCTTGAGCATAGAGAGGGACAATAATGATTAGTGGAGGCAAGATTAAGCCTTGTTACTATGCCATGCACTAGGAGGAAGCACAAGCTTGAAGGACAGTGAAATTTTTCTCAACAAGGGGTCACTATTCATTTGACTATGCTTTTCCTCTTATTCTAGCACAATCTAGGCTAACAATGGCTAACTATTCATCTGGGATGCACTTTTCACTAAGGGAAGCCATAGAAGGGAAGTCACTTTTCCTAGGAGGGTTTTCATTGCACTATGAGGATATGAATGCCTTTGCATTGCATAGATATCTTGAGAAAGGGGGTGGAAGGAGTTTGCTATCATCTAGGAGTTATCTATGTGCCATACAAGGTCGTTGTTATCAAATCTTGGTGTAGTGAGTCAATATGAGCCACTAGGGTTAGGTGACTGTCCTTGGAATATTATTGATGTGCATTGATTTGAGGTGGTCTTGAGAAAAATTAATGCACAAGTCTTGGGGAGAAATTTTGCATCATTGAGACTCATGAATAATCTTAGCTCATCACCTAGTAAGAGGGTTATATCCTTTGCAACTTGCACTCGGTAGAGAAGCTAAGAAAAGCTCCAAAATTCCTAAGTGTGAGACCAATATAGTATGAGAGGGAAATGCATCCAAACATAACTCTAACATGGATCACACACATGAAAGCCTTCAATACAAGCTAAGAGAATATAGAAGACTCATGAATAGTAGTCACATCTTGAAATGACAACAAAGCGACACTTATTTCTAAGTATGACAATTTCTCTTTTTTGAGTTATTATTTGTTATTTTTTAAAATTATCTATGCTTGAATTTTTTATTTTTAAATTTTTTTTTTTTTTTTTGGTTTTCATTTTCATTTTTATTTATTTATCTATTTATTTATTTTTTTGGTTGCAGGGTTATGTTGATGCTCAAATAGAAACACGACCCCACTATGTATCAATTGTTGATTTTTATGTTTTTGTTACAATGGATAAAGTCATCTCCAAGTGCGTTTCATTTTGATGGTTCAATTTTAAGTTATCATTGTAATGGGTCAAGATCACCCCCACTATATGTCAATGTATCAAGTTGCCATATGCTAAGATTTCGAAATATCCATATTTTCAACATTTAAAAAAATAATACCCTTAGTATAATGGCTCTTTGATTTAGGTATTCATTTTTTAGGTTTTTATTAGTCATGCTATTCAGTCTATAATTATATAATTGAAATATGTTGAAAATTTAAGGTCTTTTATACTTATGAGATTTGGTTTTAATTCCATGGTAGGAAAACGTAAAAAAATAATGAGTTATTGGAATTTTTAGGTTTTTTGGGGTTGTGATATTTTATCTTTAATGTTATAGTTGAAAACTATTGAAATTTTAAGGCTTTTCAGAGTCATGATATTTTATTTTTATTGTTCATGCTTAAAAATGTTAGAATTTTAACCAAAAGAAAATATTGATACAACGTCAACATTTTTCAGTTTCAGGGTGGTTTTTCATGTTTATTATACAAGAAATTTAGATTTTAAAGTCATCATTACAAAAAAATGAAATTTTAACATTAAATAAAATGTTTATGCCACATCAATAATTTTTTCATTTTCTAAGTGTATTTTCATGTTTATTGCAATTACTTTATGTATTAATATAAATTTGATGTAAAATTAAGGTAAAATTGAAGTATTTTATTTATGGCCAACATTCTTTTTTTAAGAAAAGTCTTTCGGTAGAAATCGCATAAGAGAAATTTTTGGCTGATGCGTTTCGAACCAACAAGTGTGGTTCATCATTAGGACTAGATGAAGAGGCAGACCATGGCAAAGGCTTAAATATTGAGCAATGTAGAGACCATAATTTCAAGTAATGACTATATTTGAACAATAATATTTAAATTATGATATTAATTTATTAATATATTAAAAACAAATATTATTGAGTAACGACTATATTAAACGGCTAGTTTTTGAAAAATAATATTTAAATTATGATATTAGTTTATTAATTTATCAAAAGCAAATATTAATAAGTAACGACTATATTAAATAGCTAGTTTTTGAAAAATAATATTTAAATTAATTTATTAAAGTCAAATATTATTTAAAAACAAATTCTATTACTGGGAAATAATCGGAAAAAAAGAAGAAGTCAAACTCCAAACAAGGAGGGAAGTAAATTATAAAAAGGAGTCAAGACCCTAATTGAGACAAGATCATTTCACAAATAAAAATATTTAATGGAAATAAAATAAACTAAATTAAAAATAATTAATGGAAAATAAATAAAATGAAACAAAAATATACACAAGTCAAAAGAATATATATATATATATATATATATATATATATATATATATATATATATATATATATATATATATATATATATATATCTATATATATATATATATATATATATATATATATATATATATATCTATATATATATATATATATATATAAGAAAAGTAATCTATAAATAAAACGGGGTCAACAATAAAATATGAGGTTGAGGCCCTTTAAACAATTAACAAAAATACTAAAAGGAGTTAAGAACGAATAGGATGATAAAATACTTAAGAAAACACAAAGGATCACGAAAATAAACTCCAATGAAGAATAAATCAACAAAAAATACTATGAAAAGGACACCAATACCTACATAGATAAACAAACAAACAAAATAAATCCCAAAATGAAACCTAAAAAACTAGGAGGACAGGAGAGGGACCCAACTTCTACTAATATTCCAACCATCGTCTCTATTCAAATTATTGGGTCCTTTTTATCATCAAGTATTTCATATAAAAACTCATACAGAACAATATCTTCATGCTAATTCTCATCATTTCCTAGCTCAAAAGCTTGGTGTTCTCAACACGTTAGTGACTAGAGCTTTAAGAGTTTATGATGGAAACCATCTCAATGAAGAGAAAGTACATCTCCTAAGTGTTTCCTTTAATAATGGGTATAGTAGACACCAATGTACTAAGGCTTTCCTCAGAGATGAAGAAGGTACTAGTGCTAAGAAAGATACCAAGGATCAATTTTCCGGTGTTCATCTTCCTTTTATCCAAGGGACCACTGATAATATTGTGAGGATCCTAAGGAAGCATAAGCTGGCTTCAACCTTTAGGAGTTTAAATGCCATTGGAGCTCCCTTAGATATGTAAAAGACCCAGTGGACCCCAAGAATATGAAGGGTGTTTACATTATCCCATGCTCTTGTGGGACTCCCTACATTGGTGAGACTGGTCGCTCTGTTAATCAAAGGATACATGGGCATGCCATTGGACATCAAGCATGGCAATACTCGCTCCTTGTTGGGTTGTGTTATATTCTTTCCACGACTATCCCCTTGTTGGGAAATTTTTTTTTAGACCCTATATTAGGTGGGCGGGGCTACCTATGGTTTTGTGCATGGTTTTCGCACATGGTTTTGGGAGATATGGTTTTCAGTCCATGTTGTTTTGTAGATCCGGTCAAGGGAACTACAATTATGTTCTAATTGAGGGTTAATGGATTGGAGTTTATGAATGCTTTGGCATGTATATATATGTATTGTAACATTGAAAGGAACATAATGAAAAATCAATCTGGTAGTCTCGATTTAGGGATCCAGGGGAAAATATCTATGTATATTTGTTTTATGTGTTATGCTCTCGACATTGTTTATTTTCTGTTTTTAGAATTCGTATGCAGGTAACTTATGTACAGGGTTAAAACCTACACTCCTATGCTTTAGTAGAGCATGTAGATAAATCTAACCATCACATCTGCATTGAGGAGGCCCAATTCGTTGCTAGGGTTAATTATTTCCATCATCATAAATTGAGGGAGGCCCCAGAAATTGAAAAAAGACCCAATAATTTGAATATAGACGATGGTTGGAATATTAGTAGAAGTTGGGTCCCTGTCTTGTCCTCCTAATTTCTTAGGTTCTTTTTGGGATTTATTTTGTTTTTGTTTATCTATGTAGGTATTAGTGTCCTTTTTCTAGTATTTTTTGTTGATTTATTCTTCGTTGGAGTTTATTTTCTTGATCCTTCGTGTTTTCTTAACTGTTTTATCATCCTATTCATTCTTAACTCCTTTTAGGATTTTTGTTATTTGTGTAATGGGCCTGAGCCCCATATTTTATTGTTGACCTTGTTTTATTTATTGATACTTTTCTTTGAATATATATATATATATATATATATATATATATATATATATATATATATATATATCTATAGATATATAGATATATATATATATATATATATATATATATATATATATATATATATTTAATAAATTAATTTAAATATTATTTTTCAAAAACTAGCCGTTTAATATAGTTGTTACTTATTAATATTTGTTTTAATAAATTAATAAACTAATATCATAATTTAAAATTATTTTCAAAAATAGCCGTTACTAATATTTGTTTTTAATATATTAATAAATTAATATCATAATTTAAATATTATTGTTCAAATATAGCTGTTACTTGAAATTATGGTCTCTACATTGCTCTGTATTTAAGACTTTTCTATGGTCCGCCTCTTCATCTAGTCATGATGATGAACCACACTTGTTGGTTTGAAACACATCGGCCAAAAATTTCTCTTATGTGATTTCTACCGAAAGACTTTGCTTAATTCATTATGGATCACAAAAGCTTGAATACATAAATTATTTTATTTTATTTTATTTTTTAATATGAGTATTATTTTATTATTTTTAAATGTAACATTACGTGACATCTCTCCCATATCAAGTTGCATAATGCCTCTCGACGCAAAGAAAATAAAAAAAAATGAGATAGGAAAAAAATAACGTAATTAAAAAAAATAATAATTTAAAATAAATTATATAACAAGTTCTAAGAAGAAATTTAAAAGATAAAAAAAATTATTTCACAATTTTTCTTTTAAATATTAAAAAAATAGAGAAATAAAGAAAGGTATATTAAAATATAAAATTTGAAACATTTAAAATATGAAATTGAACCGAATTAATTAAAGAAAATACATTATTAAAAAAAGTTAAAAAATCTAAAAAGAATATTTGGGCTCCTTGGTTAGCATCCCTTTAGCACTTGCAAGGTGAGGTTGGCATCGAACCCTACTCGATTACCACCAAGGGGTTTCCGGTGGGGTGGATGGAGTAATTCATTACTGCTAACGACGGTAAAAAACCTATGGAATTCTTGATTGTATAAGGAAGTTTTATGAAAATTAGGTAAATGATGTAAAGTTCCTATAGAAAAGACTCAGAGGGCTAAAATGGTCCCTATGATGACAACAATAGTATAAATAGTCAAATTGAAGGTTTAAAATATATGAAGCTTGGTTCTTCCAAGACATGAATTGCCATACATTCTGGAAACATATGCATCTAATGAAGTATGTGTAGGAATTTTAATGTAGAATCATTTGAAAAGGGTATAAGTTTGTTCGTATGAATGAGGATGCTTCAACGACACTGAATTTAAATATACATCATCCTATAATTATTTTTTATATGTAAGGAATGGAATAAAAAAGTTTCACGTTGTTTCTTAGACTAGTCAAATTCATTGCAAGGATACAAAACATATATGGTATGAATGTTGAGAAAGAAAAGGATGCTTGAACAAGGAAACAAAAGGATCTTGATATGGAGTCTATTATTATATGGATTTTATTTTGAAATTGAATATTATAAAGAGAAATATAACTATCTTGCAAAAATTTTCTCAAGAGAATCAACCCCAAAAGAAATTAAATTGTTTAGTTATCCATTGGCCTAAACATCAACAACACCTCTCCCTACTCTAGAAGGTTTGCAATGGGCCCTATTATGTAAATAGTGTTATATGTAATTTTATTTTCATTGTTTTGTAGATATTATTAAGGATAGTCTTATATATCAATTCATTCTTGATCATTGGATTAACAATACCCATATCAATGAATGCAATATCATGTATTTTATTGAGTTGCCTAAAATGTATTAAGGAGCCATTACGTTTGTACCATTTTTAGGGCAAAGGTATATATTTTTACATGAGATATGGCTAATCTATTGTTGATGGTGTTGGATATCGCCAACATACAAGGGGTCTCCTGATGTGAAGTCCTAATTAGATCTCACACTGTTTGGAGTAGGAGCCTCATCTGGAGTATCGACCCATCCACCATATCTTAAAGCTTTTCATTGGTTTCAATTAATAGCATAAGAGGTTATATACAAAACCTTGAATAAGAAAGTAAGTTGACATTATGTAGCACTAATTGCAATGTGTAAAAGGAAACCTTCATGGCATGGAGATAAGAGTGAGTCTTTGAAAGGAAGTAATAGAACTATCCCAAAAGAGGCACACGAGAGAAAGGAAAGATCAATTGATTAATGTGCAAATTAGTTCACAAGATAATAACAATCCATGGAAGCAAATACAACAGACATTGAATAAGATATGCACCAAAGCTAATTAAGTAGTTCAATATTCTTAGCACATACGAATATAGAATATACCACAAACATCCAAAAAGTAGTCTCAAAACATCTGCAATACATGCATGAAAGTATGTTGGCTTAGTGAGGTTCAATATTAGGTGAAAGGTCTAAGTACACATTTACAATGTTGAGGCACTAGTTCTAGTAGTGGAACATTGAGTCACTTCTTGCTTCTGTAAAGAATAGTTTTCTCTCCTATGCCAAGTTACAGAAGCCAAGGCTAGCGCTCCAAAGCCTAAGCCTCATGACTCTTGTACTTTTAATATGTCCTTTGGACTTCTCTAAATGAGTTTTGGACTTCTCCTATAGACTTGTTTATCCATATATGACTATGTGAATTTCCATATTCCACATATGACTCTTGGACTTTCACATATTAGATTATGTCCTTTCCATGAGAATACAACATTACATTACACATGATGATGTGACATGACATGGACACATATGACATAGCGATAACACTTGTACAAGTTACAACTTGATAATGATGTCATGGAGATCATGATGAGGTGACAATGCTAAGTTGTTCTCATTGCTACTTTTTCATCTATATTCATTAAAAATATGATCAACACTTCATATTTATGAAAGATCCTTTTTTTTTCTTATCACCACCCTCCAAAAGGTCTTGGATTAGTATTGGAATCTTTTGAGCCATCATAAAATGTCTTCTTTCTATCATAGTCTAGGATCTGCTTGATGTCTTCATGATAGTTTTCCTTTGTTTTTTTTCTCTGCAAGTGCTTCTTTTCATCTTTCCCTTGCTATCTTCCTTAAGCATCTCCTTATCATCCAGTGAAAGTGATCTTGCTAATGAAGATCATTCATGACAAGGACAAATTGATTTGAAATTACCTATTCTATCTCTGCCTAGAGCATGGAATGAACTCCCTATGATAGGTTTGTGGAAGGATTAAAAGGAGGCTTGATAAGGAAGTTGTAGTTGAATTCAACAATGGCCTAGGAAGGCACCACTCTTAAATTTTACTGTGCTATGTGTTGAGAAGAGGGACTCTCTTTGGTCCAACGCATTGGGGAAGCTCAAGGGACAAGGTGATTGACATGTTAGTTAAGACTACACCATGCACTATAAAGGAAAGAGAGGAAGACTATGCTAGTGCAGTTTGGCTAGTCAAAGGCTAAAAGCAGGACTCCTTGAGCCTTGTTACTATGCCATGCACTCAAAGAGGGAGGCTTGAAAAGTGTTCAGTGTAGAGAGGAAGAGGAAGGAACTAGGGTGAAGGATTAAGGCTTGAAACTGTGCTATGCGCTAAAAGGAAGAGGAAGCCTTAAGGAAAGCACAATTTTTCTCAAAAAGGGCTCGCTTTCTACCAATATTGTGCCATGCACTAAGAGAGGCTAGAAAAGACAAGGCTTGAGCACAAAGAGGGAAAAAATTTGATTAGTTGAGGAAAAATCAAGCCTTATTACTACTCCATGCACCAAGAGGAAAGTGTGGCTTGAAAGTCAACACAATGTTTCTCAAAAAGGGGTCATTTTTCATTTGGAATGCACTTATCTTCTTATGCTAGGACATTATAGCCCAAAAGCCGCTGAATTTTCATCTAGAATGCATTTTTGACTTAGGGAAGCTAGAGAAGGGAACTCATTTTACCTAGGAGGGTTTTCATTGCACTGTGAGGATAGGAGGGCCTTTTACTTCTACAAGGGGATGGAAGGAGTCTTGACTGTCAGTAGGAGTGATCTATGTTCCATGTAAGGTAGTTTTGATTAAAACTTGGTGCAGTGATTCAATATGAGCCACTATGGTTAGGTGACAATCCTTGGAAGGTTCTTCATGTGCACTGATTTGAGGTGGTCTCGAGAAAATTTAATGCGAAAGTTTGGGTGAGAAAGGTTTCATCATTTAGGAACATTAATAGGTTGAGCCCATCACCTAGTAAGAGGGTTATTTCCTTTGCAACTTGCATTGGCAAGAAAGACCATGAAAAGCTCCAAAATGTCTAAGGGTGAGACTATTTGTAGATTATGAGAGGGAAATGCACTTGAATGTGACTCAAACATGGATCACACAATGAAATTCATCAATACATGTTAGGGGAATGCACAACACTCATGAATAGTAGTCATGCCTTGAAAGGATAGAAAAGAAACACTTATTTCTAAGTGCCACAACTGAAATGGCACATTACAACACTCAGAACACATGTTGTGACATATGTATTGACTGTGACCAAAAGGTACACTACGATGTAGGTATGTGTCTAGCATGTAATATTATGATATGTAAGATCATGTAGTGCATAAGAGAGTGCCATAAATATCTCTAGTGATGTGCAAAGTTACGAAGCATACAGGAGTGAAAACAAACAAAAATGACACCTATGACAGTAAGAAAGACTTGAAAATGACACTTGAAAATGTGAACGACATTGAAAGAGACACATGCTAGAGCAAAGATATCATGAAAATGACACTTCTTAAAGATAAAGTAAGCAAAAGTGAAAATTAAGTAAACTCATTGAAATAGAAGTACAATTGCAATGTAAGTGAGGGAGACTATCAATGGAAATTGCACACTTATTATTGACATGAGTTGAAAATTGCATAGGCACTATCTTAATGGATTTTGTTGTTCCTTCTCAAGTGGTCCGTAAAATATTGTGGATATTCCACTGGACAGTTTGTCACAATAGATCTGATAACATTAAAAATGTGAGATTCTACACTATTATAGTTTCATTTAATCTCTCGATCTTTAAAATTAACTGTAATTAGTGCATGCATGTAAAAGTAAATCAAGCAGAAAAGTAGAGAATTACAAAATAAGCTTCACACACACATAATACACAAGATATGCTCTCTAGGAAACCCTTTCGGGAGAAAACCCAGCTAGAAGGTGAGGCTTCTTCACTCTCTTTTTTTGTCTAGAAATATGGCTATAGATACAAAGAAGTAATGTTTGTGGCCCGTGGGCTGCTACAATGTACAAATCATCTCTGTGTGCTCTACCTCCTATCTCTCCTAGCTATATTTTCTCAACTATGGAACAAAAGGCTCTCGAAAGAATGGAATGCCTCTTCCTCTTGGTGGCCTGGTTATAACACAACATGATAGCCTACTAGTGGTTAAGTTTGACTACATCAAATATTAAATAGAGTTACAAAATAGACTCTTCTAGAGTATTTTACATCATAAACACGTGGCTAGCCCCTTTTCCATGAATAATCTGGGCTAATGCGACATCCTCCTGAATTATAGGTGTGAAAACAAGAAGGTCAACTTTTGAGTGGCGTAATTTTTGCATATGAACTCCGACTGATGCGATTCTTGCACCGTTGGCAAGCTTTCTATGTATAGAATAGCATGAATAGGTGTTACACTTAAGAGGAAAATTTTTACCCCTAAATATGTTGTTTGATGCCTCAAAATGCTCCTTGAAGGTTTCACACTCTGTTTCACCAAATTGGGTCCCTCCGATAAAAATTGTCCCGTGAGCAGATTCCTCCACTTTTTCCACACCAAATGAATCAAGATCAATGACAAAAATATAATGATACAATTTGGATCACACCTCCCAATTTTGGGAGGCTTTTGTTCCACAAAATATTTTACTAAATGAGGTGAGGAAATGTTTCCTCCACCTTCTCTCTGGTGTACCATTTAGCTTTCCTTGAAAGTTGTCCCTTAAACCCAATCTACCAAAGGTATTGTTTCCCTTGTCTTGTAGTTCTGGACCTCTCCTGAAAAAGTGTATCTTCTGTCAACTCTACTTGAGCGTATGCTGCCAAATCCTCCACAGAAGGTAGGACCTATTCCTCTTCCTGATCTAGCATGGAAGGCTCATAGAGTTTCAAATTATCCACATTTACAACTGAGTAAATGTGCATATATGGTGGTAACTAAGTCGATAGGAATTATCACCCATATTTTCCAGTATCTAAAAGGGACCATACCTTAGAGCCTTGATTTTCTTACCAGGCCCCTGCATCCTCTCATTGTTCAACTATAGCCATACTTTGTCTTCCACCTTAAATGATTTCTTTGTTCTTTGTTGATCATGCTTGGCCTTATACTTCACCTGCGATTTTTGCAGTGTTTCCTGCACCCGTAGATGGATCTGCCTGATCTTCTCTATAATTTTTTTAGCCCTCAAAGAATCTCTTGTAATGTATTCCTTCACTCCTCCTTGCTGCCCATATGTAATATCCAAAGGTGAAGGTGGAAAATATCCAAAACAAGTTTCAAATGGGGACTTTCCTGTAGAAGTGTGGATTGCTTTGTTATAAGAATGTTGTATATATACCATATTTTCATCCCAAGTCTTTGGATTCTTCTAGTTGCAACCCCTCATAAACTACACAAAAGTATTTTTGAGTACTTCTATTTTTCCATCTATCTATGGATGGAATGTTGTAGATCTCTTCAACTTGTGTCCATATTCTCCCATAATGTAGTCTAGAATGCACTGAGAAATCTTGTATCACTGTCTGCAATGGTGCTCCTTGGTATACCAAAGTGTACTGAGACTTGTCCAAAGAACAATTTTGTCGCTTCTTGTTTGTTGATGGTCTTTTTATAGGGTATTAGAACACACATCTTGCTGAATCTGTCAACTACCATGAACAGGTAGTCATGTCCCTTCCTGGTCATCGGTAAACCTCCCACAAAGTCCATGGAAATTCTTCCCAAGGACGAGTAGGTACAGGTATGGGATGATACCAAGCTTGTTTCCTGTTGCTAGGCTTGATGGTACAACAAAGCATGCATCCTCTTTATGAACCTAGCTACTTGTTCTTGCATCTTGGGCCAATACACATACCTCTGCAAGTTAGCCACGGTCTTCCCTACACCAAATTTCACTGCAACCTTGGAGGTGTGAGCCTCTTAAATCAGTTTCAAACACTCACCTTTAGGAATACATAGCTTATCCAGCCTAACGAGTAACCCATCCTAGAGATGGTAGTTAATGGTGTTGTCGCTATCATTCACATGACTCTGACTCTACAACTGTTGATACACCTCCTTGAAGTCCTCATCCTTTGAATATGCCTCTTTGTATGCATCATGGGTGAATGGCTCCATGTGCATACGAGTCCCAAAAGTTGTAATATTTGATGTGGGTGGACTTGAAAGCATATCGGCCAACATTTTTATGTTGCCCTTCTTATACTTGATCACCAAATGAAACTTCTATAAAAATCCCATCCACTTGTAATGCCTGGTCTGTTGTAGCATATTATAGGCCTGTAGGTACTATAGTGGCTAGTGATCCATGTGGATTATTGTCTCCTTTCCCATCAGATAGTGCTTCCACTTATACATAGCTTGCAAAATGACATAGAATTCCTTATTGTAGGTAGGGTAGTGTTTTAGCGGCTACAAACACCCTCCAAAATTTTTTCTTAGCTTTGTTTTGGAGCCTCCTTACCAACCATCCTCAATAGCATGTCTTGCACCGTCAAGCATATAGGCTTCAATTGTTTCTCAGTGTCTTGTCAGCCTATGCATGTCAGTTTGCTTCACTCCCATCACATGTTGTCTTTCTGGACTTATACCATGTGCTGGCCAAGAATCTCCCCCAGAAAATTATGCAATTCTGAAGGGGAACCAACCTTCCCTCTAGAAATTGTGCAAATCAGCTGGCTATCTTGCTGAGCTCAAGAATTGTGCAAATTAATCTGTCAGGATTCCCTTAGAAAATTACGTAATTCTGGAGGGGAACCTACCTTCCCTCTATAAATTTTGCAATCCCTCTATGACAGCTAGCTAGACAAGGTCCATCGCCCAATATGTTGAGCAACTGAAGAATCTATTCATAATATTTTCCCAGAATGTGAATTCCCAATGCAGGCATAGCAATTAGCTTTTGCAGATCTAGGATTCCCCCTCCAAATGCCAAAGGACTGGAGATATATGTTCCTAATCTGGCATCACTTTTTCTTATTTTCCGAATTTGAGTTCGAGGTTGAAAGCTTCGTAGCTTTGATTTTCTTCTATATCTAGTTACCAAATAGCCCAATGTCACCATTATATCCTTAAATAGGTTGGCAAGACAGAGCTATTATTCGTGATAAAAGCATATGCCATCATATCTGTTAGAGAGAGATATGCCCCTATGTGTGTCTGTCGATCAAACCACATTACATATGTGCATCTTGTACATTGAGAAATGTGTCACGATTCCTTTAGTTGCTCAACTAATATTGGGGGCCACCAGAGAAGAAATAGGAGGGAGCCCCAAGAAGCATCAAACATTTCAGAGAAGATCCATGGAGCAATTTTTAGATAGCAAGCACTATCTCCCAGTGCAACTTCATGAGAAGCAGTCAAGGATAAGATAGAAGATAATGAAATGCATGTGGTGGTTACTATGGCAGTTCCTTCTGAACCTAGAAAACGTCCGAAAGCACCTGCTATGGAACTACCAAGAAAGGGCCATC
The DNA here is from genome assembly GCA_031772625.1 of Pinus tabuliformis. Taxonomy (NCBI): domain Eukaryota; kingdom Viridiplantae; phylum Streptophyta; class Pinopsida; order Pinales; family Pinaceae; genus Pinus; species Pinus tabuliformis. Next base: position 1,116,147,610 of record CM062809.1, read on the forward strand.
TTAGCCCAAGAACTGCACAAATCTTCATCCCAGGTTCGTAGACCAATGTATGTGCCTTTAGGATGATCAATTTCCTCTGGGACCGAGAAAATTGATTTGTATGCATGGATTTCTTATCCCAAGGTGGATTGCAAAAGGAATCCTTAGATCTAGGGATCTATTTTTAGTAGTTGGAGGTTACATGCAAAGCTGATTTTAGAAACCTCTCGCAAAGTGTCACTTTTTCCTAGATTTGTGGCATGCGCATCATAACCTTGATCTTATCAAAACTCATCAACCAGATGTTGCAGAGCTCATTCCTCACATCAACCTTGCAGCCTTGCAGCTCTAACATCCCACATTGCATCCAAGAGTCTTCGACACTTTCAACTTAGCTGTTTCAGGGTAAGTCTACTTTTCTTGTCTTGCACAGTGTTTCTATCGCTTTTTGTGTTTCTCTTTGTGTGAGTGTTGTCTTATTGATTTCAATGAGTGCTTTTTGTTTTTTTGATGTATGTTGGCTTGTAGAAGCATCACTTTAGTTTTCGTTCACATCTCATTATTGTCACATGCATGACATTGTTTTTGCACCGATGGTCACCATTGTGGTACCTCACTTCACACACATGCATGCTTTCCCATTTTTTGAATCCTGCACTTACTATTTTCATGCATGATCATTGACTCTTGTTTACACTTAGTATCACCATGCATTCAGAATTCTCATGTTTTTATTCACCCGTTGGTGGGTTTAGGCTGCCTTCACCCGGACCTTGCCTTGCCCAGTTAGCATTGCGCATTTATGGAAGTGAAGGCTCTGCCTTCCCTCCAAAAATTTCACAAGTCTGGCCCAAAACTGACCTCTAGGATTTCACTATGTAATTCTGGGAGGTAGTGCCTTGTTGTCCCCAGAAACTACGCAATGCATTTTGCTGGTTTGCATGTCACTGTTGATTGAAATTGTGCATTGCGTAGTTTCAGTCCTCAGTAGGGCAGGTTAAACTACATATTTCTCAGTTCCAGCAGTTACTTAGCCTCCCAACAACCTAGACTGTGCATTGCACAGTTTCGGTAGTCAATCTCCCAGCCTTCTGGTGAAAATTGCGCAATCTTCATGTAGAGCCTTGAACCTGTACCTTCCCATACACCTCTCAGCCTCCTTTTCCCACTCATTTCATCCACCAAGTTGATTAAATCATTGTATTTTAGGACTTTTTACATGGTTTTGTAACTATGCTAATGACTGTCGTTTGGTTTAGAACTTTGGTTCAGAGTGCTGCGTTTCCGCAGCCAACACAGGTTTCCGCAGCTGATCCAGGTTTCTGTAGCCAGCACAGGATTCCGCAGCTGTTTTATTAAACGATATGTTATAGGTGTCCTTTGAGAAGATGATCCACATGGGAAAGTTCCAGGGGTCAAGGACATGGCACGTGTCCCTCCAGATCACCCAGAACAACCATAAAAGCCCGCGGTCAACGAGGAGGCAAATACCGGTCAACATAAGTGTTTAGCGGTGGCACGGCTCTGCGTTGCTCTATTTTTGGGTACGAGAAGCTAGGTGGCATCATCCTCAGCCACGGAGACAATCTAGAAGCACGAATCCAATAGCCATACTCTCCAGATTGAATGAACACGATGACAGTTACCTAGATCTGGGGACGCAAAGGATTCATGTGTTTTTAAACAGCTGGAAAATAGCATAGATCTCGTTAAAGTAGTTTGCTTTCTCCTTATAAATAAAGCGTCCTTGAACGCTGTAGAGTTAATCGTTTTTGTAATCGTTTTTAATGTAATTTTGAGCTCCCCATTGTACTTTTACATTTGCTGTCAATACATGAGAAGATTGTTTTGCATTTAAGCGTATAACTGCTCCTTGAACTGGCTGAAGTAGACAGAGGGCCCCTGTTTGCTGAAGCCCTGTACAGTAACCTTTAATTTCCTGCATTTCTTTTTCTTGTTTCATGTATATTAGCTGTACATATGTCTTTTAAATTGCTACGTTTTTATTTCTTTTCAACATGTATATTAGCTGTACATAAACTTTGATTTCTGTTGATTTAAATATTCTGCACTTTTATGTTCATGACTGATCAGTGTGTTATGCAGGTTTCTTAGGCAAGCCCGGGATAGTTTTCCTTATTTTCTTTTCATAACTAGTGGCATGTGTAATCATCTTGTCTATGTTGCTGACCTTCATTGTTTTGCAGTTTTGATTTTCCTTACTGTCATTTCTTTAACTTGCATATTTACTTTCTGCTCTTAGATATCAAGTTGTTCATCTATTGATGGTTCCTTTCCCATAACCAAATCACTTTATTGGGAGCCAAAATATCACTTAGTATAGCTTGATTTAGTTTGCTTTAGAACTCACATTACTTGACTTATCCATAACTGTTTCTTACATGATAAATTCAGCTGAAAGGCAAAAGGTTAAGAGAAAGTTAAAGTATTGTGACTAGTCTCTTGTAGTTTCACTTAGATTTCACATTGCTTAACATTTCATGATATATTTTCATAGAGAAGATTAAGTTGAAGAGTTGAAATAGTGTGAGATAGTTGTTCTTACTTTTAGTTGGATTTAATATAGATTCCATTTTCATTTTCATTCAGCAGCAGAGATACTGGGCCGATGTCATTAGTCCTTCATTTGATGTCTTTATTTTCCTTTAAGAGTTGATTTTATTGCAGTTGTTGTTCAAGCTTTCTTGTAGAATGATTTTTAAGTTTTGAGAAATCATTTAGAGATCACCACAATCATCCATATTTCACTTGCTTTATTACATTTCCATCACATCACAGTAGGAAATATACATTCGAAAACAAACTTAAAAAAAAAAGCTAAAAACGACAAAAGACTAAGAAAACGGTTACCTAAGTACATATAGTACACCTCACTTCATCAGCTTACGAGCCCCGGGTTGACATTTAAAAGTTTCAATTTAGACATCACTAAATTGACCAAACATTTTGGCGCCGTTGCTGGGGAAGTGAAATTAGGTAGCCAAATTCTTAAAAGAAAAAAAAAAAACAAGAAAATTTCAAGAAAGGAAAATTGATAACCTCTCAAAGTATGCTCTCCTCTTGCACTTAATGTGATCTGGAGGATCAGAAAAGAGAAAGTTATTGGTTTAATAGTTTCTTGAGTATGCTCTCTTCTTGCAACTAGAGTGACCTGGAAGATCAGAAAGAGAATTATTATCCCGACTTGAAGAAAAAATTAAAAAAATGACATGCATAGAGCAAGAGATTCTAGGGGAAGGTTTTTAGCTAGAGCCAAAAGTTCGATTTTTACAACTCCATCTACTTCAAGGAATAGAAAAGAGACACCTCCATCATCTCCAACTTACACTCCTAGCCCTAGGATTCCTGGAATTCAAGAGGCAGGGGTCGACTCTCCCACACCTTCCATCGAATCTGAACTAGAAAGATATCCTTTCCTTCCTTCTACAGAGAGACAAATTGTAATTGAAGAAGTAGAATCATCTGAAGAAGAGGGAGAAATTCCTTCTCATACACCCTTAGTAGAAGAACCAGAAGACTCTGAAGCCTCTAGGGAAACTACCATGACAGAGGAAGGAGCAACTGGATTTGGTAGAGGTAGAGGTAGAGGAGGAGGAGGAAACAATGGAGGAGGTAGAGGTAACATTGGGGGAAATAGGGATGGGGATAACTCATTCGGGTTTCCTATAGTCGATGAGGACTCCCGAGCCACAATGAAAAACATCTCACCATCTGTCCTCCCAAACTTCCATGGGTTCAGGAATGAGGACCCTAAAACATTTCTATTTGAGTTTGAGGTAGTGTGTCGAACTTATGATTATTTGGAAGACTCTCAAAAACTCAAATTGTTTCCTTCAACATTGAAAGGAGCAGCCTTGAAATGGTTCATGGGATTACTCACTCAATCCATTAGGTCTTGGAATGATATGAAACAAGAATTTTTGGATAGGTACCTGGACTATTGTATGCCCACCAATCACAAGGATGAGGTATTCAAAATGATGCAAAAAGAAGATGAAAACTTGGAGGAGTTACTTGAAAGATTTCAATATAATCTGAAAAGAGCAAAAATGAGTAACTTGGATGAGGAGACCTTGAAAGCCCTTTTATTAAAAGCCATTAGAGATGAATGGATAGATATTTTGAACATGATGGGAAAAGGAGATATATCTCAACATCCACTTTCTGATATAGCAGAATTATGTGTCCATCTCTCAAGGGGAAAATCTAAAACTCAAAAAGGGCCTAGAGATCCTTCTCTCATCAGAGCAAACAAATCTGCAACTAGATCAGTAAGTAGGGCTGAGATTGGCAACATGCTTGATGAATTCAAAATTGACATCTTAGGGAGTCTTAGTGAGCAACTAGACACCCTTAATATTCACAATAAACAGAAAGCAGAAGTTGAGGCTTTGGCCATCTTTTGCCCAAAATGTAGGAAGAAACATGCTCTAAGGGAATGTCCCTTGGATGCAAAAGTTGTAGAAACATGTGTAATTTTTTCAGAGAATCATGAGACCAAGGATTGTCCTTCAATTCCTGGGCTCAAAGCTGTCTTTCAAGAAGATCCAAATATAATCGAGTCTCTCTGTTTTGTTGCAAGGAGACCTTGGCAAGGGCAACAAAATCAAGGGTTTAGCAACTCTATGAATTTTCAACCCCCACCAAATTGGAATCCTTGGCAGAAACCTTGGTCCCAACCTCAAAATCCTTTTCAATCATGGGTACAAGGTATGCAAAATCCTTACGGGAGATTTGCTCAATTTTACCAATATCCTCCATCTTTTCAAAACCAACAAGCTTCACAACTTCCAAATCAAAATCCACAACTATCATTGCCATTTCCACAACAACAACAACAACAACCTTCTCAATGGAATCCAAATTCTCAACTCTTGATTCCATTCCAACAGAAGTCAAACCAACTTCCTTCTCAGCCATTGCCAAACCCCAATAATAAAAACCCTCAAAATGCTTATATGATGGAAGGTCAACAATTTCCTACCTATATGATTGTTCCTCTCAATGATGTACAACTCAGATCAGGTAGAGTCCTAGATAAGCATTCTACAAATGCTCAAAAGCAAAGAATTTTTGAGGAAGATTCTCTTGAAACCAATAAGGGTTCTGAAGCATCTCTTCAAAACCCAAACACTCAAAAAGAAAAAGAAAAAGAATTAACCTCCACAACTCCCATAGTTGAGCAACCTGCATCTTTATCCACACCTCCTTTTCCTGAAAGATTACAAATTGACAAAGGAGTGGAAAAACAAATTTGGTTGCCTGACTATAATTTTCTAGATGAATTGAAGAATGTTTGTATCAAGATTCCCTTGCTACAAGCCATTAAAGAGATTCCTATTCTAGCAAAAACAATAAAGGAGTTGAGTCTTAAAAGACCAGGAAGGAAACCAAGAGATACCAGAAGAATCCACCTGGTAGGGAAAATTACAGATATCATGATGGGAAAAATTACTATGCAGAAATATGTAGATCCCGATAGTCCAATTGTCAAAACACATATCAATGGGGTAGAAATACCAAATACTTTGATTGATTTAGGGGCTGCTATCAACATCATGAGTAGACAGACTATGGAACAGCTAAAATTTCCTAATCTTCTTTTTACACCTACTTTATTGCAACTTGCAGATCGACCAATTATTAAACCAGATGGTGTATTAGAAGACATTCCAGTCTCCCTAGACTCTTGGGAATATCCAGTGGATTTCATGATTTTAACTCCCAAGAGTAATCTAGGAGGACATCATCTTATTTTAGGAAGACCTTGGCTAGACATAGCTGATGCTTTCATAAGTTGTAGGTCTGGGGATATGTATATTTCTGATGGTAATTCGACAAAGAAGTTCAATCTGTATCCTCTAGCAAAAGCAATTACAGAAATAGGAGATAATGAGTGGGTTGATGATGAAGATACTATACAACCTGTCTTTACCATTTTTGAGATCAGTGAAGATAGTCAAATTCTGAACACATTAGAAAACTTTGAACCATCTTCAGAATATGACCACACACAATTTCAGTTGGATTCTGACATAGAGTGTCTATCATCTAGACAAATGTCTCTTTTCTCTATGGAAGAGTTTGGTAGTTCTGCCATTGAGATTTTTCCAGGAAAAACATTGAATATCAACAAAAACTTGAAAAAATCACAACAGGAAGAGCTAACCAAAGTCTTGCAAAAACATTCTACTGCATTTGCATGGGAGTATACCGATATGAAAGGTATTGACCCGAAGACTTGCATTCATCACATTTACATTGAGGAAAACAGTAGACCAATCAGAAAACCTCAAAGAAGGATGAATCCAAACCTTAGGGAGATAGTGAAAGAAGAGCTCCAAAAGTTACTTAATGTAAACTTCATTTATCCAATTTCAGATAGCCGATGGGTTTCTCCCTTGGTTATAGTACCTAAAAAAATGGTAAATGGAGGGTTTGCATTGATTACAGGGAATTGAACAAGGCAACTTTGAAGGATCACTTTCCTTTGCCCTTTATTGATCAAGTATTAGATACTTTAGCAGGCAAAAAGTATTTCTCATTTTTGGATGGTTTTAGTGGTTACAATCAGATTCAGGTAGCACCTGAAGATCAGGACAAGACCACATTTACCTGTCCATGGGGAACTTTTGCTTACCGAGTACTTCCTTTTGGATTATGTAATGCACCCGCAACATTTCAAAGGGCAGTACTAGGAATCTTTTTTGATCTAATTCATGATTGTGTAGAGGTCTATATGGATGATTTTACAGTTTATGGTAATTCATTTGAAGAGGCATTAGAAAATTTGGAAAAATTCCTTATAAGATGTAAAGAAACAAATCTTTCATTAAGTCATGAAAAATGTTTTATGATGTTTACTGAAGGGATTGTTTTAGGACATCATATTTCAAGAGATGGAATTAAAGTTGATAGATCAAAAGTTGAAGTCATCTCCAAGTTACCTATTCCAACTTGTCAAAAAGATGTTAGAAGTTTTCTTGGATTTACTGGGTATTATAGGAGATTTATTGAAAACTTCACCAAAATAGCATCTCCACTCTTCAAATTACTTACAAAAGAATGTGAATTCAAGTGGGATCCTGACTGTCAATCTACATTTGAAACTTTAAAAACAAGAATATCTGAAGCACTCATTTTGAGAGGGCCAAATTGGAAACTTCCTTTCCATATTTCTACAGATGCTTCAGATACAACTCTAGGAGCTATGTTGGGTCAAAAGGATTTAGTTCCTTATGCCATTTACTACACCAGTAAAAATTTGACTCCCACTGAGTTAAATTATACTGTGACTGAAAAAGAGTTCTTAGTTGTTGTGCATGCAATCAACAAGTTTAGACATTATATAACAGGCTATGAAACTTTTGTCCATACTGATCATTCTGCAATTAGATATCTCATGAACAAACTTGTTACTAATGGCAGAGTTACAAGATGGCTTTTACTTTTACAAGAATTCAATATTATTGTGTTAGATAGACCAGGGAAACAAAATACAGTAGCTGATTTCTTGTCTAGAATCCAAAATACTAACGAAGATTCTCTTGTAGAGGATAAGTTTCCAGATGAATATTTGTTTGCAGTAACTACTAAAACTCCTTGGTATGCAGATATTGCTAACTATTTGGTTACAGGGAACCTACCTCCACACTTATTTCCTGATGAGAAAAGGAAAATTATTCATGAGAGTTCAAATTATTCATGGATTTCTAATGAATTGTTCAAAACAGGGCTAGATTGTGTGATCAGAAGATGTGTTCGGGAAGATGAAATGCCTGACATACTTAAGGCATGTCATGATGAACCATGCGGTGGAAACTTTGCTGACAAGATGACGGCCTATAAAATACTTTCTTTAGGATATTATTGGCCTTCTCTCTTCAAAGATGCAAAACAATATGTTAGAAGGTGTGACTGCTGCCAAAGAGTTGGGAGACCAACTCTTTCAAATGAAATTCCATTACAACCACAGGTACTCATCGAACCCTTTGAAAAATGGGCTTTAGATTTCATTGGACCTATTAATCCACCATCTAGACAAAAGAAGTATATATCAGTTTGCACTGATTATGTTACTAAATGGGTAGAAGCCAAGGCATTGCCTTCTGCCACTGAAAATTCGGTTGTTCAATTTCTTTTTGAGGATATTTTTACTCGTTTTGGTGTCCCAAGAGAAATTGTGACAGATCAGGGAAGTCAATTTACATCTAACTTGATGGAAAAGCTAATGGAAGAATACAAAGTCAAGCACAGAAAATCTACTCCATACCATCCGCAAGCAAATGGTCAAGTGGAATCTACAAACAAAGTTCTTGAGAGCATCATCACCAAAACTGTTCATCTCCACAGAAGAGATTGGGCAGAAAGGCTTCCTGAAGCCTTATGGGCCTATAGAACTACATGGACGAACACAACATGACATTCTCCCTATGAACTTGTTTATGGGAAAGAAGTCCTGCTCCCCATTGAGTTTCAAGTCAAGACCTTCAAGATGGAAGTTCAGTTGGGGATGAATCTATCAGAAGCCCAAAAGCACAGAATGGAGCAGCTGAATGAGCTATATGAAATAAGACAAGATGCAATTTTAAGGACTAATCTAGTTCAGCACCAAAGAACTAAGTGGCATGACAGATATATCAAAGAGAAAAAGTTTCAAAAGGGAGATTGGGCGTTACTGTTTGATTCCAAGTTTAAAGACTTCAAAGGGAAATTTCAGACTCATTGGCTTGGACCATATGAGATTGATGAAGTCTTTAGCAATGGAGTAGTTCGAGTCAAGACCATTGATGAGTTCCAAACTCCTCTTATTGTGAATGGCCACCGATTGAAAATTTATCATAAGCCACTCTCAAAAGAGGACTTTGTCAAAATGTTTCAAGAAAATTCTGCAATGAGGCTGGTGGAGAAGAATTCTTCTCCTCCTTCAGCCTAGTCTTTGTTTCTTTCAGTTGAAAAAAAAGAAAAAAGAGAAAAAAAAAAGAAGAAAAAAAAAATAAAAATCTTTTGTATAAGCCTGAAAACCAATCACAGATTGGCAGTCTTATACAAAAAATGTAGAGTGAAAATCAGGGACACCTGACACTCTATATTTTCCAAAAAAGTATCTCTTCCTTTCCATATTCACTCCACCTCACTTGCATTTCCATCTTCACCTCCATCTCATCTTCATCTCCATTCCACTTCACTCCACTTCATTTCCATCTCATTCCACTCATTTCATTCCATTCCATCAATAAAAGTCCCTCTCAGGACTATTTCATTTAGTTAGTTCTTTTTCTAACTATCTTTGTGCAGTTAAAGGGGTGTTGTCTTAGTTTCCGCAGCTGGAAACCGTTTCCGCAGCTAGAACTAGTTTCCACAGCTCGAAACGATTTCCGCAGCTAGCATCACTCTGTCTCTACAACCAGCAGCACTATGTTTTCAAAAAAATCACAGTCAAAGGTTAGCATCATCATCACCAAAGGCAGCAAAGATATGAGGCATCTGCAAGATCAAAGAGCAATAATGGGTCAGAATCCTTAATCAACAAATGGCAAACTTCCAAAGGTATGATCAAAATCTCTACCAAATAACAATTTAATGTCATTGTATGCATAGTTATTAGATCATGGAAATTCCACTAAATACAATGATTTGATACGGCAAGATCCATATCACTCCTCTTCCACAATGATAATCTATCCACCTCATTCCTTTCTAACGGTCCCATAATCACTATTAATTCAAACTCGAAATGGGGCTGCTCTTTCATTTATTGGCCGTACGTGGAAGAAGTGACCTACTGTACTACGACTCTCCTCCACCATAATTTCCGCAGAAAACGTTGAGATGTGGTGTAAGCCAACCGATTCAAAAGGACTCAGCCGTTATACTGCCCATTTATCACTTCACTCCCGCATGCATTTGATGCTAAACCCGTAACTGTTGCTTCCCTCGTACTCATACTATTTCCTACTCTCCATTTCCGCTGCAACCTCCATAGCTTTGCTCTAAACCCTGATTACAGTCACTGCATACGCTTTTCATTTCGATTACGGCCACTCCACTTACCTTAAGAATCTCGTAATCAGCTCATTTTTCCCTTGAACGTCCACACACAGTAAAATTTTCAGCCGAGGTTGAAAGCCGAGAATGGGAAAGTTACTCAAAGCTGAACCTGAGGGCCCAAAATACTTGGAGGGGTATCCGCAAATGAAGGAGTCATTGAAGAAAGCAAAGTGGCTGAAATTTATTCAAAAGTTCAGAGGTTATAATAAGGAAGTCACTAAAACCTTTTCTCGGTCCTTTAATGGACACGTAGTGGAGGTAGGGGATTTGAAATTTACAATAACAGAGGCCAAAATAGCAGCAGCAACCAGTTTACCACAAGAAGGAGACAAATGGTTTAAAAACAGAGGTCTGGATGATCAAGGATGGAAAGTCATGCTCAAAAACCCAGGTATGGATACTTCTATATTTACTAAAGGAATTCTTGTGCATATAATCAAAGAAGAATGGTTTACGTTGTTATTACTTGTTCAGAAGTTTATTACATGCGAGGGTCGTTTTGGCACCATGTACATGTATCATGCAAGGATTATGATGAATTTTATGGAAGGCCATGCCCTTAATTTACCTTACTTTCTGTTAGCAAGCCTGAAGAAAATGAGCTCTACTGTTCAGAAACATGTAGGCCATATTGAATCCCACCTTTACCATCACGGGCTCATCCGAATTCTCATTGAAGATCAATTGAAAAATAATAACGATACTTGGGAAAAAAATTTGATCAGAAATCACTTCCAAGAAGTGACTGAAGTCTCTGGAAGCAATCCCCCAAAAATTCCCAAGAGAAGTAGGAGGAAAGAAAAGAATATCACAGCCCAAGACTCTCCTACAAAAGACAGTCAGGAAACTATTTAGGAAGAAAAAGAGGAAGCTAAAAACAAGAAACAAAAGAAGGATAAGGGAAAAGTAATCATTCAAGACACCTATCCATCTACTGAACCATCCATAGATGAAGAATCTCAAACTTTGGCAGAAAGGTTAGTACATCTTCAAGCTGCTGCCTCAGCAAAGAAACAAAAAGAAAAATAGAGTGCCCAGAAAGAGAGCACTAGTCCATATGTGAGAAGAAGCAGTAGGCTCAAAAGAAAGAAGAAAGTGACCCAAGAAAAACAATCACACTTCATTGATTTAGGTGAAGGAACACCTGAAAAAGGTCCAGCTCAGCAAGACATTGAGGCAAGTCCTCCACGTGAGGAAAGTCCTTTTCAGCTGGAAAGATAAAACAATCCTCCTTTACCAGAATTTGCGTTCAGGCCGAGAAAAACACCTGAGGTAGATTCCACCCAGCAAGAAGCATATAACTACTTAGATTCCTTGGAAAAATCAGTTGCATGACCAAGCACTACCTTGCCACTTGATGCACAAGTACAATCTTTAAAATAGGAAGTGTTCGAATTGGAAGTCCTAAATAGGCACATTAAACAAGAAAACGAAGCACTCAAAGAGCAGAGTAAGGTGGACAAGATTGTCCATGACAATACCATGCTTCACTTAGGACTGTGGCAGCAGAAGAATAGAAAGTTGAAGAAAAAGTGTAAGAAGCTGAGCAGGGCATTGATTAATTTGAAGTTCAGGTGTCTAGTCAAGAAACCAAGGACCATTTTGGCATCAAGGAGAAAGAGAAGAAGGCTGGATGTTCTTGCAGAAGCATCAGAGCACATGGATTGAGGAAAAGAACTAAGTTTTGGTTGCATGAGGACATGCAACACCGTCACAGTGGGGGTATGTAGAGCCTTGAACCTGTACCTTCCCATACACCTCTCAGCCTCCTTTTCCCACACATTTCATCCACCAAGTTGATTAAATCATTGTATTTTAGGACTTTTTACATGGTTTTCTAACTATGCTAATGACTGTTGTTTGGTTTAGAATTTTGGTTCAGAGTGCTGCGTTTCCACAGCCAACACAGGTTTGCGCTGCTGATCCAGGTTTCTGTAGCCAGCACAAGATTCTGCAGCTGTTTTATTAAACGATATGTTACAGGTGTCCTCTGAGAATATGAGCCACATGGGCAAGTTCCAGGGGTCAAGGACATGGCACGTGTCCCTCCAGATCACCCAGAACAACCATAAAATCCCACGGTCAACGAGGAGGCAAATACCGGTCAACAGAAGTGTTCAGCGGTGGCACGGCTCTGCGTTGATCTATTTTTGGGCACGAGAAGCTAGGTGGCATCATCCTCAGCCACAGAGACAATCTAGAAGCACGAATCCAACAGCCATACTCTCCAGATTGAATGAACACGATGACAGTTACCAAGATCCGGGGACGCAGAGGATTCACGTGTTCTTAAACAGCTGGTTGAATAGCATAGATCTCGTTAAAGTAGTTTTCTTTCTCCTTATAAATAAAGCGTCCTTGAACGCTGTAGAGTTAATCGTTTTTGTAATCGTTTTTAATGTAATTTTGAGCTCCCCACTGTACTTTTACATTTGCTGTCAATACATGAGAAGACCGTTTTGCATTTAAGCATATAACAGCTACTTGAACCGGCTGAAGTAGGCAGAGGGCCCCTGTTTGCTGAAGCCCTGTACAGTAACCTTTAATTTCCCGCATTTCTTTTTCTTGTTTCATGTATATTAGCTGTACAAATGTCTTTTAAATTGCTGCGTTTTTATTTCTTTTCAACATGTATATTAGCTGTACATAAACTTTGATTTCTGTTGATTTACATATTCTGCACTTTTATGTTCATGACTGATCAGTGTGTTATGCAGGTTTCTTAGGCAAGCCCGGGACATTTTTCCTTCTTTTCTTTTCATAACTAGTGGCATGCGTGATCATCTTGTCTATGTTGCTGACCTTCATTATTTTGCAGTTTTGATTTTCCTTACTGTCATTTCTTTAACTTGCATATTTACTTTCTGCTCTTAGATATCAAGTTTTTCATCTATTGATGGTTCCTTTCCCATAATCAAATCACTTTATTGGGAGCCAAAATATCACTTAGTATAACTTGATTTAGTTTGCTTTAGAACTCACATTACTTGACTTATCCATAACTGTTTCTTACATGATAAATTCAGCTGAAAGGCAAAAGGTTAAGAGAAAGTTAAAGTATTGTGACTAGTCTCTTGTAGTTTCACTTAGATTTCACATTGCTTAACATTTCATGATATCTTTTCATAGAGAAGATTAAGTTGAAGAGTTGAAATAGTGTGAGATAGTTGTTCTTACTTTTAGTTGGATTTAATATAGATTCCATTTTCATTTTCATTCAGCAGCAGAGATACTGGGCCGATGTCATTAGTCCTTCATTTGATGTCTTTATTTTCCTTTAAGAGTTGATTTTATTGCAGTTGTTGTTCAAGCTTTCTTGTAGAATACTTTTTAAGTTTTGAGAAATCATTTAGAGATCACCACAATCATCCACATTTCACTTTCTTTATTACATTTCCATCACATCACAGTAGGAAAGATACATTCGAAAACAAACTTAAAAAAAAGAAGCTAAAAACAACAAAAGACTAAGAAAACGGTTACCTAAGTACATATAGTACACCTCACTTCATCAGCTTACGAGCCCCGGGTTGAAATTTAAAAGTTGCAATTTAGACATCACTAAATTGACCAAACACTTCATAGACAATCACACATGTATGTTGCATGTCAGTCCTTTAGCTTGTTTTGGTTTTCGATTGACATATTTCTTTTCATGAGGGTTGTTATGTCTCCAGGCATCGTAGGTGTTTTTATGACTCTCAATAGCACAGGTACAATGGCTTCTAGGAGAGAAGAGTCAAAGACACCATTCAAAGCACAACTAGGGATGCAGTTAATCAAGTGTCTATGAACTTGCTTATCCATGAAGACAACAAGTTGTTCATGGAAAAGGGTATCAAGATGAAATAGAAGCGGCTTCATAGTGAGCAACACCTTAGAAGCAACAGAAGATAGTACACATGCATGTGACAAATGTAAGAGGAGGGTTTTTGACAACACATAGGCGAAACAAAGTTGTAAGCTCAAGCAGATCCACTTGGGATGAAACTAGCTTTCGATATTGAGGCTATGAGGCGACGACACAACAAGAGGATCATGTGAAGATAGAGAGAGAAATAGAGAAGGAGTTGTAGGTGCTGAAGTAACAACTCAAGGAAGAACAAGAGATGCATAGACGAGAGAAGGAGTTGCAGCAGGAACATGTATAGCAGGAGGTGCAACATCCACAGACTGATGAAACTGTGCCCATACATGCTATAGATCCATTCAATAGCTGACATGGAGCAGATAGGGTGAGCAGTGTTGTCGATCACATAAAAGGGTATTCAGGAGCATGGATTTCATTGTATGCATGCATGCAATCCAACCCATTTGGCACACTCATCGAGGTGAAGATAAGAAGAAAGTCCGACTGGATCTGAACATGTATTTTGACAAGTTGATGTGCATGATCATCAACACACACTCAAAGATCAACACAGACTCTATGCATCAGTATGTTGCTGGTCCAGCTACACTCAAGACAATCATGTGCATGTTATCAGACAAGTTGGATAGAGGAGCCATATCAGTGTACCCGGATGCAACAGAGGCAAGAGTTTTCTTTTAGCAGGATGTCACCATTGAAGCACATAGACACCATCATGAACGACCAAGCTTGGCATCAATTCTCCACCGTCGATTATCACAAAGATGTCGAAGAGTTGGTCTTACCATAATTTTCTAAGTGTTAGTGATGTCTTGCATGGCTTGCTCAAGCCTATTTTTGTCTCACATCGATACATGTGCATATTGTATGTAACATCTTGTCAAGTGGAAGTTCAAGTTTCAATAGTTGAATGTGATAGTCATAGAGTAGTTGAAGAGTCATGAGGGTAGGCGAATAGCCACAAAAGGAAATGTCAAGGGTCACCCAACCCTTTGCTATATATAGCACCTCATAACTCATTATAGAGGCTTTTGGTTAGCCAAGATTCCGATAGGATATCTTAGAGAAAGCTTGGAGAGTATTGTAACGAGCCTTGGATTCTCCATTGTGCAGAGCTAGGATATCTCTTTGGAGTAGAAGGCAACATTGATTGTAACATTCCACTATCGGGACTAGTGGTTGGTCATGCCTGTATTGTATAATTGGAACTTTCAATTCTTAATATGATAGAGCCAACACGTTTCATTCATATGTTGTTATTGTATTTCAACTATCTTGTTTATTCTAATGATATATGTATCTGTTTGCTTACGCATGCATGTATGTACTCTTTCTATATAAGTATGTATGAATCTCATTGGGATGTGTTGTTGGTTTAACCATCACTTTGGATTGTTAGCTCACTCTCTTTCCAATTTGTGGTGCATCTTTGTTCGTGTGTTCCCTTCCCAGCCAAGTGCTTTCACAGGTTTCCAAGGGGCACACTCACCTCACTTCTTGTGTGTTATAACCGTTCATACACCTTCCTTGGCTTACTATGCATGTCACACCCTTGCTACCAATGAGGACATCTTATTTGCCTTTGTGCACAACCACGGTCAAGGCGACACCGTACGATCCACTACTGGGACTCCTACACCAAACGGTTTGAGGTCTAGTTGGGACTTCTTACTAGGGAGATCCCTTAACATGTTGGCATGTCCAACACCATCAATAGGTAGTTAAGAACTTCCCCATGAAATACTTCAGAATGGTAGAAAATGGGCCTTCCTCCTTGCATCAAGACAACTCCCATAGCATACCCACTCGTGTTTGTCTCCACTTCAAAGGGCCATTGCAAGTTTGGTATTTCTAGAATTTGTGCTTCACTGATCTTCTTCTTTAACTCATCGAAAGCCTTTTGCTTCCCTTTTCCCCACTGGAAACTCTTGCCACTTGCTGTTATGGCGTGGAGCAGTGCTGCTACCACTAAAAATGAGGCTATGAATTTCCTCAGGTATTATGATGCTCCAATGAAACTCCTAAACTCAGTAACATTGGTAGGCACCGACCATTTCATGATGGCCTCCATCTTGGAAGGACCTATCTTCAATTTTAGTGCTCCTTCAATGTTTCCACCACCTACATCAAATGTGAAATATGCTCCTTCCAGGTACCACTATATACTAGTATATCATCCAAATAGACAATAACAAATGAATCTATAAAAGGGCGCAATACATCATTCATTAATCTCATAAATGTAGATGGTGCATTACATAGGCCAAATCGCATAGCTAACCACTCATATGAACCTTGTTTGGTTTTGAAGGTGGTCTTCCATGTATCTATTTCTTTGAATTGAACCTAGTGATATCCAGTATTCAAGTCTAGCTTGGTGAAATACTTTTCTTGTTGAAACTGATATAGAAGATCATCTATCTTGGGCAGGATGTATCTATTCTTAAGTGTGATTTTATTCAACGCCCTATAATATATACACATCCATTGATTCCCATCCTTCTTTGGCACAATGATGATGGGTGACCCACATGGCGATGTACTCGGTTGAATGACACCATGTTCCAATATATGCTACAATTGTTTCTTCACCTTTCTTCTATAATAGATTGCCTGCATAGCCTAATATTTGGCAATGCGGAGTCCGGTAACAACTAGATCTTGTGCTCCACTTCTCTCTTGGGGGTAGCTCTTTAGTTTCTCAGAACATGTCCTTATATGCCTGTAAAAACTCCTCCAATTTATGTTTTTGTTTCTTAGTACACCCCTCTAGGGATGCCCTACCTCTTATTGAACCCTCTATAGATTGACCTTCTCTTAAAAACAATAAAACATACTTATTTCTAGAACTGATCAATTTTTTGGCTTGGTTGCCACTTACCAGTGAAATTTTTTACTTTCCTTTGTGTGCGTTGATGACGAATGATTTTCCATCCTTGATGAGCCGGTATTGGTTAGCTCTCCTCATGAATATTGCATCACACATATACATGTATGGACTCCCAAACAAGACTCCACATACATAAAGGGGAACCACATCTAGATCTACTTCATCAATAAAATTAGCACTGATAACGAATCTAATTTTACATTGTTTTGTTACCTTCAACTCTGCATCCTTATGTACCCCAATGGATGTGGGTTTGGATGATCATGAACTTCCAGCCCCAACTTTTTGACTAGATCTACTGCAATGAGATTTTCCTGCGATCCTGAGTCAAACAGAGCATCAATCTTCATCTTCTTGACGTGTATCTTTACATGGAAGAGTTTGGTCATTTCTTTCTCTTCTTGTTGTTGAAGGATACTCAGATTCACCTCCTTCTTCACTGACGTACAGATGATCTTCTCATCCATTTCTAAGGTTCTTTCAACTTGGTTTCTTGAATAAGTGGCCATGAGATTCTTCTTATTATTATCTTTCTTCTTGTTCTTCCGGTTTAGCTCTGTATGCAATTTCCAGCACTTCTCCTCTATATGGCTATAAATGTTGCAGTGGTTGCTAGGATCTTTGCACTGGTGTGTTGTGGCTTCCATATTTTTATATTTTCCTCCTTTTTTCTTCTTCTTCCCCTCCTAGAAGCATCTTGTTGCTCCTTTTTCTTTGATCCACTTGATTGCACTCTTTTCAGGCCTATGTTCTCTAGGTACTATGTCTGTACACAAGCCTCATCCACTATGCCTGTACACAAGCCTCATCCACCTTTTTGGGATTGAACAACATCACTTTCTCATAGATATGGCAGTGCATACCCCCTAAATACTTGAGGAGTATATTTGGGTTCTTTAGATAGATACCCAACATTATATCCATCTTTTAGAATTCCGTGGTGTACTCCTGCACATTTTGGCCCAGATTTTGCCTGAAGTAATGCCACCAGATCCATCGGTCTTCCACGTACCCAATGGGATAAAACTGTGACTTAATGAGGGTTTTTAAATCATCCCACTTAGTCACTAAAAGTTCTCCCTGCAACCTCAAGGTTTTCGTGTGGCTCTCCCACCAAGTCAATGCATGGCCCTCCAATTTCAACTGTGTGAATGAGATATCCTTCCCTTCCTCGGTCTGATGGACACTGAAATAAACTTCCTGTTGCTACAACTAGTGGTTCAGCTTTAGAGCATCGATCTCTCCATGGTATTGCTTGATATAAAATTTTCTTCCACTTTAAACAGGGATTGGTTCACGACACTCGAACTGGGTTGATCTTTTCCAGGTTCTTTCTTTGGCTGGTTATTTGCGTCTTCCCAATCTCCCGACCCCCCTTCTGATTTTTCCTCTACATTTGAACCCCCTTCTTCTCCAAATATCCCCAAATTATTTCTTAGGGCCACCATGAGGAGGTCTACATTGTGGTTTCTATCCATGACTTGTTATTCGAGCTGCAAAAACCTCAAATCTATAGGATCACGAGGTTCATTTACAAATTTGTTGTCGATGATTAGGGTTTTATGATTTTTGGCCTCCTCATATAGATCCCTACAATCTCCAAAAAATACCCAAAGAAACCTTATTTGATACCAAATGTTTTGTAAACGGCTGTGGATATTCCATTGGACATTTTGTCACAACAAATATGATAATATTATATTTATAATATGAGAGTCTACACTATTACAGCTTCATTTAATTTCTAGATTTTTAAAACTAACGATAATTGGTGCATGCATGTAAAATTAAATCAAGAAAAAAAGTAGATAACAACAAAATAAGCTTCACACACACATAATACACAAGATATGCTCTTTGGGAAACCCTTTCAGGAGAAAACCCAGCTGGAAGGTGAGGCCACTTCCCTCTCTTTCTCTGTCTGGAAATATGGTTGCAGATACAAAGAGGTAATGACTCCAGCCCGTGGGATGCTATAGTGTAAAAATCATCTTTGTGTGATCTACCTCCTATCTCTCCTAGCTATATTTTCTCAACTATGGAAAAAAATTCTCTCGAAAGAATGGAATGCCTCTTCCTCCTAGTGGTTCGATTATAACACAACCTGATAGCCTACTAGTGGTTAAGTTTGACTACATCAACTCTTAACTAGAGTTACAAAATAGAATCTTATAGAGTCCTTTACATCATAAAAACGTGGCTAGCTCCTTTTCCATGAATAATGGGGGCTGACGCAGCATCCTCTCGAACTATAGGTGTGAAAATAGGAAGGTCAACTTCCGAGTGGCATACCATTTGCATACAGAATCTGATTGATGCAATTCTTACTCCATTGGAAAGCTTGCTGTGTGTATAATATCATGAAAATTTGTTGAGATTAAGAGGCATAGTTTTATCCACAAAAAGTTGTTTGATGCCTAAAAACACTCCCAGAAGGTTTCAGACCCTGTTTTGCCAAACTAGGTCCCACCAGTAAAAATAGTCCCGTGAGCTGATTCCTCCACTTTTTTGACTCCACATGCATTGAGATGGATGAAAAAAAATTTAATGATCCAATTTGGATAATCAAGCTTGCACAAAGGAAGTGCGCTTAAAAATTCACCGAGGATTGAGCATGTGCAATAAAGTGACTTTGACAATTAGAAATTGGAAAGAATACTTAAAAAATTAGCACACATCAATTAACAATGAATCGACCATAAAAGAAAGATCATAAGATAATTAGTGTCACACGGAATCTGTCAAGGGTGCGGACACGACTGACCTTCCTAGAAGTCTAAGACATTCTAATGACAAACAAGACAAAATGGAGTGATCTTTCTCTAAATACACCTTTTACAACATGAAAACTACAAGTGTTTAGGCTTACCTTATTCCAAAACGCTGTTGTTGAAGTCCGTTCTTGACGATCCGGATGAGCTCCTCCTTCAAGTCAATTCCTGCAACCACAAACAATCAAACAATTATCAAGCACTTGCATTTCATATAATAAAACATATATTCAACATGCAGACCAAGGAACACATGAAATAACTCATTAACACAAGCTATTGAGAAAAATAAACCAGTTTGTATTAATAAGAAACAAAGAAACTCTTACAACCTGGCCTTGGTGTTGTGCAAGTTCCTCCCAGGGTCCATCAAGGGTTTTCCTCTACTTTGACAAAGCTCACCCTCTCCCAAGTAGAATCAAGTGAAGACAATCTCTCCTCACAAAGGCTCTAATGGAAGACCTAAATCCTGCAGCATTTACCCAAAGAAAATGTATAGCTCCAACCTCCTCTCCTTCTGGCTCAATGCCTTTATTTATAGTGCTGTAAAGAGGTTATTCAGGTCCACTATCAATGGGATCATCCCCCTCTATGGGTGGGATAGCTCCCTTATTGATGGGATAAGTTCCCCCTTAATAGAGATACATGAACCAACTGGAGGCGCATCCATTTCATCAAACCGACCTCTAGAATGTTCTAGAAGTAACCACAAGTAACTTTTTCAAGATAAAACTCGCGCATTTTGCCTTTTACAGAGGGACGCACCTGTCCCTTAACATACAGAGCGTCCATGGACGCAGATTTTGTGAACATGGTCAGCGTCCCCGCAGGTAAGGCTAGAGAGAACCTGCGACCCCAGAGATAAACATAGTTTTTACAAGACTTTCTCTCTTCTTTGAGTTTGAGATGGATAACAGAGGCATGAGACTTGCCTAAGAGGGTAGCATGACTGTTGATTTGAGCCATACTAACTGTAAGTAGTCAAGGTGACATTTTTTAGTGTAACAGATTGCCCCCTAAAGTGCGAAGCCTGGAATAGAATAGGGTTTTGTAATTCTAGGAAGGGTGAAGCGCTTTATCATTTCAAGGATTGCCTTGTGGATGGCCTGGTTGGAACCTGCAATTTTCAACACAAAATACATGGATAAGATTATATCATCACTGAGGTAGGCATTCCCATACTCAGATTCAAAACTTTAACTAATGGACTAACTATTCTGATACAGGAATGATCTTGCAGTACATCATTTTTATAGACTTTTGTAGACACAGTATGGACGCAGCCATCTGTTTATGATTAGTCTACATAGATAATGAATACAAAACTCCTCGCAGCCTGGATGGTAGAAACTAGATCCAGGGTCTTCACTTCTACTTCCCGAATTGGTACGATTCTAGCCATGTGATTAAATGATTCGATGTCGAACATGGTAGAAACCACTTGATTACCAGTCAATGATGTAAACTGTTAACAAGCGTGAGAGAAACCACCAGTAATGTCAATGGTTCTCAAAGTACCAAGCACAACCCGTGAAATGTGAATAGATGTTTTGATGTCGAACACTTCACGGAATCCTCTGATCGAAAGTCAATGATGTAAACTGACGTCAAAGGCGAGAAACCTGCC
Source organism: Pinus tabuliformis (assembly GCA_031772625.1). Taxonomy (NCBI): domain Eukaryota; kingdom Viridiplantae; phylum Streptophyta; class Pinopsida; order Pinales; family Pinaceae; genus Pinus; species Pinus tabuliformis. The sequence continues at coordinate 1,116,168,819 of CM062809.1, forward strand.
ATTGATGCATGCAGACTTCAAGGTACTGTCGATTCCTAAGTCATCTTTCTAGATAATGTGTCGATGTCGATAGAAAGCGACCCGTTGCAGGCAAGCCCGCAACACGAAATCATTGTTCAAGTTGAAGAAATGTTGCTGTAAGGACTGACTCAGGGATGGTCAAATGGATGACAAGTATTTTGCAGATGAAAGTTTTTCTTGCAGACCTCTTGAACACATAACGACACAACAGATGGCTTGGTGACGTATAACTCAAAGTTAACCCCTGGAACCCGGTTAAAGACTTTCAAAGTGATTTGGTCAACTGTGAGGTAAAAGATTTCCCAACCCAGGTGAATGAAAAGTGTCGTGTTCAAGAGCGGTAATAAAGTTTCTTCTGAGACAAAAGGTGACAAATAGGTTCATTCTTCTCTTTTTTTCCCCACCATTTCTGGCAAGTACCTCTTTATTTTTAACAAGCTTGAGGAGGATAACATATGCTTGATTATAAGCTCATCCTTCGGACGAGTCCAACCTAGTTTAAATTCGAACCCTAGGAAGGAGTGGTTCGTTCCTGTTTGTAATTGAACAGGTCCTCTACTGTAAAAGTTTAACGAGCCCAGTATAGGAGAAACTCGGCGTTTTTCAATTTTAGAGAGTCTGAAAAAACTAAAGGAGACTCCACGTTGAACTTTTTCGTATATTTGTGTCCCTCAAGCCCGAAAAAGTATAAAATAATACCTGGGGGAACCGCTTGATCTTGCGACCAAGGAGTACTTTCATAATAGTGTCGTTAACCTGAAAAGTAAAAAGCGATCAAGGACACGTCGTTTTATTTCCTTATCGATTTCGAAACGACAAAAACCCGGCAATCTTTTCCTGATTTTGCGGTCAGAAAAGAGCTAAAAGGGGACCGTCTTTTAATTCCGTTTTAACGAGTGAAAAAGAAACACTCGGCGATCTTTTCATGTTTTAGGAGTCAGAAAAGGGCTTAAAAGATGACTCTGAAATTTTGTTTGTGAAAAATTACAATTTCCCTCGAAATCCCTTTGTCCTGCACAAAAGCGACACATTACTCATACCTGTTTAAAATAGGCAAAAATACATTCAAAAACATCTTTTCATGGTAAAAAATGAACTAATTCATCCAAAAAACCTATAAAAAGACCTTTTACCATGTCATTTTTACCGTTTCACTGTTGAGGTTGAAAAAGGAGCTTTTGACAAGAAACTTCCCGTGGTCGCTGCGGAAAATCTGACCGTTGGAATCGAACGCCGTCTCATCCAGGTATTTTACACATCCTACTCTGCATTTCTATCCGTTTAGAATCAATTTTTAGGTTTTAGTTTCATTTTTTGGGGGGGTTTTGGTTTTGGAATGCGCCTCTCGGCGGACGCAGGTGCCCTTCGGGTGACCTGCGTCCCCCGACTTTTTCTCATACGGGAAAACGGTCGGAAGACGCAGCCCGCCTTCAGGCCAGCTGCGTCCGGGCGCCCTGTGCTACAAAGCCGGGGTGCGTCCTCCGAGAAACGCGCATTTCAAAACCCCAACTCTCTCAAAAAACCACCAAAAATTCCCAAATTAATTTCTAATTGCTATTTTTGATATGCAGGGCATTAATCATGTTAGACTGGAGAGAAAGAGAGCATGTAGAGGAAGATGAAGCTGCAATAAATCATCAACCTTCCCTGGATGCCCTAAGAGCATGCGGATTATACAAATATTGGACCATACCGGGCATGAGGGGCCAGGTAAGATTCTTGGAATGGCTGGTTGAGCGATGGAACGTACAAGAACAATGCTTTTACATAGGAGGGCACCAGCTCGAGATAGAGCCCTCGGATGTATACTTTCTCACTGGCTTGCCAAACAGAGGTGAGCAACTCAGTCTTGCGGGGACTAGGCCGGGTGGCCAATCCCTTGATAGTCTCCGCGAGAATTGGTGCACACCTGGGGCTCACCATTCAAAAGGCATAGAGATAAAACACATCACTCTACCGGAACTCAAAGTCATAGCGTTCACGGTTACCAGAATTTGCGGCGCGGCCGCTTTACACATTGCTTCCGGATCCCAAATGCGGATGGCAATTGACTGTTACCAAGGCACCATTTTCAACTGGTGTGAAGCTGTGTCGGCTCATATGAAGAGCCAACTGACCAAGGCAAAGAACGGACGACTAAAGACTTTTGGATATGGGCCTATAGTCGTGAGCTTTGCCTTGGAGAGAATTCCAATGCTGATCCCTCAGCAACTCACTGTTGATATCTTGGGTCCTCAGCAGCCAAAGCTGATACGATGGGTTGCGGTGATGGCCCGGCATCCTGACGAGGGCGCGACAGTAGTTCGATTCTCAGATAGTTATTTTGACTGGTTAGAGGGCCAGCTTTTTGTGATACAGGACTTTCCGTATGCCGGAATGGATTTCAGAGGTGATCCGGACATGGTTCTTCCACAGGGAGAACAATGGGACGACAGAGGTACTTTTATTTTCACAAGTTTTCTAGTTATGTATTTTTTGTATTTTTTATATATATCGTCTCAAAACTAATAGTAAACTTTTTCAAAATGCAGATGTTGGTCCACAGCGTCCAGCCAACCTCCGGCCTTATGATAGACTACATCCAGCTGCACCGGTACCGGCCCCACAGGATGCGACAGCAGAAGTACTAGCTGAGTTGGAGCATGATCTAGAGCGTCTCACGGCAGATATACCTGAGACTACTATGGACGACATTCCTATCAGGCTTCAGCGCTTCGTAGTCGCGGTCCCTGGACCGTTTAGGAGATTTTTGCGTAAGGTAGCCCGCGCAGTGGTGTCGTACAGAGAGCACCACCAGTGATTGACTAGTCACTTTTGTAGTCACATGTGACATTTTTGACTTTTTGTACTATCATTTTGCCGATCATAAGGTGTTTTAAACCTATGATCGAAGACGATGTATATATTTTTTGACACACTTCTATCTATATATATCACTATTACCGGCTTATCTTGTTTAACATATGTGATGAAATGTTTTTAAATTTACTTGCATGATTATCGTAAATGTCTGTCCAACATTCGAGAAGCAATTGCATCTGCTAATGTATTCAAAGACCTTGGAATATGTTGATATTCAATGTAATCAAATTCACGTTCCAAGAGACGCACTCTCAAAAACAACCTTAATAACACAGGATTTCTAATGGCATAAACTCTATTAAGCTGTAATACAACAAGTTCAGAATCTAACCTCACTATCAAACGTCGAATTCCAAATGAAATAGATTCGGATAATAATTCAACCACTGCACTGTATTCTGCAATGTTATTCGTTGTTTGACCGAGGCTTACCCCATGCATAGAAACTAACTCGTCAGAGGGCGAATAGATAACCCAAGCTGCGGAAGAGATATTCCGTGTATTACGACAAGCACCATCAGCAAATCCAATGTATGTTTGGAGAGGCGTCGACATCTACAATATCAAGAGTAAAACCAAGATAAGCCAGAATAATGACGAAAAACCACACTTGCTAAGCTAAGCACACTGACTAAACTAACACACTTGCTAGCTAGAAAGAAAATCTAACCTATCTAAAAATTTCTCCATACCCATCATTTTAAGCATAATACCTCTTTAGGTAAAGTCCATTTCTGGGTTTACCCAAAGAGTCCCCATCAAAATCAACTAACTCATAAGCCCCTTTTGCTAGCTTTCGCTTTACAATGTAGGGCCCATGCCACATGGGAACGAATTTTCCGGCACCTAGCTTATCGTTAGCTTGATCATATAATAGTACTAGGTCTCCTTCCGAAAAACTTCGAGGGGTTACATTTTTATCGTACTGAGCTTTCATTCGTTTCGCGTGAGTCTCGATAGCTAAAGTAGCGTCACGTCGAGTCTCATCTAATTTAGCCAAGTATAATAACCGTTTCTCCTCTTCGGAAGTAGCTGGAAGTAATTCGACAGCCATTTGAAGTGATGGGATTTCGCATTCAATAGGTAACACAGCTTCTAAGCCATAAACTAGCTGGAAAGGGGTGAAACCTGTTGAATTTTTCACTGAAGTTCGATATGCCCATAGCGCCGAAAATAACATGTTATGCCAATTCGTTCGATGGATACCAATGATCCGTCGAATCATGATGACTAGAACTTTGTTGATTGACTCAACCAAACCGTTGGCTTGCGGATAATAAGGAGTAGAGCTATCGTGGCGCAAACCAAGCTGGCTTGTAAGCTCAGTCATCATGACGTTTCGAAAATGGCTCCCATGGTCAGTAATGATTGCTTGTGGGACACCAAACCTAGTTATGATATGATTGAATACGAAAACTGCAGCTGTCTTGCCGCTTGCGTCGAATGTAGGCATCGCCTCGGCCCATTTTGTAAAATAATCAACCGCGAGGATGATATACGCATGCCCCCCGGCCGAGTGAGGGTTACAAGTAATAAAGTCAATGCCCCATTTGGCGAATGGACCAGCGGCAATTATAGGGTGGAGAGGAGCAGGTGGAGCGCGCATCTTTCGATCAAACACTTGACAGTTGTGGCATGTTCTGACAGCAAGGATACAATCTTTAAACATAGACGGCCAGAAATAGCCAGCGCGCAACACCTTCTGAGCTGTGGCATACCCAGACATATGACCGCCACATGCTCCAGAGTGACAATCATTCAAAACTCTCTCAGCCTCTTCGTGAGTTAAACAACGTCGAAAAACTAAGTCTGCCCCCCGGCGATAAAGTGTATCTCCAATAATTCTGTATTGCTGGGATCGAAACCGAATTTTTCGACGGTCTTCCTTGGAAGCTTCAGGCCGAAAGGTTTGGGTTTGGAGATAGATGATTATATCCCCATACCACGGATCTAAAGTGCTAATAAGAAACAAAGATTCGTCCGCAATGGACTCCTCTGCCACAGTCTCTGTGTCAGCACTCGGGAAATCACACATCAATTCCGCAAAAACTAAAGATTTCTTAGACTTGGACTTCTCGAACTCCAAGTCGAACTCTTGCAGGATAACAATCCATTTAGAGTACTTGCCCCCTAGCAGTTGTTTTGTCAAAATATAAATCATAGGGTTGCAATCCGAAATAACTGTAGTCTTGCGGAGAAGAATGTAGTGACGAAAACGCTGGACAGCTTGAACGGCTGCCAGGGCCAATTTCTCCACATGCGAATATTTTAACTCAGTGGGATTTAAGGTTCTACTAAGATAATATATCACATGCTCTGCTTTGAATTCATCTTCTTGAACTAACACCATTCCAATGGTGGAATGCGAAGCTGCGAGGTATAAGAAGTAGTCCTGGTTGTAGTTGGGAGGATGCAATAACGGTGCATGGGTCAACGCGTGTTTTAGTGCATCAAAAGATTGTTGGGCAATCTCGTCCCAAAAGAATTGTGCGTTCTGTTTCAACAACCGTGTAAAACCTTTAGTGACCTCGGCGTAGTTTGGGATGAATCGGCGTAAAAAGTTCGCTTTCCCTTGCAAACTTTGGAGTTGGCGCAAACTCGAAGGAGGAGGCAATTTGATGATAGCCTCGACTTTCGAGGGATCGACGCGAATGCCGGCTTTTGAAACAACAAATCCCAGCAATCGACCTGTTTCTATACAGAAAACACACTTGTGGGGATTCAACCGAATTCGATAATGCCTACACCTCATAAAGATTGCTCGTAGGTGGACAAGGTGATCAGCTCGTTGTAAAGAATGAGCAGGCAAATCATCGAGATAGGGTTGCACAATGTGCTTGATGTCATGAAATGCATAAGACATCGCCCGTTGAAAAGTGGCCCCGGCATTCTTAAGTCCAAAAGGTAATTTGCAATAAGCAAATGTCCCCCATGGACAAATGAATGCCGTTTTTGGTTGATCGGCAGGTAGAATATTGATTTGATTATAGCCTGAGAAACCATCCATGAAGGAAAACATCTCACTTCCGGCACAATCATCAATAATTTGATCGATATAAGGCGTAGGATAGTTGTCTTTTGGACAAGCTCGATTGATATCCCTATAGTCGATACAGATTCTTATTGTTCCTTGTTTTTTATTGACGGGAACAATATTCGATACCCAATCCGTTAACGGGATCGGATAAATGAAACCTGCTTTCAACAGCTTTTCGACTTCTGCTTTAATCGCAGCCGCTTTTCGAGGGTGAATCTGACGCAACCGTTGCCGAATGGGTTTAGCATCCGGGTAGGTTTTGATTTCATGAACAACAATGGCAGGATCAATTCCCGGCATTTCCTCGTAAGACCAGGCAAACACGTCGCGGAATTCTTGGAATAGGGCCTTGTAAGTTTGGATTTCTTCTTCAGTACATGCGGCACCTATATGAATGTTCTCCTCGATTCCGGGCTTCACTGAAATATCAATGGGAATAGTACGAGAAATATTCCCTAAATTCAGCTCTGAATCAGAATGTTTCGTTGGATCCTGAGCGTCTTTGACATATTCAGCGGTAAAGATAGATGAAAAATCATTTTCAAATGCATCATCCTTAGGTAAAAACGAAGATCTGTGATGGAGATCTTCCCATGGTAGATCATCTACACTTAGGATTTCGCGAAGTTGTTCGTCAGATGACACTTCTTCGGGAAACGTTATCCGTTCTAAGGGTGAGGTGAAAAGTGACTCTTCACTGACCACATTCATTTGGTCGGTTGAATGAAAGTCGGTAAAAGACATAAGAGCTTCATAAGCAATCTCATACGGACTCAACGGCATAACATCACCGAGTGAGTCTAGCTCAGAGTCAGAGGGAACATACCAAGGATCATCATAAATAATGTTTTCTGACGTGATCATATGAATTGTTGCAAACGAAGGGTCTGCATTGAGTGGAGGGAGAGGAAAAGTTCCCAGTAAACCGGAATCCTTAACTAAACCTACACCAATGTCCCTATAAGGGATTGTCGTTTTACCAACATGCTGGATAGTTTCTAAAGAGGTTGGGTCGGATGAAAAGTATGTCAGCTGATCAATAGTCACGATCTTACCGTTATGTGGAAACTTAATGACTCTGAAGACCGATGAAACGACCGCTGTCATAGCATATGACCAACTTCGACCCAAAAGAAGGTTGTAGTCTAGAGGGGCATCAACCACTTCCACATCCAGACTAACGGTTTTACCTTCGACCCCTATAGGCAATTCTTGTAGAATACCAAACGGACGGAACCCACGGCCATCAAAGGCCTTAAGGATGGTGGGGGATTGGTTCAACGAAGGAGAACCAAGCGATCTCCAACATTGAATCGACATAATACACGTAGAAGCTCCCTCATCAATCACAGTCCGATGAATAGGCCTGTTTTTGACTATCACTGGAATTTGGAAAGCCATTTGATGGGGGAGACGCGGTGTACTACTTTCTAGATCAAAGATCATTAGGTTCGGGTCCTGAACATCGACAGCTCCAATAGCCGACAAAAGCAATTTTCGTTGCGCTGGACATGATTGCAGCACTTCGAGTGCCGACATTGCTGAAGGTGAAACAGCTAAGTCTTCAACAATGTTGTAATTCTGGGCTGCTCTCGCATGTGGATTGAAAGCAGACCTTCGAAGTACACCCTTGGCGGGCGGCTTAATCACTAAGTCTGGGTTAGGTTTTTCGATCTGTAGTGGATCGGAACCAGGAGCTGAGGTTGATGGGTTAGAGTGAGAAGATTCTGCTTCCTTACCATCAACAGGAGCCTTACTACCATAATCTTGCGATCGAGTCGCAATCCTGACATGAGACATCATCAAAATGGGTTCTTCACTGGCATTCGAAGAAGAACCTATCATCTTATTCTCCTGCTCTGGAAATGGATTTTTTAACACAGCAGGAGTGGGAGAACCTTTGACTATTTTCACTACCTCGGCCCGATGAGGGCAGTCTCTCGTAAAATGATCTTCTTCACAAATAAGACAAGGATATCGAGGTTTGCGTTTTTCGTCATTGGTTTCCGACTTTTCCGTTTTCTCCTTTGGAGCCTTGTCTGCTTTAGCCTTCTTCTTTCCTTTCTTCTTTCCACCGTTTTTTGATTTGGCCGTAGATGACTCTACAGCGTGAATGTCGGCGGTAAGTTCAGGAGGAGAAGACTCTCCTGTCGGAGAATCAGGCAAAGTGATAATTGGAGTATTGGAGGCCTTGGAAGACTTCTTCTTACTCTTCGTAGTCACGATACCAATCATACCATCAGCGGCATGAGATCCCGAAGGAGCAGCAGCGATTTGGTTTGACTTTGGAAGATCCGGAATTTTCTCGTGTAACGTACCCGACTGAGTGTAAACTAAGTCAAGGTATTGTGCCTGAGCAATGACTTGCTCCTCAGTAACTACTCCGGCCTTAGCTACATCTTCAGTAATTCTTGGTAATAATGATTTGACAAACCATTCAGCTAAGATTTGGTCCGGGATAAAAACTTTCACTAATCTTCTTCGACGTCTCCACTCATGGATGTGATCAGAAATGTACGTGGATGTCGATTGTTTTAGCGAAGTTAATAATTCTGTACCATTATCGTATCTGACTGGTAACTGAAAATGAGTTAAGAACGAGGTAGCTAACTGGCTAAAGTTGTAAAAAGAGGCCCGTGGTAACTCAATGTACCACTTGGCTGCGAGACCAATGAGTGTACGCTGGAAAAGACGTAAGCGGATGGAATCATCTGAGATGGAATTTGATGCACACCAGAGGTGGTAAGTCATCACGTGATTAGACGGATCCTCTCCAGACTTACCTTCGAACTTGGGTATATCGCTGGGCAACTTATTTGGCATTGGCGGCCAGAACGGAAGATATTGAATTGGATCGTTCGTTAGGCGCGTCAAGTCGGGTAAATCTAAAGTCGCAATAAACGGTAACTGCCGGTTAGGATCTCTAAAACTCTGAGTCACAATACCAGCCCCAGGAGGAGGATATCCAGGATAACTAGGAACAGGAGTCGCATTGGGGATATTATATCCTCCTGGAAAACCAGGATTAACCGGACCGTACTGGGGTTGCTGAGGTGGTTGATAAGTGTACCCAGGATACGGTTGATACTGGTAAACCGGTTGTTGGGCAGCTTGCCCAGGTTGATACTGTCCCTGGTACGGAGGTTGAACAAATTGAGGTTGAGTAGTAACAACCGTACTTGTACCAGGTTGGCCTGCAGGCATCTGGACTGTGGTTTGAACCGTGGGTCCAGACAACGGTACAGATGTCTGAGGAGTGGTTACAGGGACAGTAGAAACCGGAGCTGCCGATACTCCAGAAGTAAGCATGGTAGATGAAGCGGTAGTTGCTGCAGCCGTGTGAGGTGGAGTACCAGGTGCAATTGGCGGCTGAGTAACTACAGAAGTTACAGGGGTCTGAACACTTGACTGGACAGGTTGCGGTTGCTGGGGTGGACCAGGAACTGCAGGTTGTCCTGCTTGAGGTACCGACTGTATACTTGGTTGCGACATCTGTTGACCCTGTGACGGATCCCATGTTAACATTCCAGGGTATTGACTCGTAACAGGTTGAGGATACTGAGATCCATAGCCGTATTGAGGATAGGGTTGATAACTGTAAGGTGCAGTCCCATATGATTGCCCTTGAGGTGGTTGATAACCTTGACCAGGGTATTGACCCGTAGGTTGATAACCTTGAGGTAAATACGAATACTGGGGTTGACCTTGACCTTGAGGTTGGTATCCTTGAGGTTGATACCCTTGGGGTTGATACCCTTGGGGTTGCCATCCTTGAGGTTGCCATCCTTGAGGTTGATACTGATACTGAGGTTGACTTTGGGGTACATATTGAGGCTGGGGTTGATACCCTTGGGGTTGATACCCTTGAGGTTGCCCCCCAGTCATGAATGAAGTACCTTGAGGTTGCCCCCCAGGCGGTAATTGGCCACCTTGAGGTTGGTTAATGGGAGTTGAACCTGACATCATATAAACTTCACCTATACTCAATGGTACATTACCACTGTTTCCAACTAATAACCCATGATCAATGGGTTGAGGAGATGCTCCCGCAAAGGTACCAGAAAGTGATTGATACCCAGTAGGAACAGAAGGACCGCCATGTAAAAATGATTCAGGACTTTGTGAAAACACAGATGACTGACCAGACATATTTACAGGAGAATGAATTCCTCTAGGTGGAACCGGAGTACGAGGTGTAGAAAAACCTACTGAGTTGTCTAAAAAATTGGTTAATGCAAGGTACCAAGATTCACTTCTAGGAGGACTGTAAAAGATGGATTCACGCTCCCTTAGATCAAGGGTAATTAGATCTTCAGAATCAGAAACGCCTATTTCTTCCTCTGGAACAAGTTCTTCTATAGCAATTAATCCAACAGGAAGATTTTCGGTGATAATTCTTTCTATTCTTGGTGAATCAGGAACACTAGGAGTTGGAGTAACAGGTTCTGAAATTTCAGGTTCTTCGCCTGTTTCACTGGCAGATGAAAAACTACCAGCAAGCTCGGAAACTGTAACAGCTTCGGGATTGTAACCTGTTTCTAAACTTTGGTAATCTGGATGGACTACCAAGGAAAATTCTCCTTCTTCAGGTGATCCTACTCTACTGCCACTAGGAGGAGTTACAAGGACCTTTAACCCTTCTAAATTACCTGGGTCGTCTCGAGGAGGGGATCCCCTAAGTTTACGGGATCTTCTCAACAATTCGGCCACAGAAACAACTTCAGGAGACTGGCCCGCAATCGACGGGACTTCTCGGTAATTCCGCCACAATTAAAGATTTTAACTACAACACACGAAAACAAAGTAAAAAATTTCAAATCAAACCACCTAAAGTCTTCTAAAGAACCAATCAAATTTGAAGCACACGCCTAAATAATCTAGAGCGTCAAACCACACACAAACAGTAGTCTTCCGGACCAAAAGCGCTAGTTGGTGATTAGGCCCAACCTCGCAGGATTCAGTACAGAAATAGTGGGTGGAACAGTTACCCCGGCAACCTGCTTAATGAATAGACTGGACCAAGTTCCTCCACTTTAACCGTCTCGAAGTGAAGCGAACCCCCCAGAAAATCCAAGTGAGTATAACCGACGTCTGCTCCAGGTACAGTGGGACCTTCCCTCCACCGTCACCTTGGGTAGAATCCTAGATATTATGGCCACTAAGGTTACCAATCACAACAATTACACCTGGGGGAACAGTCTAAACTCCGACAGCACGCAAGGGCAGAGTAGCAAGCTCCAATCCCCTTACCGGCTCCTTGACAACAATCCAAGGTTTACCGATAAGTGACCCCTGGCTCCTCGACAATGGTTAATCCGAGGTTTACCGTTTGTAATACGTACTGCCTGGCGTCGTTCCCAACGAGGGAGGAATGATCCCCTCACTGGTTCGGACACGAGCTCGTGCTTCTCCTTTAAGAGGAGCTTTCCCAGAATGTAACTGAAACAATTGGATTTGTTCTACTCAAGATAGACTATCTGTTTGGTTTTGTAGTCTTGGAGAGTTAAGTACTCACCTACTCCAAGACCCTAGCCTAAGCTATGTTGGTGCTTCAGAGCCCTAGAAAAATAAAGATTACTAGATTGATTTTAATTTAAGCGTTACTTTTAAGGTTGTTTCTTAAGTCAAAAGGTGATGGAAGTGAAACTAGTGGTGTGTTGACTCGACTCGAAACCACTACAAAATGCACCTAGAATGATTTATCCACTACTTTACTTTTTCGATGAATTGCTTAACTAAAAAGTTGAGAGAATGCAATCTTTATAAAAGCAACTTCTTAATTGAAGACAATCAAAGAAACAATTCGTTTTTCTTTTCCAAGCATAAAAACATAACTTCTCTTTACATGCACGAAAAAACTCTTTTCTTCTTTTGAAAACAAAAAGCTACTTGAAACAAGACTTTTAAGAAGATGTTTTTGTATTTTTCTTTTAATAAAGCAAGTAAATCTAATATAACCAAAAATCAATCTTAACAACTCTTAAAATCTATGAAAATGCACTCATAAGCAAACTAAAGGCAAATTTACTCTAAGCAATCTTAACGAGGCCAAAACTAACAATGATTATTTCTAAGGTGTTTTACTTGATCACAATCAAATCAAGGACTAGCTTATTGCAGAATCAAAAACTAGCCAAAACAAAACTCTAATCTTTTTGTTCTTTTTGTAAAATGGAAATCAATACTTTATAAACAAGTAATTCGAAATTTGACCCAAAACAACTCAAATGGCAAGTTGCTCACAAAAGGAGACTTTACGACAGGCCCGACTTCTAAGAAGGTTGACTAACCAGAGAGATCTAAGGCTGGACAACTTTCTACTATCAAAGTCACTACAAAGCCTTTCCAAAAATCAAACCCTAGGTCTAAACTTCGTTGAAAACCACTAAAACACTCAAAGCTCACAAAACAAGTTCAGGTGAAAATTCTTGACAGGGTACTAAAGGATCTGGGCAGAAAACACTAAGGAAAAACAAAATCTAAAAGCAATTTAAAGCAAAAATGGAATTTTCTTAAGTTTTACAGGAAGACGCAGGCAACCCGTTGTCACAGGTGCGGCCCCGCTCTGTGCAGACGGCAACAGCGCGTCCAAAGACGCACTGTGCAGTACTAAGAGGGTGCGTCCTTCTGGAAAAATGAAGAAAAACCAAATCTAACTAAATCTAAAGCTAAGCCACCCAAATACTAATTCTCACAGTCAAAAACCAGAAAATAAAAATGATTTTCTCAAAGCAAAGTTCATATAAAGGAAAAGACTCTCTCATTAATGGATTCCCCAGTGGAGTCGCCAATTTGTCACACGGAATCTGTCAAGGGTGCGGACACGACTGACCTTCCTAGAAGTCTAAGACATTCTAATGACAAACAAGACAAAATGGAGTGATCTTTCTCTAAATACACCTTTTACAACATGAAAACTACAAGTGTTTAGGCTTACCTTATTCCAAAACGCTGTTGTTGAAGTCCGTTCTTGACGATCCGGATGAGCTCCTCCTTCAAGTCAATTCCTGCAACCACAAACAATCAAACAATTACCAAGCACTTGCATTTCATATAATAAAACATATATTCAACATGCAGACCAAGGAACACATGAAATAACTCATTAACACAAGCTATTGAGAAAAATAAACCAGTTTGTATTAATAACGAAACAAAGAAACTCTTACAACCTGGCCTTGGTGTTGTGCAAGTTCCTCCCAGGGTCCATCAAGGGTTTTCCTCTACTTTGACAAAGCTCACCCTCTCCCAAGTAGAATCAAGTGAAGACAATCTCTCCTCACAAAGGCTCTAATGGAAGACCTAAATCCTGCAGCATTTACCCAAAGAAAATGTATAGCTCCAACCTCCTCTCCTTCTGGCTCAATGCCTTTATTTATAGTGCTGTAAAGAGGTTATTCAGGTCCACTATCAATGGGATCATCCCCCTCTATGGGTGGGATAGCTCCCTTATTGATGGGATAAGTTCCCCCTTAATAGAGATACATGAACCAACTGGAGGCACATCCATTTCATCAAACCGACCTCTAGAATGTTCTAGAAGTAACCACAAGTAACTTTTTCAAGATAAAACTCGCGCATTTTGCCTTTTACAGAGGGACGCACCTGTCCCTTAACATACAAAGCGTCCATGGACGCAGATTTTGTGAACATGGTCAGCGTCCCCGCAGGTAAGGCTAGAGAGAACCTGCGACCCCAGAGATAAACATAGTTTTTACAAGACTTTCTCTCTTCTTTGAGTTTGAGATGGATAACAGAGGCATGAGACTTGCCTAAGAGGGTAGCATGACTGTTGATTTGAGCCATACTAACTGTAAGTAGTCAAGGTGACATTTTTTAGTGTAACAATTAGTAGGCTCGAAAATTCAAGTGTAGGAAAATTTTTGGGGGGGTGTTGATCACAGTGTCAACACTTGGCAATACACTGGTAGAATTCCAACTTCTCTACTCAAATTTTTCCTTTAAGTGAAAGGTCTTAGCCTTTCAATATGTATTAATTTACCATGTGGATCACCCTGGGTTTGTTGCTTATCCTAGTTAAAGATATAGTCTATCCTATTCATTGTTGAGCTTGAAACACATGAACATAGACTAGTCATACCTAACCTGTTTTGATTGGCGGAAAATGATAATATGTATACCAATATTTTAATCACATTCCCCTCTATTTCTCCACTGCCAGTGAGCTTGGCCAATACCCCAACAGAGTCACCTCAAGGAACCACAAGAATTTCTTTGCTGCTAGTAAGCCTGTACCCCACTGAAGCTACTTGCTTCATCTCTCTATGCATGAAGCCTTTCTCTTCACATATTTATTTATTTAGTAATAGAATGTGGAAAGGAAGTTATTTTTTTTTATAGTGGAAAAGGGATCCTGACTTATTGAGAGAAAGAGAGGTTGTTCCTTGTTTAAGGGATTTGAAAGATAACTGAAATTATTATGTTTGTTTAGAGTTTTTATCCATTCCCTTCTACTCATTTGAGTTAACAAGTAAAAACATCATTCAATACAAGGTTGATTTAGAATGAATATCCTAATAAAGATACAGGCTTCATAGTTTGACAAAAGGCTCTCCATTTGGAAAACAAATTGTATTTTCCATTCAGAGATCATAGACTTTAAATGACATGTAAACCCAATATAGAAGAGCTAACAAATTAGACAAGCATTATTAGTCATCAAATTTTCCCTTTTCAATCTTTCCACATTGTCGTTTGAGCCAATAGGAGCATATTTCATGCAGAGCCTTATTGAGAAAAACATAAAAGAAAAGACATGACAAAAAATTGAAAAAGAAGAAGCAAATGGAGGTTGAACTGAAAGCATCATGTGAGACAACAATAAGAAAACACAGTAAAGGATAAAGGGAGGAAATGCAGGATAATTTTGTAGAGGAAACTAAAATGAATCTATGATGCAGCTAGACCTAGTCCTAACCTATCTAGCTAGAAGGTTAGGGCTATGTGTAATAATATTTCCAATGTAGCCATCACATTTCTTGACCTACAAACAAAAATATGCAAATAAGTAAAAATAGTATAAAGAATTGTGGAAAATAAAGGATATTAGCTTGAAAATCTTGCACAATGAACTAAAGGTCTTGGGAAATGCCATGAAGATATGCCATAACAAATAATTCAAACCATTTCACAACTTTACCTTTTCTCTTAGAACCATAAACAAATGAACATAGAAATATCACTGTGAATGCACCTGCATTTGTGTTATCTTGCTTAATGAAATAAAAAAAAATATCGACACTTATTACTAGCACAGGAGCTTGCCAAGTAAGACTGCTCCAACCATTCAATAATTGGAACATGATATCCATAACAAAAACTTTGAAAACCCTGAAATTCTCGAGAGAATAAACTTTCAATGAAATCATTTGAATCAAAAAGTGAATCTTCTAAGGGGAATTCAATTTGATCTTCCTCAGAAATTTTGTCAAGATGGTGAGGACCTAACATAACCATCAACTCATGTTGAAGTGCCTCAATTATCTGGCAAACATATGAACAATGAAAAGATGAATTAAAGAACTTAATGGATTTAGAAATATTAATCAGTGTAAGACAACTATCATCAATAACCTTAGTGAGAAAATGATTGCCTATGTAACAAGTGTTAACACCAATATTATGATCAAATTGCCTAGTTAGGAAATGAGTTTCATGATTATCTATTGGTTCCCTTTATATCCAATTACATGCAAAACCAACTATATGAAATATTAGGTCATTAGAAATAATTGTTGACATTGTAAATCCAAGAAATCATTTAGGATACTAAGTTCACAAAAAATTAGAAGTATGTGCCAAATCAAACCCATTTATGTCCATGCAAGAGTTTTGGTCCACTGAATGATTCAATCATTTTCTAGCACTAAAGAAGATACATTATGTTAAGAACATGATAAAATTCATGGTATGCATAAAAAACATAAGAATCTGATCAATCACGGAGGAGTTAAACAAAGAGAAATCTTCCAATCTATTGTTGGGCCAATTAATTGTTCCTAAAAAGGACCAAATAATATGCTACACATTAATCTATCAACCCAAGGTTTTTTAATGTTATTTCAAGGTTATCAACATTGTTTGTGCAAGAGGAATGCAATTATGACTAGTTTCTAAGGTCCTATGGAAAATAAATACTACAATATTAAAGGAACCAATTCACAATGCAATCCCCAACTATTGCAATCTATTGAAATTGTTAACTTCTACAGAGTTCTGAAGGAAACAACAAAAAGAAACACACTGAACAACAAGTTGTTTCTTAGGGAACAACTATGACACAGTGAAAAGATAACACTATACAATCATACTAACTAACAACGATTGATCAAATGAAATAAAATCTATGATAACTCTATAGGAAATGAAAGAAAATAATACTTCTTAATGAATTACGCACAACAAATATATCCTTATTAAAATTTCAATAAACTTGATTCAAGACAGAGCATTGAATTTAATGAATCAACAATGAGAAATTAAAACCATTGCATACATGGA
Organism: Pinus tabuliformis; assembly: GCA_031772625.1. Classification (NCBI taxonomy): domain Eukaryota; kingdom Viridiplantae; phylum Streptophyta; class Pinopsida; order Pinales; family Pinaceae; genus Pinus; species Pinus tabuliformis. Next base: position 1,116,185,260 of record CM062809.1, read on the forward strand.
AATATATGGAATAGAGAAATAAAACACTAATTTAAGTGGTACAAAAGAAGACAACGTTGTCCTAGGATTAGGACCAAATCTAGAATCAAATTGCCTTAGAGGAAAATCAACACAATAGACTAAGTCTGAATAATAAATACTTCCATTCAAATTGCAGAGGAATTAGTTACAAAATAATCACAAGTCAGAGTTTGTATCAAAAATAATATTACAATTCGAACAACCCCTTTCGAGGTTCAACCCTATTTTTTATATCGTAGCAACAAAGGATAAAGACCAGAGAGTCTATTTTTAATAATGATCGATCCTAAGAATCTAAAGATTCTCAATGTTTCTCTTTTAACTTACAATGATATTAATACATCTGAGAAGTCAGGTTGAGAATTCATCCTCAACTAACTCATTCAAAACAAGGTGTAATAGTTTGAGGCTTGCGCAGTATTCTCTGACCGTTCCAAGAAACAACAAAAAATATGAATAAGCCAATATATTCCTGTTAATATCAAGAATTTGTTTGTTAGAAATAGTGTCTTATTACTCAAATTTGTTGAAAAAATAATAAGATGATAAATATGTATAGAAAACTACTAAATTCCCTACTCTACTCATTAACATGATTTAAATTCAGAAAATCCTTTAGAAAATGATATGAAAAGTGATAAATAAGGCAAGAAAAATATGACAAATATAGGGCCCAACATCAGCCCCCAACTGAACGTTTTGCATGACCTCATGAAAATAAATGGTTAACATGTAGGATAGTCAAGGAGTAATCTTCACAAGCTTCTTCTACTCTATTCCTAAACCCATTTCTTTCTCGGAGATATTCAAAGGCTACCAACTTACCTACTTCTAATAAGTCATGATCAAATTTATAAAATGATAGGGGATACCGGATCATGAGGAACGGATACCTGCATCCTATCCAGTGGCTACGTCTTTCCAACAGTGGGTGAACAATGTCTTCTATTACAGCCATAACATACCAAAAGTTATAATAATTAAAAGGTTCTTTGTTCTTGACTTTGTTTGGTGATGCCTCCCATCTTTCCTTGGCTCCACAAAGGGCTTCTTATCTGATGTCATCCAGATATTCCATGCCTGAGTGCAAGACATCATATTGGGTTTGTATAAGTGTAGGGGCAACACCAAGTTTCTGTATGAAAATACTATGATGAATATGTGTGTGAAAGGGGTTTTGATGTTCCCCTCTAACCCAAAGGTCAAGGCCATGTTCTTGTCTCTGGGAAGTATGGTAAGCCTTTTCCCACTTAACTTGGTTTCTAGAAAATGATATAAAATCTTGAAATTGAAAATCTCCGATGAAAGGGACATTATTTTCTTCTACCTATTCTTCTAAAAAGAAGTTATTCATATATAACTCACATAGAAAGTACTGTGTATATTGATCCTATTTTCAAAAAAAAAAAAATCCAGTACTTTCCTGAACTTGTACGGTTTTCTAGACTATATTTCTTTTACTTTAAGCAACAAATATTGCTTGAGCAAGTATAAAGCATAATTTCAGGCTGGGGACATGCATGCCAAGGAATCTGAGTAAATAGAGAAAATTTCCTTTGTTTTCTTTGCATATTTCTTGAGGTGGTCCTTTAAATTCTAGACCTTCTTTTCAGATGCTCTTAGTTGTGCATAGGTCTCATCTTATATTGTTTTCAACGCTTTAAATCATTGGAGTAACTCTTGATGTTCCCTCCATGGAATTACTTCTCCTTGATATCTTTCAATGGTCTGCTGATGTTCCTCCATAGTTTTATGCAAAATTATAAAGGAGGCTTCTACAATTAGGGGAGTATAGGGAGGCATGTCTTTTGTTTGTACCCCACTATCATAAAAAGTAAATGGTGGATAGGTTTGAACTCCTACTTCAAATAGGGTAGGAGGAATGTCCATTACTTGTACCTCGGCATCAGTTTGTGTTCCTTCTTTAGCAACAAGAACAAGGTATGTCTGAGTGTTGGTTTCATTAAGGACATATATAACAGTAGTCTGAACTCACATTTCCTCAGTTTGCATCTTCTTTTTAGGTCTCTTGTCATGTTCTCTGTGAAACTACTTGCTACATCATAACCAATTCTTTAGATATTGTATTTTTCTTTGCAGTTTCTTGTTTTTTCCTTTTAACTTGTCAATTTTCTTCTAGATTTTTCCTTTTCCTGTCTTTCTCCCAACTTCAGTATCTATGATAAATGAATAAGACTAGTAACCATGGCCACTAGGGAGGAAACAAAAACTAATATTTTAGCTTCCATAGGAATAGTTTTCTGAGTGGGTCTAGTTGTTGGTAAGTTGTCAGCTTCCGTTGTCATTATAGAAATACTAGACTCTAGGAGGTCCTTAGAAAAATTAATTTGAGGCTTGGCTAAAAAGCCAAAGCTAACATCTTGTTCTTCATCAATAAAATTTTCAAAAGGCTACGGAATCGTTCCCTCCAGAGAGGAAGGATTTAATAAAGTATCAACAGAGTATTTAGAACACCCTTGGGGCGAAACAACTTCATGATCATCATCTAAATCTAGGATAACAATGGCTGCATAAACAACATGAGAACTTGCAACTGAAAAATTCGATGAAGCTCCCTATTCAATAGGACTATCAGGATGGAATAAAAGTTCTTCTATTGAAGTGGTCACAGAATTTTCAAAATTTACTATATCTAGTAAAATTTCTAGTCCTTGCAGTGCTTGGGCTATTGTTGTTTCCTATTCCATCTGATCTAAAGTTGATACATCCTTAGCTGATTTTTATTCTATTAGTTGCTCAAGAGGGTTCGAGGAACTCTAACCCTTCTTTAAAAGTCTAGCGGATCTCCTCCTTTTCTTAGGCAGGGAAGCTAAAAATGAGGCCATCCTATTCTCCACTCCGCTAAGATTTTGAGGTTTCTCAACCTGTACAGTCTCTTGTGGAGTATTTTCTATCATGGGGGTTTTATTTAAATTTTCCTCATTGTCTCCCCCCAGATGCTTATCACTATCTAGAATGTCCCTAGATGTTCCAACAATTGTTTTGTTTTCCAAAGGAGTGTCTTGATCATCATCATGGTTTCTAAAGAACCATTCCCAAGTCTGTTGGATTTGGATAAGGCTTCTTATAACTAATAGCTTCATAAGTCCATGATGACTTACAACTGTAGCTTGGTCCTTAATCTAGTAACAGTCTCATGCAATACTAAATTAAGAAAATATGGGAGGTTTAGGCTTACCTTTTGCCTAAGGGATGCCATAAGTTTAAGATGAATCCTCCTTACCACGTCATATCTTCCATCACATGTGATGTATTGATGGATAATATCTACTATCTCTTTCTATGGCTCAGGAAATGAATTGGGTTATACTCCTTCCCCTTTTGATCAATTCTTCACCAGGATTTTAGAACAGAAGAGACACGTTTTGAAGATAGGTGTGTATCTCATACCACTTTTCACCTTCCATTGAGAACCTCATCACTTCTGCTATTGCGCTTTCATTTACTTGCACCTGTATGTTTCTCACTATTGCTACAGCATTGTCCAAACTCTTAGTGAATTCCAATGATACTATGTTATCGAACCCCTATAGACATTCAAAATATTCTATCCATCCAGCTTGAATTAAAATGTTGTGTGACTATTATGAAACTTGCAACTGCATGGGTTCATTTTGGACTAAATGCCCACGCATTGTTAACTATTCAACAAGGCACAATCTTGCAATTTGGAAACAACATAATTCACAATACAAAATGAAAATAAGCTTGTACGACGTATAGAACTTTTGAAAACATGCAATAGTATTCAAAAATGCAGATAAAATTCATCTATCAATGCCAATTTGCCCGCCCCCCCCGGCCCCCTCCCCCGACCCCCCCCCCACCCACCAAACAAGAGTAAAGGTCGTCTGCGACTGCTAATCAAATATTGACAAGATGGTAGATATGGAACATTTGGAATATAAAGGTACATTAATGCAGTGGAATAAAGTGACTGTCAAAAGGATAAATAGAAATCATGATATATCTATGGTGCATGGGGAAATGATTATGATTTGTGTGTGATAATAATAGAAATATTGATTAAAACCCACAGAGGATATGGATAAAACAAAGGCATGGGGAAATGTGTACAAAGGACTAGATGGATGGAAGTATTAGTTATATCAAGCATATCATTAGAGAAAAAAAGGAAGATTAATTTAGAATGTTGATTTTCTAGAGAAAAAAAAAGTATTTATAATATTAGAATTACAGTAAATTGCTCATAAAGAACCAAACACCACCACATTTGCGGAAGGGTTTAAGAATGTCCATAAATAGATTTAACGACCGTTCTTGTTTTAATTTTGAAGGAACAAAAATCCAAGCAATTTTGTTATTCCTAGTTTTTCTTTAATACCACAGGCACGGCCTCTGCTACCAGCAAGCATCCATAGCCTTGGCAGGGTTTCCTTTTTAACCCTTTGAGATGTCAATGTCCCATTTACTAAGAAGTTTTTTGAATTTTGTTGTAAGTATTTATAGAAGGTCATTGTTCTAGCATGGTGACCGGTTAACAATAATTCCCTTCACCAAAGCTAATGAAGTGAACAAGCTGGCTCATTATGAGATCTCTTGTTGATCTGGATTTATGTAGGAGCACAACAAATTGCAGAGATAACCATAAATACAGAGATGCAACATAAATAATACATCATTTCATTAATGTAAAATATTGAAATATGCTTACAAATAGAAATGGAAATAAACTAGCTCAGGAAATGGTAGCTTATCTCTTAGGAGAGATGTGGTGGCTACATGCCTCTAACCACATTACAATGAGGCTCAAGGGCATTTTTATTGTTGAACAATAAGAGAAAACCCTAAACAACCAAAACCTGAACCTGAGGAGATGTAACACCAAGAATTTATAAGCCCCGTTGGGGTTAGTTGGGCAGCCAACTTCCCGGGATCGTGACTTGGTCATATTATCTCCATTTGACGCACATGATATCTCATTGGAAAGCTCTCTTCGAGGACTACAATTAAAAAAAAAACTTAAGAAGAGTTGCTGGTAGTAGATTGCCAAAAAAATGTCGTTTAGGGCCTGAAAAAAGCTCTAGAAGTTTAGGACCCGAAAACTTACTAAAAATAATAAATTGTGCTACGATTAAGGAAATTGAAAAACTGAAAGAAGCAATGGTGGGGGTCCAAGTGGAATTGGTGGGTGGCCACCACTATCCACCTGGATCATTTGTCCTTCAACTTGAAAGGAAAAAGCCATTAACCTGGCTCGATGACCATAAATGGTAATGTCACTCCACTAGATCCTATGATCATGGTAGGTCGACTCGTGATGAGACATCCTAACTTGATGGGATGGTGTAAGAAGTATTAAATTAATTACTTTTCTAACTTTCTAATTTTTTCCTTAAAAAAATATTATGGTCATTAATAGTTGGAAGATTGGAATTAAAATATATTTTGTAAGTGGTGATGAAAGGAATGCAATATAGGTATTATCGTAATTTTTCTACAATTGTAGAAAGAATTACAAATTCACGGATTCAAAATTCTGATAATGATTTCTCATAAAAGGTACTCTAATGATAGCGATAAAACAAATCAGTTTCCCATCATCATATAAGGAGAAAATTAGAAATGTTCCTTTCCCTAAAGGAATAAATATACCACTTAAAAATGATCATTGCATGTTAAAGATCAACAACTGTATTTAAAGGAAACAATGATGTGCATAAAGAAATAGTAACATAATGAAAGAAAAAATGGTTGTGACTGTGGGAACAATTTTTGTGACTAAGGAAACAACGAATGTGAGTAAGGGAAAAACAACTCTAAAATAGGAAACAACAACTGTGACTATGGAAACAAAAACTATGACTAAAGAAATAGTGGCTGCGACTAAGGGAACAAAAACAATGACCAATGAAACAACAGTTGTCACTAAGGAAACAAAAATTGTGACTAAGGAAACAATGGCTGTGACTAAGGGAAAAAAAATGTAAGTGAGGAAACAACATATGTGACTAAGGAAACAACAATTGTGACTGAGGAAACAACGATTGTGGCCAAGGAAACAACAACTTTGACTAAGGAAACAACAACTATGACTAACAAAACAACGACCATGATACAATTTTTAGCGATGATTTATTTTTATTTTATATTTTATTATTATTATTATTATTATTATTATTATTATTATTATTATTATTATTATTATTATTATTATTATTATTAACAGATAACAAAAAAATAATTATTTACTTTATGTACAAAATAAAGAAAATATCTTCAAAAAGATTTCCCTGATCATGGCAGTGGGGAAATTTCCCCGATCAACTACAACCTACATATTAGCATCATTATCGATTTTGTGAAGAAAAGAACCTTTATTAAGTGGATGATGGTACAAATGGAGCTGATGCCCATTGGTAAGGAACAAAATTCTAACATTATCAATTGTAGTAAGGCATATTATTCCATTTTCATAAACTTCAATAATTTCGTAAGGGCTAAGCCACCTCATTTGAAGTCTACCTGGGAAACCTTGGAATCTCAAATCGTATAGCAGTTCCCAATATCATTTTTGGAAAATTTTCTTTTTAATCAAGTTATCATGCCATTTACCCCTCTAATGCTGAATCACAACAATCCATTGTAAAGCAAGAAGACACATTTCATCCAGTTAGTTGAGTTGCTGTAAGCACTGTGTTTGTGCTTCCTTGAGGTCCAATCCGACTTCCTTGGAAGTTTTGAGAGTCTTAACTTCGAATTCAATTAGAAAAATGGGTTCCTTACCGAAAACAAGCTGATAAGGTGAATAGCCAGTAATATTGAGCCAGGTTTTCCAATAGGCCCATAAGGCTTCTAGGATTTTGACAGCCTAGTCTCAATGATGCATAAATACTATTTTAGTTAAAATCTCCTCTAAGACTTTATTGGTGTTTTCCACCTTCCCATTTTCTTGCAGATGGTAAGGAGAAGTAACTTTATGTTTAACATGGTAATTTTGTAGCGTGGTTGAAATTTTATGAGTAGTGAAATGTGATCCTTTGTCTGTTACAAGCTCCCGAGGCAGCTCATGTTGAACAAATAGTTTCAACATAAAATTAATGACTCATTCTTCCATGGCCCTTGGTAGTGCTATTTCTTCCACCCACTTAGTAACATAGCCTATACAAACCATAATGTATGATTTTTGATTTGAAGGCGGCTTAAAGGGGCCTACAAAGTCCATTGCCTCTATTTCGAACGATTCTAGTACAATTTGCAATTGAAGGGGGATTTCATTAGAATGAATGGGATAACCCATCCTTTGAAAGATATCGCAACTATAGACGTATTTCTTTGCATCTTTAAATATTATTGGACAAAAAAATCCCATCTGTAAGACTTTGTGTCCAGTTCTTCGATCAACAAATTGACTCTCATAAGGCTTAGCATGTTAGACCCCGAGGATATCATAAATTTCATCTTCTTTGACACATCTTCGAACCTAAAGATCAACCCATGTATGAAAAAGGTAACTGTCCATCCATGGAAATCACGCGATGCATTAGATAATAATATTTTTTTCCTGAGATGACAAATGTGATGGAAATTTTCTAGCTGCTAGATAATTTGCTACATTAGCATACTAGGGTGACAAATGTTCATCCGAGAATTGGTCTTCATCTAGGGAAGAATTGACTATAGCTGGAATTCTCGACAAAAAGTCTGCAACAAGGTTTTCTCTTCTTGACCGATCTTTTATGGTAATGTCAAATTCCTGCAACAATAAAAACCAATGATTTACTCTAAATAACAAATCGCAGAATGATCAATGTACAGAAAAACAAGATATCCTATTATGTAATGGAGGAATTTATTTATGGCATAAATAATAGCTAAAAATTCTTTTTCTTTCACAGTGTAATTTAGTTAAGCTGGCATAGGTTTCTTGCTAATGTAATAAATGTCATAAGGCTTTTTATTCTCTTCTTATCCGAGGACTGCTCCTATCATTGTATCTGATGTGTCTAAGGATATATGAAATGGTAAATTCTAGTTTGGTCCCCAAAACACAAGAGATGTGAGACCATCCTCTTTAGATCTACAAAAGTAGTATCACATTTATCAGTACAATCAATGAATATATAGGTGTTGTAATTTTTGAGGACCACGTACCTTTGTTTGCGTTCGAGGAGTAATAAGTTTAAGAATTAGCTTGATCTTGGTTATATCTACCTGAATGCTTGTAGTAGAAACACAATTTCCTAGAACTATGCCCTTTGTCATCATCATGTGTCATTTTCCGTGACTCAGGCACAACCTGGTGGCTATACATCATTCAAGAACTTTCTCAAAATTCTGCAAAGCTTGGTCAAATTCATGACCATAGGGGGTAAAGTCATCCATATATAGTTCAAGTCCCTCACTAATCAACTCCTGAAAAATATTAAGAATTTCCATTTGAAAAGTGGTTGTTGCATTGCATAGCCCAAATGGTAAGAACCTATATGAAAATGTTCCCCATGGACATGTGAACTTAGTTTTGTCTTGGCCTTCAGGGGAAATACGTATTTGATCATATCCATTGAACTCATATAAGAAAGAAAAATATTTCTTTCTAGCAAGAGTGTCCAGGACTTGATCCACAAATGGAACGGGAAAATGATCCTTCTACGTGGATTTATTTAATTCTCTGTAGTTGACACAAATTCTCCACTTTCCATTCTTTTTGGGGACTACAACTAGTGGTGAAATCCACTGGCTATCAGAAATAGGATATATAAAATTAATATCAAGAATTTTTTAAAGTTATTGTTTTAATATATCTTTGAGGTGTGGATTTAGTCTTCTTTGTGGTTGACAGATGGCACGAGCATCTTTCTCAATATAAATATGATGTGAACATAGTTGTGGATTGATGCCTTTCATATCTGAACATTCCCAGGAAAAATATTATTTATATTTTGGAAGAATTTGAATCAATCTTTCACATTGGAGGTCATTTAGATCAGAATTAATGTTTAGGGTCTTGCTAGGCTCAATTTCAATAGGAATATTGTTGTATATTATAGTTGTAGGTATGTGTTCAACCTTCAAATTGTCTAATGGATCTCCTTGGGATTCATTATCAAGCACAAATTTTAGCATTTGATAGGTTGGCTTCCAAATAATAGAAGGTTTATTAATGAATCCATTAATTACATCATGCTTGGTATATTTTTTAAATATAAGGGCTTTCTCAATAGTAAGTAGAGATCATAGATTTCCTTCTTGATATTTAGGTGGGGAACATCTAAAATCATCAGTGAATATTCTTGGTTTAGCGGGAGGGTATAAAATAAGATTCTTGATGGCTGGTCATTTAGCAATAGTCATGCTTCCAGTTTGAAACCCTATATATGCATATGTAGTGGCAAGACATGACCTTCCTAATATGAAAGGGTGTCCTTCTAATTTATTTCTAAGATGGAGGACCATAAAATCTGCTAGATATTCCCGAGAATCTACAAAAACAATAATATCATCAAAAGCTCCTTCTAGTTTTACAATAGATCTGTCAGCCACCTCCAACATAGTCAGAGTTGGTTTATAATAGCTATTCCAAGGATTCCACAAGTTTCAAGTGTTATAATATTTATGGCTGCTCCTAAGTCAATGAAGGTATTTGGGAAATTATATCCCTCGATCTAGATAGTAAAAACAAGGTTTCTAAGGTCATCATATTTAATGGGTATTTGTTTCCCTAGAATAAGATCAGAGAGTTTCCCTAAAATTTGGATTGTAGGAGGGTCTTTCAGTTTCCTACTAGGATTCTTAGCACATCATTCTTTAATTATTTTAGCATAAATCAATGTCTCTCTAATAGCCTATATGAGAGGATTTTTGATATATAAATTTTGTAATTCCCCTAAGAGGTCAAAATTAGGTTGTGTTGGCGATTTTACTATGGTCAACCTTTCAGGGAATGGGGGAAAGTTTCTGTAGTCTCAATAGGTGATTGTTTTTCAGTTAGTTTTTTGGATGACTCTGCTTCAGTAATGATTACAATAGGATGATGCTATTATGTCAATGAATGCTCCTTAACAAGTTTATCATTTTTTATTTCTCTTAATTTTTTGAGTGATCTTATGGAAATATGGTTCTTCCAGATCTCAAGAGCATTTCATTACATTCTAAAGAAGAAGGGGGATCTGAACTTTTTATAATTTCAAAAAATTGCACAACTCTACTATTTTGAATCAGATTTGGTTGTGCGTGTAACTAAGGTCTAAGTGGAGGTGGAGTGTTTTAAGGTAATTGAAGTGGAGATTGTACAATGGCTAATTTCGTGGCTAAGGCATTTCCCCCATTGATTGATTAATGAGCCTAGTGGGGAATTGCCAATTCTGGGACCACATTGGCCCTTAAGTAGTTTGGTTTTTCCATTGCAGAGGATACACATTATTTGGTATATTTTTCCATGAAGTTGTGGAACATTGTTGATTAAACCAAGAGGGACTATGGAATGATTGATTTGTCCAGGGTGGTAAATTTTATGGTTGTGGATTCCAGGTATTAGGAGAATGTTTCTGGCCTTGTTGGTTTGATCTAGGAAATTTTCGTTGAGAAAATTGGCCAAAAAAAACATAGAAGGGTCCTACAACATACCTGATGGGTGATTATGTCATTGTCACTCATTGTGCCAAAAAATATGTTGGTTCTGAATCTTCTTCAACTTCCTTAAATATAAATTTCATCCCAGGAAGCGAAGGGCAACGATCAGCTGAATGATTTTTGGTACAGATGGATATTCCTTGTGACTATGATTCTTTCGACAACGAAGATAGAAAATAGCCAATATCTGTTCTTCTTCGTCCTGTTTCTATTTTAACTACAAAACATTGAATTGTGTTGACAGGGTATTTAAAATATCAGTTATAATTCTTCTAAAAGATTACCAATTTTTGCCCGTGTAACTCCTCTGCCTACGATTCTACTAGATCTGCTGAGGGGATCCTAAGTTCCAGGTTTAGTTCGTGTACTTCCTCATGAACACCTGATACATAGTTTTATATGTCATCATATTCTTCTTTGGAAATGTCATCTTTCCCCATTAAATTAAGTTTTTCTATCCGGTCGTCTTTCATGCCCCTAATCAAAGTGATTTTCGATACAACCTTAGGTAGGGTAGTGTATGTTGATGTTTGAAAATTATATTGGAATCTTTGAACATATTCTTCCAAATTTTCATCTTCTTTTGACATAATTTTAAATATTACTTCCCTTAAATCCCTAGATTGGAAATAGCCCTGATATTTAGTGAGGAAGGCTTCTTTCATTTGATCTCATGATGTTATAGTACCACCTCCTAGTCCCATGAACCATAGTAATGCTTCCCCCTTTAAATTAGAAGGAAACAATTTTAATTTTTGAGGGTCGATAGTATAATCATAACCTCGACATAAAACATCAAACTCAAACAAAAACGCATTAGGATCTTCAGAAGTCATTCCATGGAAATTTGGAAGGTTTTGCAATGGAATAGCCTTCATTGGTGCATTAGCTTGCAGATCAACAATAGGATATTCTATAGGATATTCCATTTGGTTAAAGATCTGCCAATATTCTTTATAAATCCTGTAATCAGAAGGCACTATTTGGAAAGTAATACACTATCATGGTCCAGACATTGACCAAGTCTCATGGCACTATTCAAACTAGGAAATTTAATTTATCCCCTTACAATAGGTTGTATAGAAAATTTCAACTCAAACTGTCGTGGGTATGGTTCACTTGTCTCACCTCCCCCTTCCCTTAAGTTCTAGGAGTGCCCCTCACTTTTACTAGAAGGACTCAGAATCCTAATAGATATGTTTTGGAAGCGTTGCTCAGATTTTGCAATTTTATCATGAATGCCAGTGTTAGCTGCAGTAGATGATCCTGCTACTCAAGGGGAAACAATAGTAGAACCATTCCCAGATACTTTTCAAGGACCTATCAACGCTTGAGACTTTAATTTGTGAATGATTTTGTATATAAAGGTCATTCTTTTAAGGCCAACTTGACCTTGGGTTTTGGTGTTTTTCAAGGTAGATTTATGATCTATATCTATTTGGTTCGTAATCCTTGGCATACTTCTAGTCATACACGCTAAAACATCTAAATGTATCAGTTGAGGGTAGACATTGACACAATATTTTTACTCAAGTGCATGCACATGTTCTTACCTTCCATATTTAATACCCATTCCTCACATATACAACTAGAACCCTCTTTGACAACCTCCCTGATAATGGTGCAAAAATGTTGGGCCAATTAATTGTTCCTAAAAAGGACCAACTATTCTGCTACACATTAATCTATCAATTCGAGGTTTCATTATGTTATTTCAAGGTTATCAACATTGTTTGTGCAAGAGGAATGCAATTATGGCTAGTTTCTAAGGTCTTATGAAAAGAAAGATTACAATATTAAAGGAATCGATTCAAAATGCAATCCCCAACTATTGAAAACTATTCAAGTTGTTAAATTATACAAATATTTGAAGGAAAAAACAAAAGGAAACATACTAAACAACAAGTTGTTTCTTAGGGAACAACTACTACAAAGTGAAAAGATAACACTACATAATCATACTAACTAACAACAATTGATCAAATGAAATAAAAATCTGTGATAAATCTACAAGAAATGAAAGAAAAGAATACTTATTCTTAATGAATTAACCACATCAAATATATCCTTATAACAATTCCAATAAACCTGATTCAAGACAGAGCATTCAATTTAACGAATCGACAACAAGAAATTAAAACCATTACACATATGGAAATAGATGGAACCAAAAAATCAAATGCTAATTTTAGTGGTAGAAAATAAGACAACATTGTTCCAAGATCGAGCCCAAATCTGGAATCAAACTGCCTTAGAGGAAAATTAGCGCAATAGACTAAGTCTAAATAATAAATACTTCCATTAAAATCATAGAGGAACGAGTTGAAAAATAATCACAAGGCACAGTTTCTATAAAATATGATACTACAATTCGAATAACCTCTTTCGAGATTCAACACCAATTTTTATACCGTAACAACAAAGGATAAAGACCAGAGAGCCTATTTTTAATAATGAGCGATCCCGAGAATCTGAAGATTCTTAGGATTTATCTTTTAAGTTACAATGATATTAATAAATCCAAGGAGCAAGGTTGAAAAGTCATCCTCAACTAACGCGTTCCAAACAGGGTGTACCAATTTGAGGTTTGCATGATATTCTCTGACCGTTCCAAGAAACAACAACAAATATCAATGACCCAATTGATTCTTATTAATACCAAGGGTCTATTTGTTATAAATAGCATTTTATTACTCAAATTTGTTTATAGAACAATATGATGATAAATATGTATATAATACTACTAAACTCCCTACTCTACTCATTAACATGATTTAAATTCACAAAAGCCTTTAGAAAATGATATGAAAATTGAGAAATAAGGAAGAAGAATATGAAAAATATAGGGTTCAACACCTATAATGACCTTTATCTTGATATTCAAAATAACATGCTTTGAAACTGTGGGGACCCTCGAAAGATGTACTCTCCTACCCTTGGTATAACATAATGGGTCCACATGAAAAGGGACTAACCAAACAAGAATCCTTCATTTGATCAGAAATTATATCTCAATGATCATGAAGATCAACTTGAAAATACCGATAGTCCTTTAAGGTTGAACTCACCACCAATGGATAAATGCTAAAGAAGGAACTATGCATGAAAATTTGGATCCAACTTGTTTCAGAGATCTCAATAGGATTGCGAGAACCTAACATAACCATTAGCAAGGGCTGAAGTGCCTCAACTTTTCGAAAAGTCTCTAAACTTTCGGATGATGGATCATAAATATGGGTGGTTTAGAAAAATAAACAGATATATATGAACCAGTATCATTATATGTATCGATAAAAACATTGTCAATGCGACTAGTTTGATCAAATTTAAGATGAGGCATATTGGACTCTTAATGGATAGAGAATTTAAATGCATTAATCAGAAAACCCCCATTGATCCTTCAGATTTGGAACATCTTCCTCTAGAATCATGAAAGATTTATAGTTGAATAGATCATGAAGAATGGATTAAAACTTTTCATCCTCTGATTGTAGTATCACACGATCTTGTACCTTGTTACAATCATGACTAGTAGATAAATATCTAAAGAATATAAAGGGTCTGTTGTTGTAACAAAATTATTGAACATATATGGGTACAATGAATAGTGTGTTGAAGATGAAGAAAGGTTGAAGGACTCAAGAGAAGAGATGAAAGTTGTAACTAAATCAAGTTGAAGACTAATTGAATCTTCATAATCTTCATCAACATAATGATTAAATAAAGGCATATCACTATGATCTTCAAATTGACCTAGATTTACCAAGGATTAAAAAACCTGACAAATTACCACTTCATATTGTTCATCCGAAGATGTATGAATTAAAGGAGATTCAGGATCATTTTGAATTGAAAGAAAATCTCAATTTACAAATGGATATTGTAAACTATAAGGAATAGATTCTAAATCAATACCTTGCAAATCCAAGCCCTCAAAATAAGAAAAGATATCATCCAATATACTTGGATATTCACCACCATATGTGAATGGAAACAAAGATGTCATCATGATGGCTATCCAAAGTCTCCACTTGAATGCAAGGTTTAGAGTCTTTTGATAGGTTATCAAGATTGTCTGATTCATGATTAACTTATAGTATATGTGGTTGAAGGGAAAGTACCCCTAGAGTCCTTTGGACTAAGACTCTACCAGACTGAAAATTGCTTATACAAAGAAACACACACACACAGCCATCTTTTTTACTTTTAAGCAAATTCTAATGTTTAGGGTACATACCTAAGGTCCTACGTTCGAGAAGACCGTTAGGGTGCAAACCCTTCTTGGAGTTCCCTTCTTCTTTCTTTGACCTGCAAGACAAACAAATCAAAGAACACAACAGTACATGTATAGAAGTTTATATATAAATCATCTTTATGCTATAAAGTTAGTTATAAAAAATCTTTAAGTAACCACTTTCATAAGAATTCAACACAAGAATCTCATAAGCATAAAGAAAGATTATTCGGGAACAAAGATGTGTTTCTTTATATATAAAGGCAAATAAAGTACATATATCGGAAAGATATCACCTGAACACCTTCAGCAGGCTCCAAGCAAGCTTCCTCCCGGATTCGTTCCAGCCTCCAGCCTCCAACAAGAGCTCCTTCCAAGTCTTACTCAATGATGATGTCAAGGATGAATGATCACCAATACACATGGAAACAAGGGTTTCCTATGCAAAATGGGGGAAGTGCAGAATGCACCAAGGACTTCAGACCTGGTCTAAGGGAAAAATCTCAGCATAATAATCTTGCTCTCCTTTCTCTCTCCCCTTGGCCTTCCCTTTGATGTCTTTTTATACGCTCTCCAAAGTAGTTTTTTAGTTAGGAGTTGGTTGGGAACAGTTGGGCCACGGGCACTAACAGGTGATCCAGCAGGTAAACCCGCGATCACCGCCCGAAAAAGAGGAAATTATATTTTTTTAAGTGTTTTAATAGATACACGCGGGTTGGGTATGACATACCCGCGTGTACACGCGTTTAACACAGGGCAAAGTCGCGTATAGGGAATAAAACACTGTTTTTTAAATTTTTGGACCAGGTCTGGAAGGAGGGGTTGCCCTAGGCCATAAGTGCAGCATCACAAACCATAAGAGTGAGATTTGGAGCTATAACAGATGCCCCCTAATGTATGAGGTCAGAAGGGGAACATGATGGCTGAAATACATTAAGTAAGTACAAGGAAAGGAACTCTGCCGAAAAACCGAGGAGGACTTCACCAGAATTCAGCCTGCCAAGCCACCGAAAGGAGATCAGAAAGAAACACTGTCTGAGGCGGGCATACCCATGCTCAGGAAAAGTAAAGCATGTCCGCATATCAAGTACAAGCGGATCCACTAAGTATACAAGTATAAATGACTGTAAAATACATAATGGATCATCTGATCATAATGAGTAAGTACATGTCTAAATATCACATATAAAACTGTCAATGATGCTGAAAGATGCAACGGATCACTGAAATCAAAGACTGATCCCATAAGGTACCAACTGAACATGATGGAATAGGATGGTACTACACTGCAAACTCAGGTGCCAGCATATAGAATGTCGCCATGACTGACTGCAACATATAAGGTGGAGTGGTATCAACTAGCAGCAACAGGAGCAACCGTCAAGTGAACCAATGAATGCTGATACAACCTGAGGTCTTCACCGACCGCCGTGGTACATTTCTACACCATGGGAATAAATGATCTGAAGTCGACCATGTGAGAAATCGTTTGATTACCGGTCATTGATGTATACCGTTAACAAACGCGAGACTACTCACCGATAATGATAATGAGCGTCAAGGTACCCAGTACAATCTAACAAGTGTGAATAGATGAGCTGAAGTCGAACACCTGTAAGAATCTATCAATCAGGAGACAATGATGGTTTCCCACTGTCGATAGCGAGGAATCTGCCACTAATGACTGCAAACCCCAAGGTACTGCCAAATGGACTCTAGATCTTTGCCCCAGAGCAATGAGTCAGAGTCGATAGGGAAAGATCCGCTAGAAGGAAGGAATTAAGGCATCCTCCATCAATCTAGCGCGAGTGTAACCCGTAGGCCAATAATGTGGAAGGAATCGGACGAAAAAGATGTAGTAACCCAACCGAAGTACGTTTCCGGCGTACACAAGATGTGGCTAGCGCACGGCAGAAACCCTCTAAACCAACCAATAATGAAAGCTGACACAGAGGCGAGGTATCCACCAATAGGGTCAAATGGAAACCAAGGTACTGCACGAATCCCAATGTGTGATAATGTATGCTGATGTCGAACACAAGGGAAACCACTCAGTCAAAGACCCATGATACTGATCGATGCTGAGCACAAGGTGACCTATCAATAATGAAAATAGGGCCAGGGTGCGGTCTCTAGGTCTGCCCTCAGAGCAATGTGTCGTCGTCGATAAGGACAAGACCCGCCAGCAAGAAGTCAATGGGGACCTTCTCAAACCGGCACGAGTGAAGGACCAATATAACTGATGTGATGATAGACATGACACTGACAACCAGGGATGGCCGACTGAAAAATGAGTCAAGAGACACCGCAGAAAGGCCGACTCAGGCTAACTTCCCTTGAACAAAAGCATGACTCAATGTGACTATGTGGCAGCATATAATGAATCTGTATAAGTTCGTCATGCAGGAGGCACGAACGAACCCTCCATATGATTGGAAGAGATAACCAATCGGGGGAGAACTGACTCGATAACAAGGTTATGGCTTACCTAAGTCAAACTAAATCCCACCCATGCGGAGGAGACTTTGTTTTGAGTGCTTTCTTCAAGGGCGACACGACTGACTCTAGCTGCCAACAATAAATGGAAATAATGTCCCTGTTCCCGCTCTTTTTGGAATATTTAATTTTTTTGTCTTTTTCTGATAAGCTGGAAAAAGAATAAAAGAATTCTATAGTACAGTGGAAAGAACGAGTGTCGGTGAAACAGATGATCTAGTTCCTGGGAAAGGAACGTTCCTATGCTCAATGCAGGGAGGTGAAAAACTGGTCAGTGACACTCAGAGGTAAGTTCCTTCCACGGATCTGGGTATGTCAAGCTGCAGAAGTCAAGGGCATGCAAGGTTGATTTTGCAGATGTCATGGTCAAAAGTTGGCTTAAACACGAGTCCAAGTGAAGTCGGCTATAGGCCAAAAGGTGCAAATGGTCAACATGCAATGCAGAAGTACAACTCAACACACATAGGAGCTTCTAGGGTATAAGACCAGAACGAAGCGAAGAAGCAAAGAGGAATGAGTCTTCAACGCATAAGTCATGGCGGGACTACAGAGGACTCCCGAGCCTAGGGATGAAAAATCAGCATGAGTGCCAAGAGACAAAAGAGGTACTAACTAGGGCACCCATGATAAGGTAGGCTCTACCACACAAGTCATGATACTTATAAGCAATGAGAAGGTTCTGCACCATAACTTGGTGGGGTCGATCCTAAGGCCAAAATGGGAAAGGAAACTGATAAATCCACAATGCAGGCGGAAAAACCTAACCTATATGCCAGTTTCGAGAACCAATACCTGTCAGAACGGACCAACCATAAACTTCCAAAGGAGACATCTTCCAAGTTCTGTAAACATAAATAGGAACACTAGACGAGAAGTTAATACATCCCACATATAAACTCCATATAAAATCTTTGTGTTATAGGATACAAAACTTGAAAATGCGTACCTCATATATACAATATGGTACAGGGAACAACGCAGCCTTGCGGCTTATGCATAATAGTTCTGCTGAACAAACCCTTTGCAGGGATCAGACCAAGGACTCCTTTCGTAGTCATAACTCATGGCTTCAAAGAATTCCTCCTGTGAAGGCAAAACAAGATCTGAGAAATCATGAGAACTACAAGGATCAAAAGAGGGAATTAAAGGGTCCCATGTCCCTATAGGAAGAATCTCTCGGTCAACTGTCGGGACCAAGTCCCAAGAAGGAGAATAATAAGTCAAAGGATCCTTCTCAGAAGCGATTGAACATTGAGGACTCAATGCCACATAATTGACCCGTGGCGGGGTAGAGTCTACTTGAACACTTGGAACAAACCAAGGGGCATTCTGCAATAAAGTCGAATTAGGGTGGTGATTATCAGATGCAAGCTGATCAATAGTGGCAATATTCCCGTTATGAGGAAAGCACATTACTCGAAAGAGTGAAGACACCACAGCATTCATAGCATAGACATAATCGCGCCCAAGTAGCATATTAAAGTCTAAAGGGCTATCAACCACCATCATATCGATTAAGACAGTCTTCCCACCTAAAGTGATAGGCAATTGAGGAAGAACACCCATAGATTCACCAGGTCTTCTATCATAGGCTAACAACTGACTCTGAGCTGTCAACAACTTTGGGGAACCCAAAGCTTTCCAAGTCAAAGAGGATATAATACTTGTAGAGGATCCTTCATCCACCATACATCGATAGACATTTGTGGAATTAACCCTGACCTTTATTTGGAAAGGTGCAGCGGAAGGAAGACGAGGCTCAACAAGGCTATCCCAATCAAAGGAAACACTCTTAGAACTTGGAGGGGGAACATTCGAAGAAACCGAAATGCCCCCTATACTAGAAGACTCTGTACTAGAGATCAAACAGACTCTTTTGTTAGGCACTTCACCCCCCAAAAGAGGAGTGTAATCGGCCAGCGATTGCACTGACTCTACCACATTTTCAACCGATGGTTGATGGGATTGATGAGAAACCATATCAGGTCTAGGAGTAGAAGTACTTTCAGACTCGGACCATATCCTTTGAACCTCTGGAATACCAGGGCATAAATGAGTAAGATGGTCTCCCTTGCATATCTTACAAGGGAACTTAGGTTTAAAACTTCTACGTCCAGGTTTCTTATCAACCTCCATTCCGCCAACATGACTAGCAGTGGTTTGCGGAGAGTCCTGAACATGACTTGCAGAGGTCGGTGACTCTTTGCTAGTATGACTCGCAGTGACTAGACTCATGCCCCCAGCATGACTTGCAGCGGCTGAAGACTCATCTCCAACATGACGCGCAGAGGTTGAAGATGAAGTGCTAGTATGACTTGCAGTGACTAGACTTGTGCCCCCAGCATGACTTGCAGCGGCTGAAGACTCATCTCCAACATGACACGCAGAGGTTGAAGATGAAGGGATAGAATTATTCTTCTTCTTTGACTTCCTTTTTCTCCTCTTTTTAGATCTCTTATTACAAGAAGGAGAAGAAGAAGGAATCCCAGATTTCTCTTTGAAAGAAGATGAACAATTAGCACCCATATGATGCCCCTGAAATAAAGCATTCATCTGAGAAGCTTCAAGAGCATTCGGAATATTTGGAGTGGACCACAGCCAAACGGGTAGTCCAACATTCAACCCAGGAATATTCAAAGTGGCCATCAAGGGAGTACCAACGTTTCCAAAGAAAGGAAAAGCACAAGGATCCCCTTTTGGGAGGGCACCTTGGTTGGTTTCCACATGAATATTGGCCATATCTAACTGATCCAAAGACCCTTCCCTTGCGGGAATATAGAAATAACTCTGCAAAGAATATGGATAAGCAATCAAAACCTTTGCCCTTGAGGAGGCAACTCCACAACTTCCGAAAGAACGACCAAAAGCCTTTCAAGATCGGTAGAGTGGCAAGCCAGTCACTCAGAACACAAAGTCCAAATGTGACTAGACAAAAATACCTAAAGCGAACTATATACAAGGAGCAAAGAGCACTCACTATAAAGTCCCTAAAGAAACAGCCAGTCAAACAACTTCCAAGTATTGCCGCTCCGGGTGGTGAGGACCGGACACCAAAATACAAGAAAGTGGAGTCAAAGGGGCCTTCTGAAGATAGTCTGGGATGATGAGGGCCCAGTCCTATCAGCGAAGGTATCAGAGGAAGTTACGATGACCTCCTAACAACAGCCTGCGCCGGTGCAAGCCCCCAAACTTCGCAAGGGTGCCCTCCAGTAGTACTGTCGAGAGTGATACAACGTCGACCTCAGGTGCCACGGGATTCCCCTCCGCAGCCACCTATGCAGATCCCTAGGAGAGGCAACTATGGGTACCAACTCGTCACAGAAGCCAGGCGGAACAGTCGTGAGGTAAGTTCGGACAAGTAGGAGAGGGGGTATCTCTCTTCCCTGTCTTCACAGACCCTCGTGCTTAACTCCCAGATCCGGAGCTTTCCTGGTCTTCCTAACGCTATTGGATTTACTCTCTTTAATCAGACTCTTATGTTTGACGTTTTGTGTGGCCTTGGAGAGTTAACTCTCCACTCGCCTAATCCAAGGCCCTAAAATCCTAAACTTGTTGGTGTAATAACTAAAACAAAAAGTTCTAGTGGATTTTAATTAAGCGCTTGATTTTACTAGGCTGTTCTTTAAGTCAGAAGGTAACGGAAGTGAAACTTGTGGTGTTTTTAGGACGCAAAAAGAAACTATCCTAACTACATGCACATGCACTTTTTCGTTTCGATGAAGAGCAATTTCTATGAGGTTCAGAGGTACTTCAAATTAAACAAAGTGTTTTGCTTTCTTTTCAAACTCCACACTCACAAAAGCTAACAAAACTATGCATGCCTAAAAGAGGATGCAAAGCTATGCTAATGCAAGAACTATATGTGAATGCAAGATTTTAAGACTACTCTAAAAACAAAGAAGGAAAGTTGCTGCTTTACCAAATTTTGTCTTGCCACTGAAATGCTTAGATAGAAGATGATTTGTTACTAATCATTTCGTCCAAACAATAAAAACAAGTTTTAAGATAAAAAACAAAGCACTTTCACTTCGCAAAAAAGGAAATCAAATGAGAAGCAAGTTTAAGAAAGCGAAACTCAAAAACTTTCAAAAGATTTTCTTTCAATCAAACCAAAAAGTCTTTTTCAAAGGAAAGCTCTCAAAAATACTGACACTAATGATTGATAAACAAGCCACCAAACACTTTTGTGAATTGACACCTTTCAAATGATGAAAACTCAACAAAAATAAAATGTGTTCGAAATCGCTTTTGACAATCAAAAGCAGCAATGAAAGTCCAAAATATCAAAAGACAAGTTTCAAGAAACTGGTAACAAACAAATTTCCCGAAACAAAGGAGTAAATGGTCATGAAAATGATTTCGTTAAGCAAACACAAATGTCATGAAAACAAAATGGACACAAAGATTTTAAGACAATCTTCCCACTCTGCCGAAACAGAGCAATCAAGATTCTTAAACAGAAATCTTGTGTGTCAAAAATCAATGACGCTTGCAATCAACGAAAAACAAGACTAGCACTCCTTATAACTAGAGAGAGTTCGAAACAAGATGCCCCCTGTTAAACAGAGAACTGTCACTGGAAATTGACTATTTTAAACTGACCCAAACCACCAGACAGACATTCAGCAAAAGAAAAATTATAAATCTTGAAAATTATGTGATATACGCGCCTGCAATTATTTGCAGAATGCGTGTATACGCGACTGTAACTAAGGAAACCTGCATATACGCGGGTTTACTTAGTGCAACTTGCGTATATACGCTTCTGTAATCCAGAAAAAGTGCGTATATGAAGTCTTTCAAGAAAAAATAAAAGACACAAACTGAAAAACTGGAAAAGCTTGGAGTTCAAGAAAACATCAGACAGTCAGAACCAACAAACAGAGGGACTGAGCCTTGATTGGCTTGAGGACTACCCAAACTAGGAACAACAAGAGTGTTGTCCCCAGCGGAGTCGCCAATTCTGGTTGAAGGGAAAGTACCCCTAGAGTCCTTTGGGCTAAGACTCTACCAGACTGAAAATTGCTTATACAAAGAAACACACACACACAGCCATCTTTTTTACTTTTAAGCAAATTCTAATGTTTAGGGTACATACCTAAGGTCCTACGTTCGAGAAGACCGTTAGGGTGCAAACCCTTCTTGGAGTTCCCTTCTTCTTTCTTTGACCTGCAAGACAAACAAATCAAAGAACACAACAGTACATGTATAGAAGTTTATATATAAATCATCTTTATGCTATAAAGTTAGTTATAAAAAATCTTTAAGTAACCACTTTCATAAGAATTCAACACAAGAATCTCATAAGCATAAAGAAAGATTATTCGGGAACAAAGACGTGTTTCTTTATATATAAAGGCAAATAAAGTACATATATCGGAAAGATATCACCTGAACACCTTCAGCAGGCTCCAAGCAAGCTTCCTCCCGGATTCGTTCCAGCCTCCAGCCTCCAACAAGAGCTCCTTCCAAGTCTTACTCAATGATGATGTCAAGGATGAATGATCACCAATACACATGGAAACAAGGGTTTCCTATGCAAAATGGGGGAAGTGCAGAATGCACCAAGGACTTCAGACCTGGTCTAAGGGAAAAATCTCAGCATAATAATCTTGCTCTCCTTTCTCTCTCCCCTTGGCCTTCCCTTTGATGTCTTTTTATACCCTCTCCAAAGTAGTTTTTTAGTTAGGAGTTGGTTGGGAACAGTTGGGCCACGGGCACTAACAGGTGATCCAGCAGGTAAACCCGCGATCACCGCCCGAAAAAGAGGAAATTATATTTTTTTAAGTGTTTTAATAGATACACGCGGGTTGGGTATGACATACCCGCGTGTACACGCGTTTAACACAGGGCAAAGTCGCGTATAGGGAATAAAACACTGTTTTTTAAATTTTTGGACCAGGTCTGGAAGGAGGGGTTGCCCTAGGCCATAAGTGCAGCATCACAAACCATAAGAGTGAGATTTGGAGCTATAACAATATGATCAACATTCTAAAACGGGAAAGAAATATGGAACATGTCTCCAACACATTGCTCCTCTGTATATGAGATACCACTACCTTATTTTATATTCTCACATGAAACAACATGTTGAACATCATTATGAGTTGAAGTGGGTGAAATAAGAAGATCCCGAAACAGGGAATCATGAGAGATATGTGGTAAAAATTTTAAAGTATCCTCTGAGGAAACCACAATTATATTTTGATAAAATTCAAGATTAGACCTATGTACATTATTATGATCTTGAAAAACCAAGTAATCAACTTTCACTCTAGGCTCCATGCAAGTACTGAACCATTCCAAGTTTTCCTCAATGGGATGTGGATCATGAGAAGCAGATGGAGGTTCAATGGATGGATAAATGGTTTGATTTGTAGAAAACTAAATCAAATAATACATGCCCACACTCATAAAATGAATATTAGAAATATAGAAAAAACAGACATGGCAGAAAAGGCCTCAGCCTTACAACATTCCTCACATTCTCATTATTAATAAATCCAATGTAAAAAGAATGATAATAGTACAAATAAATACATAAGGAAGTTGGCCTCAAGATAGTAGGTCTATCTTGGACACTATGGTTGAGATATTTTCTCAACAAAACACTAATCTAGGAGAAATAGTTGGAGAGAATCTCTCATCCTAACTAAACTCCCTAGTTTGAGGAACTAACTATTAATTCTCAAGATTTGATTTATTTAATTATGAATTTTGGATTTATAATTGTTTTATTATGAGAGTGAGGCTAACATTCCCCCCCTTAATGATAAATCCAAAATAATAACAAGGAACCCTCGTCCAAGTTCTCAAGTTGATCCTCGAAAAACGTTTTCTTGAAAAACCACCAACATTGGATGCTAAAGAAACTGCAATATGAAAAGACCATGAGTCAGTTGCATGTCTGATTCATATTTGAATGTCGCTTGACAACTCCATCACGTGCCAAGCTGCAAAAGGATCCATCTGCCCTTTTATTAAAATCAACATCCTGTGTCTATAAAAAAATTTGATGAATGCCCACTAGTTGATGACGTTGAAAAACAACTCACTATTTCTTTTTCTGTGTTTGAAAACTACTCACGGTTGACTTTGCTGTAGATTGCCCACTGGTGAATTTTGTTGATGCTCACTTGCTGATGAAAATTCCCACTAGCTGCTTCACTGATGTTGTCTAGACTTTCAGTCTGACAACCACTGTCAATTTCATTGACATTTCCCCCCTTGGTCAACTAAAAGGAGAGACATTATTCTTCAAATTATTGTTGAACTTCCCCCCTTTAGGTGTAGGAGTGTTTCGCTGGTGTACTCCCCCATTCAACTGGACGAGAGTACCATCTTCATTTTTATTGTTGGTTGCATTATGTGTGAGTGAATTCAATTGTAAAACTTATACAATCTTCTGACCGTGGATGACCATTCCCAAGGATCAATCCATGAATAATTGATGTTCAATCTGCTTGATTGTTGTTGTGTGCTGCATTGTGTTGATGAAAGATTTGACTTGCCACAATGGTGACAAGGATGGAGATTAAAACATTGATCTTCCATATGACCGGTTCTTTGACAATGAAGGCATATTGGTTTTACTACAACTTCAATTTGTTCATATGTTTGTTTGTCTGCAACTTTCTCATGGTTTTTTGATTGTATTTGATCAAGAAACCTTGCACTGGTGAACTTGATTGGCTTAGAATAATCGGGGATATGCAAGTTGTTTCATCTTTTTCATATCCTAATCCTCGTCGATTTTTGTTACTTTGAAGTTCTGCCCATGGATTGATGATTGGTTTGGAAGAAAGTTGAACTGGATCAGGGACCACTTCGACACTTGAAGTTGGTTGGGTCAATGACTTAGAATCAACATCTTTACCTGCATCTGTATAGATGAAAGACTTGGAAGCATCACTCTTCTCTAGCAACTCAGTTCTTTGTAGTTGCAACTCTAATTGAAGGAACTCAATCATTTCATGTGCATGGTGAAGATGCACTTTAATATCAAAAAGAGTTGTTTCGCTAATGTTCACCATGTCACTAGCTGATGATAAAATCAAATTGTTAAGAATTTGGGATAGTTGAATGTGTGTCGCCATGTGAACTGGTTGGAACTCATGCTCGCTTGCTTTTAATACTTGCTATATTTTTAGAACTCACTTGCTTGAATGCTTGATCTTGCTTTCTTGAACTCGTGCTCACTTGTTGTAGATATGAACAGGCTTGATGGTTGTTTGAATATCACATTTGCTTTCTTTAGAGCTAAACTCACTCCCTTGATGCTTGGTTGATTGTTGCATGCTCACTTGAACTTGTTGTAACAATTGATTGTTTGAACTCACACTTGTTTGATGATGATTGCTTGCTTGATGGCTTGCTTGAACTTGATTGAACTTGCTTGATTGAATACTGACACTTTGTGCTTTCTTGAATGTACTCACTAAATGTGCTGATTTTAAAAAAGAAAGGGTGTCAAACACTGTTGAAAATGCACCCAAGAGACAAATGACAAGTTCAATCTTGATGACTCAGTTGAAGACTTACTTGACTTAATGTATTCACCTTAACCATTCAAATTAGGGTGTCAGTTACAACCAAGAATGCACCCGTACAATTCAATTAAATAATGTCTACAAGTGATACAAAAAGTGTTGATGATGTTGATGTCATCTTGGCTTGAAATGCTTGATTTTGTAGCGTCCTTAACTTGATTACTTTGATTACATGATGTGAAATGTGCTTGCTTGGAAGATCATCTTATCAAGTTAATGATGTGATGCTTTGTGCTTGTGTACTTAAGCTTGATTATAGGAGCTTGATTAAGTGTTCTTATACTTAAGCTTTCTTATGTGCATGTAGTTGTTTAAGCACAATACAAATAGAGCATTTTGATAATCTGAACACAAGTCATTCATATGCATTCATGACACACCATGTACCTAAGATCCTGTTGAGGGCCCCGAGGTCGGGTCAACAACAAGGGGGATACCCACCCGGTCCGGAACCTGGTTGGCGGCTCCTTGCCCGTTTGGAGTAGCGGGTCCGACTGGGGGTAATGGGACCAGTTTCCCAATGTGATGGGTGTGTGTGTGTGTGTAGAGTCTGATGGTATTAATCTAAGGAAGGGGGGAAGGATTCTTCTAATCTAGTCTAAATTCTAACTGCTAAATTAACTCTATGCTAATGTAATCTAATGAAGAAAAATACATCTAATCTACGCTAACCCGGGGTGTTTTTCTTTTGTTATGCGATCTAGAAAGATTTCTAACAGCAGCCGGTAATAAAGATCACTCAACTGATATCAGAATATAAATCGATAAAGATGAACCATTCTGCATAAGAAGTTAGGCAGAGTAGTTGTGAACAACATATCACATAATCAATTTTCTATATGTTAAACATAAATAAATGACCCCACCGTACAGAAGTGCCAAATGGTAATACAGACATTCATGCAATAACATACAAAGAACTCATCCACATATCACTTTAGGAATACTAGCAGAATCTAGCCAAGAGATAAAAGTACCATTTATGACTAAGTTCACTAATAAACTTCAAGTAACAATGATTTATTTCTACTTGTTCTAACATCTGCTAAGAGTACAGAAGTGCAACATCAGTAACAGATATTAAAATGCAAACATAAATAAATCTCGATCCATCCATTCATCAAAAACCTCCTCTGAGGGTGCAGAAGTGCATGTTCTGAGGATAAGTTTTTTGACAGATTTCCGGACCCTTCTC
The DNA here is from genome assembly GCA_031772625.1 of Pinus tabuliformis. Taxonomy (NCBI): domain Eukaryota; kingdom Viridiplantae; phylum Streptophyta; class Pinopsida; order Pinales; family Pinaceae; genus Pinus; species Pinus tabuliformis. Next base: position 1,116,212,369 of record CM062809.1, read on the forward strand.
CAAAAACCATGAGAAGGGTTAAATACTACTAACTAATCAATATTAATTACATGAAATTAGGGAATCGGCCTCAAATGACCGCCCTTTTACTAAAAGCAACTTTATTTCTAAACTTAAAATCTAATTTTTGACCGTTTCTGTATATTCTCTTTAGTGCTGTCAACAGTGTAATGCTTTCCTGGGAAGAGTCAGCTAGCCGCCTTCTTGTTTCGCTCGGGAGATAAAAGTGGAAATAGCAGGAGCTAGAACTTCCTTCCGGCAGACCAGAAGATATTTTCGAAAACCTTTCTCTAGCTGGGTGTATTCGCCGTGTGTATACTTAGCGTGTCCCAGTTTCTTCTCGAACTGATTTTGCTGTTGCCGTTTTCGGTTTTCGGTCGTGCGGTGGATTGAGTGGGTTAAGAGTCGTGCTGTATGGGCAACTCCCTGTGTCGAGAATTTCTTCTGTTCTTTGTTCCAGGTTTCCCTGAAGCGTTCTCCTTCTCATGCGCTTGTTTCTCTGCTTCACTAAGTCTTAGCTTCAGGATCTTTTCTGAATATGCTGCTTTTGTGTGCCCTTGACTCTGAGTCACGGATAGTCTAATTTCATCAGTGCCGGTTGGCTGATAGCCTGGAATCCGCGGTTCTGCTGCATGCGGCATCCATTTTGCGAAAGCATTCTCTCTTTGCTGATTGGCGCTTTCCTCTTTCCTTCAGATGTTTCCTGCATATAAACTTATATCAGTTGCGTGTCTTGCAGTCTACGCAAAGGAGAAGTGAAATGAAAAGACTTGACGTGAAGGCATTAATCTCTAACGAACGCATAATTCTGACATCCATCATCACTTGACTCTTCGATAAATGTAACGCAATCATTTCTAGATACTTAAGCATGCGGTCATTAAATTCTTTCAAGGCGCATGCTTAATGCATGGGTTTATCGTGTGGTAAGTCTTTTCAGATCACAGGTTGCAGATCGCAGATCGCTGCCATCGCAGATCGCAGATCGCTGCCATCGCAGATCGCAAATCACAAATATCGCAAGTTCTCGTTTAATGGTTACGTCGTATAGCGTAATGCTTGCGATTTGCGATATCGCATATCGGCGATCGCATTGCTCAAAGGTTTTTCTTTTAAGGGGCGCGTGTGAAGTATGCGATGCGATGAACTTCGCATCGCAATTTCGCAGTATTTGTTTTTCGCGCTCGAGTTATGCTTTGGCCTTTCCTTACGATGCGATTTGAGCCGTAGGGAGAGAAATACAAAAACTTTAGAAAAATATATTTTTGGGATTTTCGTTCAGGGTCCCCTCTTCACTTGACGTTATTGCTAATGTCAAGTGAAAAAAGGGGGGGTTGTTGGTGACCACAACAATGGCGATTCACTGTGAAGAACCAGTTATCTCTACTTGTTCTATTGCATTTTCACTTCCAAAACAGAAAAGTTTTCTTATGCCTAAATTTTGTTATGGACAGATAGAGTATTACCTTTTATCCTGTCAATAATGCTTCGTCACAACTTCTTATTTGATTCTGATTGTTTGTTTCCCCTGGGTTATTTTTTTGTATTCATACCTAGTCATTACTCAGTCTCCTCAAAGACAAAATAAGGTCTTCTCCGCATACTGGCTTTGTAAAGTATGCTCATTTGTCGCAGGTAGAGCCTCTGCTGCCCGCAGGCGTCCATAGCCTCGACAGGGTTACCATGTTATCCAACAATGATCCTTTTTCCTGCTTGAGGTCATTTACAACATTCCAGAGAAAAATCCTTTTGACACTTTTTCTTTCTTTTTTGATTTTTTATTCTCTAAAGAACAATGTCTTGGTTTGGTGGCCAAATTATGACATAGTCATTCACTTGATTTATACTTTTTGCTGAACAAGCTGGCTCGTGATGAGACCCCTTGTCTTTCGATTGCACAATCTTGAGTCGTTGCCCTGTTTTGGTAGACAGTAGTGGCAAAGTCAGCAAGTTATAATATCTGTGATCATGATAAGCCGGCTCGTGATGAGACCTCTTATTCTTTGGGATATAGTGTTTTCTTGGATTGTCTCTCTGGATGCTGCGATTTCCCTTAGCAGGGAGGAAGTCATTGTTTTTCCTTAAGAAAGCTCTGGACGACAATAATAGAGTTTTAAGAACAGCAGTTTTGCAGAGAATACCTATTTTGTTATCGATGATACCTTTCATAGCATTGGCATAAAACAATTTTTTTCCAAAAGTTACTCTCATCCCAGGTTTCTTTGTGAAGTTTGAAACTAACATCATATTCAGGTTAAACCTGACTCTATTTGTCAATAATAAAAGTCAGATTTTTCGAAAAGTTTTGCTATTTATACAAGTGAAATCAAAATCTGATACAGAAATGTATGTTTCTTCATGAATACTATTTATGATCATTTACAACCAGCCCTATCTATGAAAAATGAAAACTAACATGAAAATTTAAAACTATCCTACAAAAACAGAAGGATGACCTTCTATGGGAAATACATTTTGAGGATTTTTCCGTTTACAGGCAGAGAATCTCTTCTACCTGTCAAGTCCTGCAACACAAAAGTCGACGGGCCTATGACTTCTACGATTTGAAAAGGACCAAGCCATAGCTTCTGGAATTTCGTATGTTTGCCCTTTTCTTCGTGAGCCTTATCCCACTTCAAAACTAGATCACCCATCTGGAAGTTTTTTCTGGTCTTTATGTTCGAGTCAAAAGAGGATTTTATCAACGCTTGGTGGTGAGCATGGGTTTGCTTGGCCTGTTCTCGTCGTTCTTCTAACTTGATTATTTCCATTTGCCTTAGTTGTAAGGGAGAAGTAGGTACTTCATCAATGTGTTGTACTAAGGACAAAGAGGGAATGAGTAAGTGGGTAGGAAGAACTGCTTCTCTCCCGTAAACCAAATTAAAGGGAGAAGTCCCGATAGAGGCTTTCTTGGTAATTCTGTCTGCCCATAAGGTGTTTACCAGCGCTTTGTGCCAATTCTTTTGGTTTTGGTCAACTGTCTTTTTGATAATCCTGATTAGGTTCTTGTTTGTTGATTCAGCCAACCCATTACCTTGCGGATAGTAGTTGGCAGAATACTTCAGTTTGAACCCTCTTTTGAGCATGAACTCAGTCATGGTATTTCCAGAAAAATATGAAGCATTATCAAATATTAAGGCCGTCGGCAATCCAAACCTAGTAATGATAAACTGATCTATGAATTCAACAATGTTTTCAGAATTAGCTGTCTTGAGCGGAACTGCCTCTACCCATTTAGTAAAATAGTCGATTGCAGTGAGGATATACCTATGCTGTTTAGAGGATTGAGGAACGATCTCACCTATTATGTCCAGGCCCCATTGGCTGAACGGCTATTCGATGTTAACCGGCTGCAGTGGCATGGATGACTTCTTTTGTTTTCCTGCAGCAGTTTGGCAGACTTGGCATTTTCTCACGTGATTGTACGAGTCTTTGAACAGCGTGGGCCAGTAGTATCCCGCACGTAAAATCTTGTGTGCGGTGGCTTCTCCAGCATAGTGTCCACCTGCTGGTCCATCGTGGAGCTCCTGCAAAACCTTTTCGGCTTCAGTTTTCTCAAGACATCTAAGAAGCACAGAATCATAGTTTCTTTTAAATAAGACATCATTTACGAGTTGGTATTGTTTAGCTTTTAACCTCAGGGCTCTCTTTTTTATGTGACCCAGGTGAAATGGAGCATATCCGTTCTTTAGGAAATAAATGATGTCGGCATAAAATGATTCTGCGTCGTTTAGGCTTACCTCATACGCGTGTACCTCTTCAGGTGACTCTTCGGGGATTTGCGATGCTCCAGCTAACATCTTGCAGAAGCCTTGGCCTCTTACGATGTGTGCCAGCTTGATTTCCAGGTCGTATTCTTGCAAGGCGGTGATCCAATTCGCTCTCTTTTCGCCCACGTCTTTCTGAATCAGGAGGTTTCTTACCACCGGAAATGGTACTATGACCTTGGTATGGGCCTTTAGCAAGAAGGGTCTGAAATATTTGACTGCTTTAAAGACGGCATATGCCTGTTTTTCTACGTCCGAATATTTCAGCTCAGCACCTTGTAAGTTTGAGCTAAAGAATGCGATTGGGGCTTCTGCCTTTTCTTTGTTTGCTTGGGTCAGGATCGCAGCATAAGAATGCTCTGAGGCAAATGTGTATAAGACAAATGGTTCTGAAAAATTTGGGGTTGCTAGGGACGGAGCGTCGACGATGGCTTGTTTGATTAAGTTAAACGCTTCGTGCTCGTCTAGACCCCATTTAAAGTTTGAATTCTTTTTTATCATTTTTTGTAAAGGAGAAATAATACGTGAAAAATCTGGGACAAATCTTTTCACAAAATTGATCTGTCCTAGGAAAGATTGCATGGTCTTTTTGTTATGGGGCATGGATATCTTGGAAATTTCTTTGATTCTGGCAGATTCGATGTGAATGCCCGATTTGGACATTATGAATCCTAGCAATTTTCCTTCACTCAACGCGAAGAAAGATTTCTTCGGGTTAAGCGAGATTCCATACCTTAAACATCTTTGAAAGATTTGCTTCAAATCTCTGAGATGGTTGCTTCATTTTTTGGAGTACACAGTTATATCATCCAGGTAAATCACTATTGATTTATTGATTAACCCTTTGAACGCAATATCCATAGCTCTTTGAAAAGTAGCGCCGGCGTTGATCAGACCGAACGACATCTTTCGATACGCGTAGGTACCCCATTTAGTTTGGAAGGTGGTTTTTAGCTGATCGTCTCGGTGTACCAGCACTTGATTATATCCTGAAAATCCATCCAGGAAAGACATCAATTCTGAGCCTGCTACAGCCTGTAATATTTGCTCCATAGGTGGGAGGGGAAAATTGTCCTTCTGACAGGCTTTGTTGAGATTCCGGAAGTCAATGCAGATTCTAATATCTCTGTTTTTCTTCCTAACAGGTACCATGTTGGATACCCATTTGGAATGTCTGACCGGGAAAATTATTCTGGCTCTCAACAACTTATTCAGCTCAGTTTTTATCTGATTTTCCAGGTTGGGGTGGATTTTTCTGAGCTTTTGTTGGACGGGTTTCTCGTTATCGATCATAGGCATAGTGTGCTGAATGATAGAAGTGTTATAAGTTTTCAGCTCATCGTAGTTCCAGGCAAAGACGTTCTTGTACTATCGTAGAAGACGGATGTATGCTGATTTTTCTTCAAGAGCTAGGCCTTGGCCTAGATTGACGTTTTGGGGTTTCTCGTTGGTTCCTAAGTTCACTGATTCGTAGTTCAGAGTTGAACTGTAAAGTTTGGCATTAGCTGACCTTTTGAACCGACTTTTTAAGTCATACAAATCTTCTAATTTGACCACTAATTTGGGTATAGCGTTAGCAGTGCTAATTTGTTGTATTTGGTGGTCATGACAGTCCTCGTCAATTATCTGGTTTGAGTAGGATCCTTCGGAGGTAAGGAAAATTACGATGTCTGGGTCGTTGTTGAATACTCTCCAGTTGGTGATGTTGTCAGGAATAGACGGTTTAAAAATTAATTCTATCGAAAACCTATCTGGACTAAAGTCTTCGGAGGGAATGAGTCTGGAGGCTACGTTTTCTAGCAGGTCTGCGCTTGCATTGTGAAGTCTTGGGATTGATGAAATATTAAATGCTGTAAAATGCGTAGTGAGATCTTGCACTAAAGATTGGTAGTGCTTTAAATGACTAGACAGGCAATGTATGGTGTTACGTACATGTTTGACGACGATCTCAGAATCTCCAAAGACTTGAAGATATTTGACGTTGGAGCCGATTGCTTTGTATAGGCCTTGCACCAAGGCTTCGTATTCCGCTGTGTTGTTCGTGCAATCCAACTCTAGTCTGCATGTGAGCATGGTCTTATTTCCGTCTGGGCTAATCAAGACGCATCCTGCTCCCGCTCCCTCGTTGGACTTAGAGCCATCAAAATATAATTTCCAAAATAAAGAAGTATTTACAGGGTTATCTAAGAAACTAACACATTTTGAATCATCAGTCTGGGAAAAGTTTTCTACTTGGGACACGACTGAATTTTCTAAATATGGTGATATGTGAGCATTGAAATTTCCAAGGAAAGAGTCTACCGAATAGTTGCCTATGATGCTGCTGTTGTATGCTATGGCTTCGTTCTCTCCCTCCAGGTCCGTCACTATGTACTTTTGGTGCAGTTCTCGTTCAACCTTTATTTGATTTGGCTTCCCGTTGAAGGGTAACCACATGTGCGACCAGTCAGTCGAAAAATATCCGTGGAGCTTCTCGGACCAATCCCTGCTAAGAATTAGACCATAAAATTCAGGGATGTCAGCAACTAGAATATCGATGACCTGGCACACCTTGGGGTTGGACGATAGTCTTATATTCACCTGATTTAGTTCGCCTATCACTTCGACTTGTGATTGATCAAGTTGAACTATGCGTACTGCGGATTTTTGCGGTTGAACATTAAGTTTGGCACATATTGACTTGGGTAGAATATTGGTTGAAGCACCAGAATCAGCCAAGCAGTTATGCACGTTTCTGTTAAAGATCTCATAAGTGAGGAGGAAAGGGGGAGTGTGAGATCTATACCTCCCTCCAATCAAGGTGATGTCATTTGGATCGATTTTATTGATCGCGTTGATTGGGGGTCTTCCTACATTATGAGAAGCTATAGCTGTAGGTAGAGGCGCAGTAGGTACGGCGTGTAACTCTTTCATCATGATCTTCTGTTGGTGTTTCAATTTGCTCAGCTCGTACAGGGTGATATTAGCCCTAGTCTTCTTCATGTCGTCGATGATGTTATACTCCATTTCATCCGACACTATTAGTGTCTTTGATGGAGGCGATTGCTCTGATTGGACTGGGCTAAATGAGGTCGCTTTAGGGGTTGTCTTCTTTGTTGCGACCTTTTCTCTTGCTGGAGGGCTTGCGCCCTTCTGTTTTGGGGTAGCCTGGGGAGGATCAAGTTGATTTCTGCTTCTTGTACTAACCGGAAGTGCTTCTTGATCTTCCTCTTGTGGGAGGATGAAATCCCACATTCCTTGCAGTTCCACCACTTCTTCATCGTCGGTATGCGTTTCAGCGGTGTTTCTTCTTCTTCTTCTTCTTCTTCAGATTCCACGTTAGATACCACGCTAGGTGGCTTCGTCTCCATGGGAGGATTTCTCTTAAAACTCCTCAAAGGCTTTCTTGGGGACGATTCTGCTACTTGTTTCCTGATATCAATCATCTCATTTGACATGGCCTTTAATACCTTTTGTAATCCTTCCATGTCGAAAGGATCTTTCGTTTGCTTCTTCTTGGTTTCTTCTTTGAAAGAGATTTTCTTAGATTTACGCTCTTCGATTGTAGATCTCTTTTCTAGGGCTACTATGCGTCTTTCGACTGCTAATGCCTCAGCCAAATTTTCGACTAAGGTTGCCTTGCTTGCCCTATCTACGAAGATGGCCAAGTTTGAAGGTAAGGCGGTGATGTACCATTCGCATCTTACTTCCTCGCTGGGTTGGGAAGCAGCGGGAATTTTATTGAGGATCTTGTTGAACCGTAAGTTAAAATCTTTAATGGGTTCCCGAGCCTCAGCTTTAAGATTGGACAGATCATTGATCAGTGTCGTTGTCAATCTATCATCGCCGAATTTAGTGAGAAATTGATTTTGAAAAATATCCCAGCTGGTGATAGATCCGGAGGGTAATGAGAAGTACCATGACCCGGCCGTCCCTTGCATCGTATAGGGGAAGAGTCAGACCACGGCGTCTTCGTTGGTAACTCCGTTGAGATTAACAGAAAGCATGAAATTATTGATATGTTCTTCAGCTAGCATTCCAGTTTCTGGATTGAACTTTGGTAACCACTTCTCGGGATGGGCAGGTATTGGACTCAGGGGTGGAGGCATTAGAACCGCCCCAGGGTTGTTCCATGGAGATTGTGCCATCGCTGAGTTGCTGGTTAGTAAAAGTGTAGAAGATGATCTTTGAGGTTGAGAAGATAGAGATGTTATGATATTTGACGATTGTGGAGGAAGAGTTGCGGAAGATGGATGAGTGATTTGAGGTGGAGATGTGGGTGGTCGACTTCGCGGAGAGGGAGTTGAAATGGATGAGGTGGATGAAAGAGTCTCTCTGTCAGACTCTTGAAATGTTTTCCTTGCTCTTTTCCTAGTGGGGAGAGGGATTTCAGTTGGCTGAATGCCAAACTTTTCACTCTTCAATCGGGTCAGGGGATGAGCAGGGTTGTATTGCGAAGTCAAGCTGCTTTTAGATTTATCAGATTTATGATTAAAAAAAGAGAATCCCAGTTTACAGATCAAGGTTTGAACTTCAGGGGGATCGACAATAAGTTGTTCTGATGTATCAGGATGTATAGCAGCGGTGGATGTCCGAGCGACTTCCAGTTCCGAGTTTAGTCGTATTGGGGAAGTCGGGGAAGTTGGTGAGGGTGATTTGCTCTTAGAATGGTATTTGGGTTTTGAATTATGTGCCATTCATAGCTGTGGCCCTCCTTCTAGCGCCAGAAATGTTGAGGGCCCCGAGGTCGAGTCAACAACAAGGGGGATACCCACTCGGTCCAGAACCTGGTTGGCGGCTCCTTGCCCGTTTGGAGTAGCGGATCTGACTGGGGGTAATGGGACCAGTTTCCCAATGTGATGGGTGTGTGTGTGTGCGTAGAGTCTGATGGTATTAATCTAAGGAAGGGGGGAAGGATTCTTCTAATCTAGTCTAAATTCTAACTGCTAAATTAACTCTATGCTAATGTAATCTAATGAAGAAAAATACATCTAATCTACGCTAACCCGGGGTGTTTTTCTTTTGTTATGCGATCTAGAAAGATTTCTAACAGCAGCCGGTAATAAAGATCACTCAACTGATATCAGAATATAAATCGATAAAGATGAACCATTCTGCATAAGAAGTTAGGTAGAGTAGTTGTGAACAGCATATCGCATAATCAGTTTTCTATATGTTAAACATAAATAAATGACCCCACCGTACAGAAGTGCCAAATGGTAATACAGACATTCATGCAATAACATACAAAGAACTCAGCCACATATCACTTTAGGAATACTAGCAGAATCTAGCCAAGAGATAAAAGTACCATTTATGGCTAAGTTCACTAATAAACTTCAAGTAACAATGATTTATTTCTACTTGTTCTAATATCTGCTAAGAGTACAGAAGTGCAACATCAGTAAAAGATATTAAAATGCAAACATAAATAAATCTCGATCCATCCATTCATCAAAAACCTCCTCTGAAGGTGCAGAAGTGCATGTTCTGAGGATAAGTTTTTTGACAGATTTCCGGACCCTTCTCCAAAAACCATGAGAATGGTTAAATACTACTAACTAATCAATATTAATTACATGAAATTAGGGAATCGGCCTCAAATGACCGCCCTTTTACTATAAGCAACTTTATTTCTAAACTTAAAATCTAATTTCTGACCGTTTCTGTATATTCTCTTTAGTGCTGTCAACAGTGTAATGCTTTCCTGGGAAGAGTCGGCTAGCTGCCTTCTTGTTTCACTCGGGAGATAAAAGTGGAAATAGCAGGAGCTGGCACTTCCTTCCGGCAGACCAGAAGATATTTTCGAAAATCTTTCTCTAGCTGGGTGTATTCGCCGTGTGTATACTTAGCGTGTCCCAGTTTCTTCTCGAACTGATTTTGCTGTTGCCGTTTTCGGTTTTCGGTCGTGCGGTGGATTGAGTGGGTTAAGAGTCGTGCTGTATGGGCAACTCCCTGTGTCGAGAATTTCTTCCGTTCTTTGTTCCAGGTTTCCCTGAAGCGTTCTCCTTCTCATGCGCTTCTTTCTCTGCTTCACGAAGTCTTAGCTTCAGGATCTTTTCTGAATATGCTGCTTTTGTGCGCCTTTGACTCTGAGTCACAGATAGTCTAATTTCATCAGTGTCGGTTGGCTGATAGCCTGGAATCCGCGGTTCTGCTGCATGCGGCATCCATTTTGCTAAAGCATTCTCTCTTTGCTGATTGGCACTTTCCTCTTTCCTTCAGATGTTTCCTACATATAAACTTATATCAGTTGCGTGTCTTGCAGTCTATGCAAAGGAGAAGTGAAATGAAAAGACTTGACGTGAAAGCATTAATCTCTAACGAACGCATAATTCTGACATCCATCATCACTTGACTCTTCGATAAATGTAACGCAATCATTTCTAGATACTTAAGCATGCGGTCATTAAATTCTTTCAAGGCGCGCGCTTAATGCATGGGTTTATCGTGTGGTAAGTCTTTTCAGATCGCAGGTCGCAGATCGCAGATCGCTGCCATCGCAGATCACAAATCGCAAATATCGCAAGTTCTCGTTTAATGGTTACGTCGTATAGCGTAATGCTTGCGATTTGCGATATCGCATATCGGCGATCGCATTGCTCGAAGGTTTTTCTTTTAAGGGGCGCGTGTGAAGTATGCGATGCGATGAACTTCGCATCGCAATTTCGCAGTATTTGTTTTTCGCGCTCGAGTTATGCTTTGGCCTTTCCTTGCGATGCGATTTGAGCCTTAGGGAGAGAAATACAAAAACTTTAGAAAAATATATTTTTGGGATTTTCGTTCAGGGTCCCCTCTTCACTTGACGTTATTGCTAATGTCAAGTGAAAAAAGGGGGGGTTGTTGGTGACCACAACAGATCCCCTTATTCAATTTTGGGTGGATATAGGACACAAACACCACAAAAAATATGTCTTTATTAAATAGTGAATTACATCAACCTTCACCTTCACAATATCGTGAATGAAATTTCTCAAATACAAACTGTGAGAACTCCTTAAAGCAAGTTGTCTTCAAAAATGAATTCTTTCAATAATGAACTTCCCCTTTTAAAAAAATTGACATATCACTCTAGATTTACAACACCCTTATCGCTCCAAAATTACAAAAAGAATTTCACCTTATCACTCAAAAAACAAAAATTTCACTTATGACTTCATTATTATAAGTGACACTTTCCACTATGTTTCCACTAAAGCCACACCCCTCACAAGTTGTATAAAATTTATGTAGGTCACTTTAAAAAGCGTGTGAGATTAATAACTCAAGGTCTAAGAAAAAGAATTCCATCAATGGTACAAAGCTTAGAGATGTAGTTTCGTGGATACCTAAGGCTTAACAACAAAGGTCATCCTGACTTCTACTGTAGTCACCACCAAGACTCTAGTACATCGAAGAGGCGAGCCTTCATTACTAGACATCTTGCAGTCTTCAATGGTGGTTTCCATTATCAACACATTAGCGCAATCACACGGACTTCTATATTTTGTTGTGGGAAAACATAGGAACCATAAACAAATTTAAAGGTCAGAGACACAAAGTCCCATGATGGATTGAACACAGACTCCAAAATATTTGTGGGTCATTATTATTGAAACTCTAAGAGTCCAAGGTGCCTTGCTTCCTTGCAAAAAACACATCTTAAGCAACTACTTTAGTTGCAAGATTTATTGATCAATTCAAAGGATCACTCTAGAAACCCTTGGCGTATCGGAAGAACTTGAAAACTCATTACACGCAGCTAGTTTGAGCAGGCCTTCGCTGGTACAAGCTACTACAGAATCAATTTCTTCGCACTCTTAGATCCATGAATGACAGTCGGAGGCAAAGGGAGGAGGGAGCCCAAAATAACGAAGGTACACCTCATAATAACAACAACATACTGGAACATAGAAGCCTCTATCTCGAGGAATGGAGGCAGAGGGCAAGATCTCAGGTCCAGGGTTTGCAATGTTTAAGCAACAGTTTTGAGAATTTAACTGGGCATGAGAGGTCATGTAATTTTGTTGGCCTCCATTGTATAGGAAATTTCTCATGTCAAAACATTGGAAGGATAGATGACTCAAATACCAGGGCAAGCATCTCAAGGATTATCATGTTGGTAGAAGCTCAACGTGTTGCACCAAATTCCTGAGACAGAATTACAGTGCCTTCCAAACTTAGAGTGTTGTGATTTAAATCTTCATTATAGATTCATAAAGGACAAAATCACATAATAGAGTGGTCCAATAGATGTTGCAGAAGAGGTTGTGCACAATATGCCAGAAATTTAGGTTGAAGAAGCGCAATACCAATGTACCCAACATGGTGATTCCTTGTGTATGGAGAAGGTCTCCTTGCAAGGAAAGTGATGTTAGCAGAACGTTGTGTGGTTGAACCTAGAGATGCTTGTGGGCGCTTGCTTTTCTTCAGGATGCTCAAAGCTTCCACTGTGTAGGGTTACAAATTTTCTCTGCCGAGAATATATTTGAGGGGCAACACATTTCCCACCATGATGAGCTAAATACTCCAATTGAAGCCATTCAAAGAGATAATGAAAGAGAGTGACCAAACTGAAACCCCTTATGACCTCATGAGTGCTCAAAAAATCTGTAGGCCGAGAGAGCCGTCATTGCCACGCCTTTGACTATTGGCTAATAATTTGATGGCCTTGGCCACCAGACTATTGCTTACTGCCATAACTATTACTCTAATCTTCGAAAAAGAGCATGGTGGTATCACAAGCCAACCACAAGGCTCACATATGAAGAAATGCAGCTCAACAGACTCATTTCTTCGCAAGAAGTTATCCTCTCTCAAGGCATAAAAAACAAGGTGCCCTGAAAAAAATGAAACCCAACGAAAGATGCAGGGGGGCAGGCACTGAACTGTTTGGATTGGTTTAATTTCCAATATTTATTGTACTTAGTGAACACAAAGAAATTAACTGGAGTGATTATTAAAATTCACAACTCTATGAAATTTATTTTACGAGGGCATTCATGGTCACCCATTAAGGTAGCGTGCAGTGCTATCAGAAAATAAAAAAGAAGTGTGGGTTTGATATCTAGATGGGATGTTAACCCTCCCAAACCCTTTCTTCGTAGTTTCTTGATGTGTCTTCCTCTCGAAGAAATCTTAGCTAAAATCCATTCTCCAATCTCCAAGATCAAAAACTGACAAGCTAACCAATTCTCTCAACCTTGCTCTGATACCACATGTAGAAAACTAAATCAAATAATACACACTCACGCTCATAAAATGAATATTAGAAATATAGAAAACCAGACATGGTAGAAAAGGCCTCAGCCTTACAACATTCCTCACATTCTCATTATTAATCAATCCAATGTACAAAGAATGATAATAGTACAAATAAATACATGAGGAAGTTGGCCTCAAGATAGTACATCTCTCTTGGACACTATGGTTGATATATTTTCTCAGCAAAACACTAATCTAGGAGAACTAGTTGGAGAGAATCTCTCATCCTAACTAAACTCTCTAGTTTGAGGAACTAACTCTTAATTCTCAAGATTTGATTTATTTAATTATGATTTTTGGATTATATTGTTTATTATGAGAGTGAGGCTAATATGATTTTCATATTTCCCAACTTAATCATCATCAAGAGGCACCCAAATTGGTACTAGAAAAAGGAGGATGATAAGGAACAAAATAAATAGTAGGTTCATCCTCGGAATATTGAGGCCTTTCATGGTTTGCAAAGGTTGGCGAGGGAGAATCATCTGTGGGTGTAGATAAAAAATATTTGGCTGAGAGAAGAATTAGGCTCTAAATCTTTTTGTTGATAAAATCATAATCAAAACATTCTTCAAAAAACTCATAACAAAGGTGAAGAAACTGATTAAGAAAGGCCTTTGTAAACTAAATAGGTTCCATTATAAGAAAGAAAACCAATTCTATCACATACATATTGATAATAATACATGTCAAAGGATTCACGAATCTCCTTAACAAGTTTCTCAAATGAATGGATGGAAGCAGTTGGTAATGTATGACACCATTTCTTGACTCGACCTTCAAATGTGAGGGTGAACAACCTCCTTTGAACATCTTTACAATGCTGAAGAATGGCAACAAGAAATGTTAAAAATAGAAGTGCTAAAAATAGAACTACTAAAATAGCAATTTGGGTACCAGTGCTGGATTGAGCAACAGGGGATGAAAAATGTAAGTGCTAAAAATAGCATTCTATTTTTAGTACTTCAGGATGGATTCCTATTTTAGTCAGTCCTTGGACTAAAAATAGGAAGTAAAATTTGAATTTGAACTTAACAGCTGTTTGAAAATAAATAAATTAATTCATCTTGAGTTAATTAGTTAAGGAAAATAAAACTTGAAGTCTATGTGGGGACATGCAACAATTTCTCTATTAATTGAGGAATTTATCCATCGGTTAAAAAGATAAGGATGAGTTCTAATTTGAGTAGTAATTAGTTGGCTCAATTAACTGACTCAAGTCCAGTTATAATTAATTTAAATAGTTTGTTTAAATTAAGTAAGTTCAGTTAGTTAATGCATGCTTGCATATAACTGTTGCACTTCAGATAACTGAATATTCTCTCATGAATAACTCATGCATGTCAGTTTAGACAGAGACCTAGTTGAGATCAAAGAAGGGATAGTGTACTATCAGTTGGATGAATTTTTTACTATAAAGGAATCCCATCCATGGAGAAGGATTTATCTCCTTCAAGACTGCGTAGTTGGATTAGAGGTTAGTGAGTGTGTGAAGAGGCCAATTCACACAAGTCGCTGCACTGGACCCCAATTAGAATTTCACAAAGAAATAGGAGGCTTGGAGAGAAGACCAGAGGTTAGATAGAGGCCTTTGACTATCTATGAGTAGCAGAGGTATTGCAGAGAAAGCAGGATATCTTTTGAGCTGATTCTTTTTGTAATACTGGCTATATTTCCACTTGTATTATAATATAGAGATGGGGTTTTAAGCTGGTGCTTTCCCCTGGATGTTTCTTCTGTGTTATGTGTGATTAATTCCTTCTTATTAGTTATATGTGTCTTATAGATGTTGCTCATATTCGATTAAGCTTCTGCTAAATTGGTTGTAGAAGTAGATCAAGTATTTTGCTTTAGTCTATTGAATTATCAGGTGATCCATAGGTGGGAATTTCTACATGGTATTGAAGCGTAGGTGATCAAGGAAGAACAATATACAAGAAGGGAGAAGTTGAAGTTTATGATTCCTGAATATAAAAATCGAGTTCTTATCACATCTCTATTTCACCGATGGTGTTCAATGGTTTGAGACTCGAATATGCCCTTGACAGAAGTTCAGATTATATAGCCTAGAAGGATTGCATGGAAGGAGTACTAGAGGATAACGGTCTAAAAGACTTCATTGATCAAGAAGTCCCCAAGCTGACTAGTGCTGCTGAATTGGCTGAATGGAAGAAATGTGTGGCTAGAGCAAGGAGAATCCTTTTGGGGGGAGTTTAAGATCACATAGTCTCGAGTCTCCATGGGAAGGAGACACTATTTTCAATGTGGAAAACATTGAAAGATCTATATTAGAACAGTAGTGATCAGAGGAAGCTGGCATTGAAAGACAAGCTTCGAAAGATCAAGTGTGAAAAGGGTGACACGATCTCTACATATCTGAACAAGCTCACCATGTTAGCACCTAAATCTGACTTAGGCTGAAGGAAGGCAAAACTCGAGGCAACATCAAACCAAGCTCAGCCTCGTAGCTAGCCCAACAAGGATAGGAGAGGGATCTCTCTAGTCAATCTCGATAAAATGAGCAATCGGGTGCGAGATGACTAAAAATGGGAACTGATTTAGGCTAGTAAAATGAATTTAAATGAGGGATATTTGATTTAATGACTAAGTTGTTGGGTTGCATGGGACAAAGACAGCATGAGCAAAGATCTAATCAAAGGCACAGGATATTTCATAAGGCAAGATAAGCATGAGGTTTTAGCAATCGAATTGAATTTAAATGGGGTGAAAAGACTGTTTAAGAAAGCTGAAAAGGGCATTAATGTATGAATCATTTCCAGGCAGAAGAAAACACATAAAGACTGAACACTTCCTTAAGGTAGAGCAATGACTGAATTCTACCTTTCTCACTTGAAAGTATTTAACTGGAAATAATCATGAATGGACTGCAAAACAACACATGATACATATGAAACAGAGAGAAAAAAACATTGCCAAAACTCATACCGCAAGGATCTTATAAATCAGAGATGCACGATTTAATTATTTCTCTGTCAAAATTGTACAGTGATAATGTTGGGTTTTTCCTTCCCACACTTTTTCTTAGAACTCAGAACCCTCTCTAAATGATTTGTCATACGATAAATAAATTTCATCTGTGGGAAAACGAATCGATGAAAAATAGGGAGTTGGAAAACCAATCGAAGAAGATAGGAACGAGCTGCCCATCTGTGCTGGGGACAGAGCAACGTTACACTTTTTGTTTCAAATATGTTGATAACCAATTACATCTGTGGCATAGACCATCCTGAGTTGTAACTGAAGTTAAAAATAGACCATCGTTTCCTATCTTTCTGCTGTGGTAAGTATTTTGCGTTTTAATTTAGGCTTTATGGTTTCTGGCTCTTCACCTTCCCTGGCATTCCATATGGATAGCTGATTCCAAAATTTGTAGCTAATTGGACATTGTCTCTTATCCCTTTAATGGCCTTTCCAACAAGGATTTCTTTGGTAAACGGGCCATAAATGTCTGAAGTTTCCAGAAAAGTGATGCCCCTGGAGAAAACATGGTGGATGAGAGATATCATTTCGTCGTCGAGCCTTGGAGGGCCATAGAAAGCAGACATGCCCATGCAACCCAACCCCTGCGCCGATACTTCAAGTCCTTGAGACCCCAAATGCAATCTATGCACTGTGGATGCTGCTGCTGCTAATTGCGCCATTTCTCTATCATGCTATCACTCTAATCTCGGTCTCCTAGTCACAACAAATGTTGCTTTTTGGGGTATATTCATTCCAAGGTTGTGGACTGTGTCTTGAGATTACTTTGCTCCATCTACCTCTACAGGGTGTGCATACACACCAGACACTTTTTTCTTACTTTATCTTCAAGCTTAGCTCATGGGTCGTATCGGATAAACCTTCGTCTTGAAGGAATGCTCCGACTTGACTCCATTAGTTGAGAGGCCACGTCATTACCAACAACTTTCTTATGTAACATTCATTACCAACAACTTTATTTCGTATTGAACTTGATTTTACCGGAATAGCATTGGCATCTCCTCAACCTAGTGAATTGTTACAGTCCTGTGTCGTCGACGGTTTTCCTGAGCTCTAACGAGCTTGAAAATCTTCTTTCTTTGCAGTGTTATCTATTATATAACCACTTGGAGTCTGCCACTACAACGTATGAATCTTCATTACGATGCCATTTGAAGTAAGCATGTGTTTTGTTTTTTATTTCAAGAATTCCATGGCCAAAACTTGCTTCTGGAAACACTGAATAACTGGGTTGTGGCTCTGTAAAGTTTGATGAAATTCCTTCCATATTTCCCACATCGCCAATAGTAAGATACACCGATGCATCAAGATTAAATATAGGTGTACACTTCCCATTAGTTATATTGTAAGCCACATTTGAATAATGATAAGATCTCTCATAGGCATGAACATGACCTGAAAAAACAATATCAACCTTGTAGTTTACAAACCATGATTCAAATTGGACTCGCATAGCCATGGACTCACATAGCCTCTCCTTTCATGTAGGCGTCGTAGTAACTGTTGTATAATGGCGCATGCATGAGAACAATAAACCATTACATTTTTGTTCTATTGACCTTTATGAATTCTGAGTTAAGCCACGCATATTGAGGAGCGTAAACTCTTGTGTCATTCGAGGCCGCCTCCTCTATGTCGTTTATTGAAAGAGAATTGCTTGCATTGCCAGCATTGCCAAAATGCACAACTCCAACTATATTAAAATAGATCAGACATCAACTGAGTCATTACACCTGCATTCCACATTCCTCTACCGCATTTTACATAGATCGCCTTTTTTCCATAGATTGTTCCAAAGCGAAATTGTCTCCTCCGATCGATCTGAAGAGAACCGGTCGAGACGTGACAATTTCTGCACCAGTGTCTGAGTTCAAAGCTTTGCAAATTTATGAAGCACTTTTGAAATTTGGATATCAAAAATCTAGAAGTTATGCAAGTATAACTGGTTTCTTACTTCAAATCAATTGACAGAGAGATAAGTTGGTAAACTGAATCCCTTGCTAGGATCCAAGGCAGCCAATCACTCGCTAGTCAAACAATGAAGGTCTGAACTCCAAAATCTTTGACTGTTGGTAAAATTTGTCTATCACCCTCACCTTCATGGAGTTATTGCAAGCTTGCAATCTGACAAATGAAACAACTAAGCCACAAAAAACACAATTTGTAATACAACGATGACAGACATACTCTATGGCGATACTCCTATTTTTTTTTTCTTCCTCTTTTATGGATTTACTGTGTCCAGTGGCAGTGACATCATTTTGAGCCACCAAAATACATAGTCGACAATGTCAGGGCGCTCCTATCTGCAGTGTGCATCTTCATGGTTTTCTGACATCAAGGAAGAGGATTTTGGCCTTTATTTCTCCAACTCATCTGCTTACAACGCTTTCACCAAAACTCAATTACACATCTTCGATACAGTTCCATGTTGTTGTTCCAATCGAGCATTGTGGCTAAATTCCTTCTGTTGTGAAAAACGAGTGGAAACGAATTCTACACCATTCGCCTGCCTTTGTGGAAAGAATGACATATTGAGAAAATGTCGCAAGCATCAACATATTGCAAGTATTGTTGTGCCGCATGTAAGATAGAGGCGTTACTTTGCAGTGAGAGACCCTAGAACATGAATTTTCTTCCCAAATAGTTACAAGGCCTTCAACCATCTGAAGCAAGTTAGAGGCGATTCTTAGAGTTTGAGGTCCCTGGTCGATTAATAAGCTCAATGCGATACTCAAACGTTTGTCCCAAGGGGAATTCACGCATTTTTTGGCAATTGGAGTGAATCTGGGCAATTCTCAGGCTCCTTGGCTGTGTGCGCTATGCAGGCTACCCAGTGCGCCGCGCCAGAGGAAAAATTCACGATGAATCTGTGCCCAATGCGCCGCGCGGCCCATGTGCACCGCGCCAGTCATCCTATGTGCAACACTAGCCAATTTCATTCTTGATTCTCTTGTTTTCTTCATCTAGATTTGATGTTGTTTCAGAAGGAATATCCTCTTAAGTTCTGTTGTCCAATCACCCAAGGTTTGGATGTGGACACTCAAGTAATCATTTCCTGGAGCTGAGGTAATAGAAAAAGGATGCCATTCAAAAGAGGATACTACCGGGCAATCGACAAACATGTACTGTCCACTCTCATACTTGAAACCTTGCAGTTGTGACACGTGAAGGGACAAAACATTGCCTGGAAAGATGTCTAGTTTGAGGATTTTAACGGATTTGTAACATGATCTGAACACTCTCAGAGTTCTTTCTCCACCATATAACAACATCGGAACAGCAATGTGCATTCATGTCGTTTTTCCTTGTACCATTTGTGACTCAGGTACAGATATATATCATGGACTATCAACAACACGTAGATGATTATGAATGAGTGGTGTGAATAGCAGAAAGCGTTGAATCCTGTGATCATTTTCGATGGTTTTGGAAGATTAAGTTTATTCCTTTTGAACCACGGAGTGACCAAAACGAATGCAAATTGCCATGAAGACTACCATCATAACACCTGTAATGCCTTCAACTTCTTTGAAAAAACACCAGTAGTTGGGAGGCCTGTTATGTCCAAAGAACTGTTGCATTTATAGCTCTAATGAACATGTAAGGAAGATGCTGACTATGTAATACATTTTTGTTTTAAAAGCAGTACAAGAACCGGCCATTTCTCCACAATAATCAAAAGCCGAGCACGTGGCCTGAACTACTTTCGTTTGAATATGTTACAAAGAAGAAAAGAAGCAGCCTGTGGTAGAAGAATTGAATTGAGTAACTTCTTCAATTTCAGTTGTCCCATTCGATGTACCTCGCATCATATAAACGACTTGCCATCAAATTGGGCATGCCTTTTTCTTTGCAATGCAATTCATTATTAATTTCAATAATCCAACTTATGGAACCACCACTCCTTTTGAGTTATCTGCAGACTCTTGATATCCTCATGTTGAATCAATGGGTCCACAATATGATCAGCTCCATTGTGCTCCATGGCAAAATCCCAAATTAGTTTACAAGGCACAAATCGCAGTAGGATGTTTACTTTACAGGGCCTGAATCATAATTTCACTGCTATTCCTCTTGTTTACATAGAATTATGGAGTTGTTGAACCTAGCAAGATGAACAAGGCCTGCATTCGAAGTACTCCATGATGGAAGACTTTAAAATGCAAATTTATTACAAAAACAAATTTGTCAATTTCTTCTCCAAAATAGAGTTTTGGAGAAGGATAATTTTCGAGCATTACTGATGATGAAACTCTTGAAGTAAGAGATTTATTCAACCTCCCTCTGGCCTGCAGGCGTTATTTCACACTTCTGGAGACGAAACCCTGGACTCAAGAATTTAAAATGCTTCTTTTTGGCCAAAATTGCATTTGATGACTGCAAATGACGAGAAATGAACCTTGGTGAATTTGATTTTGACAGAGGACTGACAAGACTGAGTCTAACATTGGCTCCAATTGGGATGGTAGCTGCCGCTCCATGGAGGTGCCAAGAACATCAGATCTCTGGGAGAGCTAGATAGTGCCTTCGTCCATTGGGCTATGGAGTCCATTATTCCGAAAAACCAACCTGACTCAATTTATTGACTGAAATTCAACTGTCTCAATGCAAACTGAAATCACTGAAAAACTTGACTCTAACAAGCTAACTCAAAATGGAAAAGACCTGGACTTAAAACTTAAAGCTTGGTGGCAGTACATGGCCACCTGTGTTTCTTACAAGACAATATATCCTCAAACTATATCAAAATGCCAATACAACCAATCAAGAAGATGGCTTCTTGACTGATTCTTCCTATCAGATCTGCTGGTCAACAATACAAACTGATCACTGGGCATCCAAAAACATAGTTGACAATGATCTCCTTCATCACTGAACACTGCAATAAACACTTTCACAGCTGACTGCAACAAATCTGCCATTGGATCCTAAAAAACATGAAGCTTTGCCATTGCCACCTCCTGCTGAGAAAACAAGATGTATTTTTCTCTTGCTTCTAATCTTTCTTCAAAATATATTTCAGTGAAAATCTACTCCTAATCCCCAAAAAATTCTAAACAAATAGATGAGCAGATCTCTTCTTGGAAAATCATTTCAGCACATGAAACATATGAAGAAGGATCTGAATGGAAATCCTGAATGTTTTGATCTTCTACGGTGTAAATTTACTGTAGGTTATCTTCATATGATATGATAGCCAGGTTTCATGTTCCTTATTACATTCATTAACCACAAGAAAAACAACTTCGGATGATTCTTGAAACTCAAGCATGATATCATCTATCATAAATCCATCCAGAGAAACTTATTCACCTACTTGAACAAAGATATCCTCTTGTTGTTCATGAATTGGCTGGATTACCTTGGTAGGGAGGTTTTGTTATGATGAGATGAGGGCAGTTAGGCTTGTAACTCTGTCTTCTTCATGTGAGGCAGCCTCAACAATGCAATTCTCTTCTATGAGATTTGGAACAACATGTTTTTCCTCATCAAAATCCATCTCTCGATCTGGTTTATCATCATCATTTTTAGAGATGGGAACATCATTTTCCTGCGTATCCTCATTTATTTCAACCAGATCTGAAATAGTACTTCTTTTTTCATCATTTTCAGTCATATGGAAATCTTTAACCTGCTGATTTTGATCCTGCTGCAAAGTTTCCTCTAAGAGTTTTGTAGGCTACTGAAACGGATTTTCATACAATGCTTCCATGATCTCTTTATCCATAAGATTATCATCCTCATAGTATCTTTCAAGGCTTTCAATAAAAGTAGAAGCATGCTTGCAACAATCCTAAACTAAATTTAATGATGGATAAAATTCTTTATACTTCTCAAAGAATATTGAATGAAAATCGTTTAGACAATAAATGAAAGCAGGTGGAAAACTTTCATACCAAGATCGGGCTTCATCTTACAGGGTAGCCATAAAAATTTTCATCAAACAGTCCTTAGGAAAATTGATCTTTAATGTATGCATATGAATGTGAAATTTCACCAGATGAAGAGCAACGTCATTACCTTCCACATTTCTTAACATAGGCAAATTCTTTGACCAATCTACCTTGGGCATTTTATTCAGAAAACCTGGGATGTGATCTCGGCTCATGGGAGCGTATCTTCTTGCAATCCAATCCATCTTGAACATCTTACCACTACTGATCTCTCTGCAATGGAGTCACCATGAAGGATTGATTGCTAGATTCTTTATTGAATGGAATCTCCATGTGAATGATTTCATCCTTCTTATGTCTGATCGTTGTTCACTATCAACAATCAATCTACAAGTAAACCATTTCGTCCCCAGCGGAGTCGCCACTATGTTAGCACCTAAATCTGCCTTAGGCTGAAGGAAGTCAAAACTCGAGGCAATATCAAAGCAAGCTCAGCCTCCTAGCTAGCCCTATGAGGACAGGAGAGGGCTCTCTCCAGTCAATCTCGATAAAATGAGCAATCGGGTGTGAGATGACTAAAAATGGGAACTGATTTAGGCTAGTAAAATGAATTTGAATTAGGGATATTTGATTTAATGACTAAGTTGCTGGGCTGCATGGGACAAGGATAGCATGAGCAGAGATCTAACCAAAGCACAGGATATTTCATAAGGCAAGATAAGCATGAGGTTTTAGCAATCAAATTGAATTTAAATGGGGTGAAAAGACTGTTTAAGAAAGTTGAAAAGGGCATTAATGTATGAATCCTTTCTAGGAAGAAGAAAACACATAAAGACTGAACACTTCCTCAAGGCAGAGTAATGACTGAATTCTACCTTTCTCACTTGAAAGTATTTAGCTGGAAACAATCATGAATGGACTGCAAAACAACACATGATACATATGAAATAGAGAGAAAAACACATTGCCAAAACTCATACCGCAAGGATCTTATAAATTAGAGTTGCACCATTTAATTATTTCTCTGTCAAAACTGTACAGTGATAGTGTTGGGTTTTTCCTTCCCACTCTTTTTCTCAGAACTCAGAACCCTCTCTAAATGATTTGTCATACGATAAATAAATTTCATCTGTGGGAAAACGAATCGATGAAAAATAGGGAGTTGGAAAACTAATTGAAGAAGATAGGAACGAGCTTCCCATCTGTGCTGGGGACAGAGCAACATTACACTTTTTGTTTCAAATATGTTGATAACCAATGACATATGTAGCGTAGACCATCCTGAGTTGTAACTGAAGTTAAAAATAGACCATAGTTTCCTATCTTTCTGCTGTGGTAAGTATTTTGCGTTTTAATTTAGGCTTTATGGTTTCTGGCTCTTCACCTTCCCTGGCGTTCGATCTGGATAGCTGATTCCAAACTTTGTAGCTAATTGGACGTTGTCCCTTATCCCTTTAATGGCCTTTCCAATGAGGATTTTGTTAGTAAATGGGCCATAAATATCTGAAGTGTCCAAAAAAGTGATGCCCCTAGAGACAACATGGTGGATGAGAGATATAATTTCGTCGTCGGGCCTTGGAGGGCCATAGAAAGCAGACATGCGCATGTAACCCAACTTGTTACAGGGAAAAGTTTCTATTTAGAACTGCTCTATCCCACTAAGGTGTGACAGCTGCCTTAGAAACAAATAGGGAAAAGCTACTTTTTTTTTTCCTTTATGAATTATAGATAGATAGGAACAGAAAGACCAACCTCTGTCTTGCCCCAATCTCCTGATTTGATCCCTCTCTTCTTTGATAGTCCTCAGCTACCTGCTCCCTTGCACGCCTAGCTTCACAAAGTACCTGTAAGATCACAGAAGCATAGCACTATACAAAGACATGGATCTATAATCATAAACAATCTAGGGTCAGATGTAAATTGACCATACAAATGTAACAAACATCAATGACACAAAAGCATGGAGGAAAACTCAAATAGATTTTATGGATAAAAAAAAAAAGAGCCAAGAGGAGTTACAACCGGTTGTTCTGACCCAGCATCAACCTCCCAGCAAAGAAGCCCCTCTTCACCTCAAACAAAGCTTAGATCACCCAACAATCTGATGTTTGTCTCAGGAAACCAACATCAATTCCTTACAATATGCAAAATTCCAGCCTCTGGATCTCTGGGATGAGGGATCCATATATAGATATTTGTAAGGGGGATGAGTCAGTTTGTGATTTGATTAGTGTCTTCTCTCTGATAGTTCTTGCTTCCACTTGGAAACTGAGGGCCTCTTACTCATCCTTGGTCTAATTCAGTGAGGCAAGTGTCACAGGAGAAGATTGTGGAAGCTTCCATTGCCTCTCCACCCGCGGAATGACACTGCCATTTGTCATTTCTCGCCCATCGCACCCCACAGAAAGGACTTTTGAAATGAAATGCACCCTCACAGTGTATTTGGGTGAGATGCAACGCACTTAGCTAGTGAAGCAGTTGCAATGATCCTGTTTTGACAAATTCTGAGCAGTTTCTCATGGAGAACTTTTGGGAGAA
The DNA here is from genome assembly GCA_031772625.1 of Pinus tabuliformis. Classification (NCBI taxonomy): domain Eukaryota; kingdom Viridiplantae; phylum Streptophyta; class Pinopsida; order Pinales; family Pinaceae; genus Pinus; species Pinus tabuliformis. Next base: position 1,116,236,793 of record CM062809.1, read on the forward strand.
GCTGTAATCTGTTGACCTTGTTCCTTTAGGGGTTAGAACAACACTTTTAGGGACTTAGGAGCCCTTGGTTTATGGACATTTCATGCTTGGGGTTGTAGGGCCCAAAAATGTCTATAACAGTTTCCCCCTAAAGTATGAGGCCGTTAATCTTTTAGTGTCGGGTGAAATGCTTTATTATGAGGATCCGAAGTTCTTTCAATGCTGGGAGGAGACTTGTAATAAGATAAAATACAATACATTATCTTCATACTATTTTCATGATCTAGTTGAGGCGAGCATTCCCATGCTCAGCTTTATAAATTCATTTTCATGTACATAGGGCAGACAATCGTCTGAGTGTAGACTGATGATTCTGATAGAGCCATCATCCTTTTGAGTGGATGATTATTTGTGCAGCAATGATGTACATTTAATGTTTTTATTTCCCTGAATATATATCGCAGCCCGGATGGATGAAACTAGATCTGGGGTCTTCAATCTCTTCCGATCTTCACTCAAAGTACAAGTCGATCCATGTGAGAAATGTTCTGAAGTCGAACATGGGAAGACATTGCTTGATTACCAGTCAATGATGTAAACTGTTAACAAGCGCGAGAGGAATCATCGATAATGATAATGACCCTCAAGGTACTGCAGTACAATTCATGTGGTGTGAATAAAGGACTTGGCATCGAAAACCACGCAAAATCTTACGGTCGAAGGCCATTGATGTAAACTTGTCGCCGGAAGTGAGAAACTTGCCATTGAGGCATGCAAGTTTCAAAGTACTGAATGGGGTGTTCCTAGATCAACTTCTCGGATAATGAGCTGATGTCGAAAAGAAGTGATCTGTCACAGGAGGGCCTTAATGAATCCCACATCAATGACACGAATGGAGCAAATGATTTTAATGGAGGTGAAAGCGATCTGGTGATATAAGGTTCAGGGTGGCGGTCATGAAAGAATGGAGTATAATGTATGGCAGTGGGTGAGACACAGGTGAATTCTCTAAATGACTTCTCTTGAACATATCGGCAACACTGATGTGATGGATTGGTAGCATTAACCCCAAATGTGGATGGTATGGCGTGACCATGGTGATGTGACCGGTGAATGAAACAACCCAACCCAACTCGGACACTGAGTGGAAGTGTCATGTTCAAGAGCGACTTGCTACCAACAAAGTTTCTTTGAGTTTTCTTCCCAATTTTTCCCAGTCATTGTTGACCAATACCTCTTTATTTTTGTCAAGCTTGAGGAGGATAACATATGCTTTTTCTATAATTTTCCCTTCGGGCAAACCCATCACTATGTTTTAACGAGCCTATCGATAGTGAAACTCGTTCTTGTCTATAGCCAAGTTTGTTGCTATTAATCTTTTTAACGAGTTTAACGACAAAGATAACTCGGTCCTTTTCAATTTTAGAGAGTCTGAAAAGGGATGTAAAGGTAACTCCAAAATTCCTTTTTCATCATCTAATCCCTTAAGTTCGAAAAATTATAAAACAATACAGAAGGGATGAATTTTCGATCCTTTTAACGAGCCAAACAAAACAAGCGCTTGATCTTTTTGTGTAATAATCCCTCAGGTCCAAAAAGATTAAAATTAAGAGGAGGGATATCACTTCTGGTCCCTTTAACGAGCTGGAGAGGCTAAAGGCTCGACAATCTTTTCATATTTTACGAGTCAGTTGAAAAGAGCTTAAAGGAGACTTATCTTTTGAGGAACGAGTGATAAAATGGGTAGCAGTTGATTCCAGGTAAGGTTTGGAATTTTCCAATCACGACAGTGTTACAAGGATGGCTAGTGAGATCACTCTTCGCAGCTGTTCCTCAAAAATGGGTAAACAATCAAATGGAGGTGAATAATCGTCCAATGCAGAATGGAGGTGATGATGAGAACATGACCAAGGCTTTAAAGGCTGAAGTACTACATTCACGATGGTTATTTACCGGGAAATAGTTCATTTTTTAATGAGCTTAAATGTGGGGGGAAACATTTGCTCATGGCTTATGTTTATTTTTTAACGAGCTTGAACTATTTGCTAAAACTGCTCGAGGCGGGTTTATTTTTTAACGAGCTTGAACCCTGCGGTAACACTGCTCACGATAAGTTTGCATGCCCCCAACATAATAACGCAAATCGAGGTGCATGTCCCCCAAGCTTCATTGCATTCATCTCGGTGGTTGGAATGAAGGTTTACCCTCAAGATCTTCGAAAGACTCGACTTTGATTTTACGAGATCGTAATCAAAGACTCGATTTGGAAAGGGAGTGATTTCATTTTTTAATGAGGTTGACACAGTAAAAGAACTATCCTCATGACTCCTTGTTTCATTTTTTAACGAGGTTGACATGAGATAAGAATTGTCCTCGGAATCCACCGTATTTACAATATTTGATAGAAAATCAAAAACTGAAGGATGATAAAGGTCATCAGGAGTATTTTATTCACAATCCGGAAGAAGGGAACGATGGTGGTAATCATCCCATGGTGCCCCTTCAATTACCATTGATTGAACAATTCCTTCGTCGGTGACATGCACTCGCGACCAAGGATCTGAAGGGGTACCATATTCCTTAGACCTATCTATCCAAATGCTTGATAAGTGTTGATTTGGGTTTTCCTCCCATGCTAGGAACATTGATTGCTACAATATTTCTGTTGGGCTTGGAGGAAAAACCTGCGCATGATCCATGTCGATATCGTTTTCTGAGGTCTTTTTAGAAGATATCATATTGCAGGTTCCTACCGACGCTACTTCCGCCAAATTGATTGGAGGTGGAAGGGCGAAAGTTCCCATTAATATAGGATCTTTTAGTAGGCCTACTCCGATATTTTGAAGCGAATGGGGGCTTCCATGGATCATTGGAATGCTTCCCGTAACTTGAGAACCATTGGGGAGGAAGTTTTTTTGATCGACGATTGTAATCCCTCCTTGAAAGGGAAATGCATTCTTCCTAAAATAGGTCGACACAACAGCAGCCATAGCATATATCCATGGTCTTCCCAGTAGGATGTTGTAATCGAGATTTCCGCCAATTACCTCAACATCTATTCTACTATTTTCCCTCCTAGTTCAACCTTCAAGTTACTTAGAATACCATATGGGGTATATGTTCGTCCGTCAAATGCTTTTAATGTCGTCGAAGATCGCGACAAGGTTGGAGATCCTAAATTTTTCCAGCAACTCATCGACATAATACATGTAGACACTCCCTCATCAATAATTGTTCGATGAACAGTTTTGTTGAGGGCTTTCACTTGAACGAGGAAAGCTAGTTGAGCTGGTAACTGAGGATCGTATCCTTTATGATCGAAGGATACAAGATTGGAATCCTTTGGGTCTATCCCACCAATGGCTGATAATAAAGCTTGCTTTTGGGATGGGAAATTTTGCAGTACCTCAAGAGTCGACATTGCGGATGGCGATTGGGCCAAACCTTCCACTATATTATAATGCTGTGATGCTCTAGCACGAGGATTAAATGTCGATTTGTGTACTACTCCCTTTGGTGGTTTTATTTTCAACTCAGGAATGATGGGTGGCGCAACTTCTGTCGAAGTTGTTGTCGAACTACTAGGTTGATATTTATCCCTATTGTTTGACAGCTGTGGATTCCCATAATCTTTGTTTCTTGTCGATATCAAAGCATCATTTTGCTGTTTGGAAACTGGAAACATTAGCACTTGACACCGGGAAGCATTTCCACTGTCAACCAGATTTGTCCCTGGATTTGGAAATGGATCAGTTAATACTGCCGAGGTTTTTGAATTCTTGAAGAATTTTTTAAGCTTAGCTCTGTGTGGACAATCTGCAGTCCAATGATCCTCATCACATATAAAGCATGGATTTTTTGGTTTCCTATTTCCAGGAGGGTTTGAAGAAGATTTCTCAGGTGATGATTCCTCCTGTTTCTTCTTCTTCCCTTTCCCTTTCTTCTTGCTCCCTGTTTGTTTGGTTTCTTTGCCTTTATTTGTTGATACGACATTTACTTCCAAAGCAAGAAGTTCATCTTTTTCATTTTGACTTGAAACCTTACGGGCCTTTTTGGATGTAGCCTTTGTCAATTTCATGTCTGTTGTGCCAATCACGCCATCGTCGACATGAGAGTCATTGTTCGATTTAGGAGGAGGAATTGAGAATTCCGGTCTAGGGGCGTCAGGTATCTTATCGTAGAGCATGTCGGACTGAGTGTAAATCAAGTCCAGATATTGCGCACGAGCAATAACTTGCTCTTCTGTTACGAGTCCCCCTTTTGCCACATCTTTCGTGATGGAAGGTAGTAATGAATTGATAAACCATTCAGCTAGGAGTTGATCGGGGACATATGTTTTTACCATTCTACGACGACGTCTCCACTCAAGTATATGATCAGATATGTGAGTGGCCGTTGTCTGTTTGAAATTGGTAAGAAGTTCTGTTCCCGTTTCTTACCTTATTGGTAACTAAAAATGGGTTAAAAAGGTTGTGGCTAAGGTACTGAAGTTGTCGAACGAAGCTCTAGGCAATTCGGTCTACAATTTTGCCGCCGGACCCATTAACGTCCTCTGAAAGAGGCGAAGTCTTATCGAATCATCATTTAAGGTGTTTGATGAACACCGTAGATGAAAGGTCATCACGTGATTCGATGGATCTTCACTCGGATTTCCATTAAATTTAGGAATATCTGATGGAAGTTTATGTGGAATTGCTGGCCACCAAGGGGTGTAAGCAATTGGATCATTTGTTAACCTATTTATATCAGGTAACTCTAAAGTTGCCACAAAGGGTAACTGCTGATTCAGGTTAGGTGAAGCATACCCAGGATAAGATGGGATTGCCTGAGCAGTTGCTCTTTGCATACCAGCATAATGCATTTGATGATGGTAAGTTTGGTAAGGTTGGTGGGCATGACCATTGTAAAATGGTTGATTCTGACCGTTTTGAATGTACAGCTGTCCACTGTTAGCAAAGATTTGTTGCTCAGATCCTTGGTATACTTGTTGGAATTGCGGTTGTTGGTATTGCACTAGCCATGGTTGTGAAACCATGTGTTGTTGCCCAATACTAACAGTTTGACCAAGATGAGGGGTAATTTTACCCGTCTGAACCTGTGTCATTCCACCAATCGGTGATTGTGGTTGAGTCACAAGGTCAAGGGGTTGTTGCATTACAACCTGAGAAACCTAAGGTTGGCATACGACAGGCAGCGCTTGAACTTGCGACACCATCACAATAGCTGGCGTAGTTGGTATATTTGACATAGGTAAGCATTGTTGCATCGAATATACAACTCTTGGTTATTGAGGTAGTATAGGTACCCAACCGCTTGAGGTAATTCCAGTATAACCTGAATGTTGTTGTGAAATCCCGTATGGATATCCTCCCGGAGGGGATAATGAAAGGGTATACTGCCCCCCATACGGTGGTAATCCAGAACTCAAGGGAATGGTTTGCCCTTGGGGGCCGGACTGCCCAAATTGACCTCCAAATGGATCAATTTGTTGAGACTCAACATAAGAGTTTCCGGATGTTATTCTGAATGAACAAACAAGAATGGACCATACTGTCGAAATGGCCCTGAGTGGGCTCCTTCTAGCGGTTGAGAGCTAGTTGGGATAGATTGTATACCGACGAACATTGTCAGAGTGATAGCAGGGAGTTCTACCGTTGCTGTGTCAGACGACACAGTCCTAGATGTTGACGGTTGTTCAAACATTTGTAGTCTATCCAAAAGATTACCTAGCGATTTTACAGGAGCTTCCGCTGGTGGTAGACTAACTTCTGATGAAGAAGGATATAGAGTGATCCCGACTCCAAATTGCGATGGGTACTCGTTGGAGGATATTCCACAATTTCTTCTATGGAAATTAGACCAGGTGGAAGGGGGAGACCGTCAGGTCTGTAGAATATTTCAGGTGCAGAAGAAGGTATGGAATGGGTAGTGACAGATTTTTGAAGAGCAAGACTCTCCGAACTGGTTGAAAATTGAACTGGTTCAGTAACACAATTGTTTACTCTCAGACTAAGATCAGTATCACTGTCCCTCTGTGGCTGCTGAACTTCTTCTGTAGAGGCAGGGGGTCCAGAAATGTTTGGAGTAACTGGAGTCTTTGATGTCGTTGGAACACTTGTTCTAACTTTAACAGGAGATTTGGAACCAGTTAAACGAGTTCACTTTGTCCATACTGGCTTCGATTCCAGAGACAAAGATGGTTGACTCGTAAGCCTCCGCAAATGACGTGGTTTCAATTGAATTTCTTCCACGATTGTGGATTAATCGATCAACTAAAATAAAGGGGAAGTATGTTTCCGAATTAAATGAATTTTAGACGCTTTGACACAACTTGTTTTTTCAATTTTTAAGAGTCGAGAAAAAACAAAAGATGACTCTAGTCTCCTTCGATTTCTAATGAGCCTGAAGTGACAAGTGCTCAGATGGACCTTTTCTGTTAAGGAGTTTGAAAAGGAACGAAAGGGACTGCTTTGGAAATCTAGGTAGAGGGATTACCAAACCAATCACAAAACTGCAGAATACTTTTTACGGTACGGCAGTCAATCTTCCCGAATGCTGTGTTCAGTGCATTGTGATCGATAGGGCGGCAGACATGGCTTCCTATGGATAAAGGATTAAGCCTATTGGGGTCTCCCAATATATACTCGACGGTACGTGGGAGCACAAGTCCGTACTGGCACTTATCATCTCAAAGTGGAGGAATCACCCAACCATCAGTGAGAACAACAGTTACCAGGCTTTACGACGCCGGAATACATCTCTAGCCTAGACTTCTAAATGTTGTGCGTTAAGTTCCAAAGCGTTGTTAGATTCATTGAATTTATTTTAAGTTGATCTTGTTTATGAAGTTTGCCTTTTGGGTTCACCACGAGATGTAGATGTAATTCCTAAAATGCAATCTAAGATGATAAACAAACCTTTTATCTTCTTTATGCAATGAAAATCCTAGCTACTAGGGAAAAGAAAGACAAAATATTTTCACAAAGAGCAAAGAGCACACTCTAAATGCACTTTCCTAAATCAAGCCAATCAGACTGTCTATATGCAAATGCACATGCATGTATTTGTTTTTGACTTTCTTAATATATGAATGCTAAAAAGAAAGTTGATGCACAAATCTAAATTTCTTTTCAAGTGACAAATATCAACAAGCTTCCTTCGAAATAAAAAAAAATGGAGACGATCACAACACCTTACGATTTTGAAATGAATACTTGTTCTCGACACTAGAAAATTACAAATTCAGACAAAAAGCAATAGTAACAAGATAATCGACCATCAACAACAATCAAACTCTTTCCTACAATCGAAATTGACATTTGCGACAGATTCAAATCAAAGGACGATAGTACAATTATGTTACTTTTGCAAAGGAGAACTGTAAACGACTCAACAAACACACAAAAACATCTACAGTTATTTTGTACAAAGGAGGCGGAATAACAGTAAGGAAAAGGGGTTTCAAACAGACATGTACTGATCACAGGCAGCAAAATTCAGGAATAGAACTGGAAAGAATGAATCACAGAAGCCACAACTGCACAGAGCTAGTCTGATCAACGCACTTGTAACACAGAGAATCCGAAATGAAGCGCAGGTTGTCCACTCAGGAAGTGCGCTAAAATTCAGAATCTCTGAACAGTACCTGCGCTGGGACAGAAATGAGACTCTGTTCGGGTTCCGGGTCACAGTTTGCAGTTCAGTTCTTGGGTTTTGGCCGAGTAAAAAGCAATCAGTAATGCAACAATCAGGGGTAGATCTAAGGAGGATCTAAGAGTTATCACAAGGGCAATCAGATAGTTTGTGAATTAGTTGTTTAAATCATAAACAGATCCAGTAGATGGATTGAAGTAGCAGTTGTCTACTTTGCATTTTTTATGGCAAATGCAGCTCGAATGCTACTCGTAAGTTTATGAAACAAACAACAAAGAATGATAAACAAACAAACTAATTAGCTCCCCAGCGGAGTCGCCATTTTGTTATAGGGAAAAGTGTCTATTTAGAACTGCTCTATCCCACTAAGGTGTGACAACTGCCTTAGAAACAAACATAGAAAAGCTACTTTTGTTTTTCCTTTATGAATTATAGATAGAGAGGAACAGAAAGACCAACCTCTGTCTTGCACCAATCTCCTGATTTGATCCCTCTCTTCTTTGATAGTCTTCAGCTACCTGCTCCCTTGCACGCCAAGCTTCACAAAGTACCTGTAAGATCACAGAAGCATAGCACTATACAAAGACATGGATCTATAATCATAAACAATCTAGGGTCAGATGTAAATTGACCATACAAATGTAACAAACATCAATGACACAAAAGCATGGAGGAAAACTCAAATAACTTTTATTGATAAACAATAAAAGAGCCAAGAGGAGTTACAACCGGTTGTTCCAACCCAGCATCAACCTCCTGGCAAAGAAGCCCCTCTTCACCTCAAACAAAGCTTAGATCACCCAACAATCTGATGTTTGTCTCAGGAAACCAACAACAATTCCTTACAATATGCAAAATTCCAGCCTCTGGATCTTTGGGATGAGGGATCCATATATAGATATCTGTAAGGGGGATGAGTTAGTTTGTGATTTGATTAGTGTCTTTTCTCTGATAGTTCTTGATTCCACTTGGAGACTGAGGGCCTCTTACTCATCCTTGGTCGAATTCAGTGAGGCAAGTGTCACAGGAGAAGATTCTGGAAGCTTCCATTGCCTCTCCACCTCGCAGAATGACACTGCCATTTGTCATTTCTCGCCCATCGCACCCCACAGAAGGGACTTTTGAAATGACCCTCACAGTGTATTTTGGTGAGATGCAACGCACTTAACTAGTGGAGCAGCTGCAATGATCCTGTTTTGATCCATTCTGAGCAGTTTCTCATGGAGAACATCTGGGAGAAGTTGTAATCTGTTGACCTTGTTCCTTTAGGGGTTAGAACAACACTTTTAGGGACTTAGGAGCCCTTGGTTTATAGACATTTCATGCTTGGAGTTGTAGGGCCCAAAAATGTCTATAACACAACCCCTGCGCCGATACTTCAAGTCCTTGAGACCCCAAACACAATCTACGCACTGTGGATGCTGCTGCTGCTAATTGCGCCATTTCTATGTTATGCTATCACTCTAATCCCGGTCTCCTAGTCACACCAAATGTTGTTTTTTGGGGTATATTCATTCTAAGGCTGTGGACCGTGTCTTGAGATTACTCTGCTCCATCTGCCTCTACAGGGCATGCGTACACACCAGAGACTGCTTTCTTACTTTATCTTCAAGCTTAGCTCATGGGTCGTATCGGATAAACCTTCGTCTTGAAGGACTGCTCCAATTTGACTCCATTAGTTGAGAGGCCACGTCATTACCAAAAACTTTATTATGTAACGTTCATTACCAACAACTTTATTTCGTATTGAACTTGATTTTACCAGAATAGCATTGGCATATCCTCAACCTGGTGAATTGTTACAGTCAACGTCGTGGCTAACCGGTGAGAGCGAACTTTTTCCACCTCTATCTTTCCACACGTTATATCTTCTTGCGAGCTAAGATCACTTTGACAATTTCCTGCACAACTTCTTGAATTGTCCAGTGTCGTTGGCGGTTTTCCTGAGCTCTAACGAGCTTGAAAATCTTCTTACTTTGCAGTGTTATCTATTATATAACCACTTGGAGTCTGCCACTACAGCGTATGAATCTTCATTACGATGCCATTTGAAGTAAGCATGTGTTCTATTTTTTATTTCAAGAATTCCATGGCCAAAGCTTGCTTCCGGAAACGCTGAATAACTGGGTTGTGGCTTTGTAAAGTTTGATGAAAGTCCTTCCATATTTCCCCCATCGCCAACAGTAAGATACACAGGTGCAGCAGGATTAAATATAGGTGTACACTTCCCATTAGTTATATTGTAAGCCACATTTGAATAACGATAAGATCTCTCATAGGCATGAACATGACCTGCAAAAACAATATCAACCTTGTAGTTCACAAACCATGATTCAAATTGGACTCGCATAGCCTCTCCTTCCATGTAGGTGTCATAGTAACTATTGTATAATGGCACATGCATGAGAACAATCAACCATGGTGTTTCTGTTCTATTGACCTTTATGAATTCTGAGTTAAGCCACGCATATTGAGGAGCATAAACTCTTGTATCATTCAAGGCCGCCTCCTCTGTGTCGTTTATTGAAAGAGAATTGTTTACATTGCCAGTAATGCCAAAATGCACAACTCCAACTATATTAAAATAGATCAGACATCATCTGAGTCGTTACACCTGCATTCCACATTCCTCTACCGCATTTTACATAGATCTCCTTTTTGCCATAGATTGTTCCAATGTGAAATTATCTCCTCCAATCGATCTGAAGAGAACCGGTTGAGACGTGATAATTTCTGCACAAGTTTTTGACTTCAAAGCTTTGCAAATTTATGAAGCACTTCTACAATTTGGATATCAAAAATCTAGAAGTTCTGCAACTATAACTGGTTTCTTACTTCAAATCAATTGTCAGAGAGATAGGCTGGTAAACCAAATCCCTTGCTAGGATCCAAGGCAGCCAATCACTCACTGGTCAAACAATGAAGGTTCGAATTCCAAAATCTTTGACTGTTGGTAAAATTTGTCTATCCACCCTCAACTTCATGGAGTTATTGCAAGCTTGCAATCTGACAAATGAAACGACTAAGCCACAGAAAACGCAATTTGTAATACAACGATGACAAGCATACTCTATGGCGATACTCCTATTTTTTTTCTTCCTTTTTTATGGATTTACTATGTCCAGTGGTAGTGACATCATTTTGAGCCACCAAAATACATAGTCGACAATGTCAGGGCACTCCTATCTGCATTGTGCATCTTCATGGTTTTCTGACATCAAGGAAGAGGATTTTGGCCTCTATTTCTCCAACTCATCTGCTTACAACGCTTTCACCAAAAATCAATTGCACATCTTCCATAAAGTTCCACGTTGTTGTTCCAATCGAGCATTGTGGCTAAATTCCTTCTGTTGTGAAAAACAAGTGGAAACGAATTCTACACCATTCGCCTGCCTTTGTGGAAAGAATGACATATTGAGAAAATGTTGCAAGCATCAACATATTGCAAGTATTGTTGTGCCACATGTAAGATAGAGACGTTATTTTGCAGTGAGAGACCTCAGAACATGAATTTTCTTCCCAAATAGTTACAAGGCCTTCAACCATCTGAAGCAAGTTAGAGGCGATTCTTAAAGTTTGAGGTCCCTGGTCGATTAATAAGCTCAATGCAATCCTCAAATGTTCGTCCCAAGGGGAATTCACGCGTTTTTGGGAAATTGGAGTGAATATGGGAAATTCTCAGGCTCCCTGGCTGTGTGCGCTGCGCAGGCTGCCCAGTGTGCCACGCGTCCTGCCTGGATGCGCCGCGCCAGAGGAAAAATGCACGGTGAATCTACGCCCAATGCGCCGCGCAGCCCATGTGCACCGTACCAATCATCCTATGCGCCACGCTGGCAAATTTCATCCTTGATTCTCTTGTTTTCATTGTTTAGATTTGATGTTGTTTCAGAAGGAATATCCTCTTATGTTCTATTTTCCAATCACTCAAGGTTCGGATGTGGACACTCAAGTAATCGTTTCCTGGAGCCGAGGTAATAGAAAAAGGATGCCATTCAAAAGAGGATACCGCCGGAAAATAGACAAACATGTACTGTCCACTCTCATACTTGAAACCTTGCGGTTGTGACATGTGAAGAGACAAAAAATTGTCTGGAAATATTTCTACTTTGAGGATTTTAACGGATTTGTAACCTGATCTGAAAGCTCTCAGAGTTCTTTCTCCACCATATAGCAATATCGGAACTGCAAGGTGCATTCTTGTCATTTTTCCTTGTACCATTTGTGACTGAGGTACAAATATATATCATGGACTATCAACAACACATAGATGATTACGAATGAGTGGTGTGAATACTAGAAAGCGTTGAATCCTGTGAGCCTTTTCAATGGTTTTCAAAGATTAAGTTTATTCCTTTTGAACCACGGAGTGGCTAGAACCAATGCAAATTGCCATGAAGACTACCATCATAACACATATAACGCCTTCAACTTCTTTGACAAACCACCAGTAGTTTGGAGGCCTATTATGTCCAAAGAACTATTGCATTTATAGCTCTAATGAACATGTAAGGAACATGTTGACTATGTAATACATTTTTGTTTTAAAATCAGTACAAGAACCGACCATTTCTCCACAATAATCAAAAGCCGAGCACACGTGGCCTGAACTACTTTTGTTTGAATATGCTATAAAGAAGAAAAGAAGTATCCTGTGGTAGAAGAATTGAATTGAGTAACTTCTTCAATTTCAGTCATCCCATTAGATGTACCTCGCATCATACAAACGACTTGCCATCAAATTGGGCATGCCTTTTTCTTTACAATGCGATTCACTCTTAATTTCAATAATCCAACTTATGGAACCACCACTCCTTTTGAGTTATCTGTAGACTCTTGATATCCTTATGTTGAATCAATGGGTCCACAAGATGATCAGCTCCATTGTGCTCCATGGCAAAATCCCAAATTAGTTTACAGGGCCTAAATCATAATTTCATTGCTGTTCCTCTTGTTTAGATAGACTGATGGATCTATTGAACCTAGCAAGATGACCAGGGCTTGCATTCGAAGTACTCCATGATGGAAGACTTTAAAATGAAAATTTATTACAAAAACAAATTTGTCGATTTCTTCTCCAAAACAGAGTTTTGGAGAAGGATCATTTTCGAGCATTACTGATGATGAAACTCTTGAAGTAAGAGACTTATTCAACCTCCCTCTGGCCTACAATCGTTATTTCACACTTCTGGAGAGGAAACCCTGGACTCAAGAATTTAAAATACTTCTTTTTGACCAAAATGGCATTTGATGACTGCAAATGATGAGAAATGAACCTTGGTGAATTTGATTCTGACAGAGGACTGACAAGACTGAGTCTAACACACAACATGTAGGGATGAGCTTGGAAGTGTAGGGATCGTGACAGCTAATGGGGACATGGTGAGTCTTGCACTCCTCGGTCTTCCTAAGAGCTGGCATAGCTACCAGGACTCGGTTAATGGAAGAGAGAAACTACTAGATTTGGAATGACTTTGGTTAGATTTGATGCAAGAGGATATAAGAAGAAGCACCAGAGATGGTTCTTCATCCATGGAGGATGAAGAAAACTGTGCCTTAGCAAGTAAGGTGAAGAAGGGGAAGGAGAAGGTTTCTCATTCTGAATCTAGTTCTTCCCATGGTGGGAAGAAGTTTGACAAATCAAAAGTGTGATGCTTTCATTGTCATGATGTGGGCCATTTTGCAACAAATTGTCCACTGAGGAAATCCAAGAATGGATTCATGGAAGGATCAAACGGTGAGGCATTGGCCTCACAGTTCGAGTTGGATTTCACACTGTTTGCATGCATGGTTTCATGCATGCTGGGAAGTGGTTGGTTTCTTGACAGTGGACCTTCTTTCCACATGACCTACGACAAGAGTTTATTCAGTACTTTAGAAGAGAAAGATCTCCAGATACTCATAGCGATGGGTAACGATGAAAAGTATAGTGTCTCAGGTGTAGGCACATTTATTTTTTAGAGGGAGCATGGAGCTCGCCTTACCTTGACCGATGTCAAGTAAGTACAAGGACTAAAGATAAACTTGGTGTCGATCGCGATGCTGGAAGACAAAGGCTCTGATGTAGTCTTTAGTAAGGGAAAGGTTTTCCTTAGACACATCATCACTAGACAAGTGAAGTAGATTGGTTCACGGGTCAAGAACCTGTATGCTCTTGAGGTTCAAGATGCATGCAAAGCCTTGAGGAGCAAGGAAACTGATGGAGACTTGGTGTTGAGAGGGAGACTATAGTACCTCTCAACATGTAGTGCCAGAAGAAGTCTGAGATGATTGTGGAGGAGCCACAATTGGTGCAGCAACTTCAGGAGGTTGTGGAGCAGCCACAACTAGGGAAGCTGAGAGGAGACATAGTGGAGGAATCCACTCATGCAGAGACCTCCATTAGGGATAAACTTTGAGCTAGGTGGGCAGAAGGATCACATGCAACCATACCTCTAGGTAGGAGGTGGGGTGATGTGGAGTGATGGTCCCAAGGAGGAGGGGCAGGATCCTTGAGGTACCCAACCTCTTTGATTTGACTTTACTATGGGAGCCCCAATGAGGAGTAGTAGGACTGGTTGATTAGGTAGAGACAGATGCGGATGGAGCGGCAAAGAGAGCTACAGTGCAGGATTCCCATGATAGTGTAGAGCTAGTAGGTTACAACAATATGAGAGGCACAGGAGTGTTGCACCAGTGAAGGATGGCACAGAGAGGTGTGCAACAGTGCGAGATGCATGGAGTGTTGTAGTAGCTCAGAGGTCGGAGAGGGAGCACTTGTCAGCAGCAGGTAGAGTTTTAGCATCAGAGTATGTTTCGAGCCCAACAAAGAGGTTAGTTGGGAGTTTTTTTTGTTCCTAGAGTTGCTGGAGCAACCACACTTGGTAGATGTGTTGCATGCAGAAAATTCCAGAGGTACAAGATCAGGTTCGAGTTGAAGCCTATCTTGTTGAGAGGGAGTGTTGAAAAATGGCAATAAGAAATGCTAAAAATAGAAGAGCTAAAAATAACACTACTAAAAGTAGCAGTTTGGGTACCAGTGCTGGATTGAGCAACAGGGAATGAAAAATGGAAGTGCTAAAAATAGCATTCTATTTTTAGTAGTTCAAGATGGATTCCTATTTTAGTCAGTCCCTGGACTAAAAATAGGAAGTAAAATTCAAATTTGAACTCAACATCTGTTTTAAAATAAATTAATTAATTCATCTTGAGTTAATTATTTAAGGAAAATCAAACTTGAAGTCAATGTGGGGACATGCAACAGTTTCTCTATTAATTGAGGAATTTATCCATTAGTTAAGGAGATAAGGATGAGTTCTAATTTGCGTAGTAATTAGTTGGATCAGTTAACTGAGTCAAGTCGAGTTATAATTGATTTGAAAAGTTTGTTTAAATTAAGTAAGTTCAGTTAGTTAATGCATGTTTGCATATAACTGTTGCACTTCAGATAGTTGAATATTCTCTCATGAATAACTCATGCATGTCAGTTCAAACAGAGATCCAGTTGAGATCAAAGAAGGGACAATGTACTATTAGTTGGATGAATTTTTTCCTATAAAGGAAGCTCATCCATGGAGAAGGATTTATCTCCTTCAGGACCGCGTAGTTGGATCAGAGGTTAGTGAGTGTGTGAAGAGGCCAATTCACACAAGTGGCTGCACTAGACCCCAATCGGAATTTCCCAAAGAAATAGGAGGCTTGGAGGGCAGACCAGAGGTTAGATAGAGGCCTTTGACTGTCTATGAGAAGCAAAGGTATTACAGAGAGAGCAGGATAGCTTTGAAGCTGATTCTTTTTGTAATACTAGCTATATTTCCACTTGTATGATAATACAGAGATGGGGTTTTAGGCTGGTGCTTTCCTCTAGACAGTTCTTCAATGTTATGTGTGATTAATTCCTTCTTATCAGTTATATGTGTTCTTATTGATGTTGCTCAAGCTCGATTAATCTTCCACTAAATTTGTTGTAGAAGTAGATCAAGTATTTTGCTTTAGTCTATTGCATTATCAGGTGATCTATAGGTGGGAATTTCTACATACAATGAATTCCATTAAAGAGACAAAAATAAAAAATAAATTGAAAGGAGTGTCCAACAACAGTTAGTTCACCATGGCCATCAAACATAAAATTATACAAGTTATGAATAATGTTTGATGAGATGGTAACATCAAGATATTTTGAAACATTAGGGGAATTTTGAGGTATAAAATGGGTCTCCTAAGAAAATTGTACAACCAAAATAAAATTTATAAGAACCAATAGGGTTGAAGATGATGATGTCAACCTTGGGGATGATTCACCATTTTTGGAGTAAAAAAGTAAAAAGATTAAAAAATATAAAATAATAAAACTACTTTTTCAATTCGTATTTTCAACTTATCTACCTAAGGTTTTACTAAAATTTTGAGCAGGAGTACTCGTTGGATGAAATATTTAATTCCTCATCCAAAGAGTATCCATGTTGCATACTTTCGATGGACCTTGCTACATGAAAAATGAAAAATACATCAAAAAATGTGATTACAATCACGTTTTCATGTATTTATCATTTTTCTGTGTAGAAGGGTCCATCAAAAGTATGAAACATGGGCATTACTTGGATGAGGAATCAAATTATGCATCAAACGAGTATTTCCACTCGAAATTTGAGTAAGCCAATAGGGAGATAAGTTGAAAATACGAGTTAAAAAAAATAATTTTTTTTCCTTTTCCCTCTAAAATTTAATGATGCAATCTAATCTTATTTTATTATTTCCACTGTTATTTTATAATTTCCTTAGGAGGCCCATTTTAGACATAAAAACTACCCTAATGAACATACATGGATTATGATTTGGGAAAGAGCCATTTAAGATGAGAGATTCAAAACAGACCCAATGGGAAAAGCTTGTCATCTGGCCCTCCTTCTAGTGATACTGTTGATGGTGTTCGATAGCGTGAACATAAAAGTGATCTCCCCAATGTGATGTCCTAATTAAACCTCACATTGTTTGGAGTAGGATCCCCATCTAGACTATCGACCTGACCACCATAACTTAAAGTTTCATCTTGGTTTCAATTAATAACATAATATATTATATACATAACCCTTGAACAATCAAATAAGTTGACCTTATGTAGCACCAATTGCAATATGTAAAAGGAGGTCTTCATGAGAAGAGACAAGAGTGAGTCTGTGGAAGGAAGTAATAGTACTATCCCAAAATAGGCACATGAGAGCAAGCAACGATTCATTGATTAGCATGTAAACTAGTTTAGAATATAACAATGATTCATGGAAACAAATAAAACACACATTCAACAAGATAAGTATTGAAATTAATGAAGTAGTTCAATTACCTAAGTACATATGAATATAACATATACTGAAAACATCCAAAGAATATTCTCAAAACATCCACAATACAAGCATGAAAGTATGTGGGCTCAATGAGCTTTAATATTAGGTGAAAGATCCAAGTACATAGTTACAATGGTGAGGCACTAGTTCTAGTAGTGTAACATTGATTCACTTCTTACTTCTCCAAATAATAGTTTTCCATCCTATGTCAATTTAGAGAAGCCAATACTAGTTCTACAAAGGCTAAGCCTCCAAAATCCCTTTTCTTGAGTTATGATAACAAGATGAATGACCTTTCATCTCCTCATGACTTAGCTTGGACTACCCTCATGACTCTTGAACTTCTAGTATGTCCTTTGTACTTCTCTAAACGACTTTTGGACCTCTCCTAAAGACTATTTTGTTCATATATGACTATGTGAATTTCATATTCCACATATGACTCTTGAACTTCCACACATTACATTTTGTATTTTTCTTGAGAATACAAAATTACATTCCACATGATGATGTGGCATGACATATGGACATATATGACATAGTGATGACACTTGTACAAGTTACAACTTGACAATGATGACATGGAGCTCATGATGAGATGGCAATGCCAATTTGTTCTCTTTGTTGCTTTGTATTCAATATTCATGAAAGATCTGATTAGCACTTAATTTTATGAAGGATCCTATTTCTTGCTTATATTCAACGTCAAAAGGTCCTTGGATCAGTATTGGAATCTTGTGAGTCATCAGGCAATGTCTTCTTTCTATCATAGTCCATGATATGCTTCTTGTCTTCATGATAGTTCTCCTTTGTGCTTCTTCTCTGCAAGTGCTTCTTTTTATATTTCCATTGTTAGATTCCTCGAGAAACTCCTTGTCATGGTGATAAATTTCTCCTGCTAATGAATATCATTCATGATAATTAAAATTTAGTCTTGAAATCACCTATTCTATCGCTACCTAGCTCATGGAATAAACTGCTTATGGTAGGCCAGTGGAAGGATTAAATGATACTTGATAAGGAAGCTGCAAATGAACTCAATAGTGACCTAGGAAGGCACCATTGTCCACTATTTCTATGCTATGCACTGTAAATATGAGCTTTCTTTGGTCTAGTGTTGTAGTGAAGCTCAAGGGACAAGGTGATGGGCTTGTTGATTAAGACTGTGCCATGTGCCAAAAAGGAAAAAGAGGAATACTATGCCAACATATTTTTACTAGTCAAGGGCTAAGAGGAGGAATATTGGAACCTTATTACTATGCCAAGTATCAAGAGAGGGATGCTTGACAAGTGTTCAGTGTAGAGCAGAAGAGGACGGAACAAGGGTGAAGGCTTAAGTCTTGAAACTGCGTTATGCACTAAAAGGAAGAGGAAGCTTTAAGGAAATGATTGTTTCTCTCAAAAATGGCTCATTGTATACTGAGACTATGAAATGCGCTAAGCGAGGTTGGAAAAGACAAGGCTTAGGCACAGAGAGGGACAACATCGAGCAATGGAGGTAAGATTAAGCCTTGTTACTATGCCATGCGCCAAGAGGAAGTGGAGGCTTGAAGGACAGTGCAATTTTTCTCAACAAGGGGTCACTACTCATTTGAATGCACTTTTCCTCTTATGTTGGCATAATCTAGCCCAACGATGGCTAATTGTTGATCTAGAATGTGCTTTTCACTTAGGGAAGCTATATAAGGGAAGTCACTTTTCCTAGGAGGATTTTCACTACACTATGAGGATATGAATTCCTTTGCATTACATATATTTCTTATGCAAGGAGATGGAAGGAGTCCTTGATAATAGCTTGGAGTTCTTTATGAGACATGTAAGGTCGTTTTCATCAAAGCTTGGTGAAGTGAGTCAATATGAGCCACTAGGGTTAGGTGATCATCCTTGGAATATTCTTGATGTGCATTGATTTGAGGTGGTCTTGAGAAAACTTAATGCACAAGTCTTAGAGAGAAATTTTTCATCATTGAGGCTTATGAATAGGCTTAGCCCATCATCTGGTAAGAGGTTTATTGCCTCTAAAAATTGCATTGGGCAGAAAGACCAATAAAATATCCAAAATGGCTAAGTGTAAGACCAATATAGTATGAGAGGGAAATGAATCCAAATGCAACTCAAACATGGATCACACACATAAAAGCCATCAATATAAGCTAAGGGAATACACAAGACTCATGAATAGTAGTCACACCTTGAAATGATAGCAAACTGACACTTATTGCTAAGTGTGACATTTTCTCTTTTTTGAATTATTATTGGTTATTTTTTAAAATTCTCTATGCTTGAATTTTTTTTTTAACTTATTTATTTATTTATTTATTTTCATTTTTCATTTTTATTTATTTATGTATTTATTCTTTTACTTCTTTTTTTGGATGTAGAACTATGTTGATGCTCAACTAGCAACACGACCCCACTATGTATCAATTTGATAATTGATATTTATGTTTTTGTTACAATGGATCAGCTCCACTCCCAGCATGTTTCATTTTGGTAGTTCAATTTTAAGTTTTCATTACAATGGTCCAAGCTTGCTCCCATTATGTGTCAATGTATCAAGTTACCTTAGGCTAAGATTTTAAAATATGAATTTTTTCAACATTTAAAAAAAATAATACCCTCAGTATAATGGCTCTTTGATTTAGATATTCATTTTTAAGGTTTTTATTAGTCATGATATTCGGTCTATAATTATATAATTGAAATATGTTGAAAAATTTAAGGTCTTTTATACTTAGGAGATTTGGTTTTAATTCCATGGCTGGAAAATAACAAATGTTTAATGGTTGAAAGTTATTGGAATTTTTAGGTTTTTCTGGGTTGTGATATTTTATCGTTAATCTGATAGTTCTTTGAGAATGTTTCCCTTTTCTCAAAATCCTTGGTAGTGAATAGTATTTGGACGATTATTAGAGGTGAAGGGTTGTGGTGTCAACTAGTGGTTCACAAATTATTATATCCATATTATGTGGAATTCTGGATAAGGATTATTGACAAATCTAAGCATAATATTTTAGTGACTTGGAACACCATTGTGAAGGATTTTCCTTTAATGGTGGGGGAAGGTGAGAGGTGGTAAGCCAAAGGGTCAGGTGCTAGTTTGGGAGGTACATGTGGGGAGTTTCATTCATATTGGCTTGGATGGAAAGGATGGATGGGTTTGCATTTAAAGGAACCACCTAATTCAACTATAAATTACTTAATAACTAAGATATAGGGTCTCTTGCATTCTTTCACAAATTTTAAATCCACCTACAACTTCAATATTGAGGTAGGGATGGCTTATGGCAAAGAAGGTGGGCTTAATAAGCAATGAAATAGTTTCAAAGAATGATTTTCAATCATGTTTAGGAAGGATTCATGTTTGATTCCAGGAAAATCAAGATAAACTATATTGATCTTTTTCTCTTTTGGGGGTTAATATTCATAGCATTAGATATATGTTTTTAAACATAAAAGAAGGAAGGAAAGAACTTACATCATGTTAATGTTATCTCTCAAAGTTGAAATGCCCTTATAAATGCAAATTTTTTATGTAGTGTTTACTAATGGATAAAGTATTAACTTGGGAGAAATTATAGAAGAGAAATTTTCCAGGACATCATAAATGTGCTCTTTAAAGGCTCATTGACAAGAAAATGGTCATTTCATCATGGATTCTTAGTATTTAAAAAACGTGGTAGAAGTGGAGATAGTAACAAGACTGAAAAATGTTTGTTCAGGGGACTCTATTGAAGTAGGTTTTAGGAATTGAGTAGCAAATACACAAACACTTAATTTTAATGCTATTCCATTAATGCTAGCATGAGTGATATGGATGGCTAGGCAACATTCAATTTATAAAAAAAATAACAATGTTCCAATAAATTTTGTAGCCAATGGGCTAACATATCTAGGTATTGAGGAATAAATACACAAATAAAGTATTTTATGGTTGTTCCATTAACGATGAGATGGGAATATGGATGACCATGAAGCTTTCAATGTTTAAAGACAGAGGGTGTTTATCCAATAAATTTTGTAGCCAATGGGCTCTATGTATAGAGTGATTTCTTAGATGACAATGAATACAATTTTTTGACTGTAGTGGTTGAAAACAAATTGGTAATAGCTTTCCCTAAACATTTTTTGATAGGGCATCATAAGGGGATCTGGAGTATGTGGAAAGAGAGGGAATCAATCCTTTTATTTTAGGGCAAGAATGCGATAATTTTTCAGAATTGATGATATATTAAAAATGTGCCCATGACGCATGAAAAAAGAATTAACAATTTATAGGTACAATTGTCATAAAATGAGTAGATGTTGAACAAATATGTCACAAAGTGTTAATAATTTTTTTCTTGGATGAGGTCAAACATTTGATTGTCTTTTTCAAACATATTTCTCTTCTGCATATGTATCTAGAGAGAAATATGAAAGTTGATGTTTTATCCAAAACTAGAAGTTTGATTAACAATAAAAAAAAAAAAAAAGTGAAACATTTTGAAATGTTATTAATTTATTTTCCATGAGGTAATGGTAAGAAGAAAATATATCTTGTTTGTGATATTTCCTATACTTAATTAAAACTTATTCTTTATGAATTTTGATTATATTATTTATTTTATTTTTATATCAAAATTATGAAAATGCATTCTTAAATTTTTTATTTTTATTTTGAATATAATGGATTCTTAAAATTAATGATAAAGCTTTGAATGAGTAAAAGTAATTAAAAAACAAGTATAAAAATATAATTGTGTACACTTTTCAAAAGGGAAAAAGAAAAAAATAATATAATAAAAAATAGTTGTGTGCAATTTTTTGGACTTTCCGGTGCTAGAATTTGGCAGAAACAATTGAGGTGAAATCTTGATTTGTGTTATTTAAATTGTTTTTTGACTGTATATATGGATTCATCACCACTTCGATTGTACAAGGGTTGCCACGAAGTTTGTGATTTCAATAAATTCCTGCCTGATTAGAGAAATTAGACCCAAAAATCCCACCAGAAAAACTTCCAAAATATTGCACTAATAACAACTCAAAAAATAACACATATCAATACCGTGGTAAGTATATTAACTTTAAAGACAATTGAAAAAAATAACCTGGTGGTAAGTATATTAAATTTAAATTGGTATCAATGCCATGGTAAGTATATTGACTTTAAACTGATATCAAAAGTATATAAATCCCCCCTTACAGATCAATATCTGAGGCGATCGAAGGAAAGCAGTGTGATCGCGCTCTCATCTTCAGAGTTTCTCCGTTGTACATCTAGGAAGCGAGAGGATGGAGGAATCAAGAAATGGAAGCGATACTGATTACACTAGTATTGATGTGTAACAATCTGCATCCATGGAAAATGAAGTTGTAGTTCAACGAGACTTGGTCTCAAGCATGGTGTTTACAAAGATTGAAACAAAGAACAAATTTCTGTGGGAATTGGAGAACATTTGGGATAATGTGTCTATATGTCGATTAGATGACATTCGATGGGAGGACAAACAAATGATTCGATAGTCAATGTCTTCATATTTTTAAATATCTCTAGTATTTATCATCATTAAGTTATCATTGAATAGAGGTTTCCCAAAGAGAATATTTGACTAGGTTTTTCAAAGAGGAGAGGATACTAATAATTCAAATATAATTTCAAGGAATTAATGATAATTGAACTATACTTTGAGTGGAGAAATAAACATGGAAGAAGAACAGTATATATTTTGATGAGGAACTTTGTGTTTTGAACCCTATATTACACGTGTTTTCTTAAAAATACATGCATTGTTCCATAAACTCTAACATTTGGATGTGATGATATATCAATTAAATTCCATGGTTCACTTTTTTATAAGATTTGGAAATGGTTAATGAAGGATTGAATAAGTGAACTCCTAATTAAACATTCCCAAATGGATCTAAGGCTCTGAGAGCTTCAATGAAGCATCCTAAGGAGCTTGAATCTAACCAAAAACAAATAAAAATTTCTTAACTCGGTACAAAGAGTCTAATCAAGAAAAAATATTGACTAAAGACCAAAGAAAAGTGCGAAATAGATAAGACATGATTATCAAATTACTATACATCCATCAAATTTACAAATCTAGGTTAAAATAGTTTGAATAAAAAAAAGTATTTTGATTAAATTTTTTAGGAAAAGTGTTAACCAAATCAACAACAAATTCATGATATGTGAATATGACATAAAATTAGATTGCATGACATTTGAAGTATATATAAGTATGTATATGTGGTTAGTAAAGTTAAAAATATTTATATTATACAAATAATATAACCAACCTAGATTATTTTAATTTCGGATCTATCAAGTGCTCAAAGGAATCAAATCTCTCAAGGTGCAAATCTCTTTTTTGAGTGCATAACTTGAAAAAATGTTTGCACCTCAAAATACTTGATCTCTCTTGGAGTTTGATAGATCCGAAGTTAAGATGGATCTAGGCTGGTTTAATTATTAATTTTATTTTCTTAATTTAATTTAATTTTTATATAATAATATTGTTATATTGTAAGTTTACGTGCTTATTAATTAAATTTAAATATGGTTACTGTTATGAAACCATCTCAAGAAAAAGATAGAAAAGATAGATCAATGCCTTAGAATTCAGCCTCTTCGAGGGGGCAACCTCCTTTACATTACATAAATGAACAATTCTTGGATGATTCAAATGACAAAACCTCCTTTCTATATATAGGAGTGTAAGGACTCACAATATAACCCAACTGATGTAACAATAATAATATAAAGCCACAAAAATAACAATAGAGGGATTCTATGGGGCACAATAATAACAATATGGGGATAATAGGGGCACAACAATATTAATAAGGGGTACAACTACAATAGTAATGGGGTAATCACTAGTATTATAGGGACCCAACATGCCCCTCTCCTTCAAAAAAGTGTTGTCCTCAACGCTTGAGAAGTTCTGGATGCTTCTGTATAAAACTCTCATCCTCCCATGTGGAATCTTTAGCGGATAAGTTCTTCCACTTGATAAGATACTTTGAAATTGATCGATTTTGTAGTTGTCGAGTTCTTGTTTCTGTGACTGCTTCCGGTTCCAATATAATTTTTCCTTCCTCATCAAGTTCTGGCAATATTGTTTGAACTGGGAGCTTGTCGCCTATAACCTTCTTTAAACACGAAACATGGAAAACTGGGTGCAAATCGAGAAGCTGCAGGAAGCTCCAATTTCTATGCCATAGTACAAATATTTTGCAACACCTTGTATGGACCATAATAATTTGGTGATAATTTATTATCCTTCTTAGCTTGCTTGAGGGAAATTTTCTTATATGGTTGTATCCGTAGGAATACCCAATCACCTACATCAAAACTTCTTTCGCTACGATGTTGATCTACCTGTTGTTTCATTCTATTCTGTGCCAACACGAGGTTATCCTTTAAGAGTTGGAGGACTTGTTGTTAATGTTCAATGTGATGTTCCACTGCTTGAACCTTAGAATTTTCTCTTAAATATGATGTGATGGATGGTGGCTGATACCCATAAAGTGCCATAAATGGGGTCATTTTGTTGCTGTAACGAAGGAAGTGTTATACCACCATTCAGCCAGAGGCAACCATTTGACCCATTGTGTCTATTTATCAGATACAAAGCAACGAAGATATCCTTCCAAACATTTGTTTACTATCTCAGTTTGCCCATCAGATTGAGGATGATAAGATGAGCTATGAGCTAACTAAGTACCAAGACAAGAAAATAATTCTGTCCAAAAATTTCCAGTGAAAATGGGATCTATGTCACTTACAATAATCTTTGGGTTTCCATGTAGCTTTTGAATTGTTTCCATAAATGCAGTAGAAACTGTACTGGCTTTAAATGGATGTGATAATGCACAAAAGTGTGCATACTTGGTAAGTCTGTCAACTACCACCATGATGACACTCTTTCCCTCAGATTTGGGTAAACCTGTGATAAAATCCATTGAAACCTCCTCCCAACGTTGGCTTGGAATGGATAAAGGTTGTAATAGACTCGGTGTCTTAATTGTTTCAACTTTATTTTGTTGGCAAACCAAACATTCCGCCACAAACTTTTGAATATTTGATTTAAGGCCATCCAAAAAAATTCCTTGTTAACCCTATGGTAAGTTTTTAAAAATCCTGAGTGCCCTCCTAAGGGAGAAGTGTGCAATTCCATAAGAATATTTTGTTTTAGTTGGGAATTCTTACAGAGGTATAAGTGATCTTTGTACCATAATGAATCATTTTTCCAGCTAAATGTATCAGACATACTAGAATCTTGTTGTAACTTTCGAATAAGTGCCCACACTTCTTCGTCATTCTCCCATTCCTCCCTTGCTTCGTTTATCCAATCTGGTTGGATAATAGAAATGGTGCACAAAAATGCTTCAACATCCTCATCCTTTCTTGAGAGTGCATCTGCCACCACATTTTGCTTCCCTTTTTTGTAGATGATTTCAAAGTCATAACCCAACATCTTTGTGACCCACTTTTGTTGCTCTTCAGAGGATAATCTTTGTTCTAAAAAGTATTTAAGGCTATTATGATCCATTTTTACCTTGAAGTGTCTTCCCATTAGGTAGGGTCGCCATTTCTTAAGTGCATGGAGTATTGCCAACATTTCCTTCTCATAAATAGCTTTGTGTAAAAACCTTCCCTTGATTGGACGACTTTAAAAAGCAATGGGTCTTTCATCTTGCATTAAAACAACACCAATTCCATTTCCTGAAGCATCACATTCCACAATAAAGGTTTTTGTGAAGTCCGGTGTAGCTAAGACCGGTGCTTGGCACATTGCCTCTTTAAGATGTTCAAATGCCTTTGTTGCTTCTGGAGTCCATGAAAATGCATCTTTCTTCAATAATGTTGTTAGAGGTGCTGCTATTCTCCCATAATTCTTAACAAACTTGCGATAATACCCTATCAACCAAGAAATCCTCGCAGATGCTTTATGGGTGTGGGAATTTTCCATCCCTTAATGGCTTTCATTTTTCTAGGGTCTACCTTAACTCCTTCATGAGATACAATATGACCCAGATATTCCACCTCTTGTACTCCAAAGAAACATTTGGATCTTTTTGCATATAATTGTTTCTTCTCCAATAGTTGTAGCACCTTGTCAACATGTTCAACATGATCCTTCCAAGACTTGTTGTAGATTAGTATATCATCAAAAAATACTAACACAAATTTTCTAAGGAATGGTTTGAAAATTGAATTCATCAAACCTTGAAATGTTGAAGGTGCATTGGTAAGGCCAAAAGGCATGACCAAAAATTCATAATGACCCTCATGAGTTCTAAATGTTGTTTTCGGAATGTCTTCAATCTTCATTCTGATTTGATGATATCCTGAACGAAGATCCAACTTGGTGAAGTAAATTGATCCATGCAATTCATCCAGTAATTCATCAATGACAGGAATGGGAAACTTATCTTTAATAGTGAGCTTGTTGAGCTCCCTATAATCCGGACACATGCGCCATGATCCATCCTTCTTGGGCACCAATATGATTGGAGCACAGAAAGAACTTTGACTTGGTTGAATTATACCAACCTCTAGCATTTCTGCAACCATACGTTCAATTTCACTCTTTTGGGCATAGGTATATCTGTACGGCCTGATGTTTGGAGGAACACTTCCTGGAATCAGATGAATAGCATGATCATGATCACGAATAGGTGGGAGACCTTTGGGAGTCTCAAATACCTTGGAATGATTGTCCAAGACTTTTTGGAGATCTGGAGAAATAGATGATTCCAATGTGGAAACATCTAGTGAACATAATTGTGCAATTACACCTCTTTGTTCCTTTTTTAGAAGCTTTGTCATACCATTAGAGCTGATTATCTTTCCCAGTTTCCCTGCAATACCCCTTAATTCAACTTCCTTTCCTTCCACAGAAAATTTCATGAAAAGTTCTTGAAAATTAAAAGCTATTGTACCCAAGGATTGTAGCCATTGGACTCCTAGTACAACATCAACACCTCCCATTGGAATGGAAAGCATTGGGCTAGTCAATACATATTCTCCCATGGATAGCTTGATATTATGGCACTTTCCAAGCAATTTATTGTTCCTCCATTTGCAACCATCACTTGACACTCTGGTGCTGGATATAAGAAGCAATTCAATTCTCTTGCTACCTTACAATGAATAAAATTGTGGGTACTTCCTGAATCAATCAACACTATTACCTTTTTCTTCTTGATTTGTCCTTCTATCTTGATGGTTTGAGGAGTGGTAATTCCCGCCAATGAATTGCAAGATATGGTCAGGTTCATTTCTTGTTTATCTAGGCTTTGTTCTTGGAGTATATCCTCTTCTTTTGACCTTTCTTGTTCTTTTTCTTCTTCCTCTTCACAATCTATGTAGAATAATTTCTTCTCAGCACACTTATGACCTTTAGTGTATTTGCTATCACAACTATAACAAAGCCCTTTTGCTCTTTTTTCTTCCAATTGTTGTGGTGTAAACCTTATAGGTTGTGGGAGACTAGCAACAACAATGCTTCCGTCTTTATAGTTGTGAGTGGTATGCTTCCTGGTTGCCATAATTTTGCTTTCCATTTTTCTTGCTAACCTGAATGCCTTCTCTAATGAATCAGGTTCCCAAAGGCGAACATCATGTTGGATATTATCCTTTAAAGACCCTATGAACACATCAATCCTATGCTCCTCTGGAATATTTTTTATCCTTATGTTCAATTTTTGGAACTCCTCAATGTGCTCCATTATTGAACCCTTTTGTTTGAGACTTATCAATTGGCTAAAAAAAGTGTTGATTTTTGTATCCTCATAATGTGCTATCAATTCTTCCGTAAAAATTGCCCAAGTGATAAATTGTTTACGAGAGCAAAGCCATTGATACCATACAAACTGACTTGGCTCCAAATATAAAGTCACAATACATACCTTTTGTGTGTTTTGCACATTATTGAGATCGAAGAATTGCTCCATCTGTAATATCCATGTTGCGGGATCCTTGCCATCAAACTTCCTCATATCGATTTTTGGAATATGGTGGGTCTTTGATCCAACATTAGAGTCTATGGAATCATGATTAACATTTCTTTTGTTCTCATCATGAGTTTCCTTTACTACCCTTTCACCATTAGTGACCCTTTCTTGTAGCAAATTATTCATATTTATCTTCAATTCTTCCATGTCTGTCATCAAATCTATCTTCAAATCATCCATCTTAGCTTCCACGTCATTCATCATAGCTTATACACCTTTCTTTAAACAATCCATCTTAGCTTCTATGCCTTTATTTAAACCATCCATCTTAGATTCTGTTCCTTTTTGTGCAAGGGACAGTTGTTGCACTTGTTCTTGTAATTTTGATATATCATGTTGCATTTATTCCTCTTCTTCATGAGTCATGCTAGAGCCTTCAGGTACCTTACTAGGTGTTTGCATTTTCTTTCCTCGGGCATCAGTTACCAATAATAATGCTCTACTATGCCCTTTGAATTCCTTCAAAATAAATTTTCAAGCCAAGCTTAGGCAAAAATTTAAGAAAATCTACACACCTTTTTTCACTTTGTAGGAGCTCGATATTGCCTCTGATGTATATCTGTACTTTCCAATCATCTAGATCTGAATTTGTGACCTGCAGTAGCCCTCTGTGTCCTCTTTCCAATGCTACAAGTCTGACCCAAATTGGATTCTCCAAGGAAGCGTTATGCGAAATCTCCTACAGTGACTTGATTATAGACTAGTTCAGTAGAGCGAACTTGTACGACGTGCCACGAGTCACTGTTTCTACCTTTGGATCAAAAAAATGCATACAAGAAACTACGGTCCATCCTCTTTCTATACCTTCTTATGAAATTTCAATCTGATCCTCAGATAGAAAGTTATGACGCTTTTCCCTAGGTCACCTGTTTGGAATGTAATTCAGGAGTCTGCAAAAGGACCAACTTCCCCAGATCATATCTCCGTAAATATACCGCGAACAGATCTGAAATTTGGACCCAAGGTTCAACACGATTTCTTCTCAGATGGGTTTTTTTTGCAACTTCTGAAAGGTCATAGAAAAAAAGTTATAGCGAAAATTCCATGATGACCTGTTTGGATCAACGAAACCTTAGAATCCAAAGCTCTGATACCAAATGTTATGAAACCAGCTCAAGAAAAAGATAGAAAGGATAGATCAACGCCTTAGAATTCAGCCTCTTCGAGGGGGAAACCTCCTTTACATTACATAAATGAACAATTCTTGGATGATTCAAATGACAAAACCTCCTTTCTATATATAGGAGTGTAAGGAGTCACAATATAGCCCAGCCAACCTAACCATAATAATATAAAGCCACAAAAATAACAATAGAGGGATTATATGGGGCATAGTAATAACAATATGGGGATAATAGGGGCACAACAATATTAATAAGGGGTACAACTACAATAGTAATGGGGTAATCACTAGTATTATAGGGACCCAATAGTTACATAATCATTATTCTATTTTATGAAGTAAAATGGATGTTAACTTATTGTTGCTACTTACAACTACACATTACCCTTGTTAGTGTCAGTCATTTTTCCTTCCTCTAGTGATCAAAAATGTTTTCTTTCAGAATGTCTATTAGGGTTTAAGGTCAAGTTTTTGTCATTTCGCTAAGTCTTCCTTTCAAAAACTTTGGTCACTAGTTAGTGTGTCTAGGATTATTTCCACTCCTTCAAGATTTCCATGTTCGATCACTGCCATCACTCAGTTGGATGTGCTATCAATTGAATATATCATCATCATCACTTCAATCATTTCACCATGGTCTTCATTTCGCTTAGTACCTCCATTAGGTCATTAGGGTTTCACAATCACCAAACTCTCATTCCATGCATAAAAATCTAACAAGGGAGAAGTGGTAATAAGCAAGTTTCTTTAATAAATTTGATATCAAGTGTAATTTTATGTTGTCCTATGTAATAACTAATTCAAGGTTCTAAGTTTCAAAGGTTACAGTTCAATGTCTAAAAAAGCTTCAATGTCTCAAAGAAGGTTCATTGTTTCAAATAGCCCATAAAGTGACCAAGTTCAAATATCAGGGATCCTAAAGTGACCAAGTTTCAAATATCATAAAGTGTCAAGGGTCCTTATTTGAGTTTAAAAGGATAAGAGGAGTTACTTTCTAACTCATTTTCACTTTCAAATGTCCAATCATAGCTAAGTTATTATCGTGAAACAAGAAAAATTGATGAAATTTAAGGATTTTCTATATTTTAAGTGAATTGTGACTATTTTTTGCAAAATGCGACCCTTTTGACAAAATTGTGACCCTTCCGAAGTGAATTCTGACCCTTTTATGGAGCAGCGCAACCCTTTTGAGCAGATTGCAAGCTTTCTGAGTGGAGCACTACCCATTTGTCTAGAAGTGTGAATCTTTTAAGGAAGTGCGACCTTTCTGAGCTAGATTGACCCATAAGGGTTTTCTTGTTGTTTTTAAGGAAATTTTCAGCTTCTTTAGATCTCCAAAGATCATTCAAGGACTCTTAAATCTTCTGCAAACAATAAGTGGGAATCTACATCATCCTTACAAAGATTTTTCTCAATTTGAATTGGTTGTTTCTCAAGGTTTCTCTCCAACAAATTCTTGATGAATAAACCTAGCTTCTACTGATTTTCTGTTGTCATCCAGAAAACCCTAAATTTAAATCTCTTATCATTCCACCACTCATTTTCCATTGAATTCATCAAACCCTAGCCTCGCACTACATCTTCACCTTGAGAAAAACTTCCACTTCAATTTTATCAACATCAACTGACTAGTGTTTTACCATTCAACAAATTTAATGGAGAGTGAACAAGGGAGTGAAAAGAAAGTGCACAAGGGAGGACATCATTCAAGGTTTGAGCCATCCAACCTAAGAGAAATCAATGCTTCTCCATTTGCCCATAAATGTTTCAGAAATTTTGGTTGTATGAGTTTTTGTGAGAAGGTTGCAGTGTTTGCTTCCCATGTCCCTTTGGCAAGCATCTTTTCCCAAAATGTCAACATAGATAAAGTTGTCATAGAAGGTATTGAGTTCAGTGTCTTAGCGGATATTATTTCTTCAGCCACATATATTCCAAATCATGGTGACACCCAGTTCAAAGGTATGGAATTGTCCCTTGATGATTATAAGATGTTCCTAAAATCTAATATTAGAGAGACCTGTGAACATGTTTTTTCTTTTAGACATCTTCTTAATAGGTATGCCCCTTTAATGAAGCTTATCATGAATTATTTTACTTGTGAAGGCAGATTCTATAGATTATACATGTATCATGTTAGGTTAATTATGCATTTCACCTCTACAAGAACACTTAATTTGTGCAATTTTATGTTTAAGAGTGTGGTGAAGATAACTGAAAAAATTCACACTAGGGGACAACCTCATATCAAAAATTTGTTTCACCATAGCCTGATCAAGATTGTGGTTATGAATCAACTCTTAATCAAGCAAATGACTTGGGAAACCTTTTTGGATAAATTAAAGACTGCTCTTATCATTAGTCCCACTATTTCTCTTAGCAAAAGAACATCATCAGGACCTAGGTTAAAAAGGTATATGAAGCATGGTTCAACAAGCAAGTAGGCAAAGGTTTTAGAGGCACTTAAACCTAAGTTAACTAGGACATATCAAAGAGGGAACAAGCTTGTGTTTTCTCCACAAGTTGTGGAAGGGGACAAGCCTTCTACATCAGCACAACAGTGATTGCATTTGCAGGACAAGAAGGCTATCCATCATGACATACAAATATTCGACTTGTAATCCCAATATGATCATAAAAGACTAAAACTAGTTATCGGAGAGAAGGAATCTCAGATCACGGAGCTTTTTGACAATGTGGCAAGAGCCAATTTTATCATTTCCTTCCTCGAGCTAGAAAATGAGCAGTTACTTCTAGAAAAGGATTTGTTTAAAACTAGTATGCACAACTCGAAAGGTAAACCAATGTTGGGGCATGATGAGAAAGATGAACAAGAGAGGGAGGTTGGGAGGAAGAGGCCTAGTACAAAGGATTTCAAAGAAAAATTGAAGAAGGAAAAAGATAAAAACTATTTTCGAAAGAGGATTTGAGTCTTGAAGACGAAATTGCTATGGAGATCAATAAAGACAGGGACTATTGGCTTAGCAAAGTAAATGATCATATGGAGAATATTCTTCATAGAGTTAATAAGGACAATTAAATGTTGACACACATGGCCCATCACTATCAAACAAGAAATTAGATTGCACAAATAAGAATCAAGAGACTGAAAGAAAAATTGAAAGAGGTCCAAGACAAGAAAGGGAATCGAGAAAAAGGGGTAAGAGAGTGAAATTGGTGGAAAAAAAACCAAGAATGTTTAGCCTATATTCTATATCAGCCAAGGAATATTTTGAAAATTTTGGAGAAATTTGGAATTTTTTGAAATTTTGTAGGAAAAGGCACATAGAAGCGCCACCATGAGGCGTGACCCTTTTCCTTGTTCACCCAAATGAGGTTTTTCTACATGGATGAATGCATTATGATAAGTACATGTTAGGCCCCTATACTACTAGTGTAACCCCTTATTGTTATTAGTACAACCCACTTATTATATTGATGTACCCATGTAGTGCCCATATTGTTACTATTGTGCCACATAGAAGCCCACTATTGTTACTGTTGTGCCCTACAATATTATTGTTATGTAGGCTTTGATTGTATTGGGACCACTTAGACTCCTATATATAGAAAGGAGGTATTTTCATTTGTATCATCCAAGAATTGCTTGTTTATGTAATGTAAAGGAGGTTGCCCCCTCGAAGAGGCTGAATTCTAAGGCGTTGATCTATCTTTTCTATCTTTTCTTGAGTTGGTTTCATAACATTTGGTATCAGAGCTTTGGATTCTAGGGTTTCGCTGCTCCAAACAGGTCATCGTGGCATTTTCGCTATAACATTTTTTCTGTGACGTTTCAGAAGTCGCAAAAAAAACCCATTTGAAAAGAATTGTTCATTTATGTAATGTAAAGGAGGTTGCCCCATCGAAGAGGCTGAATTCTAAGGCGTTGATCTATCTTTTCTTGAGCTGGTTTCATAACATTTTGATGGTGGGGATGCAGGCTTTAGAGACAGTCTCTCTAGTCTGCCAGTAAGTTCTTCAATATTTCGGTCAACTTCCCTCTCTTCTGGGCTGAGCTCATCTGTCATTAAACTGGTAGTTCCTTTCCTTTAAAATCATAATATCAGGCTCTATTCACAACCAGCGCTTTGCAAGAAATTCTTAAAAGAATTATGTAAATGATGGTCTTACACAACATAATATATATATATATATATGCTATGTCATATCAGCCATATATATCTACGCTATGCGCATCCACATGTAATTGATACATCTAACGCCTTCCACGCCTCTTCTTTACATCACCGAGGCTATATATATATGACAGTCACGTTTAGTAATTAAACACCGGCATAACAGGTGTATAGAACCGTGTTACACCAATAAAAACTCCGGCAAGTATGTAAATAATGATCTTCAAATGGATTTAAACATACGCATACAATATGCGTAGATGTCCACTCACTCCACAGTGTGTTCTCCTTTCTTTTTTTCTGATCGGCGACAATTTGAGGTTGGTTGTCTATCGTGTGCAAAGCTCTGATATAAAGGCCATGGACTATATATATATCTCTGCCCCTTTATACAGTTTCAACTCTGATGCATATACAACTCAGCGATCAATTCAACAGTGTTTTCCCAACGCACCGATCAGCATATGTCGCTAGTTTCGGTTTTCACAGTCGATTCCTTTGACAGCTCCCCACTTTCGTTGTTGCGTCCATAGAATTGGAAGTTGCCAGCAATCTCAGACCTTTACACACGATCGCCGCAGGGAATCCACTCTCCTCCAGAACCGTCCTTATGCCATTATTCTGCGACAATATGGTTGGGATCTGCTGGATTCATAACTCCACTATTCGCCAGCGCTGGAGCCACTTAATTGCATGAAATGGGATTATAAACAGAACGCGCACGGCACTTATGAAGTATAAATACATTATAACATGGAATCAAATTAAACTGTGAACTAATTGAAAAGGAAACGACTCCATTTCAAACGTGGGAACAGTAAAGCTTCCACCTCTCAATGCACAAGTAATAAACTACATACGCAGAATTTTAACAACCATGGAATTAAAATTGCCAGAGATAAATTTCACAATGATACTTCTGGCATGTCGCACCCCCCCACTTTATTCCATAATATTATGAATATATACATACAGAAGCCTGAATACAATAGCGCAGAGCGCATAGTTTTTTTTTCTTTTTGCTTTAAAGTAATTGCTCAGGCGCTTGAGCGCTTTTCTGCTTTTATTCTACTTTATATATTTTTTCGTAAGGATAAGTCCTCTCATCCTTATCCGGTACAAAGAAAAACATAAATGATTTAAAGCCTGAGGCTTTATTACAATGCATGATTTATTTCTAGGATTTATTCTATTTTAAACTAGGAAAACATAGAAATTTCCGGCTAAAGGATCCCACTCCTTTGCCTGTAATTTTTTTTTGGATTTTTTGAATGATTTGGAAGATTTTTCTCCTGTGAGGCACATGCTCCTGCATCACATTTGGTATCATACCTTATTTAGATGTAACCCCTTATTTTTATTAGTACAACCCACTTATTATATTGATGTACCCATGTAGTGCCCATATTGTTACTATTGTGCCACATAGAAGCCCACTATTGTTACTGTTGTGCCCTACAATATTATTGTTATGTAGGCTTTGATTGTATTGGGACCACTTAGACTCCTATGTATAGAAAGGAGGTATTTTCATTTGTATCATCCAAGAATTTCTCATTTATGTAATGTAAAGGAGGTTGCCCCCTCGAAGAGGCTGAATTCTAAGGCGTTGATCTATCTTTTCTATCTTTTCTTGAGCTGGTTTCATAACAGTACATGCCAAATCTAATCCTAATTTTGCATGAAGGATTCCCATTTTGATTAGAAACTCAAAAAACCTCACCTGTTTCACCTCTCTACCACTAAATTTGGACTGGCGTGACACTGCTAAGTCAGGTTGGGAGAATGAGTTGTTAGAGGCCTTACCATAAGTCATTTTACAAAATTCAAGATGATATGGAAACTAGACAAAAAAAAAATATAGTTTACCATTCTTTTAGATTTCCATTTTGACTTGGGGAAGATACATAAAAATGGTTTCAAACAAGCACAACCCTTTTGCTAAATTTCCTGTTTTGGTGCATGCTCATGCAACCTTTTTGCTGATTGGCGTGACCCATTTTGTTCTGGTGTGATCCATCTAGTCTGGTAACATCTTGAGTACTGAATGATGGAAAATTTGATATTTTATGATATATTAATGTTACTTTTGGTTTCTTATTTGGTTTTTTCCTCACTTTATGAGGAAAATTGTAATTAATGAGGAGATATGCTCTCCTAAACTTTAGACTAAATTGTGGAAACTACCTCAACTATCCTAGTTTTTAGTGAGGACTCTTCAAAGCCAATTATAATGAGCCTTGAATAGAATTTTTGACCTGATGAGATGTCATATGTTGTATTTTCCTATATAATATGGAAGGTGTTAGAGCCTAGATTTTCCTTAGGCCGAAAAGATAAGGTTATAGGTCCACATCAAACCACACTCAGCCTCGTAGCTAGCCCTACGAGGACAGGAGAGGGCTCTCTCCAGGTCAATATCAGCGAAAGATAATTAATGGGGCTGGAGATGACTGATTTAGCAACTGATTTTAGGCTAGGTATTAAGTGCAAAGGATTTGATTTCAGTTTTTGAGAGTTTTGTGTTGGAAACAGGGAAAGGCAATTGGGCTCAGGGATGAGGCACAGTTTCTGCAGAGTTCTGATTGGGGAAAGGAAGGCAATCGTTTTGATGCTTTGAAGTGAGTGAATGGATAGACCAGACTGGTGAGGAGCTAAGGAGAGCAAGAGAGTCTCAATAATTCTCCTTAAACAGATGAAAACATGGAAATTTAAACAAATTCAAAGGCAGAGCATAACAGTTAATGGATCCCAACTTAATCACTCATTTGTTCAAATTCAGAAGAAAAGACAGGAAAATGATACACATCACACTAATGAACTTACAACTACTTAGAGAAGCACACCATCAAAAACATAAATCCACATGGATCCCAAATAGTGCTACAAAACCTTTGTCTTTCCTTAACCAAAAATGCAGAGATAGAATGTAAAATGATATGCCAAAGGAATCCCTAGTGTCCAACCCTGAAAATGGCTTAGGAATTACATGATATAGACTAGCACAACCCATTCCCTTGCCTCTAGGGGTCGATCTCATCATTCTAGGAGCTGTTTCAACCAACTCTAAACAAAGCACTAAAATCTAGGCAATCAAAACAAATTGCCTCTATAAGGTAGGAAACTGATTCATTCATTAAATTTTCACTTTTTAGTGAATGAATCCTCTAGAAAAAGTAAATAAGTGCCAAAATTACATCATGTTTATCCAATTACATCAAGATAGATAAAAAATTACATCACAAAGCAAAACTAGTCAAACTGGCTGAATTTCTGAGCTGGAAGGTGAAAAATTGGGCAAAATTCCTCTGTGCACCGCGCCAATTTCTCTGTGCGTCGCGCCACTTTTAGGCCAAGTTTGAGGCACTTCCTGAAGTCCAAATTGATCCCAAGTGTGTTTATTGGAAAGCCCTACCTATCTACTTTCCAACCAAAGTGGAATTTTTGAATTTGGTGCCCATTTACCCCTCCAAAACTTCAATCTCCCAAGGCGGCTTCCTGTGTGTCAAAATAGGGGCAGAGAGGTCATTGTTTGAGTGTTTTTGACCTCCTAAGAACTCAAAACTTGAACAAACTTCTTGGCCACGCAAATGACATTGATTTTCATGAAAATGTCTTTATAAAGACATGGATTTAATTTTTGACTCTTCAAAACCCAACTTTGTAATGTTTTGGCATTGGCACTTTTTCCATTTTAATACACTCTATTTTTGAAATTTCCTTTTGATTTTTTGACTGAAACAATGAAATTCTTGGCAAATGTTTGCAGGGATAGCTGACATGGAATTTGGCAAAGGAGACCAGGGCTGCGCCTGAAGATTTCAAAAACTAAAAACTTTTGAAAATTATTACAAAGGACAAAATTTTGACTTTTCTTCAAAACAAGTTTGAAGAACAGTCATAATCCATCCATATGATGATGAAATTCGTGAAATAAAAAACATATGTAGAACCTCCCTCTGGCCTGCTGGCATTATTAGACACTTTAACGACTCAATTTGTAAAACCCTAGACCTATGATTGACATGACTCTTTGCCCATTAAAAGATCAAACATTGACTGTCATGGACTTTAATAAACATTGATGAAAAGACCTAAGCCAACAGGTACAAGACATGAGGGGAATGAATGAAAAAGCCCTTCCATAAGATTTTAGTCATGCTCCTAGTGGAATACAACTGAGTGAATCAAGTGAGACACCTAAAAATGAAATGCAAAAAGAGGTTTGATCTCTGACGAAGGGATGACCAGACCGACTCTAACATTGGCTCCAATGGGGATGGTAGCTCCTTGGAGATGCCAAGAATGACAGATCTCTGGAAGAGCTAGGCAGTGCCTTCGTCCATTGGGCTATGGAGTCATTATTTCGACAAACAATACAAGACTCTGACTCAATTTATTTGACTGAAACTTGACTCAAAATGACTCGATGATGAAACTGAAATGACTGAAAAACTAACTCAACAAACTGAACTCAAAATTGAAATATTTATTCAGAATTATAGCCTTCACTTCGGGCCCCAGACTGAAGAAAAGATCAAAACACACACTTGCAATGAAACTGAAATAAAATGGTATCTACAATGACAATGATAACAACAGAAATAACTCAGGAAAGGTACCGCTCGAGCAGCTGACCATTGACCGGCCCTCCAGGACAATCTTCCCCATTCATCTCCTTCAGAAGAAAGGCATTCTGACCTCGATATGCTGCAATATTAAAAGGACCTTTCCAGATATTTTCAAACTTACCGTGCTTGCTCTTTTCCTCATTCCTTGCATCCAACTTTAACACCACATCATCCAAAAATGTGTCTACTTTTGCTTTTCTATCATAAATCTTTTTAATTCTCTCCTACAACTTGAATGTGTTTTGAAAAACATCATCCTGTGTCTACTGCAAGTGGATCATTTGATTTAGTCTTCTTTGCATTGGGTCATCTTCACTACCAGCCTCCTGAAGGAGTTTGACTACTGGAGTTGCAAGAGAGGTAGGGAACACGGTATCAACTCCATAAACTAGCTCAAAGGGGGACATACCAATGGATTTCTTCTGACTCAGGTTTGCCCAAAGTGCATGGACAACTTCTTATGCCAACTCTCCTTGTTGATTTCCAGCATCTTTTTAATGATATTAACCAAAAATTTGTTGGAAGACTACGCCAATCCATTGCCTTGTGGATGATAGGCGGTTGAGTGCCCCAAAGAAATGTGATATTTACTACAAAACTCAACCATCCTTTTTGACTTGAAAGCTGCTGCGTTATCAGTGATTAGATTATTTGGGCAACCAAAACGAGTCAAAATATTATTCTCAAGGAATGAAATTATTACCGCATTCGTAGCTTGCCTAGTGGGAATTGCTTCAATCCACTTCGCGAAATAATCTGTCGCCGTGAGGATACATCGATGCTGACCTGAAGAAGAAGGATGAATTTCACCAATGAAATCCAACCCCCACTGCTGAAAAGGAGCACTCACCTCAATGGGCTTAAGTGGCAAGGGCTGTAATTTCTGCTTTCCTTCAAAAATCTGACAGTTATGACAGCTCTTGACAGTTTTGAACACATAAGAAAACAATGTCGGCCAATAGTATCCAGCCCTAAGAATTTTATTTGCCGTTGTTTTCCAAAAAAGGTGACCACCACAATCTCCTTTATGGAAATCCTCCATGACCTTCTTCGCTTCT
Organism: Pinus tabuliformis; assembly: GCA_031772625.1. Lineage (NCBI taxonomy): Eukaryota > Viridiplantae > Streptophyta > Pinopsida > Pinales > Pinaceae > Pinus > Pinus tabuliformis. The sequence continues at coordinate 1,116,275,700 of CM062809.1, forward strand.
TCTTCCACCAAACAATTTAAAAAAACGCCACCAGGATCTTTCCAATAAAGTGCAGAATTCAAAATACAAAACTTAGCAGCCTTTAACTTAAGAGTTCTAGCTTTGTTTCTAGCCATACCAGGCGGCGCGGACAAATTCTGAAGTACATATGTGATATCTGAATACCATGGAGAAAGAACAAAAATTTCAACTACCTGAATGGACAAACTTTCCTCATTCTCATCGGACATAGCAGCAATCAGATTTATGTCTAAGACATGCAGGTTTGGTTCAACCATTAACTTTGCCAATCCCTATCCTTTAACAAGCTTTGTGGGCCTTATCTCCACATCATACTCCAACAAAGCTGCAATCCACTTTCCACGTCTTCCTTCAGGATCTGTTTGGACCAAAACATCTTTGACAACATCGTTAGGAACATAAGCTAAAATATGGGAATGCATAACATACACGCGGAAATCTTTCAGTGCTTTAACAAGTGCAAGGGCTTGCTTCTCAATAATGTTGTATTTCAAAGCAGCATCTCTTATCGTCTAGCTGAAGAAAGCAATGGGTCTTTCATGCTCATCTTTTTTCTGCATTAATACAACTGCCATAGTATGCTCTGAAGCAAATGAAAACAATATAAAATCTTGAGTATAATCCGGGTTGATTAGAACCGGGGATGAAGAAAGAGCCAATTTACTAAATTGAAATACTTTATAGCCTCTTCCGTCCATGTCACTTGGCTTTCCTTCTTAAGCATGTTTGTAATCTCCCTTAGATGTTCAGCAAGATTAGGAACAAAGCGGCGCAGAAAAATCATCTTACCATTAAATGATTGAATCTCCTTTTTATTTCGGGGCAGGAAAATTTGTTGAATTGCTTCGACACATGCTGGATCAATATGAATGCCATCCTTTGAGATAATGTGCCCAAGAAGTTTGCCTTCATCCATGGCAAACAAGCTCTTCTTTGGATTCAACGACACACCATATTTTCTGCACTTTTGAAAGACAAATTTCAAATGATACAAGTGTTCTTCATCTGATTTGGAAAACATGGTCAAATCATCAAGGTACACAAACAAGAAGACATCCTTCTCATTTGCGAAAGCCAAGTCCATTTCCCGCTGAAAAGTGGTACCCACGTTCTTCAAACCGAAAGGCATTTTGGCGTAATGAAAGGTTCCCCATGGAGTGGTGAACGTTGTTTTGTCTTGGTCATCTTCATGGACTAAAATTTGGTTATATCCAGAATAACCATCGAGCAGTGACATGCGAGATGCTCCAACTACTCGCTGAAGTATGTGATCCATTTTTGGTAGCGGATAATTATCCTTCAATGAAACTTTATTGAGATTCCTAAAATCAATACACAAACGGATCTCACCTGTCTTCTTTCGTACGGGCACCAAATTAGAGATCCAATCAGAAAAACGGATGGGAACAATGATTCCTGATTTGTACAACCTATTGATCTCCTTCTCAATTGATGGCAGCAATTTTGGATTAAGCCTCCTTAACTTCTGTCTGAAAGGTTTCTGATTAGGCTTAATAGGAATTGTATGCTGAATTATATTGGTTTCATATGTCTTCAGATCAGAATAGTCCCAAGCAAACACATCGGCAAAGGATGACAACAAACTAATATATTTGGCTTTTACCTTTGGTGGCAATGTTTTGGACAACTTTACCATCTTTAGATGTTCAGCTGTTCCAATGTTCATCTCTTCGACTCCCTTCTTTGTTGGCTGCAATGTTGGTTTGCGAGCTACGTCATCATGATCAAAGAGTTCTTCCAAAGGTATCAAGCCTTTAGGAATCACATTATCCTTGAGTTGCAACACTTCCATTTTATTAATCTGCACATCATCCCTTCCGTCATCATGTTGTACATCAATTGAGGTATCTTTGAACTTTCCTTTGTTTTGCAGAAAATCATCAATCTCCTCATCATCTTGGAAAACTTGCCAATATCTCTGATTGTCCAAGACAGTTGTACGATGTTTCACATGGATTTCAAATTTATTACTTGAATTCATAGGAATCTTCAAATTACTTTCTGACTTAGCAAGTGCATCAGCAATACTATTTTGAATACGAGCCATGCACGTCAAGGTGTAATCTAAAAACAACTTCAAAATGTCTAGAACAACATTCTGGTATGCCCGCATCCGAGGATGCTTTGCTTGATATTCACCTTTAACTTGCTTAATCACCAATTCTGAGTCGCCATATACAACAATCCTCTTAGCATTCAGCTTTCTTAGGATCTTTAGGCCATCGATCAAAGCCTCATACTCAGCTTCATTGTTTGAGCAATCAAAAGCAAGTTTGTAAGAACATACCCGCGCATTACTCGGTACTTTATTTGGAGCAGAAAAAGGACTGCGTACCCAAATTCGAATTCCAGCACCATCATTTCCCACTGCTCCATCGAAATCCATAGTCCAGAGGCCATCTTCCTTTTCTTCTAAGTGTTGAAACTCTATTTGCTGTATTTTTTCTGCTTTCTGTCCATTACCCTTTTCTGATCACTGAATGGTATTGCCTGTTCTTGACTTTATTTTTTCAAAACTTCTCTGAAGTTATCTGCTATTTCTGGAATATCATCTGCTACAACTAACTGACTATCAATCTCATTGAAACTATCTGAATACAAAACAAAAGACTCTAAATCTATATGACAAAATTAATCGGATGATTAATTGGTTTCTCCTTGCTTGTAACCATGTATTTCATTCTCTGCTCCCGATAAAGTTTTCTCATTTGACCAAACATAGGAATTGTTGCATAGGAGAAATCAAGCTGCATAGTTCCTTTAATCTTTGCTCCCCGAGATCTGGAAAGAAGCATTCCAAATCTAGGAGGTATATCCGCCACCACCACATCCATCAAAATGTTATTTACCGGAATTTGATCCAAACTTACCTCCAAGTCTTTAATAAGCCCAATACATCTCACCTTGCTGGAATCAAATGAATAAAGATCATGGTATTTCCTAGTGATGTCCAAACCCAACTTTTCCATGATAGCCTTTGGCATAAGATTGTGGGAGGCATCGGAATCAAACATAGCATTATGCAACACAAACTCATGCACTCTCAAACTAATATAAAAAGGAGGCACATCACTATCTGGAGACTCACCATTAAATGCTGGTCCAAAAATCAGTTCAGGTTGATCATCTTCTACACTCACCATATCAGACATTGGATCAAAATTCAAAATTTTGGAAACCTGACCTGTATAACCGATGTTCCTCATCAGCTCTGTCAAGGAAATGGATACCTTCAATTTAGAACTTTCATTTTCTAAAATAAAATCAGAAGTCTTCTCTACCTCTTTGGTTGGAACCTCTTTCTTCTCAGCTTTATCTTTTGATACAATTGGCTAATTGACTCTTTCATTTGCTGATGGAGATTTTCTAGGAGTTGGATCAGCACTTTCTTTCCTTTATTTGGTGCAACAGGTGGCTCATTCTTAGATGTTGGACCTTCCTTTCTCTTCTAGATTGGATTGATGGGGAAATTTCTATTTCTTAATGAATACTGACATTGTTGGGTGGACAAAGCATGCATATACACTCTCTGATACTCATCCGACTCCTCTTCAAGAGCTGTTTCATTCGCCAAGATAAAATCTGCATCTTGCTGTACAGCTGAACTTTCTGCATACTCATCATCTTCAGTGATAAAGGTGGGCATATCATCAGGGGTAAAGAAGTAATTTTCTTCCCCTATTATATGATCTTCATCATCAGATTTGGGACCAAAAAAATTCTACTGAAGAGGTGTCTTTACTTGCTGCTGTTGTGATGCCGGTTCTTGTGCTTGTTGCTCACGTTGTTTGATCCTGAATTGAGGTTGTTGCTGTCCACAGAAATTAGGATTCCAGATCTGGGGTTCAGGTTTATCAAGTGTTAACCTTTCAATCATCTTTTCTACCTTGCGAAGCACCTGATATGAAGTAGAAGCTTCTTCCTTTATTGTAACTCTCTTCTCGGTTTTCAATCTAGCTCTCTTATCATTCAAATTTTCCTTAACACTAACGACGATTTTCTGCATTTCTTCTAAGGTAGCTGGATCTCTCTCTTAATTGATAAGCCATGTTCGGATCAAAACCATCCGAGAACTTTAGCAAATCTAACTTTCTAGTTGGCTTTAAATCATCGAAATCTCGGGCTTTCACGAACTCACTAGCATTCCGCTTGATCTTGGTATATTCAGAAGTGATCTGAAGAGGATCTTTCTTGACTTCCCAGCGATCTACGAACTGTCTTTGAAGCTATTCTAATGTGGGAATACTTCTAGCTGTCAAAGCTCTGAACCATTTTCTCATCTCACCTATGAAAGTCTGCACGAATAATCTCATGGTCACGTTTTCTGCATCAATCTCATGAAGCTCAAAGAAATCCCTCATCTTATCCACATGTTGTTGTGCCATGGTACTTTGAGGAGTGCCATCAAACAAAGGAATTTTACTCTGATAATCTGTGGGCATGTCACCCAAAACTTGAGGCAGCACAAGAGGTGCAAACCAAGTAGCCATTACTCTTGGTGGATTGGCAATCGGCCTTGGAGATGTTGGGGGAGAAGGTGCAGTTGATGTGTGAGGTGAATGAGGAGGTGTATGCGGAGGTGAAGCAATTTTGGATGTAGAAGGAGTAGATGGAGGTGAATTTACAACAGACTTTTGATCAGCAATAGTAGGCTGCAGGGGAAGGGTGGGAATGAAAGGCGGCTCCGTGGGAACCCTTGAGCTAGATGGAGTTGTGGCAGCTCCAAGAGTTGCAGATGCAGCTTCTAGGAAATCAATGATATTTGCAGCCTCAATGTCAGTTTGGAGCTATCTTAGAATGAAATTTTCAATGGACTTATTAGATTTTTCAGTGTCTAGAGCAACAAGAAACTACAGATTCAGGACGATAGACTCAAGAGCATTTTCGGATTTGGTTTTAAACAATGACAATTCAAACTTTTCATCAAAATCAAGCTCTTCAAGATACTTGAAAATTGCAGGGCAAGAACTGGATTTGAACATGGGAGTCATATAACTCTCTTGACGAACAATTCTTGAAATGAGATTGGGATTTTGGTAAAAAGGGGGAGGATTTGAATCTGGATTAGCTCTGGTATATCTCTTTGAAGCCAGCGTGTTAATTTCAAGAAATCCAAGGAACACAAAAAACTGGTTTAGCCTTTCAAATTCTAAACTTATCATCCAAAAGCTTAGAATTCTCAAAGGTACTAGGGCGATTTACAGGTCGAGTGTCACGATTACAAGCTAGACCAGAGATTCACTAAAGCAACGTTTATCTACTTGCGCTAATGCAAAGCAAAAGCGTTTTGAAGGCTACTTGGCATAACTTTAGGCTCCGTCTGTAGGTTATAAACTCAATGAAATCAACAAGTAAACCATTTTCTTCCCCAATATGGTCACCACTATGTTAGAGCCTAGATTTTCCTCATGCTAAAAGGACAAGGCTCTACGTCCACATCAAACCACGCTCAGCCGCATAGCTAGCCCTATGAGGACAGGAGAGGGCTCTCTCTGGGTCAATCTCAGCGAAAGATAATCAATGGGGTTGGAGATGACTGATTTAGCAACTGATTTTAGGCTAGGTATTAAGTGCAAAGGATTTGATTTGAGTTTTTGAGGGTTTTGTGTTGGAAACAGGGAAAGGAAAATTAGGCTTGGGGATGAGGCACAGTTTTTGTAGAGTTCTGATTGGGGCAAGGAAGGCAATCGTTTTGATGCTTTAAAGTGAGTGAATGGATAGACCAGACTGGTGAGGAGCTAAGGAGAGCAAGAGAGTCTCAAGAATTCTCCTTAAACAGATGAAAACAAGGAAATTTAAACAAATTCAAAGGCAGAGCATAATAGTTAATGGATTCCACCTTAATCACTCATTTGTTCAAATTCAGAAGAAAAGACAGAAAAATGATACACATAACACTAATGAACTTACAATTACTTAGAGAAGCACACCATCAAAAACATAAAGCCACATGGATCCTAAACAGTGCTGCAAAACCCTGGTCTTTCCTTAGCCAAAAACGCAGAGATAGAATGTACAATGATATGCCAAAGCAATCCCTAGTGTCCAACCCTGAAAATGACTTAGGAATTACATGATAGAGACTAGCCCAACCCCTTCTCTTGCCTCTAGGGGTCGAGCTCATCATTCTAGGAGCTGTTTCAACCAATTCTAAACAAAGCACTAAAATCTAGGCAATCGAAACAACTTGCCTCTATAAGGTAGGAAATCGATTCATTCATTAAATTTTCACTTTTTAGTGAATGAATCCTCTAGAAAAAGTAAATAAGTGCCAAAATTACATCAGGTTTATCCAATTACATCAAGATAGATAAAAAATTACATCACAAAGAAAAAATAGTCAAATTGGCTGAATTTCTGAGCTGGAAGGTGAAAAATTGAGCAAAAATCCTCTGTGCGCCGTCCCAATTCCTCTGTGCGTCATGCCACTTTGAGGCTGAGTTTGAGGCACTTCCTGAAGTCTAAATTCAGCCCAAGTGTTCTTGTTGGAAATCCCTACCTGTCTACTTTCCAACCCAAGAGGAATTTTTGAATTTGGTGCTCATTTGCCCCTCCAAAACTTCAATCTCCCAAGACGGCTTCCTGTGAGTCAAAATAGGGGCAAAGAGGTTATTTTTTGAGTGTTTTTGACCTCCTGAGAACTCAAAACTTGCCCAAATTTCTTGGCCATGAAAATGACATTGATCATCATAAAATGTATTTATAAAGACATGGATTTAATTTTTGACACTTCAAAACCCAACTTTGTAATGTTTTGGCATTGGCACTTTTTCCATTTTAATACACTCTGTTTTTGAAATTTCATTTTGATTTTTTGACTAAAACAATGAAATTATTGGAAAATGTTTGCAAGGATAGCTGACATGGAATTTGGGAAAGGAGACCAGGGTTGCACCTGAAGATTTCAAAAACTGAAAACTTTTGAAAATTATTACAAAGGAAAAAATGTTGACTTTTCTTCAAAACAGAGTTTTGAAGAACAGTTATAATCCATCCATATGATGATGAAATTCGCAAAATAAAAAACATATGTAGAACCTCCCTCTGGCTTGCTAGCATTATTAGACACTTTAACGACTCAATTTGTAAAACCCTAGACCTATGATTGACATGACTCTTTGCCCATTAAAAGATCAAACATTGACTGTCATGGACTTTAATAAACATTGATGAAAATACCTAAGCCAACAGGTACAAGACATGAGGGGAATGAATGAAAAATCCGTTCTGTCAGATTTATGGCATGCTCCTAGTGGAATGCAACTGAGTGAATCAAGTGAGACACCTAAAAATGAAATGCAAAAAGAGGTTTGATCTCTGACGGAGGGATGACCAGACCAACTCTAACAGAAGGGAATCATTTTCCAAGGGTTGGACATTTGAGGAGAGAACCATTGTATCATGTATTTGACATTTTTGGAAATCAAAGGACAAATATTGCAGCTATTATCTAGGAATTCCTATACAGTAAGTTTATGATGTTGTTTTTCTTCTGTTATTACTTTATATGAATGATATTTAGCTTCCTTTTCCATTCATCATCTCTTCAATAGTTTTCCTTGTAGTTGATAAGCAAAATTATTTTCACTAAGCTTTGTCTTGATGGAAAATTATTTTATGTTATGTTCACTCCTGCTTAATGAATTCATGTCTCATGGTCATTAAGACCTTCATGCTTCATCTGAACTCCATACTACATAGTCAAAACCTAAAATACATCACAAAAGTGTTGCTACCTTGCTCCTTCATATATTTGTTGTTGTAATCCTTTGACCCTATGCCATAGCTACTTGGTTTTTCTCCCTTATCCAACAACAAAACCCTAAATATTTCAAAACATACCTGAGCTTATCTATCTAGCCTAAAACCTTTTATCATCCATTCATCTCTGGGTTGTGATTCCATAGAGAGAGCCCTCTCTGGTTTGGTAGGGCTAGCTACCAAACTGAAAGCTTGGTCCGTGGTTACCTCTGTTGATTTCCTCATCAACCTGGGACATTGTGGGGGATTACATTTTGGTTCCGTTTCTGGGGAACAAGAGATCATATCTTCCCTATGAAAGAACGACAAATATCATATCTAATTGCTGATTGGGAACAATGATCAGAGACATATGAAGGCTAAACCATTCACTTGGCGATTCCCACTTGATCTGAAGACTCCACTGTAGTAGGATATAGAAATCAAAATGAGTTCTCAATCCAGAAGGTATGATCCTATGCATCAAGATCATGTTCCAGGCTTTCCAAATCATATGCCTCAGGTAGATTAGCAAACATACTTGCCAAAATTTAGAGATGGAAAAGATGATGATCCTACACTTCATTTAATAAGATTTCATATGCATGTGCATAAGCTGAGGATTAATTTTCATGAAGATTGTTTAATGAAGATGTTCATGGCCACATTAGAAGAAAGAGCACGATTTTGGTATGAAATCTTACCTCCTGCTTGTATCTATTCTCTCAAGGATTTTCACTTAGTATTTTTTGAGAAGTATAGAGAAGCCTATCCTTCTTTGCTTTTGATTGAGGATTGTTGTGATAATTTTGAAAATTTTATTCAAGAGCTGGAAAGTGCTTATGGCAATGAAGAGTTTATGGATGATGAACTCTTGGATGATTTGAATGAAAAACCTTTTCACAACCATGTTAAGATCATGTATTCTACCCTAGATGACAATGAAATTGAGCAAAATTCTCCAATAGATGACAATGATATTCTATCATCTAAAATAGGTGATAATTTAAAACAATCATGCCTTTGTTTTAGTGCACAAGATACATATGATAATGGCCATTTAAGCTACCCTCCACTCCTTGATGAAGATTCTAGTTCTTATTTGGTTTGCATTAATATTCTTAGAGTCATAATTCATCCATTGAGTTCGAAATCAATGAGCAGCATGTTTGTTTCCTAGAACTTAATAATCAACCTGTTCAACAAATTTTAAATCAACAAGGAAAAGAAGAAATAGATAGTCAAATGCTTTATGTTTCTTCTGAGGAACTAATGGATAAAAGGCATATTTTAGATCCTTTTAATCAATATTATTCTTAATAGAATGAGAATGCAACCAAAGATGATGGAATTAAAAGGGTATGTGATATAGAATTACATCTTCTTGTGCTAGTTGTGGAAGAATATTTTGAAAGTAACATTTTCCAAATAATTGATGAATTTATTGCTCTAGAAAATTTCAATCTAGATTTACATGAAGAGACATTCATACATGTAGCTTCAGATTTTGAGGATGTTATATTTCAAATTGACGATCATGAGTTACAGGAAAGCAGTGAAAAAGAACAAGTTGTTTTAGAGCCTCTTGCAGATAATGATTTTCCTTCAGTATTAGAAAATGAAGAGTGCGTTGAAGAAGAGCAGTTTGTCACGGATCCTATGGACATAGAAAATTTTAGGGGTGAATGTTCACCCTTTGGCCAAATTAAGGGGTTTTAAATTTTTAGTGGGCGAATATTTTGTATCATAGCACATTTTTACAAATCACCTCAAATAGCCCACCTTATTTTAAGGGAGAGGGTAAAAAAGGTAAATTTAGCCCTTGAAACTAGGAGTTACAACCTTCCATTCACCCATTTTCAAGAATAGGTTTTATTTAAGTGAATCCATTCGCCCGTTTTCAAGAATAGGTTTTATTTAAGTGAATCCATTCGTCCGTTTTCAAGAATAAGTTTCATTTAAGTGAATCCTATGGGCCAAATACCATATTTATAAAAGAGGTATCGTAAATTAATAAAAATATAAATAAATGAGAGGTATGGTAAATAAATAAAACATTTTTTATATTTACTCCACAAGTCACGTTATATATATGCAAGGGTGTAAACAAATAAAAATATAAGTAAAGTGGAGGTATGGTAAATAAATAAAACGTCTTTTTATATTTAGTCCATAACCCTCGTTTTATTTATGAAGGCTCAAGAAAGAGGTTTTATTTAAGTGAATCCTATGGGCCAAATACCATATTTGTAAAAGCGGTATGGTAAATTAATAAAAATATAAATAAACGAGAGGTATGGTAAACAAATAAAACATTTTTTTTATATTTACTCCATAAGTCACCTTATATTTATGAACACTCATAAAATGCGTTATATTTAGGTGAAACCTATGGGGAAAATACTATGGGACAAATACCATGGACTAGATTGTTATTAATACCATGCAAAAAAACATTATTAACCCTAATATTAGTATTAATAAAAATAAAAATGGCACATGGTATTGACCCATGGTATTCACCAAAATGGCACATGGTATTGACCCATGAATGTAGCCTATTTAAATGGAGGAATTAAACCAGCATAGATCCATCTTTACTCTGGATCTACTAACCCCCGAGAGGTATCAAATATCGTGATATGCAAACTAGCATAGAGTAAAAAAATATTTGATCCCTCTCGGGGCTTGGTGAATCAAGAGTAAAAATGGATGTTGTAATTTAATGTATGTTAAACATTTTAGCTTGGTTAAAATAAAAAATAAATAAAATTCAACTATTAATTTTATTAATTTTTATAAATTACTAATAGTAATTTTTAAGCTCCAGGTTTATGATAACCCATGGTATTGACCCATGGTAATACCATGGTATTCATGTGAGCATAGACTATTTAAAGGGGAAATTCTATCATCTTAGATCCATCTTAATTCTGGGTCTACCAAGTGCTCATAGGGATAAATAGATTTCACCCCCCTAAGAGTGGTAGATGTGGAGTTAAGATGGATATAGGTTGGTTTTTATGATAATGAAGATGTTAAATAGACTTAGGAAATTATATCGTAAAAACATCTTAAGGTGAATGGTTAAAGCATAGACATTGGACAAGTATATTTGTATACTTTTGTTTTAAACTTAAACAAATCCAGGGCTAAAAGGAATAGATTGATTGCACTAGTCATCCTTCTATAACTTTCCGACATATGCTGGAATAAACATATTGTAATTTGGGTAATTTTTCTAACTGTAAATAGGAACATACTTGTGTATTGGCAAGGTGGTTACGAGGTCCCTAGAAGTGATGAATTTGAATTTTTCTTGGTTTTATATATAGTATTAGGTTGTTTCTCATGCTTTCTGTGAATGACATGGGTGAATTTTATCCTACACCCAATAGGTTATCGATATGTAATTTCAGTAATTTTGATTTCAAAAGATATTTTAAAGAAATGCAATGATTTCATTTGTGTATTCAATAAACACAATATTCTAATGGAATTATACATTTGTGGTTTACCTATATAGATTCCATGGAGAAGTGTTAGTGGTGTGACACCAATTGTCCTCAAGCAGAGGCTTTAGTTTTACTCTTTTTGGAAGCAAATACTTTCTTCCAACATTTTTGAGTTCCACGAAAAATTTGAAAGTCCTAATACTATTCAGTTATGGGTTCAAGAGAGACATAGTATTCAATTATGGGTTAAAGAGATCCACAATGAATGATCTATCAGCCTTATCTTCACTTAGTTTAAGACTATTCACCTAGAAATCCTGCATGTGCCCCCACTTCAAGAGCATAGTAAAGTCATGTAGAACTTAGAGAAGCTATCTTTAAGCTTTTAGTGAAGAATGGAAAAATGTCTGGGTTCAATAACAACCAGTTGAGCATTAAGCTTCCAATAATGCTAGATTTTAACCTGGAGCACTTTTGTGATTTGGAGGAGATGCCCCCTCGTATTTGTGACACATCTTTAGTTGTTAATTGGACTATTACTAACTGTCGTTTCCTTCGAAAGTTACATGATGGCTTGGGGAACCTCAACTCTTTAAGAATTTTAAGGAAGGAAAGAAAGTACATTATGCTAAGTTCTCTTATGCTTTTCAAGTTTTTCTTGGATATCTACAACGTTTCAAGTAGGAAAGTACATTCTGTTAATGAAAATTTGTCTTGATAGAAAGGCCCAATTTCAAATTCTAATGCTTTCAAAAAACATTGTATAATTGTAATGTTTCTAAAATGAAAGCATATTTTTTTAGTTTAAGTATCATGATCCCATATTCCAACTTATTTTTCAGTAACCCATTAGGCTATGTAGCTTTGAATAAATCCATGTCTTTTGATAAGACCCTCTTCCAAATTAGAACGCAGTTTCCTTTTGGCAATAACCACATACAATGTCTTGATTTTTTTATTGAGAAAATAGAGGTTGTGAAACAAGCTTGTGCCATATAAGGACTTGATTCATTGATTATGTATTAATTATGGCTCTTGATGTAACAATGTCTTGATTTTGTTTCTTGAAAATAGAGGTTACGCTTTACTATTTCATAGAATTTCTTATAATATTTCCATAAGTATTGATTTGTAATCTCAGTCACTAAGGGATGAAAATAATGACAAAGGTAATATGCCATGGTTTGAAGTTACCCTCTTACTAAATATTTAAATATATCACCACAATTTAGCTATTAGTTAAAGGAATTGTATTTGATTTGTAAACAATTCATTGCTTGATTTACAGATTTTGATTTTTTCCCTTTTTTATTTTTTTCTCAGATTTGGTATGAGATATCTTCCAATATTTGGGTTCCCTAGTTTCCCCACCATAGCTATGAGGTTCAGATGCTATCATTAAATATTCTCAGAATGTTACAAATTTTCTAGTAAGTGTACTTTGAAACATTGTTGTTGCTTTCCATGGTGTTAATGCAAATAGGCACTACAACTAGTGCCATTATTTAGATTAAGTGTCGAAATCTAGGTGGTCTTGTAATGATGGAGTGATTGCTTTCTAGCTACTAAGGCCATATGCATTTTTATCTCTTATGTTTTCCTAAGATATTCAAATTTAGAATAGGAATTGAGGTCTTGTTTCCACTGTAGATTGCAGTAAGTTTCTTGAACATAATATATAGTAGATTATATTTTACTAGTCAACTGTGGATGTGATCCCTCGTAGGAAAGGAAATTCAAAGTGACTTTGATTTCACATTGACTTGACAAAACATCCACACAGGAAAGGAGATTCAAAGTGACACTGATTTCATACTGATCTGTCAAAATGGAGGCAAGAGAAAAGGAAACTTTGTATTCAACAATGCTCTTAATTTCATATGTACATGCACAAACATATTAGTAGAAAATATTGAAGGATTGCCTAAGTAATATTTTCCATTCCACTACATTCTTTACATCTTGTAAATAAATAACTCGGAACAATTCATTACACTACTTATTATTCTTTATTAATCAGTGGTTAAGATTTTGATATTGAACTGGCTAAGATTTTTCTTCCTTCTGTGAAATTGTGTGTTCTATAATGCTTCTTTTCCATTCACTATGTATAGCATATAAAGTGTGTCTAATGGAGTAGGAAGATTGGAAAGTCTTGTGATCCTTGAACTATGTTACAAGGCATAAACCCAACGGGTCAGGGTAGGTGCATCCCCACAAAGGGGTCACAAATACCAAAGTTGGTATTGGCTAGTGCCTTGAGCTAGAAAATTTCCTTTACCCTTGTATTAACAGTGAATCCAGAGAGGATTCTAATATTATCTTTATAAGATTTATATTAGTTAAGACTGATAAATAAAATTAATGAGACATGAGCTAGGATTTCCTTCCAAGGTGGTTGTTGATTATTGGAAGCTATGATGGCCATTATGTCAGGCTAGGTGGTCACACTCCCTTGATCGTGAGCACGATTGTGATCAATATGGAAGACTTCATAGTTTGGATTGATTGTTTAGCAGTGATAATTAGTGGGCTCATTTACAAAAGCTTCTATTTCACTAATCCTTTTTATAGAGTTGTCAGATTCAATTTCCAAAGGTTTTAATTATAGTATAGAGTTGAGTTCTGAGAGAGTTGTGATTCACAGTGTTAAGTATAGCAGCTATGACACTTGAATGAAGACAAGCATAGTATATGTATCAGACTTTTTTATAAGCTTACCTGCATATTATAAGGGACTTGGTTGGCTTTTTTATAATTTTATAAACAAGTTCCATTTCGTGGAAATGTTAAAAAACAGTGATATTGCTACCATGTGGCTCTTGTCATATATGGTTTTATACTTTTTCAAAAAATTCTCTAAGAGTTCACAATGCTAAGATTCACTAGGACCTTACAAAGTTTTATTATTTAGTGAAAGACTCACCAAGATCTTACAAGATTTTATAATTGAGTAAAATATTACCCATGCCTGGTGATGGATTCTCCAAAAAATTATATATACATATTATATTATTGATAAAATCGCCTTCCATTTTTCCTATATACCATGGAGATTCGTCCATTTATTATACATATAATTTGGGGGGGGGGGGGGGGGGGGGGTTCTTAAAATTTTCCCTGCCTATGGATGTGTAAATCTTTTCTATTGATACTATGGCTGACTCAAACACATATTTTAAAGAACAAATTTCCCTTTATCTTGTTGCGTGGAAAACTTGATGAACATATTCTCTTCCTTCATCCTGACAAAAATTTTGCATTAGAAAATGAGGGGTGTTCTTGTATTTCTGCTAACTTTCAAGACATGGTAATGTTCCAAATTATTGAAGACCGTATTGCAAATTTGTTGTAGCCATCTAGGGAGATGAATTTTATTGTATTTATGAATCATGTACACATTTTCAGTGCACACTTGGAGTGGCCCCTCTTTTATTTTTTCTGCTTTCCAAGGAAAGTGTGATTAGGATTCAAGTAAGTAGACATTTTCTGGATTGGTTACATTGGAGGGACAATTAGACATGATTGTTTATATATATCTTCAGCAAGTGGGTGGTTGAGATCCCGATGGTCTGCTGCCATAAGTAAGTTCAATCAATTTTTTCTATTTATTATTTGTCGAATTCAGTTAGCCAGTCAGTTTGAAATTTGAGTTTAGTCTTTGCATTTTGACTCCATGCCCAATGAATAAGGCTACTAGGTCTACGGTGTTCTTGACACCTCCTATGGAGTTTCCATCCCCAACTGGAGCTAATGTTAGTTTCAATAATTTTTCCCTTCCACCAGTGATCAAATGTTCTCTTTCAGAATTTCATTAGGGTTTAAGGTCAAGTTTTTGTCATTTCACTAGATCTTCCATTCAAAAACTTTGGTCACTGGTTAGTGTGTCTAGGATTTTTTCCCCTCCTTCAAGATTTCCATGTCTGGTCACTGCCATCACTCAGTTGGATGTGATATCAATTGAATATATGATCATCATCACTTCAGTCATGTCACTATGGTCTTCATTTCACTCAGTACCTCCATTAGGTCATTAAGGTTTAACAATCACCAAACTCTCATTCCATGCATAAATATACAACAAAGGAGGAGTGGTAATAAGAAAGTTTATTTAATAAATATGATATCAAGTGTAATTTTATGTTTTCATATGTAATAACTGATTCAAGGTTATAAGTTTCAAAGGTTGCAGTTCAATGTCTAAGAAAGGTTCAATGTCTCAAAAAAGGTTCAATGTTTCAAATAGGCCATAAAGTGACCAAGTTTCAAATATCAGAGATCCTAAAGTGACCAAGTTTCAAATATCATAAAGTGTCAAGGGTCCTAATTTGAGTTTAAAAGGATAAGAGGAGTTACTTTCTAACTCATTTGGACTTTCAAATGTCCAAGAATAGCTCAGTTATTATTGTGCAATAGGAAAACTTGATGAAATTTGAGGGTTCACTGTATTTTAAGTGAATTTCTACTCTTTTGTGAAAAATGCGACCCTTTTGACATTATTGTGACCCTTTCGAAGTGAATTGTGACCCTTTTGTGGATAAATGTGTCCCTTCTAAGCAGATTGCAACCTTTCTGAGTGGAGCGCGACCCATCTATCTAGAAGTGCGACCCATCTGTCCAAAAGTGTAACTCTTTTAAGGAAGTGTGACCTTTCTGAGCCAGATCAACCCACAAGGGGTTTATTCTTGTTTTTAAGGACATTTTTGACTTCTTCAAACCTCCAAAGATCATTCAATGACTCTTAAAGCTTCTTCAAATAGTAAGTGGGCATCTACATCATCCTTACAAAGATTTTTCTCATTGTGAATTGAATGTTTCTCAGGGTTTCTCTCTAACAAATTATTGATGAATAAACCTAGCTTCTACTGATTTTCCATTATCATTTATCATCCATAAAACCCTAAATTTAAATCTCCTATCATTCCACCACTCATTTTCTATTGAAGTCATCAAACCCTAGACTCCCACTACATTTTCATCTTGAGAAAACCTTCCACTTCAGTTTTATCAACATCATCTGACTAGTGTTTTAACATTCAACAAATTTAATGGAGAGTGAACAAGAGAGTGAAAAGAAAGTGTACAGGGGAGGACATCATTCAAGGTTTGAGCCATCCAACCTAAGAGAAATCAATGCTTCTCCATATTCCTAGAAATGTTGGTTGTATGAGGTTTTGTGACCAGGATGCAGAGTTTGGTTCCCATGTCCCTTTGACAAGAATCTTTTCCCAAAATTTCAACATAGATAAAGTTGTCATTGCAGGTATTGAGCTCAGTTTCTTAGCAGGTATTCCAAATCACGCTGACACTTGGTTCAAAGTTATGGAATTGTCCCTTGATGATTATAAGATGTTCCTAAAACATAATGTTAGAGAGACTTGTGAACATGCTTTTCCTTTTAGACAACTGCTTAACAAGTATGCCCCTCTAATGAATCTTATCATGAATTATTTTACATGTGAAGGAAGATTCTCCAAATTATACAGGTATCATGCTAGGTTACTTATGAATTTCACGTCTACAAGAGCACTTAATTTGTGAAATTTTTTGCTAAGAGCGTGGTGAAGATGACTGAAAAATTCACACCAGGGGACAACTGCATATCACAATTTTTTTTCACTATAGCCTAATTAAGATTGTGGTTATGAATCATCTCTTAGTCAAGCAAATCACTTGGGAAACCTTTTTGGATAAATTAAAGACCTCTTCTGTCATTAGTCCCTCTGTTTCTCCTAGCAAAAGAACATCATCAGGACCTAGGTTCACAAGGTTTGTGAAGCATGGTTCAACAAGCAAGCAGTTAAAGGTTTCAGAGGCACTTAGACTTATGGTAAATAGGACATGTCAAAGAGGAAATAGGATTATGTTTTCCCCACAGATTGTGGAAGGGGCCAAGCCTTCTACATCAACAGAACAGGGATTACATTTACAAGATGAGGAGGGCCCCAGGGAAAACTTTAAGAACCCCCCAAATTTATATGTATAATAAATCGGCGAATCTCCATGGTATATAGGAAAAATGGAAGGTGATTTTATCAATAATATAATATGTATATATAACTTTTTGGCGAATCTCTCACCAGGCATGGCGAATATTTTACTCAATTATAAAATCTTGTAAGCTCTCGGTGAGTCTTTCCCTAAATAATAAAACTTTGTAAGGTCCTAGTGAATCTTAGCATTGTGAACTCTTAGAGAATTTTTTGAAAAAGTATGAAACCATATATGACAAGAGCCACATGGTGGCAATATCACTGTTTTTTTCACATTTCCACGAAATGGAACTTCTTTATAAAATTATAAAAAAGCCAACCAAGTCCCTTATAATATGCAGGTAAGCTTATAAAAGAGTCTGATACATCTACTATGCTTGTCTTCATTCAAGTGTCATAGCTGCTATACTTAACACTGTGAATCACAACTCTCTCAGAACTCAACTCTATACTGTAATTAAAACCTTTGGAAATTGAATCTGACAACTCTATAAAAAGGATTAATGAAATAGAAGCTTTTGTGAATGAGCCCACTAATTATCACTGCTAAACAATCAATCTATACTATGAAGTCTTCCATCTTGTTCACAATCGTGCTCACGATCAAGGGAGTGCGACCACCTAGCCTAACATAATGGCCATCATAGCTTCCAATAATCAACAACCACCTTGCAAGGACATCCTAGCTCATGTCTCATGAATTTTATTCATCAATCTTAACTAATATAAATCTTATAAAGATAATATTAGAATCCTCTCCGAATTCACAGTTAATACAAAGGTAAAGGAAATTTTCTAGCTCAAGGCACTAGTCAATACCAACTTTGGTATTTGTGACCCCTTTGTGGGGATGCACCTACCTTGCCCCATTGGGTTTCTGCCTTGTAACATAGTTCAAGGATCACAAGACTTTCCAATCTTCCTACTCCATTAGACACACTTTATATGCTATACATAGTGAATGGAAAAGAAGCATTATAGAACACACAATTTCACATAAGGAAGAAAAATCTTAGCCAGTTCAATATCAAAATCTTAACCACTGATTAATAAATAATAACAAGTAGTGTAATGAATTGTTCCGAGTAATTTATTTACAAGCTGTAAAGAATGTAGTGGAATGGAAAATATTACTTAGGAAACCTTTCAATATTTTCTACTAATATGTCTGTGCATGTACATATGAAATTAAGAGCATTGTTGAATACAAAGTTTCCTTTTCTCTTGCCTCCATTTTGACAAATCAGTGTGAAATCAGTGTCACTTTGAATATCCTTTCCTGTGTAGATGTTTTGACAAATCAATGTGAAATCAAAGTCACTTTGAATTTCCTTTCCTGTGAGGGATCACATCCACAGTTGATTACTAAAATATAATCTACTATATATTATGTTCAAGAAACTTACTGCAATCTATAGTGGAAACGAGACCTCAATTCTTATTCTGAATTTGAATATCTCAGGACAACATAAGCGATAAAAATGCATATGGCCTTAGTAGCTAGAAAACAATCGATCCATCATTACAAGACCACCTAGATTTCGACACTTAATCTAAATAATGGCACTAGTTGTAGTGCATATTTGCATTAACACCATGGAAAAGCAACAACAATGTTTCAAAGCACACTTACTAGAAAAGTTGTAACGTTCTGAGAATATTTAATGATAGCATCTAAACCTCATAGCTATGGTGGGGAAACTAGGGAACCCAAATATTGGAAGATATCTCATGCCAAATCTGAGAAAAAAATAAAAAAGGGAAGAAATCAAAATCTATAAATCAAGCAATGAATTGTTTACAAATCAAATACAATTCCTTTAACTAACAGTTAAATTGCGGTGATATATTTAAATATTTAGTAAGAGGGCAACTTCAAACCATGGAATATTACCTTTGACATTATTGTCATCCCTCAGTGATTGAGATTACAAATCAATACTTATGGAAAGATTGTAAGAAATTTTGTGAAATAGTAAAGCATAACATCTATTTTCAAGCAACAAAATCAAGAAATTGTTACATCAAGAGCCATAATTGATACATAATCAATGAATCAAGTCCTTGTATGGAACAATCTTGTTTCACAATCTCTATTTTCTCAATAACAAAATCAAGACATTGTATGTGGTTATTTCCAAAAGGAAACTGCGTTCTAATTTGGAAGAGGATCTTATCAAAAGACATGGATTTATTCAAAGCTACAAAGCCTAATGGGTTACTGAAAAATAAGTTGGAATATGGGATCATGATACTTAAATTGAAAAATTATGCTTTCCTTGTATAAACGTTACAGTTATACAATGTTTTTTAAAGCATTAGAATTTGAAATTGGGCCTTCCTATCAAGACAAATTTTCATTAACAAAATGTACTTTCCTACCTGAAATGTTGTAGATATCCAAGAAAAGCTTGAAAAGCATAAGAGAACTTAGCATAATGTACTTTCTTTCCTTCCTTAAAATTCTTAAAGAGTTGAGGTTCCCCAAGTCATCAGGTAACTTTCGAAGGAAATGACAGTTAGTAATAGTCCAATTCACAATTGAAGATGTGTCACAAATACGAGGGGGCATCTCCTCCAAATCATAAAAGTGCTCCAGGTTAAAATCTAGCATTATTGGAAGCTTAATGCTCGACTGGTTGTTATTGAACCCAAAATTTTTCCCATTCTTCACTAAAAGCTTAACGATAGCTTCTCTAAGTTCTACATGACTTTACTATGCTCTTGAAGTGGGGGCACATGCAAGCTCTCCAAGTGAATAGTCTTAAACTAAGTGAAGATAAGGCCAATAGATCATTCAGTGTGGATCTCTTTAACCCATAATTGAATATTATGTCTCTCTTGAACCCATAATTGAATACTATTAGGACTTTCAAATTTTTCATGGAACTCAAAAATGTTGGAAGAAAGTATTTGCTTCCAAAAAGAGTAAAACTAAAGCCTTTGCTTGAGGACAATTGATGTCACACCACTAACACTTCTCCATGGAATCTATATAGTTAAACCACAAATGCAGAATTCCATTAGAATATTCTGTTTATTGAATACACAAATGAAATCATTGCATTTCTTTAAAATATCTTTTGAAATCAAAATTACTGAAATTACATATCGATAACCTAGTGGGTGTAGGATAAAATTCACCTGTGTCATTCACAGAAAGCATGAGAAAAAACCCAATACTATATATAAAACCAAGAAAAATTCAAATTCATCACTTCTAGGGACCTCGTAACCACCTTGCCAATACACAAGTATGTTCCTGTTTGCAGTTAGAAAAATTACCCAAATTACAATCTGTTTACTCCAGCATATGTTGGAAAGTTATATAAGGATGACTAGTGCAATCAATCCATTCCTTTTATCCCTGGATTTGTTTCAGTTCAAAATAGAAGTATACAAATATACTTGTCCAATGTCTATGCTTTAACCATTCACCTTAAGATTTTTTTACAATATAATTTCCTAAGTCTATTTAACATCTTCATTATCATAAAAACCAACCTATATCCATCTTAACTCCACATCTACCACTCTTAGGGGGATGAAATCTATTCATCCCTCTGATCACTTGGTAGACCCAGAATTAAGATGGATCTAAGATGATAGAATTTCCCCTTTAAATAGTCTATGCTCGCATGAATACCATGGTATTACCATGGGTCAATACCATGGGTTATCATAAACCTA
This sequence comes from Pinus tabuliformis, assembly GCA_031772625.1. Classification (NCBI taxonomy): domain Eukaryota; kingdom Viridiplantae; phylum Streptophyta; class Pinopsida; order Pinales; family Pinaceae; genus Pinus; species Pinus tabuliformis. The sequence continues at coordinate 1,116,296,620 of CM062809.1, forward strand.
GAGCTTAGAAATTACTATTAGTAATTTATAAAAATCAATAAAATTAATAGTTGAATTTTATTTTATTTTTTATTTTAACCAAGCTAAAATGTTTAACATATCTCATAGACATTTTTGGGCACTGCAACCCAAATCATTAATGTCCATAAACCAAGGGCTCCTAAGTCCCTAAAAGTGTTGTTCTAACCCCTAAAAGAACAAGGTCAACTAATTACAGCATCTCCCTGAAGTTCTCCATGAAAAGCTACTCAGAACTGGTCTAAACTAGACCATTTCACCTGCTCGATGGTCAAAGTGCATTGCATACCACCTAAATACACACAGTAGGTGCGATGCATGTCGAAAATCCCTTCTGTGGGGTGCGATGGGCGAGAGTGGACAAATCGCAGGGTCAATCCGTAAGGTGGAGGATCATGGAATCTTCTAGAAACTTCTCCTGTGACACTTGCCTCTCTTCATTCACCCAAGGATGAGTAAGACACCATCAATCTCCAAGTGGAATCAAGGACTATCAGAGAGAGGAAACTAATCAAATCTCAAAAGCTAACTCACCCCCCTTGCAAACATCTATATATGGATCCCTCATCCCAGAGATCCAGAGGCTGGAATTTTGTATGTTGTAAGGAAGTGCTATTGGTTTCTTGGTGCAATATCACAATGTTGGGTGATCTAAGCTTTTCATGAGGTGAAGAAGGGCTTTCTTGCTGAGAGGATGATGCCGGGTCAGAACAATTGGTTGTAATCCTCTTTGCTCTTTCTTGATTATCAATAAAGCTATTCAAGTTTTCCTCCACATTCTTATATGATTGATGTTAGATGCATTTGTGTGGTCAATATATATCTAGTCCTATATTGCTTATGATAATAGATCTATGTTCTTGGATAGTGTTATGCTGCTTTGATTATACAGGTGCTCTTTGAAGCTGGGTAGACGAGGAAGCGAGTGGCGAAGACCTATCAGAAGGGAGAGGAATCGAACAAGGAACCAAGCACAAGACAGAGGTTGGTCTCATTATTCCCCTCTTATCTATTTCTCATAAATGAAAATGAAAGTAGTTTTAGTTTGTTTGTTTCTAAGGTAGCTACCAGCCTTAGTGGGACTAGCAGCTCTGCATAGACACTAGTTTTCCCGATAACAAATTGGCAACTCCACTGGGGAGCGAATAGATTGTCTGTTTATCTGCATTTGTTTACTTTATAAACTTACATAGGGAGCCTGAAGTCAAGCCAACTAGCCTTCGAACTACATTTTCTATGCAAGTGCAAAGTAGATCAATGCTGCTTCAGTCTATCTCCAGGTTTTGTTTATGAGTTAAACAATTGATTTACAAGCTCTCTAATTTCCCTTGTGGTGGCTCTAGTAACCTCCTTAGATATACCCCTGTGATTGATTTACTGATTACCACTTGCCCGGCCTAAATCCCTGAACTGAGTTGCAAACTGTGACTCGGAACCTAGCTAAAATCTCATCCCTGGTCCATCGCACTGTCTCTTCTTTGGAACCTAAATGCATCACACTTCCCGAGTGTAGTAGGTGCATTGCATTTCAGTTTCCCTATGCTACAGGTGCGCTGATTAGACCTCTTCTACTCTTATATTTTGGCTTCTGTAGTCACTCTGTTCAGCTCTATTCAGGAGTTTTGCTGCCTGTAGTCAGTACACCTCTATTGGATACCCCTTTTCTTTCCATTATTCTGCCTCCATTGTGCAAAGAACTATAAATGTTTTTATGTATTTTCAGCCATTTTCAGTTCTCTTTTGCAAAGAAGTAGCGTAATTGAACTGTCCTTTCTTGATTTGAAAGTGTCACAAGTGTCGTTTTTAGTCATAGAAGAGAATCTGATTGTTCTTGATAGTCGATTACACTGTTACTCTTGTATTTGATTTGAATTAGTAGTTTTTCATGTGTTGAAAGCAAGTTTTCAATTCCAAATAGAAAAGTGTCGTCATTGTCCTCATTTTGTCTTGAAAAGAAACTTGTTAGTAATGTCGCTTTGAAAAAATAATTTAGATTTGTGCTTAGCTTTCTTTTTATCATTCACAGATTAAGAAGGCTGAAAACAAATACATGCATGTGCATTTGCATTTAGACTGTTTGTTGGTTTGATTTAGGACAGTGCATATAGTGTGTGCTCTCTGCTCTTTGTTGAAAGAACACCATCTCTCTTTCCTTAGTAGCTAGGATTTTCATTGCAAAAAGAAGATTAAATGATTGTTTATCATCTTAGATTGCATTTTAGGAATTGTACATCTACATCATGCGGTGAACCTGAAAGGCAAATTTCTTAAGAAAGATCAACTGTAAAATAAATTTAATGAATCTAAAAATGCTTTGGAACCTAATGCACAACATCTAGAAGTCTAGGCTAGAGACGTATTCCGGCGTTGTAAAAACTGGTAACTGTTGTTTTCACTGTTGGTTGGGTGATTCCTCCACTTTGAGACGATAAGTGCTAGTACGGACTTGTGCTCCCACGTACCGTCAAGTATATTTTGGGAGACCACAATAGGATATATCATTTATCCATAGGAAGCCGTGTCTGTCGCCCTATCGATCGCAATGCACTGAACACAACATTCGGGAAGATTGACTGCCGTACTGTAAAAAGTATTCTGCAGTTTTGCAATTGGTTTGGTAATCCCTCTATCTAGATTTCTAGAGCAGTCTCTTTCGTTCCTTTTCAGACTCCTTAAAGGAAAAGGTCCATCTGAGCACTTGTCACTTCAGGCTCATTAAAAATTGAAGGCGACTAGAGTCATCTTTTGTTTTTTCTCGACTCTTAAAAATTGAAAAAGAAAGTTGTGTCAAAGCGTCTAAAATTTATTTTAATCGGAATAAACATCACCTTTCCTACATTGGTCTTAGGTTGATAAAAATGGAGTCCACCAACCAAGGAGTTCCCCTTGGAGGAAATCCTAGTCCCTTCTCCTCTTGGGGAGATGTTGGTGCACCCCATATGGCCACATTGTCTCTTCCAGGATTGACAATCGGCTTTCCCATATGGCTCTTCTCAACTTCTGTCATTCAGAACGCCGTGATTCCTGAACAATCAAGTTAGCAACTAAACGATACCAGAGTCACACCCGAACCCTCTACTTCATCGAATTCTTCCTCTCCTCCTTCCTCTTCGCTTGATGAAGATGGTAAAGCCAAAAATCAAGTAGCCGAGAAGAAGAAGGAGAAGAAGAAGAAAGAGAAGAAGAAGAAGGAGCCAAAGGCAAAAAGGGGTGACCAGGAATCGTCTAGCGAAAATCCACACACTGCACCATCCAGGACTAAATCTCCATGTGTCATTTGCAAAGGAGACCACTATCATCGAGATTGTCCTTGCATCCCTTGGATCTTAAGGGACTGGTCTCTTCGTTTGCAAAATTTGCTGTCATCAACCTCTGATGATCATGTTCTAAGTACACCATCAACTAGTGAAAGTGAAGCCCTTGGACAAAAAGGAAAATATAAATTTCCTTGTAAATTGAGTGAAGGCGATCACGCCGTCCACTGTTGTCCCTTCTTAGACGAAGCTAAAAGAGTTCTGAACGACCGTCCGATTTCACCGTTACGGCTTCCTCCTGGATATAAGAAACTCTTGCCGAGTTCGTCACTTGTTGAAAATCCGGCTGACATGCCCTTGTGGTCGGCCGAAGCGTCTATCATTGAAGATAAACCATTTGAATCCATGCCAGATGAAAGTCAAAAGGTCGAGACGGCACTTGACCCGGTCTTTCCTTCAGAGGATCAATCTTTAGATTATATAGTCACCGAAGAGAACAAGGAGGACATCGTTCAAATTCTCTTCGTAAGCACAGACTCTAATGAACATGGGGGAAATCTACCTGTTCCTTTACCACAGAAAGGAAGTTCATCAGAGTCATATCCAGCCGTCTATTCGGTCCCACCTCCAAGCAACCTAGTTCTTTCCTTTGACTGGAATGTACTAGGCAGACCCTATTTACCAGCTAGTGTACCATTTCAAATCATTGCTCAAATATATAGAATGGTCATTACCATCATAGATGAAGGGGATTTTGTGAGTATCCTTTCCTCAATTTCTTGGAAAGCGCTTGTTTCGCCATCGCTTTTTCCTGAGATGAGACATCTAACAGGCTTTGACAAAGGAACCAGTCAACTGTTAGGGATCCTTCCCAAGGTGCCGATAACATTGAGAGGGAAAACCGTTCACATGAACGTAATGGTAGTCCAAGGACCCCTGGATTATAATCTACTCCTTGGACGAGACTATATTTATTGCATGGGAGCCATTGTCTCCTCACTCTTTAGAGTAATGTGTTTTCCGCACGAAGGAAGAGTGGTCAAGCTCGTAGACCAGCTTTCATTCCCCGGTTCACACATAGAAAATAGTCATATACCATCTCTGAATGGTATTTTCATGCAAGAAATGTCTCATCAATCCCCAATCCGTCCACCTGATGAGTGCGAGTGATTCGGAGGATATGACTGAAACCCAGGGAGCATGCACTGTTGGAGAGGTAAATCCCCTTTACGGATAGAGGCGATCCCTACTAGCCCAGAACGGGTCTAGCAACAATCAGTCAATGCTACTATGCAAGTTCCTAATTGCAAATAAAAGGTAGGCAATGAACACCTACTTGGATTCCAATGCTATTGTTTGATGAAGAGATGTCGCTCTCACTCCTTCGCTCTGGCTGGTCACGATCTTCCATGATCTCCATGAATAGATACCTGCACACACGAAGAGAAAGACAAACACAAGCGTGAAATCTAATAAAAGCAATTATACATCAGTCAGAAAGGACGTAATTCACATTAACCATTACATAGACAAATGATAATGGAACCATAATAGTAGTCATCTATTATTAATCAATAACAGAGAAGAGTACAACCAAACATTCTGACGTCGAATCCTTCTCAAGAGGGTCCAGCCAGCAAGTATCTTAAGCATTCACCCTTAGAGATAGATCTCCCAAAACAAGAACTCTCTCTCACACAAGAAACACTTCACAACCTTCCTTAAGCTATCTAGCAAATCCACACTTATCACACCAACTACCTACTAGCAGCAGCACTCTGAGCACTATAAACTCCACACAATCCAAACTAAAAACCCGTTGCTCATGGCAATGGTAGAGGTTTAAATAGGAGAAGGGGTATCCATGAATGGTGGGAGGATGAGCTTATCTCCAAGGGAGGTGGTTTCAAATGACGAACAGACATGCCATAGAAGGGAGGGCGATACCCACAAGGCCAACAACCAAGTCTGGAGTTATCTGGAAGGCTGGCTGTTAGAACAAATTTGCCCAAACTAGATCAGCGCGGGTGTATCACTGAACTGGGGCACTGACAGCGCATCTTAATAACGGAGCAGACTGTGTCAGCGCGGCTTAATACAAACATGTGGTGCGCTGGCTCATGAAATTCGACCAGCGCGGAAAACCCGTGTGCTTCTGCGCTGGCAGCGCATCAGTTGCACTATCATCTGCCAGTCAGTGTAGTTATTTTAATAACAGTCGCGCTGATCAAATAAACTTTGGCAAAGTGGGTCATTTGGCCAGCTTAGGGAGCAGGAGCATGATTAATTGGAATTCATGGCACAGTAGGGAGACTGACAGGGAGACAGTGAGAAATTACTGTGTAACATGCACCCTGGCCTGTTTCGACAGGAAAACCTGGGGTATAGGGTAGGTTTCCGGGGAGGATATATGACTGGCTTACACACCCATCCATTTTGGAAAATGGGATTAGATCGGAATAAGATACCTCCGCGAGAAGGTAGGCGTTTCCCGATAGAACAAATGTTTTGTCTGCAAATTGAAGGGTAACCTGAAAAGGTAGGCTTTTCCCGATAAAGCAAATGATTTGTCTGTGAATTGAGGGGTAACCTCGAAACTCTGCTTCACTATACCTGGGGGCATGCAAACATTTTGGCGTGAAAGCAAAGAGCGACCATTTATTTTTTTAAATTTATAGGTACTCTAACCCTTTAAACTCATAGGATTGGTCGTATCCTAACTTGCATAAAGAAAGGATGCGGGGCAAAGCTTTGAAAAAATGTCGTTTATATATGAGACATCCTTATTATACGACTGGATCGAGCAATTTTAATGTGGAATTCAAGCTCGTCAAAAAATAAACATAATCAATGAGCAAATGTTTCCCCAAAGTTTAAGATCATTATAAAATGAACCAATTTCCGGTAAATAACCATCGCGAATGTATTATCATCAGCCTTTGAAGCCTTGGTCATGTTCTCATCATCACCTCCACTCTGTATTGGCCGATCATTCACCTCCATTTGATTGTTTACCCTTTTTGAGGAATAGCTGCGAAGAGTGATCCTGTTAGCATCCTTGTGACACTGCCATAATTGGAAAATTCCAAACCTTACCTGGAATCAACTGCTACCAAAATTTATCACTCGTTCCTCCAAAAACGAGTCTCCTTTAAGCTCTTTTCAATTGGATTGTAAAATATGAAAAGATTACCGAGTGATTGGCCTCTCCAGCTCGTTAAAGGGACCGGAAGTGCTATCCCTCCTTTAGATTTTAATCCTTTTGGACTTCAAGGATTATTACACAAAAAGATCGTGTGCTTGTTTTGTTCGGCTCGTTAAAAGTACCGAAAATTAATCCCTTTTGTATTGTTTTATACTTTTTCGGACTCAAGGGATTATGTGATGAAAAAGGATCATCAGATTTTTCTTTACGTCCCTTTTTAGACTCTCTAAAATTGAAAAGGACTGAGTTGTATTTATCGTTAAACTCGTTAAAACCGAATAGCGACAAACTTGTCCATATAGAAAAGAACGAGTTTCACTATCGCTAGGCTCGTTAAAACATAGCGATGGGTTTGCCCGAAGGGAAAATTATAGAACAAGCATATGTTATCCTCCTCAAGCTTGACAAAAATAAAGAGGTACTGGTTAGCAATGACTGGGGAAAAATTGGGAAGAAAGCTTGAAGAAACTTTATCGGTAGCAAGTCGCTCTTGAACATGACACTTTCACTCCACATCCGAGTCAGGTTGGGTTGTTCCATTCACTGGTCACATCACCATGGTTCCGTCACACCATCCATATTTGGGGTTAATGTTATCGATCCATCATGTTAGTGTCGCCGATATGTTCAAGAGAAGTCGCTCAAAGAATTCACCTGTGTCTCACCCACTACAATACATTTACGCTCCATTCTTTCATGACCGCCACCCTGAACCTTATATCACCAGATCGTTTTCACTTCCATTAAAATCATTTGCTCTGTTCCATGTCATTTATGTGGGATTCACTTAGGCCCTCCTATGACGAATCACTTATTGTCGACATCAGCTCATTATCCAAGAAGTCGATCTAGGAACAACTCTTTCAGTACTTTGAAGCTTAAATGCCTCAATGGCAAGTTTCTCACTTCCGGCGACAGGTTTACATCAATGGCCTTCGACCAAAAGATTTCATGTGGTGTTTGATGCTAAGTCCCTTATTCACACCATGTGAATTGTGCTGTAGTACCTTGGGGGTCGTCATCATTATCAGTGATTCCTCTCGTGCCTGTTAACAACTTACATCATTGGTTGGTAATCAGGCGATGTCCTTCCATGTTCGACTCCAGAACATCTCTCACATGGATCGACTTGTAATTTGAGTGAAGATCGAACGAGATTGAAAACCCCGGATCTAGTTTCATCCATCCGGGCTGAGATATATATTCAGGAAAATAAAAACATCAAATTTACATCACTGTTGTACAGATAATCATTCAATCTAAGGGATGATGGCTCTACCAGAATCATCAGTCTACACTTAGACGATTGTCTGTCTCATGTACATGAAAATGAATTTATAAAGCTGAGCATGGGAATGCCCGCCTCAGCTAGATCATGAAAATATTATGAAGATAATGTGTTGTATTGTATCTTATTACAGGTCACCTTCCAGCTTGAAAAAACTTCGGATCCTCATGATAAAGCATTTCACCCGACATCAAAGGATTAACGACCTCATGCTTTAGGGGGCAACTGTTATAGACATTTTTGGGCACTGAAACCCCAATCATTAATGTCCATAAACCAAGGGCTCCTAAGTCGCTAAAAGTGTTGTTCTGACCCCTAAAATAACAAGGTCAACTGATTACAACATCTCCCAGAAGTTCTCCATGAAAAACTACTAAAACTGGTCAAACCTGGACCATTTCACCTGCTCCATGGTCAAAGTGCGCTGCATCCCACCTAAATACACACAGTAGGTGCGATGCATGTTGGAAATCCCTTCTATGGGGTGAGATGGGCGAGAATGGACAAATGGCAGGGTCAATCTGCAAGGTGGAGGATCATGGAATCTTCCAGAAACTTATCCTGTGACACTTGCCTCTCTGCATTCGCCCAAGGATGAGTAAGATATCATCAATCTCCAAGTGGAATCAAGAACTATAAGAGAGAGGACACTAATCAAATCTCAAAAGCTAACTCACCCCCCTTGCAAACATCTATATATGGATCCCTCATCCCAAAGATCCAGAGGCTGGAATTTTGTATCTTGTAAGGAAGTGTTGTTGGTTTCTTGGTGCAATATCATAGTGTTGGGTGATCTAAGCTTTTCATGAGGTGAAGCAGCGCATTCTTGCTGAGAGGATGATGCTAGGTCAGAACAATTGGTTGTAATCCTCTTTGCTCTTTCTTGATTATCAATAAAGCTATTCAAGTTTTCCTCCACATTCTTGTATGATTGATGTTAGATGCATTTGTCTGCTCAATATATATCTAGTCCTATATTGTTTATGATAGTAGGTCTATGTTCTTGGATAGTGTTATGTTGCTTTGATTCTACAGGTGCTCTTTGAAGCTTGGTAGACGAGGAAGCGAGTGGCGAAGACCTATCAGAAGGGAGACGAATCGAGAAAGGAACCAAGCGCAAGACAGAGGTTGGTCTCCTTATTCTCCTCTTATCTATTTCTCATAAAGGAAAACAAAAGTAGTTTTATTTTGTTTGTTTCTAAGGTAGCTACCAGCCTTAGTGGGACTAGCAGCTCTGCATAGACACTAGTTTTCCCGATAACAACATACATTAAATTACAACATCCATTTTTACTCTTGATCCACCAAGCCCCAAGAGGGATCAAATATTTTTTCACTCTATGCTAGTTTGCATATCACGATATTTGATACCTCTCGGGGGTTAGTAGATCCAGAGTAAAGATGGATCTATGTTGGTTTAATTCCCCCATTTAAATAGGCTACATTCTAGGTGAATACCATGGGTCAATACATTGTGCCATTTTGGTGAATACCATGGGTCAATACCATGTGCCATTGTTATTTCTATTAATACTAATATTAGCGTTAACAATATTTTTTTTCATGGTATTAATAACAATCTAGTCCATGGTACTTGTCCCATAGTATTTTTCCCATGGGTTTCACCTAAATATAACGCATTTTTTGAGTGTTCGTAAATATAAGGTGACTTATGGAGTAAATATAAAAAAATGTTTTATTTGTTTACCATACCTCTTGTTTATTTATATTTTTATTAATTTACCATACCTCTTTTACAAATATGGTTTTTGGCCCATAGGATTCGCTTAAATAAAACCTATTTCTTGAGCCTTCATAAATAGAACGAGGGTTATGGACTAAATATAAAAAGAGGTTTTATTTATTTACCATATGACTAGTTTATTTATATTTTTATTTATTTACCATACCTTTTGAGTAAGTATAAAAAGACGTTTTATTTATTTACCATACCTCCACTTTACTTATATTTTTATTTGTTTACACCCTTGCATGTATATAAGATGACTTATGGAGCAAATATAAAAAATGTTTTATTTATTTACCATACCTCCCATTTATTTATATTTTTATTAATTTACCATACCTCTTTTATAAATATGGTATTTGGCCCATAGGATTCACTTAAATAAAACCTATTCTTGAAAATGGGCGAATGGAAGGTTGTAACTCCTAGTTTCAAGGGCTAAATTTACCTTTCTTAACCTCTCTCTTAAAATAAGGTGGGATATTTGACGTGATTTTTAAAAATGTGCTATGATACAAAATATTCACCCACTAAAAATTTAAAACCCCTTAATTTTGCCAAAGGGCGAACACTCGCCCCTAAAATTTTCTATGGAGGAGGCTATCCCTCATGACATATAGATAGCGGACTTGGAATCCCAAGATGATCATGAAAACCTAAAATTAGTTGTCGGAGAGAAGGATTCTTAGATCAGGGAGCTTTTGGACAATGTGGCAAGAGCCAAATTTGTCATTTCCTTCCTTGAGCAAGAAAATGAGCAATTGAAGGTAAAGCAACTTCTTCTAGAAAAGGATTTGTTTAAAACTAGTATGCGAGAGTCCAAAGGTAAAACAATGCTAGGGAATGATGAGAAATATGAACAAGAGATGGAGGTTGGGAGGAAAATGCCAAGGACAAAGGGTCTCAGAGCAATTTCAGAAGGAAAAATACCAAAACCTACTGAATGAGGATTTGAGTCTTGAAGACAGAATAGCTATGGAGATCAATGAAGACACAGAATATTGGCTCAAAAAAGTAAATGATCATCTGGAGAAGCTTTTTTATATATCTAATAGGGACAATCAGATGCTGAGGCACATGTCCCATTACTATCAAGCAAGAAATCAGATTGCACAAGTTAGAATCAAGAGACTGAAAGCAAAATTGAAAGAGGTCCAGGACAAGCAAAGGGAATCGAGAAAAAGGGGTAAGAGAGTGAAATTTGTGGCTAAAAAATTCAAGAATTTTTAGCCTATCTTCTATAACTACCAAGGAACAGTTTTTGAAAGTTTTGGAGAAATTTGGAATTTTTTAAAAAATTGCAAGAAAAGCCACACAGAAGCGTCGTGACCCTTTTTCCCTGGACACCCAAATAAGGTTTTTTCTACATGGATGGATGCATTATCATGATTACATGCCAAATATAATCCTAATTTTACTTGAAGGATTCCCATTTTTATTAGAAACTCAAAAAACCTCACCTTTTTCACCTCTCTGCCGCTAAATCTAGACTGGCACGACACTTCTGAGTCAGGTTGGGAGAATGAGTTTTTGGAGGCCTTCCCATGGGTCATTTTCCAAAATTCAAGATGATATGGAAACTAGATAGAAAAATATAGTTTATTGTTCTTTTATATTTCCATTTTGACTTAGGGAAGATACCTAAAAATGGCTTCAAACAGGCACGACCCTTCTGTGAAATTTCTTGTTTTGGTGCATGCTGGTGCAAGCTTTTTGCTCATTGGTGCGACCATTTGGTTCTGGTGCAACCCATCTGGTTTGGTAACCTCTTGAGTACTGAATGATGGAAAATTTGAGATTTTATGATCTATTAATGTTACTTTAGGTTTATTAGTTGGTTTTTTACTCACTTTATGAGGAAAATTGTAATTAATGAGGAGATATGCTCTCTTAAACATTTAGCCTAAATTGTGGAAATTGTCTCACCTATCCTAGTTTTCAGTGAGGAATCATCAAAGCCAGTTATGATGATCCTTGAATAGAATTTTTGACCTGATGAGATGCCATATGTTGTATTTTCTTATATAAGATGGAAGGGAATAATTTTCGAGGGGTTGGACATTTGAGGAGAGAACCATTGTAGCCTATATTTGACATTTTTGGAAATCAAAGGACAAATTTTGCAGCTATTTTCTAGGAATTCCTGTGCATTAAGTTTAGGATGTTTTTTCCCCTCTTCTATTACTTTATATGAATGATATTTAGCTTCCTTTTCCATTCATCATCTCTTCAATAGTTTTCTTTGTAGTTGATAAACATAATTCTTTTCACTAAGCTTTGTTTTGATGGAAAGTGATTTTATGTTATGTTCACTCTTGCTTAATGAATTCATGTCTCATTCTCATTAAGACTTTCATGCTTCATCTGAACACCATACTACACCGACAAAACCTAAAATACATCACAAAAGTGCTGCTACCTTTCTCCTTCATATCTTTGTTGCTGTAATCCTTTGACTCTCTACCATAGCTCCTTGGTTTTTCTCCCTTATTCAACAGCAAAACCCTAAATCTTTCAAAACCTACCTGAGCTTAGCTATCTAGCTTAAAATCATTTATCATCTAGTCATATATTGGTTGTGATTCCATAGGGAGATCATTCTCTCGTTTGGTAGGGCTAGCTACCAAACTGAAAGCTTGGTCTCTAGTTACCTCCATCGATTTCCTTTTTAACATGGGACATTGTGGGGGATAACAACCCCTATATTGGGTTATAGAGCACCTCTGAGTCTAATCAAAATAAATGCAAATAAAAATGTAGTTTTTTTACTCATTTTAATTTTTTAATATTACTCTATATTACACATCGCATACATATTGACAAATCTAGTCCATCTCTGTTATCTTTGTCCAATAAGGATTCCCACTTTTATGTAAGTTAAATTATTTTTTTCCTAACAATACATAACTATAAACATTTTAAGGTGAGGATAGTATATAAGTCTATGATATTAACCATTATTCAAGTTATTTTTTCTTAATAGTTTGATCACAATGAGCGTATTTTTTTTTGTTTAATTCAAAATTATGAATTCAATAATTCCATAATCGTAAATCTACCAAAATACTTAAAATTAAATTTGGAACATTGCAAATTAAAATATAAATAATCTTTCCTTTATCAAATTTCAACATATACAAGCCCTTGGGGTTTAGAATATATGTTGATGGGTGTACTATTAAGGGACTATGTGATGTGAAGGTCACAAGGTTTAAACTCCATGGGAAAAATTCGAGTTATGTTAAGGGCTAATGTGGCCCAAGCCATGTGAGATCCTTGGGTGGTTTTGAGTCGTCGTTTCTTGAGCGAAAGTTTAAGTGTGCAATCATCATGGGACTCACGCAACTTAACAAACAAAAAAATTTCAACAAATACAAGGCAATTTGAGTGCATTCTATCAAACACCCGCCAAATAACAGTAAAAATCCTTCCTTAACAAGAACTCGCTATCAATGTGACAAAGCTACCTATCAAATTATTTAGGAATTATCAAATATCATGAGCTTATGCTTATATATATATATATATATATATATATATATATATATATATATATATATATATATATATATATATATATATGTATATGTATATGTATATGTATATGTATATGTATATATATATATATGTATACATATATATATATATAGATATATATATATATAGATATATATATATATATATATATATATATACATATATATATATATATATATATATACATATATATATATATATATATATATATATATATGTATATATATATATATATGTATACATATATATATGTATACATATATATATATATATATACATATATATATATATATGTATATATATATATATATATATATATGTATATATATATATATATATATATATATATATATATCTCATTTAGTGGCCATTTTGGGTGACATATAAATAAATTCATTAAATAGTTCAATCTAAAAGAGATTATTGAAAAGGTTAAAAGGATAAGCTATAGGGAAGGATCAAACCAAAATAGGTGACTTCATGGGTAAAATGGGAGAACTTAGTTATACCAAAGTTGTTGGGAAGATGGTGACCTCGTAGCATTTTACTTTTTTTTTCAAAATATTTAGTAGTGAAGAGTCTTTGGAGGCCCTTTCTAGGTGAAGATTTGTGGTGTCAACTAATCATTTAGAAATATATTTATGTGTATTGTATGAAAAATATTTTAAAAGGGCTAATGAGAAATCTAGGCATGATATTTTAGTGACATGGAAGACTATTGTGAAGGATTTTCATTTGATTTGGGGGGGAGGGAAGGTATGCACTAATTTAAAAGGTGGGTGTGGCGATTTTCATTCATATGGGGGAGGATGCAAGGGTTGGGAGTGGAATACATGACCTAATTGCACCAAAAATAATTCAATAACTAAGGGACATAGGATTTTGCATGCTTTCCCACATTTTAAATCCTCCTATAACTTAGACGTGGATGTAGGGATGGCTTATGATTGACAAGATAATATTAATAGGAAATGAAGTAATTTCATAAAATGGTTTTTGATCATGTTTATAAAGGAGTCATGTTTGAATTGAGGAAAACCAAGGTGAACCAAAGTGGTCTTTTTCTCCTTTAGGGGTTCACATCCCTAGGATTTGACAAACATTTTTAAGAATAAAAGAAGGAAGGAATGAACTTTGATGGTTGTAGTGCTATTTTTTGAATATGAAAAGTCCTAATGAATAGTTGTTTATGTAGTGTTTATTAATGAACAAAGTATTAACTTAAGACAAATTAAAGAAGAGGAATTTGGAGGGGGATCATAGATGTGATCTTTATAAACTCATTGACAAGAAAAGTGGTCATTTTGTCATGTATTGTAGTGTTCTAAACAAGTATGCTAGATGAGGTCATAACAAGATTTAAAAATAAATAAATTAGTGGATTCTATTGAAATAAATTTTAGGAATTGAGTATGAACTACAAAAACAAAGAATTTTATTTTTGTTCCATTAATAATGGAATGGGGTATGGATGACCTTGAAGCTCTATTTTTTAAATAAAAGTACATTCCTCCAATGTTTTATACAATGTGCTCAACGTATAGAGTAATTTCTAACATTGCAATGTACAAATTTCCCTAAGTCTAGCCTTTAATAACAAATTGATAAGACATTTCCCCAAATTGTTTTTGATATGACGTCACAAAGGGGGATCTAGAGTATGTGGAGAGAGGGATTCCATTTTTTAGATATAGCCACTCCATTAATTTTATGGGAAGGTTGGGCTCAGGATCATGTAACTGTGCAAAATTGATGACATTTAAAATAGAATTGTCCATGACAAATGAAAAAGGAATTAACAATATATAGGTAGGATTGTCATAAAATGAGTGAATGATAACATGTCAGAAAGTGTTAATAATATTTTGCCTTGAATGAGGTCAAAAAATTGATTGTGTTTTTCAAACATATTGAATTTTTTAGTACGTGCTAAGAGAAAAATATAAAAATTGATACTGTATCCAAAACTCGAATTTTGATATTTTATCCAAAACTAGAATTTTGAAACATTTTGAAATATTACCACTTTAGTTTTCACATATTCCCTATATGTAATCTTTCCTACACTTAGAACAAAATTTATTCTTTATCAATTTTGATTAGATCATCTATTTTATTTTCCAATATGTCAATTATGAAAATACATTCTTAATTTTTTATTTTGAGTGTATTAGACTCTTGAAATTGATGGTAAAAGCCTTTGAATAGGAAAAAAGTAATTAAAAAATATAATTGCTTAAGGAAAATAAAATTAAAATGTTTTTCAAACTTATACAGAAAAACACAACTCATAACCATTTTTTCTATAGGCTTTCCAAAAATAACACCGTGGTGGTTTCTCGTGTAGGGTTTCCAAAAATAACACTGATAAATATACTAGTATTTACACATTTAAGTGTAAAGGGGGATTAAACATAGGGCCGCGATGTTAAAAGGATGAGAGGGCGGCGTTAAACGGATATGAGAAGCATATAAAAACTTAAAAGGATAGGAGAAAAAGCGCGTGATCGCGCTATCATATTTACCATTTCTTCGCGGTACGTGCTGAATATTCTCCAACGTATCTTTAAGAAAGTGACGGATGGAGGAATCAAGAAATGGATGCAAAAGAAATCTTTGAGAGAATGGCAACGAGACAAATGGAGGGACGGTATGGGAAAGATATGCAGATTCGACAGAAACACGCGGAACTGATGATATTTCAAATGAACAATCGACATCCATGGAAAACGAAACGAATGTGCTGTTGAGCAACACTTGGTCCTAGCGTGGTGTTTACAAGGATTGAAACAGAGAACGTAAACGAGTGGAAATTGGAGAGCATTTGAGATAAATGTGTCTATACGTCAATTAGACGACATTGGACAGAAAGCCAGGTATGAATGGCATCTTGTGGACTACAGTGGCCCAAGGAATATCCAGGTTGCAATGGCTCAAAACCTGAATGTTTTTTTGTCGCGAACTATCATATATTGGAGCCGCTTAGATGGAAATGTGTGGAGCCAGCAAATTGTATGGAGCGGCAGTTTTGCAGATTGTCATCGGGTTCTGCAACTCTTAGAAGACAATAGTGATCCCATACAATTGAGAGGTGACCGTTTTGATCTTCATATACATTTGCTAGGGGAATACATTGCTCGCCATGAGAGTTATCCCACAGCTGCTGCTATGGCCGCTGTTGAGTCTTCCCCAACGGTTATCATTCTAGTCGAGTCTGTAGGCACTGGTGATGGTGATGGTGAGGGTGACGTATTGCTATGTGCCATTTGTCATGATATGCTCTCTACCGAAATTGCAAATCGACTGCCTTGCAATCACCTTCTTCATAGGAACTGCATTTTACAGTGGTTTTAATTTAAACTCGAATGCCCTCTATGCAGGCGTGAATTTCAGACCTAGATAGCCTCAATGACTTTATATTTTTAAATCTTTCTGGGCTTCCTAATCATTAACCCTACATAATTCAGGGGGTTTTATATTTTACAATTTGTTAGATTCAGGATTTTAGTATGGTAGGGAATTGTATGGCACAATTTGGTGTCATCAACCTCTGATGATCATGTTGGAAGTGCACCGTCAACTAGTGAAAGTGAAGCCCTTGGACAAAAAGGAAAATATAAATTTCCTTGTAAATTGTGTGAAGCTGATCACGTCGTCCACTGTTGTCCCTTCTTAGACGAAGCTAAAAGAGTTCTGAACGACCGTCCGGTTTCACCGTTACGGCTTCCTCCTGGATATAAGAAACTCTTGCCGAGTCCGTCACTAGTTGAAAATCTGGCTAACACGCCCTTGTGGTTGGCCAAAGCGTCTATCATTGAAGATAAACCATCTGAATCCATGCCAGACGAAATTCAAAAGGTCGAGGCGACAGTTGACCCGGTCTTGCCTTCAAAGGATCAATCTTCAGATGATACAGTCACCGAAGAGAATAAGAACGACACTATTCAAATTATCTTCGTAAGCACAGACTCCGATGAACATGGGGGAAATCTACCCGTTCCTTTACCACAGGAAGGAAGTTCGTCAGAGTCATATCCAGCCGTCTATTCAGTCCCACCTCCAAGCAACCTAGTTGTTTCCTTTGACTGAAATCTACTAGGTAGACCCCGTTTACTGGCTAGTGTACCATTTCTAAATCATTGCTCAAATATATAGAATGGTCATGGCTGGTACCATCATAGATGAAGGGGTTTCTGTGAGTATCCTTTCCTCACTTTCTTGGAAAGCGCTTGGTTCACCGTCGCTTTTGCCTGAGATGAGAAATCTAACAAGCTTTGACAAAGGAACCAGTCGACCATTAGGGATCCTTCCCAATGTGCCGATAACATTGAGAGGGAAAACCGTTCACATGAACGTAATGGTAGTCCAAGGACCCCTGGATTATAATCTACTCCTTGGAGGAGACTATATTATTGCGTGGGAGCCATTGTCTCCTCACTCTTTAGAGTAATGTGTTTTCCGCACGAAGGAAGAGTGGTCAAGCTCGTAGACCAGCTTTCATTCCCCGGTTCACACATAGCAAATAGTCATATACCATCTCTGAATGGTCTTTTCACGTAAGGAATGTCTCATCAATCCCCAGTCCGTCCACCTGATGAGTGCGAGTGATTCAGAGGATATGACTGAAACCAAGGGGGCATGCACCTTGGCCTGTTTCGACAGGAAAACCTTGGGTATAGGGTAGGTTTCCGCGGAGGATATATGACTGGCTTACACACCCATCCATTTTGGAAAATGGGATTAGACCGGAATAAGATACCTCCACAAGAAGGTAGGCCTTTCCGTATAGAACAAATGTTTTGTCTGCAAATTGAAGGGTAACCTGAAAAGGTAGGCTTTTCCCGATAAAGCAAATGTTTTGTCTGCAAATTGAGGGGTAACCTCGAAACTTTGCTTCACTATACCTAGGGGCATGCAAACCTTTTGGCGTGAAAGCAAAGAGCGACCATTTATTTTTTTAAATTTATAGGTCCTCTAACGCTTTAAACTCGTAGGATTGGTCGTATCCTAACTTGCATAAAGAAAGGATGCGGGGCAAAGCTTTGAAAAAATGCCGTTTATATATGAGACATCCTTATTATACGACTGGATCGAGCAATTTTAATGTGGAATTCAAGCTCGTTAAAAAATAAACATAAGCAATGAGCAAATGTTTCCCCAAAGTTTAAGATCATTAAAAAATGAACCAATTTCCAGTAAATAACCATCGTGAATGTATTATCATCAGCCTTTGAAGCCTTGGTCGTGTTCTCATCATCACCTCCACTCTGTATTGGCCGATCATTCACCTCCATTTGATTTTTTACCCTTTTTGAGGAATAGCTACGAAGAGTGATCCTGTTAGCCATCCTTGTGACACTGCCATAATTGGAAAATTCCAAACCTTACCTGGAATCAGCTGCTATCAAAATTTATCACTCGTTCCTCAAAAAACGAGTCTCCTTTAAGCTCTTTTCAATTGGCTTGTAAAATATGAAAAGATTGCCGAGCGATTGGCCTCTCCAGCTCATTAAAGGTACCGAAAGTGCTATCCCTCCTTTAGATTTTAATCTTTTTGGACTTGAGGGATTATTACACAAAAAGATCAAGCGCCTGTTTTGTTTAGCTCATTAAAAGTACTGAAAATTCATACCTTTTGTATTGTTTTATACTTTTTCGGACTCAAGGGATTATGTGACGAAAAAGGATCGTTGGAGTTTTCTTTACGTCCCTTTTCAGACTCTCTAAAATTGAAAAGGACCGAGTTGTCTTTGTCGTTAAACTCATTAAAACTGAATAGCGACAAACTTGTCCATACAGACAAGAACGAGTTTCACTATCGCTAGGCTCGTTAAAACATAGCGATGGGTTTGCCCGAAGGGAAAATTTTAGAACAAGCATATGTTATCCTCCTCAAGATTGACAAAAATAAAGAGGTACTAGTCAGCAATGACTAGGGAAAAATTGGGAAGAAAACTTGAAGAAACTTTATCGGTAGCAAGTCGCTCTTGAACATGACACTTTCACTCCGCATCCTAGTCGGGTTGGGTTGTTCCATTCACTGGTCACATCACCATGGTTCCATCACACCATCCATATTTGGGGTTAATCCTACCGATCCATCATGTTAGTTTCATCGATATTTTCAAGAGAAGTCGCTCAAAGAATTCACCTGTGTCTCACCCACTACAATACATTTACGCTCCATTCTTTCATGACCGCCACCCTGAACCTTATATCACCAGATCATTTTCACCTCCATTAAAATCATTTGCTCCGTTCTGTGTCATAGATGTGGGATTCACTAAGGCCCTCCTATGACAGATCACTTCTTGTCGACATCAGCTCATTATCCAAGAAGTCGATCTAGGAACAACCCTTTCAGTACTTTGAAGCTTAAATGCCTCAATGGCAAGTTTCTCACTTCCGGCGACAGGTTTACATCAATGGCCTTCGACCAAAATATTTCATGTGGTGTTCGATGCCAAGTCCCTTATTCACACCACGTGAATTGTGTTGTAGTACCTTGGGGGTCATCATCATTATCGGTGATTCCTCTTGCGCCTGTTAACAACTTACATCATTGGTTGGTAATCAGGCAATGTCCTTCCATGTTCGACTCCAGAACATCTCTCACATGGATCGACTTGTACTTTGAGTGAAGATCGAATGAGATTGAAGACCCCAGATCTAGTTTCATCCATCTGGGCTGTGATATATATTCAGGAAAATAAAAACATCAAATTTACATCACTGCTGCACATATAATCATCCAATCTAAGGGATGATGGCTCCACCAGAATCATCAGTCTACACTTAGATGATTGTCTGTCTCATGTACATGAAAATGAATTTATAAAGTTGAGCATGGGAATGCCCGCCTCAGCTGGATCATGAAAACATTATGAAGATAACGTATTGTATTGTATCTTATTATAGGTCACCTTCCAGCTTGAAAAAACTTTGGATCCTCATGATAAACCATTTCACCCGACATCAAAGGATTAACGACCTCATGCTTTAGGGGGCAACTGTTATAGAAATTTTTGGGCACTGCAACCCCAATCATTAATGTCCATAAACCAAGGGCTCCTAAGTCCCTAAAAGTGTTGTTCTGACCCCTAAAAGAACAAGGTCAACTGATTACAACATCTCCCAGAAGTTCTCCATGAAAAACTACTCAGAACTGGTCAAAACTGGACCATTTCACCTGCTCCATGGTCAAAGTACGTTGCATCCCACCTAAATACACACAGTAGGTGCGGTGCATGTTGAAAATCCCTTTTATGGGGTGCGATGGGCGAGAGTGGACAAATGGCAGGGTCAATCCGCAAGGTGGAGGATCATGGAATCTTCCAGCAACTTATCCTGTGACACTTGCCTCTTTGCATTCGCCCAAGGATGAGTAAGAGATCATCAGTCTCCAAGTGGAATGAAGAACTATCAGAGAGAGGACACTAATCAAATCTCAAAAGCTAACTCACCCCCCTTGCAAACATCTATATATGGATCCCTCATCCCAAAGATCCAGAGGCTGGAATTTTGTATCTTGTAAGGAAGTGCTGTTGGTTTCTTGGTGCAATATCATAGTGTTGGGTGATATAAGCTTTTCATGAGGTGAATAAGGGATTTCTTGCTGAGAGGATAATGTTGGATCAGAACAATTGGTTGTAATCCTATTTGCTCTTTCTTGATTATCAATAAAGCTATTCAAGTTTTCCTCCACATTCTTGTATGATTGATGTTATATGCATTTGTGTGGTCAATATATATGTAGTCCTATATTGTTTATGATAACAGATCTATGTCCTTGGATAGTGTTATGCTGCTTTGATTCTACAGGTGCTCTTTGAAGCTTGGTAGACAAGGAAGCGAGTGGTGAAGACCTATCAGAAGGGAGAGGACTCGAGCAAGGAACCAAGCGCAAGACAGAGGTTGGTATCCTTATTCCCCTCTTATCTATTTCTCATAACTTGGAAAACGAAAGTAGTTTTAGTTTGTTTGTTTCTAAGGTAGCTACCAGCCATAGTGGGACTAGCAGCTCTGCATAGACACTAGTTTTCCCGATAACAACATACATTAAATTACAACATCCATTTTTACTCTTGATCCACCAAGCCCCAAGAGGGATCAAATATTTTTTCACTCTATGCTAGTTTGCATATCACGATATCGAATGCCTCTCGGGGGTTAGTAGATCTAGAGTAAAGATGGATCTATGTTGGTTTAATTCCCCCATTTAAATAGGCTACATTCTAGGTGAATACCATGGGTCAATACATTGTGCCATTTTGGTGAATACCATGGGTCAATACCATGTGCCATTTTTATTTCTATTAATACTAATATTAGCCTTAATAATATTTTTTTTCATGGTATTAATAACAATCTAGTCCATGGTATTTGTCCCATAGTATTTTGCCCATAGGTTTCACCTAAATATAATGCATTTTTTGAGTGTTCGTAAATATAAGGTGACCTATGGAGTAAATATAAAAAAAATGTTTATTTGTTTACCATACCTCTCGTTTATTTATATTTTTATTAATTTACCATACCTCTTTTACAAATATGGTTTTTGGCCCATAGGATTCACTTAAATAAAACCTATTTCTTGAGCCTTCATAAATAGAACGAGGGTTATGGACTAAATATAGAAAGAGGTTTTATTTATTTAACATATGACTAGTTTATTTATATTTTTATTTATTTACCATACATTTTGAGTAAGTATAAAAAGAGGTTTTATTTATTTACCATTCCTCCACTTTACTTATATTTTTATTTGTTTACACCCTTGCATGTATATAAGGTGACTTATGGAGTAAATATAAAAAATGTTTTATTTATTTACCATACCTCTCATTTATTTATATTTTTATTAATTTACCATACCTATTTTACAAATATGGTATTTGGCCCATAGGATTCACTTAAATAAAACCTATTATTGAAAATGGGCGAATGGAAGGTTGTAACTCTTCGTTTCAAGGGCTAAATTTACCTTTTTTACCCTCTCCCTTAAAATAAGGTGGGCTATTTGAGGTGATTTTTAAAAATGTGCTATGATACAAAATATTCGCCCACTAAAAATTTAAAACCCGTTAATTTTGCCAAAGGGCGAACATTCGCCCCTAAAATTTTCTATGGAGGAGGCTATCCCTCATGACATATAGATAGCGGACTTGGAATCCCAAGATGATCATGAAAAACTAAAATTAGTTGTCAGAGATAAGGATTCTTAGATCAGGGAGCTTTTGGACAATGTGGCAAGAGCCAAATTTGTCATTTCCTTCCTTGAGCAAGAAAATGAGCAATTGAAGGTAAAGCAACTGCTTCTAGAAAAGGATTTGTTTAAAACTAGTATGCGAGAGTCCAAAGGTAAAACAATGCTAGGGAATGATGAGAAATATGAACAAGAGAGGGAGGTTGGGAGGAAAATGCCAAGGACAAAGGGTCTCAGAGCAATTGCAGAAGGAAAAATACCAAAACCTACTGAATGAGGATTTGAGTCTTGAAGACAGAATAGCTATGGAGATCAATGAAGACACAAAATATTGGCTCAAAAAAGTAAATGATCATCTCGAGAAGCTTTTTTATATATCTAATAGGGACAATAAGATGCTGAGGCACATGTCCCATTACTATCAAACAAGAAATCAGATTGCACAAGTTAGAATCAAGAGACTGAAAGCAAAACTGAAAGAGGTCCAGGACAAGCAAAGGGAATCGAGAAAAAGGGGTAAGAGAGTGAAATTTGTGGCTAAAAAATTCAAGAATTTTTAGCCTATCTTCCATAACTACCAAGGAACAATTTTTGAAAGTTTTGGAGAAATTTGGAATTTTTTAAAAAATTGCAAGAAAAGCCACACAAAAGCGCCGTGACCCTTTTTCCCTGGACACCCAAATAAGGTTTTTTCTACATGGATGGATGCATTATCATGATTACATGCCAAATATAATCCTAATTTTACTTGAAGGATTTCCATTTTGATTATAAACTCAAAAAACCTCACCTTTTTCACCTCTCTGCCGCTAAATCTAGACTGGCACGACACTTTTGAGCCAGGTTGGGAGAATGAGTTTTTGGAGGCCTTCCCATGGGTCATTTTCCAAAATTCAAGATGACCTGGAAACTAGATAGAAAAATATAGTTTATTGTTCTTTTAGATTTCCATTTTGACTTAGGGAAGATACCTAAAAATGGCTTCAAACAGGCACGACCCTTTTGCGAAATTTCTTGTTTTGGTGCATGCTGGTGCAACCTTTTTGCTCACTAGTGCAACCATTTGGTTCTGGTGCAACCCATCTTGTTTGGTAACCTCTTAAGTACTGAATGATGGAAAATTTGAGATTTTATGATCTATTAATGTTACTTTAGGTTTATTAGTTGGTTTTTTACTCACTTTATGAGGAAAATTGTAATTAATGAGGAGATATGCTCTCTTAAACATTAGCCTAAATTGTGGAAACTATCTCAACTATCCTAGTTTTCAGTGAGGACTCATCAAAGCCAGTTATGATGATCCTTGAATAGAATTTTCGACCTGATGAGATGCCATATGTTGTATTTTCTTATATAAGATGGAAGGGAATAATTTTCGAGGGGTTGGACATTTGAGGAGAGAACCATTGTAGACTATATTTGACATTTTTGGAAATCAAAGGACAAAATTTGCAGCTATTATCTAGGAATTCCTGTGCATTAAGTTTATGATGTTTTTTTCCCTCTTTTATTACTTTATATGAATGATATTTAGCTTCCTTTTCCATTCATCATCTCTTCAATATTTTCTTTGTAGTTGATAAAAATAATTCTTTTCACTAAGCTCTCTTTTGATGGAAAGTGATTTTATGTTATGTTCACTCTTGCTTAATGAATTCATGTCTCATTCTCATTAAGACTTTCATGCTTCATCTGAACACCATAATACACCGACAAAACCTAAAATACATCACAAAAGTGCTGCTACTTTGCTCCTTCATATCTTTGTTACTGTAATCCTTTGACCCTCTACCATAGCTACCTGGTTTTTCTCCCTTATTCAACAACAAAACCCTAAATCTTTCAAAAGCTACCTGAGTTTAGCTATCTAGCTTAAAATCATTTATCATCCAGTCATATATTGGCTGTGATTCCATAGGGAGATCATTCTCTTGTTTGGTAGGGCTAGCTACCAAACTGAAAGCTCGGTCTCTGGTTACCTCCATCGATTTCCTTTTTAACCTAGGACATTGTGGGGGATAACAACCCCTATACTGGGTTATAGAGCACCTCTGACTCTAATCAAAACAAATGCAAATAAAAATCTAGTTTTTTTACTCATTTTATTTTTTTAATATTACTCTATATTACACATCGCATACATATTGACAAATCTAGTCCATCTCTGTTATCTTTTTCCAATAAGGATTCCCACTTTTATGTAAGTTAAATTATTTTTTTCCTAACAATACATAACTATAAACATTTTAAGGTGAGGATAGTATATAAGGCTATGATCTTAACCATTATTCAAGTTATTTTTTCTTAATAGTTTGATCACAATGAACTTAATTTTTTTTTTGTTTGATTCAAAATTATGAATTCAATAACTCCATAATTGTAAATCTACCAAAATACTTAAAATTAAATTTGGAACATTGCAAATTAAAATATAAATAATCTTTCCATTATCAAATTTCAACATATACAAGCCCTTGGGGTTTAGAATATATGTTGATGGGTGTACTATTAAGGGACTATGTGATGTGAAGGTCAGAAGGTTTAAACTCCATGGGAAAAAATCGAGTTATGTTAAGGGCTAATGTGGCCCAAGCCATGTGAGATCCCTGGGTGGTTTTGAAACGTCATTTCTTGAGCGAAAGTTTAAGTGTGCAATCATCATGTGACTCACGCCACTTAACAAACAAACAAAATTCAACAAATACAAGGCAATTTGAGTGCATTCTATCAAACACCCGCCAAATAACAGTAAAAATCCTTCCTTAACAAGAACTCGCTATCAATGTGACAAAGCTACCTATCAAATTATTTAGGAATTATCAAATATCATGAGCTTATGCTTATAGATATATATATATATATATATATATATATATATATATATATATATATATATATATATATATATATATATATATATATATATCTCTATATATATATATATATATATCTCATTTAGTGGCCATTTTGGGTGACATATAAATAAATTCATTAAATAGTTCAATCTAAAAGAGATTATTGAAAAGGTTAAAAGGATAAGCTATAGGGAAGGATCAAACCAAAAGAGGTGACTTCATGGGTAAAATGGGAGAACTTAGTTATACCAAAGTTGTTGGGAAGATGGTGACCTGGGAGCATTTTACTTTTTTTTTCAAAATATTTAGTAGTGAAGAGTCTTTGGAGGCCCTTTCTAGGTGAAGATTTGTGGTGTCAACTAATCATTTAGAAATATATTTATGTGTATTGTATGAAAAATATTTTAAAAGGGCTAGTGATAAATCTAGGCATGATATTTTAGTGACATGGAAGACTATTGTGAAGGATTTTCATTTGATTTGGGGGGGAGGGAAGGTATGCACTAATTTAAAAGGTGGGTGTGGCGATTTTCATTCATATGGGGGAGGATGCATGGGTTGGGAGTGGAAGACATGACCTAATTGCACCAAAAATAATTCAATAACTAAGGGACATAGGATTTTGCATGCTTTCCCACATTTTAAATCCTCCTATAACTTAGACGTGGATGTAGGGATGGCTTGTGATTGACAAGATAATATTAATAGGAAATGAAGCAATTTCATAAAATGGTTTCGATCATGTTTATAAAGGAGTCATGTTTGAATTGAGGAAAACCAAGGTGAACCAAAGTGGTATTTTTCTCCTTTAGGGGTTCACATCCCTAGGATTTGACAAACATTTTTAAGAATAAAAGAAGGAAGGAATGAACTTTGATGGTTGTAGTGCTATTTTTTGAATATGAAAAGTCCTAATGAATAGTTGTTTATGTAGTGTTTATTAATGAACAAAGTATTAACTTAAGACAAATTAAAGAAGAGGAATTTGGAGGGGGATCATAGATGTGATCTTTATAAACTCATTGACAAGAAAAGTGGTCATTTTGTCATGTATTGTAGTGTTCTAAACAAGTATGCTAGATGAGGTCATAACAAGATTTAAAAATAAATAAATTAGTGGATTCTATTGAAATAAGTTTTAGGAATTGAGTACGAACTACACAAACAAAGAATTTTATTTTTGTTCCATTAATAATGGAATGGGGTATGGATGACCTTGAAGCTCTATTTTTAAAATAAAAGTACATTCCTCCAATAATTTTTTATACAATGTGCTCAACATATAGAGTAATTTTTAACATTGCAGTGTATAAATTTCCCTAAGTCTAGCCTTTAATAACAACTTGATAAGACATTTCCCCAAATTGTTTTTGATATGACGTCACAAAGGGGGATCTAGAGTATGTGGAGAGAGGGATTTTCATTTTTTAGATATAGCCACTCCATTAATTTTATGGGAAGGTTGGGCTCAGGATCATGTAACTGTGCAAAATTGATGACATTTAAAATAGAATTGTCCATGACAAATGAAAAAGGAATTAACAATATATGGGTAGGATTGTCATAAAATGAGTGAATGATAACATGTCACAAAGTGTTAATAATATTTTGCCTTGAATGAGGTCAAAAAATTGATTGTGTTTTTCAAACATATTGAATTTTTGAGTACGTGCTAAGAGAAAAATATAAAAATTGATACTGTATTGGAATTTTGATATTTTATCCAAAACTAGTATTTTGAAATATTACTACTTTAGTTTTCACATATTCCCTATATTCCCTATATGTAATCTTTCCTACACTTAGAACAAAATTTTTCCTTTATCAATTTTGATTACATCATCTATTTTATTTCCAATATGTCAATTATGAAAATACATTCTTAATTTTTTATTTTGAGTGTATAGATTCTTGAAATTGATGGTAAAAGCCTTTGAATAGGAAAAAAGTAATTAAAAAAATATAATTGCGTAAGGAAAATAAAATTAAAATGTTTTTCAAACTTATACAGAAAAAACAACTCATAACCATTTTTTCTATAGCCTTTCGAAAAATAACACCGTGGTGATTTTTCGTGTAGGGTTTCCAAAAATAACACTCTGATAAATATACTAGTATTTACACATTTAAGTGTAAAGGGGCGTTAAACATAGGGCCGCGACGTTAAACGGATGAGAGGGCGGCGTTAAACGGATATGAGAAGCATATAAAAACTTAAAAGGATAGGAGCAAAAGCGCGTGATCGCGCTATCATATTTACAGTTTCTTCGCGGTACGTGCTGAATCTTCTCCAACTTATCTTTAACAAAGTGACGGATGGAGGAATCAAGAAATGGATGCAAAAGAAATCTTTGAGAGAATGGCAACAAGACAAATGGAGGGACGGTATGGGAAAGATATGCGGATTCGACGGAAACACGCGGAACTGATGATATTTCAAATGAACAATCGGCAACCATGGAAAATGAATGTGCTGTTCAGCAACACTTTGTCTCTAGCGTGGTGTTTACAAGGATTGAAACAGAGGACGGATTCGAGTGGAAATTGGATAACGTTTGGAATAATGTGTCTGTACGTCAATTAGACGACATTGGACAGAAAGCCAGGTATGAATGGCATCCTGTGGACTACAGTGGCCCAAGGAATATCCAGGTTGCAGTGGCTCAAAACCCGAATGTTGTTTTGTCGGGAACTATCATAGATTGGAACCGCTTAGATGGAAATGTGTGGAGCCAGCAAATTGTATGGAGCGACAGTTTTGTAGACAATAGTGATCCCATACAATTGAGAGGTGACCGTTTTGATCTTCATATACATTTGCTAGGGGAATACATTGCTCGCCATGAGAGTTATCCCACAGCTGCTGCTATGGCCGCTGTTGAGTCTTCCCCAACGGTTATCATTCCAGTCGAGTCTGTAGTCACTGGTGATGGTGACGGTGACGTATTGCTATGTGCCATTTGTCATGATATGCTCTCTACCGGAATTGCAAATAGACTGCCTTGCAATCTCCTTCATAGGAACTGCATTTTCTAGTGGTTTTAATTTAAACTGGAATGCCCTCTATGCAGGCGTGAATTTCAGACATATTTTTAAATCTTTCTGGGCTTCTTAATCGTTAACCCTACATAATTCAGGGGGTTTTATATTTTACAATTTGTTAGATTCATGATTTTAGTATGGTAGGGAATTGTATGGGATATTTTACATTTTAAAATTTGGTAGCTTTAGGATTTTAATGGGTTAATATGGTTTTCTAAATAATCTTAATTAAAAGTTGGGCATTTAAGTTTAACTATTAGGTAATATTATGGATCAAGACTTTTAAATATCATATATAAAAATAATAAATTATTTCAAAACCAGATATACTATATTTTAATTTAATTTTATAATATTTTTTTATTAAATGTATAATTACTTTTGAAATATATTTAAACCCTCCATCCTCACAACTACTCAAAACATTTTTATAGAGATTAAATTTAGGTTTTAATAGATTAAAAATGAGAATAGTTTAATATATACATATGTGAAATTTATAAAATATAAATAATATTTTAAAGAAGGAAGATAGATGCATCTCGACCAAAAGATCCAAGTGAAGATAGAAAGCAAAGTGACTAACAATGATAAAGGAAATATAGTGCATCATTCTTGTAAGTTTTTTATTATTGTATTTTCTTTGACACTAATATTTTACAACCAATTAATGTTTTTTAGATGCTTTCTTAAATACAATACAATGAGATCATATTTATGAGACAGAGTTAGTTGGAGGGCGAATAGAGTGGGGGAAAGAAACATAAAGGTGGGAAACACAGGGAAAGAGAGGAGGGGGGGAGATGAGGGGAGAGATGGATTTGGAGGGGAAAGAAATGGAGGGAAGAAAAAAGACAATGAGAGATAAAGGTGGAGAGGGAGATGGAGTGACAAGGGAGAGATGAGGATGGAATGAGGAAGAGAAGAGATGAGGGAAGAGAGAGAAAAGGAGAGGATAGAGATAGAGAAAAAAGGGGAAGAGAGAGGCTCGGAGACATAAATATGGAGGGGGGAGAGTGTGGGAAGGAGAGAGGGAGGGGGATAGTGACAGAGTTGGAGGTTGGAGAGAGGGAGTGTGTGTGATGGTGCAGAGAGACATATGGAGATTGGAGAGAAAGGGATAGAGAGGAAGGAAGAGAGAGAGAACTTGAGAGAGAGGAGGGAGAGTGGGAGACAGACAAAGAGAGAGAAAGGTGGAGAAGGAGAAGGAGTCACAAGGGAGAGGTGGTGAAGGAGAGAAGGGAGCAAGAGGGAAGGGAGAGAGAGAGGATGGAGTTGGAAGGGGAATAAAGACAAAGAGAGAGAAAGGTGAAGGAGATGGAGTCACAAGGGAGAGATGGTGAGGGAGAGAGGAGAGCAAGAGGGAAGCGAGAGAAAGAGAGAGAGTGGAAATTTAACCTTCATGAAAGAAAATTTCAAGTGCTAAGATCTATATCCAACTTAATTATTCCCTTTTAAGTGATTTATCTGAAATAAATTAATGAAAGAAAATGTCATAAAACTTGTCATATTGGGTATGTGGTATTGATAAGCCATGGTATTGGTTCATGTTAGCATAAAAAAAACTCTTCACGAGTTAAGAATCTCCATCTTTAAGAATATTGCTTAGATTTTATTATTTGATTTTATAATTAATAATAATAATAGTTTTCTTAGTTAATTACTTTGTCTTTTCGAGTTTGGGCATCATGACATGTATTTTGTTTTAAGTGTTTTAAAACTTACCATGGATTGATACCTATCAACATTTGCCAACTATTTAGTTTACATGATTGTACGAGTCTTTTTTTAAATAATACTTTTAAATTATCTTAATCTGACGAATTATTGAGGTTATTGAAGATGTATGTGATAAGGCTATAGTGATAATGCTTAATGTTTTGCGGGGAAGCATGAGCATGATAATACACCCAAAGTGTGATATATTCTATAGACCTAACACACTTTTTAGAGGGAAACTTGTGATGGCCAATGCAAGAATAGTGAAAAAAATTGCATGATAACATAGAAATATGTTAGAAAGCTATGTTGCATTGTTTTCCTCTATTTTTCTATTTTTCTCTCCATTTTAGATATGTATGTTTTTTGTGAGGGTTGTTAATTATCATGTCATTCTAGTTAAGGAATTTATATTCTCATATTCCCTACTTTAGTAGGATTAAAAATACCACTTTAGGGTTTGAAGTACACCTCCACCACATTAAATGGGGTTTTGCTAAGTTGCAAGTCTTCTAGTTATTTTTATAAACCACTTATTTTTTGTTGCATTAGCCACTATTTTATACTTCTGTTAAATTTCAAATTTTCATTTGAGGAGGTAACATTGGAAACTCGCAAGGTATGACTATCAATCAATCGTTGCTTTCCTATATCGCGATTTTGTGTTATAGATCTAACTCAAAAATATGTGATAATATAAATAAACCCAAGAAATAACAAGATATGAATATAGATAGAAATGATTCACTTTATTGATCAAACCCTTAAGGTAGGGCAACACCATACATTCACTACTTAAGGAAGGAGAACACTCCACAAGCCATATACCTGTTCATACAAATATTCCTTGAAATCCCTCAATGGGGAGTCTCTAGCCTCTATATACGCCTCATACATACAATACTATGAGTCATTACCATGGTTCTCTCAATACCATCTATCTAATACCATGCACTTATTACATTATTGCTAACTACTTTGGTCTCTTATATGATATGGGTTAACCACCTTATTTATTACTATTTCCTATTCCATTGTTACATTATTCCCTTGGGTACCTCCCTTTACACCCCACATTATCTCCCCTAGGTATACTACATTCTACCCCCCTTAACATGTTTCTCTGATACCACTTGTTAACCTGGCTTTGATACCACTTATTGTTGGTCTGATATGAAAATATAAGATAATGCAAATAATCACCAAAAATAACAAGATCTGAATACTGATAGAATGTTTCTCATTATTAATCAAAACCCTGAAGGTAGGGAAACACCATACGTTCACTCCTTAAGGAAGGAGAACACTCCATAAGCCATATGCCTAGGCCCTATTCATACAATATTCCTTGACATCCCTCAATGTGGAGTCTCTAGCCTCTATATAGGCCTCATACATACAATACCATGGGTCATTACCATGGTTCCCTCAATACCATATATATAATACCATGTGCTTATCACATTATTGCTAACTACTTGTAGTCCCTTACATGATACGGGTTAACCACCTTATTTATTACTATGGCCCATTCCATTATTACATTATTCCCTTGGATACCTCCCTTTGTACCCATATTATCCCCCCTAGGTATACTACATTCCACTCCCCTTAACATGTTTCATCCCATAAACATGGGAAGAACACAAATAATGAGATCTACTCAAAAGAGTAGTCCACTAGTACCATACATGTGCATCTAGCCATCCAAGAGAAAGGTGAATTCTCGATCTAGTTGGTGCCTCACTTAGTTGAGATGGAAGTGGACCTTGGTGGCTCTTTTGTGTTGATGTGTAGTAGGTGGATTGTCTCTTCTCTCTATCCATCATGTGGGGGTTGTTGTCTTTGTGGCTAATTGGTTGCCATCTTGTTGGTTGTTTTCTTGCAGGGTGATGTGGGTGATGATATGTTGAAGTTTTAACCCACGGTGTCTTTTTCTTTAATTCACCCCTCACTAGAGCCTGACTATTATCTGGTGCATGTTGTGGTGCCTGTTTTGGTGTCTTATCTTCCAATATTACTTTAACCACTGAGCCCTCATTTGATGTATCAACACTTGTAACCTTTTTTGCTTTAGCCTATGTTTGTGTTTGATTGTCGATCATCAAAGGCTCATCATCTGATGTGTAATTTTCATTAGAGATTTGTGCTACTGCCTCCTTAGTCTCTATTTGTGGCTTAATGGAAATATCCTGCAATGTAATTTTCTTCTTTTTATACCAGAGCTTCAAGAATTTCTTCTGCACATTAATATTGATAGTACCCATAGATTCCATCCAAGGATATCCCAAAACAACATTCATGTTATCCATATCTAAAGTATAAAAATCACCATGCAACACATACTTATCCATAGAAAGCTTCAAATCCTTATAAACTTGAACATCCTCATCATCAACCTTTGTGTTTTCAATATGTTTGGCTGGAACTTACAATTTTTTTGCGAAATTAAAATTGATAAAATTATGCTTGCAACTAGGATTTATAGACACAATGATCTTCTCCTTCTGAATCAATCCATGAACCTGCAATAAGGAGATACTAGCAGAGAATAACCCTTTACTTGTCTCATTCCCCTTTTTTCTAGCACGAGATGATTTGTCCAAAAGGACTCTTTCAAATTCTACATCTGAATGTTTGGTCCACTGCTTGTTGTCAAGTGAGAACCACCATTTGGCAGCCTCATCTTTGAAACCAAGCAACAATGAAAGCTTCCAAAGTGTCCCATATGTGAAATTGTGTCTCTGTATCAATTCTTCAATAGTAGGGCTATCATCCTTCCCTGTAAAATTAAGATCCGCCATGAAGAGTGTTTTGAAAAAAATTCACGTACTTGGTGAAAATTTGAAATGGCCACAATTCTGTCAATATTGCTCAGAATCCCTATTATGACCTATTTTCAGAAATGGAAAAAATGTTCTGCATCTTATCATGTGGCAGAAATCTTGATCTAGGCATTGGAATTGCAGATTTGCACTGCAACTGTCCCGCCATCACAAAAAATTGTTGAAAAATAGTTGATTTTAAATTAGCGATATTTCCCTCATCTGGACTTTGATTCGACTGATTTTGTTTTCGAACTTGGGGTATTTTTTCACAAACAATCTAGATCTGCAATTAGATTCTACATATTTTGCATCAGGATGTACAAATCTGCGTCGCAAACTCATCGCCCCGAAAAAATGTCTGCAACACCACTGAGTTTTAGATCAGTGATATCTCCTTCATACGGACTCCAATTTTTTTTTTTTGAAATTGGGTATTTCTTCATGAACCATCTAGATCTGCAATTAGATTTTGCATATTTTGCACCAAAAACTTACAGATCTGATTTGCAAACTTGCCGACCAAAAAAAATTCCTCAAAATAAAAAAATATTTTCTCCACTTTTCCCAAGAAAGAGCTCTGATACCACTTGTTATAGATCTAACCCAGAAATATGTGATAATATAAATAAACCCAAGAAATAACAAGATATGAATATAGATAGAAATGTTTCACTTTATTGATCAAACCCTTAAGGTAGAGCAACACGATACATTCACTCCTTAAGGAAGGAGAACACTCCACAAGCCATATGCCTGTTCATACAATATTCCTTGACATCCCTTAATGGGGAGCCTCTGGCCTATATATAGGGCTCATACATACAATCCCATGAGTCATTGCCATGGTTCTCTAAATACCATCTATCTAATACCATGGGCTTATTACATTATTGCTAACTACTTGTGGTCCCTTACATGATATGGGTTAACCACCTTATTTATTACTATTTCCCATCCCATTATTACATTATTCCCTAAGGTACCTCCCTTTGTACCCCACACTAGCCCCCAGGTATAATACATTCCACCCCCCTTAACATGTTTCTCTGATACCACTTGTTAACTTGGCTTTGATACCACTTATTATTGGTCTGATATGAAAATATAAGGCAATGAAAATAATCACCAAAAATAAAAAGATCTGAATATTGATAGAATGCTTCCCTTTATTAATTAAAACCCTTAAGGTAGGGCAACACCATACATTCACTCCTTAAGGAAGGAGAACACTCCACAAGCCATATGCCTATTCATACAATATTCCTTGACATCCCTCAATGTGGAGTCTCTAGCCTCTATATAGGCCTTATACATATAATACCATGGGTCATTACCATGGTTCCCTCAATACCATATATCTAATACCATGGGCTTATTACATTATTGTTAACTACTTGTGGTCCCTTACATGATACGGGTTAACCACGTTATTTATTACTATGGCCCATCCTATTATTACATTATTCCCTTGGGTACCTCCCTCTGTACCCCATATTATCCCCCCTAGGTATACTACATTCCACCACCCTTAACATGTTTCGTCCCCGAAACATGGGAAGAACACAAATAATAAGATCTACTCAAAAGAGTAGTCCAATGGTACCATGCATGTGCATCTAGCCATCCAAGAGAAAGGTGAACTCTCGATCTAGCTGGTGCCTCTCTCGCTTGAGATGGAAGTTGACCTTGGTGGCTCTTCTGTGTTGATGTGTAGTAGGTGGATTATCACTTCTCTCTATCTATCATGTGGGGGTTGTTGTCCTTGTGGCTAATTGGTTGCCATCTTGTTGGTTTTTTCCTTGGAGGGTGATGTGGGTGATGGTATGTTGAAGTTTTAACCCACGGTGTCTTTTTCTTTAATTCACCCCTCACTGGAGCCTGAATGTTATCTGGTGCATGTTATGGTGCCTGTTTTGGTGTCTTATCTTCCAATATTACTTCAATCACTGAGCCCTCATCTGATGTATCAGCACCTGTAACCTTTTCTGCTTCAGCCTCTGTTTGTGTTTGATGGTCGATCATCAAAGGCTCATCATCTGATGTGTAAGTTTCATTAGAGCTTTGTGCTACTGCCTCCTTAGTCTTTGTTTTTGGCTTGATGGAAATATATCCTGCAATGTAATTTTCTTCCTTTTATACTAGAGCTTCAAGAATTTCTTCTGCACATTAACATTGATAGTGCCCACGTATTCCATCCAAGGATATCCCAAAACAACATCCATGTTATCCATATCTGAAGTATAAAAATCACCATACAACACATATCCATAGAAAGCTTCAAATCCTTATGAACATGAAAATCCTTATCATCAACCTGTGTGTTTTCAATATGTTTGGCTGGAACTTGCAATGTTTTTGCCAAATTAACATTGATAAAATTATTCTTGCAACTAGGATTTATAGACACAATGATCTTCTCCTTTTGAATCAATCCATGAACCTGCAATAAGGAGATACCGGCAGAAAATAACCCTTTACGTGTCTCATTTTCCTTTTTTCTAGCATGAGACCATTTGTCTAAAAGGACTCTTTCAAATTCTGCATCTGAAAGTTTGGTCAACAGCTTGTTGTCAAGTGAGAACCACCATTTGGCAGCCTCATCTTTGAAACCAAGCCATACTGAAACCTTCCAAAGTGTCCCATATGTGAACTTTTGTCTCTATATGAATTCTTCAATAGTAGGGCTATCATCTTTCCTTGTAAAATTAAGATCCGCCATGAAGAGTTTTTTGAAAAAAATTCACTTGGTGAAAATTTGAAATGGCCACAATTCCATCAATATTACTCATAATCCCTATTATGACCTATTTTCGGAAATGGAAAAAATGTTCTGCATCTTCTCATGTGGTAGAAATCCCGATCTAGGCATTCGAATTGTAGATCCGTGCTACAACTGTCTCGCTGCACCAGAATGTACAGATCTGCGCCGCAAACTCGCTGCCCCAAAAAAATGTTTGCAACACCATTGATTTTTAGATCAATGATATCTCCTTCATACAGACTCCGATTCAGCTGATTTTTTTTTTTGAAATTGGATATTTTTTCACAAACCATCGAGATCTGCAATTAGGTTTTGCATATTTTTCACCCAAAACTTACATATCTAATCTGCAAGCTCGCTGGCCAAAACAAATTCCTGCAAAAAAAAAAAAAAAAATCTCCACTTCTCTTACGAAAGAGCTCTGATACCACTTGTTATAGATCTAACCCAGAAATATGTGATAATATAAATAAACCAAAGAAATAACAAGATATGAATGTAGATAGAAATGATTCACTTTATTGATCAAACCCTTAAGGTAGGGCAACACCATACATTCACTCCTTAAGGAAGGAGAACACTCCACAAGCCATATGCCTGTTCATACAATATTCCTTGACATCCCTTAATGTAGAGTCTCTAGCCTCTATATAGGCCTTATACATACAATACCATGGGTCATTACCATGGTTTCCTCAATACCATCTATCTAATAGCATGGGATTATTACATCATTGCTAACTACTTGTGGTCCCTTACATGATATGGGTTAACCACCTTATTTATTACAATGGCCCATTCCATTATTACATTATTCCATTGGGTACCTCCCTTTGTACCCCATATTATCTCCCCTAGGTATACTATAGTTTGAGTATTCTTAATTTGAGCTAGCTCATTAATGGTCCTCTTCATCACGATCCTAATTAACCACATATGTCAATTAAGCTCCCCTATGATATTCCCAAATTTTAAGGGAACTTTGGAGAGGATCTCAACAACCACATTCAATATTTTCATATGTGGTGTTCCTCCAACTCCATAATGGTGGATTCCATACATCTACACCTCTTTCAACACACCCTCACTAGTGTTATCGAAAAATGGTATGTTGATAAAACCCATGCATCGTGTTCAATGTTTGTGACCCTTTTCAATGCCTTCTTATATTACATCTAGTTACCTATTCGTCATGACATTGTTATTAAAATTTTGAATACATTTTTCAAACCTCTATGACACGTCTTTCTGATCATGTTTAAAAATGGCATAGAAGGCAAAGCTTATGTAAAGCTCCTAAGTTCAAAGGCTCAGTCTATATGGATTGTTTCCTATGATCCCTCCACACTCCAATTGGTAAATATGTCACATATTGTTTCCCTCAAACCAAAGAAGATTCCATCCACAAGACTTTATAGTTTGATTTGATCTACACCTAATTTGGTTATGACTATATTATCCTCCCTAGTGTCCCTCGCCTTGGTGCTTATTCTTTAATAGGGGCATATAACATTGTAGATGGTGTAATTGGATCAATATATTACCTAGAAACTTCCCCATATCTACAAGGATTTATTAGTTATGGCCAAATAGAAAGGGGGCCAAATTCTTCCTACTCTTATCCTCACCTGGACTCTTCACGTGTTAACTCATACCATGGCACAAGTATATCTTACTCATTTTTCCACCCACATCAATTGATGCCGAGTCCAACTAGTACTCCACTTGGTTATTAAAATGTTACTACAAATCCATACTATCCTTAAGCACCAGCTAGTTCTCCAACCACAATGGCACTAACACATCAAGATCCCATGTGTTAGAACTCTCTACCATAGAAACTACTGCCTCTTTAGTGGTAGGTGTATGTTAAGTAGAATGTTTCCCCTCCCCTTTACCCTAAGAGGAATAATAAGAGGAAGGGTAACCAAAACTAACCATCTCATGAAAACCAAGGAAACCAAGGTCATCATCTTAACGCGAATAAGGATGATAAGTCTAATACTACAACCCAATAATAGGGAACACAACCCAAGGAGAATAAGGCTGTTTGAACAAACAGACCCGTTGCATGTTGAATTACCTATAAACACTATAATTATGATTGCACTCTTTCACTAAGATGTGAAAATAATGAGAAGATGACGAATTTTCTTCTAGAGGGAAGTAGCTTATGCCACCATCCACACCTCTTTATGTAGTTGGCAGTGCTCAGGAACCTTTCTTTAACGTAGTTCTCACATTGAATTAAGATTTCCTTGTGACTAAATCCCTTAGTCATGTCTGAACTTCTTTAAAGGCTTCTCTCCCAAGGCTTTGACATCACATGGCATATGTTCCTATGATATTAGCTTCCACACCTCTTCCCTTTAGTAGTCATTGTGACCACCTCCAATTATAAAAATTCCTTTTGTTTTGTACTCATAATAGATGTTAAATAGGGCTACATAAAGGAAATAATGCACATGGACAAAAAACCACCCTGAATACTTGAATTAAAAGAAACATCACGATTATAGGATAGAACCTGGTACAAACTAACAACATATCAACATGATTTCATAATGGCACTAGCTGTCCCCTGCCACACTTGTAGGCAACCCCTATTAAATAAAAAAATCCTATTGACTAAATACATGAGGAATATCATCCTTCTGACGTGTTACACCTTCTATAGGCTTAGAAATAATTTAAGATCACATAAAAGTTGAGGAAATCATGTCATCAATGATTGGTTTCCATGTTACTTCTTCTTGAAGCATCTTAGTACCAACTTTAGATTTGGGGTGGGGTTCATGGTCTTGCATTATTTCGATTGGCTTAACCTTCTATATATGTTCCACTATAGTTCTCTTGGTCATTCCATATATATAGATTAGGAACTTGATACAAAGTTTAACTCAATGCTTATAATTTATTATCTCTATTACCATGGGAATCCAATAATCCATGGTTTTCACCCTTGATATCATGGATCCTTTGATCATTTCAACAAGCCGCATTTTATTCATAGTATTCTCATAGTTCTCTCATGTTCTTACATATGGCTCTCCTTATATTATGTCAAGTTCACCTCTTATCTTCAGTAGTACATCTTCTTATGCATGTGCTCTCCTCATGTATGTGCATCCACCATAGTGCTCTCATATTAGTGCATATGCACTGTTGCACTCTTTGATTACTAATTTATCTTACTATTAGTTAAAACTTCTACTAAACATGATCCTTTAATTCTCTACACTTATATCTCCTTTACTTCCTTTTTCATCGAAGAACTTAACTCTTAGTTTTATCTCTCTCCCATTCTACCATAATGTGCATTATTTTTCTTTTAACACTACATGACCACCAATCATGCCCACTAATCACTTTACATTGACATGTAATGGTTTTACAAATAGGGTGTTTGAAATCCTCCATCGAACAATCAAAACCAATGCTTGAGACAAAAGTAGGTTAGAGGCGATAAGGATTATGTTGAGGATATTGGTGGTTCTCCTTGAAGCTCCCATTTCATGGTCTAGAATCAAGGTATGATGCTAAAACCCAATAGTTGAGATTTTATCATCCGCATTGGGTATAGGTAACCTTAGTTTCCATTCTAATTATTAAAATAGTCTAAAGGGGTGGTTGTTAGAAGCAACCATCCTTCCTACCCTACCTTTCACTCAATCATCTACTTGTAGACATTAAATCCTGCAAGTAAGATTTTTTTTGGAAGGTCATCGAAATAAAGTACTAATATTTGTTTGAGGTGTAGTTCACCTTGAGGCTAGTAGTAATTTTTCTTTTCACAGGACATGTTTAATTGAATTAGAATATCAATACATTATAGGTAGCTTACACTTCACACAACTCCATGTAGTGTTTGTTTTCTCTTTTTTGTTCTTTCAATTCATCCTTTACCTCTACCCTTTAGCATTGTTTTTGTCTTGACATTGTTGCACCCCATTGGAATTTTGTTGTAGTCCCCATGGTATTCATCCTCAATTTATATTAGGACATCCATTAACACCTACTATATGAGTTAGGGTCCCTCTACCTAGTGAACATTTTGATTGTAGTCTTTCTAATTCATCAAGTTCTCCCTTAGATTCTGAGTCCTCTCAACCCCAAGATATTAACATGCATGTTGTCAATGCTAGCAATATTTCTTTTCCTAACTGATCAAGCACCAATAACAGAGGAACTACTATCGATAATGATGGTAATACTCAAGGTCCCCCTACTAGAGGTAACATTAGAACATCACAAGATATGAAAATTAATGAATTTTGGCTTCCCTATATGGTTAGTTTGAGTATTCCTGATATGAAGTAGCTCATTAACGGTCCTCTTTAGCAAGATCCTAAATGGCCACCTATGCCAATCAAGCTCCCCTCTAATATTCCAAAACTCGAAGGGAACTCTTGAGAACATCCCCTAACCACATTCAATTTTTTTCATATGTGGTGTTCCTCCAGCTCCATAATGGAGGATTCCATGCATTTACACCTCATTCAAAACACCCTCATGAGTGCTATCGTGAATTGGTATGTAGATAAAGCACATGCATTTCACTTAGTGTTTGCAACCCTTATTAGTTCCTCTTATCTTATTTCTAGTTACTGTTGAGGGCCCCAAAATTGGGTCAACAACAAGGGGGATACCCACCCGGTCCGGAACCTGGTTGGCGGCTCCTTGCCCGTTTGGTGTAGCGGGTCCGAATGGGGATGATGGGACCAGCTTCCCAATTTAAAGGATGTGTGTGTGTGTAGATTTTGATGATGCTAATCTAGAGGTAATTTCAAGCTAATCTAATTCTAAACTCTAAACTGACTCTATGCTACTGTAATCTAACAAATACAACACATCTAATCTATACTAACCCGGGGTAGGATTCTTTCATCATGTGATCTAAAAAGATTTCATACAATAACTGGTAATAAAGATCATTCAGCTATCATAAGAATATAAATCAATTAAGATAAACCATTCTGCATAAAAAGTTAGGCAAAATAGTTGTGAACAGCATATCGCATGATAAGTTATTCATATGTTAAGCTAGACAAATGATTCCACCCTACAAAAGTGCCAAATGGTAACCCAGACATTCATACATCAACATATAAACAACTCAGTTGTATATCACTCTGAGAATATGAGCAGAAATTAATCAAGAGATAAAAGTACCATTTATGACTGATTTTACTCACAAACTTCAAGAAATAACGATTTATCTCTACTTACTTCTAACATCTACTAAGAGTACAGAAGTGCAACATCAGTAGCAGACATTAAAATGCAAACATAAATAAATCTCGATCCATCCATTCATCAAAAACCACCTCCGAGGGTGCAAAAGTGCATGTTCTGAGGACAAGTTTTTTGACAAATTTCCGGACCCTTCTCCAAATGCCATGAGAAGGGTTAAATACTACTAACTAACTAATCTTAATTACACAAATTTAGGGAACGGCTTCAAACGACCACCCTTTTACTAAAACAAATTTATTTCTAAAAATTGAATCTAATTTCTAACCGTTTCTGTATCTGCTCCTTAGTGCTGTAAGCAATGCGAGGTTCGCCTGGAAAGAGTCGGCTGGTTGTCTTTTCCTTTTGCTCGAGCGATAAAAGTAGAAATAACAAAAGCTGGCACCTCTTTCTGACAAACTAGAAGATATTTTTGAAAATCTTCCTCTGGATGGGTGTATTTGCTGTGTGTATACATAGTATAACCCAGACTTCTTTCAAACTGATTGTGTTGTTGCTATTTCGGTTTCCGGCCGTGCAAATGACTCAATGAGTTAGGGATTTCGTTGCCTCAATAATCTTACGTATTGAAAATTGCTTCCGTTCTTTGTTCCAGGCTTTTATGAAGCGTTCTCCCTCTTTAGCGTTTTTCTTTTTGCTTTATCCAATCTGAGCTTCAGGATCTTTTGCAAACGTGCTGCTTTTGTGCGCCTTTGACTCTGAGTCTTGGATAGTCTATTTTCATCAGTGTCTATGGAGTGATACTCTGGAATCCGCGGCTCTGCTACATGCGGCACCCATTTGCGAAGGCATCTCCTCTCTATTCTTCAAGTATTGGCGCTTTCCCCTTTTCCTTAGATGTTTCCTGCATATAGATTTATATTAGTTGCTGCCTTACAGTTTACGCAAAGGAAAAGAGAAATGACGAAAAGATTGACATGAAAGCTTTAAGTTCTAATGAATGCATAATCATGACACTCATAATGACTTGACTCTTCGAAAAACGCAACACGATCATCTTTGGATACTCAGGCGTGCAATAATTAATTTCCCTTAAGGTGCGCGCTCGATTTTGGATCTACAGATCATGCCGAAGAAACTTTGCGATGAGTGGTTTCTGCGATTCGTGTCGCAGAAATTAATAGTATCATTCATCGCAGATCGCAAATCGCAAAATCGCAGTTTGTAAGATCGCAGATCGCAAATCTCAATATCGCAATTTTCATTTGCTCATTGTGTGCTGCTTATGCGACGTTGCGATATGCAGCGTCGCATATCGGCCATCGACGATTCCTTAGGTTTTCTTTTAAGGGCGTTTTCAAAAATATGTGATGCGATGAATGTCGCATCGCTTCATTTCAGCTTATGCGCATAGGAAAACGCTTCACTCTCTCTTTGCGATGCGATATAGCTTTTATGGAGTTAAATACAAAAAATTTGATAAAAATATTTTTGAGATTTTTTGTTAAGGGTCCCCCTTTGCTTGATATTATTGCTAATACTAAACAAAGAGGGGGGTTGTTGGTGACCACAACAATGGCGATTCACTGTGAAGAACCAGTTATCTCTGCTTTTCTATTGACATTTCCACTTCCGAAATAGAAAAATTTTAATATGCCTAAATTTTGTTATGGAGAGATAGAGTAGATTACCCCTCATCCTGTCAATGATACTTTGTTTCAACCTTTCTTTTTTGTCCAATTGTCTGCTTCCCTAGGCTTAGTTCTTGTATTCATACCAGACATTACTCTGTCCTTTTTAAAGATAAAATAAGGTCTTCTCTGCGTACTGGCTTTAAAATATGCTCATTTGTCGTAGGTAGAGCCTCTACTGCCCGCAAGCGTCCATAGCCTCAACAGGGTTACCATGTTATCCAGCAATGATCCTTTTTCCTGCTTGAGGTTATTTACAACACTTCAGAGAAAAATCTTCTTGACACTTTTTCCTTTTCTTTTTTTTTTTATTCTCTAAAGAACAATGTCTTAGTTTGGTGGCCAAATTATGACACAGTCATTCACTTGATTTACACTTTTGCTGAACAAGTTGGCTCGTGATGAGACCCCTTGTCTTTTGATTGCAACAATCTTGAGTCGTTGCCCTGTTTTGGTAGACAGTATTGGCAAAGTCAACAAGTTATAATATCTGTGATCATGATAAGCCGGCTCGTGATGAGACCTCTTATTCTTTGAGATATAGTGTTTTCTCGGATTGTTTCTCTGAATGTTGCGGTTTCCTTTTGCAGGGAGGAAGTCATTGTTTTTCCTTAAGAAAGCTCTGGACTACAATAATAGAGTTTGAAAACAACAACTTTACAGAGAATATTTATTTTATTATTGATGATACCTTTCATTGTGCTAACATAAAACAATTTTTTACCAAAGGTTGCTTTCATCAAAGTCTTTTGAGAGGTTGAAACTAATATCATATTCAAGGTAAAGTTAACTCTATTTGTCAATAATAAAAATCAGATTTTTCGAAAAGTTTTGCTATTTGTACAAGTGAAATCAAAATCTGATAGAGAGTTAGTGTGCTCTTTCATGAATCCTTTTCAATGATCGCTTACAACCGGTTTTATTTATAAGAAAGAGAAAAATAAAAAACAAACTAAAACTATCCTACAAAAATAGAAGAATGATCTTCTTATGGAAAATACATTTTAAGAATATGTCCATTCACAGGCAAAGAATCTCTTCTACCTGCCAAATCCTGCAACACAAACGTCGATGGGCCTATGACTTCTACAATCTGAAAAGGACCAAGCCACAGCTTCTGAAATTTCGTATGCTTGCCCTTTTATTCATGAGCCTTATCCCATTTCAAAACTAAATCTCCCATCTGAAAGTTCTTTCTGGTTATGATGTTTGAGTCAAAAGAGGATTTTATTAGCGCTTGGTGGTGAGCA
This sequence comes from Pinus tabuliformis, assembly GCA_031772625.1. Lineage (NCBI taxonomy): Eukaryota > Viridiplantae > Streptophyta > Pinopsida > Pinales > Pinaceae > Pinus > Pinus tabuliformis. The sequence goes on from CM062809.1 coordinate 1,116,340,213, forward strand.
TGGGTTTTCTTAGCTTGTTCTCGTTGTTCTCCTAGTTTGATTATTTCCGTTTGTCTCAATTGCAAAGAGGAAGTAGATACTCCATCGATGTGTTGTACTAAAGACAAAGAGGGAATGACTAAGTGGGTAGGAAGAACCACTTCTTTCCCATAAACTAAATTAAAGGGAGAAGTGTCGATCGAAGCTTTCTTTGTAATTCTGTCGGCCCATAAAGCATTAACCAATGCTTCGTGCCAATTCTTTTGGTTTTGGTCAATTGTTCTTTTAATAATCCTGATTAAGTTTTTGTTTGTTGATTCAGCGAACCCGTTACCTTGCGGATAGTAGTTGGCAGAATACTTCAGTTTGAACCCTCTTTTAAGTGCAAACTCAGTCGTTGCATTTCCAGAAAAGTATGATGCATTATCAAACATTAAGGCTGTTGGCAACCCAAACCTACTGATGATAAATTGATCTATGAATTCAATAATTTTTTCAGAATTAATTGTCTTGAGAGGAACTGCTTCTACCCATTTAGTAAAATAATCTGTTGCTGTGAGGATATACCTATGCTGCTTAGAAGAGTGAGGAACGATCTCACCTATTATGTCCAAGCCCCATTGGATGAATGGTTGCTCGATGTTAACCGGCTGTAGTGGCATGGACGATTTCTTTTGTTTCCCTGCAGCAGTCTGGCAGATTTGGCATTTCCTTACGTAATGTATGAGTCTTTGAACAGCGTGGGCCAATAATATCCTGCACGTAAGATCTTATGCGCAGTAGTCTCTCCAGCATAGTGTCCACCTGCTGGTCCATCGTGGAGTTCCTACAAAACCTTTTCGGCTTCAGTTTTCTCAAGACACCTAAGAAGTACAGAATCGTAATTCCTTTTAAACAGAACATCATTTATGAGATGGTATTGTTTAGCTTTCAATCTTAGAGCTCTTTTCTTGGTGTGATCCAGGTGCGATGGAGCATACCCGTTCTTAAGATAATAAATGGTGTCCGCATATAATGATTCTGCGTCGTTTAGGCTTACCTCATATGTATGTACCTCTTTAGATGAGTTCTTAGGAATTTGCGATGCTCCAGCTAACATCTTGCAGAAGCCTTGACCTCTTATGATGTTTGCTGGTTTGATCTCAAGATCGTATTCTTGTAAAGCGGTAATCCAATTCGCCCTCTTTTCGCCCACATCTTTCTGTATCAACAGGTTTCTTACTGCTGGAAATGGTATGACGACTTTGGTATGGGCTTTAAGTAAGAAAGGTCTGAAATATTTGATCGCTTTGAAAACAACATATGCTTGTTTCTCCACGTCTGAATAATTGAGCTCAGCACCTTGTAAGTTTGAGCTAAAGAATGCGATTGGAGCTTCCGCCTTCTCTTGATTTGCTTGAGTTGAAATCGCGGCATAAGATTTCTCTGAGGCAAAAGTGTATAAGATAAAGGATTCTGAAAAATTTGGGGTAGCTAAAGACGAAGCGTTGATGATAGCTTGTTTGATCAAGTTGAATGCTTCGTGCTCATCTAGGCCCCATTTAAAATTTGAATTCTTTTTTATCATATTTTGTAAAGGAGAAATAATACGTGAAAAATCTGGGACAAACCTTTTTACAAAATTGATTTGTCCAAGGAAAGATTGAATGGCATTTTTGTTATGGGGAATGGATATTTCGGAAATTTCTTTGATTCTGTCAGGTTCAATGTGAATACCAGATTTCGACACTATGAATTCGAGCAATTTCCCTTCACTTAATGCGAAAAAAAATTTCTTTCGGTTAAGTGAAATCCCATACCTTAAACATCTTTGAAATATTTGTTTCAAGTCTTTGAGATGGTCGCTTCGCTTCTTGGAGTACACTGTTATATCATCCAGGTAAATCACTACTGATTTATTGACTAAACCTTTAAACGCGATGTCCATGGCTCTCTGAAAGGTAGCGCCGGCATTGATCAGACCAAATGGCATCTTCCGATATGTGTATGTGCCCCATTTGGTTCGGAATGTGGTTTTTAACTGATCATCGGGATGTACTAGCACTTGATTGTATCCTGAAAATCCATCCAGGAAAGACATTAATTCTGAGCCCGCTACTGCCTGTAGTATTTGCTCCATAGGTGGGAGGGGAAAATTGTCTTTCTAACAGGCTTTGTTGAGATTCCAGAAATCAATACAGATTCTAATATCTCCGTTTTTCTTTCTAACGGGCACCATATTGGATACCCATTTGGAATGTCTGACGGGGAAAATTATTCTGGCTCTCAACAACTTATTTAGCTCAGTCTTTATCTGATTTTCTAAGTTGGGGTGGATTTTTATGAGCTTCTGCTGGACAGGTTTTTCATTGTCAATCATAGGGATAGTGTGTTGAATGATAGAAGTGTTGTATGTCTTCAGCTCATCGTAATTCCATGCAAAATCATTTTTGTATTGTCTCAGAAGACGGATATATGCTAATTTTTCTTCAGGGGCTAGGCCGTGGCCCAGATTAACGTTTTGTGGCTTCTGATCGGTTCCTAGGTTCACTAATTCATAATTCAAAGTTGAACTGTAGAGTTTAGAATTGGCAGACCTTTTAAACCGACTTTTCAAATCATATAAATCTTCTAACTTAACCACCGATTTAGGTATAGCATTATCAATGCTATTTTGTTGAATTTGGTGATCATGATGGCCTTCGTCAATTATCTGATTTGAGTAGGATCCTTCAGAAGTGAGGAAATTTACAATGTCAGGATCGTCGTTGAATACTCTCCAGTTGGTGATGTTGTCAGGGATGGATGGTCTAAAGATTAATTCTATTGAGAACCTATCGGGACTAAAATCTTCGGAGGGAATAAGTCTAGAGGCTACGTTAGCTAACAGGTCTGCACTTGAATTTTGGAATCTTGGGATTTACGAAATATCGAATGCTATGAAATGTGAAGTCAGATCTTGTACTAAAGATTGATAGTGCTTTAAATGATTTGACAGGCAATGTATGGTGTTACGTACCTATTTGACGACAATTTCAGAATCTCCAAAGACTTGAAGATACTTAACATTCATCCCGATTGCTTTGTATAGGCCTTGCACCAAGGCTTCGTATTCTGCTGTATTGTTTGTGCAATCGAACTCAAGTCTACATGTAAGCATGGTCTTGTTTCCGTTTGGGCTAATCAGAACGCATCCTGCTCCTGCTCCCTCGTTAGATTTAGAGCCATCAAAATATAATTTCCAAAACAAAGATGTATTTATAGAGTTATCTAAAAATTTAAAACACTTTGAATCATCAGTTTGGGAAAAATTTTCAACTTGGGACAAAACTGAATTTTCTAAGTAAGGTGAGGTGTGAGCATTGAAATTGACGAGGAAAGAATCTACTGAGTAATTGCTTATGATACTGCTGTTGTATGTTATTGCTTCATTCTTTCCTTCCAATTCAGTCACTATGTATTTTTGGTGCAGCTCTCGTTCAACCTTTATTTGATCGGGTTTACCGTTGTAGGGTAACCACATGTGCGACCAGTTGGTTGAGAAATATCCGTGGAGTTTTTCGGACCAATCCCTGCTAAGAATTAAACCATAGAATTCAGGGATATCAGCTACTAGAATGTCGATAACCTGGCATACTTTCGGGTTAGATGGCAATCTTATGGTCACCTGGTTAAGTTCACCAATCACTTCGACTTGAGATCAATCAAGTTGAACTATGCGCACTGCGGATTTTTGTGGCTGAACATTCAATTTGGCACATATTGATCTGGGTAAAATATTCGTTGAAGCACCAGAATCAACCAAGCAATTGTGCACGTTTTTATTGAAAATTTCATAAGTGAGAAGAAAAGGAGGAGTAGAGATCTTGATCTTCCTCCAATCAAGGCAATGTCATTTGGATCAATCTTATTGATCATGTTGGTTGGAGGTCTTCCCATGTTGTGGGAAGCTACAGTTGTGGGTAAAGATGTAGTAGGCACGGCATGTAATTCTTTCATCATTATTTTCTGTTGATGTTTCAATTTGCTCAATTTGTAAAGAGTGATATTAGCCCTAGTCTTTTTCATGTCATCGATAATGTTATACTCCATTTCATCTGACACTATCAGTGTTCTTGATGGAGGTGCTTGATCTGATTGGACTGGGATAAATTGGGTCGCTCTAGCAGTTGTTTTCTTTGTTGCGACCTTATCTTTTGTTGCAGGGCTTGCGCCTTTCTGTTTAGGGGTAGTTTGGGGAGGATCAAGTTGATTTTTGCTTCGTGTGCTAACCGGAAATGCTTCTTGATCTTCTTCTTGTGGGAGGATGAAATCCCACATTCCTTGTAGTTCCACAACTTCTTCATCATCGGTCTGCCCTTCAGTGGTGTTCTCTTCTTCTTCTTCTTCTTCTTCTTCAGATTCGACATTTGAGACAGCATTGGGTGGTTTCATCTCCATGGGAAGATTTCTTTTAAAATATCTGTAGGGCTTTTTTGAAGATGTTTCTGCTACTTGCTTTCTTATGTCAATCATCTCATTGGACATGGCCTTTAACACTTTTTTTAATCCTTCCATATCGAAAGGATCTTTCGTTTGCTTCTTCTTGGTGTCTTCTTTGAAAGAGATTTTCTTAGATTTGCGTTCTTCTATTGTAGATATCTTTTCTAGGGCAACTACGCGTTTTTCTACTGCTAATGCCTCAGTCAAGTTTTCAACTAAGGTCGTCTTGTTTGCCCTATCTACGAAGATAGCCAAGTTTGATGGTAAGGTCGTGATGTACCATTCACATCTTACTTCCTCGCTGGGTTGAGAAGCAGCGGGAATTTTGTTGAGGATCTTATTGAACCGTAAATTGAAATCTTTAATGGGTTCTCTAGTCTCAGCTTTAAGATTAGATAGGTCATTGATCAATGTCACTGTTGATCTGTCATCGCCAAACTTGGTGAGGAATTGACTTTGAAAAATGTCCCAACTTGTGATGGACCCGGAAGGTAACGAAAAGTACCATGACCCAGTTGTTCCTTGTATTGTATAAGGAAAAATCCGGACGACAGCATCCTCGTTGGTAACTCCGTTGAGATTAACAGAAAGCATGAAATTATTGATATGCTCTTCAGCTAGCATGCCTGTTTCTAGATTGAATTTGGGTAGCCATTTGATGCAGGAGCATCGGGACGAGCCAGCAATGTGGGAAATTGCCCGCATGTTGTGGCTTGAAAAAAGGAAAAAAAACCCGTATTTCATTTGCTGTTGATAGAGAGTCGAGTTCATAGTTAGTTTGTTGTTGTAATAGTTAAAATATTTCCATTTAGTGTTTGATTTGTTAGGCGCATCTTCTGTTGGAATAAATTTATGGTGATCACCTTATCTATTATTAGAGAAATTAGTGGCATAACAGAAGCTAAAGAAGGGCGATTCTAGTGGAAATAAATGGCAAACTGAAGATTCTTGGAGCGGATCAACGCCGGTTTCTTCTGGGAGATCTTGATTCAAGAGCGCTTGAAATCCGGCAAATTGTTATAAACAGGTGTTATATACCTGTTCTGACCGCCAATTGTGGCTAATGCAGCTGCTTTGGACCAGAATATGGGTCAATCACTGAACCTGCATTAAAAGCTAACTGAGATATGGCGGAGGACGGATTGATAGGCTGGAATCGGCTCAGAATCCGGGTCGATAGTGTGATTTTTGTTATGTCAAAGTCTTGATATGCCAAAAAAAGAAAAGAAAAGAGGGGGTTGGATCGGCGTTTTTTTCTTGCTGTTGTTTATTCAGATAGGAGGTAAAATTTGTGACTTGCGTGGTCACATAAGATATGAACAGAGGTATTGTGAGTGTTTTTCGTTGTTTTTTTGTGACCTTTGATGCGTGGGTTAACGCTGTGAGGTACTGTGTAATGTAATGCATTGTATCGGTGGATGCAATGGACAAATGCGCTGTATTTATTTGGTAATGGTAATAACATTCACACAGTGGGAAACAAAACGATTTCTGTTCTTCTGTTTGAATGAATAGGTATTACTTTGTTTGTTTATGTGTTGAGGAACGAGTGTAATGACCGCGCCCACATGATACCTATAAAAATCCAGTTTGATGTGAAAATGAAACAGAGTTTCCTATGTTGATAGATCGGCCTTTTAATCTGAAGCAGATCGATATGTATGTTTGCTGAGTCCTGTTTGCCTGTAGATTGAGCGTAAAATCTTTGAGGTACATTATTTTTGGTATCAGAGCCAGTGACAGGTGTTGCAGCAAAGATGCCGCCAAGGAGAGGAATTGGTTGAGGAAGACCAGAACCTAATGCAGTCCTGATAGAAGAAGTGCGAATATTGTGTGAACGAATGGAAACAATGGAAACAGCCCAGAGAAGAGCGCCTGATGAGGGGGCTGAAAGTTCTTCAGAAGAATCTGAGGAAGATGTGGAAGCAGAAGAAGAGAATGAAAACATTAAACTCGTGAAAATGCTGGCGAAGGTTGGAAGCAAACCCAAGAGAGAAATTCCTATGTATGATGGGAGTTTAAATGCCGAGGAGCTCATGGATTGGATCATATCCATAGATCAGTATTTCGATTATGAATAGGTTGAGGAGAATAAGAGGGTGAAGTTTGCAGTCACTAGACTGAAGGGCCATGCAACCATTTGGTGGGACGCGTTACAGACATCAAGAACGCGAAAGGGGAAATCTAAGATCAAGCAGTGGGATAAAATGGTAAGCAAACTAAAAGCCAAGTTTTTTCCTAAATACTATCATTTGAATCTTTTTAAGCAGATCCAAAATTTGAAGTAGAAAGGAATGTATGTTAAAGAATATACTGAAGAATTTTACAGGTTAAACATCAGAATAGGGCATGTAGAAGATGATCTGGAGAAAGTAGCCAGATATGTTAATGGGCTAAGGTATGAGATCCAAGACGAGATTAGCCTGTTAAGTTTGAAAACTGTTGAAGATGCCTATCAAGCAAGTTTGAAAGCAGAGGAGAAAATATTGCGGAAACAAAGTCAAAGAAACAGAGGAAATAGCTCAGCAAGAGGTAGAGGATTAGTCAGATCCACAGGAACACAACATCAGTTTGAAGCAGGAAGTTCCAGCAGCAGATCACCACAGATGGGTGATTCTAGTAGAGGGAGATTCGTGCCTAGAGGAAGAGGGCGAGGAAGAGATGTCAGGTGTTATACCTATGGAGAATGGGGACATACGTCGTGGAATTGTCCTCAGAACAAATCAGCAAGCCAGAGAGGTGCAAATGTGGCTGAGGCAAAGCCGGAACCACCTCGACTTGTAGAGAAGGAAGAACCACCGGAGGAAGGTGAATCATTGCTGCTCAGAAGAACTTTGCTGAGATCAGAAAAAGAGATTGGAGAACCTGCGCAAAGGAAGAACTTGTTCAGAACTACATGCAAATCAAAGGGTAAGTGCTGTAAGGTTATAATTGATAGCGGGAGTACTGACAATCTTGTGTCTACAGAGATGGTGGAAAAGCTTGGGTTAACAAAGAAAGCGCATCCTGCACCTTACAAAGTATCTTGGCTTCAGAAGGGTCATCAAGTCACCGTGACAGAACAATGTAATGTGGAAATGCAGATTGGCACATACAGAGATGTGATTTTATGTGACATAATGCCCATGGACGTATGTCACCTGTTATTGGGGAGACCATGGCAATTTGACCGAAAGGCGATTCATGATGGAAGAAGAAATACATACACCATAGAAAAGGATGGAGTTAAGCATACGTTGCTGCCAGTGAAGAATGATGCTGATAAAGAGCTGCCCGAAAATAATATTATGCTGATCAGTGGCAAAGAATTTTTACAATAGGTGGACAAAAGCGCAGAGGTGCATTTCACTATCGTGGGGAGGCCAAAGGTAATTTTAATCTCCACAAATTTACATGATTTTCCTGAAGAAATTCAATCTGTGTTAGATAGTTACATGGATATCATTATGGATGAATTGCCAAATGAATTACCACTCGTTAGAAGTATAAGTCATCATATCGACTTAATACCAGGAGCAAGTCTACCTAACAAAGCTGCATATAGATTAACTCCTCAGGAAAATGGAGAAGTTGCAAGACAGGTTCAAGAGCTGATGGACAAGGGGCTGATTCGAGAAAGTTTGAGTCCGTGTGCTGTGCCAACGGTGCTTAGTCCGAAAAAGGGAGGAGAATGGCACATGTGCACCGATTCCAGAGCTATCAACAAGATAACAGTCAGGTATAGATTTCCTTTGCCCAGGATGGATGATTTAATGGATTGTCTAAGTGGATCCAGGTTCTTCACTAAGATAGATCTGAAAAGCAAGTACCATCAGATCAGAATTCGGGAAGGCGATGAGTGGAAAACCGCTTTCAAAACCAACAGTGGATTGTATGAATGGTTAGTGATGCCTTTTGGGCTCACTAATGCGCCCAGCACATTCATGAGACTAATGAATGAGGTTATGAAAGAGTATACAGGTAAATTTGTTGTTGTTTACCTTGATGATATTCTAGTTTTCAGCAAAAGTAAAGAGGAACATTTGGAACACTTGAATTAGTTTTGAAAACTCTACAGAAAGAGAAACTACTAATCAATCTGAAGAAATGTAGTTTTATGAAAGAGGAGCTGGTATACTTGGGGTTTGTGATTTCCAGAGACGGTTTGAAAATGGATCTGGAAATGGTACAAGCAATCAAAGACTGGCCTACTCCCAGGAGTGTCTTTGAGGTAAGAAGTTTCCATGGACTTGCTAGTTTTTACCGAAAATTTATAAAGGGATTTAGTCAAGTTTGTGCACCAATCCTTGAGACAATCAAGGAGGTCAATCAGCCATTTCGATGGACAGAAGCAGCTGATAGGAGTTTCAATCTGTTGAAAGGAAAGATAACAGAAAAGCCTATTCTAGCCTTACCAAATTTCGAGAAAGTCTTTCAAGTGGAAACTGATGCAAGTGGAGAAGCAGTTGGTGCGGTGCTAAACCAAGAGCAAAGTCCAATAGCATATTTTAGCGAGAAGTTAAATGATGCAAAGAAAAAATATTCATCTTATGATAAAGAATTTTACGCTATTGTGCAGGCATTAAAAAAGTGGAGACATTACTTGCTACCGAAAGAGTTCATCTTATATTCATACAACCATGCTTTGCAGTTTATTAATAACCAGCCAAAGCTAAATCAGAAGCATGCCAAGTGGGTGGAATTTCTGCAAAGTTTCACTTTTGTAATAAAGCATAAAAGTGGTAAGTCTAACAACGTAGTGGATGCATTGAGCAGAGTAAGTTTTCTTTTGCAAGAATTTAAAGTGGGTGTTGTAGGATTTGACGAAATGATAGAGATGTACAAGGATGATGGGGATTTTAAAGACATCTACACAACAGTGCAGAACCCGGTGAGCAATAACAGAAGTCACTGGATGGATTACCTTGTTCAAGGAGGCCTGCTATTTAAAAGCAACAAATTGTGCATCTCAAAATGTTCCATGAGAGAGAACATCATTAAAGAGAAGCACAGTGGAGGATTGTCTGGTCATTTTGGACAAGACAAAACTTTTGCTCAGGTGAATGCTTTTTATTATTGGCCTAAAATGCAATCTGACATCAAAAAGTTTGTTGAGAAATACAGGGTATGCCAGTATGCCAAAGGAAGGAGTCAAAATACCGGACTATATCAGCCATTGCCCATACCAGATCGACCATGGGATGCAGTGAGTATGGACTTCGTTTTGGGTTTACCAAAAACTCAGAGAGGAAATGATTCTATTTATGTTGTTGTAGACATATTTTCTAAAATGGCTCATTTTATTGCTTGGAAGAAGACTAATGATGCCACACACATAGCAAATTTGTTCTTTTCAGAGATTGTAAGATTGCATGGGTTGCCTGTAAGTATTGTATCAGATCGAGACACTAAATTTGTAGGGCATTTCTGGAGGACACTTTGGAAGAAATTGGGAACTAAATTTAGTTTTAGTTCAGCTTACCATCCTCAAACAGATGGTCAAACTGAATTTGTAAACAGAAGTTTGGGGAATATATTAAGAAGTTTGGTACATCAAAATCCCAAACAGTGGGATTTGGCATTAGCGCAAGCTGAATTTTCTTACAACGACACACCAAACCGAAGCACTGGAATGAGTCCATTTCAGATTGTCTTCGGAATGCATCCGAGAGGAGTATATGAGCTAAGAGACTTGGGGAAACAAGAAACCAGAAGTGCAAGTGCTGAAGATTTTGTTGAACAAATGCAGAAGCTACAGGAAGAAGTTAAAGGTAAACTACAGGAAAGCAGCAAGAAATACAAGCAAGAGGCAGATCTGAAAATAAGAGAAAAAGAATTTCAAGCGGGAGATTTAGTCATGGCATATTTGAGAAAAGAGAGATTTCCTACAAAAACTTACAACAAGCTGAAACTGAAGAAGATAGGGCCATGTAAAATCAAAAGGAAATTTTCAGCCAATGCATATGAGATTGAGTTACCAGAAGGGATCGGAATATCTCCCATTTTTAATATTGCAGACTTGTATCCATTCAGAGAGGTAGAAATAGAATTGCAGACTGAAGCTACAGATGATGAAGTTCAAACTGTGGATTGGGCAGAACAGGTACCAAAAACATTCAAGAAAGAAGTTGAAGCTATTTTAGATCAGCAGATATCCAAGAAAACTCGAGGGCAGAAATATTTTCAGTATCTTGTCAAGTGGAAGGAGCAGCCAGTGGAAGATTCCAGTTGGTTGACAGCAACTGAATTACAGAAATATGGCATAACTCTTGAAAGTTTAAAGAACCAATATTTTCTTCTCTGGGAGTCTGATGTAGGAGCATCGTGATGGGCCAGCAATGTGGGAAATTGCCCACATGTTGTGGCTTGAAAAAGGGAAAAAAAACCCGTATTTCATTTGCTGTTGATAGAGAGTCTAGTTCATAGTTAGTCTGTTGTTGTAATAGTTAAAATCTTTCCATTTAGTGTTTTATTTGTTAGGCGCATCTTCTGTTGGAATAAATTTATGGTGATCACCTTATCTATTATTAGAGAAATTAGTGGCATAACAGAAGCTAAAGAAGGGCGATTCTGGTGGAAATAAATGGCAAACTGAAGATTCTTGGAGGGATCAACGCCGGTTTCTTCTGGGAGATCTTGATTCAAGAGAGCTTGAAATCCGGCAAATTGTTATAAACAGGTGTTATATACCTGTTCTGACCGCCAATTGTGGCTAATGCAGCTGCGTTGGACCGGAATATGGGTCAATCACTGAACCTGCATTAAAAACTAACTGAGATATGGCGGAGGACGGATTGATAGGCTAGAATCGGCTCAGAATCCGGGTCAATAGTGTGATTTTTGTTATGTCAAAGTCTTGATATGCCAAAAAAAGAAAAGAAAAGACGGGGTTGGATCGATGTTTTTGTCTTGCTGTTGTTTATTCAGATAGGAGGTAAAATTTGTGACCTGCATGGTCACATAAGATATGAACAGAGATATTGTGTTTTTTTCGTTGTTTTTTTTTTTGTGACCTTTGATGTGTGGGTTAACGCTGTGAGGTACTGTGTAATGAAAGGCATTGTATCGGTGGATGCAATGGACATATGCGCTATATTTATTTGGTAATGGTAATAACATTCACACAGTGGGAAACAAAACGATTTCTGTTCTTCTCTTTGAATGAATAGGTATTACTTTGTTTGTTTATGTGTTGAGGAATGAGTGTAATGACCGAACCCACATGATACCTATATAAATCCAGTTTGATGTGAAAATGAAACAGAGTTTCCTGTGTTGATAGACCGGCCTTTTAATCTGAAGCATATCGATATGTATGTTTGCTGAGTCCTGTTTGCCTGTAGATTGAGCGTAAAATCTTTGAGGTACATTACCATTTCTCGGGATGGGCCGGTATTGGGCTCAGGGGTGGAGGCACCAAAACCGCTCCAGGATTGTTCCATGGAGACTGGGCCATCGTTGAGCCGCTAGTTAATGAAAGTGCAGAAGATGGTCCTTGATGTTGAGAAGATGAAGATATTATGATCTTTGATGATTGAAGAGGAAGGGTCGTGGAAGATGGATGAGTGATTTGGGATGAGGATGTGGGTGGTTGACTTCACGGTGAGGGGGTTGAAATGGATGAAGTAGATGAAAGAGTCTCACGATCAGACTCTGGTGGTGTTTTCGTTGCTCTTTTCCTAGTAGGGAGAGGGAGTCCACTTGGTTGAATACCAATTTTTTCACTCTTCAATCTGGTTAGGGGATAAGCAGGATTGTACTGCGAAGTCACGCTGCCGTGAGATTTATAAGACCTCTAAGAAAAAATAGAGAATCCTTGGAGTTTACGAATCAAAGTTTGAATTTCATGGGGTTCAATGATCAGTTGGTCTGATATATTAGTGTAGGTAGCAGCAGTGGATACTCGAGGGACTTCTAACTCCAGGTTTAACCGTATTGGAGAAGTTGGGGGAGTTGATGAGGGTGATTTACTCTCACAATGGTATTTGGATTTTGACTTAGTTTCCATTCATAGTTCGTGCCCTCCTTCTAGCGCCAAATATGTTGAGGGCCCCAAAATCGGGTCAACAACAAGGGGGATACCCACCCAGTCCGGAACTTGGTTGGCGGCTCCTTGCCCGTTTGGTGTAGCGGGTCCGACTGGGGATGATGGGACCAGCTTCCCAATTTAAAGGATGTGTGTGTGTGTGTAGATTTTGATGATGCTAATCTAGAGGTAATTTCAAGCTAATCTAATTCTAAACTCTAAACTGACACTATGCTACTGTAATCTAACAAATACAACACATCTAATCTATACTAACCCGGGGTAGGATTCTTTCATCATGCGATCTAAAAAGATTTCATACAATAACTGGTAATAAAGATCATTTAGCTATCACAAGAATATAAATCAATTAAGATAAACCATTCTGCATAAAAAGTTAGGCAAAACAGTTGTGAACAACATATCACATGATAAGTTATTCATATGTTAAGTACAAACAAATGATTCCACCGTACAAAAGTGCCAAATGGTAACCCAGACATTCATACATCAACATATAAACAACTCAGCTGTATATCACTCTGAGAATATGAGCAGAAATTAATCAAGAGATAAAAGTACCATTTATGACTGATTTTACTCAAAAACTTCAAGCAATAACGATTTATCTCTACTTACTTCTAACATCTACTAAGAGTACAGAAGTGCAACATCAGTAGCAGACATTAAAATGCAAACATAAATAAATCTCGATCCATCCATTCATCAAAAACCACCTCCGAGGGTGCAAAAGTGCATGTTCTGAGGACAAGTTTTTTGACAAATTTCTAGACCCTTCTCCAAATGCCATGAGAAGGGTTAAATACTACTAACTAACTAATCTTAATTACACAAATTTAGGGAACGACTTCAAATGACCGCCCTTTTACTAAAACAAATTTATTTCTAAAAATTGAATCTAATTTCTAACAGTTTTTGTATCTACTCCTTAGTGCTGTAAGCAATGCGAGGTTCGCCTGGAAAGAGTCGGCTGGTTGTCTTTTCCTTTTGCTCGAGCGATAAAAGTAGAAATAACAAAAGCTGGCACCTCTTTCTGACAAACTAGAAGATATTTTTGAAAATCTTCCTCTGGCTGGGTGTATTTGCTGTGTGTATACTTAGTATAACCCAGATTTCTTTCAAACTGATTGTGCTGTTGCTATTTCGGTTTCCGGCCATGCAAATGACTCAATGAGTTAGGGATTTTGTTGCCTGAACAATCTTACGTATTGAAAATTTCTTCCGTTCTTTGTTCCAGGCTTTTCTGAAGCGTCCTCCCTCTTTAACGTTTTTCTTTTTTCTTTATCCAATCTGAGCTTCAGGATCTTTTGCAAACATGCTGCTTTTGTGCGCCTTTGACTTTGAGTCTTAGATAGTCTATTTTCATCAGTGTCTGTGGAGTGATACTCTTGAATCCGCGGCTCTGCTGCATGCGGCACCCATTTGCGAAGGCATCTCCTCTCTATTCTTCAAGTATTGGCGCTTTCCCCTTTTCCTTAGATGTTTCCTGCATATAGATTTATATTAGTTGCTGCCTTACAGTTTACGCAAAGGAAAAGAGAAATGACGAAAAGATTGACATGAAAGCTTTAAGTTCTAATGAATGCATAATCATGACACTCATAATGACTTGACTCTTCGAAAAATGCAACACGATCATCTTTGGATACTTAGGCGTGCAATCATTAATTTCCCTTAAGGTGCGGGCTCGATTTTGGATCTACAGATCATGCCGAAGAAACTTTGTGATGAGTGGTTTCTACGATGAGTATCATAGCAATTAATAGTCTCATTCGTCGCAGATCGTAAATCGCAAAATCGCAGTTTGTAAGATCGCAGATCGCAAATCGCAATATCGCAATTTTCATTTGCTCATTGTGTGATGATTATGCGACGTTACGATATGCGACGTCGCATACGTCGCATATCGACCATCGGCGATTCCTTAGGTTTTCTTTTAAGGGCGTTTTCAAAAATATGCGATGCGATGAATGTTGCATCGCTTAATTGTAGCTTACTTATGCGCATAGGAAAACGCTTCACTCTCTCTTTGCGATGCGATATAAGTTTTAGGGAGTTAAATACAAAAATTTTGATAAAAATATTTTTGAGATTTTTTGTTAAGGGTCCCCCTTTGCTTGATATTATTGCTAATACTAAACAAAGAGGGGGGTTGTTGGTGACCACAACAGTTACCTATTTATTATGACATCGGTACAAATAATTTGACTTCATTTTGCCAAACCTGTACAACCCATATTTCCAATCATGTTCAGAAATGGCATATAATTTTGACCCTATACAAAGCTATGGAATTCAAAAACCTAGTCTACATATATTGGTTCCTTTAATCCCTCCTAGCATTATTGGTAAATATGTCGCATTCCAAAAATGCCCACTAATCACATTATATAGATCTGTAGTGTTTTTCCAAATAGGGTGTTTAAAATCCTCCATACAACAGTGAAAATCAATGCTTGAGATAGAAAACCATTAGAGGGGTCAAGGATTAGGTTGATTATACTAGTGGTCCTCCTTGAAGCTCCCACTCCATGGTCAAGAATCTAGGTCTGAAGCTGACACCTAGAAATTGAGATTCACTCATCCCCATTGGATGGAGGTAAACATAGTTTCCGTTCCTATGATTAAAACGCCCTATAAGGGTGGTTTTTGGAAGCAACCATCCCTATTATCCTTCCCTTCACTCAATTCTCTACTTGTAGACATCAAATGGAATTTTTTTGGAAGGTCATCAAAACAAAGTACTAATATTTGTTTGAAGTGTAGTTTTTTGAATGAAATGTAACTAGATTTGGTCTTCATAAATGTAATTTTGATATTTATATTTATTGAAGAAAAGATAAATTATTTTTATAGTATTTGTCAATGAGTTTCTTTCTCATTGAAAATAGGTCAAGCACATTTTAAAGTGCTTCTAGAAAGTCAAAGTCAAAATGTAATTATGATGAGACCCTTTGAGGGAATGTTAGATCATGTATGTCAATGTACAAGGTCATGGGAACATCTCCAAGCAAATTCAAATCCTCTCCTAGCATCAATGAAGTCTCTAAGCAACAAAATAATGAATGAAAGATGAATTATAGTGTAACTGTCAAGTTGGCCTAATGGATAGTCAAGTCAGCCTAAAGAGGAGGGACATACTCTATTTATAGAGGCTATCCACTCCTCATTTGAGATCACTTCACTCTGAAATCCGCAGGAAAGAAAGAGGACGAAGAAGGATGAAGAAAAGCCAATGAAAAGGTTTTCAAGGGTAGCGTGATAAGGAGACATAACATCAAGGGTAAGAAGATACCTATCAACATTTACTAACTATTTAGTTTACATGATTATACTAGTCCTTTTGCTTTTAGATATACTTTTAAATTATCTTGATGTGACGAATTATTATGGAAATTATGCTTATTAAAGTTTTCTTTTCATTATCATTATGATTATCTCAATAGACATGTTTTTTTATTGTTAGAAATTATTACATGGATGGTGGAAATTTAACCTTCATGAAAGAAAATTTCAAGAGCTAAGATCTATATCCAACTTAATTATTTTTTTTTAAGTGATTTATCTCAAATAAAATAATGAAAATAAATGTCATAACAAAGTGTCATATTGGGTATGTGGTATTGGCTCATGTTAGCATCAAAAAAACTATTCACAAGTTAAGAATCTCCATCTTTAAGAATATTGTTGCTTTTATTATTTATTTTTATAATTAATAATAATAATAGTTTAAAATGATGTTATAGCTTAGTTAATTACTTTGCCTTTACTAGTTTGGGCATCATGACTTGTATTTTGTTTTAGGTGTTTTGATACTTACCATGGATTGATACCTATCAACATTTACCAACTATTTAGTTTACATGATTGTAATAGTTTTTTTTTTAAATATACTTTTAAATTATCTTAATGTGACGAAGTATTGAGGTTATTGAAGATGTATGTGATAAGGCTCTAGTGATAATGCGTAATGTTTTGGTGGAAGCATGATCATGATAATACACCCAAAGTGTGATATCTTCTACAGACCTAACACACTTTTTAGAGGGAAACCTGTGATGGCCAATGCAAGAATAGTGAAACAAAATAAATTATAACATAGAAATATGTTAGAAAGCTATGTTGCGTTGTCTTCCTTTATTTTTTGTATTTTTCTCTCCATTCTAGATATGTATGTTTGTTATGAGGGTTTTTAATTATCATGTCATTCTAGTTAAGGAATTGATATTCTCATATGCCTTACTTTAGTAGCATTTTTATGGTTTGAAGTACAACTCCACCACATTAAATGGGGTTTTTCTAAGTTGAAAGTCTTCTATTTATTTCTATAAACAACTAATTTTTTGTAGAATTAGCCACTATTTTATACTTCTGTTAAATTTTGAATTTTCATTCGAGGAGGTAACATTGGAATCTCACAAGGTATGAAAATCAATCAATCGTTGCTTCCCTATATGGTCAGTTTGAGTATTCCTAATTTGAGCTAGCTCATTAATGGTCCTCTTCACCACGATCCTAATTAGACACCTATTTCAATGAAGCTCCTTTATGATATTACCAAATTTTAAGGGAAATTTAGAGAGGATCTCAATAACCACATTCAATATTTTCGTATGTGGCATTCCTCCAACTCCATAATGGAGGATTCCATACATATACACCTCTTTCAACATACCCTCACTAGTGTTATCGCAAAATGGTATGTTGATAAACCCCATGCATCTCATTCAATGTTTGTGACCCTTGTTGATGCCTTCTTATCTTGCTTCTAGTTACCTAATCATTATGACATTGTTACTAAACTTCTGACCTTATTTTTCAAACCTCTATGAATCATCTTTCTGACCATGTTTAAAAATGGCATAGAAGGTGAAGCTTATGTAAAGATCCTAAATTCAAAGACTAAGTCTATATGGATTGATTCCTGTGATCCCTCCACACTCTAATTGGTAAATATGTCACATCTTGTTTCCCTCAAACTGAAGAATATGCCATCTAGAAGGCTTTATAGTTTGATCTAATCTATACCTAATTGGGTTATGCCTATATTATCGTCCCTAATGTCCCTTGCCTTGGTGTTTCTTCTTTAATAGGGGAATATCACATTGTAGATTGTGTAATTGGATAATTTCTTACCTAGAACCTTCGCCATATATGTAAGGATCTATCAGTTATGGCCAACCACAAAAGGGGCTCAATTTCGCATACTCTTATCCTCACTTAGACTCTTAACATTTTAACATGCACCATGGCACAAGTACATCTTACTCATTTTTCAATCCACATCAATTGATTCCGAGGCCAACAAGTACTCAACTTGGTTATCAAAATGTTACTACAAATCCATATTATCCTTATTCACCACCTAGTGCTCCAACCCGAATGGCACTAACACCTCAATATCCCACGCGTCAGCACCCTTTTCCATAGAAACCACTGCCTTTATAGTGGGTAGGTGTATGTTAAGTAGAAATTTTCCCCTCCTCTTAACCCTAAGAGGAATAATAAGAGGAAGGGTAAACAAAACTAACCATCTCAGGAAAACCGAGGAAACCACGATCGTCAGCTTAATTCCAATAAGGATGATAAGTCTAATACTACAACCCAACAATAGGGAACAAAACCCAAAGAAAATAAGGCCCTTTGAACAAACAAACCTTGTTGATGTTGAATTCATTATAAACACTATAATCATGATTGTACTCTTTCACTTAGATGTGAAAATCATGGGACAATGAAGAATTTTCTTCTAGAGGGAAGTAGCTTATGCCTCCATCCACACCTCTCTTCAATAGTTGGCAGTGCTCTGTTATGAAACGAGCTCAAGAAAAGATAGAAAAGATAGATCAACGCCTTAGAATTCAGCCTCTTCGAGGGGGAAACCTCCTTTACATTACATAAATGAACAATTCTTGGATGATAGAAATGAAAAAACCTCCTTTCTATATATAGGAGTCTAAGGAGTCACAATATAATCCAGCCGACCTAATAATAATAATATAAAGCCACAAAAATAACAATAGAGAGATTCTATGGGCACAGAAATAACAATATGGGGGTAATAGGGGCACAACAATATAAATAAGGGGTATAACTACAATAGTAATGGGGTAATCACTAGTATTATAGGGACCCAACATGCCCCTCTCCTTCAAAAAAGTGTTGTCCTCAACGCTTGAGTAGTTCTGGATACTTCTGCATAAAATTCTCATCCTCCCATGTGGAATCTTCAACGGATAAGTTCTTCCACTTGATAAGATACTCTGAAATTGATTGATTTCGTAGCTGTCGAGTTCTTGTTTCTGTGGCTGCTTCCAATTCCAATATAATTTTTCCTTCCTCGTCAAGTTCTGGCAATATTGTTTGAATTAGGAGCTTGTCACCTATAACCTTCTTTAAACATGAAACATGGAAAACTGGGTGCAATCGAGAAGCTGCAGGAAGCTCCAATTTGTATGCCATAGTACCAATCTTTTGCAACACCTTGTACGGACCATAATACTTTGGTGATAATTTATTATCCTTCTTAGCTTGCTTTAGGGACATTTTCTTATATGGTTGTAGCTGTAGGAATACCCAATCACCTACATCAAAACTTCTTTCACTGCGATGTTGATCTGCCTGTTGTTTCATTCTATTTTGTGCCAACACGAGGTTATCCTTTAAGAGTTGGAGGACTTGTTGTTGATGTTTGATGTGATGTTCCACTGCCTGAACCTTAGAATTTTCTCTTAAATATGATGTGATGGATGGTGGTTGATACCCATAAAGTGCCATAAATGGGGTCATTTTTGTTGCTGTATGTAAGGAAGTGTTATACCACCATTCAGCTAGAGGCAACCATTTGACCCATTGTGTCTGTTTATCAGATACAAAGCAACGAAGATATCCTTCCAAACATTTGTTTACTATCTCAGTTTGCCCATCAGATTGAGGATGATAAGATGAGCTATGAGCTAACTGAGTACCAAGACAAGAAAATAATTCTGTCCAAAAATTTCCAGTGAAAATGGGATCTCTGTCACTTACAATAATCTTTGGGTTTCCATGTAGCTTTTGAACTGTTTCCATAAATGCAGTAGAAACTGTACTGGCTTTAAATGGATGTGATAATGCACAAAAGTGTGCATACTTGGTAAGTCTGTCAACTACCACCATGATGACACTCTTTCCCTCAGACTTGGGTAAACCTGTGATAAAATCCATTGAAACCTCCTCCCAACATTGGCTTGGAATGGATAAAGGTTGTAATAGACCCGGTGTCTTAATTGTTTCAACTTTATTTTGCTGGCAAACCAAACATTCCGCCACAAACTTTTGAATATCTGATTTAAGGCCATCCAAAAAAATTTCTTCTTAACCTTGTGGTAAGTTTTTAAAAATCCTGAGTGCCCTCCTAAGGGAGAAGTGTGCAATTCCATAAGAATCTTTTGTTTTAGCTGGGAATTCTTACAGAGGTATAAGCGATCTTTGTACCATAACGAATCATTTTTCCAGCTAAATGTATCAGAAGTACTGGAATCTTGTTGTAGCTTTCGAATAAGTGCCCACACTTCTTCTTCATTCTTCCATTCCTCCCTTGCTTCGTTTATCCAATCTGGTTGGATAATAGAAATGGCACACAACAATGCTTCCACATCCTCATCCTTTCTTGAGAGTGCATCTGCCACCACATTTTGCTTCCCTTTTTTGTAGATGATTTCAAAGTCATAACCCAACATCTTTGTGACCCACTTTTGTTGCTCTTCAGAGGATAATCTTTGTTCTAAAAAGTATTTAAGGCTATCATGATCTGTTTTTACCTTGAAGTGTCTTCCCATTAGGTAGGGTCGCCATTTCTTAAGTGCATGGAGTATTGCCAACATTTCCTTCTCATAAATAGCTTTGCTTAAAAACTTTCCCTTGATTGGACGACTTTCAAAAGCAATGGGTCTTTCATCTTGCATTAGAACAGCACCAATTCCATTTCCTGAAGCATCACATTCCACAATAAAGGTTTTTGTGAAGTCCGGTGTAGCTAAGACCGGTGCTTGGCACATTGCCTCTTTAAGATGTTCAAAGGCCTTTGTTGCTTCCGGAGTCCATGAAAATGAATCTTTCTTCAATAATGTTGTTAGAGGTGCTGCTATTCTCCCATAATTCTTAACAAACTTGCGATAATACCCTGTCAACCCAAGAAATCCTCGCAGATGCTTTATGGATGTGGGGATTTTCCATTCCTTAATGGCTTTAATTTTTCTAGGGTCTACCTTAACTCCTTCATGAGATACAATATGACCCAAATATTCCACCTCCTGGACTCCAAAGAAACATTTGGATCTTTTTGCATATAATTGTTTCTCCTCCAATAGTTGTAGCACCCTGTCAACATGTTCAACATGATCCTTCCAAGACTTGCTGTAGATTAGTATATCATCAAAAAATACTAACACAAATTTTCTAAGGAATGGTTTGAAAATTGAATTCATCAAACCTTGAAATGTTGAAGGTGCATTGGTAAGGCCAAAAGGCATGACCAAAAATTCATAATGACCCTCATGAGTTCTAAA
The DNA here is from genome assembly GCA_031772625.1 of Pinus tabuliformis. NCBI lineage: Eukaryota > Viridiplantae > Streptophyta > Pinopsida > Pinales > Pinaceae > Pinus > Pinus tabuliformis. The sequence goes on from CM062809.1 coordinate 1,116,361,228, forward strand.
TGCCATTTTCGGAATGTCTTCAATCTTCATTCTGATTTGATGATATCCCGAACGAAGATCCAACTTGGTGAAGTAAATTGATCCATGCAATTCATCCAGTAATTCATCAATAACAGGAATGGGGAACTTATCTTTAATAGTGAGCTTGTTGAGCTCCCTATAATCCGGACACATGCGCCATGATCCATCCTTCTTGTGCACCAATACTACTGGAGCTGAGAAAGAACTTTGACTCGGTTGAATTATACCAGCCTCTAGCATTTCTGCAACCATACGTTCAATTTCACTTTTTTGGACATAGGGATATCTGTACGGCCTGATGTTTGGAGGAACACTTCCTGGAATCAGATGAATAGCATGATCATGATCACACATAGGTGGGAGACATTTTGGAGTCTCAAATACCTTGGAATGATTGTCCAGGACTTTTTGGAGATCTGGAGAAATAGATGATTCTAATGTGGAAACATCTAGCGAACATAATTGTGCAATTACACCTCTTTGCTCCTTTTTTAGAAGCTTTGTCATGCCATTAGAGCTGATTATCTTTCCTGGTTTCCCTGCAATACCCCTTAATTCAACTTCCTTTCCTTCCGTAGAAAATTTGATGAAAAGTTCTTGAAAATTAAAAGCTATTGTACCCAAGGATTGTAGCCATTGGACTCCTAGTACAACATCAGCACCTCCCATTGGAATGGAAAGCATTGGGCTAGTCAATACATATTCTCCCATGGATAGCTTGATATTATGGCACTTTCCAGAGCAATTTATTGTTCCTCCATTTGCAATCATCACTTGACACTCTGGTGTTGGATATAGGAAGCAATTCAATTCTTTTGCTACCCTACAATGAATAAAATTGTGGGTGCTTCCTGAATCAATCAACACTATTACCTTTTTCTTCTTGATTTGTCCTTCTATCTTGATGGTTTGAGGAGTGGTAATTCCCGCCAATGCATTACAAGATATGGTCGGATTTATTTGTTCTTCATCTAGGCTTTGTTCCTGGAGTATATCTTCTTCTTTTGACCTTTCTTGCTCCTTTTCTTCTTCCTCTTCACAATCTATGTAGAATAATTTCTTCTCAGCACACTTATGACCTTTAGTGTATTTGCTATCACAACTGTAACAAAGCCCTTTTGCTCTTTTTTCTTCCAATTTTTGTGGTGTCAACCTTATAGGTTGTGGAAGACTAGGGGCAACAACACTTCCATCTTTATAGTTGTGAGTGGTATGCTTCCTGGTTGCCATAATTTTGCTTTCCATTTTTCTTGCTAACCTGAATGCCTTCTCTAATGAATCAGGTTCCCAAAGGTGAACATCATGTTGGATATTATCCTTTAAAGACCCTATGAACACATCAATCCTATGCTCCTCTGGAATATCTTTTACCCTTATGTTCAATTTTTGGAACTCCTCAATGTGCTCCATTACTGAACCCTTTTGTTTGAGACTTATCAATTGGCTAAAAAAAGTGTTGCTTTTTGTATCTTCATAATGTGCTATCAATTCTTCCGTAAAAATTACCCAAGTGATAAATTGTTTACGAGAGCAAAGCCATTGATACCATACAAACTGATTTGGTTCCAAATATACCATTTCCATACGTACCTTTTGTGCGTTTTGCACATTATTGAGATCGAAGAATTGCTCCATCTGTAATATCCATGTGGCGGGATCCTTGCCATCAAACTTCCTCATATCGATTTTTGGAATATGGTGATTCTTCGATCCAACATTAGCATCTATGGAATCATGATTAACATTTCTTTTGTTCTCATCATGAGTTTCCTTTACTACCTTTTCACCATTAGTGACTGTTTCTTGTAGCAACTTCTTCAATTCTTCCATGTCTGTCTTCAAATCTATCTTCAAATCTGCCATGTCTCTCTTCAAATATGTCTTCAAATCATCCATCTTAGCTTCCATGCCCTTTATCTTAGATTCCACTCCATTTATCTTAGATTCCACGCCACTTATCTTAGCTTCTGTTAGCTTTTGTGAGCGTGACATTTGTTGCACTTGTTCTTGTAATTTTGATATATCATGTAGCATTTCTTCCTCTTCTTCATGAGTCATGCCAGAGCTTTCAGGTTCCTTACTAGGTGTTTTCACTTTCTTTCCTCGGGGCATCAGTTACCGATAATAATGCTTTAATATGCCCTTTTAATTCTGTTAAACCAAGCTTACACAAAAAAAAAAAAAAACTACACACCTTTTTTCACTTTATAGAAGCCTGATATTGAATCTCATGTATCTCGGTAATTTCAGATCATCCAGTTCTGAAATTGATACCTGTAGTATTCTTCTGCGTCCTCTTTCCAATGACATAAGTCTTAGCCAAATTGGATTCTCCAAGGAAGAGTTATGTGAAATCTCCCACAGTGACTTGCTTTTAGACTGGTTGAGTAGAGCGAACTTGTACGACATGCCACGAGTCACTGTTTCAACCTTTGAATCTGAAACACACACAAAAGAAACTACAGTCCGTCCTCTTTCTACCCCTTCTTATGAAATTTCAATCCGATCCCCAGAGAGAAAGTTATGAGGATTTTCCCCAGATCACCTGTTTTGAATGTAATTCAGGAGTCTACAAAAAGACCAATTTCCTCAGATCATATCTCCGCAAATATCGTGCAAAAATCTCTAAAGTTCGGACCCAATGTTCAGTACGCTTTCTTCTCAAATGGGTTTTTTTTGCGACTTCTGAAACTTCACAGAAAAAAATTATAGTGAAAATGCCACGATGACCTGTTTGGAGCAGCGAAACCCTAGAATCCAAAGCTCTGATACCAATTGTTATGAAACCAGCTCAAGAAAAGATAGAAAAGATAGATCAACGCCTTAGAATTCAGCCTCTTCAAGGGGGAACCTCCTTTACATTACATAAATGAACAATTCTTGGATGATACAAATGACAAAACCTCCTTTCTATATATAGGAGTCTAAGGAGTCACAATATAATCCAGCCGACCTAACAGTAATAATATAAAGCCACAAAAATAATAACAGAGGGATTCTATGGGCAGAGAAATAACAATATGGGGGTAATAGGGGCACAAAAATATAAATAAGAGGTATAACTATAATAGTAATGGGGTAATCACTAGTATTATAGGGACCCAACATGCTCAAGAACCTTTCTTTAGTGCAGTTCTCACATTGAAGCAAGATTTCCTTGTGATTAAATTCCTCAGTCATGTCTGAGCTTATTTAAAGCCTTCTCTCCCAAGGCTTTTATGTCACATGGCACATGTTCCTATGAGCTTCCACACCTCTTCCCTTTAGTAGTCACTGTGGCCATCTCCAATTATAAAAAGTCCTTTTGTTTTGTACAGATAATATATGTTTGATAGGGTTACATAAAGGAAAGAATGTACATGGACAAAAAACCACCTTGAAAACTTGAATTAAAAGAAACATCACAGTTATAGGTACGAACTCGTACAAACTAATAAATTATCAACATGACTTCATAATGGCACTAGCCACCCCCTGACACACTTGCAGGGAACCCATATAAAATAAAACAATCATGTTGACTACATACATGAGGAATTGATCCTTTTGACGTGTTACACCTTATATAGGCTTAGAAATAATTTAAGATCACATAAAAAATGAAGAAATCATGTCATTGATTGGTTTCCATGTTACCTCTTCTTGAAGAATCTTAGTACCAACTTTAGATTTGGGGCGGGATTCATGGCCCTACATTATTTCAATTGGCTTAACCTTCTATACATGTTCCACTATAGTTCTCTTGGTCATTCCATATAGATAGGTTAGGAACTTGCTACAAAGTTTAACTTAGTATTTATTATCTCTATTACCATGGGAATTGAATCATCCATGGTTTTCACCCTTGATATCATGTATCCTTTGACAATTTCAACAAGCCACATTTTATTCACACACAGTATTATCATAGTTCTCTCATGTTCTTACATATGACTCTCTGTCTATTATGTCAAGTTCACCTCCTATATTCATTAGTGCATCTTCTTATGCATGTGCTCTCCTCATGTATGTGCATCCACCACAGTGCTCTCATATTAGTGTATATGCACTATTGCACTCTTTGATTACTAATTTATCTTAGTATTAGTTAAAATTTAGACTAAACCGGAGCCTTTAATTATCTACACTTATATATCCTTTAGTGCATTTTTCATCTAAGAACTTAACTCTTAGTTTTATCTCTCTCCCATTCTACCATAATGTGCATTATTTTTATTTTAACACTACATGACCACCAATCATGCCCACTAATCACTTTACATTGACATGTAATGATTTTCCAAATAGGGTGTTTGAAATCCTCCATTGAACAATCAAAACCAATGCTTGAGACAAAAACATGCTAGAAGAGGCAAGGATTACATTGAGGATATTTGTGATTCTCCTTGAAGCTCCCACTTCATGGTCGAAAATCCAGGTCTAATGCTAACACCCAACAATTGAGATTTTCTAGTCCACATTAGGTATAGGTAACATTAGTTTTCATTCTAATGATTAAAATAGCCTAAAAGGGTGGTTGTTGTAAGAAAATATCCCTATTACCATACCTTTCACTCAATCATCTACTTGTAGAAATCAATTCCTACAAGTAAGAATTTTTCTGGAAGGCCATCGAAACAAAGTACTAAGATTTGTTTTAGGTGTAGTTCAGCTTTAGGCTAGGAGTAATTTTTCTTTTTATAGGACATGTTTTCTTGAATTAGAATATTAGTACATTATAGGTAGCTTACACTTCACACAACTCCATATAGTGTTTTTTTCTCTCTTTTTTGTTCTTTCTCTTCATCCTTTACCTATAGCTGTTGGGTATGGAGCCTCATTATCTTCTTTGTTCAAAGGTATCGCTGCATTGGACCCCATTTCAATCTGGGTCATTCATTAGGTGGAAATATGATGACAGAAAGTATGTTTAATTTAGGGTTTTTTTCCTATAAGGCAACCCCTTGCTATATATGAGGGAATAGTATTTTGACTATGTAGATGTGTATTTTGAAAGAAAAAAAAAAGAGAGGAGATTGTGTGAGAGCAAAGAGGGAATTACAATGGATCTATTGTAGGTTTTATCGCTTCATTTTACTGGATAATATAAAATGAAGGATTAGTTGTTTCTCTGTGGACGTAGCCAAATTGGGTGAACCATGTATATCTGTGTCTCTCTTGTTTTATGTGTTTTATGTGTTTATATTTCTGCAATAGTTTCTGTGTTACATTTCTCTATAATATATAATTTTCTAACACTATCCTTTAGCATTATTGTTGTCTTGACATTATTGCATCCCCTTGGAATTGTTTACAGAGTCTCCATGGTATTCATCCTCAATTTATATTAAGACATCCATTAACACCTACTATATGAGTTAGGGTCCCTCTCCCTAGTGCACCTTTTGATTGTAGTATTTCTATTTCATCGATTTCTTCCTCAGATTCCGAGTCCTCTCAACCCCAAGATACTACCATGCCTGGTGTCAATGATAGCAATAATTCTTGTCCTAACTCAGGAACCAATAACGGAGGAACTACTATCGATAATGCTGGTAATACTCAAGGTTCCCATAATGGAGGTAACATTGGAATATCACAAGGTATTATAGTTAATGAATTGTTGTTTCCCTATATGGTCAGTTTGAGTATTCCTGATATAAATTAGCTCATTAATGGTCCTCTTCAACATGATCCTAAATGGCCACCTATGTCAACCAAGCTCACCTCTGATATTCCCAAACTCGAAGGGAACCCTTGAAAGGATCCCACTAACCACATTCAATTTTTTCATATGTGGTGTTCCTCCAACTCCATAATGGAGGATTCCATGCATCTACACCTCATTCAACACACCCTCACTAGTGATACCATGAATTCGTACCTAGATAAACCACATTAATTTCATTCAATGTTTGCAACCCTTGCTAGTTAATTCTTATCTTACTTCTAGTTTCCTATTTATTATGAAATTGGCACAAAACATTTGACTTCATTTTGTCAAAACTCTACAACCCATATTTCCAATCATGTTTAGAAATGGCATATAACTTGGACCCTATACAAATATTTTGAATTCAAAAACCTAGTCTACATGGATTGATTCCTTTGATCCCTCCTTTCTCTGATTGGTAAATATGTCGCATTCCAAAAATGCCCACTAATCACATTAGATAGAGATGTAGTGGTTATCCAAATAGGGTGTTTAAAATCCTCCATACAACAGTGAAAATAAAAGCTTAAGACATAAAACTATTAGAGGGGTCAAGGCTTAGGTTGATGATACTAGTGGTCCTCCTTAAGGCTCCCACTACATGGTCAATAATCTAGGTCTGAAGCTGACACCTAGAAGTTGAGATTCACTCATCCCCATTGGATGGAGGTAATTGTAGTTTCCATTCCTATGATTTAAAAACCCTACAAGGGTGGTTGTTGGAAGAAACCATCCATATTACCCTTCCTTTCACTCAATTCTCTACTTGCAGAAATCAAATCCTGCAATTAGGAATTTTTTTGGAAGGTCATCAAAACAAGGTACTGATATTTGTTTGAGGTGTAGTTAACATTTAGGCTAGGAGTTATTTTTCTCTTTATAGGACATGTTTCCTTGAATTAGAATAGTAGTACATTATAGGTAGATTACACTTCGCACCCTTGCACATAGTGTTTTATTACTCTTTGTTGTTATTTCTCTACACCATTTTCCTTTAGCCTTTAGGGTTCTCATTGTCTTAACATCATTGCACCAACTTGGAATTTTTCACAAAGACTCCATGGTATTCATCCTCATTTTTTATTAGGACATACATTAACACCTTCTATATGAGTCATGGTCCCTCTCCTTACACCGCGATTAAACTCTAGCCTTTCTAATTCATCTATTTCTTCCTCAAAATATGAGTCTTATCAAACTTGAGCTACTCCCATGTTTGGTGTCAATGTTGGCAGTAATATTGGTTCTAAATCAAGCACTAGTAGATGAGGAACTACTAGAGGTAACACTGGTAATACTCAGGGTCCCCTCCTAGAGGTAACATTGGAACCTCATAAAGAATGACCTCCAATCAATTGTTACTTCCCTATATGGCCAGTTTGAGTATTCCTAATTTAAATTAGCTCAATAATGGTCCTCTTAACCTTGATCCGAATTAGCCACCTATGCCAATGAATATCCCCTCTAATATTCCCAAAATTCAAGGGAAATTTGGAAAGGATCCCACCAACCACATTCAATATTTTCATATGTGGTATTCCTCAAACTCCATAATGGAAGATTCCATATGTCTACACCTCTTTCAACACAACCTCATCAGTGCTGTCATAAAATGGTATGTAGATTAACCCCATGCATCTCGTTCAATGTTTGCGACCCTTTCTAATTCCTTGATATCTTACTTCTAGTTACCTATTCTTTATGACACCATTATTGAACTTTTGACCTCATTTTTTCAAACCTCTACAACCCGTATTTCTGATTATGCTTAAAAATGGTGTAGAAGGAGAAGCTTATGTAAACCTCCTGAATTCAAACTCCAAGTCTACATGGATTGGTTCCTATGATCTTTGATCACTCCAATTTGTAAATATGTCACTTCTCATTTCCCTCAAACTGAAGAAGAATCCATCCATAAGTTGTTATAGTTTAATATAATATATGCCTAATTGGGTTATTCCTATACTTCCCCCCCAATGTCCCTCGGCTTGGTGCTTCTTCTGCAACAGGGGCATCTCACATTGTAGATGGTGTAATTGGATCAAAATATTACCTAGAACCTTCCCCATATTCGCAAGGATCTATCAGTTATGACCAACCACAAATGGGGCCCAATTTGACCTACACTCATACTTCCCTAGACTCTTCACACATTAACTTATACCATGGCACAAGTACATTTTACGCATGTTTCCACCCACATCAATTGATGCCAAGGCCAATTGGTACTCAACTTGGTTATCAAAATGTTACTACAAATTCATACTATCCTTATGTACCACCTAATTCTCCAACCCCAATGGCACTAACACCTCAAGGTCCCACAAATCAACACCATCTTCCATAGCAACCACTTCCTTCATGATGGTAGGTGTATGCTAAGAAGAATGTCGCCCCTCCCCTTAACCCCAAGAGGAAGAATAAGAGGAAGTGTAACCAAAACCAACCATCTCAAGAACACCAAGGAAAACAAGGTCCTTAGCTTAATGCCAATATGGAAGATAAGTCTAATATTACAACCCAACAACAGGGAACATAACCCACTAAGAAGAAGGCCCTTCAAACGAACAAACCTTGGGCATGTTGCAGTAATTATAGATGTTATACCCATGATTTTCCTCTTTCTCTCAAATGAAAAAATCATGGGAAGATTAATAAGTTGCCTCTCTAGGGAAGTACCCTATGCCTTCATCCACATCTCCCTCTATGTAGTAGACAGTTCTCAAGAACATTTTCTTTAACACAGTTCTGACATTGAAGTTAGATTTCTATGTGCCTAAATTCCTTAGTTATGTTTGAATTTCTTCAAACCCTTAACTCCCAAGGATTTTAAGGTGCATGGCATATGTTCCTATGGTATTAGCTTCCACGGCTCTTCCCTTTATTAATCATTGTGACCACCCCCAATTATAAATAATCCTTGCGGTTTGTGCACATAACAGATGTTTGATAGGGGTAAATAAAAGAAAGCACACACATGGACAAAAAACCACACTGAATACTTGAATTAAAAGAAACATCACAATTACGGGCTACAACCTTGTAGGAACTAACAACCTATCGACATGATTTCATACTAGTACTAGTTGTCCCCTACCCCTTCCAAACTTGTAGGAAAATCCTATAAAGGAAAACAACCCTATTGACTACATCTATGATGAATCCCATCCTTTGGATGCATTACACCTTCTAGAGGCTTACAAATAATTTAAGATCACATAAAATTTGATTAAATCATGTCCTCATTTATTAGTTTCCATGTTTCTTCTTGTTATACAACAAATTGACCTCCTCATCAACTCAAACGGGAAATACATGATAGCTAAAGCAAAGACCAAGATCACATGCCTTGTTTCCACACTAACACTGGTTATGCACTGACAACCTACTTTATAAAGCTTCTTTGCAAGCCTAAGGGTGCATTAATGATCCAAATAACTCAAGTTGCTAGTTCGGGAACAACGTTAGTGGATCCTAATGAAGTTCTAAGGGTCAAAGGAACAAATTAACTCATAAATATCTAGATATTTGTTCCTAAAAACACTCAAGCAAGGAAACACCCATATTCGACCTATTTGGAGGATTTCTAATCCTAATGAAGGAGGCAAATGGGAAAGAGCTAAAAAGCATGGAAACTTCATTGCTTTTACCCTAGGGAACTTAAGGAGGAACTTGGAAACCCTAACTCAATTGCTACATAAGGAAAGCTAGGGCTATGGTGAGAGAGGTCAAAGCATTTGAAAGGATAGCATACATGATTGTTGAGAATTGTCTCAAATATTAAGAAGTTGGTAAGAAGGGAGAGAGAGAGAGAAGATGGAGGTGTAAGGGAGGGTTGATACAACATATGTTTTTAATCACTCTTCCAACATTAATACAGAACTGTAGTTGTATTGTCTACTCCGTGGTGTTGATACTATCATTCATTCAATTGTTTTTCCAATACCTGTTAGCATGAGTAGCTTAGTTATGTGTAACTAGATGTTCTTTTATGTATTCATGTATTAGTTATCGGAGTTGTATGTTGTGATTATGCTTGTCTCTTCTATGTATAGGACTTGATCTAGAGCTAGCTCAGGGGAATTCCACCTAGCTGCATTGTGTTCTCCAGAAAATCTACACGGAGGCTCGGGGTAATCTACTTCTCCTACTTTGATAGTTAGTTATTGTTTATGAACATGCATGTAATTTTGTGACGGTCATAGATAATCTTACAGTTTGTCAAAGGTCTCGGGAAGATCTTTGAGGGTATCTTCATTCTCCATACATCGTGCATTTTATCCTATAGTAGAATTGGTAAATCCATAGGGGACTATACATCTAGTTCTTGATTTACCCAGACAAATCTCAGTTTTCTCCTCCTTCTAAGACCTACCTATACTTTTGCATTCCCTTTCTGACCCACCAAAAACCTTGCTGCATCTTGTCTACATGTATTCATCACTGAATCTGATATAATAAGCCCTATTTTTGACTATTTTCCCACACTAATGCAGGTTAGAAGACTACACAATGCTTTATAAAGCACTGTGTCTGCTCATAGGGAGTGTTATTGGACCTATTAACCCTCTGTGGCCAGTGCTACAGAGCGTTAGTCTCCCAAAACCTTTATTTCCAACTGTGTCTGCAAACCAAAAGGGATAGGAAGCCTACTCATGGACTGAAAGAGGATTTGTTATTGCATTTTGTTAGCAAAATAGGTGTCCTAAAAAGTTTTTTTTGGGAAAAAAGTTTTGTTTTTATTTCTTAGAAGCATTTTTTTATGAAAGAAAGATCCACTTTTTTTATTCATTCTTTTATTTCACTGGTTAAAATCTGCTTTATTTTTGGTTTCAAGTAGTTGTTAAGAAAAAATTGGAAAGATTTTCGTTGGTTATGCATGTGTTAAATGACTAAGATGCATGGAAAGAATATGAATATGTGAAAGACTCTCACTTGTAGAATACAACTTGTTTTCATCGAATTGAATTTTCTTTAAAGCATTGTCTTGTGCATGATTTATTGAGTCAGAGTCTCATCACATTTCATATGTCAACTCCCCTACCGAAGACAATAAAAAAGTACACATAAAATTTACCTAAAATAAATCAGTACCTCTTTATTGAGCAAACAAACATTAGTTCAGGCTAGAATCTTGGGATAGGCAGCATCAGTAAACTACCCAAGATTGAAAACCCAAACTAGTGTCATTAAAAGAGAGAAAATTCCTGCTACACTCAAACTACTGGGACCACTCTAGTAAAAGTGGAGAAAAATACAATACAACATCGAACTGTAAGTGAAGGTAGCCCACCTTCGCTTGCAACTCCTTTGGGTATTCTGTGTATTGGGGATCCCTTCGGAGATTTCGGAGCTGAGTCGGGGACTCAGGTATCCTGCCCACACAGCATACTGACTGAGACTATGTTCCCCCCGGTAGTGTCTGTGATTTAAGGTATCCATAATGGCCAAGCTTTCAGGGACTTACACAAGGTTACTCGGGTGGGCTGCCCTGGTACCTAACATAGACAAACCTAGTCTGTCTTCAGTTTTTGGGAGGGTGCTCGTCTTCACGAGAGTACTTGGCCCCTCAATATGAGGTTCGGGCGAAGCTCAAGAGTAACCATAACTGTAAATTTGGCCATCCCTCTCTGTTATTTGCTGTGATACTAGGTTTCATCTCTGATGATCGGTGCTTATTAGATAGGGTCATTTCCATCTATTTGTTGATTGATCAACTTAGTGTATTTTTTATATTTTTTTAGGTACCTGAGTGTTATCATTTGAGACTTTAACAAATATCATGATAAAATTTATTGATAAAAATTAACGGTCATTGTGGCTACATCCGACCCTCGTCATCAATCTAGACGAATACTAGGACTTCCTCCACTCATTGTGGAAGATCCACCGAGCTCCAGTAAATCAAATTCCCCATCTTCGAGGAATCAGTCTCCTAGATCTCACACGGGATCTGTTTGGACAACTGACGATTCAAGTTTGACGAAGGACTTATTTACTGAAGGATTCTTTCCTCCCTTTAACCCTCTGCTCACGAATCCGTTGGATCCTGTCTTGGCTCCCGTGGTACCTTTACTTCCTTCTTCTGTAGCTGGAACATTTCCATCTATCCTATCGATGACTAATGGGTCATGGGACTTTAGGGACACTTTTGGTCCTCCACCACTTCCCCAGTCGACAGTCACCACATCAACGTCGATGTCGAACCCTGCTATCCCCTTTGTCCTTGGTACAACCACTCACATGACACCCTCTACAAGTGGAACCCATCCAATTTTGGCTTCCACCCCTTTAGTGTCAAACTGCATACCTTCAACAAGTGCTACATACAACACTCCCTATAACACTCAATATGGCATTATGGGAATGGTTTCCATCCACCAACAATATAGTCGGCTACCATTGTATAGTTCAATTCCCCAGATTCAAGTATCTGGGGGCATTCCCAATATGCACATGCCAGTAAGGAACATAACAGTTCCCCCTCCATTCTTAGGAATGCATGGTCAGTCGTTAATTGATATGAGCATTCCTTATGTCAATCAAGGAAAAATGGTTAGTTCTGTGATGGGCAGGAATCTTCAAGGAGGTCCCAACCAATCCATGGGGAAACCATACTCACAAATTCAAATGAATCAAGGGGGCACTACTTATCCCGAGGGAAATTCTATACCCCAGTATCAAAATCCCCATGGAAATCCACACTACAACACCATACCTCAATGCAACTACTATACCATGTAGCCCATGTATAATATTGGGAATCAAACAATGGGAGGAGCACAAGGCTCCTCAAGTCATATGTCATCGTCGTGGTCCGAGTCGAGGGCACCAAACTCTCTGTTGTTCTTAGCAACGTTGGATATACCCAAGTTGTACAAACTCACAAATGACCCCATCTACCACAACTTACTTTGGCCGCTGATCCCGAATAAGATACCAACAAACATCCCCAAGTTTGAAGGAAAGCAATGGGAGGATCTGAGCACCCATATCTCCACCTACCATCTTTGGTGTGTTTCAAACTCCATGGTGGACGATAGTGTCGAGTTACGTCTTTTTCCACGCAACCTCACTGCCAACGTAGCTAAATGGTACATTTAGTTACCACGCGTGTCAGTAAACACCTTTGATGCTTTAGTGATGGAATTCCTAAAGCACTTCTAGCTACCCATCCACTATGAGACTGGGACAGAGATCCTCACTTCATTATGCCAGGATACCACCACCCAGATCTCCGATCATGATCCGAATTGGATCCTAAACACTCTCTATGTTTTCAGAAACTCTTTCAAATTATTCCAAACATATTCAAATCTTAGAAAGATCAAGCTATTAGAAGGAATCCTAGTGACAGTTGCAATTGTGATCAATGTGGAGCAATGAGGACCCTCGGTCGAGCATGTAGACCGTTGGCACATGGTAATGCGCGCTGGTGCAAATTGGCAAAACTAGAGAAAGCTTGAGAGGTTCAAGCGAGCTCCTTGGAATAGGCCTATAATGTATGAGTTTCAGATTGGGCTCATACTACTGTGACCAGTAGAGGTCAAGTACCAATAAGGAGAGTATGTGTACTCCAATCCTACTGATTCATATCTGTTGAGTGAGACTCAAATTGAGCTCACTATTGTAGAGAAACTCTTCTTTAAAACATAATAGAGAGGCCACCACTAAAAGCTGGAGCAGGAGACGTAGCCCAAGAGAATTGGGTGAAATCCTTATTAAACTTGTTGTATTACATGTTTCCCTATTATGTTTTCTCTAACTACCTCAGTGTCTATGTATTTTGCAATCATATTGATCCATTTCATAAAGTAACATAGGAACATCCATGCACATGAGTCTATAATACCTTTAATTCTTTGTCCTGGATAAATTCTAGATCAATTGGTATCAAAGGTCTAGGTTACTAAGGTTAGACAAACTTGTGCTGGATTTTGTTTTTGAATGCTAACTAGATCAAAGCTTAAATTAGGAGAAGGAGAGTTGGTTCAAGCTAACCCCGAAATTGGAAGAGTCCACTCTAAGCGGAAAATTTCAGATGAAAACCCCTTGGAATCAGACTCCTAGTTCATGGATGGTTTCCTGACCATAAAATCCATGGTGGAGGAAATTTATAGAGAATTTAAGAGAGGTAGAGCTGAATATTCATCTAACTCCAAACAAGATAAAGGAGTAGAAGAATCTCTCCTCCATGACCACTCTAAAGGCAAAGGGAAAGAAGAAAAACTTCCCACACCTCCTAATAGCCCTGAAAACAAAAAGAAAACATCTTTGATTAAATTAGATGTTAAATTTGATTTGCCAATATATGATGGAGATTTGAATGCAGAGAAGCTGGATAAATGGATTAGACAGATTTATGTTTATTACAGATTGCAGAGCATTGATTTAGACAAGATTAAGATTCAACTAGACAACCTACACCTTGGAGGCACTGCCTTGGTATGGTGGGAAGGCAGGACACAAGCTGACATGAAGAAACATGGTAAAATTCTTTTTGTCTGGAGTGAATTTGTTTCTACAATTAAAAATCAATTCTATCCACTAGCCTATATGCAACAAGCCATGATGAGCTGGCAAACTCTTTGCCAATTAAAAGGGCAAAGTGTACAAAGTTACACTCAAGAATTTAGGAAAAGAGCTTTGATTCTAGGAATTTCTTTAGACTCACCTGAAACTCTGTTGAAGTATATAGGTTGTCTACACATCTACTTAAGGCACACTATTCTCATGTTTAATCCCACTAGAATAGATAAGGTATCTGTTCAGGCTACACATCTAGAGGGTAGAGGAAAGAATGTGAACCCAGAAGTTGGGGGATCATCAAAACCCACTGCAAGAAAAAGCAAGGAAAAGAGAAAATAGAAATGGAAAGAGAGGAAGGCCAATACTATACAAAAGACCAAGTCTTCATGAACTCACTGTAAGAAGGATGGACATGATGATGAGCACTGCTAGATCCTGCATCTGGAGTTGAGACCCAAGAAATTCGAGGTCAAGAAGAAGAAGATTACTACAGCTATTCAAAAGGATTTGGGGTTAGACTTAGGATATGAAAGAACAATCGCAGCCACAGGTATAAAAGGTAAAAATTATGAAGCATCTACTAGTAATTCTACACAGTCTACTGATAATGAAGAAAATGAGAGGAAAAGGCATGAGCTTTTTCATATTCGAGTTATTTCCAAGCATCAAAAGATTGATACTTTGTTTGATAGTGGCTCACAAGCAAATTTAATTTCTAAAGCAATTTTAAACAAGTTGGGATTACTAACCACACCTCACAAAAAGCCATATCCATTAGGTTGGTTATGTGATAAAGCACAGCTACAAGTGACTAGACAATGTAAACTTAGGTTTTCTTTTGGGTCAACATTTGTAGATGAGGTTGAGTTAGATATAGTTCCTTTGGATATATGTGGAATTGTTTTAGGAAGTCCTTACTTTTATGAAAAAAAAGTTATTTTCGATAGAGCTGAGAACAAGTATCAACTCATTAAATATGGAATCAAATATATTTTAAGAGCTCATAAACCGAAGAATAATTATACTCTCATAAACTCAGGGCAAATGAAACGAATTGTAAATTCATGCAAACAATATTTACTGATGGTTGTAAAGGAAAAGAAAGATGATAAAACCAATGTATTTGAGGGCTGTGATGCTAAACAGTGAGCTGATTTAGAAAAAGTTGTTTCAGAATATGATATACTGTTTCAAGAACCTAAATGTTTGCCACCCAAAAAGGAAATAGTACATTATATTAATTTGCAGCATGATGCTCCATTGCCTAACATCGGAATGTACAGGTTGTCCACTTTAGAGAATGCAGAAATCAAGAAGTAGGTACAAGAGCTGCTCGAGAAAGGGTTCATCAAACCTAGCACATCACCATGTCGGTCTCCAACTCTCTTGGTAAGAAAGAAAGATGGCTCATGGAGAATGTGCATTGATTACTGAGCACTGAATAAGATAACGATAAAAAATAATTATCCCCTTCCTTGCATAGATGATCTATTGGATCAGTTAAAAGAAGCTATTTATTTTTCCAAGCTGGACTTGCATAGTGGCTACCATCAGGTCAGTGTTGTAGAACAAGATGCATGGAAGACTGCTTTCAAAACAAAGCAGGGATTGTATGAGTGGCTGGTTATGTCTTTTGGCTTAACTAATGCTCCTGCTACTTTCATGAGAGTAATGAATGATGTACTCAGACCTTTTCTTGATGATTTTTTCATTGTATATTTGGATGACATTCTTATATTCAGTAAAACATGGGAAGAACATTTAAAGCATGTTAAGCAGACTCTAGATGTTTTTAAAAGAGAAAATATTTATGTTAAGATCTCAAAATGTTAATTTGGAAAAACATCTTTGAATTATTTGGGTCATATTGTAGGGGGTGGTGAATTGAAGATAGATCCCTCTAAGGTTGTAGTCATGATAAACCGGCCTAAACCCAAATCTGCTACAGAAGTTAGAAGCTTCTTAGGAGTAGCACAGTATTGGAGAAAGTTTATTTCTAACATTTCCTTAATTGCAGCTCCCTTACATGCTTTATTAGGATTGAACAAAGTGTTTTAGTGGGGAGGCAAATAGAAGAAAGCCTTCGACACCTTGAAATAAAAGATTAATACAGCACCATTACTAGCATTGCCTGATCTTCAAAGACCATTTGAGATTGAAATGGCTGCCAGTGACTATGCCATGGGAGCAGTGTTGATGCAACATGGTAAATCCATATGTTATCATTCTAAGACATTTAATTCTGCAGTAGTTAAGTATCCCACATATGATAAAGAATTGTATGCATTATTACATAGTGTGAAAAAGTGGAAACATTATTTAATGGGAAAAGAGACAGTTATACATACTGATCATCAACCACAACAATATTTACACTCCCAAACTAAGTTGTAGCAATCAAGACACTATAGATGGATGGGTTTTCTACAACAATTTCATCTAGTCATTAGATATAAAAAGGGCATGTTGTGGGGAAAAATGCCTATGCAGGACGATCCTATCCACCTAAGGTGTGACAGTGCCTTAGCAACAAACATAAACAGCTATTCTAGTATTCTTCCTTTATGAATTAAGAATGAAGAGAGATGGATGGACTAACCGGTGTCTTCTGTTTGTCCCTCAATCCGGTTTCTCTTCTCTTTGAGAGTTCCCAGCTACTTGCCTTCTCGCTCGCCCAGCTTCAACAGGTCCCTGCAAGATCACAAGAAGAGAACACTACACAAAGACATAGATTCATATTCATAACTAGTTCAGGATTAAAAATAAACTAAACATACTAATGCAATCATACATCAAAGATACATCAGTATATAGGAGAAACCAAGATAGCTTTATTGATGAATAACAAGGTTCAGGAGGAGATACAACCAAGAGGGCTCCAATCCAGCACCTCCTTCCCAACAAATGAAATTCCTATCTTCACCTCCCTTCAAAGCATTAAGCACCCAATGATTCCAGTCTCAAACCAACAGAAATTCTTTGCAATAACAAAATTCCAGCCTCCTGGATCTCATGGAGGAGAGATCCATATATAGATGTTTGGAGAGAGGATGAGTCAGCTTGAGATCTGACTAGTGTCCTCTCCCTCTGTCAGTTCTTGTTTCCACTTGGAGGTTCTTGCTTCCACTTGGAGGTTGAGAACCTCTTACTCATCACTAGTCGAATTCACTGAGGCAAGTGTCATTGAGGAAGATTCTGGAAGCTTCCAGGGTCTTGACACCTCGTTGAATGAACTTGCCATTTGTCAATTCCCACTCAGCACACCCTGGTAGTGCTTCTACCTACGTTGCAGTGCAGGTAGCCAGTGCAGACTTTGCATTTCAGCGCAGATAGCTAGTGGAGCCTCTAAATTGATCCTGAATTGACTTGTTTTTGAGCAGTTTCTGGTGGAGAACTTCTGTGAATTGCTGTGGTTTGTTAGCCTTGTTCCTCTAGGGGTAGGAACAACATGTTTAGGGACTTTGGATCCCTTATATTATGGACATTTCATGCTCAATGTTGTAAGGCACAAAAATGTCTATAACAGTTGCCCCCTAAAGTATGAGGCCGTTTATCGGGTGAAATGCTTTATTAGGAGGATCCGAAGTTCATCCAATGCTGGGAGGAGACCTGTAAAAGGTACAATACAATACATTATTTTTCATACTGTTTTCATGATCTAGCTGAGGCGGGCATTCCCGTGCTTAGCTTTATAAATTCATTTTTCTGTACATAGAACAGACAATCGTCTGATGGTAGACTGATAATTTTGATGAAATTATCATCCTTTGGGTAGGATGATTATCTGTTGCAATGATGTACATGTCAATGTTTTTATCTTTCCTGAATATATATCGCAGCTCGGATGGATGAAACTAGATCCGGGGTCTTCAAACTCGTTCGATCTTCACTCTAAGTACATGTCGATCCATGTGAGAAATGTTCTGAAGTCGAACATGGAAAGACATCGCTTGATTACCGGTCAATGAGGTAAACCATTAACAAGCGCGAGAGGAATCACCGATAATGATAATGACCCTCAAGGTACTGCAGTACAATTCACGTGGTGTGAATAAAGGACTTGGCGTCGAACACCACGCAAAATCATTCGGTCGAAGGTCATTGATCTATACCTATCGCCGGAAGTGAGAAACTTGCCATTGAGGCATGCAAGCTTCAAAGTACTGAAGGGGTTGTTCCTAGATCCACTTCTTGGATAATGAGCTGATGTCGACAAGAAGAGATCCATCAAAGGAGGGTCCTAATGAATCCCACATCAATGACACGGAACGGAGCTAATGATTTTGATGGAGGTGAAAACAATCTGATGACATACGATTCAGGGTAGCGGTCATGAAAGGATGAAGGATAATGTACGGCAGTGGATGGGACACGGTTGACTTCTATGAACGACTTCTCTTGAACATATGGCGACACTTATGCGATGGATCAGTAGCATTACCCCAAATATGGATGGTATGGTGAGACCATGGTGATGTGACCTGTGAATGAAACAACCCAACCCGATTCTGGTACGGAGGAAAAGTGTCATGTTCAAGAGCGACTTGCTACCATCAAAGTTATCTTTGAGTTTCTCCCAATTTTCCCCAATCATTGCTAACTAGTACCTCTTTATTTTTGTCAAGCTTGAGGAGGATAACATATGCTTGTTCTATAACTTGCCCTTCGGGCAAGCCCATCGCTATGTTTTAACGAGCCTAGCGATAGTGAAACTCGTTCTCGTCTAAAGACAAGTTTGTCGCTATTTAATGATTTTAACGAGTCTAACGACAAAGATAACTCGGTCCTTTTCATTTTTAGAGAGTCTGAAAAGGTACGTAAAGTCAACTCCGAAAGTCCTTTTTTGTCATCTAATCCCTTAAGTCCGAAAAAGTATAAAACAATACAGAAGGGATGAGTTTTCGATAGTTTTAACGAGCCGAACAAAACAAGCGCTCGATCTTTTTGTGCAATAATCCCTCAGGTCCAAAAAGATTAAAATCTAGACGAGGGATAGCACTTCCGGTCGCTTTAACGAGCTGGAAGGCCAAAACTCGGAAATCTTTTCATATTTTACGAGTCAGATGAAAAGAGCTTAAAGAAGACTCGTCTTTTGAGGAATGAGTGATAAAATGGGTTAGCAGCTGATTCCAGGTACAGGTTGGAATTTTCCAATCACGGCAGTGTCACAAGGATGGCTAGTGAAATCACTCTTCACAGCTGTTCCTCAAAATGGGTAAACAATCATATGGAGGTGAACAATCGGCCAATGGAAAAGTGGAGGTGATGGTGCAAACACGACCAAGGCTTTAATGGCTGATAATTTACGTTCGCAGTGGTTATTTACCGGGTAGTTCATTTTTTAACGAGCTTAAACGCGGATTGAAACACTTGCTCGATCTTATGTTTATTTTTTAACGAGCATGAACTATGTGCTAAAACTGCTCGGATCTTGCGTTTATTTCTTAACAAGCATGAACTGTGTGCAAAAACTGCTCGATTAATCCAGTCATATGATAAGAATGTCTCATTGAAGATGCTATTTTTTATGGAGCATAGATATTACAAATCTTTGCTCCGGATCCTTTCGTTACGCAAGTTCGGAAACGACTAATCCTACGAGTTTAAAGGGTTAGAGGTCCTAAAATTTTAAAAAATAAATAGCCGCCCCTTTCTTGCACTCCAAAAGGTTTGCATGCCCCCAGGTATAAAATATGATTTCAAGGTTACCCTTACTTTGTCCGCCAAAACATTTGTTTAAGCAGGAAAGGCCTACCTCTTTCAGGTTACCAAAGATTGCTCCATTCGCGGCCACGAATAAAACACTTCTTCGGCGACGTCTACCGAAATAGACAAAGGTGAGAGACTCCGTCTGTCAACTCACATAACTTTGACAAAAGAATCTTATTCTAGAATAACCCTCTTCCAGCATGGGCGGGGTACAGACTAGTCATATTCTCCCGCAGAAACCTACCTTATACGCAAAGTTTTCCTGCCGAAGCAGACCAGGACGCATGCCCCCTGGGTTCCATTCATATCCTTCCGAATTACTCGCGCTCATCAGGAGGACGGACCGTTGGTTGAGACACTTCTTGCGTGAAGAGACCATTTAGGGATGGTACATGACTATTTGCGATGCGTGATCCGAGAAATGAAAGCTGGTCCACGAGCTTGACCACTCTTCCTTCGTGCGAAAAACACATTACTCTAAAGAGTGAGGAGACGATGGCTCCCATGCAATATATATAGTCTCATCCAAGGAGTAGGTTATAATCCAAGGGTCCTTGAACAACCATCACATTCATTTGAACGGTCTTCCCTTTAAATGTGATTGGCACATTGGGAAGAATCCCTAAAGGTCGACTGGTTCCTTTATCGAAGCCTGATAGATTTCTCATTTCAGGCAAAAGCGCTGGCGAACCAAGCGCTTTCCAAGCAATAGAGGAAAGGATACTCACAGATGCCCCTTCGTCAATGATGGTGCCAGCCATTACCATTCTGTATATTTGAACGATAATTCTGAATGGTATACTGGCTGGTAACCGGGGTCTGCCTAGTTGGTTCCAGTCGAAGGACACAACTAGGTTGCTTGGTGGTGGGACCGAATAGACGGCCGGATATCGCTCTGACGAACTTCCTTCCTGCGATAAAGGAATGGGGGCATTGCCCCCGTGTTTGTCGGAGTCTGTGTTGATGAAGAGAATTTGGACAGTGTCGTCTTTATTCTCTTCTGTGATGGTATCATTCGAAGATAGAACCTCTGAAGGCAAGACCGGGTCAATTGCCGCCTCGACCTTTTGACTTTCGTCAGGTATGGATTCGGACGGTTCATCCTCAATGATAGGTGCTTCGGCTGACCACCTGAGCGGGCCAGCCGGGTTCTCAACTGGTGAAGGACTTGGCAGGAGTTTTTGATATCTAGGAGGAAGTCGCGCTGGTAAAACCGGGCGATCTTCACAAACTCTTTTAGCCTCGTCTAAGAAGGGACAATGGTGGATGGCATGGTCGCCTTCACACACCTTGCAGGGAAATCTAGCTTTCCCTCTCTGTCCTATGGCTTCACTTTCACTAGTTGACGGTGTGCTGTCAACATGGCTACCAAAGGTTGACGCCACCAAATTGTGCAAACGGGGAAACCAGTCCCTTAGTATCCAAGGGATGCAGGGACAATCTCTGTGGAAGTGGTCTCTGATGAGCCCCAATTTTTGGTACAATTTGCGCTCGTATTGGCCTACTTACCTTGTTCAACCATTCATCTTTTACCACTTATGCATTCATTTCTTAGTATATTCGTGTTGTTTGTAGGAAGAAGGGCAGGCATTATATCTATGTGGCTAATACATGATTTCAGGTTCTTGGCATTAAAGAGAGCAAAAGACCATGCAAAAGGAGACAAGGAGACAGCAAAGGTGGCATTGCATGCTTATAGGGAGGTTGTCTACAGCTTTAAATGACTTCCCTCGTGCTTTTCACCTTAACTCTGAGCTCTAACAGCTCTCCCCACCGAGCTCAAAGGCAGCCAACACGTTCTACAGGATCAGCAGTTTTACAGCAGTTTGACTTTCCGTTGGACAGCCAAGCTCCACGAATGAAGGCAGCCAGCTTGATCCTCATTTTGTATAAATATGGAGGCCGTAGCCTTTGTTAGAAGCTTTTTGACTTTTGGAATTACTATTGTAATCTCTGAGCACGAGTTACAGCTCGGTTTTTGTAAGCCAGTTTTGGCATGACATTAGACTTTTGATTATGAATAAAGGCAAGCAGATTTGGATCTAATTCTGAGTTTTTAAGGGAGCTATAGCTCTCAGGTTAGGGCCCAACCTGAGAGCAATAGACCTCCTCTGTTTTGTAGTGTTATTTGCCTTTCGTTCCAGCACTTTGTTTCTTTACTTTGACATGCAATTCGAATTTACAGTCTGCTGATTTAGTTTTTATGTGATTGAGTAGGATTAGCTTATGGTTACTTTGCTTTCAGTTGTTTAGATCAGAATAGGAGGTTTGTAATCACTGGAGCTCCAAGAAAAAGGTTGTTAGTTTCTTCACTGCCATCTCTGTTTAGGGATTGGGGTGCAGTCCATATCAACCACCAAAAAGAAACGCAGTCTTTTACTTCCATGCAAGCTGCAACATAGTCATTTTCATTGAAGATCCATCCATGCACTTTTGATATTGAACCATACTTCTACATTTTTCATTCCATGCATGGCTTCTTTTCTCGGTTTTACATTGCTGTTCATAGGTTTAATGGCACAGGTATCATAGGTTAATGAATTCTCGTTTTTGGTGCAAGACATAAGTAATTTGTTTTATTTACACTTCTCCATATCCTTCTACTTCCTTTTTCTTCTTCTTAACCTCTCCTCAAGTCACCTTCTCGACCTCTGTTCAGCTCGTTCACCTTCCAACTCTTTCATTGCCCACGTAGCTTCATCCTTTTGACCTTTTGTTGATCCCATCCTTCTATCCACCAACCACTTCGTGCACTCATTCTCTGTCCTATTTCTCTGCCCCTGAGTCATCACAAGCTCCATCTCCACCTTACCTATCCACCCATACCACTCCATCACCTCACCATCACCTAAAACTCCCATGGTAGAGCATCCTGTAGAAGTTAGCAGACTTCCTGTAGAATCCCTGAGTTTCCTGTAGGATCCCCTGCAGACATCCTGTAGGAGCCTGCAAACTTGGTTGCCGAGCATCCAAACGTTGTAGACTTCTGTAGACTGATGCTAAGGATCCCCTGGGACCTCTCCTAGCCCCCTGACCTTTCCCAAGCTTTCCTTCCTTTCGCACCACCTCTGCACAACCAAACCCTAATAAGAAACAAAATCATCATCACTCCAACCAATTAAGAAAAAATCCAAAAACATGTTCTTTTCAATCAAAGTAGTTTAAGTTCATGCATTCCACATCATTAGAAGTAATGGCATCATTTCCAGACACTTGCACTCCACCCATTGCATCCTAGAGGTTAAGCTAGTCAGATTAGAGTTTACTAGGGTTTCCATGTTTTGGTTGGCTTTCAGTTCATTTTTGCAAAATAAATTAATTTCCTTTAAGATAGCCTTCGTCCATCATTTAGCAAGCTTCTTCTGAGAGCATATAGAAGTTGGCTTGAGCCCTAGCGGACTTGTGCCGGCTGACCAAGTGACAGCTGCGACAAGAGCTAGTACTTGTGCATACAGCACCGTCGCTTCCAAGTTTGTACGAACTACCGGGTTGATAAAATTAGAGATAGGAAGCCCCAAGAGTTGTAGCATTATTGCTACAATACTGGAGCCCACCATCTTTTTGGCGCCGTTGCCGGGGAAGCGTCCGAGTATTAGTAATTGTTGCTTCTCTTCTATTTTCTTACTCTTGCCTTCTGCTAGGTAGTTTATTTCATTTCCATTCTGCAAAAGTAGCATAGACATTTCCTGCTTTCATAGATTAACATTTCCTGCTTTCATAGATTAGCATTTCCTGCTTTCATAGATTAGCATTTCCTACTTTCATAGATTAGCATTTCCTTTCTGCAAGCGTAGACTAGCATTTCCATTCTTGCAATTTCATTTGAGCAAAGTAGATTAGTTCTTTCCTGCTTTCAGTTTAATTCTGCATCTTTTATAGTTAGTTGTAGATCAATTTGTTTCAGTTTTGTAGGTACCAAAGAAAAAAGAAAAAACAATCAAAAGAAAAAGAAAGCCTTTTCCCTTTCATGCCTCGTAGGAACCGAGATAGATCAAGAAAATTCCTACCAAACACCCCCACCACATCACTGAGTCACCCTTCTCTCTTCTCTGGTGACAGTGACCCAGAAGAACCTATAGGTGAACATCCTGAGATAGACAAAGATCCTATAGAAGAAGAAGAGTTAGAGACCACTCCATTTGAAGCTATGGCTGACAATAGAAGAGAAGATGAGAGAATAGAAGGTGCCTTCCCCATCCGAGAGACCAATGGAGAGATGAAAATGAAGAACATTAGCCCCTTCGCCTTACCTCACTTCCATGGACTGACTACTGAAGATCCTGGTACCTTCCTGTTTGAGTTTGTTGTCCTTTGTAGAACCTATGACTATACTGAAGATGAGCAAAAGCTGAAACTCTTCCCTTCAACTCTTAAAGATGCAGCATTGCGCTGGTTCATGGGATTACCTGGGAATAGTATCACCACTTGGGCTCAGATGCAGCAAGCTTTCAATACCAAGTACAGGGATTACTGTAGGTCCAAGGAAACCAAGGGAGAAATCTTTCGGATGACCATGGGAAATGATGAGTCCCTAGAGGATTATGAGGAGAGGTTCCAACTTAGCTATAAGCGGGCCAGGTGCACACTAGACCCTGAATCCCTCAAGTTGGTCCTACTCCGAGGAGTCCCTGAAGACCTCTTAGATACCCTTCACATGTTAGCTGGGGGGAAAATTTACCAACTGCCTTATGAGGACATCAAAACTGTGTTTAGAAACCACTCCAGGGCAGCTCGGAAACGAGGTAGAGGAAACCTCCCCTCAACTAATGTCCCTTTCTCCAAACATGAGCTTGCAAATCAATTAGAATATCTCAAGAGTGAGGTGAGGCAGACCATTGCCATGCATCTGGACACATTCAGGATCTAGCAGAAGAAAGAAGAAGCTGAGAGAGCCTTGGCTGTCTTCTGCCCTAGGTGCACAAGGAGACACCCTAAGAACGAATGCCCATTGTATTCGGTTGAAGTGTGTTTCGTTTGTGAGGAGGACCATCCCACAAATCAACGTCCAACCTTACCTGGGTTTAAAGCCATGTACCAAGGGATAGAAGCTCCCACTGAACCTCTCTATTACCTCAACCAAAGGAGGCCACAAGGATCTAGACCCTATCAGCAGGGAATGCAAGGGGCACCTCTAGCTTATTACAGCCCCAACCAATCGACTCCTATGCCTTCCTGGGCTCCCCCTGCTCATCCTTCCTGGTCCATGCCTCCGCCATGGTCTTATCCACCTCAGTACCCTACTCAACCTGCTTCTCATTCATATCATTCACATGCCCAGCCACAGCCTCAATGGAATGCACCTCAGTCGGGGTGGAGGCCCCAATACAACACTCCTCCTGCCATCTTGCCTCCACCACCAGTTCAACCTCAGCCATTACCTCCTGCTCCTCCAAGGCAACCTCAAATGCCTGCTCAACCGAACCCGAACCCCAACAATAGACAGGCCCAGCAGGTATACACTGGGGAAACCTCATGCCCTACCTATGCTGTGGAGATCGAGGAGATCAATCTTCGATCTGGAAAGACTCTACCAGATCGCCAACCTCCTCCCCCAGAGGATGAGGAAGATAAACAAGAAAGTGAACCAAAGGCTATTCCACCCTTTCCTGAGAGACTAACAGCCACCACACAACCCAACCCAGAGGAGGATGAGCTTCTAGGTGAGCTCAAGCAGTTGTGTGTGAAAATACCACTTCTCCAAGCCATCAAGGATGTGCCAATATACAACAAACTGGTTAAGGAAAAGTGCTTCAAACACCCAGGCAGGCGGAAGAAAGATGCTTCAACCATTAATGTCATAGGACAACTGTCTGACCTGATGCTAGGACAAGTCATCTGCCCAAAGTACCTAGATCCTGGAAGTCCTGTAGTAGATGTCCACATCAATGGCACCATCATACCTCACACCTTGATTGATCTGGGGGCTGCCATTAATGTGATGACCAGGGATACCATGCTCAAACTCAATCTTCAGGGTTCCTTGAGGAAGACCTCGACAGTACTGCAATTAGCAGATCGCTCCACTGTGACTCCCGAAGAGATTGTGGAGGATGTCTTGGTCTCTATTGACTCTTGGGAATACCCTGCAGACTTCCTGGTTCTGCAACCAAAGGCAAAGCTTACTGGATATCCTCTCATTTTGGGAAGGCCTTGGTTAGCTACTGCAGATGCTTACATAAGTTGTCGTGCAGGAAACATGACCATCAAAAATGGTCCCATGTCCAAGCAGCTAGTCCTATACCCTCCTGCCCAACCCTCCTTAGAGCATGACTTACCACTCTGGTTGGAAGAAGGAGAGGAAGACGAGGTGTACTCAGCACCTCTGTGCACCTTAGATACCACTAGAAGAGACCCCCCAACTGAGGATGACTTGATCGAGACCTTGATCCAGAATCCACCTTCCAGTGCACTACCCTTAGAGAAATTGGTGGAGGATGCCCAAGCTAGCACCTTAGTGGATCTTGAGTCAAGAATGTGGAGTTCGGCCCTGAGAAAGCATTGAAGATCAGCTCCTCCCTATCTCCTTCCCAGGAAAAGGAGCTGTGTAGTCTGTTGCCCAACCACCTAGATGCTTTTGCTTGGAGCTATAAGGAAATGAAAGGAGTCCATCCTTCGGTCTGTACCCATCATATATACATCAAAGAGGATTGTAAACCGGTTAGGTAACCCCAGAGGAGAATGAATCCAGCTCTTAAGGACATTGTCAAGGAAGAATTGCAAAAACTGTTGGATGCAGGATTCATCTACCTCATCTCAGATAGTGAATGGGTGTCCCCTCTGGTGTTGGTTCCCAAGAAAAATGGGAAATGGAGAATCTGTGTGGATTACCGAGAACTGAACAAAGCTACCAAGAAAGACCATTTCCCTCTACCTTTCATAGATCAAGTGTTGGATGGACTGGCAGGAAAGAAGTTCTTCTCTTTCCTGGATGGGTTTAGCGGGTACAACCAAATCCAAATCAGCCCGGAAGACTAAGATAAGACCACCTTCACTTGTCCTTGGGGTACCTTTGCCTACCGAGTTCTTCCCTTTGGGCTATGAAATGCTCCTGCTACCTTCCAGAGAGCTGCCTTGAGCATCTTCTCGGAGCTGGTCCATGATGCAGTGGAAATCTATATGGATGACTTTACTCCTTATGGGGCCAACTTCCAGGAAGCATTGTCCAATCTGGGAAAAGTCCTAACCAAATGCATTGAGATGAACTTGTCCCTTAATCCTGAAAAATGTGAATTCCTAATGACTGAAGGGACCGTGCTAGGCCATACCATTTCTTTCCAAGAGTTACAGGTGGATCCTAACAAAATTGCTCTCATCAAGAAGGTTCCACCTCCTCAAAAGGTAAGGGATGTCCGGAGTTTCTTGGGATTAGCAGGATATTACCGGAGATTCATTAAAGACTTCAGCAAGCTAGCCTCGCCATTGTTTGGCCTATTGGCAAAAGATGTGGAGTTTAAATGGACTGACGATTGTCAGAGGGCTTTAAATGGTGTCAGCCCCAATCCTGAGAGGTCCAAACTGAGCCCTACCTTTCCACATCCACACTGATGCCTCGAACAAAGCCATAGGTACAGCTTTAGGACAAGTTGAGCAAAAACTTCCATATGCCATCTACTTTGTTAGCAAAAACTTGTCCAAAGCCGAGCTGAATTACACTGTAACCGAGAAAGAATTCTTGGCTGTGGTCCATGCACTGAACAAGTTCCGACATTATATTACTGGTTACCAGACCTTTTTACATACAAACCATGCTGCAATTAGATATTTAATGAATAAACCAGATGTGAATGCTCATATTATTAGATGGTTACTTTTATTGCAGCAGTTTGATTTGACCATTGTTGACAAACCTGGTAGAGAAAATGTTGTTGCTGACTTTTTATCTAGATTGGATTTGTCTACAGATGAGGATGGAACAGTGGATGACCAGATGCCCGATGAACATCTGTTTTCTATTTCAGTACTCTCTCCATGGTTTGCTGATATAGCAAACTACCTTGTTTCAGCACAGTTCCCTCCGCACCTATCTTCCAGAGAGAAGAGCAGAATCATCAGAAAAAGTGCCTCATTTACTTGGATCGGGGGCAATCTGTTCAAGCTTGGCCCCGATCAGATCTTAAGGCGTTGTGTAAGGGAGGAGGAAGTCTTTGATATCCTCCTCACTTGTCATGATGGGCCTTGTGGAGGACATTTTGCAGCAAAGAGAACTGCCTTCAAAATCCTGCAGGCAGGCTACTATTGGCCCACACTTCATCAAGATGTCAGAAGATATGTCAGTCAGTGTGACCAATGCCAAAGAATGGGGAAACCGACCCAAAGGGATGAGATGCCTCTCCAACCTCAAGTGACCCTTGAGCCATTTGAGAAGTGGGACATGGACTTTGTGGGCCCAATCAACCCTCCTTCGAGGCAAAGGTCTTACATCATTGTGTGTACTGACTATTTGACAAAGTGGGCAGAGACTAAAGCAATCAAGGCAGCAACAGAAGAAAAGGTGGCCGAGTTCCTAAGAGAAAACATCTTCTATAAGTTTGGCTATCCAAGAGAGCTGGTCACCGATCAAGGGAGCCAGTTCACATCCAACCTGGTTGAAGATCTACTAGCTCATCACAAGATCAAGCATAGGACTTCCACCCCCTATCACCCTCAAGCAAATGGGCAGGTGGAAGTCACCAATAGAGCATTAGAAGGGATCTTGACTAAGGTGGTGAGCAGCAGCAGAAAGGACTGGGCAGATCGCCTAGTTGAAGCCACATGGGCTTACAACACCACTTGGAAGACCACCACCGACTTCACACCTTATGAGCTGGTCTATGGGAAGAAAGCTTTGCTATCCATTGAGTTTGAATACAACACTTTGAGGATGGCAGCTCAGCTGCACCTAGATCTCAGCCATGCACAACAAGAGAGGTTATTGCAGCTGAATGGACTGGATGAGCACCGAATGCAGACCATCCTTCACTCGGAAGTGGTTCAACTTCAGAGAAAGGTGTGGCATGACCAACATCTCCATGAAAAGCAATTTCAGCCGGGAGATTGGGCTTTGTTGTATGACTCCAGATACAAAGATTTCAAGGGGAAGCTGAGAACCAGATGGCTAGGGCCATATTCAGTGGAAAAATGTCATGACAATGGATCTATTCTTATTCGGACCATCGATGAGGAAGCCATCCCCATGCTTGTCAATGGGCATCGATTGAAGATCTACAGGAAGCCTCTCTCAAGACAAGAGTTCATCAAAACTATGGAGAAGGCAGTGTTGGTCATAGAGAAGGGTTCTGCCCCTGTTTCGGGCATACCCTGAAGAATCTAAAAAAAAATAAAAATAAAAAATAAATAAATAATAAAGATCCTTGGGTGAAAACCTTTCTGAGGCACCCAAGGCAGGTGGTAGGGGTGAAAACCTCATTGAGGTGCCCCTATTATCTTTCAAAAAAAAAAAAAAAAAAGAGATAAAGATTTGAAAAGATCCTTGAGTGAAAACCTCTCCGAGGCACTCAGGGCAAATGGCAAGGGTGAAAACCTCATTGAGGTGCCCCTGTTATCTTTCAAAAAAAAAGAAGAAAAAGAAAAAGAAAAAAGAAAAAGAGAAAAAGAAAAAAACAAGGTTAGCAGATTCATTATGTAAAATTGCATGCAGGTGTTCTATGAAGGAGAGGAAGCCTCTCAACTCAAAGCCAAGGGTCCCCATCATGCAGTCAGGACACCTCACCAACACCCCCTCCAAGAACACTCATTTTTTTCCAAGGTATGTGCAATTTTATTACAGCTTGAGTCTTCTACAGGAAGATGCAGATTTTCTACAGGAAGACGCAGATTTTCTACAGGAAGCTCTGTATTTCTACAGAAAACTTCCTGTAGAAGCCCAGAACGGCCCAGAATTCATTTCATGAAGAGATCTAAAGGCTAAGGATCGGTTTGGATGCATGCATGCCACTATTGTCAACCATGCACATTGCTGTTATCCTG
The DNA here is from genome assembly GCA_031772625.1 of Pinus tabuliformis. Lineage (NCBI taxonomy): Eukaryota > Viridiplantae > Streptophyta > Pinopsida > Pinales > Pinaceae > Pinus > Pinus tabuliformis. The sequence continues at coordinate 1,116,391,145 of CM062809.1, forward strand.
CTCCACCATCCTTGTCAACATGCAACCAAGTTACCTGCACCAGCAAAGCAAATCGATGAGTCTCGAGAAAAAGCAAATTATAAATGGAAAAAGCACTAGAGATCTCACATCATATTCATCACAATCAGCCAGAAGCTCTGAGAGCATGATCGTGAGGCCATCCATCGTCGTGAAACATGCACCCAAGGAGGAAGAGCTGTTCCAAGACATCCCGCGGGAGTCATGTAACAGTTAAGCCTGCTAGAGTGGATACCATTCACAGCCAGGCCATACGCAAGGAAACGTGGGCGCATGCAGCTAAAGCCTCCCATCCATCGACGGCAGCTCGTGAACATGGACCTCCGGGCCTGTGTAAGTTCGCCAGCAGTAGGTAAATCGACTCATCAGCGTGCAAAGAGCCGAAACATCGTGTGCAGCCGCGCAGGTAAGTGTCTTGACCCTTCCTTCCATCAGACTGCATGAATGTTACTTTGATTGATTGCTAAGTGTAAAGGTGAATTGTTTGAGCGACTGTGTGGCCATTTGGCCGGCCACGTCGGCCAGTTAATGGTCTAGTTGGATGTGTGGGTGGCGGCCATGACAAAGAGAATGGGCAGCATGCACGTGACAACGATCCCGTCGAAGAGAACGAGTTTAACCCAAGAGGCGGCGACAGATCTACAGGAATTGGTGCGGCAGCAAGTGAACGCGTAGTTGAATGATGGGGTGACGTCACCCAACGGTCCGGCGGGGACAGCTCACCCCCCGTGCCACGAATTCCGCCGATTTCAAAATCTAATCGGCTAGATTGCACTCATGCATTTATCAACCACCGTTTGAAGTCGAGCGGCGATCCTAATCCTTCTGCAGTGTGATACGTCAAGCCTTTGGCCATCAGAACGATTGAGAAGCACACCCAAGGTGCAGACCGACTGCAGTCTCTCTTGGAAATCGCGCACTGCATTCTACAGGAACACGATCATTCTACAGGAACGCTATCATCCTACAGGAACACAGTTTTCTACAGGAAAGCGGGTGCCTCACGAAAAAAAGTGGCCAATTAAAGAGGTAACCCTGAACTCTTCATGCAACTGGTTATTAAAGGTGGCGGAATTGTCGTCCACAGTCGGGTCATAGTAAAACGGTGAAATTGTTGTCTGTTGTGCCTATACTGTTATTCTACAGGATGTCGAGTAATTAAATTGTGTTAAAGTTCCTCAGGGATAAGTTTGTGGGTTATGTGCATGATATCCTACGCTCTGTCTCAGTAAACCAAAACCTCTTCCACAATCACCACCTCTGGTTAACAAAACTATGTTATCATGCCGGGTGGGTTTATTAGACGAGAACCCATTGATTCAGCCAAATTAAGGGAAAACCAGGGGGTGGTAGAGCTCTTCACACGAGCACAATGGATATCTTTTTGTGATAAGCTGCAGGGTTACAATGATGAAGTGGCCGAAGAATTCTTGCAGGCTCTGAAGCCGAAATCCAAGACACTGGCCACAGTGAATTTCAGGGGCCTAAGCCTCAAGCTCACCCCGCAATATATCAGTCGAATCACTGAACTTCCAATGGGTCTGTCGTGGGATAAGGAAGAACGGAAGTTGAGCCAGCAGGCCAAGAAAGAATTCTTTCCACCGGAGGAGGAATTATCGGAGGACAAAAATAGGGTGCGAAGAACGAGTCTGTTGCCACCATGGAATGAAGTTAGCCTGCAAATGATGAAATATATAACATGTGAAGGCCGTTATAGCATCGTCTACGGGTATCACTTTCGGTTGCTCACTGAGTTAAGGCACCGAATTTATCTTCCTGTAGAAAAGAAACTCAGCATTCCTTATTTCCTGCTACATTCTTTGATGGAGTGTGCTACGAAACTAAAAGAGGGCATACCAAATCAGATAGCCCACCATGGTTTGATCAAAATTCTTGTGGAGGATGCACTTCATTCATATAAGGTTCCCCTCTCATGGGAATCTTTCAGGAATTTAACCAGAGATGGAGACATAAGGATTCTCACTGAAGAAAGTGGTTCCTCCAGCAGTGAGGAACAAGAAGCAGTGGCCGAGGGAAAGAGAGAAAAAGGCCAGAAGACCCCGACCACAGTGCAGAAGAAAGAACAAAAGAAGAAGCACGAGGAAAAGGATGACAAAGAAGAAGGTTGCACACCCATCTTATCAGCAAAAGAAAAGAGGTTGAAGAGCAGAACGGACAAAGCTGAGGTGGTCCACATCAGCCCAAGTACCTCGTCAGCAACTGCAACCAAACAAAAAAGTAAAACTCAGGCAGCTAAGCAAGCAAAGGTGGAGACACCTGTGTCTACAGGAAAGTAGAAACAGGCTTCTACAGGAAGCCCGAAAACAAAGAAAGGGTCTTCTACAGGAAGCCCGAAAATCATTAAAAAAGAGGCTTCTACAGGGAGCCCGAAAATTTCCAAAGCAGGGGCTTCTACAGGAAGCCCGAGAGTGGCTAAAACAGGGTCTTCTACAGGAAGCCCAAAATTGGTAAAGAAAGGATCTTCTACCGGAGGCCCGGAAGTGGGTAAAGCAGGGGCTTCTACAGGAAGCCCGAAATCTGAAAAGAAGGGGCCCTCTACAAGGAGCCTTGAGAAAGCAAAACGCAGGGAAGAGAAGGCTGGTATTCTTGAAAGGGAGGCAGCAGCTGCGCTGGCCGCCCTCAGGACACCTCCAAAGCCGAAGGAGAAGAGAGAGAGGGAGATCCCTCTACCTTTTGAAGCCAGGAGAAGTAAGAGAATAAACACGGGCAAGCCGCAGCCTCCACCCAACAGCCAAACCATTTCAGGGGATGTCCCTACTTCACCCAGTGCAAGAACCCCCTCTAAAACATCAGCCACCCCCGAGAGGGGAAGCCCAAAAATAACTTCCTGGACACGAAAAATAGGCCAATCGCCTTCCGAAGCCCGGCTCAAGGAAATGGAAAAGAGGGAAGAAGCGCCACCCTCGTCACCACCAGGGGCAGAAAAGGCAGGGCCACCAAAAACAGGAAAGGAAAAGCATGCTCCGGGCTCTAGTTCTCGGCCAAAGACGAGGAGCCTGAGCAAAGTTGCTCAAGGATGAGCAAATATTTCAGCTGGGGGGTGATGATGAGCCCCAATTTTTGGTACAATTTGGGCTCATATTGGCCTACTTACCTTGTTCAACCATTCATATTTTACCACTTATGCATTCATTTCTTAGTATATTCGTGTTGTTTGTAGGAAGAAGGGCAGGCATTATATCTATGTGGCTAATACATGATGATTTCAGGTTCTTGGCATTAAAAAGAGCAAAAGACCACGCAAAAGGAGACAAGGAGACAGCAAAGGTGGCATTGCATGTTTATAGGGAGGTTGTCTACAGCTTTAAATGACTTCCCTCGTGCTTTTCACCTTAACTCTGAGCTCTAACAGCTCTCCCCACCGAGCTCAAAGGCAGCCAACACGTTCTACAGGATCAGCAGTTTTACAACAGTTTGACTTTCAGTTGGACAGCCAAGCTCCACGAATGAAGGCAGCCAGCTTGATCCTCATTTTATATAAATATGGAGGCCGTAGCCTTTGTTAGAAGCTTTTTGACTTTTGGAATTACTATTGTAATCTCTGAGCACGAGTTACAGCTCGGTTTTTGTAAGCCAGTTTTGGCATGACATTAGACTTTTGATTATGAATAAAGGCAAGCAGATTTGGATCTAATTCTGAGTTTTTAAGGGAGCTATAGCTCTCAGGTTAGGGCCCAACCTGAGAGCAATAGACCTCCTCTATTTTGTAGTGTTATTTGCCTTTCGTTCCAGCACTTTTTTTCTTTACTTTGACATGCAATTCGAATTTACAGTCTGCTGATTTAGTTTTTATGTGATTGAGTAGGATTAGCTTATGGTTACTTTGCTTTCAGTTGTTTAGATCAGAATAGGAGGTTTGTAATCACTGGAGCTCCAAGAAAAAGGTTGTTAGTTTCTTCACTGCCATCTCTGTTTAGGGATTGGGGTGCAGTCCATATCAACCACCAAAAAGAAACGCAGTCTTTTACTTCCATGCAAGCTGCAACATAGTCATTTTCATTGAAGATCCATCCATGCACTTTTGATATTGAACCATACTTCTACATTTTTCATTCCATGCACGGCTTCTTTTCTCGGTTTTACATTGTTGTTCATAGGTTTAATGGCACAGGTATCATAGGTTAATGAATTCTCATTTTTGGTGCAAGACATAAGTAATTTGTTTTATTTACACTGCTCCATATCCTTCTACTTCCTTTTTCTTCTTCTTAACCTCTCCTCAAGTCACCTTCTCGACCTCTGTTCAGCTCGTTCACCTTCCAACTCTTTCATTGCCCACGTAGCTTCATCCTTTTGACCTTTTGTTGATCCCATCCTTCTATCCACCAACCACTTCATGCACTCCTTCTCTGTCCTATTTCTCTACCCCTGAGTCATCACAAGCTCCATCTCCACCTTACCTATCCACCCATACCACTCCATCACCTCACCACCACCTAAAACTCCCATGGTAGAGCATCCTGTAGAATCCCTGAGTTTCCTGTAGGATCCCCTGCAGACATCCTGTAGGAGCCTGCAAACTTGGTTTCCGAGCATCCAAACGTTGTAGACTTCTGTAGACTGATACTAAGGATCCCCTGGGACCTCTCCTAGCCCCGTGACCTTTCCCAAGCTTTCCTTCCTTTCGCACCACCTCTGCACAACCAAACCCTAATAAGAAACAAAATCATCATCACTCCAACCAATTAAGCAAAAATCCAAAAACATGTTCTTTTCAATAAAAGTAGTTTAAGTTCATGCATTCCACACCATTAGAAGTAATGGCATCATTTCCAGACGCTTGCATGCCACCCATTGCATCCTAGAGGTTAAGCTAGTCAGATTAGGGTTTACTAGGGTTTCCATGTTTTGGTTGGCTTTCAGTTCATTTTTGCAAAATAGATTAATTTCCTTTAAGATAGCCTTCGTCCATCATTTAGCAAGCTTCTTCTGAGAGCATATAGAAGTTGGCTTGAGCCCTAGCGGACTTGTGCCAGCTGACCAAGTGACAGCTGCGACAAGAGCTAGTACTTGTGCATATAGCACCGTCGCTTCCAAGTTTGTACGAACTACCGGGTTGATAAAATTAGAGATAGGGAGCCCCAGGAGTTGTAGCATTATTGCTACAATATTGGAGCCCACCAGTCTCCCTTGCATATGACACATGGCGATTTAGGCCTAGTTAGTGCTGTGTGTGGATTTTTGTCAGACGACACTTGTTTGCCCCCAGTCGCTTTTGGCTCCTTCTTCTTCTCTTTCTTCTTCTTTTCCTTCTTCTCCTTAGGAACTTGGTTTTTTGTTTTACCAGTTCCGTGAAGCGAAGAGGAAGGAGGAGAGGAAGAATTAGATGAAGTGGAAGGCTGGTGGGTAACTCTGGTCTAGTCTAACTATTGATTCGACTGTTCAGGAATAGTGGTGTTCTGAACGACATTGGTTGAAAAGAGCCAAACCGGTAAGCCAATTGTCAGTCCTGGAAGCGACAATGTGGCCATATGGGGCGCACCAACATCTACCCAAGAGGAGAAGGGACTAGGATTTCCACCAAGGGGAATTCCTTGGTTGGCGTGCTCCATTTTCTCAACCTAAAGATCAACGCAGGAAGAAGGGGTGATTGTTCCATTTAAAATAAATTTTTAACGACACTTAGACACAACTTGCTTTTTCAATTTTAAAGAGTCGAGAAAAAGCTAAAGATGACTCTAGTCTCCTTCGATGTTTTAACGAGCCCGAAGTGACAAATGCTCGGATGGACTTTTTCCATTATAGAGTCTGAAAAAGGCCAAAAGGAACTGCTTTGGAGTTCTAGGTAGAGGGTGTGCCAAACTTTTTGCAAAACCGCAGAATACTTTTTAGGGTACGGGCGGTCGATCTTCCTGAATGATGTGTTCAGTGCATTGCGATCAGTAGGGCGGCCGACACGACTTCCTATGGATAAAGGTTATATTCCTATAGGGGTCTCCCAATATATACGCGACGGTACGTGGGAGCACAATCCGTACTGGCGCTATCGTCCCTCAGGAGGAATCACCCACCATCAGCGAGATCGACAGTCACCAGGCTTTACGACGCCCGAACACGTCTCTAGCCTAGACCTCTATGTTGTGCGTCATGTTGCAAAGCGTTGTGAAGTTCATTCAATTTATTTTAAGTTGATATTTTTAGAAGTTTGCCTTTCTGGATCACCACGAGATGTATGATACAATTCCTAAATGCAGTCTAAAGATGATAAGCAAGCTTTATATCTTTTCCACAATGAAAATCCTAGCTACAAAGGGAAAAGAAAGACACCATCTTTTATCAAAGAGCAATCAGCACACTCTAATGCACTTTTCCTAAATCAAGCATGCAAACTATCAAGATGCAAATGCACAATGCAGGTGTTTGTTTTCCGCTTTCTTAATATTGATGCCTAAAAAGAAAGCTTTTTGTACAACTTTGAATTTGCTTTTAAATGACAAATACAAACAAGTTTACCTTTTCGAAATCAGAAAGGGTAGAAGAGAATACAACACTTTACGACTTTCGAAATGAACACTTGCTTCGACACTTAAAAGAGACAAACTCAAACCAAAAGCAAAAGTAAATGTATAATCAACTGTAAACAGCCAATGAACTCTCTTCTAAGATCACTATCAACAGATCTGAATCAAGGGCTACTAGAGGATTATTTCACTCTTGGAAAGGAAAACTGTAAATGACGCCACAAACACATAAAAACACTCATAGCCTTTTTGTACAAAAGGAGGCGGAATTTAAGCAGAGAAAAGGAGTTATCAAACAGGTACCTATGCTGGTTACAGGCTGCAAAAATCAGAGATCAAAACAAGGCAAAACAGAGCAGAGAACCCCAGCTGCACAAGGCCTAACTGGATCAACGCACCCTCAACATAGAGGTTTTGACATTCAGCGCAGGTAGCCTTCACGGGACCTGCGTTGAAATGCAGAACCTCTTCATAGAGTCTGCGCTGAAAGAGAAACAAGAGTTCCTCACTGGGTTCTGGGTCACAGTTTGCTGATTAATCTACGGTTTCAGGCCAAATAAAAGAAACAAGCAAGGTACAATCAAAGGGATGCTTTGAGGGAGGACTAAGATCTATCACAAAGGATCATCAAATCATTTGTGAGTCCATTGTTCAGATCATAGACAAATCCAGTGATTGGATCAAAGCAGCAGCTGTCTACTTTGCATCTGAGAATAGCAGATGCAGTTCGATTGTGGTTGTTCAGTCTATGAAACAAACAATGATAGAGACACAAATAAAATGACTAAACAGATCTCCCCAACGGAGTCGCCAATTTGTTGTGGGGAAAAATTCCTATGGAGGACGATCCTATCCACCTAAGGTGTGACAGTGCCTTAGCAACAAACAGAAACAACTATTCTAGTATTCTTCCTTTATGAATTAAGAATGAAGATAGATGGATGGACTAACCGGTGTCTTCCGTTTGTCCCTCGATCCAGTTTCTCTTCTCTTTGAGAGTTCCCAGCTACTTGCCTTCTCGCTCGCCCAGCTTCAACAGGTCCCTGCAAGATCACAAGAAGAGAACACTACACAAAGACATAGATTCATATTCATAACTAGTTCAGGATTAGAAATAAACTAAACATACTAATGCAATCATATATCAAAGACACATCAGTATATAGGAGAAACCAAGATAGCTTTATTGATGAATAACAAGGTTCATGAGGAGATACAACCAAGAGGGCTCCAATCCAGCACCTCCTTCCCAGCAAATGAAATTCCTATCTTCACCTCCCTTCAAAGCATTAAGCACCCAATGATTCCAGTCTCAAACCAACAACAATTCTTTGCAATAACAAAATTCCAGCCTCCTGGATCTCATGGAGGAGAGATCCATATATAGATGTTTGGAGAGAGGATGAGTCAGCTTGAGATCTGACTAGTGTCCTCTCCCTCTGTCAGTTCTTATTTCCACTTGGAGGTTCTTGCTTCCACTTGGAGGTTGAGAACCTCTTACTCATCACTAGTCGAATTCACTGAGGCAAGTGTCATTGAGCAAGATTCTGGAAGCTTCCAGGGTTTTGACACCTCATTGAATGAACTTGCCATTTATCAATTCCCACTCAGCGCACCCTGGTAGTGCTTCTACCTGCGTTGCAGTGCAAGTAGCCAGTGCAGATTTTGCATTTCAGCGCAGACAACTAGTGGAGCCTTTGAATTGATCCTGAATTGACTTGTTTTTGAGCAGTTTCTAGTGGAGAACTTCTGTGAATTGTTGTGGTTTGTTAGCCTTGTTCCTCTAGGGGTAGGAACAACATGTTTAGGGACTTTGGATCCCTTAGATTATGGACATTTCATGCTCAATGCTGTAAGGCACAAAAATGTCTATAACAGGGCATACACAATAAAGTTGCATATATGTTGTCTAGAACAATCATAACTGTATCCACTATACTTAAGCATAATTCAGTATTGCATGAAAGCTACAATGAACAGTATGCTCAAGATATAGATTTTAAAGATGTATATGCAACTTTAAGTCATGGCAAACAAGCATAAGAATTGGATTATCATGCTAAGGACCAGCTCTTGTATCATTTTGGGAAGCTATGCATTCCACAAACTGAAAGAGTAAAGATAATTTGAGAGGCACACACTTCTCTAATATCAAGTCACTTTGGTGTAAGTAAAATAGTTGCACAACTGCAAAGATTTTGTTATTGGCCAAAAATGAATGAGACAGTTTCTATATATGTAAGAGGGTGTACCATGTGTGCTAAAAGCAAGCCAGCAATAGAAAACTAAGCTTGTACACTCCACTACCAGTTCCTTCTCATCCTTGGGAAAGTGTTTCCATGGACTTTGTTGGAGGACTGCCTAAATCTAGGAAAGGTCATGACTATTTATATGTTGTTGTGGATAGGTTCAACAAAATGTGTATTTTAATACCTTGTAACAAATAGATTACAGCTGAACAAAATGAAAAGTTGTTCTTTCAGCATTTATGGGTTCATTTTGGATTACCCACTTCCATTATATCTGATTGAGATACTTGTTTTTTTGGGAAATTTTGGTCAAGTTTTTGGGAATTGATGGATGCCAGGCTGAAGAAGAGCACAACTTTTCATCCGCAAAAAGATGGCCAGATAAAAGTAGTCAACAGGACAATGATCGAGTTGCCCAGAGGCTATTGTAGCAAGCATCCCAAGCTTTGGGATGAACATTTATGTTAAGTGCAACATGCTTACAGCCGAGCTAAACATTCTTGTACACAAAGATCTCCTTTCGAGACCTGTTTTGGTATCACACCAAGGTCTCCCTTGGATTTTGTCTTTGGTAAAGACATAGTGGTTGATGGACATAGTGATGTGGACAAGGAAACCGAGTTCATCAAACAATCCAGAGATTCACCAGGTAGTACAGGAATAGTTGGAAAAGAGCCAAGCCAAGTACAAGGAAAGGCATGCCAAGCATCGGATGGAGCATAGTTTCCAGGTTGGTGATCAAGTTTGGTTGTATATCAGCAAAGACATAATGCAAGGTGAAGGTAAGAAGTTGAAGCCAATAAAGTATGGACCTTTCAAGATACTTGAGAAAATTTGTGAGAATGCTTTTCGCCTTGACTTACTAGCTTACATGCACATCTACTCAGTTGTTAATGCAGACAACTTGAGATTATTTGAACCTTAATTAATTGAAGATCCCGAAGAGCATATTCAATTACCTTCTATTGATGATTTGTTGCCTGAATATCTTAATGAGTTGCAGGAAGATACAGCTCTAGAGAGGAAGGTGATAACTACACGCAGAGGGGATGTTGAGTAACTCAGGAGTGGACTCAAAGGTTAAAAACCAAGTAGTGCGAAATGGATAGAAATTGGGTAAGTGAGGAATCAGTACCCTCACTTGATTGATGCTCAAAAATAAACTTTTGGTGGTCCAAAATATTTTTCAGTGGGAAGGCCATGATCTGAATTGGATCCTAAACACTCTCTAAGTTTTCATAAACTCTTTCAAATTATGCCAAATAGATTCAAGTCTTAGAAAGATCAAGCTATCAGAAGGAATCCTTGTGACAGTTGCAATTGTGATCAGCATCGAGCAATGAGGACCCTCGGTCGAGCGTGCAGACCGTTGGCCCATGGTAATGCACGCTGGCACAAATTGGCAAAACCGGAGGCTAATTCAAGAAACGGGGGTGGTTTCTGATACATGATTAGCACTAAAGCGCTAATCGCATATCACAGGGTGTCCCCCTCAGTGAAGGGAAGCCCAAAAGTGCCCAGACCCAAAATGGCTATGAAATGCAGAAAAGTAATTAATTCGGTTTTGTGGATTCCAAAAAACCAAGAGGATATCGGAAGGCCTCGATGCAGTAAGTTGTTTCAACCGAGTTCCGCCCAATGCCACCCATTGAGTGACACACGTCCAACGGGAAAGAGAGAAAACCGCTCATATCGGACGGTAAACATCATGCTACTTACTCACTCGAAATGAACAATGACCGTAGGATCTGGCGGGCCCAGATCAATGGCGGAGGCACATCCCATTATTTTTTCTTACTCCAAGATGCCCGTGAAACACAGAATATTTGTGTTTCACGGGCATCTTGGAGTAAGAAAAAATAATGGTCGTTCAAATGTGTCCAAGGAACCTGACACACTCACCCATTGTAGAATAGGTGGCCACCTTTCTGTTGTTGAGTCGTTAATATGCCATTATTATTGTCACTTGTGAATGTTTATTCCACCCATTTCTACCATTCTTCATCATGCCATTTATTATAATTTATCATTTAAATCCATTTTATTAATTATTTATGCTCTCATGAATAAATATGATTTATTCTCCTTTATTTCTAATAAATTGATGATTATGCATTATTTTACCAATGATAGTTCTAATAAGTTGGTTATAACATTATTCACCATTTTTAGCCTCCAAGGTAACTTCCAGATTGAAGATTTGATTTTTAAATCTGCCAACTCAGAAATTCGCTGGTTTAAGGAGTGACAGTTTTGCAGTTGCGATTTTGAGCAAATGAAGACGAATTTGGAAAATCCGGAACATGGGTTTTGTCCAGAACGGGCCCAATTATCTTTGTGAAGAACAGTTTGCCCAAATTCGGCTTGTACAGGGAGAAACACAGGGTTCTTTGAGCACAATTTTCTCAGATTTGCAGTTGCGGCCGCCCTCCAAACTTTAGCTGTAAACCCAAATCCATCTTGCTTTTGTTGAAGAGATGAGAGGGAATATATTTTCTTGTTGATCATCTGGTTAGAATCAACCTAAATTTGTAAAACAAATCATGTTGTAATTATCTATTCTCTCTGATCTTTCTCTATTTAAATAAGAGCAAAGATCAGAGAGAGGGAGACTTCAGGGTGATTTCAGGGGGATTCGAATGATGGAAGAATGATAGAGAAATGATGGAAAATGATGGTGGATTATTCATGATAGGATAGGGATTGTTGAATGCTGTAGCTTTTGCTGTTGTAATGATTCCACAATTGGCTGATTAATAAATGTATTGGGAGTTGCTGTTCATTTTTCTCATTCTGAAGTAATCCCGCAGCATCCGCTGGCGGCTAAGGGCCCAACCTCTGGTGGAGTACGCTGCTGCTATTGTGTATCATATCTTTACAATTGCTGCTGTATGATATCTTTTCATGTGTGGATTGTTTATATAGTTTAGTAATCTGATGTATTTGTTATATGTTGTTCAACGCTCTGTTACGACTAATTCATTAATGGTTTCATTCAAGAAGTTTATGTAAGTGACTCTATGTTGCGTAATGAATCTTTTCGAAGTTGATTACATGTTCACTATTTAAACCGATTGTTTCTGTTACAGAGCTTTCATATTAAATATTGCTATTGGATTCATTTTGAACTCTTATTCGTGGGAACCCGAAAGTAATATTATTTCATTTGGAAACGGAAGTCATGTTCTTTGGAAACATCAGATTACTATAATAAGTGTGTTGTGTAAATATGATAAATGCTATTCCATAATTCATTTGTAAATATCTTCTCGTAAAGTAAAGATCATTGGAATTGCTTTTGAAGATTGTTATTTTATTGCAAAATGTGAGTAAGTTGGTTTTGACTCGCGAGATGTAGTTCCTTTGATTGATGTTTCATTTACTGCTGTTCTATTTCCTTTTGTTATTTCATTTTTACTTGCTGCCATTCCATTTCCTTGCATTTATTGCTTTGGTGTGAGAGAAGGTCCAAGGCTGTCGTGAGCCTCAGCAGACGCTACCATGCTCCCAGATCCATGGTCCATACTCTATTCCATCAATTTCTAGAGGAAAGAGTTATTGCTACTATATCCTCGATTGATGATTGTTTGAATGAATGATTTTAGTTTAGAACATCTTAGTTTCTTGCTGTCCCAATTAGATTTTGTTTCAAGCATTCATTTACTTGTGGGTTTTAAGCACTATACTGCAAAACATTACTCTTGAGTAAATAGCCGCCTCAGACTGAGTACACTCTTGAAATAAAAAGTCGTCCCTGGGTTGATAATTAATGTGAAGGTAATTAGGGGTTCAAAGGACACCTTTTTATCGCTCCACATTTTGGCGCCGTTGCCGGGGAGAGTGTAGCCATTTCTAAAGAGTAGTGTGAATCTGATGAGTGCCTGTTAGGGAAGAGTTGGATTTTAAAAACGGAAGGTAAGAACCTGCGTACGGAGCATGTAAAAGCCCTGCTCCACTGTCCGCTTTCCTAACAGATTTGCTCTTGCTTTATTGTGTAGAAGTAGATGTTTGAATTTTTGTGAATGACTAGGAAAAAAATAGAAATTTTGAAAAATAAATCACATAATTTCACTCAAGCGGTGATGTAAGCACCACCCATTTCACTAACTAATTGACAGGAATATTGGAAGAAGGAGCTTCGAAGGAACACATGAAGGACATCTTCTGTTATGGTAAGAAACTGCCCAACATTTTTTTGAATTTCCTGCTCAACTAATTCCACTCCTTCACCGCAATAAACCAGTACAACATGCTTACAGTGTTGAACTGCCAAATTTACCCACCCTTCCCACCCATTCTATCTCACATGCGCTATCAAAGAAAATTTACAATGAGATTCAGAATGTTTTAAATTCAAAAATTGTAGAAGCTATGGAAAAAAATGAGGTTTCTTGTAGGTTATGCCAACAAACCATTTTAAAAGCTCAAGAACTTCATGGTATGATGGGAAATCAAGAAAGTAACGGATATATTGAAGATTGGTTTCACTCCATCACGTGTTTGCATCATCACTCCATACTTCAAAATTTTTGAAACCATCTTTTCAAGGGAAGTTGGCTTCTCATACCCTAATTTTTATCAACATGCATTTTTCGAATTTGGGTATGTGCATATATGAGGCCTTATTTCTAACATGGTTCCACTGGAAATACTCTTATACATAAACATATTCAATTCTCAAAGAAGAGTAGGATAGTGGAGAAAATAAAATAAATAAAGAAATAAAACAAACACATTTTTTTTATTTTTGTAAAACTAGTTGTTTCTTTTGTTGCAACACGCTATTGAAATCAACATCGGTGATAAATATTTCAATTTATTTGTGTATGTAGATGAATCATAATAGAAATAATAATTTCTAAAAACACTCATTTTCATTTTTTATCACCAATTTGAAAAAATGCTTGAATATCACTTTTTTTGGCTTGCGGGCTTGATGAACTTTCGGGAAAAACAGTCGGGACAGTCATGTTTTGAGGGACCAAAAGTGGATATTTTTAAAACCTGTTTCTACCCTAGGTAGCCCTTGATGTCTACTTTCTAACCCAATTTGAACCACTCAATTTGAATTTGAAACGAAAAAGTTAAAAACAAAACATTGACAGGGTGTCTAGTGGGCAGCTCAGGAACAGAGTTGGGACAGTCAGTTTTTGGAGGCCTAAATGAATGAATTTTTAAAACCTGTTTCTATGGTAGATCCCCCTATGAATCTAGTTTACAATGCAATTGGAGTCACTCATTTTAGATATCGTATGGGGAAGTTATGATTAAAATACTGACTGTCTATCGTAAATCAGCACCCTTAAAACTATGTCTTTTCGGTTGTTCCTTACAGTAGTTGACCTATCAATTGTTCTTCTATTCAAAACCTGTTTCTATTGGAAATAAATAAATGAATCTATTTTCACTTCCAATTTGAATCATTCGAATCCGACATCAAACGAAAAAGTTGCGCTTGAAATATCAACTGTTGGTCTAAGCTGGGTAATCGACAATGACTCTATTATGCAGGTTGTTCTAACTAAAATTGACATATCATATCATTGAATATTTAAAACCTGTTTCTAATGGAGATAAACCTTTGAATTATCTCTCATTTTTCTTTGGAATCACTCAATTTCGACGAAAAACAAAGAAGTTGTGATTAAAACACTGCAGGTTAGTATGATTGGCCACTGCTCTCCCGCAGGTGACAAATAAATTTTACTTTGTTATTTTCTCCTTGGATTTGTTCTATAGAAGTAACTACTTGTTAGTTTTCTTGCATAATTCTTGGATTAGGGGAGCCGTGCACCTCTCTTTCTCCATGATTTAATGTTTTATTGCAGGTAGACACTCGTTTTTTGCAGGTCCTAGGAGAAAAAGAACGTCAATTTATGGACAAGTGATTCTCGAAACAAATTTTAATAAAACAAAGGAATTTCATCCAACTTATTACGCAATGGATTCATAATAGAAGAAATGAAGAATTGATTTCCATTTGAAGATTCATGTCATCTCTTTGCTGCCAAAACATTTTTCAAAAAGATCATTTTTTTTACATAATATCATAGCTGTTGTAACTTAATTTACATATTGTTTTAAAATAAAATGTTGTTTTTTCTAATTTCTTTTATATTTTGTGTTTCAGGTGTTGCTTCATTCAAAGTGCAACTCATCCTCAGCATCAATGCAGTGAACAGCTAATTCATTCCTTGCGTGTTTTTGCTGTTCCTTTTCGAAATGGAACAGCATTTGTGTGTTTTTGCTGTCCCTTTTCGAAATGGAACAGCATTTGTATGATTTTGCTGTTCCTTTTCAAAAGGAACAGCACTTGCGTGTTTTTGCTGTTCCTTTGCGAAAAAAGAACAACACTTGTGTGTTTTTGCTGTTCCTTTTCGAAATGGAACAGCATTCGTGTGTTTTTGTTGTTCCTTTTCGAAATGGAACAGCATTTGTGTGATTTTGCTGTTCCTTTTCGAAATGGAACAGCACTTGTGTGACTTTGCTGTTCCTTTTCAAAAAGGAACAGCACTTGCGTGTTTTTGTTGTTCCTTTTCGAAATGGAACAGCATTCGTGTGTTTTTGCTGTTCCTTTTCGAAATGGAACAGTATTTGTGTGATTTTGCTGTTCCTTTTCGAAATGGAACAACACTTGTGTGACTTTGCTGTTCCTTTTCAAAAAAGAACAACACTTGTGTGTTTTTGCCGTTCCTTTTCGAAATGGAACAACATTTGTGTGATTTCGCTGTTCCTTTTCGAAATGGAACAGCATTCGCGTGTTTTTGCTGTTCCTTTTCGAAATGGAACAGCATTTGTGTGTTTTTGCTGTTCCTTTTCGAAATGGAACAACATTTGTGTGATTTTGCTGTTCCTTTTCAAAAGGAACAGCACTTGCGTGTTTTTGTTGTTCCTTTGCGAAAAAGGAACAACACTTGTGTGTTTTTGTTGTTCCTTTTCGAAATGGAACAGCATTCGTGTGTTTTTGCTGTTCCTTTTCGAAATGGAACAACATTCGTGTGTTTTTGCTGTTCCTTTTCGAAATGGAACAGCACTTGTGTGACTTTGCTGTTCCTTTTCAAAAAGGAACAGCACTTGCGTGTTTTTTGCTGTTCCTTTGCGAAAAGGAACAGCACGTGCATGTTTTTGTTGTTCCTTTGCGAAAAGGAACAGCACTTGTGTGTTTTTGCTCATCCTTTGCGAAAAGGAACAACATTTGAGTGTCTCTTTCTCAGAAGAAACAACATTTGTGATTTTTCGAACGACATTTGCATTTTCACGTTTTTTGTATGTATTTTTGTTTTTTTGGTGTGCATTTTCTTTGATGTTCCTTACACGAAACACCACTTTGTGAGTATTTTTGCTGTTCATTTAAAAGAGCAACACTTTGGGAATATTTTTTAGGGCAACCCTTTCCTTTCTCTTGTGGGATTATTCATAGTCAGCTCAACCACATTCTCCTGATTCTCTTTCATGGCATGAAGTACACTATTTTTATGAGGACAAGAATTATGGATTCTTTTGAAACGAGTTATTATCATTTACGTTATGATCTTTAACAGGACAGCTCCTTGATGTTAGATTCTTTTCAAAAAGGGACACAATTATTTATATATTACTTTACTGCATTGTTTTCTGCTGTATATGATACTGATTGATCATCTTAATACCATGCTGGTTCCACCCTTCCTGGTTATAATCTTCTCTGTCTATAATAAATGAGATTATGGGTATATTTTTTTCTATTGACATCTTCAACTTCTTCCGCCATCCCTGCTCTTAAGGAGTACTGAGCCTCCCTCTTTTTATCATAAAAATGTGTAATAACAACAAAATTTTGTTCGCAGATGGAGGATAGGGGGTCTCATTACGAGCCAGCCTACCATGTTCATAAGGTTGTAACAAAGTGACATTCCCATTATGGCCACCACACCAGGGTTATGATCCATTAGATAGCCAAATTATCCATGGAACAGGAGGTCTCATCACGAGCCGGCCTGATCACTTTTACTACATCCTAGTGAATGGCAGTGTGGTTATCTGGTTACCATGCCAGCACATTGATCTCTTCTGTAGAACAACACTGAAACTCTCTAGTTATAAATTGAGGATTCTGGCTCATATGGGTTAAAAAGCAACCCTGCCGAGGCTATGGACGCCTGCTGGCAGCAGCGGCTCTGCTTATGGTATTGAAGTTATATCTTTTCGTCAATTATTATTATAATACCCTTTTCTTATTTTCTTTTTATCAGAGAAGTTATTTCCTTAACTTTTTCCCTGTTTGAACCTTTATGCATGAGAAATTGTTTTATGATCAATCACATCATTTTCAGCTAGAATACCGTCAGCAAAGCATCTTTTTAGCATATTGTTGTCCTTTTTCGTTTTGCATAAACTATCATCACTCCAAAGCGTCATATCTCTTATTCATAACTATCTTTACACACTTTGCTCTCAAAATAACCATAACTTTCACCGTCCTATCATTGATAAGTGTACTCTGCCTCCCTTACTGATATATTGTTCATTCCACTGCCTTGCCGTCAGCACCACCCCTTTCATATGCTTTATGGTTATGGAACCCATTTTCCAATTGGAGGGGGGAATGTATGCATTATGGGATTGCATGCGATATGATTACTGCACTTTGCCATACCTTGTTGATTTGAGTTTTTCTAATTGCAATTTTGCATGCATCTTATCTGTTGATATTCAAAGCTAACACTATGGATTCAAGCACATTGTATGCACAATAGTGCTTTGTTTCCAGGCGAACAAAAAGTATGGGCAAAATTCTATTCACAGCATGACCGCACTATTGCAACTCCCAGATGCGGCTCGAGCAACTTGCGAACATGAACAACTCTTCAGACATTATGTGCTTACCTAGATTCCACCTTTTGCATCACTTTCAGCACCAACTCTGCCTACATCAGCTTCAACAACTACCAGTATTTATATGTCATTCCACATTTTTTGGAGGTAAAACTTGAGGTAAAATTGCATAGTTTTCTAATTTATTATAAGTTTAGGAGAATCTACTGAAAATCCATTTTGAGCATTCTTTGTCATCCTTCATTCCACATCTTTACCACTTTCCCTTTTTCAGCAGCATATCATTTCCGAATATGGGGGAGTGTTCCTTCATTTCTTTCTTATGACCATGTCATTCATATTCTTTATCATCCATTGCTCTTCTTATTCATTCTCAACGCCTCCCTTATTTCATGTTGTTTTACACCAAGCGTAGCATTCAACAGCTGGTAGCAACCACCTCTATTTGCTTTCTAGCATCGCATGAGGACATGCTAATTTTTCCGAGAGAGGGAGGAATTGCTATGCATGATGGATGTTTTCTACTTTCTTTCTTATTTAAGGCATACAATTTCATTTTTACACAGTGCAGAAATTGATTTCCACATATTTTTTTAAAACTATGAACTCAATCCTTGTAATTTTTGGAAAACACATACGTATCATTAATACAAATCCACACAATTTCAAGAAATATTGGTTCATAAAATTTCGGAAATCATGCACTCTCACCTACAGCCATTTTTTTTATATCTCATGATCCATGCATCAAAACGATCTGATTTTTGGATCATAGAAGCCTTCATATATTACAAATCTACTTGCAACATTTCAACAAAATATGGTTTGTAGTTTTTGGGAAAATGGTTAATGAAGTTTGTTGTTATCTATGTCATATTTTGCTGCAACTTCATACATATAGTTGAATGTCAATGTAAAAATTGTTATGCCTTCATCGAGATTGCTAAAATTGAATATTCATTAATTAAGGAAGCATTCATTTATTCTCAAATTTGTATTGCTTGGTTAACACATGGCTTTTGTCTTTGGGTTGCATGAGGACATGCAATATATTCAGTTTTCGTTGCATGAGGACATGCAACATATTGAGTGTGGGGGTATGTTGAGTCGTTAATATGCCATTATTATTGTCACTTGTGAATGTTTATTCCACCCATTTCTACCATTCTTCATCATGTCATTTATTATAATTTATCATTTAAATCCATTTTATTAATTATTTATGCTCTCATGAATAAATATTATTTATTCTCCTTTATTTCTAATAAATTGATGATTATGCATTATTTTACCAATGATAGTTCTAATAAGTTGGTTATAACATTATTCACCATTTTTAGCCTCCAAGGTAACTTCCAGATTGAAGATTTGATTTTTAAATCTGCCAACTCAGAAATTCGCTGGTTTAAGGAGTGACAGTTTTGCGGTTGCGATTTTGAGCAAATGAAGACGAATTTGGAAAATCCGGAACATGGGTTTTGTCCAGAATGGGCCCAATTATCTTTGTGAAGAACAGTTTGCCCAAATTCGGCTTGTACAGGGAGAAACACAGGGTTCTTTGAGCACGATTTTCTCAGATTTGTAGTTGCGGCCGCCCTCCAAACTTTAGCTGTAAACCCAAATCCGTCTTGCTTTTGTTGAAGAGATGAGAGGGAATATATTTTCTTGTTGATCATCTGGTTAGAATCAACCTAAATTTGTAAAACAAATCATGTTGTAATTATCTATGCTCTCTGATCTTTCTCTATTTAAATGAGAGCAAAGATCAGAGAGGGGGAGACTTCAGGGTGATTTCAGGGGGATTCGAATGATGGAAGAATGATAGAGAAATGATGGACAATGATGGTGGATTATTCATGATAGGATAGGGATTGTTGCATGCTGTAGCTTTTGCTGTTGTAATGATTCCACAATTGGCTGATTAATAAATGAATTGGGAGTTGCTATTCATTTTTCTCATTCTGAAGTAATCCCGCAGCATCCGCTGGCGGCTAAGGGCCCAGCCTCTGGTGGAGTACGCTGCTGCTATTGTGTATCATATCTTTACAATTGCTGCTGTATGATATCTTTTCATGTGTGGATTGTTTATATAGTTTAGTAATCTGATGTATTTGTTATATGCTGTTCAACGCTCTGTTACGACTAATTCATTAATGGTTTCATTCAAGAAGTTTATGTAAGTGACTCTATGTTGCATAATGAATCTTTTCGGAGTTGATTACATGTTCACTATTTAAACCGATTGTTTCTGTTACAGAGCTTTCATATTAAATATTGCTATTGGATTCATTTTGAACTCTTATTCGTGGGAACCCGAAAGTAATATTATTTCATTTGGAAACGGAAGTCATGTTCTTTGGAAACATCAGATTGCTATAATAAGTGTGTTGTGTAAATATGATAAATGTTGTTCCATAATTCATTTGTAAATATCTTCTCGTAAAGTAAAGATCATTGGAATTGCTTTTGAAGATTGTTATTTTATTGCAGAATGTGAGTAAGTTGGTTTTGACTCGCGAGATGTAGTTCCTTTGATTGATGTTTCATTTACTGTTGTTCTATTTCCTTTTGTTATTTCATTTTTACTTGTTGCCATTCCATTTCCTTGCATTTATTGCTTTGGTGTGAGAGAAGGTCCAAGGCTGTCGTGAGCCTCAGCAGACGCTACCATGCTCCCAGATCCATGGTCCATACTCTATTCCATCAATTTCTAGAGGAAAGAGTTATTGCTACTATATCCTCGATTGATGATTGTTTGAATGAATGATTTTAGTTTAGAACATCTTAGTTTCTTGCTGTCCCAATTAGATTTTGTTTCAAGCATTCATTTACTTGTGGGTTTTAAGCACTATACTGCAAAACATTACTCTTGAGTAAATAGCCGCCTCAGACTGAGTACACTCTTGAAATAAAAAGTCGTCCCTGGGTTGATAATTAATGTGAGGTAATTAGGGGTTCAAAGGACACCTTTTTATCGCTCCACACCTGTGAAGCATTACACAGTGATGATGACACAGAATAGGGGAGTTCAAATGGATAGAGGCAGGAAAACTAGAATGCCGAGAAGTGGAAATGAATTGACAGAAAGTAGACTAGCTTTTAAAACATGGACTGATAGAAGTAGAGGACACACATAGAGAGGAGTTAGTTAGACATAGAAAGCTAAGAGCAGAGAATAGAGAGAAGAAGTCGAGCTAACCTGAAGGCAGCATTGAGCTAGACAGAGCCAGAGAGAGTCATAGAGTCTGTGCACTCCAGAGAAAGCTTAAGAGGTTCAAGCGAGCTCCTCGGCATAGGCCTGTCATGTATGAGTTTCAGATTGGGCTCATACTATTGTGACAAGTAGAGGTCAAGTACGAGTAAGGAGAGTCTGTGTACTCCAATCCTATTGATTCATATCTATTGAGTGAGACTCAAATTGAGCTCATTATTGTAAAAAAACTCTGCTTTGAAAACATAATAGAGAGGCCACCACTAAAAGATAGACCAGGAGACATAGCCCAAGATCATTGGGTTAAATCCTTATTAAACTTGTTGTATTACATGTTTTCCTATTATGTTTTCTCTAACTGCCTCAGTGTCTATGTATTTTGAAATCTTATCGATCCATTGCATAAAGTAACATAGGCACATCCATGCACATGAATATTTAATACCTTTAATTCTTTTTCCTGGATAAATTCTAGATCAGATCATATACATGAATGGAGATGTAGGCGGAGGTTAGTCAAAGCTGCCCTCCGAGACTATCTCTTAGTGGACTGGTTCTGCAAGTCCCTACTCCTACAAATTGCTAAAGATGTCACTTTAGGTGGTACGGTCATAGAAGACCAATCCATACGTGAAAGTATTACAAACATGCCCATCACAAAGGAAAGCTTTGCTTTCGGCTATTGGTGGTATCGACCCACAAGATTCCATGCTTGCAATTTTTGACATGGAAAAGTGTAAACCTCCCCTTTCTCACCAGCTTTCATTTCAATTACAAATTTCTTCGAAAGGTAAAAGTATACACAGAACTATCATTGACGAAGGTGCTTCGACCTACGTCATGTCGGCTTCATGTTGGCTTGCCCTGGGTTCTCCAACCCTATCCCCGCCATCAAATTCCCTTAAAGCTTTTGACAGCCACACTTTCATCACAAAAGGCTACCTAGCTAGCTATCCCATCACCTTGAGTGGGAAAACAGTAATGGTAGATATTAAAGTCGTGGATCATAAACTCGACTATAATCTGCTTTTGGACCGCACTTGGACTTATGCCATGAGGGTTGTTGTGTCTTCGGTCTTTTGTGTCATCCTCTTTCCCTCGGATGGAAAGATAGTCGCAATGAACTTGCTGTCCTTTTGCGCCCCAGATTACTCTCCATTACCTAGCATCTTTGTACCCTTAGTGGGTGGTGTACCTATCTCTTATGTCAGTCTCGATACCGGTCTATTGAAGGCTTCTTCCCTCATGGGTTGTTTCCCTCTTTAGCTACCCAAGGTTTCACAAACAGTCAATATGCTTTCATCTATTCCTCATGAATAGACCGATCCATGGATCCTACTAGCTCCTTCAGACATTGACACTTACGGAGAAAAAATGCCACTTTCACCAATTGAATTGGCCTACCAAGCCATTCAATCTGCATCCGAACCTCCG
Source organism: Pinus tabuliformis (assembly GCA_031772625.1). Lineage (NCBI taxonomy): Eukaryota > Viridiplantae > Streptophyta > Pinopsida > Pinales > Pinaceae > Pinus > Pinus tabuliformis. The sequence goes on from CM062809.1 coordinate 1,116,413,353, forward strand.
GTCACTTTGGTTACGACCAATGGTCCCACTTCCCCTCCCATAACCGCTCCTTCTTTAGATCCACTCAATCAATTCCTACCTATGGACGAATCTATTAGAGAAATCATGAGTTTAGAAGAGCGACCTTCGGACGATTCGCACCATCATGTTTCGATATCTGATTTGGACATGATGCCTCTTCAAATATTTTCATCTAACGCACCTAAAATCGTTTCCTCACCATATACGACTATACAAAATTTGGATGCAGAAGGAAACATGGGCAATATTTTAAAAACATTGCTCATCGATATTTCAGTCCAGACAGGTTTCGCGGAAAATATATAGATTGGAGCCAAATGCAATCCTCAGGAAATTGCACGCTTCACCTACCCTTTTAAGGACTTTTGTGATGTTTTCCCTTGGTCTTATGAGGAAATGCATGGCATAGACGCTTCTATTTTCAAGCATGAGATCAAGATGAATCGAGCATTCTTTTTATAGTATTTTTCTTACTTGTTAATCTGAAAAATCCTCGAGTCTCATTCTTCGGGCTTGTTAAACTACCACGAAGTAGATCGAGCATTATTTTTATGGTATTTTGCTTGCTCATTAATCTGAAGAACCTCAAGTCTCCTTCTTCAATCTCGTTAAACTACCATGATGAAGAGCAAGTGTTCTTTTTATGGTATTTTTCTTGCTCGTTAATCCGAAAAACCTCGAGTCTCCTTCTTTGGACTCATTAAACTACTACACAGAAGATATGAGCACTTTATTTTATGGGATATTTTCTTGCTCTTAAAAAATTGAAAAATCCTCGAGTTTTTCATCATTGGGCTCGCTAAGCATATATGATGATGGTCTGAGCAACTATTTTTCGCTCTTTTTCTAGCTCATTAAACTGAAAAAGAACGTTAGAGCATTCTTTTTAGGCACTTTTTTCTCTCTCATAAAACTGAAAAAATCTCGAGTTTTGACTTTAGGCTCGTTAAAAATTTATAACGATGACCCAAGCATTCTTTTAGGAACTTTTCTCACTCGTTAAACTAAAAAATCCCGAGTTTTTGTCATCGGGCTCGTTAAAAATATACGGCAACAACCAGAGAAGTTTATTTTTTGGGACCATTTCTCGCTCTTAAATCGAAAAATCCCCGAGTTTTTCCACTCCTTTGGGTTCATTAAATCTATGAAGGAGGAATGAGTAGTTCTTTTACCTCTTCTTCCTCAATCACTAGACTGAAAAAGATATCTTGAGTTTTCTTCATTTGACTGATTAAAATTTGATGAAGATGTTGGGTTTGTCATCACGTGACTCATTAAAAATTCATGACAAAAAATGAGTTTAGTCCGTTTTCTCGTACTCTTAACAAAATGAGGTAGACATCTATTGAACCTAGGTTTCTCTTTATCTGGATTTAATAGATTAACTCACGGAAAAGTAACCGATCTGGGTATACTATTAACCTTTTGTCGCACTCGATTAACAACTATGACAAAGGGACCACCATGGAGTTGCTCTTTACGATCTTTTTAGACTCTCTAAATATGAAAAGACCACTGAGTTTTCTAGTCTGGACTCTTTAAATTAGATAGACAAGATATAGAGTCACTCTTTTTATGATCCTTTTCAAACTCTTAAAACATGAAAAAATCGATGAGTTTTCTTGTCTAGACTCATTAAACTAATCATATAAGATATAGAGTCATTTTTTTGCGGTCCTTTTCAGACTCTTAAAACATGAAAAGATCAACAAGTTTACCTGTCTGGACTCACTAAACTAATCAGACGGGGAAAGTAGAAAATACAACTGCATTTAGTATTAGAAAGTGTGGTTTGGCAGCAGTTGTTCCCTTGAACATGGCACTCCCTCAGATAAACCTTCCTTGTGACTGCCTCTCAATATGAATCCTACCATCTTATGAGTTTAGCCTAAACACCCTGATGTTCTTGCATCTCTGTATCCTAACACTCTTTGGTCTTCATGAGTCATGGTTAAAACCATTGTCGTGCCTTCTATTGTTCAAAGGTTAACCTTTTGTTTCCTCCATCAACCCATCAAGCATATCCTTTCATCATGCCCTCTGTTGTTTAGACCGAATGCTCAAAGATTCCTCAAAAAACAAATCATTCTTGTCCCATTTCATGTCGGTTGATGTAGGACAAATTATTGCCTACCTTTCGATAGGTATCTTCCTACCGACTTCAACACTCTATCTAGGAAGACAACCTAGAAACACATTCAGTGCCTTGGTACTTGCAGACATTAGTGTCAGGTTGCCTTGTGTTTGATCAAGGGTTATCATTATTGGCTCCTGGTTAAGCGATTCTACGGGTGTTTGACGACAAAACCATCTTTCACACTTGTTAGATTGTACTCTGCATCTCGAAGACCATCACCATTATTGGTGGCCTTCCTCGCGTCTGTTAACGGTCTCCATTATTGACTAGTAATCAGATGATTTCGTACATGTTCAACATCAATTCATATATTCATAGGTATCGATCTATGTTGTTCAGTGAAGCATATATCAAGACCTTGGGTAGAGGCTTGCATCAATCAGCCTTGTTTCCTCTCCCAAGTTGTGTATATTGACTTTTGGAGACATCTCATCAAAATGATCCTATTATGACACCAGATCGTATTGTGCTTATCGGCAACCAACATCGTCATATCTCTTTTATGAGAAAGGCACTTTGACATAGCTACTAAGCATTGGAATGCTCAACTTAGGACATGATTTTAGTAGTTATATATATATATATGTGTTGTATCAGGTTTCACATACCACCCGAAGCTCTGATCCTCTCTCTCTCTTTTTGAAGGAAAATTACAGTTAAGTAAAGTATTTCGGCCATCGTCACAGCCTCTGGTCTCATACTTTAGGGGCATCTGTTATACAACAAATTTACCTCCTCATCAACTCAGAAGGGAAAGACATGATAGCTGAAGCAAAGACGAAGATCATATGCCTTGTTTCCACACTAACGCTGGCTATGCACTAACAACCTCCTTTATAAAGCTTCTCTGCAAGCCTAAGGGTGCGTTAGTGACCCAACTAACTAAAGTTGCTAGTTTGGGAACAATGTTAGTGGATCCTAGTGAAGTTATAAGGGTCAAAGGAATGAAATGACTCATAAATATCTAGATATTTGTTCCTAAAAACACTGCAGAAAAGTAAGGAAACATCTAGATTTGACCTATTTGGAGGATTTCTAATCCTAATGAAGGAGGCAAATGGGAAATGCTGAAAAGCATGGTAACTTCAGTGATTTTATCCTAGAGAACTCAAGGAGGAACTTGGAAAACCTAACTCAATTTCTACATAAGCAAAGCTAGGGCTATGGTGAGAGAGGTCAGAGCGTTTAGCATACTTGATTGTTGAGCATTGTCTCAAATCTTAAGAAGTTGGAAAGAAGTGAGAGAGAGAGAGAAGCTAGAGGGGTACAGGAAGGCTAATACAATAGATGGTTGTAATCACTCTTCCAACATTAATATAGAACTGTAGTTGTATTGTCTACTCCATGGTGTTGGTACTATCATTCATTCAGTTGTTTGTCTAATACCTTTTAGCATGAGTAGCTTAGTTATGTGTAACTAGATGTTCTTTTATGTATTCATGTATTAGTTATCATAGTTGTATGCTATGATTATGCTTGTCTCTTCTATGTGCAGGACTTGATCTGGAGCTATCTCAGGGGACTTCCACCTAGCCGCATTGTGCTCTCCAACAAATCTACACGAAGGCTCGAGGTAATTTACTTCTCCTACTTTGATACTTAGTTATTGTTTATGAACATTCATGTAACTTTGTGACGGTTGCAGATAATCTTATAGTCTGTTGAAGGTCCCGGGAAGACCTTTGAGGGTATCTTCATTCTCCACATACTGTGCATTTTATCCTATAGCACTTCTTCTTGAAGCACCTTAGTACCAACTTTAGATTTTGGGTGGGGTTCATGCTTCCACATCATTTTAGTTTGCTTAACCTTTTTTACATGGTCTACAATAGTTCTCTTGGTCATTCAATATACGTAGGTTAGAAACTTGCAACAATGTTTAACTCAATATTTATAATTTATTATCTCTATTATCATGGGAATCAATCCATGATTTTTACCCTTGATATCATGGATGCTTTGAAAATTTTTAAAAGCCACATTTTGTTCACACATAATATTCTCAAGGTTCTCTCATGTTCTTACATATGTCTCTCCTTCTATTATGTCAATTCCACCTCTTACCTTCAATAGCACATATTCTTATGCATGTTATCTCCTTATGTATGTGCATCCACCATGGTGCTCTTGTTATGCAACCAACTAACAAAAGGATAGATCAAAGACTTAAAAAGTATCCTCTTCGAGGGGAAACCTCCTTTACATTACATAAATGAACAATTCTTGGATGATTTAAATGACAAAACCTCCTTTCTATATAGATGACTCTAAGGGGTAACAATTTAATCTGAGCTTACATAACAATAATAATATAAGGGAATAACAATAAAAATAGCAGGCTTCTATCGAGCACAATAATAACAATATGGGGACTACATGGGCACAACAATAAAAATAATGAGGCTATGCTAACAATAATAATAAAGGGAAACACTAGTATTGTAGGGACCTAAAATGCCCCTCTCCTACAAAAAAGTGGTGTCCTCAATGCTTGAGCAGTTATGGATGATTATGTATAAAATTCTCATCCTCCCATGTGTACTCTTCAGTGGGTAAATTCTCCACTTGATGAGATACTCTGAAATTGATCGATTTCGTAGCTATAAAGTTCTTTTTTCCATGATTGCTTCAGCTTCCAATATGATTTTCCCTTCATCGACAAGTTCTGGCAATATTGCTTGAATTGAGAGCTTGTCACCTATAACCTTCTTTAACCATGAAACATGGAAAACTGGGTGCACTCGTGAAGATGCATGAAGCTCCAATCTGTATGCCATAGTACCAATATTTTGCAACACCTTATAAGGACCATAATACTTTCATGATAATTTATTATCCTTATTATCTTGCTTGAGGTACATTTCTTTGTATGGTTGTAGCCAAAGTGAGGTTATCCTTTAAGAGTTTGAGAAATTTTTGTTGGCGCTCAATGTGATATTCCACTTCTTTAACCTTAGAATTTTCTCTTAAATATGATGTGATGGATTGCGGATGATATCCATAAAGTACCATAAATGGGGTCATTTTTGTTGCAATATGGAAGGAAGTGTTATACCACCATTCAACTAGAGGTAACCACTTGACCCATTTTGTTTGTTTGTCAGATACAAAGAAACAAAGATATCCTTTCAAAAATTTGTTCACTATCTTAGTTTCCCCATCAAATTGAGGATGATAAGATGTGTTATGAGGTAATTGGGTGCCCAGGTAAGAAAATGATTTTGTCCAAAATTTTCCATTGAAAATGGGATCTTTGTCACTTACAATTATATTTGGGTTTAAATGTAGCTTTTTAATTATTTCCATAAATGTAGTAGTAACTGTACTGACTTTAAATAGATGAGATAATGCACAAAATTGTGCATACTTGGTAAGTCTATCAACTACCACCATGATGACACTCTTCCCTTTGGACTTGGGTAAACTTGTGATAAAATCCATTGAAACCTCTTCCCAACGTTGACTTGGAATGGATAAAGTTTGTAACAGACTCAGGGTCTTAATTGTCTGAAATTGGTTTTGTTGGAAAACCAAAAAATTTGCCACAAAATTTTGAATATCAGATTTAAGGCCATCCCAATAAAATTCTTTCTTGACCTTGTGGCAAGTTTTTAAAAATCTTGAGTGTCATCCTAACTGTCCTCCTAAGGGAGAGGTGTGCAATTCCAAAAGAATGTTTTTTTTGAGTTGGGAGTTATTACAAATATATAAGTGATGTTTGTACCATAATGAATCATTTTCTAGTTGAATATATCATATATACTGGGATCTTGCTACAACTTTTTACTGAGTCTCCACATTTCTTCGTCATTCTTCCATTCATCCCTTGCTTCATTTATCCATTCTAGTTGGATAATAAAAATGGTACAAATAAATTCTTCCACACCCTTATCCTCTCTTGAGAGTGCATTTGAAACAACATTTTTCTTCCCTTTTTCGTAGATGATTTTGATCATAACCCAAAATTTTTGTGACCCATTGCTGCAACTTGTGAATGAACTCTGATAAAAAATGGTATGCAACCAACTCCCAAAAAGATAGATCAATGAATTGAAAGGTATCCTCTTTAAGGGGGGAAACCTCCTTTACATTACATAAATGAACAATTATTGGATTATTTAAATCACAAAAACATCCTTTTTATATATAGGATTCTAAGGGGCCACAATATAATTAGAGCCTACATAACAATAATAATGTAGGGGCATGACAAACACAATAATGGGCTTCTATGGGGTACAATAATAAAAATATGGGGACTACATGGGCACAACAATAACAATCAGGGTCTACACTAACAATAACAACAAGGGGCTACATTGGTATTATAGGGACCTAACATGTCCCTCTCCTTCAAAAAAGTGTTTTCCTCAACGCTTGAGTAGTTCTCGATTCTTTTGTATAAAATTATCATCCTCCTATGTGGAATATTTAGCGGGTGAGTTCTTCCACTTGATGAGATACAATGAAATTGATCGATTTCATTATTGTCAAGTTCTTGTTTCCATGACTGGTTGAGGTTCTAATATGATTTTTCCCTCATCAATTTCTGGAAATATTGTTTTAACTCAGAGCTTGTCACCTATAACATTCTTTAAGCATGAAACATGGAAAACTAGGTGCACTCAAGAAACTACATGAAGCTCCAATTTGTATGCCACAATACCAATCTTTTGCAGCACCTTGTAAGGACCATAGTACTTTGGTGATAATTTATTATCCTTCTTAGCTTGCTTGAGGGACATTTTTTTATATATTTGTAGTTGTAAAAATACCCAGTCTTCTACATCAAAACTTCTTTCACTGCAATGTTGATATGCCTATACTTTCATTCGATTCTACACCAAAGTGAGGTTAAACTTTAAGAGTTGGATAACTTGATGTTGATGATCGATGTGATCTTCCACTGCTTGAACCTTAGAATTTTCTCTTAGATGTGATGGACCGTGGATGATATCCATAAAGTGCCATAAATGGGGTCATTTTGTTGTAGTATGGAAGTAAGTGTTATACCACCATTTAACTGGAGGTGACCACTTAACCCATTGTGTTTCCTTATAAGATACAAACCAACAAAGATATCCTTCCAAACATTTTTTCACTATCTCACTTTTCCAATCAGATTGAGGATGATAAGATGAGCTATGAGCTAATTTATTACCTAGGCTGTAAAATATTTCTGTCCAAAAAATTCCAATGAAAATGGGATCTTTGTTGCTTATAATAATATTTGGGTTTCCATGTAGCTTTTGAATGGTTTCCATAAATGTAGTAGAAAATGTACTGAGTTTAAATGGATGAGATAATGCACAAAAGTGTGCTTTCTTGGTAAGTCTATCAACTACCACCATGATGACACTCTTTCCTTTGGAATTGGGTAAAACTGTGATAAAATCCATTGAAACTTCCTCCCAACATTGAATTGGAATGGATAAAGGTTGTAAAAGACCCAAGGTCTTAATCGTCTCAAATTTATTTTGTTGGAAAACTAAACATTCCACCAAAAAAATTTGAACATAATATTTAAGGCAATCCCAAAAAATTCCTTCTTGACCCAGTGGTAAGTTTTTAAAAATATTGAGTGCCTCCTAAGGGAGAGGTGTGCAATTCCAAAACAATATTTTGTTTAAGTTGGGAATTATTACAAATATATAAGCGATCTTTGTACCATAATGAATCATTTTTCCCATTGAATGTATCAGATGTACTAGGATATTGTTGCAACTTTTGAATGAGTGGCCACACTTCTTTTTCATTCTTCCATTCATCCCTTGCTTCGGTTATCCAATATGGTTGGATAATAGAAATGGCACAATGAAATGCTTCCACCACCTCATCCTTTCTTGAGAGTACATTAGAAACAACATTTTTCTTCCCTTTTTTGTAGATGATTTCAAAGTCATAACCAAACATTTTTGTGACTCATTGCAAAAACTTTTGAATGATCTTCAATACCAAATGTTATGCAATCGAATCAAAGAAAGATAGATCAACGACTTAAAAAGTATACTCTTCAAGGGAGAAATCTCATTTACATTAAATAAATGAACAATATGGGGACTACACTAACAATAACAATAAGGGGCTACACTAGTATTATAGGGACCTAATGGTGAGCACCAATATTGCAACAATAATGCTAGAAATCTTGGGCTTCCTACTTTACTTTTATCAACTCGGTAGTTCGTAACAAACTTGGAAGCGACAGTGTTGTATGCACAAGTACTAGTTCTTACTGTAGGCTGTCACTTGGTCAGCTGGCACAAGATCACTAGGAGCTCAAGCCAACTTCTATGGATTTCAGAAGAAGCTCTATATGTGATGAAAAGGAAATTTTACTCTACAGAGGCTACTCTACTTGTAGAAAGGAAAAGAAGACTAGAATATAAAACAAACCTAGCAAACCCTACTTAACCAACTAATCCTACTTTTGCAGAAAGAGAGATGAAAAAACATGAAATGAATGCCATTACCTACTTAGGAAGTAAACAACATCTACTCAAGCTATTTCTAGAAGTAAATGAAAAAAAAACATCTTTATGGATTTTTATGCATTTTTATGTGAAATTGTCATGCATGTAATTTATTTGATTATGAATGTGGCAGCGATTAGGTGGTGATGGAGGGCGACTTTGGGATTTGCAGAGGTGTAGGATGGTGTGGATGGGTCCTAGGAGGTCTCATGTGGCCTTCTGGAGGCTTTTCCCGCAATCAGACTTCAAAAAGAAGCCTACAAGAAAATCTACAGGAGGCTACAGGGGATCTACAAGAGGTCTACAGGAGGATGCCGAGAGCAGTTTTGGAGGTTTTGAAGGTAGGAAAGTGGGTGGAAAGGGTAGTTGAAGGCTAGGATGATGTGTTAAGGTGTATAGGTCCATCAAGAATGATTAGGAGAGAGAAACAAGGTCGGATTTGTTTAAGGAAAGAGAGGAAAGTCTATGGAAAAGTGCAGAAAGCTAAGGCAGATTTGAGATGAACTCTGGGCGACCTGTGGGTCATAGATCAAAGAGAGATTATGATGGCTAATTGGCTAACTTTCTTTGAGAAGAGATTTTCTGCAAGAGAATTGAAAATCAAACAATGAGATTAAGGAAGCAAGGAAACTAGATACATCAAGAAAACAGAATTTTGCATCAAGCTAATCTAGATTATGAGCTATGGAAAGAAATGCTGAAAAATGCTATAATGAGAGAAAGCATGGAAGGAAACTTATTGCAAGATAGAAATGAGCATGGTGAAATAGATATAAAGAAAATCATTAACATTCTAACAAACTGCAACACTAGGAATCCTATGGAGAAGGAAAATCTGTGTTTTTGTGGCAGCAAGAGGGTCTTGACCTCAGTTCATGGTTCCAAGGGGAGGAAAGGAGGCCAAGGCTCTGTTGATGGCATTTTTTTATCTTCTTTCTATCACTATTCAACCTGCTATAGAAAATTTAAATGGAAACAACCTTCTAAATCACCAAAAGCAACCTATTCTTAACCAAGAACGAGATTTATCTAACAACAACTAATTCATAAACTGAAACAAAGCATATAATCTCGGTTGTCTCCTAGTGCATTGATGTGGCAGTTTGTGCTTTGAGCTGTATGAAGGAGAATTCGAAATGGTGTTATCGGGAAAACTACTGTCTATACAGAGTTGCTAGTCCCACTAAGGCTGGTAGCTACCTTAGAAACAAACACACTAAAAACTACTTTTGTTTTGCTTTATGGGAAATAGATAAGAGAAGAATAAGGAGACCAACCTCTGTCTTGCACTTGGTTCCTTGCTCGACTCCTCTCTCTTCTGGTAGGTGTTTGCCACTTGCTTCCTTGTCTACCCAGCTTCAAGGAGTACTTGTAGAATAAAAGCAGCATAACACTATCCAAGAACATAGATCTATTATCATAAACAATATAGGATCAGATGTACATTGACCACACAAATGCATAAATCATCAATCATACAAGAATGTGGAGGAAAAATTGAATAGCTTTATTTATAATCAAGAAAGAGAAAAGAGGATTACAACCAATTGTTTTGACCCAGCATCATCCTCTCAGCAAGAAAGCCCTTCTTCACCTCATGAAAAGCTTAGATCACCCAACACTATGATATTGCACCAAGAAACCAACAACACTTCCTTACAAGATACAAAATTCCAGCCTTCGGATCTCTGGGATGAGGGATCCATATAAAGATGTCTGCAAGGGAGGCAAGTCAGCTTTTGAGATTTGATTAGTGTCTTCTCTCTCATAGTTCTTTATTCCACTTGGAGATTGATTATCTCTTACTCATCCTTGGTCGAATTCAGAGAGGCAAGTGTCACAGGAGAGGTTTCTGGAAGATTCCATGCTCCTCCACCTTGCGGATTGACTCTGCCATTTGTCCCTTCTCACCCATCGCACCCCATAGAAGGGTTTTTGGACATGCATCACACCTATTGTGTGTATTCATGTGGGATGCAACACACTTTGCCTATGGAGCAGGTGAAATGGTCCAGTTTTGACCTGTTCTTAGTAGTTTTTCATGGAGAACTTCTGGGAGATGCTGTAATCAGTTGACCTTGTCCTTTTAGGGGTTGGAACAACACCGTTAGGGACTTAGAAGCCCTTGTTTTATAGACATTTATGCTTGGGGTTGCAGTGCCCAAAAATGTCTATAACAAATGGGGAGTCATAAATGAGGGGGATACCCTCCTATAAATCCTCTACCTTGTCTACTCCGAATTATTGTTGCCAATTGTCCATTAAATCTTTGACTTTATCTCCAAAATTCAACAAAAATCTGCATTAAACACATATTAGATTCCATGGCATAATGACCAACCCAACTCACTCCATAATCATAAATATAATAAAAAAACATGCAATAAGCTGAGAGAATGGTTGATTAAACTATGTGAGGAGGAAAAATGAGACCATATAATTACCCATTTATTGAGAGAATGGTTGATTAAACTATGTGAGGAGGAAAAATGATACCATATAATTACCCATTTATGGGGCTCATCATCACCCCCCTACTGAAGGTGTTGCTCATCCTCTGAGCAACCTAGTACATCTCCTCATCTTTGATGGCCCTGATAGCCTCCTTGAAATCCCATGCTTCTAATGTGAGATCCTCTTCTTTGTCATGAATCTTGCCTTTCTGTCCACCTCTTCCCATTGTTGTTGTTCTTCTTCCTCTTTTCTGCCTTCTAGCATGCCTAGCAGTGGTTGGGGACTCAATTTTAGGCCAATCCAATTGACCTTCAAATTCTGCATAGAGTGCTTGTACAGTGGTACTCTCCTTAATGCTTCTTTCATCTTTGTTGGGGAGTGATACTCCCTGATCTGCAAACTGTGTGGTAGGGTGTTCCACCTCCTCATACAAGCATGAATATAGTCATCTCCAAATAACCTTTCCATGTCCTCAAAATGTGCAATAGCTTGAGCTTGATCATTGATATACTTAGGGGAAATTTGTGGATTATTTGCAAGCAATTGCTGTGTGCTGATGAGAGCCATGGGGTCTGATGGCTTAGCTCTAATCATTAAGCTCTAATTTTGCTCCTTTATCATCAACTTCCTTATCTCTGTTGCCCTTAATTCCTCATGATTCATCCATGATGCCATGGCCATTAGTTTCAAGTCCCCTAGCCTAGCATTGGGGTCCCACACATTCACATCAGTGAGGGCCATGTTATTGCAAATAGAACTTTGCTCTTTTCCCTTGTCTTCTGATGAACTTTGGTCACATAGGTTCATAAACTGTCTGTAATTTTGGAAAGGCATTGTGCCTCTCTCCGCCAAAGTCTTTATATAAAACTGTAGCCATTGGTCCTTGAGGTATAATCCATATGATTGTGCTGGCATTTTGCACTACGGTGCCTCCATAGACCAGCTAGCCATGCATGCCAATTGTGTATCTTTTTCTTTCTGCTATCTCCTTAGCAACTCATTTTCTATTTGAAGGTGAGTTCTTGTGATTGCCTCTCTATGTTTGACAGCACTTAGTTCTCTACCTATTTCTCTAAGTTGATTCTCCATATGGCCAATATCCTCAAGTCCCTTGGATTTGGCGATTTTCATCCACCTATGGCTTCTTATTCTTTCTTTCTCCAACTCAAAGAAAAGTGGGATTGAAAATTTTTGTGGAATGATTCTTCCCCCCTCAAGAAGATTGTAGTAAGAGCCCAAACTAGGCTAGGGATCAGGTTCTTGAGTCTCTGTTGCTTCCTCCTTCCCTTGTGACTGCCTTCTAGTCTCTTTTCAAGTTTTTTGGTCTCCTATAGTTTTGACAGGGTCTCTTGTAGAATAGTTTGTGCCTCCTGTAGGACTATTTTGAGCCTTATAGTTCCACCTTTTCCTTCCATGTGGGAGATCTAGGACTCCTCCTTTCATAAGTAATAGGTGCCTTGGAAGGGGATTCCTCCCTTCAGCAGAGGGTGAATATTCAATAGCAATGGGCACTTTAGAAGAAGGCTGGGGCTTCCCTTGTTTGATCCTTGTGCTCTTTCGAGCCCTGAAATACATTGAGGTCTACCTCTTCCTCTTTTGCTTGGGTTTAATTGGGGTGCTGAGGGCAGCGAGAGTAGTTGTTGCCTCCCTTTATAAAGTATCAGGAGACACATCTATCTTTTTTGCCCCTTTTTCCTCTCCTTCTGTCTTTTTCTATGTCTCTACTGGTTTTGTTTCCTTTTGTCTTGTTTTGGTTTCTTCCTCCTCTATTTTGGTGTCTTCCTTCTCTATTTGTTCCTCAGTTTCCTCCCCTTCTCCCCCTTGTTTCTCTTCCTCCTCACTATCAAAAGGACTGAGATAATATGTGAGGGCCTTTATATCATATTCTACTGTCATGTTTCAGAAGATTTCCCATGCTATGTGGATTATGAAGGTATGTAGGGCTTCTTCCAATAAAAGTTTAATTAACCCATGGTGAGCCAACTTATTTGTACCTCATGCCTTCAACTTAATACTGGAGTCTATGAGGGACTACAGGAGAAAATAGGGGATGCTGAGCTTCTGGTGTGTTGGAGTGTCCATGCCATATCTCAGTTCATGGAGAAGTCTAAAATGGCAGCCATAAACTATGCTATACCTCTCTTCACAGGAAATATATTTGATAATTTGGTAACTGACCTCATCCCAAGGGTAGGGTATGCTTGTCCTTCTAATGCCATTTTTGTCTTCTATAGGATGTTCATTGTTTTGGAAAAAGTCTTTCTTGGCAGACTGTCCATTTAGCCTTTCATCTTTGCTCCAAGGTAATCCAAGAGGAAGGGTGGTAACCCTACTGATGAGCCCCAAAAATGGATAATTATTTGGGCTCATTCAACCTCCTAATTCAACTTAATCCACCATTCTCATTAGTTTATTGCATGTTTTTTATTATATTTATGCTAATAGAGTGAATTGGGTTAGTCATTATGCCAACAAGTCTAATGTGTGCTTTTTGTAGCCTTTTTGGTCAATTTGGAGACAAAATCAAAGGTTTAAATGAGCACTTGGCAGCCAAATTCGTGCGAGAACAAGGGAGAGGATTTGTAGGAAGGTGTCCCCTTCATTTATAGGCCCTTACCTCGAATTCTCCACCATCAGCTCAGAGTTCAAGGGCCACCAAATCAATTAGCACAAGGGCATCCAAGCAAGTCAAGTAGGACTGATGTTAACTACAAGTTTTGGGCAGCCGAGTCGCTAAAGTTTAGGAGGATTGTTGGGGTCCTCAATTTGTATAAATAAGAAGGCTTAGGGCCTCATTTCGGTTAGCCAGTGGTTAGTCACTTTATAGTCATTTCGTTAGCCAGTAGTTAGTCACTTTGTAAGCAGAAGTTAGCTAGCTTGTAGTTCGATTTTAGTCAGTAGATTAGCTTTTCGTTTCAGCACATTTTAAAGCTTCCCCTTGTGGACAGTTTTGATGTAACTCTTCTTTTCTTGCTCAATAAATATGAATCTAGCTTTGCATTAGCTCTAAATCTCTCTTAGGAGGCAGTAGCTCTTGGGGTTGGGCCCATCTCAAGCGCCCAGTACCTCCTTTGTTTACTCTCATGTGTCTTTGCTGCATTCTTAGAATAAAATCTGCTATTTAGATGTAAATATTGTTTTGTTATTTAGGTTGTTTTTGATGATTAAAATAGATTTTCATGTTTAGGATAGATTGGTAGGATAATAACAGGAAAAAGGTTCCAAAAAAGGGTCAACAAACACTTTTGGTTTCACCTCTTCCTTATTGGATCAGGGGCTGGAATTGAAGTAACCATGATGTCCCAAACAAAAACACTAGTTTTCTTTACCATGCAATCCTTAGTGTACTGTTTTCATTTGTAGAAGTTGGTTATGTGTTCAGATCTCTGAAATGGTTCATTGCATGATTGATGTACATGGTTTTCTTTCCAAATAAAGCTGATGTTCATTCGTTTTATTGACGGTTAGATTAGATTAGCTAGGAATTTGATTATTTGCAAGACTTTGTTGATTCGGTTAAATGTACACCATGCAGGGCATCTCTACCACTCTATCATCCGCCTAAGCTTCATCAGAGCCAGCTGTTCCATCTCCTAGCTAGGCTCCTTGTCTCACACCTGTCCTTTTGCCCACGTAACCCTACCTTCTTGCTCCATCATTGTCTTATCCTTCTTCAAGCCAAGTCAGCATTCTACACACTCTTACCACTCCATCCACCAGTCCTTGGGTCACTCCAGGCCCCTATCCTACCTTCCTATCCATTCATGCATCTTCCCTCACTCACCCATCCTCTAAAATCCACTTTTTAAACATCCTGTAGAAGTTGGTTATGTGTTCAGATCTCTGAAATGGTTCATTGCATGATTGATGTACATGGTTTTCTTTCCAAATAAAGCTGCTGTTCATTCGTTTTATTGACAGTTAGATTAGATTAGCTAGGACTTCGATTATTTGCAAGACTTTGTTGATTCGGTTAAATGTACACCGTTCACGGCATCTCTACCACTCTCTCATCTTCCTAAGCTTCATCAGAGCCAACTGTTCCATATCCTAGCTAGGTTCCTCGTCTCACACCTGTCCTTTTGCCCACGTAACCCTACCTTCTTGCTCCATCATTGCCTTAGCCTTCTTTAAGCCAAGTCAGCCTTCTACACCCTCTTACCACTCCATCCACCAGTCCCTGAGTCACTCCAGGCCCCTATCCTACCTCCATATCCATTCATGCATCTTCCATCACTCACCCATCCTCTAAAATCCACTTTTCAAACATCCTGTAGAAATTTCTGAACATCTTGTAGAAATCTCTGAACATCCTGTAGAACCCCTACAGACTTCCTGTAGAAGCTCACAAATGAGGTTTCTTGATAGCCAAACTTTGTGAAACTCTTCGGAAGGGTGTTAGGGACTCCTTAGACCCTCTCTGAACCTTCCCAACCTTTTCTAAGCATTTCTCCTCCTTGATCCACCCCCACATAGTAAAAAGCTAGTTAAAAGCACATGCATGATAATTCTAATAACTTACTCAAAAATACAAAAAAGATGTTTTCTTCAGGTAGAGGTAGTCTAGACACATGTATTTTACCTTCATAGAAGTAATGGAATCTCTTTCAATAGTTTGCATTCTCTCCTTTGCATCAATAAGATTAGCTGGTAGAATTAGGGTTTGATAGGGTTTGCATTTTCCTTCAGTTTTTCAATCTCTTTTCGCAAATAGATTAGCTTCCTTCGAGTTAGCTTCCATCCATCAATTAAAAAGCTTCTTCTAAGAGCTCATAGAAGTTGGCTTAAGCTCCTAGTGGACTTGTGCCAGCTAACCAAGTGACAACTGCGGCAAGAGCTAGTACTTGTGCATACAACACAATTGCTTCCAAGTTTGTTACAAACTACCGGGTTGATAAAATTAAAGAATGGAGTCTCAGGAGTTGTAGCATTATTGTTGCAATACTGGAGCCCACCATATTTTTGGCGCCATTGTCGGGGAAGCGTTAGAGTATTGGTGATTGTTGCTTTTCTTCTATTTTCCACTACAACCTTCTGCTAAGTAGTTTATTTCATTTCCATTATGCAATTTCATTTATGCAAAAGTAGATTAGATTTCCCGCTTTCATAGATTAGCATTTCAATTCCGCAATTTCATTTCTGCAAGCGTAGATTAGAATTTCAATTCCGCAAGCGTATCCTAGCATTTCATTCCTACAATTTCATTTGAGCAAAATAGATTAGTCCTTTCATGCTTTCATTTCAATTCCGCATTATCATTTCAGAAAGATAGTTAGTTGCAGTTCAATCTATTCTATTTTTGCAAGTACAAGAGAAAAAAGCAAAAATCAACCAAAAATATTTCCTTTCATGCCTTGTAGGAGTAGAGATAAGTTAGAAAAATGATTGCACAACACCCCCACTGCTTCACACAGCCAACATTCTCTCTTCTTTGATGGCTGTGATTAAAGAACCCTTAGGTGTGTTATAGACATTTTTTTGCCTTACAACATTGAGCATAAAATGTCCATAATCTAAGGGATCCAAAGTCCCTAAACATGTTGTTCCTACCCCTAGAGGAACAAGGCTAACAAACCACAGCAATTCACAGAAGTTCTCCACCAGAAACTCCTCAGAAACAAGTCAATTCAGGATCATTTCAGTGGCTACACTAGCTGTTTGCGCTGAACGTCAAAGCCAACACTGGCTACCTGTGTTGAATGTCAACTGGAACACTAGCTACCTGCGCTGAACGAGAATGGACAAGTGGCAGGCTCATTTCTCAAGGTGTCAAAACCCAGGAAGCTTCCAAAATGACACTTGCCTCAGGGAATTCGACTGGTGATGAGTAAGAGGTTCCAAATCTCCAAGTGGAAGCAAGAATCTCCAAGTGGACTCAAGAACTGACAGAGGGAGAGGACACTAGTCAGATCTCAAGCTGACTCATCCTCTCTCCAAACATCTATATATGGATCTCTCCTCCATGAGATCTAGAGGATGGAATTTTGTTATTGCAAAGAATTGTTGTTGGTTTGAGACTGGAATCATTGGGTGCTTAATGCTTTGAAGGGGCTGAAGATAGGAATTCCATTTGCTGGGAAGGAGATGCTGGATTGGAGCCCTTTGGGTTGTATCTCTTCCTGAACCTTGTTATTCATCAATAAAGCTATCTTGGTTTCTCCTATATGCTGATGTATTTTTGATGTATGAATGCTTTAGTGTATTTGGTTTATTTCTAATCCTAAAATAGTTATGAATGTGAACATCTGTCTTTGAGTAGTGTTCTTCTCTTGTCGCAAGTAGCTGTTCTCTTGTGATCTTGCAGGAAGTGGAAGCTGGATAAGCAAGAAGGCAAGTAGCTGTGAACACCCAAAGAGAAGAGGGACCGGATCGAGGGACAAATGGAAGACACCGGTAAGTCTATTGATCTCTCTTCTTTCACATTTCATAAAGGAAGAAACCAGTATAGCTGTACTCATTTGTTGCTAAGGCACTGTCACACCTTAGGTTGATAGGATCGTCCTGCATAGGCATTTTTCCCCACAACAAATTGGCGACTCCACTGGGGAGATTTTTTTAGTCATTTTATTTGTGTTTCTATCATTGTTTGCTTCATAGACTTGACAGCAACAATTGAACTGCATCTTTCCCGGATGCAAAGTAGAAAGTTGCTGCTTTGATCCGATTGCTGGACTTGTCTATGATCTGAACAATGGATTCACAAATGATTTGATGATCCTTGTGATAGATCTTAGTAACCCGTCAAAGCATCCCTTTGATTGTACCTTGCTTGTTGCTTTTATTTGGCCTAAAACAGTGAATTAAATAGCAATCTGTGACCCAGAACCAGTGAGAAATGAAAGTTTCTCCTTCAGCGCAGACCCAGTGAAGGGATTCTGCATTTCAACGCAGGTCCCGTGAAGGCTACCTGCGCTGAATGTCAAAACCCCTGTGTTGAGGTTGCGCTGAACCAATTTGTCCTTGTGCAGCTGGGGTTCTCTGCTCTATTTTGCCTTGTTTTGATCTCTGATTTTTGCAGCCTGTAACCAGCATAGGTACCAGTCTGATAACTCCTTTTCTCTGCTTAGATTCTGCTTCCTTTTGTACAAAAAGACTGTGAGTGTTTTTATGTGTTTGTGGTGTCATTTACAGTTTTCCTTTGCATGAGTGAAATAGTCATCCTATAGCCCTTGATTCAGATCTGTTGATTGTGATCTTAGAAGAGAGTTCATTGGCTGTTTGCAGATTGATTATACATTTACTTTTGCTTATTGGTTTGAATTTGTCTCTTTTAAGTGTCGAAACAAGTATTTATTTCGAAAATCGTTAAGTGTTATAATCTCTTCTACCCTCTCTGATTTCGAAAAAGTAAACTTGTTTGTATTGATCATTTAAAAGCAAATTCAAAGTTGTACAAAAAGCTTTCTTTGTAGGCATCAATACTAAGAAAGCGGAAAACAAACACCTGCATTGTGCATTTGCATTTGATAGTTTGCATGTTGGATTTAGGAAAAGTGCATTAGAGTGTGCTGATTGCTCTTTGAGAAAAGATGGTGTCTTTATTTTCCCTTAGTAGCTAGGATTTTCAAAGTTGAAAAGATATAAAGCTTGCTTACCATCTTTAGACTGCATTTAGGAATTTGTATCATACATCTCGTGGTGAACCTTGAAAGGAAAACTTTAAAAAGATCAACCTAAAATAAATTGAATGAACTTAACAATGCTTTGCAACATAACGCACAACATAGAGGTCTAGGCTAGAGACGTGTTCCGGCGTCGTTAAGCCTAGTGACTGTCGATCTCGTGGAAGGTGGGTGATTCCTCCTGAGGGACGATAGCGCCAGTATGGATTGTGCTCCCACGTACCGTCGTGTATATATTGGGAGACCCCTATAGGCATAAAACCTTTATCCTTAGGAAGCCATGTCGGCCGCCCTACTGATCGCAATGCACTGAAGACAGCATTCAGGAAGATCGACCGCCCGTACCCTAAAAAGTATTCTGCGGTTTTGTGAAAAGTTTGGCACACCCTTTGCCTAGAACTCCAGAGCAGTTCCTTTTGGCCTTTTTCAGACTCTATAACAGAAAAAGTCCATCCGAGCATTTGTCACTTCGGGCTCGTTAAAACATCGAAGGAGACTAGAGTCATCTTTAGCTTTTTCTCGACTCTTTAAAACTAAAAAAGCAAGTTGTGTCTAAGCGTCGTTAAAAATTTATTTTAAACGGAACAATCACCCTTTAATTCCTGCGTTGATCTTTAGGTTGAAAGATGGAGCACACCAACCAAGGAATTCCCCTTGGTGGAAATCCTAGTCCCTTCTCCTCTTGGGGAGATGTTGGTGCGCCCCACATGGCCACATTGTTGCTTCCAGGACTGACAATTGGCCTGCCAGTCTGGCTCTTTTCAACCAATGTCGTTCAGAACACCACCATTCCTGAACAGTCGAGTCAACAGTTAGACCAGACCAGAGTTGCCCACCAGCCTTCTACTTCATCTTCCTCTCCTCCTTCCTCTTTGCTTGACGGAACTGGTACCAGAAACCGAGTTCCTAAGGAGAAGAAGGAAAAGAAGAAGAAAGAAAATAAGAAGAAGGAGCCAAAGGCGACTGGGGGCAAACAAGTGTCGTCTGACAAAAATCCACACACAGCACTGACCAGGCCTAAATCGCCATGTGTCATATGCAAGGGAGACCACTTCCACAAAGATTGTCCCTGTATCCCTCGAATACTAAGGGACTGGTCTCCCCGTTTGCACAATTCGGTAGCATCAACCTCTGATAGCCATGTTGACTGCTCACCGTCGACTAGTGAAAGTGAAGTCCCAGGACAGAAAGGGAAAGCTAGATTTCCCTGCAAACTGTGTGAAGGCGATCACGCCATCCATCGTTGTCCCTTCTTAGACGAGGCTAAAAGAGTTTTGGAAGATCGCCTGATTTTACCGGCACAACTTCCTCCTGGATATCAAAAACTCCTGCCAAGTCCTTCACTAGTTGAGAACCCGGCTGGCCCGCCCAGGTGGTCAGCCAAAGCACCTATCATTGAAGATGAACCGTCTGGATCCATGCCTAACGAAAGTCAAAAGGTTGATACGGCAGTTGACCCGGTTTTACCTTCAGAGGCTCTATCTTCGAATGATACCATCACAGAGGAGAATAAAGATGACACCGTCCAAATTCTCTTCATCAACACTGACTCTGATGAACAAGGGGGCAATGCCCCCATTCCTTTATCGCAGGAAGGAAGTTCGTCAGAGCGATATCCGGCCGTTTATTCGGTCCCACCACCAAGCAACCTGGTTGTGTCCTTTGACTGGAACCAACTAGGCAGACTCCGGTTGCCAGCAAGCATACCATTCAGAATTATCGTTCAAATATACAGAATGGTAATGGCTGGCACTATCATTGATGAGGGGGCATCTGTGAGTATCCTTTCCTCTATTGCTTGGAAAGCGCTTGGTTCGCCAGCGCTTTTGCTTGAAATGAGAAATCTATCAAGTTTTGATAAAGGAACCAGTCGACCTTTAGGGATCCTCCCCAATGTGCCTATAACATTGAAAGGGAAGACCGTTCAAATGAACGTGATGGTCGTTCAAGGACCCTTGGATTATAACCTACTCCTTGGACGAGACTATATATATTGCATGAGAGCTATAGTCTCCTCACTCTTTAGAGTAATGTGTTCCCTGCATGAAGGAAGAATGGTCAAGCTTGTGGACCAACTTTCATTTCCCGGATCACGCATCGCAAATAGTCACATACCATCCCTAAATGGTCTATTCACGCAAGAAGTGTCTCAACCCACGGTCCGTGCTCCTGATGAGCGCGAGTAATCCGGGAGGATATGACTGGAACCCAGGGGGCATGCGTCCTGGTCTGCTTCGGCAGGGAAACTTTGGGTATAGAGTAGGTTTCCGCGGGAGAATATGACTAGTCTGTACCCCGTCCGTATAGGAAGAGGGTTATTCTAGAATAAGATTCTCCTGTCAAAGTTATGTGAGAGGGCGGGCATCGTCGCTCACCTTTGTCTATTTCGGTAGACATTGCTGAGGAAGTGTTTTGTTTGAAAGATTAACAAGACAATCTTTGGGTAACCTTAAAGAGGTGAAGTCTCTCTCGTTAAAACAAATGTTTTGGCGGAAGAGAAGTAGAGGTAACCTTGAAACTCTGTTTTATACCTGGGGGCATGCAAACCTTTTGGAGTGCAAGCAAGGGGTGGCTATTTATTTTTTTAAATTTTTAGGACCTCTAACCCTTTAAACTCGTAGGATTTGTCGTTTCCAAACTTGCATAAAAAAAGGGTGCGGGGCAAGGCCTTGTGAGATGAAGCTCCATAAAAAATAGAATCTCAATGAGACACTCTTATCATATGACTGGGTTATCGAGCAGTTTTAGCATAAAGTTCATGCTCGTTAAAAAATAAATGCAAGATCCGAGCAGTTTTAGCACATAGTTCATGCTCGTTAAAAAATAAACATAAGATCGAGCAAATGCTTCCACCCGCGTTTAAGCTCGTTAAAAAATGAACTACCCGGTAAATAACCACTGTGAATGTAATATCATCAGCCATTAAAGCTTTGGTCGTGTTTGCACCGTCACCTCCACTTTTCATTTGGCCGATCGTTCACCTCCATATGATTGTTTACCCATTTTGAGGAACGGCTGCAAAGAGTGATTTCACCTAGCCATCCTTGTGACACTGCCGTGATTGGAAAATTCCAACATGTACCTGGAATCAGCTGCTATCCCTGTTTATCACTCGTTCCTCAAAAGACGAGTCTTCTTTAAGCTCTTTTCAATTGACTCGTAAAATATGAAAAGATTGTCGAGTACTTGGCCTTCCAGCTCGTTAAAGGGACAGGACGAGCTATCCCTCCTCTAGATTTTAATCTTTTTGGACCTGAGGGATTATTGCACAAAAAGATCGAGCGCTTGTATTATTCGGCTCGTTAAAACTATCGAAAACTCATCCCTTCTATATTGTTTTATACCTTTTCGGACTTAAGGGATTAGATGACGAAAAAGGAATTTTGGAGTTGATTTTATGTACCTTTTCAGACTCTCTAAAAATGAAAAGGACCAAGTTATCCTTGTCGTTAGACTCGTTAAAACCATTAAATAGCGACAAACTTGTCTTTAGACGAGAACGAGTTTCACTATCGCTAGGCTCGTTAAAACATAGCGATGGGCTTGCCTGAAGGGCAGGTTATAGAACAAGCATATGTTATCCTCCTCAAGCTTGACAAAAATAAAGAGGTATTGGTCAACAATGACTGGGGAAAAATTGGGAGAAACTAAAGAAAACTTTGATGGTAGCAAGTCGCTCTTGAACATTGTAGAGCTGTAACAAGGGCCTTTTTCACCTCTAGTTATCTCACATTACAAGTCAATCCGGGAGCGTTTTGTTATTGTAAAGGTATCTCAATTTGAGGCTATTTGTCAGAGTAATGCTTAGTAGTATAGGTCTAAGAAATACAAGAGTAAACGGATGCTAAGCTATGGCTAAATTACTTTTGCAGAAAGAAATCACACGCAACAACTTTACCAGTCAAGGGTACGGAAATAGTAACCCATCCCTCTAGAAATTGATGAAGGAAAAGGAATTAGAGTATGGATCATGGATCTGGGAGCATAATAGCGTCTGCTGTGTCTCTCGACAGCCTTGATCCTCCTCCCACACCAAACCAATGAATGCAAGTAAAAAGGAACATCAAGAAAGCAAAATGGAATGGCAATTCAGAAATGGAACAGCAGTAAAAGGAACGACAGTAAAGAAACTAAGTCTCGCGAGTTCAACACTCTCAATTCTTGGCATCAACTTATATATAAAGAAAGAGCAATCTTTTTTACAAGTAAACAACTTAACCAAATGGAACCGCAAACCACCATAAACAGGAAACGTCAATCATATATAAAAGTAGACAGCTGAATCAAATAAACAGGAAACGTCAATCATATGTACACATAATCTGAAATGATCACCAGTAGTCCACATACAACGTTAATTCCATCTTCTTATGATCATCACTCCAACCATATGTAGCTAAAACATTCCACTTATAAATTCTGTAACAGAAGTGAACAACTCAGAACAATGTTATGTGACCAATTCTGGAAATATGATGTGAACTTGTTACAAAGATTTACAAAAGGAAAAACTACTGATGAACGAGTATGGAACATCATGTAAGTATATCAGATTATTAAGAACAATAAACAAACCACACAAAGCCAAACTGTAATGATACAATCAGCCAGTGTCCGTTGGAGTTGGGCCCTTAGCTTCCAATGGCACACCGCCGTAACTTACTTCAGACGCAGGGAGAAAGTAACACCAAATATATTATATTAACGCATCAATGATAGTATAGCAAAACTAAGTCTCAAAGAGACTCGATAGTCTGAATTTAACTGACTGTGAAGTCTGTAAATGGAAAGTAAAGATACCAGATAATAAAAAGTCCATGAAGTCTTTGATGCTGCCCCTTTTTATACAAGTAATGGCGGAGTTAACCAGACAACAAAATAATTGAAAGTAACAATCCCTCAGGATCAAAGATCCTGAGGGATCTGTTAAACTGTTAACTCCCTCTCTTTTCTTTGCCTAGTCTTCCGAACTGACAGTCCTTTATCTCGTCCCAGATTGATCTGCTGTGATTTGCTCGCCTTGGTCTGGATTTTATTTGGTTTTGGAGGGACAGCCGTTATCTCCTCATGGAACTCCCGTTTTGCATCGCGCCTTCCTACTTTTGTCTTTTTCTGCATAGAGAAGATGACTATTAGTGATTGGGTCATTCATGCTCATTCTCATTACATTTTCCCTAGTTTATAACATAGAAAAGGTTGCAAACATTACTTGAAACACCACTAAATTATTCATTAAAACATACCTTTCCAATGCTCTACACACCCCCCGGCTTACTCTGTTTCATGGCCTCATGAAAACGTTATAATTAACATGGAGAGCGGTAAGAGAATAGGCGGGAGAGGGTATCTCGTGAGGAGGTCTGCAACCATGGTGAGCAACCAGATTATCAAAGAAGTGATTCAATTGATCCGCAGGCATATTATACAAGGCCTGGTACCCAGGTGCAGGATGCCAAATAATTGGGCTACGGAACCGGTATCCTAACCAAGACGGCCCAGCTTGCAAAATGCGCTGGCCATAAAGGCTCAACCGTTCAGCGGCCTGCTCAAAATTCTCGTATTTGAATGGCTCCCTGAGCTGGATGCTTGGGGTAGAAATCCGATAGTGGAATTTGGTAGCATCCAGGGCAGAATCCTTAATAGCCAGAAAATATTCCACGCTATTTCGGATCAAATCCTCATGCATGGGTCCTAGCAATTCCATGACGCCCGGGATTCTCATAAGGCTTTTGTGTGATTGCCATAGGTGAACTGGGTCTCTAGGCTCGGCCCTGACCCATAGATCTAGGCTGTGCTCCTGCCTCTGAAAGGCATTATAAGCCCTGAGCCACTTTAACTGATTGACCCCAAATGAAACAAAGGCTTGGAGCTGTATATCTCCCACGAAGGGGCCAGGGTTTAAATCAGTTTCCTGCTCAAGCACCATATTGTGCAAATAGAATTCACATAGCAACCGTTGGACCTTAACCCCGTAATGTTTGCAACAATCAATAAAATCATTAACAGTATTAATCTGAATAGGGGCACCTACCCTGACAGCTTTTATTTTCAATTTTAAGTATCTTTCAAGGAGAAATAAAGCATAATTCTTTGCAGGGGCCCTGCAAGTCAAAACATCATTATACAGCGAACATACAGTGTCCAATTGTTTAATAACAACATCTAGTCGACGTGTTACCTTGGCAACCTTTTCCTGTTCCTTCTGCCATCCTTCAAAGGCCTGACTCTCTGATTGACTCATGTTCCGCAGTTGCTGCTACAGTTCTTCATGTTTTTTCCGAGGGATCGTTTGTTCCTTTAACTGCTCAGTTTCCTGCTGTAACTCCTCATATCTTTCCCGAGGGATCATTTGTTCCCTTAGCTGCTCAGCTTCCTGCTGCAACTCTTCGTATTTTTCCCGAGGGATCATTTGTTCCCTTAGCTGGTCAGCCTCCTGTCGGGCTCGCTTCATCTCGTGGTGCAAGGCCTTGGTTTTTGGATCCTTTTTCCATGATTTCTCAGAGGCAGGGAGGTTTTTCTAGACCTTCAAGTTTTGCTGCCTGGAATTCGTATCCCGAATTATCCCTAAAGGTGATGCCTGAGTTTGGACTGCTTTTTTTTCCCTTTCTTTCTTCACATGAATAAAGGGGTACGATGGCCCCTATGTAAATGGAATGTCGTCTTGCGGCTCGGTTTTGATTGGAACGGCAGTTGGTCCCACTGGGCTATTTGGAACAGCAGTCTGTTCCGGAACGGCAGTCTGATGTTCCATATCAGATGGAACAGCATTTTGTTCCTCAGTACTGGTTGGAACAGTCGTAGGTCTATCAGCAAAGTATTGACCTACGAGACGCCTATAAGCCCCTTTCCTTCTCTTCTGACAGGACCCTGCTGCATTTGTTCTTCTTTTTCTCCTTATGGTCCTTCTTATTCTCAGACTGGCTTTCAAACTTCGAATTTTCTGCCGAAGCTGGGCTATAATATTCAGCAGTCTCTGCTGTTTCTTTCTCAATTTCTTAATTTCTCTTGCCTCAGCAGTGGGCGCATGAGTGGCTCTCAGTTCTGCTCCTCTTTCATCGAGGGTTTCTTCTGGCATTCTGGGAACGGACTGTTCCCGATAAGCGTTTTCATTCCCCACGTCATCAGCAGGTGGGTTTTCTTCTGGTGTCTTGGGAACAGATTGTTCCCGGTTGGTATTTACATTTTCTTTGTCAACAACAGGGAGGTTTTCTCCTCCTGCCATTTCTTCATGCAATTCTTCATGCGTCTCTTCCCCAGAGGGTCCTTCAGGAGGGTTTGCTGGACTGGAAGGTGAAGCATAATCTCCCAGGCTGGCCAAGATAGTGGCCAGCTCTTCTTCCTCCACGGCGACCTGTGGAGGGCTGTCCCCCAATTGTTCCATCTCCTCCTCCTGAATTGGCTGCTCAGTGGCTGCCTTCGGATAGTCGGCCTCGGCCTCAGAGTCAGAATGTTCATTTCCTTCCTCGGCTTCTGCTTCGTCCTCAATTTGTTCCACATTTTCCCTCAAAGGTTCCTGTTCTGGCACTGGTGGCTCATCTGTTATTTCGATCGGCTGGTCAATGCTTGGCTGGATTTTCTCCAGCCTGCCTTTTATTCTTGCCAACCGAGCTGACTTCCTAGGCCTCTCGGGCCGTTCAGGTGTGCTGGCCACCTGTTCTTCCACCACCACCTTTCTGCGTTTCTCAGATTGTTCTGGCGTGCCAGAGGAATGCCTACGTTTCGAGGCAGCATGCTCTTCTGTGGCCAGTTCCTTATGTTTTTCTGCATGTCCAGATGCTCTAGAGGAACGTTTTCGTTTTACTGACTCCGTGCGTTTCTTGGGTTGCTCGGGTGTATCCGAGGGATGCTTGGGTTTTGGTGATTCTCTGGGCTCCTTGGGTGCTTCAGAGGTACTAGCAGGGTGCTTAGCCTTTAGGGATGGTGATGCTCTGGGCTCCTTGGGTGCTTCAGAGGTACTAGCAGGATGCTTAGCCTTTGGGGATGGTGATGCCACTCCCCCTCCAATTGCTGTAATAAGCTCCCCCCAGCTACTCTGCTGCTGAGTGAGACTGTAGCTCACTATCAGGCGGATCAACCCATGGTGGCTAACTACTGCGTCTTCATGGTGTGCCTTTTTCAGGCTCCGAGAGGCATCATGCAGTAATGAATTTAACAATGCAGGGAGATGCACAAAACATTTTCCTTTTAACACAGCCAGGAGCTTAAGGTGACGCGGTCTTACCACATCTTTTTGGCCCTCGCAGGTGATGTTGCTCTGCACCACCTTTGCCAATTCGCTCCAGGGTTCTCCTAGCGTTGCCGGCAGCACTCCTTTTCCCTTCACTGTTAGATTATGTCCTTCGTCTTGGAAAATCTCTATGATCTTCTGCAACCTCTCTTTCTTTGTCGTCCATATTGGTCCTGAGGCTGGTAATCCTGTTACTTCCACGATTATTTCCTTCGTGACCGTTATCTGCTTCCCACCTACTACGGAGTGTTCTTCCTGCAAATTCTGCAGGAATTCCATGGCCACAGTTTCATTTGATTCACGTAGGCGGCTAAAATAAGTTAGCCACCCCACCCTTTCTAGGATTTCCCGAGCAGCTTCGGAAACTACTAGCTCACTAGGCTCGCTTCTGATAGCCTTGCCTCCCATGGTTCTGTTTCGGGCTCCTCGATGGAACAGCAATTACCTGTCGCAAAGAACGTAATCGCAGCAAGAAAAAAAAACACAGAGACACAGAGCATGCATGAAAATTGATTATAAATAACAACTTTTTACAAAAATAGTATTATCATGCCATTAACCCATATCGTACCTTCGTACCATATCATTTCCGAATGGTGTGCTACCACGTGGCCGGTGGAGTAATGAGGTCACCTCCCCCCTCGCAATATGATAGGCTGTCCCAGCCGTCAAATGGAGGAGGAGCCGCCATCCCGTCACCAAGTCATAAAGGAACAGCATATAGAGTTTTGCCATGTTTCAGATTAGACAAAGAAATACCGAGATCGAGGCAACAGGTAGATTGTGTTTTACATAAGCCTGCGTGATGTGATGCAAAACAGGAGGATAGGACGTCTGGCACTCATATAAGGTCTAAGGTAGTCATAGTCAATACCTCTGCCATGATTGGTAGTGATAGATATTCATGCGACGTATCCATCAAAATGTAAGATATCATTATTACAAGGATAGAAAGAAGTATTTAATATGATCCAAATTGGTGTATATATTACGACTCCGATACCATTAACAGAGCTCTGCTGCCGACAGGTGTTCATAACCTTGGCAGAGTTGTTTATTTCACCCTGGAACCATGGTCCTTTGTGTATTTTTGAAGAGCAATTCTTGTCGAAATGCAGGCCATCATGCTGGCTTGGTAACCAGATAACCATGATGCTATTCACCAGAGAGGCGCGAAACGTGGGCAGGCCGGCTCGTGATGAGACCCCCTGTTCCAAGGTTTGTTTATGTAGTGAACCCGTTGGACCATATCCCTGGTGTGGTGGCCATGATGGGAATGCCACTTCGCTTCCAATCTTATGATCATAGTAGGCTGGTTCTTTAATGAAACCCCCTATCCTGCATTTGACAAATACTTTTTTTTTTTTTTTTTTTTTTTTTTTTTAACACAGACTTTGCTCTTGTGTAATAACACATAAGGGTGGTTCAGCCCTCCTTAAGAGTGGGAATGGCGGAAGAAGTCTTGTCATCCCAATAGGAAGGTATAAATCTTCTGTTCTTATTTCCAAGTAATAATAGAGAAAATTGTAGGAACTTAACATGATAAAATTTTCCAACAAGGCAGAGGAGGTGAGACCATGACAGCAAAAATGATGAGTGTGTAGATCCTTCCTTTGTTGTTGCATCAATACTAGGGCTGTTAAAGATAGCGATTTATGATATGTTGATCTCGATATATCCTGACTTTTATATTCATTGCATAAATGTATAGCTGCTACTTATGGCCTTGGAAAGAGGATGGACAACACATCCTTTATATGAAAGGGACAAGAGCATGCTACTCCTTTTTGAAAGGGAGGGTGAGGAGGAGTTCATCTGATGCATTGCCTTAAAAAAAGGCAGCGAAAGCACACAAATGCTGCTTCCTTTGAAAAAGGAACAACCAGAAATACTCAAGTGTTGTTCCTTTTAAAAAGGAACAGCAAAAACACACAAGTGCTGTTCCTTTTGAAAAGGAACAACAAAAACCCAAAGGTGTTGTTCCTTTTTGAAAAGGAACAGCAAAACACACAAGTGCTGTTCTTTTTGAAAAGGAACAACAAAAACACGCAAGTGCTGTTCCTTTTGAAAAGGAACAGCAAAACACACAAGTGTTGTTCCTTTTGAAAAGGAACAACAAAAACACGCAAGTGCTGTTCCTTTTGAAAAGGAACAGCAAAACACACAAATGTTGTTCCTTTTGAAAAAGGAACAGCAAAACCACTCAAGTGCTGTTCCTTTTGAAAAGGAACAGCAAAAACACAAAAGTGCTATTCCTTTTGAAAAGGAACAGCAAAAACACACAAGTGCTGTTCCTTTTGAAAAGGAACAACAAAAACACACAAGTGCTGTTCCTTTTGAAAAGGAACAACAAAAACACAAAAGTGCTGTTCCTTTTGAAAATGAACAGCAAAAACACAAAAGTGTTGTTCTTTTTGAAAAGGAACAACAAAAACACACAAGTGTTGTTCCTTTTGAAAAGGAACAGCAAAAACAAAAAAGTGTTGTTCCTTTTCAAAACACACAAATGCTGTTCCTTTTGAAAAGGAACAGCAAAAACACAAAAGTGTTGTTCCTTTTTGAAAAGGAACAGCAAAACACACAAGTGCTGTTCCTTTTTGAAAAGGAACAACAAAACACTCAAGTGCTGTTCCTTTTGAAAAGGAACAGCATGCACAAATACTAAAAACATATATACAAAATTTACAATCTTATATACAAGATGTGGTAATAAAAGATGAATTTCTTACTGATCTATAGGTGAGGAAGTTTTTGCTTCCTCGCCCATAATCTCAATGTTAGTATCTTGGTGTAGCTGCTGACAAAAAGATTCCCGAGTGAGCGGTTTGCGATACAGACGAACTCGATGGCCGTTTACCTTAAATGTATATCCAGACCCATCGATTGTGATCAGAGTAAGGGTTCCATTGTCATGGACTTTTTGAATCTCGTATGGTCCCAACCAATGAGTCTGAAGCTTCCCCGGGAAATCTTGAAATCTAGAATCATATAACAGAGCCCAGTCTCCTTCATGAAATATCTTGTTTTTGATAAGCGCATCATGCCATTTGGCTCGCTGTTGTTGAATGAGTGTTGTATTCTGTAATGCAGAGAGCCTTATTTCATCTAATTCATTAATTTGCTGTAATCGATTTTTCTGTGCTTCACTTAAGTCCAATCCGACTTCTTGGGCCATTCGCAGCGTTTGGATCTCGAATTCTATAGGAAAAATGGGCTGCTTTCCAAACACTAAGTGATATGGTGAATAGCTGGTGGTGCTTCTCCATGTGGTTCGGTAAGCGCACAGTGCCTTGGGTAGTCGGGCGGCCCAATCGCCCCGATGTGAGGCGACTGTTTTTGTCAAAATAGACTCTATTACCTTATTGCTGCTCTCCACTTGCCCATTTGCCTGAGGATGGTATGGGGTAGTAATTTTATGCTGGACATGATAGTTATTAAGTGTTGCAGCTAATTGATGCCCCACAAATTATGGTCCTCCATCTGTAATTACTTCCCTTGGAAGACCATAACGTACAAACAAATGGAACAAGAACTGTATTACCGAATCTTCTGTGGCTCTAGTCAATGCCTCCGCTTCAACCCATTTGGTAACATATTCAGTTGCCACCAAAATGTAGGTTCTTTGGTTTGATGGCGGGCTGATGGGTCCGACGAAGTCCAGAGCCCAGCGTTCGAAAGGTTCGATCACTAATTGAGGCCGCAAAGGCATTTCGTCGGCTGGACCAGGTCGTCCTGCACGCTAACAGCTATCACAGGCCTGGACAAATTTTTTCGCATCCTTGAAAATTGTAGGCCAGTAATATCCCGTTTGTAATACTTTATGTGTTGTTCTTGGTTCAGCAAAATTTCCTCCACATGGCCCGTCATGGCAGGCTTTTAAGATATCAAAGATTTCGTCCTCTCGAATACATCTTCTGATTTCCATATCTGCTCCTGTGTGAAATAAATAGCCCCCAACCCACGAAAATCGATTGCTTCTCTGAACAATCTGCTTCCGTTCATTGGGGGTTAAATGTTTTGGAAGCTTACCTACTGCAAGATAGTTAGCAACATCAGCGTACCAGGGAGTCTGAACAGCGACAGCAAATAAGTGTTCGTCTGGAAATTCATCCTCGACTGCTGCTGCTTCAACTGATTTTGGTATTCGTGAGAGGAAATCAGCTATAGGATTCTCCTTCCCCGGTCGATCTCTGATTGTAATATCAAACTCCTGCAACAAGATCAACCACCTGGTTATTCTTCCATTTGTAACAGGCTTATTTGCTAAATACTTAATAGCAGAATGGTCTGTATACAAAATAACGGGATAGCCTGTAATGTAGTGTTTAAATTTATTAACAGCGTGTATCACAGCTAAAAATTCTTTTTCGGTGACAGTGTAATTTAATTCTGCCGGAGCCAAATTTTTGCTGATATAATAGATGGCGTATGGTCTTTTATCCTCTTCTTGGCCCAAAACTGCACCGATTGCTGTGTCTGAGGCGTCGGTTGAAATTTGGAATGGTAAATTCCATATAGTTCCTCGGAGAACTGGAGCTGTAGATACTAGCTTTTTTAATTCTTTGAAGGCTCGATCACATTTCTCTGTCCATAAGAAGTCAACATTTCCAGTTAAAGCATGTAAAGGTGCGGCAATATGTGAATAATGTTGTATGAATCGTCTATAATAGCCAGAAAAACCAAGAAAACTGCGTACCTCTATTTGATTAGTGGGGGTTGGAATAAGCAAAAGTATTTGAATTTTAGCCGGGTCTACCCGAATACTAGCTGCTGAAATATAGTGTCCCAAAATGAGTCCTTCGGTCATCATCATATAACACTTTTCGTGACTCAAGCAAATTCTGGTAGCGATGCAGCGGTGTAGGACTTTTTCGAGAGTATCTAGGGCTGGATCAAAGTCATCTCCATATGGTGTGAAATCATCCATGTAGACTTCCAATCCATCATTAATTAAATCTGCAAAGATGCTAAGAACAGCCCTTTGGAATGTGGCAGGAGCATTACATAAACCAAAAGGTAAGACTCGATAAGCGAATGTTCCCCAGGGACAAGTAAAGGTAGTCTTATCCTGGTCTTCAGGGCCAATCTGAATCTGATTGTATCCGCTGAAGCCATCCAAGAAAGAAAAGAATTTCTTGCCTGCTAAGGTGTCCAGTACCTGATCTATGAATGGAAGAGGGAAGTGATCTTTTTGTGTGGCTTTGTTTAATTCTCTATAATCCACACAGATCCTCCATTTCCCGTTATTTTTAGGTACTACCACATGTGGAGAGACCCATTTGCTGTCAGAAATAGGATAAATGAAATCAACATCTAAAAGTTTCTGAAGCTCGGCTTTTACAACATCTTTTAAATGGGGGTTGAGTCTTCTTTGCGGTTGTCGAACATGTATTGCATCTTTTTCGATATAAATATGATGTGTGCATAGCTGGGGATCAATCCATTTCATATCGGGATAGTCCCATGCAGATGCCTCCTAATACTTTCGTAACAGCTGGATGAGTTTTGTCTCTTGATCTGGTGTCAGATTAGCATTAATATTTAAAGTTTTCCCCGGTTCAATTTGCACTACTTTGCTATTAGCGACAGAAGTCACAGGTATAATTTGGTCATGTTCGTCTTTCAGAGGATCCTCCTCTAATTCGTTGTCAAATGCCGCTTTTATCATAAAACATTGTGTATACGATGTGGAATCTGTTTGATTAATGAATTTATTGATGGCATCGTCTTCTGTTTGATCTTTGAAATCTAGCGCTTCCTGGACTGTTAATGGGGGTCTAATATTGTCAGCGATATATGAGGCAGGGCGCAGGTTGGTTCTCATCATCGTGATGCTTGGCTGAGCTGGAGGGTACAAAATTAAATTGTTGATATCCAGCCCTCTGGTTATGGTCATGTTTCCCTGCCTGCAACCAATGTAGGCGTCAGCAGTAGCGAGCCACGGTCTACCTAGAATTAGCGGATGTCCATCTAGTCGGGTTTTCGGATTAATTATCAGGAAATCGGTCGGGTATTCCCAGGAATCTACTGAAACCATGACATCATACAAGGTGCCTTCTGGTCTAATTACTGATCGGTCAGCTAGTTCTAACAGAGTGGAAGTAGGTTCTACCGATGTAATTCCGAGCTTCTGGCAAGTCGATGTTGTCAGGATGTTAATTGCAGCCCCTAGATCAACTAAGACGTTGGTCAAGGTCTGCCCATAGATTTGAACAGTGACAATTGGGTTTCCAGGGTCCTCGTATTAAATTGGTGTTTCTTTTCCTGATAGGAGGTCGGATAAGGTGCCGACTACCTGGACTCTTGGGTTAGAAGTTACATTTCTTTTTGATTTTCTACTACATAGGTCTTTTATGGTTTTTGCATATATGGGGATATCCTGTATAGCTTGAAGGAATGGAATTCTTATATACAAGTTTTGTAGTTCTCCCAGAATATCAAAGTCTGGATATTGTGTTGGTCGTGGAATGGCCAATCGTTCTGGGAAAGGTGGAGGAGATGTAATTACTTGTTGATGACCCTGGTCTTTATTTACATCTTCCTGTTGTGACGGCTGTTCTATAGGTAACTGATCTTCAATGTGAGTTGTTCTATGTCCCTCAGTTTCTATTATTTGCCCAGATCTTAACTGAAGATCGTTGCACTCCCGCAGATCAGATTCAATCTCTGAGGATTCTATAATTTGAAGAGATTGAACTGGTCTATTATTTGGATTGGGGTTGGGTTGGCCTGGGAGCTGCGGTCTCAGATTAGGTTGGGGGTTTTGTTGTAAGGCTGGCAGAGTTGGTTGAGGGAATGGAATTGATCCTGCTGGCTGATATGTCGATCTTGGCCAGCTTGTCTGCCAGGGTGAACCTTGCGAAGTAGAAGGGGTCCACTGCGGAGGATATGAATTATTCTGCCAATATGGTGGGGGATAAGGGAAGTTTGGCCAACCAAATTGGGACATCCAAGGATTCGGAGTAGGAAACATTTGAGGTGACCAATTCGAAAACGGGGGTTGAGACTGGTTTTGCCACATATTCTGTTGCTGAGCATTGAACTGCGGGGGTTGAAAAGAAGAGGAGGGGTCTGAAAACATACCTGATTGCCTAGGCTGCCATTGACGATGCTGGTTAATAAAATATGTTGATTCTGGCTCCTCTTCTGCTTCTTTGTATACTGCCTTCAAACCAGGAAGTGAGGGGCAGCTTTCGGTCAGGTGGTCCTTGGTACAGATAGCACATATTTGGACTGTATCCAGCGGGCATTCCTTGTGGCTATGTTTCTTCCTGCATCGAGGGCAGAAAACCGCTAGATTCTGTTCCGCCTCTGCTTGCTTCTGTTTAGCCTGCACAATATCAAGCTGTGTAGTTAATGTCCCCAGGATATCAGTTTTAAAATTTTCTAGCAAATTTCCAAGTTCCACCCGTGTTACTCCCTCTGTTGATGTTCTGTTATCTCTGGTGAAGCGATCATATTCTGCTGGTTTTATCCTCGTGCTGCCTCTTGAGCTCCTGATACATAGATCAATGATATCAGCAAAATTTTCCTGATAAATATCTCCTTTCCCCATAATATTTAACGTTTCAATCCATTGTTATTTCATACCTCTAATTAATGCGGTTTTCAACACGTTATCAGGCAGAGGTAACGATGCATAAGGAGATCTTTGCAAGTTATATTGGAAACGTTCCACATATTCTTCTAGAGTTTCGTTTGGTCTGGCTGACATTTGAAAAATTTCATCTTTTAGTTCTCTTGACCTACAGTAATCCTGATATTTCTTTAAAAAGGCTTCTTTCATTTGATCCCAATTGTTAATAACCCCACCACCTAAGCCCATAAACCATCTTAACGCAGCCCCTTTTAATGTGGAGGGGAACAATTTTAGTTTCTGGGGATCAGTGGTGTAATCGTATCCTCTACATAATACATCAAATTCGAACAAGAATGCATCCGGATCTTCTGATGTAAGGCCATGAAATGTGGAGATATGCTGGAGAGGGATAACTTTCATGGGCGCATTTGCTGTAGAATCTACTATA
Source organism: Pinus tabuliformis (assembly GCA_031772625.1). Taxonomy (NCBI): domain Eukaryota; kingdom Viridiplantae; phylum Streptophyta; class Pinopsida; order Pinales; family Pinaceae; genus Pinus; species Pinus tabuliformis. The sequence goes on from CM062809.1 coordinate 1,116,448,314, forward strand.
GGATATTGCAATGTGGAAGTCTAGTTGTTTGGCTGATTCTGCGCCATGGGATCGAATATATGCGAGTAATCTTTAGGAATTTCCAAGAGAGTGTTCCTTGGTTGAGGAGGGGTAGTCTTAACAGGGATTGTTTTGACAACACTCCCTTTATCAGGGATAATGATGGTCCCAACTGTCTGAGGTGAATGAATTCCTTCAACGAGGATTTTTGCAGCGCTTCCTTTATCCGGGCTATTTAAAGGCTGGTTTGGTTCAATAGGAGATCTAGGTTCCCCGATTTCCCCTGTTTCTCCTTCTCCTTCACAAAGGTTACTAAGAGTCCCTTCGTGCAATGGTCCAGGAGTCAAATTTTCAATTTCTTGAAAGTCCTGCTCCTCTGTTTGACTGTGCACTTCAGCAAAGGCTTCAGATGGTGATCCCGAGGCCTGAAGGGAACTAGTAGGCTGTTTAGAATTGATTTTCCTATAACCTACCGATGGCTGAGAGTCGGCTTTCTTATAGATTTCGTCTATGAAGGTCGTTCGTCCAAGGGTCACCGGCCCCTTGGCTTTGGATGGAGGCTTTTGATCTTTCTCTGGCTTTTTCTGCTTAGTCATGCACTCCAATTAAACTGTTAAATCCTATTTAACCAATCAATTCTGCTAGGAAAGCGGATGGTGGAGCAGGGCTTTTACATGCTCCGCACGCAGGTTCTTACCTTTCATTTTTAAAATCCAACTCTCCCCTAGCAGATTCGTACACTACCCTGTTTAAAAGACAAATGGCTATACCCTTTCCCCGGCAACGGCGCCAAAATGTAGAGCTGTAACAAGGGCCTTTTTCACCTCTAGTTATCTCACATTACAAGTCAATCCGGGAGCGTTTTGTTATTGTAAAGGGTATCTCAATTTGAGGCTATTTGTCAGAGTAATGCTTAGTAGTATAGGTCTAAGAAATACAAGAGTAAACGGATGCTAAGCTATGGCTAAATTACTTTTGCAGAAAGAAATCACACGCAACAACTTTACCAGTCAAGGGTACAGAAATAGTAACCCATCCCTCTAGAAACTGATGAAGGAAAAGGAATTAGAGTACGGATCATGGATCTGGGAGCATAATAGCGTCTGCTATGTCTCCCGACAGCCTTGATCCTCCTCCCACACCAAACCAATGAATGCAAGTAAAAAGGAACAGCAAGAAAGCAAAATGGAACGGCAATTCAGAAATGGAACAGCAGTAAAAGGAACGGCAGTAAAGAAACTAAGTCTCGCGAGTTCAACACTCTCAATTCTTGGCATCAACTTATATATAAAGAAAGAGAAATCTTTTGTACAAGTAAACAACTTAACCAAATGGAACCGCAAACCACCATAAACAGGAAACGTCAATCATATATAAAAGTAGACAGCTGAATCAAATAAACAGGAAACGTCAATCATATGTACACATAATCTGAAATGATCACCAGTAGTCCACATACAACGTTAATTCCATCTTCTTATGATCGTCACTCCAACCATATGTAGCTAAAACATTCCACTTATAAATTCTGTAACAAAAGTGAACAACTCAGAACAATGTTATGTGACCAATTCTGGAAATATGATGTGAACTTGTTACAAAGATTTACAAAAGGAAAAACTACTGATGAACGAGTATGGAACAACATGTAAGTATATCAGATTATTAAGAACAATAAACAAACCACACAAAGCCAAATTGTAATGATACAATCAGCCAGTGTCCGTTGGAGCCGGGCCCTTAGCTTCCAATGGCACACCGCCGTAACTTACTTTAGACGCAGGGAGAAAGTAACACCAAATATATTATATTAATGCATCAATGATAGTACAGCAAAACTAAGTCTCAAAGAGACTCGATAGTCTGAATTTAACTGACTGTGAAGTTTGTAAACGGAAAGTAAAGATACCAGATAATAAAAAGTCCCTGAAGTCTTCGATGCTGCCCCTTTTTATACAAGTAATGGTGGAGTTAACCAGACAACAAAATAATTGAAAGTAACGATCCCTCAGGATCAAAGATCCTGAGGGATCTGTTAAACTGTTAACTCCTCTCTTTTCTTTGCCTAGTCTTCCGAACTGACAGTCCTTTATCTCGTCCCAGATTGATCTGCCGTGATTTGCTCGCCCTGGTCTGGATTTTATTTGGTTTTGGAGGGACAGCCGTTATCTCCTCATGGAACTCCCGTTTTGCACCGCGCCTTCCTACTTTTGTCTTTTTCTGGATAGAGAAGATGAATATTAGTGATTGGGTCATTCGTGCTCATTCTCATTACATTTTCCCTAGTTTATAACAAAGAAAAGGTTGCAAACATTGCTTGAAACACCACTAAATTATTCATTAAAACATACCTTTCCAATGCTCTACAAACATGACAGTTTTCCTCCGTACCACAATCGGGTTGGGTTGTTTCATTCACTGGTCACATCCATGGTCTCGCCATACCATCCATCTTTGGGGTAATGCTACTGATCCATCGTATCAGTGTCACCACATGTTCAAGAGAAGTCGTTCAGAAAGAGTCAACCGTGTCCCATCCACTGCCATACATTATCCTTCATCCTTTCATGACCGCCACCCTGAACCATATGTCACAGATCGTTTTCACCTCCATTAAAATCATTAGCTCCGTTCCGTGTCACTGATGTGGGATTCATTAAGGCCCTCCTTTGACGGATCGCTTCTTGTCGACATCAGCTCATTATCCAAGAAGTTGATCTAGGAACAACCCCTTCAGTACTTTGAAGCTTGCATGCCACAATGGCAAGTTTCTCACTTCCGACGACAGGTATACATCAATGACCTTTGACCGAAAGATTTTGCGTGGTGTTCGACGCCAAGTCCTTTATTCACACCACGTGAATTGTACTGCAGTACCTTGAGGGTCATTACCATTATCGGTGATTCCTCTCGCGCTTGTTAACGGTTTACATCATTGGTCGGTAATCAAGCAATGTCTTTCCATGTTCGACTTCAGAACATTTCTCACATGGATCAACTTGTACTTAGAGTGAAGATCAAATGAGTTTGAAGACCTCGGATCTAGTCTCATCCATCTGAGCTGCGATATATACTCAGGAAAAATAAAGACATTGACATGTACATCATTGCAGCAGATAATCATCCTACTCAAAGGATGATAATTTCATCAAAATTATCAGTCTACCACCAGACGATTGTCTGTTCTATGTACAGAAAAATGAATTTATAAAGCTGAGCATGGGAATGCCCACCTCAGCTAGATCATGAAAGCAGTATGAAAAATAATGTATTGCATTGTATCTTATTACAGGTCTCCTCCCAGCATTGGATGAACTTCGGATCCCCCTGATAAAGCATTTCGCCCGATAAACAGGCCCATACTTTAGGGGGCAACTGTTATAGACATTTTTGTGCCTTACAGCATTGAGCATGAAATGTCCATAATCTAAGGGATCCAAAGTCCCTAAACATGTTGTTCCTACCCCTAGAGGAACAAGGCTAACAAACCACAGCAATTCACAGAAGTTCTCCACCAGAAACTGCTCAGAAACAAGTCAATTCAGGATCATTTCAGTGGCTACACTAGCTGTTTGCGCTGAATGTCAAAGCCAACACTGGCTACCTGCGTTGAATTTCAATTGGAACACTAGCTACCTGCGCTAAACGAGAATGGACAAATGGCAGGCTCATTTCTCAAGGTGTCAAAACCCAGGAAGCTTCCAAAATGACACTTGCCTCAGGGAATTCGACTGGTGATGAGTAAGAGGTTCCAAATCTCCAAGTGGAAGCAAGAACCTCCAAGTGGACTCAAGAACTGACAGAGGGAGAGGACACTAGTCAGATCTCAAGCTGACTCATCCTCTCTCCAAACATCTATATATGGATCTCTCCTCCATGAGATCTAGAGGCTGGAATTTTGTTATTGCAAAGAATTGTTGTTGGTTTTAGACTGGAATCATTGGGTGCTTAATGCTTTGAAGGGGTTGAAGATAGGAATTCCATTTGCTGGGAAGGAGATGCTGGATTGGAGCCCTCTGGGTTGTATCTCTTCCTGAACCTTGTTATTCATCAATAAAGCTATTTTGGTTTCTCCTATATGCTGATGTATTTTTGATGTATGAATGCTTTAGTGTATTTGGTTTATTTCTAATCCTAAACTAGTTATGAATGTGAACATCTGTCTTTGAGTAGTGTTCTTCTCTTGTCGCAAGTAGCTGTTCTCTTGTGATCTTGCAGGAAGTGGAAGCTGGATAAGCAAGAAGGCAAGTAGCTGTGAACACCCAAAGAGAAGAGGGACCGGATCGAGGGACAAACGGAAGACACCGGTAAGTCTATTGATCTCTCTTCTTTCACATTTCATAAAGGAAGAAACCAGTATAGCTGTACTCGTTTGTTGCTAAGGCACTGTCACACCTTAGGTGGATAGGATCGTCCTGCATAGGCATTTTTCCCCAAAACAAGGTGGACAGCAAGACATATTTGAATAACCTCAAGGGAAGAAGAAGAAGAAACCATTCCTCTAGAGCAAATGGCTACAAGCAGAAATGTTGGGAGTAGCATCTTTTCCAAAGACGAATTTGAAGATCAGATGGAAGATTTCAAGAGTGATATGAGGCAGTTTCTTGCCATGCAATTGGATACCCTGTGGATCCAAAAGAAGCAAGAGAAAGCCAAGAGGGATTTGGCCATCTTTTGTCCCAGGTGGACTAGAAAGCATCCTAGGGATGAATGTCCAATGCACTCCCTAGAAGTGTGTTTTGTCTGTGAAGAATAACATCCTACGAATCAATGCCCTTCCTTGCCTGGAATCAAAGATGCATATCAGAGGGAAAAAGGAGCCGCTGAATCACTCTACTATATTAACCAAAGGAGGCCACATGAACCTAGATCTTATCAGCAGGAACCGCAAGGGACATCCGAGACCTATTATGACCCCTATCAAGTCACTTTCATGCCTTCTTGGGGTCCCCCTGCTCACCCTTCCTGGTTCACACCTCCTCCTTGGTCCTTCATAGATCCATATTATGCCCAACCAGTTGCTCATTCGTTTCACTCTTATGCTCAGCCACAGCCTCAGTGGAATGCACCTCATCGGGGGTGGAGGCCCCAATACAACACTCCTCCTGCTTCTTTTCCTCCACCACCTACTCGTCCACAACCATCGCCTCCTGCTCCACCAAGGCAACCCCAAATGCCTACCCAACCACAATCCCACCCACATCCATCTCAAATCTACACCCCCACTCAGCTACCCATACCTCCAAACCTATCCATTGGAGTAGCTCAACACAATTGCAAAGCTGAGGAACAACATGTCCAAATGACTCCTCTTGAGCTCGATGATCTTCACCATAGCTCAGGAAGAGTGTTGCAAAACAGAGATTATATTGACAACATTGAAGGACCAAAGGCAAAAGAAGATTCAAAAGAAAAGATCAAAGAACCATGGGCTACACTTGATGAAGAGAAGGCATCAAAATCAGAGATCGAGAAAGCTCCCTCATGGTTACCATCAAACCCTCCATGTAGTCAAGAGAAAATTCAGCAAAAAGAGGAAGATGTGAAGGTCATAATAGAATAAGATATGGAGAATGATCCAGATTAGAAAAAGGACCAAGGATATCAAAGCTATATTGAGACATGGTTCCAGACAGTCACTAAGTTGCAGCAGTACTCTCTTCCTCAACTATGTTTGATCCCTTCAAAGTCAAATCATTTGGTCTCTGAAATCCGGATAGCTGTCAAAGCATGCATTTCAAGCCTCCACATCATCTTGTCTCTAATCTTGATATGCACATGGCTCCATTGGAAGTATTCTTATACTTGAAAAGAATTTTTTTTTTCAAGTAGGGTAGGGTAGAAAAAAAAAGAAAAAAGAAAAAGAAAAAAAAATGAAAAAAAGATGAAAATAAAAATCTAAGGTGAAAACCTCCTTGGAGGCGCCTTAGATTGGCTCATTGATTGAAAATCTCCATGAGGCGGTCAATGGGTTGGAAAGAAGAGAAAATAAAAAGGGAATAAGATCCCTGGGTGAAAACCTCCCTTGGAGGCGCCGAGGGCAGGCAATTAGGGTGAAAACCTCCATGAGGTGCCCTAGTTGTTTTTAAGAAAAAAGAGAAAAATAAAAATAAACCTAATTTCCATTGGATAATTGCAGGTTGTAAGAAGGACATTGCAGGTCAGGAAGATCACTCATAGCAAAGACAAAGGAATTTTTGTGCCTTCTACAGGAAGTTCTGTATTTCTAGAGGAAACATTCTATAGAACCTTTGGACGAACCAAATTCAATTTTAAAAGGGAATCTAATGGTGGGAATCTGTTGGTTAGGCCTGCAAGCACCTCTGTGTCCATCCCTCGCCTTTCTCCATCATTTTTTCCACCTCATTGTGCTTCTTTTATGAAAACTGTGTTTTCTACAGGAAGTTCCTGTAGAAATTACAAGAAGCTAAAAATAGATTGCAAAAAGGTGGTTTGGCGAACACGATAGCTTTCGCAAGGGTTCAGAAGTCCTCCTACAATCTTAAAACTCCTCCTCCATCATCTCCATGCTTGCATCACAGCCCAAGCTCAACTTTTCTTTCCATGCAAAAACTTGCAGAATGCTTTGAAGAAAAAAATACATAGAACAGAATTTGTTTTTGCCCTAACTTGAAAACCATGCATCCATTTGAAAAACCGTTTTACATGGAATTGTATAGGGATGATGGAAACATGCCCGAGCAGTTTCGGCCCATTCCGATGCACGGTTTCCCAGAAATCAGCCTCCATCACCTTCAGCCATTTTTGCATTTTCTCCATATCTGTGCATCCATTTCAAAACTTGTCTCATGGGGAGATGCATATGGGTGATAGTAACCTACCCAAGTAGTTTCAGCCAATTCCGATGCATGGTTTCCGAGAAATTGATCTCTGAAATCTTTAGCCATTTTCCATTTTTCTCGAAATTTGTGCATCCATTGATCACAATTTTGCTATGCGAGGTGCATCATGATGACAGGAACATGATCAACAAGTTTCAGATCGATCCAATCTATCGTTCGGGAGCAATGGCAAAAACAAGTTTCGGTCCTGTGAAAATTCAGCAGTAGTAGCTTGAGGGTGCAGATCTGAACGTGGAAATGAACTCCTGCAGCTTAGATCCGGCTAGAGGATACCTGCACAAGAAAATTATCCATGAATCAGCCACCAAGCCCTCATGCAACCATAGAAACCAGTGCATGCAGCAATGATAGGCCACAACACCTCACGGCAGCCATTCAACTTTGAGGTATGTGATTGAAACTCGTTCCTCTATTGCATAAATCTAATTTAAAAACTACATGAATGAATGGAATGGTGGGATTAAGCCATGAATATAGCAAGGTTAACCTGACATCCATTTCTCTAGCGCTCAGGGAAAAATTACGTAGCATACGTGTATGATCATTCACGTGAAATTTGAAAAACACAGGTAGTGGTAGATGTGTTGAACTCTAGTGCACAGGACGTCAAATAATTAACAGATAGAGGAGAACATATAGTTCATAACATCACTGCAGTTCGAATAAGGACAACACACGTTTTTGCCACCTCACCACCAATCACGGAGTAATTAAAGAAATGCTCAGCTGAAGACTCACGTTAACTGCTATTCATTTACACTTGCAAACCTCTTCGGCTGAATCCTCTGCCTCTGAATTCTGTTAAACCGACTTCCTTCACCAAGTTTTTTGTCTTGTTCAAAATTCTCCCGCATACCAAGGTCGTTCAAAGGCGCAGAGACATCCTACAGAAGCCGGCCAACGTTCTACAGGAAGATGTTCTACAGGAAAGTATAGCAAAGCCTTCCAGAGCAGAAAAGCCCGAGTTTCTTCATCAAATGTGGAGCCTAAAGAGAGATATGTAACGCAAGGGAAGAAGATTTTGCAGCCTCATCATTTATTAGATGGACTAACAGAGGTACTGGGAGAGAATGATGAACTTCAAATGCTCAAAGATGGGCTATTTGGAGATGTGTTAAGGTCCACACAAGAGGCCATCATTCTTCCACCATGGATTGTTCTTGCAGTACAACCAAGGCCTGGTGTGTGGGATTATGTCCGTGTCAATGTTGATGAACTTGCTGCTGAACAGCTTTCTGTGGCTGAATATTTGGAATTCAAGGAGCACCTTGTGGATGAAAGTGTCAAGGATAAATATGCATCGAAGCTAGACCTTGAGCCCTTCAATGAATCTTTTCCTCACCCAACACGGCCATCTTCCATTGGTAGTGGAGTTTAATTTCTCAATCAGCATTTGTCCTCAAGATTATTCCATGATAGAGAAAGCATGCAGCCCTTACTGGATTTCCTTCGAGCAGACAGCTGCAGAGGCCAGAAGTTGATGCTGAATGAGAGAATACAAAGTTTGTCCAAGCTACGCTCGGTCTTGGTAAAGGCAGAGGAATATCTTAAAAAGTTCCCCAAGGATACACCACATACAGAGTTTGAATACAAATTACAAGAAATGGGATTGGAAAAAGGATGGGGAGACAATGTAGAACATGTCTTGGATATGATTCATTTTGATCCAGGTGGATATTGGTGGCCACCTGCCAAGTCCACCTGGACCCCCACCATTGTCTTTCTCAGCATTTTTAGTTTCCTTAATTGTAGCACAACTTACTATTTTTATCAGTTTTTCGGGTCCTGAACTTCCGGAGCCGTTTTGAGGCCCTAAACAACGTTTTTTGGGGAATCCGGGGGCAACATGAGTCCATGGAATGGACTGGTGTTGCCCGTACCAACAATGATAGTGCTCGGATAGATCTTTCTAATGAGCTATTGTACGCGTCAAACGAAGATCATATGCCAAAGTTACGACCCCGGGAAGTTGATGTACCAACTTACCCCAAACGGGGCCCACAGTTTGGCATTTCATCTCCTAGGGTTAGGTTTTGGAATGTTAAGGGTTTTTCCATTGTTTCTCAACAATAAATAGGCCTTCGAGCCTCATTGTAACACAGTTCAGAGGCATGTAGCCATCACATCTCTTCTCAGAGATAAGCTACCATCGCCCTAGCTAGTTTATTGCCACTTCTGTTTGTAAGCATATTTCAGTATTTTCCATTAATGAAATGAAGTATTATTTCCGCTGCATCTTTGTGTATATGGTTATCTCTGTAATTTGTTGCGTTCCTGTTTAAATCCGGATCAGTGGTATCAGAGCGGTCTGCTTTTTCTCTGTTTTTCTTTGCATGTCCCCAACAAGGTCGGAATATAAGGAGTTAGGGCTTGAACTGGTTGAACCTTTGCAAGACCAGCCTCGCAAATCTCGACGGCCTCCCATGGCGGACGAGAAGAAAGACGAGGGGGCAAGAGATCCCATCAAAATCTTGCTCGAAGAAGCGCTCGAGCGACAACGGAACGCGATGATGGACAGCTTTGCGCAGATCCTTCAGCGGCTACCCAAAAGCAGCGCATCGGCTTCCAGCAGCTCCTCTGGAAACGCCACACCCTTTAAGGTACAAGTTAATTTTGAAATCCCCATATTCGAGGGTCAGATAGACACCGATGCCGTAGATAAATGGTTAAATCTACTAGAGGGTTATTTTTTTGTTCATGAATTTTCGAGTCGGGAAAAGATTGTTTTTTCTCTTCTCAAAGCAGCCCCCCACGTCAAGGACTGGTGGGAAACCTACTGCGAGCAGAAGGATGAAAGTACTGGCTCACTATTTTCAGCCACACCCACCTGGGATTCATTCCGGGATGCCATCAAGGAGCAGTACTACCCTATCGGAAGCTATGAGGATGAATACATAAAGTGGACCACGCTGCGGCAGGGAAGGGACCAAGACGTGCCGGAGTTCACCAATCTTTTCCATACCCTTCGCACAAAGTTGGGTATCAAGGATTCGGAGCAACATTTGATACTCAAATATCGTGGCTGCCTGCACAAGTACATCCAGGAAGAAATACAGTTCCTAAACATCCCCTCGCTCGGTGCAGCATACCGGTATGCCGTCAAGGTCGAGCAGAAGTTTAAACAAAAGAAGCGAGACTTTGGATCTGCGAATCCAAAGCAGGGGAAAGGTGCCCCTAAACCACAGAACAAAGGACAAAGCCAAGGCGGGACAGCCCAAGACAACCAGCCGAAGCTGCAAGCAAAGAGCAACGCCGCGAAGCCGAGAAAGGACACTGGAAAATGGTGCGAGTTCCATAAGAGCTCCACTCACAACACAAGTGAGTGTCGGGCCAAGCAGTCACTGGTGGCTGAGCTAAAGGTTTCAGAATCATATGCATGTTCCGACTCTGATTCAGAACCCGATAAGGGGTATGAAAAAGGGAAGCAGATCATTGATGCGGATCCCAGCGCCACTGTTGCTACCGCAAAGATCCAGAAAAATGAACCCGAAGATCCAGAGGAGGAGGAGCGTCTCTTCCACTCCCAGATGTGGGTAAAGGGCTCCCCGATACAGTTCATTGTTGATAGCGGGAGTCAAAAGAACCTCATTTCGGCAGAGGTCGTGAAGCGGTTGGGCTTACCGACCACAGCACATCCACAACCATACACCATTGGGTGGCCTCACCAAGGGCGAGATCTTCGCGTGAGCCAGCAGTGTCGCCTTCCATACAACATCAAGCCCTTCACAGATGAGGTATTGTGTGACATTGCTCCCCTTGAAGTTTGTGATGTATTACTAGGACAACCATACTTGTGGAAGCGACATGCTGTGTATGAATCAAGGCCCCGTGCTGTTATTATTACATTGGGAAATAAGTTGTTCAGGATACCAGAGGTAGCACCACCTACCGCCATCTCTTTGATTACTGCAAAACAATGCAGTAAGATCATTTCCAAAACCAGGAAATTGGTTTTCCTAATGATATGCCCTCAAGGGAAGAAGAAGACAGTGGCCGCGGCCTCCAAACGGGGTCCCTCTGCATGGCAGCTACAGATGGACAAGATTGTGGAGGAGTACGAAGACATCTTCACCTCCCCGGCAGGGGTTCCTCTGCACTGTCAAGTCAAGCACTCCATCGATCTGACCCCAGGTGCGCCGCTACCCAATGGACCAATTTATCGGCGCTCCGTTCTGGAGAACAATGAAATCAAGAGGCAGATTCAGGAGCTCCTGCAGAAAGGTCACATCCGTCCGAGTTCTTCGCCCTGTGGGAGCCCGATAGTGTTGGTACAGAAGAAGGATGGGACGTGGAGACTCTGTATTGACTATCGGGCGCTGAACAAGATCACTGTCCGTAATAGGTACCCGATCCCGCGGATTGATGACCTCCTAGACCAACTAAAGGGGGCGAAATATTTCAGCAAGATCGATCTGAAGTCAGGATATCACCAGGTACCAATTGAACCCTCAGATGTGTGGAAGACTGCCTTCAAATCCAAGGAGGGCCTCTTCGAATGGTTGGTCATGCCTTTCGGATTGACGAATGCTCCTGCAACCTTTATGAGGTTAATGGATGACATCTTGCGGCCATTCACCAACTCCTTTGTAGTAGTATACTTAGATGACATTCTAATCTTCAGCCAGAGTTGGGAAGAGCACCTCCACCACATCCGACAGGTTCTCCAAACACTGCGGCAACACAAGCTATGTGCCAATTTGGAGAAATGCACTTTTGGCATGACCGAGGTTCAGTATCTGGGATACATCATTGATGAACAGGGGGTGCATGTCGATCCAGCCAAGATCCAAGTCATTCGGGATTGGCCCTCTCCAACCACTCTAACAGAGCTCCGCAGCTTTCTAGGTCTTGCCAACTTCTACCGCAGGTTTGTGTTGGGATTTTCTCATATTTCTTGGCCCTTGAGTCAAGTCACCAAGGGCAGGGCGAAAGCAAAATTCTTTTAGTCTGAATCTCAACAGAAGGCATTCAAGGAGTTGAAGGATCGCCTCTGCACGGCACCAGTGCTCGCGTTACCAGATTTACAACAACCATTTGAGGTCGAGACAGATGCCTCTGACTATGCTATTGGGGCAGTCCTTACTCAACATGGACATCCAGTGGCATATCACAGTGAAACACTTTCAGACACAGTCTGGAAGTACCCCACTTATGATAAAGAGATGTATTCCATTGTACAGGCCTGCCGACAATGGAAGCATTACATTTTGGGGAAGGAAACGGTCATCCACACAGACCACCGACCTCTGCAGTTCATACAGACCCAAGGGAAATTGCAGAATGATCGCCATCAGAAGTGGTCTACATACCTGCAACAGTTTCACTTGAATATCAAGTATAAAAAGGGCAGCACCAATAATGTTGCAGATTGCCTCAGTCGACCACCGATCAGGCGCTAACCACCGTGCTCAACTCTTGCGGGCACGAGACTTCTGATTGGCCACTTCTCTACAAAAGCGACCCAGAATTCGGCCACACATACCAGACACTCTTGGAGGGTCGGCAGGTTGCACATTTTCACCTCCAGGATGCCCTATTATGCCACCTCGATCACCTTTGTGTTCCTTCAAGCGAGCGTGCCAAGATGATTTGGGAAGCACACTACAGTCGGGCTGCTGGACATTTCGGGGTCGAGAAAACAGTGGCAGTACTGCAAAACTATTTCTATTGGCCGAATCTTCGACAGGATGTTGGGAAGTACATCCGATCATGTACTGCCTGTGCCATTGCCAAACCGACCATTAAGAAGCAAGGCCTCTATACCCCGTTGCCTACCCCTAGTCGACCTTGGGAATCCATCTCCATGGATTACATGTCAGGCCTTCCTTCCACTAAGCATGGAAATGACTGTGTTTTTGTGGTCGTCGACAGGTTCTCAAAGATGGCCATTATGATGGCCTGCAAGAAGAATATCACAGCAGTAGCCACTGCTAAACTCTTCTTTGAACGAGTGTGGGTGCACTTTGGGATCCCACAGTCTATCATCTCAGATCGGGACAGTCGGTTTCTCAGCACCTTTTGGTCCAGTCTCTGGTCAATGCTGGACACCAAACTCCCAAAGTCCACAGCCTTCCATCCTCAAACTGATGGCCAGACAGAGGTTGTCAATAGGATGATTGTGCACATTCTGCGCATGTATAACTCAAAGCATCCACGCACATGGGACGAGAGCCTCCCCTACGTTCAGCACAGCTACAACCGAGCTCTTCACAGCTCCACTGGCCATAGCCCTTTTCAGGTGGGTTTAGGATTCCAGCCACTATGCCCCATTGATGTGGCCATGCCACTTGCAGCTACTCACATGAATTCAGCTCATGTCCAGTCCGAAACAGATAAGGCCACCAGCTTCATTGAGCGCATCCAACATATTCGCCAGCAGGTCCATGACATTCTTGAGAAATCAAATGCCAAGTACAAGCAGCGACATGATCAACATCGGGTGCCACACAAGTTTCAGGTGGGCGACAAAGTCTGGTTGCATTTGCAAAAGGAACGCCTTACTGGAGCCTATCGGAAATTAAGACCACTCCGATATGGTCCTTACACCATTACTAAGGCTATGGGAGACAATGCATTTGAGCTCAGCATTCCCCCATTCCTTGGCTTGCACCCAGTATTTAATGTGGACCGCCTTCGGCCATACTTTCCGCCATTGCTAGACACATCCGACATTGCAGAACAGCTCAAACCCACAGAATTAAATCCAGATTGCATGGAACAAGCTGCAACTGATCGGATCATGGACACACAGATCAAGAACGCTCGCCAATAGAATATCCAACTGTATCAAGTTGTCAAAGCGGGCCAACTCCTTCAGCAGGGCAAGTGGCTCACCAGGGAACAAGTTCAGCAGAAGTTTCCTCATCTCATAGAGGAGCTCAACGCAATGGGGACCATTGCTTCCTAAGGGGGGAGGAATGATCCAGGTGGATATTGGTGGCCACCTGCCAAGTCCACCTGGACCCCCACCATTGTCTTTCTCAGCATTTTCAGTTTCCTTAATTGTAGCACAACTTACTATTTTTATCAGTTTTTCGGGTCCTGAACTTCCGGAGCCGTTTTGAGGCCCTAAACGACGTTTTTTGGGGAATCCGGGGGCAACACCAGTCCATGGAATGGACTGGTGTTGCCCGTTCCAACAATGATAGTGCTCGGATAGATCTTTCTAATGAGCTATTGTACGCGTCAAACGGAGATCATATGCCAAAGTTACGACCCCGGGAAGTTGATGTACCAACTTACCCCCAAACGGGGCCCACAGTTTGGCGTTTCATCTCCTAGGGTTAGGTTTTGGAATGTTAAGGGTTTTTCCATTGTTTCTCAACAATAAATAGGCCTTCGAGCCTCATTGTAACACAGTTCAGAGGCATGTAGCCATCACATCTCTTCTCAGAGATAAGCTACCATCGCCCTAGCTAGTTTATTGCCACTTCTGTTTGTAAGCATATTTCAGTATTTTCCATTAATGAAATGAAGTATTATTTCCGCTGCATCTTTGTGTATATGGTTATCTCTGTAATTTGTTGCGTTCCTGTTTAAATCCGGATCACATTTGCTCTTGGAGACTCTGTAGGCCCCTGATCCATCAACTTTAGAAACATTTCTAGGAAGGATTCCTATGGTCTTTAATGTTGTGATTCTTTCACCTCAGGGTTATTTTGGCCAAGAAAATGTTTTAGGAATGCCAGATACTGGTGGACAGGTTGTGTATATACTTGATCAAGTTCGTGCATTGGAGAATGAAATGTTGCTGAGAACAAAACATCAAGGATTGGACATCAAACCTGAAATTATTGTGGTGAATCGGTTGATTCCTGAGGCCTATGGTACAACATGCAATCAACGAATTGAAAAAATCCACAGGAAAAGCAAGAGGAAAAGCAAGAAAGAAAAAGAAGGAAGAAACAGAGAGGAAAAAAAACAAGTTTAATCCCTGGAAATTGTTGCAGGTTGCAGGAACACCATGCGGAAAGGGGGCCTCCCAACAGAAGCAGAAGGGTCCCTACCAAGTTCCTAGGCATCCTCACATCCATCCCCTCCATGAACACTCATTTTTTCAGGGTTCGGACACAATCTATTCATGGTTCAACCTTCTACAGGAAGCTACAGGACTTTCTACAGGAAGTTTTGTATTTCCACCAGAAACATCCTGTAGAGCCTTTGGGCAGGCCAAAATCGATTATGGAGAGGGATTTGAAGCTTGAAGCCTGTTCAGGAGGCATGAAACCACTCTTTTCTTCCATCCTCCATTGGTTTCATCTCCTTTCACCACCATTTCCGCCATCTGATTGAATATACTTGCACAATCATACCAAAGCTAAGAATTCTCTAGGAAAAGGAGCAGGCAGTGGGAAGAAGCAAAGAGAAAAGCATGGTTTCATGATCGAGAAGAGGACATCACTTTAGAAACTTGGCATGATAGGGAGGCCACCAGGAACATCAAAGGCGAGGAGATAGATTGGTTTCTCAGAGGATGAGCAACACTTTTAGTAGGGGGGTGATGATGAGCCCCAAAAATGGATAATTATTTGGGCTCATTCAACCTCCTAATTCAACTTAATCCACCATTCTCAATAGTTTATTGCATGTTTTTTATTATATTTATGCTAATAGAGTGAATTGGGTTAGTCATTATGCCAACAAGTCTAATGTGTGCTTTTTGTAGCCTTTTCGGTCAATTTGGAGACAAAATCAAAGGTTTAAATGAACACTTGGCAGCCAAATTCGTGGGAGAACAAGGGAGAGGATTTGTAGGAAGGTGTCCCTTTCATTTATGGGCCCTTACCTCAAATTCTCCACCATCAGCTCGGAGTTCAAGGGCCACCAAATCAATTAGCACAAGGGCAGCCAAGAAAGTCAAGTAGGATGCTGTTAACTACAAGTTTTGGGCAGTCGAGTCCCTAAAGTTTAGGAGAACTGTTGGGGTCCTCAATTTGTATAAATAAGAAGGCTTAGGGCCTCATTTTGGTTAGCCAGTGGTTAGTCACTTTATAGTCATTTCGTTAGCCAGTATTTAGTCACTTTATAGGCAGAATTTAGCTAGCTTGTAGTTCGATTTTAGTCAGTAGATTAGCTTTGCATTTCAACACATTTTCAAGCTTCCCCTTGTGGATAGTTTTGATGTAACTCTTCTATTCTTGCTCAATAAAGATGAATCCAGCTTTGCACCAGCTCTAAATCTCTCTTAGGAGGCAGTAGCTCTTGGGGTTGGGCCCATCTCAAGCGCCTAGTACCTCCTTTGTTTACTCTCATGTGTCTTTGCTGCATTCTTAGAATAAAACCTGCTATTTAGATTCAAATATTTTTTTGTTATTTAGGTTGTTTTTGATGATTAAAATAGCTTTTCATGTTTAGGATAGATTGGTAGGATAATAACAGGAAAAAGGCTCCAAAAAAGGGTCAAAAAACACTTTTGGTTTCACCTCTTCCTTATTGGATCAAGGGTTGGAGTTGAAGTAACCATGCTGTCCCAAACAAAAACACTAGTTTGCTTTACCATGCAATCCTTAGTGTATTGTTTTCATTAGTAGAAGTTGGTTATGTCTTCAGATCTCTGAAATGGTTCATTGCATGATTGATGTACATGGTTTTCTTTCCAAATAAAGCTGATGTTCATTCGTTTTATTGACAGTTAGATTAGATTAGCTAGGACTTTGATTATTTGCAAGACTTTGTTGATTCGGTTAAATGTACACCATGCAGGGAATCTCTACCACTCTATCATCCGCATAAGCTTCATCAGAGCCAACTGTTCCATCTCCTAGCTAGGCTCCTCGTCTCACACCTGTCCTTTTGCCCACGTAACCCTACCTTCTTGCTCCATCATTGTCTTAGCCTTCTTCAAGCCAAGTCAGCATTCTACACCCTCTTACCACTCCATCCACCAGTCCCTGGGTCACTCCAGGCCCCTATCCTACCTCCCTATCCATTCATACATCTTCCATCACTCACCCATCCTCTAAAATCCACTTTTTAAACATCCTGTAGAAATTTCTGAACATCTTGTAGAAATCTCTGAACATCCTGTAGAACCCCTGCAGACTTCCTGTAGAAGCTCACAAATGAGGTTTCTTGATAGCCAAACTTTGTGAAACTCTTCGGAAGGGTGTTAGGGACCCCTTAGACCCTCTCTGAACCTTCCCAACCTTTTCCAAGCATTTCTTCTCCTTGATCCACCCCCGCACAGTAAAAAGCCAGTTAAAAGGACATGCATGATAATTCTAATAACTTACTCAAAAATACAAAAAGATGTTTTCTTTAGGTAGAGGTAGTCTAGACACATGTATTTTACCTTCATAGAAGTAATGTCATCTCTTTCAGTAGTTTTCATTGTCTCCTTTGTATCAGTAGGATTAGCTGGTAGAATTAGGGTTTGCTAGGGTTTGCGTTTTCCTTCAGTTTTTCAATCTCTTTTTGCAAATAGATTAGCTTCCTTCGAGTTAGCTTCCATCCATCAATTAAAAAGCTTCTTCTAAGAGCTCATAGAAGTTGGCTTAAGCTCCTAGTGGACTTGTGCCAACTGACCAAGTGACAGCTGCAGCAAGAGCCAGTACTCGTGCATACAGCACCATTGCTTCCAAGTTTTTTACAAACTACCGGGTTGATAAAATTAAAGAAGGGAGTCTCAGGAGTTGCAGCATTATTGCTGCAATACTAGAGCCCACCACCTACTGATAAATTCTGGGGTGATTTCCATGTAGATATCTCTAAAGGTAATAGTGACATGGGTCCTCGAGTGAGGGACTAAAGTAAGGGCAAACTCCTGATCCACTTCTTCATCAAAGCCTCGGAATTTCTCGAAAAATGGCATCCAAGTTTCTCTGGTGAAAATGGCTACTATTTTGGGATGTTCATGGAGCCTGGTTGAATTTTTGGGCTCCTTCCTCATGAATCCCCATGTCATTGTGCTTATACCCCTTTTGAACACCTAAGGTAGAGATGGAGACAAGAATTTTGAAGAAACGGGAAAACAAAGGAAACTATGTTTTTTTTAAGAAAATAGGCAGGAGATTTTTATGTAATTCCTCTTCTTCTATGGACTCAATTCCTCCTTAAAATTGTATCATTCCTTGCACATATTAATAATAAAGGTGGGTTTGCACAAAACCTACCTCCTCAAGCTAGAAATCGAGCAAAAACCCCTTGTTTTCCCCTTAAAAATAGCTTACTACCCCTCTTGTAGAATTGCCTGTAGGTGCTCCTGTAGAACCTGTAAGTGCTCCTGTAGAAAGCAATGGAGAATGATGGTTTTGAGGCTATGGTGGTGACAAAGAACTTGCTGCAACTAAGTGGATGAGAGTGAAATTGAAGAAAAGGTGGTGAAGGAGTTTTGAGGAGGAGTACTTATTTCTTCTTTTAGATATTTTTGGTGATGGGGTGAGTTGACAAAAATGTATGTTTCCATATTTGGAATGTTGGTCCCCACTGCCTTGTCATCATGGACCTTTCCTACAATCACTTCCCATCATTGCATCGGAGTTTGCATACCCTCCACTACCTGTCCTTTAGATTTTTCTTTGAGTTGACTAGGCACACGTGTGGTGGCATCTCCAGATGAACGCAGTCAACTGGATGAGGGTGGAAAATTAATTGGCCACCTTTTCTCGTTCAGCCCTAACCATCTCATTCACTTATGCTTATTTTCCAATTACACATATGCAACAGAGGAGAGGGTTAGTCACTTACTTGCAAGTCGAATGTACGTGCTGTGAGGCATTTTGGTTCCTTTTGTTGCTGCATGCTTGTATTTCAGTTGCTGCACGCTTGTATATCCTCTGTTGCATGCTCTCTGCTCCCTGATTTGTGGCTTATTTTCTTTTTGTAGGTATCCTTTGGCTAGATCTAGCTTTAGATGTCTCCTTCAATCCCATGGTTGTACTTCTTTTGTTGTTGTGGTTTGATTTTAATGGGATCAACTGCTATAGGAATTCCTATAGGAGCTCCTGTAGCTGCTTCTCCCTTTAAAATTTTTAGCTGATTTTTGTGTTGGGAGCTGTGAGGATGATGCTAGAGATGTTGATGAAGATGGAGAGGTACTTGGTAAGCTACCGGTGACATTTGAGGTGCTGCTCCCTTTATTATTATTATTTTTCTAAAAAAACCTAGTTTCTGGCCTTTTTCGATAGGAAGGAAAAAAAATGATGATGATGAGGTGGTGCAAGTGTGGGATGGATGGAAAGGAGGGCGGACAGCGAGAGGAGGATCTATAAGCTCTTCATGAAGCCTCCCAACCCCTCAAAATGCTTTTTGGAACCATTTCTGGCTCTTTGTGATTTCTACAGGAGCCTCCTATAGAACACATAGTTTTCGGAAAAAGACGGAGTGGGGTGGAAGAAAGGTCAGAAATGATGGAGAAGAGTGTGGGGGAGATGAAATATGCTATGTGGCATCTTCTCTTTCTCCTTGTGGTCCACTTGTAACCTGCAATGCACATTAAAAGTCAATTTTCTTCCTTCTTTTCTCTATCTTCTCTTTGTTTTTTTCTTCCTTTTTTTTTAAACAACTAGGGCACCTAAAGGAGGTTTTCACCCTAATTTCCTGCCCTAGGCACCTCCAAGGGAGGTTTTCACTCAAGCATGTTATTCTCTCTCTTTTTTGTTTTTGTCATCACTGGGCCACCTCAAAAGAGGTTTTGAACCCAACGATGGGACTCAAGCGCCTCATGGAGGTTTTTACTTGAGTCCTTATTTTATTTTTTTCCTTCTCCATTGACTGGTGAATTAGAGGCTAAGACCTGCTCCACTACCATCATTGTCTTATTTAGATTTTCGATGAACTCTTGCTTGGAGAGGGGCTTCTTGTAAATTTTCAACTTATGTCCATTGACAAGCATGGGGATGGCTTCCTCATCAAAGGTTCTGATCAAAACTGAACCATCGTCATTGTATTTTTCCACAGTGTAGGGTCCAAGCCATCTAGTCCTCAGCTTGCCTTTGAAGTCTTTATACCTTGAGTCATAGAGCAGTGCCCAATCTCCCTCTTGGAATTGCTTCTCCTTGATATTTTTGTCGTGCCATATCTTCCTTTGAAGCTGAACTGCCTCTATGTGGAGAAGGGTCTACAATCTTTGTTCATCCAATCCATTGAGCTGGAATAGTCTTTCCCTCTGTGCATGGCTAAGGTCTAGGTCTAGTTGAGCTGCCATCCTTAGTGTATTGTATTCAAATTATATTGACAACAAAACCTTCTTCCCATAGACCAGTTCATAGGGTGTGAACCCTGTGGTGATCTTCCATGTTATGTTGTAGGCCCAGGTGGCCTTAAATAGCCTATCCACCCAATCCTTTCTGCTGCTACTCACTACCTTGGTCAGAATTCCTTCCAAATATATGTTAGTGACTTCACCTACCAATGGGCTTGTGGGTGGTAAGGGGTGGAAGTCATGTGCTTGATTTTATGATGTGTGCGCAGGTCTTCAATCAACTTGGAAGTGAACTAACTGCATTGGTCTGTGACCATTTCTCTTGGATAC
This sequence comes from Pinus tabuliformis, assembly GCA_031772625.1. Classification (NCBI taxonomy): domain Eukaryota; kingdom Viridiplantae; phylum Streptophyta; class Pinopsida; order Pinales; family Pinaceae; genus Pinus; species Pinus tabuliformis. The sequence continues at coordinate 1,116,468,648 of CM062809.1, forward strand.
CTAAACTTATATAATATGTTTTCTCTACAAAACTTAGCTACGTTTTCCTCTGTCAATGCTTTGATTTCTTTTCTTTCTTCCCATTTTGTCAGATAATCGGTGCACACAATGATGTATTGCTTTTGTTTTGAAGGAGGGTTGATAGGACCCACAAAGTCCATGCCCCACTTCTTAAATGGCTTAAAGGTCGCTTGAGGTTGCATGGGCGTCTCATCCTTTGGAGTAGGTTTCCCCATCCTTTGACACCAATCACATTGGCTGGTATACCTCTTCACATCTTGATGAAGAGTGGGCCAATAGTAGCTTTCTTGTAATATTTTGAAGGCAGTCCTCTTTGCTGCAAAATGGCCTCCACAAGGCTCGTCATGACAGGTCAGGAGAATGTCAAAAACTTCTTCCTCCCTAACAATTCTTCTCAAGATCTGATTTGGGCCAAGTTTGAAGAGATTACCCCCAATCTAGGTGAAAGGGGCGCTTTTCCTCACAATCTTGCTCTTCTCCTTTGAGGATAGGTGTGGTGAGAACTGTTCTGAAACCAAATAGTTTTCTATATCAGCAAACCATGGAGAGAGTACCGAGATAGAAAACAGGTGTTCATTTGGCATTTGATAATCCACCATTCCTTCTTCACCTGCAGGCAAATTTACTCTAGAAAAAAAGTCAGAAAAAAACATTTTCTTTACCAGGCTTATCAACAATGGTCAAATCAAACTGCTGCAGTAAAAGCAACCATCTAATAATGCGAGCATTTACATCTGGTTTGTTCATTAAATATCTAATTTCATCATGATCAGTGTGCAGAAAGGTTTGATAGCCTGTGATTTAATGTCTGAATTTGTTTAAGGAATGCACTACAACCAGGAATTCCTTCTCGGTTACCGTGTAGTTTAACTCTACCTTTGACAAATTTTTACTTATAAAGTAAATGGAATAAGGTAAATTTTCATCAATTTGTCCTAAGGTTGCTCCTATTTCTTTGTTCGAGGCATCTATGCGAATGTGGAAAGGCAGGGCCCAGTTTGGGCCTCTCAAAATTGGGGCATTCACACGTTTGCTTTTCAAGGTATCTATGGCTTCTTGATAGCTTTCAGTCCATATGAATTCGACATATTTTCCTAAAAGACCAAACAACGGAGAGGCTAACTTATTGAAATCTTTAATTAATCTTCTGTAATATCTAGCTAAGCCTAAGAAACTTCAGACATCTCTCACCTTTTGGGGAGGTGGGACCCTTTGGACGATGGCAATTTTTTTGGGGTCCACCTGCAATCCTTGTTGAGATATTGCATGACCTAGCACAGTCCCTTTAGTCATAAAAAAATCACATTTTTCTAGATTGACGGATAGGTTCATTTCAATACACTTGTCCAAGACTTTTCCTAGGTTAGATAAATCTTCCTGAAAGTTAGAACCATAACGAGTAAAATCATCCATATATATTTCCACTGCATCATGAATCAAGTCATAAAATACACTCAATACTACTCTCTAGAAAGTGGCTGGAGTGTTGCAAAACCAAAAGGAAGGACACGATATGCAAAGGTACCCAAAGGACAAATGAATTTGGTCTTATCTTGGTCTTTCAGGCTGACTTGAATATGATCATATCTGCTAAACCCATCTAGGAAGGAGAAAACCTTTTTCCCCGCCAGACCATCTAACGCTTGATCTATGAAAGGAAAAGGAAACTGGTCCATTTTAGTGGCTTTGTTCAGTTCCCGATAATTGACACAGATTCTCCACTTACCATTTTTATTTAGCACTAGAACCAAAGGAGATACCCATTCACTGTCAGAGATGGGGTAGATGAATCCTGCATCAAGTAATTTGTGTAATTCTTCCTTAACAATGTCTTTAAGGGCTGGATTCATCCTCCTTTGAGGCTACCTGATTGGTTTGCAATCTTCCTTAATGTATATATGATGAGTACATACTGAAGGGTGCACTCCCTTCATCTCCTTATAACTCCAGGTGAAGGCATCTAAATGTTTTCTCAATAAGCTGAACAACTCCTTCTCCTGGGAAGTGGATAGGGATGAATTGATTTTCAAGGTTATTTCTGGGCCAAACTCTATATTCTTAACATGGAGAGTGGTCGGGTTAGCCACAGAGAGATCCATTAAGGGATTGTTTGGGTTTATTTCACTATATCTTCTAATGGCATGGTATTCGGGGGTGGATTTTGAATTAAATTTTCAATGATATCATCCTCATTTTGTAGTTTCCCCCCATGACAGTTTCTAATGCACAAAGCGGTGCAGAATAGACTTCATCCTCATCCTCCTCCTCCAACCAGAGAGGTAGATCATGTTCTAGCAAGGGTTGGGCAAGAGGGTATAGGATTAACTGCTTGGATAGATGCCTGTTCTTGATGGTCATGATCCCAGCTCGACAGTTGATGTAGGCATCAACAGTAGCCAACCAAGGTCTCCCCAGGATGAGAGGATACCCAATGAGCTTTGCCTTTGGTTGGAGAACTAGGAAATCAATAGGGTACTCCCAAGAATCAATGGAGACCATCACATCTTCCACAATCCCTTCAGGGGTAATAGTGGAGCGGTCTGCTAGCTACAGTACTATTGTGGTCTTCCTCAAGGATTCTTGGAGGTTAAGTTTGAGCATGGTGTCACTTTTCATCACATTAATGGTAGCTCCCAGATCAATCAATGTATGTGGGATCATGGTGCCGTTGATGTGGACATCAACTACTGGGCTTCCAGGGTCTAGATATTTTTGATAGATTACCTGCCCAAACATCAGGTTGGATAGTTGTCCTATGACATTGATGGTTGGGGCATCTCTCTTGTGCCTACCTGGATGCCTAAAGCACTTTTCTTTGATCATCCTATTGTATATAGGCACATCCTTTATGGCTTGGAGAAGTGGTATCTTTACACATAACTGTTTCAGTTCTCCTTAAAGTTCAGTTTCTTCTAAGGTGGGTTGTGTTGTCCTGAATAATCTCTTAGGAAAGGGTGGAATTTCTTTAGGTTCACTTTCCTCTTTATCTTCCTCAACCTCCTTAGGGGGAGGCTGGTTATGTAGGAGAACCTTCCCAGATCGCAGGTTAATCTCCTGAATCTCCACAACATAAGTTGGGCATGATGGTTCCCCACTATATACTTGTTGAGCCTGTCTGTTGTTTGTGTTTGGGTTCGGCTGGGTAGGAATTTGGGGTTGCCTTGGCAGAGTAGGAGGCAATGATTGTGGTTGACTAGGTGGCGGTGGAAAAAGAGTGGGACGAGAGTTGTACTGGGGCCTCCACTGCTGATGAGTTGCATTCCACTGAGGTTGTGGCTAAGCATAGGATTGAAATGAATGAGAGGCTGGTTGGGCATGATACTGAGATGGATAGGACCAAGGTGGAGGCATGGACTAGGAAGGATGAGTAAGAGGGCCCCAAGAAGGTATGGGAATGTGTTGTTTGGGGTTGTCGTATGCCTGAGATGTCCCTTGCATCCCCTGCTAGTATGGTCTAGGTCCATGTGGTCTCCTCTAGTTCATGAATAGAGTGGTTCAGTGGCTCCTTCGCCCCCCTGGTATACAGCTTTAAGTCTGGGAAAGGATGGGCACTTATCTATAGAATGATCTTCTTCATAGACTGAGAAAACCTCTATAGAGTTCAATGGGCATTCATTCCTAGGATGCCTCCTGGTGCACCTAGGACAAAAATAGCCAAAGCCCTCTCTGCTTCCTCTTGTTTCCTTTTGATATGCAAGGTATCCATTGGCATGGCAAGAGTTTGCAACATCTCACTCTTAAAGTCTTCCAGAATGTTTCCAAGTTCACCTTTGATGGATGAATTGGATGAGGAGGTGCTGGCTATGGGTTGAATCCCCCTACCTCTCTTTCTTTCTGCTCTAGAATGATTTATAAAGACAGTCTTTATGTCCTCATAAGCTAGTTGGTAGATCTCCCCCAGCCAGTAAATGGAGGGTGTCAAGAAGGTCTTCCGGAATTCCCCTAAGCAGAACCAACTTCAAAGACTCAGGATAAAGTGTGCACCCGACCCTTTTATAATTGAGCTGGAACCTCTCTTCATACTCTTCCAAGGATTCATCACTTCCCATGGTCATTCGGAAGATTTCTTCCTTGGTATCTTTTGACCTATAGTAGTCTCAGTATTTGTTATTAAAGTCCTGCTACATCTAAGCCCAATTTGTGATGCTTTTGTCATGTAACCACATGAACCAACGCAATGCTACATCCTTGAGAGTAGAAAGAAATAGTTTCAACTTTTTCTCATCTTCTACATAGTCATAGGTTCAACGGATAACAACAAACTCAAACAAAAGGGTGTTAGGATATTCTGTAGTCAAACCATGGAATTGAGGTAGGGCTGAAGGGCTTATCTTCTTCATTTTGGTGTCCCCATTGGTCTCCCAGATGGGAAAGGTACCTTATACTCTTTCTCAATTCCCCTTAGCATTTCTGTTTTCAGATATTGTTTCAAGAGGGATGTCTTCTTCTTCTTCTTCCCCTACAGGTTCTTCAAATATCTCTCGTTGTTCACCTAAAGTTTCTTCTTGATCATTTCCACCGAAGAAGAGAGAAGAGTCACTAAGTGATGTAGTGGGGGTGTTGGGAAAGAATTTTCCTGAATTATCTCTGTTCCTACGAGGCATGAAAGGAAATCTTTTTGGCTAGTTTTTGTTTCTTCGCTGCTTGTACCTGCAAAACTGAAATTGATTGAACAAAAAAATTGAAACTAATTGAAATGAACTTGCTGAAATAAAATCACAGAACTGAAAGGGAAGCAAATGAAATGCAGAACTGAAAGAAAGGAAATGACTAATCTACTTTTGCTTAAATGAAGTTGCTGAAAGGAAATTTGCAGAATTGAAAATGAAAGCAAATGAAATACGGAACTGAAAGAAAGGAAATGAATAATCTACTTTTTCTAAAATTGAAATTGTAGAATTGAAAATGAAAGTAGGGAAATGCAGAAACTGAAAGAAACAACTACTTTACTTTTGTTGAAATAAACTACTTAGCAGAAGATTATGATAGAAAATAGAAGAAAGCAGAAATCACGAAATACTCTGATGCTTCCTTGGCAACGGCGCCAAAAAGTGGTGAGCACCAGTATTGCAGCAAAAATGTTGCAACTCCTGGGCTTCCTACTTTACTTTTATCAGCCTGGTAGTTCGTAACAAACTTGGAAGCGATGGTGTTGTATGCACAAGTACTTGTTCTTACTGCACGCTATCACTTGGTCAGCTGGCGCAAGATCACTAGGAGCTCAAGCCAACTTCTCTGGATTCCAAAAGAAGCTCTATATGTGATGAAAGAAAGGAAAGCTTACTCTACAGAGGCTACTCTACTTGTAGAAAGGAAAAGAAGACTAGAATATAAAGCAAACCTAGCAAATCCTACTTAACCAACTAATTCTACTTTTGCAGAAAGAGAGATGAAAAACCATGAAATGAATGCTAATACCTACTTAGGAAGTAAATAACATCTACTCAAGCTATTTATAGAAGTAAATGAGAAAAAAACACCTTTTTGGATTTTTATGCATTTTTATGCGAAATTGTCATTCATGTAATTTATTTGATTGTGAATATGGCAGCGATTAGGTGGCGATGGAGGGCGACTTTGGGATTTCTAATGGTGTAGGATGGTGCAGATGGTTCCTAGGAGGTCTCAGGTGGCCTTCTGGAGGCTTTTCCTACAATCGGACTTCAAAAAGAAGCCTACAGGAAAATCTACATGAGGTTGTAGGGGATCTACAGGAGGCCTACAAGAGGTCTACAAGAGAATGCCGAGAGTAGTTTTTGAGGTTTTGAAGGTAGGAAAGTGGGTGGAAAGGGTAGCTAAAGCTAGGATGATGTGTTAAAGTGTCTAGGGTCCTTCAATAATGATTAGGAGAGAGAAATATGGTCAGATTTGTTCAAAGAAAGAGAGGAAAGTCTATGGAAAAGTGCAGAAAGCTAAGGCAGATTTGAGATGAACTCTGGGCGACCTGTGGGGAATAGATCAAAAAGATATTGTGATGGCTAATTGGCTAACTTGCTATGAGAAGAGATTTGCTGCAAGAGAACTGAAAATAAATCAATGAGATTAAGCAAGCCAGGAAACTAGATGCATAAAAAAAAACATAATTTTGCATCAAGCTAATCTAGATTATGAGTTATGGAAAGAAATGCTGAAAAATGCTATAATGAGAGAAATCATGGAAGGAAAATTATTGGAAGACAGAAATGAGCATGGTGAAATAGATCTAAAGCAAAGCATTAACCTTCTAACAAACTGCAACACTAGGAATCCTATGGAGAAGGAAAATCTATGTTTTTGTGGCAGCAAGAGGGTCTCGGCCTCAGTTCATGGTTCGAAGGGGAGGAAAGGAGGCCAAGGCTCTGTTGATGGCATTTTTGTCTCTTCTTTTTATCACTATTTGACCTGCTATAGAAAACTTAAATGGAAACAACCTTCTAAATCACCAAAAGCAACCTATTCTTAACCAAGAAAGAGATTTATCTAACAACAACTAATTCATAAACCGAAACAAAGCATATAAATACAAACAAGAGGAGCTTGGTTTCTTGGATTGGGCCCTAACCCAAGAACTTTAGCCCACTGAGGTAACTCAGTGCTAGCTCAAAAAGGATCTCATCTTTATTATCAAAATAATAATAGGATTACATGAAACTGCCAACAAAAGTAAGCTCGAAGTTGAGCAGAGCAACACTGCAACAAAAATTTGAAAATTTGACTAAATTCCTAATGAGGCCCTAGGCCTCTCTACTTATACAACTGAAGCTCCCAACAACTTCCTTAAAATCAGGGAGGCTTGGCTCCCAAAACTTGAGATAAACAGAAGTTATCCTCCACTTGCTCGTGTTATATACCTAGGGGGGATAATATGGGGTACCAAGGGAGGTACCCAAGGTAATAATGTAATAATGGGATGGGCCATAGTAATAAATAAGGTGGTTAACCCATGTCATGTAAGGGACCACAAGTAGTTAATAATAATGTAATGGGCCCATGGTATGAGTTGATGGTATGAGGAAACCATGGTAATGATGCATGGTATTGTATGTATGAGGCCTATATAAAGGCTAGAGACTCCACAAGCCATATGCCTGTTCATACAAGAATACTTCTCTTCATTTTCCTATGTGGAGTCTCTAGCCTTTATATAGGCCTCATACATACAATACCATGCATCATTACCATGGTTTCCTCATACCATCAACTCATACCATGGGCCCATTACATTATTATTAACTACTTGTGGTCCCTTACATGACATGGGTTAACCACCTTATTTATTACTATGGCCCATCCCATTATTACATTATTACCTTGGGTACCTCCCTTGGTACCCCATATTATCCCCCCTAGGTATATAACATTCCACCCCCCTAAGCATGTTTCGTCCCCAAAACATGGGAAGAACACAAATAATAAGATCTACTCAAAAGAGTAGTCCACTGGTACCATGCACGTGCATCTAGCCATCCAAGAGAAAGGTGAACCCTCGATCTCGCTGGTGCCTCGCTCGCTTGAGATGGAAGTTGACCGTGGCAGCTCTTCTGTGTTGATGTGTAGTAGGTGGATCGTCTCTCCTTTCTATCCATCATGTGACTACTTGGTTTCCATGATGGTTGTCGTGTGGGGTGATGTGGGTGATGATATGTTGAAGTTTTAACCTCTGAAGAGGCCTGTGAACATTTCTCTCTGAATAATAAAATCATTGCTATTCTGTGTTCTGGGTATATTTTCTTCGCATATTCTGTGTTCTCGGTATCTTTTCTTTGCAAATTCTATGTTTGGGTATTGCTTTGCAGGTTAAGAGCATAACAAGTGGTATCAGAGCACTTTCTTGGGCAAACAGTGGAGAATTTTTTTTTTTTTTGCAAGGTTTTGGGGGCGGCGAGTTTGCAGATCAGATCTATAAGTTTTGGTGTAAGATCTATAAATTCGAATTGCAGATCTGGATTCTATGTGAAAAATTACCCGATTTCAAAAAAAAAATCGGTCGAATCGGAGTCCGGATGAAGGAGATATCACTGATCTAAAAATCAGTGGGGTTGCAGATAATTTTCAGGGCAGCGAGTTTGCGGTGCAGATCTAGACGTCCTAGTACAAGATATGCAAAATCTAATTGCAGATCTAGATCCTTTGGGAAAAAATACCCAACTTCAAAAAAACATCAGTCGAATCGGAGTCCGGATGAGGGAGATGTCGCTGATTTAAAATCAGCTCTTTTTCAGAAATTTTGGGTGACGGCGGGAGAATAGCAGCGCAGATCTGAAATTCCAGTGTCTGAATCAGGATTTCTATCACATGGGCAGATGCAGAATGGTTGTTCCATTTCCAAAAACAGGTTATAATAGAGATTCTGAGCAATATTGGCGAAAGTGTGACATTTTCATATTTTCGCCAAGTAACTGAATTTTTTCCCAAACCATTCATGGATTCTAGCAAGGTTCTACACTTTACAGGAAAAGATGATGGTCCTACTATTGGAGAATACATAAAACACCAGAAGTGGGCTTGGGAAAAAAATTGGAGGAATTCATGGTGGTATTGTCTCAAAGATGAGGCTTACAAATGGTATCTCTCACTTGATAAAAAACAGTTGACCAAACTCTCAGATGCAGAATTTGAAAAAGTACTTTTAGACAAATGGTCTTGTGCTAGAAAAAAGGAGAATGAGCCACGTAAAGGGTTATTTCCTACTGGAATATCTTTATTGAAGGTTCATGGATTGATTCAGAAAGAGAACATCATTGTTTCTATCAATCCTAGTTGTAAACATAATTTTATCAGTGTTAATTTGGCAAAAAAATTGCAAGTCCCAGCAAAACAAATTGAACATACACAGGTTGATAATGAGAATGTTCAAGTGTACAAGGATTTGAAGATTTCTATGGATAAATATGTGTTGCATGGTGATTTTTATGCTTCAGAGATGGATAGTATGGATGTTGTTTTGGGATATCCTTGGATGGAATCCGTGGGTACTATCAATATTAATGTGCAGAAGAAATTCCTGAAGCTATGGTATAAAAAGAAGAAAATTACATTACAGGATATTTCCATCCATAAACAGGTAGAGAATATGGAGGTTGAAGCAGAAGATGTTCAAGGGACTGACATATCAGATGATGAGCCGTTGATGATCGACAATCAAACACAAACAGAGGCTAGAGAAGAAAAGGTTACAGGTGATGATACATCAGAGGAGGGCTCAGTGGTTGAAGTCATATTGAAAAAGAAGACACCATCACAGGCATCACAACAAGATGAAGTCAAGAAAAAGCCATCGTGGGTTAAAACTTCAACATATCATCACCCACATCACCCCGCACGACAACCATCATGGAAACCAAGTAGTCACATGATGGATAGAAAGGAGAGACGATCCACCTACTACACATCAACACAGAAGAGTTGCCACGGTCAACTTCCATCTCAAGCGAGCGAGGCACCAGCGAGATCGAGGGTTCACCTTTCTCTTGGATGGCTAGATGCACGTGCATGGTACCAGTGGACTACTCTTTTGAGTAGATCTTATTATTTGTGTTCTTCCCATGTTTCGGGGACGAAACATGCTTAGGGGGGTGGAATGTTATATACCTAGGGGGGGTAATATGGGGTACCAAGGGAGGTACCCAAGGTAATAATGTAATAATGGGATGGGCCATAGTAATAAATAAGGTGGTTAACCCATGTCATGTAAGGGACCACAAGTAGTTAATAATAATGTAATGGGCCCATGGTATGAGTTGATGGTATGAGGAAACCATGGTAATGATGCATGGTATTGTATGTATGAGGCCTATATAAAGGCTAGAGACTCCACATAGGAAAATGAAGAGAAGTATTCTTGTATGAACAGGCATATGGCTTGTGGAATGTTCTCCTTCCTTAAGGAGTGAATATATGGTGTTTCCCTACCATAAGGGTTTGATCAATAAAGTATCATTTCATATTATCTTTGGGTTTACTTGCATTATCTTGTATTTTTGTATCTGATCTATAATATTCTTGGGTTAGATCTACAACAAGTGGTATCAGAGATACAACAGCTCGGTTGCCTCCTAGTGCATTGATGTGGTTGTTTGTGTTCCGAGCTGTATGAAGGAGAATTCAAAGTGGGGAGTCACTACTTCGAATTATTGTTTCCAATTGTCCATTAAATCTTTGAATTTATCTCCAAAATTCAACAAAAATCTGCATTAAAAACATATTAGACTCCATGGCATAATGGCCAACCCAACTCACTCCATAAGCATAAATATAATAAAAGAACATGCAATAAGTTGAGAGAATGGTTGACTAAACTATGTTAGGAGGCAAAATGAGCCCATACAATTACCCATTTATGGGGCTCATCACCTAACATGCCACTCTCCTTCAAAAAATAGATGTCCTCAATACTTAAGTAGTTAAGGATGCCTCTGTATAAAATTATCATCCTCCCATGTGGAATCTTCAATGGGTAAGTTATTCCACTTGATGAGATACTCTGAAATTGATCGATTTCATAGCTATCAAGTTCTTGTTTTAATGAATGCTTCAGGTTCCAATATGATTTTTCCTTCATCGTCGATTTCTAGCAATATTGTTTGAACTGGGATCTTGTCACCTATAACCTTCTTTAAGCATGAAACATGGAAAACTGGGTGCACTTGGGAAGGTGCATGAAGATACAATTTGTATGCCATAGGACCACTCTTTTACAACACCTTGTAAGGATCATAGTACTTTTTTTTTAATTTATTATCCTTCTAAGCTTGCTTGAGGGACTTGTTTTGTATTGTTGTAGCCGTAAAAATACCCAGTCACCTACATCAAAACTTCTTTCGCTATGATGCTTTTTCTCCTATTGTTTCATTCGATTCTGCACCAAAGTGAGGTTATGCTTGAAGAGTTGGAGAACTTGTTGTTGATGCTTGATGTGATCTTACACTTCTTGAACCTTAGAATCTTATCTTAAAGATGATGCAATGGATGGTGGGTGATATCCATAAAGTGCCATAAATGGGGTCATTTTTGTTGTAGTATGGAAGGAAGTGTTATACCACCATTCAGCCAGAGGTAACCAACTAATCCATTGTATTTGATTATCAGATATAAAGCAATGAAGATATCGTTCCAAAAATTTGTTCACTATCTCAATTTTCCCATCATATTGAGGATGATAAAATGAGCTATGATCTAATTGAGTACATGGGGAAGAAAATAATCCTATCCAAAAATTTCCAGTGAACATGGTATCTCTGTCACGTACAATAATCTTTGGGTTTCCATGTAGATTTTGAATTGTTTCCATAAATGCAGTAGCAATTGTACTGGATTTAAATGGATGATATAATGAAAAAAAGTGTGCATATTTGGTAAATCTATCAACTACAACCATGATGACATTCTTTCCTTCGGACTTGAGTAAACCTGTGATAAAATCCATTGAAATATCTTTCCAACATTGACTTGGAATGGATAAAGGTTGTAATAGACCCAGGGTCCATTATGAAACCAACTCACAAAAATATAGAAAAGATATATCAATGACTTCGAAATCAGCCTCTTCAAGGGGGAAACCTCCTTTACATTACACAAATGAACAATTCTTGGATGATACAAATGAAAAAACCTCTTTTATATATATAGGATTCTAAGGGGTCACAATATAACCAAAGCTGACCTAACAATGATAATATAAGGGCACAAAAATAACAATAGTGGGCTTCTATGGGGCACAATAATAACAATATGGGGATAATAGGGGCACAACAATAAAAATAAGGGATACGATGACAATAGTAATGGGGGAATCACTAGTATTATAGGGACCTAACATGCCCCTCTCCTTAAAAAAAGTGTTGTCCTCAATGTTTGAGTAGTTCTAGATGCTTCTGTATAAATTTCTCATCCTCCCATGTGGAATCTTCAGCAGGTAAGTTCTTCCACTTGATGAGATACTCTAGAATTGATCGATTTTGTAGCTGTCGAATTCTTTTTTCTTTGACTTCTTTAGGTTCCAATAGGATTTTTCCTTCCTCATCAAGTTTTACTGATATTGTTTGAACTGGGAGCTTGTCACCTATAACCTTCTTTAAGCATGAAACATGGAAAACTAGGTGCACTTGGGAGGTTGTAGTTAGCTCCAATTTGTATTCCATAGTACCTATCTTTTGCAACACCTTTTATGGACCATAATACTTTGGTGATAATTTATCATCATTCTTAGCTTTCTTGAGGGACATTTGTTTATATGATTGTAGCCATAGGAATACCTAGTCACCTACATCAAAACTTCTTTCACTGCGATGTTGATCTCCCTATTGTTTCACTCTATTTTGTGCCAAGGTGAGGTTATCCTTTAAGAGTTGGAGAACTTATTTTTGACGCTCGATGTGATCTTCCATTGCTTGAACCTTAGAATTTTCTCTTAAATATGATGTGATGGATGGTGAATGATATCCATAAAGTCCCCTAAATGGGGTCATTTTTGTTGCAGTATGGATGGAAGTGTTATACCACCATTCAGACAGAGGCAACCATTTGATCCATTGTGTCTGTTTATTAGATACAAAGCAATGAAGATATCCTTCCAAACATTTGTTTACTATCTCATTTTTCCCATCAGATTGAGGATGATAAGATGAGCTATGAGCTAAATGAGTACCAAGACAAGAAAATAATTCTGTCCAGAAATTTCCAGTGAAAATGGGATCTCTGTTGCTTACAATAATCTTTGGGTTTCCATGTATCTTTTGAATTGTTTCCATAAATGCAGTAGAAATTGTACTCGCTTTAAATGGATGAGATAATTCAAAAAAGTGTGCATACTTGGTAAGTTTATCAACTACCACCATCATAACACACTTTCCTTCGGACTTTGGTAAACCTGTGATAAAATCTATTGAAACCCCCTCCCAATGTTGGCTTGGAATGGATAAAGGTTGTAATAGACCTGGGGTCTTAATTGTTTCAACTTTATTTTGTTGGAAAACCAAACATTTTGCCACAAACTTTTGAATATCTGATTTAAGGCCATCCCAAAAAAATTCCTTCTTAACCCTGTGGTAAGTTTTTATAAATTCTGTGTGCTCTCCTAAGGGAGAGGTGTGTATTTATTCCCTAAGAATCTTTTGTTTGAGTTGGGAATTCTTACATAGGTATAACTGATCTTTGTACCATAATGAATCATTTTTCCAGCTAAATGTATCAGATGTACAGGGACCTTGTTGTAACTTTTGAATGAGTGCCCACACTTCTTCATCATTCTTCCATTCATCCCTTGCTTCGTTTATCCAATCTGGTTGGATAATAGAAATGGCGCAAAGAAATGTTTCCACATACTCATCCTTTCTTGAGAGTGCATCTACCACAACATTTTGCTTCCCTTTTTTGTAGATGATTTCAAAGTCATAACCCAACATCTTTGTGACTCATTTTTGCTACTCTTCTAAAGATAACCTTTGTTCTAAGAATTATTTAAGACTATCATGATATATTTTTATCTTGAAGTGTCTTCCCATTAGGTAGGGTTGTCATTTCTTAAGTGCATGTAGTATTTCCAACATTTCCTTCTCATAAATATATTTGTGTAAATAATTTCCTTTGATTGGACGACTTTCGAAAGCAACTAGTCTTTCTTCTTGCATTAAGACAACACCAATTCCATTTCCTGAGGCATCACATTCCACAATAAAGGTTTCTGTGAAGTCTGATGTAGCTAAGACCGCTGCTTGGCACATTTCTTCTTTAAGATGCTCGAAGGCCTTTGTTGCTTCTGGAGTCCATGAAAATGCATATTTCTTCAATAATGTTATTAGAGGTGCTGCTATTCTACCATAATTCTTAACAAACTTGTGATAATACCCTGTAAACCAGAGAAATCCTTGCAGATTCTTTATGGATGTGGGGATTTTCAAGTCCTTAATGGTTTTAATTTTGATAGGGTCTACCTTAACACCTTCCTGAGATACAATATGACCCAGATATTCCACCTCTTATACTCCAAAGAAACATTTGGAGCTTTTTGAATATAATTGTTTCTCCTCCAATAGTTTGAGCACCCTGTCAACATGTTGAACATGATCCTTCCAAGACTTGTAGATTAGTATATCATCAAAAGTACTAACAAAAATTTTCTAAGGGTTTGAAAATGGAATTCATCAAACCTTGAAATGTAGAAGGTGCATTGGTAAGGCCAAAAGGCATGACCAAAAATTCATAATGACCCTCATGAGTTCTAAATTCTATTTTTGGAATGTCTTCAGTCTTCATTGTGATTTGATGATATCCTGAATGAAGATCCAACTTGGTGAAGTAAATTGATCTATGAAATTCATCCAATAATTCATCAATGACATGAATGGGAAATTTATCTTTAATAGTGAGTTTGTTGAGCTCCCTATAATCTGGACACATGCACCATAATCCATCCTTCTTTTGAACCAATACTACTAGAGAAGAGAAAGAACTTTTACAAGGTTGAATTATACAACCTCTAGCATTTCTGCAACCATACGTTCAATTTCACTCTTTTGTCCATAGGGATATCTGTAAGGCCTAATGTTTGGAGGAACACTTCATGGAATCAAATGAATAGCATGATCATGATCACGAATAGGTGGGAGGCCTTTGGGAGTCTCAAATACCTTGGAATTATTGTCCAAGACTTTTTGAAGATCTGGAGAAATAGATGATTTCAATGTGGGACCCTCTAGTGAACATAATTTTGCAATTATGCCTCGTTGTTCTTTCTTTAGAATATTTGTCATTTCGTTAGAGCTGATTATCTTTCCTAGTTTCCCTATGATACCCCTTAATTCAATTTCCTTTTCTTCTAAAGAAAATTTCATGAAAAGTTCTTGAAAATTAAAAGCTATTGTACCCAAGGATTGTAGCCATTGGACTCCTAATACAACATCAGCACCACCCACTGGAATGGAAAGAATTGAGCTATTCAATACATATTCTACCATGGATAGCTTGATATTATGGCACTTTCCTAAGCAATTTATGGTTCCTCCACTTGCAACCATCACTTGACACTCTGGTGCTGGATATAGGAAGCAATTTAATTCCATGGCGATCTTACAATGAATGAAATTATGGGTACTGCCCGAATCAATCAAAACTAATACCTTTTTCTTCTTGATATGTCATTCTATCTTGATAGTTTGAGGAGTGATAATTCTAGCCAATGCATTACAAGATATGGTTCGATTAATTTCTTCTTTCTCTATGGTTTTTTCCTGGTGTATATCCTCTTATTTTTATGTTTCCTATTCCTTTTCTTCCTCCTCTTCACAATCTATGTAAAATAATTTCTTCTCAGCACACTTATGACCTTTAGTGTAATTTTCTATCCCAACTGCAACAGAGCCATGTTTCTCTTTCTTCTTCCAATTGTTGTGGTGTCAACCTTGTAGGTTGTGGATGGCTAGGGGAAACAACACTTCCATATTTATGATGATGAGTGGTAGGCTTCCTTGTTGCCATAATTTTGCTTTCCATTTTTCTTGCTAACCTAAATGCCTTATCCAATGAATCGGGTTTCCAAAGTCGAATGTCATGTTGGATGTTATCCTTTAAATTTCGTATGAGCACATCAATACTATGCTCCTCTGGAATACCTTTTACCCTTATATTCAATTTTTGGAAGTCCTCAATGTGCTCCATCATTGAACCCTTTTGTTTGAGATTTATTAATTGGCTAAAAAAAGTGTTTCTTTTTGTATCCTCATAATGTGCTATCATTTCATCCATAAAAATAGCCTAGGTTACAATTTGTTTAGAGAGAAAAGCCATCGATACCATACAAACTAATTTGGTTCCAAATATAAAGTTGTAATACGTACCTTTTGTGTGTTTTTCACATCATGGAGATCGAAAAATTGCTCCATCTGTAGTATCCATGTTACGGGATCCTTGCCTTAAAACTTTCCTCATATTGATATTTGGAACATGGTGGGTCTTTGATCCAACGTTAGAGCCTATAAAATCATGATTATCATTTATTTTGTTCTCATCATGAGTTTCCTTTACTACCCTTTCGCCATTAGTAAGCATTTCTTGTAGAAACTTTGTCAAATTTGTCTTCAAATCTTGCATCTCAGCTTCCATGCCTTTCTTTAAATCATCCATCTTAGATTCCACGCCATCCATCTTAGCTTACACTTCATTCATCTCAGCTTCTATACCTTTCTTTAAACCATCCATCTTATCTTCCACCCGATACATCTTAACTTCTACATCTTTCTTTAAACCATCCATCTTAGCTTCTATTACTTTTTGTAAGAGTGAATTTTGTTGCACTTGGTCTCGTAATTTTGATATATCATGTTGCATTTCTTCCTCTTCTTCATGAGTCATGCTACATATTTTAGGTTCCTTACTAGGTTTTTCCATTTTCTTTCTTCAGGACATCAATTAATGATAATAATGCTTCACTATGCCCTTTGAATTCCTTAAAACTATTTTTTCAAACCAAGCTTATGCAAAATTTTAAAAAAACTACATACATTTTTTCACTTTGTAAGAGCTCAATATTGAATATGCTGTATCTTTATAATTTCAGATCTCCAAGTTCTGAAATTACTTCTTACAGTAACCCTCTGAGTCCTTTTTCTAACCCCACAAGTCTGATCAATATTAGATTATCCAATGAAGAGTTATGTCAAATATCCCACGATGACCTGACTATAGACTGCTTTAGTAGAGCTAGCTTGTATGAAGTGCCACTTGTCATTGTTTTTACCTTAGGAAATATAAATATGATGCTCAGAAAACAAGTTATGACGATTTTCTCCAGGTCAAATGTTTGAGATATAATTCGGGATCCTGCACAAACCCTAACTTCCTTGGATCATATCTCCGAACATATAATGAACAAATATCGAAAATTTAGACCCGAGGTTCAAAGATATTTCATATCAAGTGGGTTTTTATTTTAGCTTTTGAAATGTCACAGCAAAAACGTTATAGCAAAAATACCATGATGACCTGTTTGGAGCAACAAAACCCTATAATCCAAGCTCTGATACCAAATGTTATGAAACCAGTTCACAAAAAGATAGAAAAGATAGAACAACGACTTAGAAATCAGCGTCTTCAAGGGGGAAACCTCATTTACATTACAAAAATGAACAATTCTTGGATGATACAAATGACAAAACCTCCTTTCTATATATAAGAGTCTAAGGGGTCACAATATAACCAAATCCAACCTAACAATAATAATATAAGGGCACAAAAATAACAATAGTGGGCTTCTATGGGGCACAATAATAACAATATGGGGACAATAGGGGCACAACAATAACAATAAGGGATACAATGACAATAGTAATGGGGGAATCACTAGTATTATGTGGACCTAACAAGGTATTAATTGTCTCAAATTTATTTTGTTGGAAAACCAAACATTCTGCCAAAAAATTTTGAATATCAGATTTAAGGCCATCCCAAAAAAATCCTTCTTGACCCTGTGGTATGTTTTTAAAAATCTTGAGTGCCCTCCTAAGGGATAGGTGTGCAATTCCGAAAGAATTTTTTGCTTGATTTTGGAATTCTTACAAAGATATAAGTGATCTTTGTACCATAATGAATCATTTTTATAGTTGAATGTATCGCATGTAATAGGATCTTGCCGCAAATTTTGAATGAGTGTCCACACTTCTTCATCATTCTTCCACTCATCCCTTGCTTCAGCTATCAAATCTGGTTGAAAAATAGAAATGGCACAAAGCAATGCTTCCACATCCTCATCCTTTCTTGAGAGTGAATTTGCAACAACATTTTTGTTTCGTTTTTTTGTAGATGATTACAATGTCATACCCGAACATTTTTGTGACCCATTGTTGCAACTTTTGAATGAGCTCCGATACCAAATTTTATACAACAGGTTCATAAAAAGATAGATCAAAAACTTAAAAAGTATCCTCTTCAAGGAGGGAACCTTCTTTACATTACATAAATGAACAAATCTTGGATGATTCAAATGAAAAAACCTCCTCTCTATATGTAGGAGTCTAAGGGGTCATAATATAATCAAAGCCTACATAACAATAATAATGTAAGGGCACAAAAATAACAATAGTGGGCTTCTATGGGGCACAATAATAACAATATGGGGACTACATGGGCATACCAATAACAATAAGGGGATACAATAGTATTATAGGGACCTAACAACTCTCATATTGTTGCGTATGCACTCTTGCACTCTCTAATTACTAATTTATCTTTCTATTAATTAAAATTTAGAGGAAACATGAGCCTTTAATTCTCTACACTTATGTATCCCTTAGTTCCTTTTTCATCAAAGAACTTAAATCTTAGTTTTATTTCTCTCCCATTCTACCACTATGTGCATTCTTTTCCTTTTAACACTACATGACCACAAATCACTTTGCACTTAGATGAAGCGGTGTTCCAAATAGGTTATTTGAAATCCTCCATTAAACAATTAAAATGAATGCTTGAGACATAAAAACATAAGAGGGGTCAAGGCTTAGGTTGAGAATATTCGTGGTTCTCCTTGAAGCTCCCACTTCATGGTTGAGAATCTAAGTCTGATGCTAACACCCAGAAGTTGAGATATGATCATTCATATTGGGTAGGTAACCTTATTTTTCATTTCGATGATTAAAACAACCTATAGGGGTGGTTTTTGGAAGAAACCATCCCTCTTACCCTACCTTTCAGTCAATGGTCTAGTTGTAGACATTAAATCCTACAAGTAAGATTTTTTTAGAAGGCCATCAGAACAATGTACTAAGATTTGCTTGAGGTGTAGTTCATCTTTGGGGTGGGAGCCATTTTTATCTTTATAATACATCTTTTCTTGAATAAGAATAGTTGTACATTATAATTCGCTTACACTTCGCACCACTGCATGTAGTGTTTTCTTTCTCTTCGGCCTTTTACTCTAGCCTTTAACATTCTCATTGTATTGACACCATTGCACCCCTTTGGAATTTGTTGTAGATAATCCATGGTATTCATCCTTAGTTTCTATTAGGACATCCATTAACACCTACTATACAAGTCAGAGTCCCTCTCCCTAGTCCACCTTCTGACTATAGTATTTCTAATTCATCTAGTTATTTTTCAGATTATGAGTATTCTCAACGCCAAGCTACAATCATGTATGGTGTCAACATTGGTAGTAATGTTAGTCCTAATTACTCGGGAACCAATAATGGAGGAACTGCTAGTGGTAACACTAGTAATACTTAAGGTCCCTCTCCTAGAGGTAACATTGGAACCTCATAAAGTATGAAAATCAATGAACTGTTGCTGCCCTATATGGTCAAATTGAGTATTCCTAGTATGATCTAGCTCAATAATGGTCCTCTTCATGATGATCATAGATGTCCACCTATGCCAACCAAGATCCTCTATGATTTCCCAAACTCAATGGGAACTCTTGAGAGGATACCACTAACCACATTCAATATTTTCATATGTAGTGTTCCTCCAACTCTATAATGGAGGATTCTGTATGTATACACCTCTTTCAACACACCCTCACCAGTGCTACCATCACCTTGTATGTAGATCAGCAACATGTATCTCATTCAATGTTTGTGACCACTCCTAATGCCTTCTTATCTTACTTCCAGTTACATTAGGGGAATTTTTAGGTCTAAAATGGGCCTCCTAAGGAAATTATAAAATAATAGTGGAAATAATAAAATAATATTAGATTACATCATCAAATGTTAGAGGGAAAAAAGAAATGCTACTTTTTCAACTCATATTTTCAACCTATTCCCTATGGGTTTACTCAAATATTAAGGGGGGAACGCTCATTGGATGTATAATTTGATTCCTCATCCAAGGAGTATCCATGTTGCATACTTTTGATGGACCCTTCTACACAAAAAATGAGAAATACATGAAAAATGTGATTGTAATCATTGTTTTTCATGTATTTCTCATTATTCGTATAGTAGGGTCCATCAACATAATGCAACATCGGTACCCCTTTGACGATGAATTAAATTTTTCATCCAACGAGTACTCCCACTTGAAATTTCAGTAAAACATTGGGGAGAAAAGTTGAAAATACAAGTTGAAAAAGTAGTTTTAATGTTTTATTATTTTTTAATCTTTTTACTTTATTACCCGAAAATTGGTGAATCATCCCCCATGGCTGACATCATCATTTGAATCCTATTGGTTAATATAAATTTTATTTTGGTTGTACATTTTTCTCTAGAGGCCCATTTTGGACCTCAAAATTTCTCTAATTCCTATTCATTATGACACCAGTACAAAACTTCTTTCCAATCATGTCCAGAAATGGCATAGAAGGTGGACCTTATGCAAAGCTTTGGAATTCAAAGACCTAGTCTACAAGGATTGGTTCCTTTGATCCCTCCTCACTTTGATTGGTAAATATTCCCCATATCATTTCCATGAAACTAAAGAAGGAGCCATATATAAGGATTTATAGTTTCATCTGATCTATACCCACTTGGGTTATGCCTATATTATCCTCCCCTTTGTCCCTTGTCTTAGTGCTTCTTTTACACTAGGGCCATCTCATGCCATAGATGGTGTAATTTGATCAATATGTTACCTAGAACTTTCGCCATATCATCAAGGATCTATCAGTTATGGCCAACTTTAAAGGGCACCCAATTCCACCGACAGTTATCCTTCCCTTTATTCTTGACGTGTTAACTAATATTGTTGCATAGGTACATATTACACATTTACCCATCCACATCAATTGATGCCAAATCCACCTAGTACTCAGCTTGGTTATCAAAATATTACTTCAAATCCATACTATCTTTTATCACTCAGGTTGTTCCCCAAAAACTGTGAGAAAAGGGAATACGACCGAGGTAACCACTAACCAATCTTTTAGATGCAGATTCTAGCCAATCTGTAGCCAGAGAGGGCTCTCTCTTTATGATTTACCTTTGTTTTGTTGTATGTTAGGCTAGTTATGAAGTACAGGTATTTGTTTGAGTTTTTTGGATGGTGACATTCAATAGAACAGGACTGCAAAGTATGAGAAGTTCAGACCATTGGGTTAATGGAGTCAAATGAAAATAAACTTCTGGGTATGGTTTCTTTGACAAAAGGAGGAACTACAGAGCAAGATAATTAGTCATGGAACAAGTTTCAAGTTGGAATCAGGTGAAATGGAGTCAGGGAATGAAAGGCAATTAAGGATATTTCATTATGCTAACAGAGGGAAAGTGAGTAAATATTACCAAGGAGCAGCTAAGAATTCCTTAATTATATTCAGAGTGTAGGAACCAGGGAGACAGGAGTAGCCAAGAATTCCTGCCTATGCTAGTCCTGAAAGAAAACATAAAAATCGACAGGAATTGAACACAGAGTACAAAAAAGTAAATTCTGGGCTATTCTTTTTTCCTGCAATTTAGAACATGATACTTAGATGATATATAAAACACAGAAATAGTAATACAAGAGTTAAAAGACTTAATGATCCATGAGATAATCCAAGAGTTCTGCAACATGGGCTTCTGCTATCAATTCCATAACCAGAGAGTTCATCAACAAAGCATTCCAACAATATTTATTCAAAAGAGTTCTCAAATTTACAGCGTAGGTCCAGAATGATATTCACCAACCCCTAATACTTAGATTAGGGAGGTATTTGTTCAAAATTTTACAAAAATATCTCAAAGGAGATAATATCTTGCCATAACTTCTTTCACCTACTCTACAGAAGTAGTAAATGCCCTTGGGAGCAGAGAGAAATGAATGCAAAAATAAGAGAATGTTGTGCTGGCTGCCTTATGTGGTTAGATATATTTGACTTTTTAACTCAACAAGTCGGCTGGTAGCTATCTCTTTATTTTTCATTCCTACATTGTTGTCCTGGCCCTTTCATCTGTGCCTGATTCCGCTTAAATGCATTTTGGTGTGGCTTCCTTCCTTTGTTGTTTTCATTTTTATGATATGTGGCACGTGCATTGAATTTGATTAAATGCAGATCATCAAAAAGAGAACTAAAACTACATTGGTAAAACCTCTAACATGCTTTGCCACCATTGGTCTGTTGGCAACTGGTGTCTTTGTAGTTTTATCAATATTTCATCAGCTTCAGTATACCTATAGAAATTGGGTTGGATTTCAAAAAGATGTGTTATTTCATGCTCAATATAGAACAAAGGTTCCAAATTGTCATATAAGCTCTGTCTAGAGGGAGGTACTATTTCCTCTAAAGTGCTTGATGATGCTGTGATCTGATTGGTAACATATGTGTTCACCCTGTGAGCATATTGTTCATGTGTCAACAGTCTCTGACTGCTGGTTAACAAACTGGGTAGACCCTTTTGTTGCAAGACTGTAAACTTTTCTGTAAAAGCATTTATTTCTATCTGCATTTCTTGACACTTCCTCTCCAGATTTTGTATAAAATTCCTGATAGTCAGCACATTTTTAATTGTGAAAATGGTATCTATTATATCCCTAATATCTAGAGCTGCTAGTTGTTCTTTGGTATGAGTATTCAAAAAATGAATTAGTCTATTGGCCTGTTCGGGCATGTTTCCCAATAATGCTCTGGCCTTTTGAATCTCTACTTGGGCCATTCCTATCAATTCAATTTGCTCATGGATAGTCTGTATTGATCTCCATTGATCAGTGATGGACTGGCCAATTTTAGTCCACAAAGTTGTTTTGATTTTTGATAGAGGTTTATGAAGAGTAAGATCTGTCTCCAAGGATTTTACCTTATTTTCCAAGGCCTTTACCTCTCTTGCCTTTTCAGCCACCGTTATTTTAGATTTATCATAGCTTACCTCTAACTTGGCCAGTTTTTCTTTGGCTTCCTTTAGCTTTGCCATTTGAAGTTCTAATTCTTTTATTTCCTTCATCATCTCTTCCATGCTCATGCTGGTATCTGGTACTGTTGTTGTTGCTGCTGTTGAAGTATTTGTGACTGATGCACCTGTTGCTGGGATAGTAGGAGGTACAACTGTTGTGGTTGTAGGAGGAGTTGTTGTAGCTATTGGGGCTGTTTGAGATGGCTGAGAGGCCAACTCTCCCTGTTTCTCTTGTAATGATTTCTCCAAAGCATGCTCGGTTTCACTTAGCCTTTGATTCATTTTTGTTAACAACTCCATCATGTCTTCTTCTTCTTTTTCTTTCACTATATCTATGGTCTACGGATGCATAGTAATTTGCAGTTTTAACTACTTCTTGAGGGCAGCTATGTCATCCTCCTTTTTCTTTATCAGTGCCTTTATTGCCTTAGGATCCTTGGGATTATGTCCCAGCGCAATGATGATTTATTCCAAGGACTTTCTCCTATTGTTCTTGGCCAGAGAGGATGCCTTTTCTAACTCTAATTGGGCAGATGTGTTGTTTAGTGAATTCTGCGATTGTTGAGCTTGTATGGCTTTGTCTGCCAAAGTGGAATAGACCATTTCACCAATTTTCTTGTGCAACTCAATCTGGTCCAAATGGTGGATGTCTTTGGCAAGAGCCTCCAAATTTTTTCTAATATAATCGGCAGCTGACTGTGGCTACTGCACTCTGAGCTTGAAGTGAGTCAAGATCATTTTCCCTTCCTTAATATCATATGCAGACATCAATCTCTGTTGTTTGGCAGGGGTCATTTTGAGGAACTGATCGTAAAGCTACATTCTTATTGGCTCATTCTATGCTTTGATGTCCATGAATGGCCTCTTAATGTCAGAACTTTGTTTTCTTTGTGGCCGTGCTGATGAAATTTCCACACTAGGTTGTTTTCCCAACTGCTGCCCATGAGAACTGGTAGGTGATTCTATCACTGGGGAAGTTAGTGGGCTGGTTGCCCTTTCACTTCTTGGAATTTCAATGATCTCCTCTATAACTTTATATTCAGGTAGAGGATCTATCACATGGAATGAGTCGATCTTGCGGACAAGATAGACCTTCCTAGAATCTAAAGAAGACCTAATGACAAGCAAACCAATCACACACTATCTTTCTCTAAATATGCTTTTATAAACAAAGGCAAACAAGTGTTTTAGGCCTACCTTGGGTCCAACGCAAGTTTGTGGAAGCCTCGCTCCTTCGATCCAAATGAGCTCCCTTGTCGCGAATCTGCAAACACAAACAAGCAAAAAAATTAAATAGCACCTGAAAAGCCAATATCATAAAACATATTTAACATGAAAGTGAAGGAATTCATGAAACAAATGACATGAGACAATTTGTTGAGAAAAATGAGTCTGATTGTATTAATTCAAATCAAAGAAGAACTTTACAACCTGTGCCTTGATGCTGTACAAGCTCCTCCCAGGGTCCAGCAAGAAGTATCCTCTACTTTGACAAGTTTCACTCTCTTCCCAATCAAGCCAAAAAGGTATGTGATCTCTCCTCTCAAGCTCAACTAGGAAGTCTTAATTTCACCAGCATTTACCCTCAAAAATGTTCAGCTTCTAACCTCCCCAGCAACTAGCCCAATGCCTGAATTTATAGTGCAATGGAGGGAATTTACTAGGTCCTCCTTCAAAGGGATAAAGCCCTCCTTCAAAGGGATAGGTCCTCTCATCAAGGGATTAGCTCCTTCTCTTTTGGGATGCATGAACCACCTAAGATCGGCCAATCCACGTCAAAATTCCTTCTAGAATCATCTAGAATTAACCCAAAGTGAGTTTTTAAGAATAAACTTGCGCCTTTTTGACTTTCACAAGGGTCCGCACCCACACCTTTAGGGACAGAGCGGGCAGGTCCGCAGTTTTTGTAAACAGGGGGTGCGGGACCACAGGCAATAGTGAGAAAGTGCGGAACCAGAGCTTTATTGATTTTTAATGTCTTTCTCTCATTTTCAAAGCTTGACTTGAAGAGCTGAGGTCTGAGACTTTCTTAGGAGGACAATACAAGTGATGATAGACCCATACTGACTGCAAATAATTATGGTGACGATATTTTTGTGTAACAGATTGCCCCCTAAAGTGCGAAGTTTGTAGTAGATGAGGATTTCATTTATCATTTAGGAAGAGTGAAGTAATTTATCATTTCGAGGATCATCTCTTGGAGAGCCCGGTTGGAACCTGTAAAAATATTCAATGCAAGATATATATATGAGATCATATCATCGTTGAGGTAGGCATTCCCATACTCAGATCAAAACTGAATTAGAAAACTAACTAATGATCAAAAGAGAGAAAAATGAGCCTGTTTGTCATACTTTGTAACCACTCTTGAACACGACACTTTTATTCACTTGGGTTGGGAAATTCGATGTTTGTAATTGAACAGGTCCTTTACTGTGAAATTTTAACGAGTCCAGTATAGGAGAAACTCGACGTTTTTCAATTTTAGAGAGTCTGAAAAAAACTTAAGAAAACTCCAGGGTTGACCTTTTTCGTGAATTTGTGTCTCCCAAGCCCGAAAAAGTATAAAATAATACTTGAGAGAACCGCTTGATCTTTACGACCAAGGAGTACTTTTCGTAATTATTTCCCTTGATCCGAAAAAGTAAAAAAGCGATCAACGACACATCGTTTTATAACCAATATCAAATTTGAAACGACAAAAATCTGGCAATCTTTTCATGTTTTTATGGTCAGAAAAGAGCTGTAAGTGGACCGTCTTTTAGTTCCATTTTAACGAGTTTAAAATAAAAACTCGGCAATATTTTCATGTTTTAGGAGTCAGAAAAGAGCTTAAAGGTGACTCTAAATGTTTTTTCATCGAAAATGATAGATTTTGCTTTAATAATCCGTTATCCTGAACAAAAATGCAAACATTACTAATACCTGTTTGAAATGGATAAAAATGTTGCAAAAATACCTTTCCAAAGTGAAACATAAACAAATTTGCAATTTATTTACTCAAAAAACTTATAAAAAGGGCTCTCGTCAATTCATTTTTACCGTTTGAGTTTTGGGTGAGAAAATAGTGCTTTTGTTCAAAAAACTTCCCGTGAAGATTGCGGAAAATCCAATCGTCGAAATCGAACGTTGTTATGAAACCAACTCAAGAAAAGATAGAAAAGATAGATCAAGGCCTCAGAATTCAGCCTCTTCGAGGGGGAAACCTCCTTTACATTACATAAATGAACAATTCTTGGATGATACAAATGAAAAGACCTCCTTTCTATATATAGGAGTCTAAGGGGTCATAACATAATCAGAGCCGACATAAGAATAATAACGTAAGGGCACATTGGTAACAATATGGGCACTACATGGGTACATCAATATAATAAGTGGGTTGTACTAATAACAATAAGGGGTTACACTAGTAGTATAGGGGCCTAACATGCCCCTCTCCTTCAAAAAGCGTTGTCCTCAACACTTGAGTAGTTCTTGATGCTTCTGTATAAAATTCTTGTCCTCCCATGTGGAATCTTCAGCGGGTAAGTTCTTCCACTTGATGAGATACTCTAAAATTGATCGATTTCGTAGCTGTCGGGTTCTTTTTTCTGTGACTTCTCCAGGTTCCAATATGATTTTTCCTTCCTTTTAAATATCTTGCAATATTGTTTGAATTGGGATCTTTTGCAACTTTTGAATAAGTGGCCATACTTCTTTGTCCTTCTTCCATTCATCCCTTGCTTCGTTTATCCAATTTGGTTGGATAATAGAAATAACACAAAACAGTGCTTCCACATCCTCATCCTTGAAGAGTCTTCCCATTCGGTAAGGTCGCCATTTTTTAAGTGCATGTAGTATTGCCAACATTTCCTTCTCATAAATAGCTTGCTTTAGATGTAGTAGTAAAAATACCCAATCACCTACATCAAAACATTTTTCACTATGATGTTGATCTACCTGTTGTTTCATTTGATTTTTCACCGAAGTGGCGTTATCCTTTAAAAGTTGGAGAACTTGTTGTTGATGCTCGATGTGATCTTTCACTACTTGAACCTTTTTCTTCTTGATATGTCCTTATATCTTTAGAGTTTGAGGAGTGGTAATTTCTTCCAATCCTTTACAAGATATGGTTGGATTCATTTCTTGACGCTCGATGTGATCTTTCACTTCTTGAACATTTTTCTTCTTGATATGTCCTTCTATCTTGAGAGTTTGAGGAGTGGTCATTCTTTCCAATAGTTTACAAGACATGTTCTGATTCAATTCTTCTTTCTCTTCACAATCTATGTAGAATAATTTGTTCTCAGCACACTTATGACCTTTAGTGTATTTGCTATCACAACTATAACAAAGACCTTTTGCTCTTTTCTCTTCCATTTGTTGTGGTGTCAACCTTATAGGTTGTGGAAGACTAGGGGCAACAACACTTCCGTCTTTATAGTTGTGAGTGGTATGCTTCCTGGTTGCCATAATTTTGCTTTCCATTTTTCTTGTTAATCTGAATGCCTTCTCTAATGAATCAGGTTCCCAAAGATGAACATCATGTTGGATATTATCCTTTAAATACCCTATGAACACATCAATCCTATGCTCCTCTGGAATATCTTTTACCCTTATGTTCAATTTTTGGAACTCCTCAATGTGCTCCATTATTGAACCCTTTTGTCTGAGACTTATCACTTGGCTAAAAAAAGTGTTTCTTTTTGTATCCTCATAATGTGCTATCAATTCTTCCGTAAAAATTGCCCAAGTGATAAATGGTTTACGAGAGCAAAGCCATTGATACCATACAAACTGATTTGGTTCCAAATATAAAGTTGCCATACATACCTTTGTGTGTTCTTCACATTATTGAGATCGAAGAATTGCTCCATCTGTAATATCCATGTGGCAGGATCCTTGCCATCAAACTTCCTCATATCGATTTTTGGAATATGATGAGTCTTCGATCCAACATTAGCATCTATGGAATCATGATTAACATTTCTTTTGTTCTCATCATGAGTTTCCTTTAGTACCCTTTCACCCTTAGGAACCATTTCTTGTAGCAACTTATTCATATTTATCTTCAATTCGTCCATGTCTGTCTTCAAATCTATCTTCAAATCATCCATCTTAGCTTCTATGCCTTTCTTTAAACAGTCCATCTTAGCTTCTACACCTTTCTTTAAACCATCCATCTTAGCTTCTACATATTTCTTTAAACCATCCATCTTAGATTTTGTTCCTTTTTGTGCAAGGGACAGTTGTTGCACTTGGTCTTATAATCCTGATATATCATGTTGCATTTCTTCCTCTTCTTCATGAGTCATGCTAGAGCTTTCAGGTTCCTTACTAGGTGTTTGCATTTTCTTTCCCTCGGGGCATCAGTTACCAATAATAATGCTCTACTATGCCCTTTGAATTCCTTCAAAATAAATTTTCAAACCAAGCTTAAGCAAAAATTTAAGAAAATCTACACACCTTTTTTCACTTTGTAGGAGCTCGATATTTCCTCTGATGTATCTCTGTACTTTCCAATCATCTAGTTCTAAATTTGTGAGATGTATTAGCCCTCTGTGTCCTCTTTCCAATGCCACATGCCTAGCCCAAATTGGATTCTCCAAGGAAGAGTTATGTGAAATCTCCCACAGTGACTCGCTTATAGACTAGTTCAGTAGAGAGAACTTGTACGATGTGCCACAAGTCACTGTTTTGACCTTTGGATATGAAACATGCATACAAGAAACTAAAGCTTGTCCTCTTTTTGTACCTTCTTACAAAATTTCAATCTGATCCCCAGAGAGAAAGTTATGATGATTTTCCCCAGGTCACCTGTTTTGAATGTAATTTAGGAGTCTGGAAAAAGACCAACTTCCTTAGATCATATCTCTGCAAATATCATGCTAAAAGCTCTGAAATTCGGACCCAAGGTTCAGCACGATTTCTTCTCAAATAGTTTCTTTTTGTGACTTCTGAAACATCACAGAAAAAGAGTTATAGCGAAAATGCCACGATGACCTATTTGGAGCAGCGAAACCCTAGAATCCAAATCTTTGAAACCAAATGTTATGAAACCAGCTCAAGAAAAGATAGAAAATATAGATCAACGCCTTAGAATTCAGCCTCTTCGAGGGGGAAACCTCCATTACATTACATAAATGAACAATTCTTGGATGATACAAATGAAAAGACCCCCTTTCTATATATAGGAGTCTAAGGGGTCATAACATAATCAGACCCGACATAACAATAATAATGTAAGGGAACAATAATAACAATAGTGGGCTTCTATGCGGCACATTAGTAACAATATGGCCACTACATGGGTACATCAATATAATAATTGGGTTGTACTAATAAAAATAAGGGGTTACACTAGTAGTATAGGGGCCTAACAAAAATCGTCTTCTCCAGGTAATCCACATCATCCTACTCTTCATTTTTAACCGTTTCATTTCTTGTTTCAGGCTTTTATTTCATTTTTTTGGAGTGTTTTTATGCTTAAAACCCGCGCACGGGGGCCCGCAGGTGTACCACTGGTAGCCCGCAGACCTCTACTTTTTCTCAAAGGGGAAAAATTCAGGTGTCCGCACCTTCCATGTAGGCAAGGTGCAGACCCACGCACTGTCTCTAATACAGAGGGTGCGGTCCCCATAGCAAGGGTTTTTAACCCAAAATTTCTCAAAATTGGCCCAAACAAATTAATTTCTAGCATCCTAATTTGTCTTTTTACTTGATGCGAGAGTACATCATGCTAGATTGGTGTGAACGAGAGCATGAGGACGTGGATCTAGCCACGTTGAATCACTAACCTTCAATAGATACATTGAAGGCCTGCGGCTTGTACAAATTCTGGGCCATACTTGGCATGAGGGCCCACGTAGATTTCTTACAGTGGCTGGTTGACAGATGGAGCATACAGGACCAGTGCTTCTTCATTGGTGGCCACCAGCTCGAAATCGAGCTGGCAGACATATATTTCTTGACCGCTTTGCCTAAGAGAGGCGAAGACTTGACTCTATTCGGGACTAGGCCAGGTGGCCAGTCTGTCGATAGCCTCCGACTAGAGTTCTGCAACAGCCAAGCTAGAGACAAAGGGATAGAAATAAAAACCATATCCCTTCCTGAACTCATGGTGATCGTGTTTACTGTCACTAGACTTTGCGAGAGTGTCGCATTACATATTGCCACCGAATCGCAGATGCAGATGGCAGTTGACTGCTTTCGAGGCACCATCTTCAACTGGTGCGATGCTGTGCTGGCCAATGTGAAAGGCCAACTAACAAGAGCCAAGAACGGACAACTAAAGACCTTTGGTTATGGGGCTTTGGTTGTGAGCTTTGGTCTGGAGAGGGTTCCCATGTTGATCCCGCAACACCTTACTGTTGGAGCTGGGCTTCCTCGAGAGCCCAAACTGATGCGATGGGTCGAAGTTATGGCCCATCATCCGGACGAGGGGACAGAGGTTGTTCGATTCAAACCTGAGTATTTCCAGTGGTTGGAAAACCAGGGTTTTTCTATTCAGGACTTCCCTTACACTGGGGTAGATTTTCGTGGTGACCTAGACATGGCTCTTCCACAAGGACAACAATGGGATGACTTAGGTAAAATCATTTTCAACATTTTTCCTATTTTAATTTGTTTTTTATTATTTTCCTATAGTCCCAAAACTGATAGTAAAAGTTTCAAATGCAGTTGTGGGTCCACAGCGACCAGTCGCTCTCTGGCCTTACGAGAGGAAACAACCAATTGCAGCCGCGCCAACCCCACCGGACGAATCAACAGAGGTTCTGGTCGAGTTGGAGAGTCATATAGAGCGCTTGACAGGAGATATTCCAGAGACCACCATAGATGACATTCCTCGTCGACTTCAAAGTTAAGTGATTGGGGTCCCAGGACCTTTTAGGAGGTTCCTTTGCAAGGTGGCTCGTGCAGTGGTTTCTTATCGAGATCATCACCAGTGATAGGATGATCCCCTATTGTGGGCACATATGACATTTTTGTTTTTTTGTACTTATCATTTTTGTCGATCATAAGGTGTTTTTCAACCTATGATCGAGGACAATGTATTTTTTTACACACTCCTATATATATATATATACCACTATTACCGGCTCATCTTGTAAATCATGTTATGGAATGGTTTTAAATTTACATGTATGATTATTGCAAATGTCTACTTAACATTCGAGAAGCAATTGCATCTGCTAATGTATTTAAAGATCTTGGAATATCCTGATATTCAATATAATCAAATTCACGTTCCAAGAGATGCACTCTCAAAAATAATCTCAATAACACTAGATTTCTAATGGAATACACTCTATTAAGCTGTAATACAACGAGTTCAGAATCTAACCTCACTATCAAACTCTGAATCCCAAATGAAATAGATTCAAATAATAACTCAATCACTACACTATACTCGGCAATGTTGTTCGTTGTTTGACCGAGGCTTACCCCATGCATAGATACCAACTTGTCACAGGGCGAATAGATAACCCAAGCTGTGGAAGAAATGTTCCATGTATTACGACAAACACCATCAGCGAAACCAATGTATGTTTGGAGAGGCATCAACATCTGCAAAATCAAGAGTAAAACCAAGATAAGCAGGAATAATGACAAAAAACACTCTCTAAGCTAAGCACACTTTTTAAACTAAAACACACTAGCTAGAAAGAAAAAAACTATCCTAACTAAAAATCTCCACACCCATTCTTTAACCATAATACCTCTTCAGGTAAAGACCATTTCTGGGTTTACCCAAAGAGTCCCCGTCAAAGTCTACCAATTCATAGGCCCCTTTTGCTAGCTTTCGCTTGACAACATAGGGACCATGCCACATAGGAACGAATTTTCCAGCACCTAATTTATCATTATCTTGATCATAAACTAAGAATAGATCTCCTTCTAAAAAATTTCGAGGGGTCACATTTCGATCATACTGAGCTTTCATACGTTTTGCGCGAGTCTCGATCGCCAATGCAGCATCACGTCTATTCTCATCTAATTGAGATAAGTATAACAAACATTTTTCCTCCTCGGAAGTGGCTGGAAGTAACTCGATGGCCATTTGCAATGACGGGATTTCACATTCAATGGGTAACATAGCTTCCAGACCATAAACTAGTTGGAAAGGAGTGAACCCTGATGATGTTTTTGCTGAGGTACGATATGCCCAAAGCACTGAAAATAGCGTGTTATGCTAATTCGACCGATGAATCCCAATGATTCGTCGGATCATGATGACTAAAACTTTGTTGATGGATTCAACCAGACCATTAGCTTGTGGATAATAAGGAGTTGAACTATCATGACGCAAACCAAGCTGGCTTGTAACTTCGGTCATCATAACGTTTCAAAAAATGACGCCCATGATCAGTGATAATTGCTTGTGGGACACCAAACCTAGCAATTATATGATTGAACACGAAAATTGCAGTTGTCTTGCCGTCTGCCTCAAATGTAGGCATCACCTCGACCCACTTGGTAAAATAATCTATCGCGAGGATGATATACGCATGCCCCCCGGCCGAGTGAGGGTTACATGTAATAAAATCAATACCCCATTTGGAAAAAGGACCAACGGCAATTATAGGGTGGAGAGGAGCAGGTGGAGCGCTCATATTTCGATAAAAAATTTGGCAGTTGTGGGATTTTAGGACCGCGGTAATACAATCTTTAAACAAAGACGACCAGAAGTAGCCAGCCCGCAATATCTTTTGGGCTATGGCATACCCAGACATATGATTGCCACACGCTCCAAAGTGACATCATTTAGAACCCTTTCAGCTTCCCCGTGAGTTAAACAACGTCGAAAAACAGAGTCCGCCCCACGACGATAAAGAGTATCTCCAATAATCCTGAATTGTTGGGACAGGAATCATATTTTCTGACGTTCCGACCTTGAAATTTCTGGCCGAAAGGATTGGGTCTGGAGATAAACAATGATATCCCCATACCATGGATCTAAAGTGCTGATTAGAAACAAGGATTCGTCTGCAATGGGCTCTTCTGCCACAATTTCTGCGTCAGCACGTGGGAAGTCACACATTAACTCCGCATAAACTAAAGATTTCTTAGACTTAGATTTTTCAAATTCTAAGTCGAACTCCTGCATGATAACAATCCATTTAGAGTACTTGCCCCCTAGCAATTGCTTGGTCAAAATGTAGATCATAGGGTTGCAATCCGAAATTACTGTAGTTTTACGTAGTAAAATGTAGTGACAAAAACGTTGAACAGCTTGAACAACTGCCAATGCTAATTTCTCCACATGTGAGTATTTTAGCTCAGTTGGATTTAAGGTTCGACTAAGGTAATATATCACATGTTCAGTACCAAATTCATCTTCCTAAACTAAGACCATTCCAATGGTGGAATGAGAGGCGACGAGATATAAGAAGTAATCCTGGTTGTAGTTGGGAGGATGCAATAACGGTGCATGGGTCAACACATGTTTTAGTGCATCAAAAGATTTCTGAGCTATCTCATCCCAATAGAATGGAGTCTTCTATTTCAACAACCAGGTAAAACCCTTTGTAACCTGGGCGTAGTTAGGAATGAATCGTCGTAAAAAGTTTGCTTTTCCTTGCAAACTTTGGAGTTGGTGAAGACTCGAAGGAGGAGGCAATTTGACAATAGCTTCAACCTTCGAGGGATCGATGCGAATGCCGGCTTTCGAAACTACAAACCCCAGCAATCGACCCGTTTCTATACAGAAAAAACATTTGGGTGGATTCAACCGAATCCGATAATGCCTACACCTCATAATGATTGCTCGTAAATGGACGAGGTGATCAGCTCGATGTAATGAATGAGCAGGAAAATCATCAAGATAGGGTTGCACAATGTGCTTGATGTCATGAAACGCATAAGACATGGCCCTTTGAAAAGTTGCTCCGGCATTCTTGAGTCCAAAAGGTAATTTGCAATAAGAAAATGTCCCCCATGGACAAATGAAAGTCGTTTTTGGTTGATCGGCAGGTAGAATATTGATTTGATTGTATCCGGAAAAACCATCCATGAAGGATAATATTTCGCTGCCGGCACAATCATCAATGATTTGATCAATTTAAGGAGTTGGGTAATTGTCCTTTGGACATGCTCGATTAATGTCCCTATAATCGATGCATATTCTTATTGTCCCTTGCTTTTTGTTAACCGAAACAATATTTGATACCCATTCCGTTAACGGGATCAGATAAATGAAACCTGCTTTAAGTAATTTTTCAACTTTTGCTTTAATTGCAGTAGCTTTTCTTGGGTGAATCTGACGCAAATGTTGCCGGACGGGTTTAGCGTCTGGGTAATTCTTTATTTCATGAACAACAATCGCGGGATCAATTCCTGGCATTTCCTCATCGGACCAGGCAAACACGTTGCGGAATTCTTGAAATAGGACCTTAAATATTTGGATTTCATTTTTTG
This sequence comes from Pinus tabuliformis, assembly GCA_031772625.1. NCBI lineage: Eukaryota > Viridiplantae > Streptophyta > Pinopsida > Pinales > Pinaceae > Pinus > Pinus tabuliformis. Next base: position 1,116,502,841 of record CM062809.1, read on the forward strand.
TACATGAGGCACCTATATGAATGTTCTCAACAATTCCAAGCTTAACCGAAATGTCAATAGGAATAGTTCGAGAGATGTTTCCCAAATTTAACTCCGAATCAGGATGTTTCATTGGATTTTGAGGTTCCTTGAAATATTCAGTCGTAAAAATTGATGGAAAATCATTTTCAAAACGTTCATTCTCGGGTAAAAACGAAGATCTGTGATGGAGATCTTCCCATGGTAAATCATCTACACATAAGATTTCACGAATTTTCTCATCAGAGTGAACAAGTTTAGAAAACGTGATTGAATCTGAGCTTGATGTGAAAAGTGATCCTTCATGGACCAATTTCATTAAGTCAATATCGGTTGAAGATGGGTCAGTAAATGATTGCACGGCCTCATATGCAATTTCATAAAGACTCAAAGGCATGACATCACCAAATGAGTCTATCTCAGATTCAGAAGGAACGATCCAGGGATAATCATAAACAATGGTGTTTGACGTAATCATATGAATGGTTTCAATTGAAGATGATGCATTGATCGGAGGAAAAGGAAAAGTTCCCAGTAAACCGGCATATTTAACTAGTCCTACTCCAACATCCTTATATGGGATAGTCGTTTTACCGACATGCTGAATACTTTCAGAAGAGGCTGGGTCGGATGAAAAGTAAGTCTCTGGTCTATTGTTATGATCTTTCCATTATGTGGAAACTTTATAACCCGAAAGACCGATGAAACGACAGCTGTCATAACATCAGACCAACTACGACCCAAGAGAAGGTTGTAATCTAGAGGGGCATCAACCACCTCCACATCTAGATTAATGGTTTTTCCTTCAACCCCTATAGGCAAATCCTGTAGAATGCCAAAAGGATGAAACCCACAGCCATCAAAGGCCTTTAGAATCGTTGAGGATTGATTTAGCAAAGGAGAACCAAGCGATCTCCAACACTGTATCGACATAATACACGTTGAGGCTCCCTCATCAATCACAGTCCGATGAATAGGCATGTTTTTGACTATCACTAGAATCTGGAAAGCCATTTGATGAGGTAAGCACAATGTACTATTTTCTAGATCGAAAATTATTAGGTTCAAGTCTTGAACGTCAACAACTCCTATAGCCGACAAAAGTAATTTACGCTGTGTTGGACATGATTGCAGCACTTCCAAAGCTGAAATTCCTGAGGGTGAAACAACTAAATCCTCAACAATATTATAGTTCTGAGCCGCTCTCGCATGTGGATTGAAAGCTAACTTTCAAAGTATAGCCTTGGCGGGCGGTTTGATTACCAAGTCTGGATTAGGTTTCTCGATCTGTAGTGGATCGGAACCGGGAGCTGAGGTTGATCGATTAGAATGAGAAGATTTTGCTTCTTTACCATCAACAAGACTTTTACTACAATAATCATGCAATCGAGTCGCAATCCTAACATGGGACATCATCAGTATCGGTTCTTCATTGGCACTCGAGGAAGAACCTATCATCTTACTGCCTTGACTTGGAAAAGGATCCTTCAATTTAGCAGGCGTTTGGGAACCTTTGACAATATTCGCAACCTCTGCACGATGAGGGCAGTCTCTTGTAAAATGTTCATCGTCACAAATGAGACAAGGATAACGAGGCTTGCGCTTTTCATCATTAGATTCCAATTTTTCAGGTTTCTCCTTTGAATTTTTGTCTGTTTTATTCTTCTTCTTCCCTTTCTTCTTGCCAACGGATTTTGATTTGGCTATAGATGACTCTACAACGTGAATATCGGCGAAAATCTCCACAGAAGAATCTCTTGTTGGGGAATCAGGCAAGGTTATGATAGGAGAAGAATTCTTTGAAGACTTCTTCTTACTTTTAGTGTTAACCGTACCAATCATACCATCAGCGGCATGAGATCCCGAAGGAGCTGCAGCGATTTGATTTTGCTTGGGAAGATCAGGGATTTTCTCGTGTAACGTACCTGACTGAGTATAGACCATGTCAAGGTACTGTGCTTGAGAAATTACTTGCTCCTCAGTAACAACTCCAGCTTTAGCTACATCTTTAGTGATCTTTGGCAACAAAGAATTTACAAACCATTCAGCCAAGATCTGATCTGGAATAAAAACCTTCACTAAACACCGTCGACGTCTCCATTCATGAATATGATCTGAAATGTAAGTGTATGTCGATTGCTTTAACGAAGTTAACAATTCTATGCCATTGTCATATTGGACTGGTAACTGAAAATGAGTTAAAAACGAGGTAGTTAATTGACTAAAATTATAAAAAGTGCCTCGGGGTAACTCAATGTACCACTTGGCTGCAAGACCAATTAGAGTGTGCTGGAAAAGACTTAGACGGATTGAATCATCTGAAATGGAGTTAGACGCACACCAGAGGTGATAAGTCATCACATGGTTCGATGGGTCCTCTCCTGATTTGCCTTCGAACTTAGGAATATCACTAGGCAACTTATTCGGCATTGGCCGCCAAAACGAAAGATAATTAATGGGATCGTTCGTTAGGCGTGATAAGTCAGGCAAGTCCAAAGTTGCGATAAACGGTAACTGATGATTAGGGTCCCTAAAACTCTGGGTCATGAGACCAACCCCAGGAGGAGGATATCTAGGATAACTAGGAATAGGAATTTCATTTGGGATATTGTATCCTCCCAGAAAACCAGGATTAAATGGACTGTACTGGGGTTGTTGAGGTTGTTGATATGTGTACCTAGGGTACGGTTGATACTGATAGACTGGCTGCTGCATAGCAGGACCAAATTGGTACTATCCCTGGTACGGTTGATAAGTAAATTGTGGTTGACTTGTGACAACCGTACTTGAACCAGGTTGTCCTACAGGCATATGAACCGAAGTTTGAATCGTGGATCCAGACGGTGGTAAAGACGTCTGAGGAGTAGATACAGGAATAGTAGAAACCGGAGCTGTCGATACTCTGGAAGTAGGTGGGGTAGATTGAACAGATGTTGTGGCAGTTGCAGCAGTTTCTTGAGGTGGAGTACGAGGCGTACTAGGCCCAGGATGAGAAACTACCGAAGGTACAAAAGTTTGAATATTAGACTAGACAGGTTGCTGGGGTGTACCAGAAGCTAAGGGTTTTCTAGTTTGAGATGACAACTGTACATTTGGCTGCAACACCTGTTGAGTTTGCGATGGATCCCACACTAAATTCATTCCAGGGTACGGACCCATAACAGGTTGAGAATATTGAGGACCATAACCGGGTTGAGGGTAGGATTGATAATTCAAAGGTACATTTCCCGTTCCTTGAACATATGATTGGCCGGAGGGTGGTTGGAAACCTTGGTTCGAGTACTGACCTTGGGGTTGATACCCTTGAGGCACGTACTGATACTGGGGTTGACCTTGAGGTATAAATTGATACTGGGGTTGACCTTGAGGAATGTACTGTCCCGTACATATGTATTGTCCTTGAGGTTGGCCCCCAGGTGCAAATTGGGTACCTTGAGGTTTCCCCCCAGGCGATAATTGAGGATTTTGAGGCTGCCCCCCAGGCGGTAACTGGCCACCTTGAGGTTGAGGATTGGGAATAGAACCTGACATCATGAGAATATATTCTACTCTCAATGGCTTAGTACCATTGCTTCCAATTAATAACGCTTGTTCAATGGGTTGAGGAGATGCTCCCGAAAAAGTACCAGAAAGTGACTGATACCCAGAGGGAACAGAAGGAACGCCGTACAAAAAGGATTCAGGCGATTCAGTAAACATGGATGAGTGTCTTGACATATTTAACAGAGGATAATAACCTCTAGGTGTTGGGTGATAAGGAACACGAGGTGGTGAAAAACTTAACCCTGGGTTTTCTAAGAAATTAGTCAAAGAAAGATACCAAGCACCGCTCCTAGGTGGACTGTAAAAAATTAATTCACGCTCCCTTAGCTCAATAGCAGGTTTATTTTCAGGGATATGGATGCCTACTTCTTCTTCCGAAGTAGCAAGTTCTTCAATATCTATAAGTCTAGAAGGAAGATCTTGGGTAATTATTCTTTCTACCCTAGGTGAACCAGGACCACTAAAAGCTAGAGAAGCAAACCCTGATGTCGGAGTAGTACCAAATTCAATTTCAGGTTCGGATATTTCAGGTTCCTCACCTATATCACTAGTAGATGAAAAGCTACCAGTAACTTCGGAAACAGATACTGATTGTGGCTTATAATCTGCTACTAAAGCTTGAAAATCAGGATGTACCACCAAAAAATACTCTCCTTCTTCAGGTGACCCAACTCTACTGTCTCTAGGAGTTACGAGGACTTTCAACCCTTCAGGCTGGCTTGGTGAAAACTCAGGAGGTTGGCCCCGAAGTCTACGGGACTTCCTCGGTAATTCAGCCACGGTTAAAAACTTTTAACTACTTCACATGCAAACAAAGTAAAATCTCAATGAAAACCACCTAAAGTCTCTAAAGAACCAAACAAATTTGAATCACACGCCTAAAGAATCTAGGAGATCAAACACACACAAACAGTAACTTTCCATACTGAAAGCACTAGTTGGTGATGAAATCCAACGTCGTAGAGTTCAATACAGAAATGGCGGTTGGAACAGTTACCCCGGCAACCTGCTTAATGAATAGACTGGCACAAGTTCCTCCACTTAACCGTCTCGAGTGAAGAGAACCCCCCAGAAAATCCAAGTGAGTCTAGCCGACGTCTGCTCCAGGTACAGTGGGATCTTCCCACCATTATCACCTTAGGAAGAATAAAGAATATGGCCACTAAGGTTAACAACTGAAACAAATATACCAGGGGGAGCAGTCTACGATCCGATACACACGCAAGGGCAGAGTAGCAAGCTCAATCCCCTTGAAGGCTCCTTGACATAATCCAAGGTTTACCAACAAGTGACCCCAGGGTCCTCGACAATGGTTAATCCGAGGTTTACTATTTTTAATACGTGAATATCTGGCTTCGTTCCCAATGAGGAAGGATTGATTCCCACACTGGTTCGGACACAGTCTCGTGCTTCTCCTTTAAGGGTAGCTTTCCCAGAGCATAAATGCAACAATTGGATTTCTTCCCTACCACAAGATACAACTACTTGTTTGTTTTTACTGTCTTGGAGAGTTAATTACTCTCCTACTCCAAAACACTAGCCTAAGCTATGTTGGTGTATTAGAGCCCTAGAAATAAAAATGTTACTAGATGATTTTTACTTTAAGCATTATTTTTATTGGTTTTTGTTTAAGTCAAAAGGTGTGGAGATGAAACTCGTGGTATGAAGACTCGACTCAAAATCACTAAAAATGCACCTAAGATGATTTAAACAATCTTTTCTCTTCGATGAACTTCTAGCTAGGAAAGAGTTTGAGAATGAAAATACTTTGTGAACACAAATCTTTCTTAACAAACAAATTAAAATAAGAGCTTTTGTCCTTTCCAATGCACTCAAAATGAGACAACTAGTTATTTTCACAAAAATTTTCCCTTTTCTTTTTAAAGCACTCAACCACTACAAAAACAAACTTTTTCCAAAAGAGATTTTTTTATTTTTTTATAAATCACTCAAAACTATGCAAACAACTAACTTTGAGATATATAAATTATAAAAACCTATTTGAATTCAAAGCCTACAAGATGTCTTTTATAAGGATGTTTTACTTAGCTAGATGTAAACTAAGGACCAATTTATGCATAATCACAAATCAGTGAAAAACAACCAATTTTGTTTTCTTTTTAAAAATGAAAATCCAAACTTTTAAACACAAGCTTTTCGAAGTTTTGTAAAGAGAAAACACAAAGCAGATTCCTCAACAAGGGTAGATTTCATAAATGGTCAAACTCATAAGAAGGCTGGTAGAAACCAAGGTGATCTGAGGTCCCTACAGCTTCTAAGCTCAGAGCTACTACAAGGCCAAAATGAAAAGCAAACCCAACAAGCAAAACTCCTAGGAATTTCACCTAAAACCCTAACACCAATGAAATCAACCTAAGGAAAGCTTCTGACAGGTTATATGCAGGTCTAGGCAGTGGATAAGAACTTCTAAACAAAAACTAAGCTGAATAACATAGGAAATCTTAGGTTTTTCAAAATTTTGACAAGGTCTACAGGTCCACAGTTAACACAGGTGCGGTACCGCTCTATGCTAAAAGAAAAAGTGCAAATAAGTACGCACTGTGTCAAAAGGCTAGGGTGTGGTCCTCTCCCAAAGTTATGAAAAACAAAAAATAACCCTGGATCTACAAACTCTACCCAATTCCACACACAACAAGACAAAAACAGAAACAAAAACACAGTTTCTCAGGTCAAAGTAAAAACAAGGAAAAAATCAAGTCCCCAGTATGGTCGCCATTTTGTCAAACGGAATGAGTCGATCTTGCGGACAAGATAGACCTTCCTAGAATCTAAAGAAGACCTAATGACAAGCAAACCAATCACACATTATCTTTCTCTAAATATGCTTTTATAAACAAAGGCAAACAAGTTTTTTAGGCCTACCTTGGGTCCAACACAAGTTTGTGGAAGCCTCACTCCTTCGATCCAAATGAGCTCCCTTGTCGTGAATCTGCAAACACAAACAAGAAAACAAATTAAATAGCACCTGAAAAGCCAATATCATAAAAAATATTTAACATGAAAGTCAAGGAATCCATGAAACAAATGACATGAGACAATTTGTTGAGAAAAATGAGTCTGATTGTATTAATTCAAAGCAAAGAAGAACTTTACAACCTGTGCCTTGACACTGTACAAGCTCCTCCCAGGGTCCAGCAAGAAGTCTTCTCTACTTTGACACGTTTCACTCTCTTCCCAATGAACCCAAAAAGGTATGTGATCTATCCTCTCAAGCTGAACTAGGAAGTCTTAATTTCACCAGCATTTACCCTAAAAAATGTTCAGCTTCTAACCTCCCCAGCAACCAGCCCAATTCCTAAATTTATAGTGGAATGGAGGGAATTTACTAGGTCCTCCTTGAAAGGGATAAATCCCTCCTTCAAAGGGATAGTCCTCTCATCAAGGGATTAGCTCCTTCTCTTTTGAGATGCATGAACCACCTAAGAGCAGCCAATCCACGTCAAAATTCCTTCTAGAATCATCTAGAATTAACCCAAACTGAGTTTTTTAGAATAAACTTGCGCCTTTTTTACTTTCACAGGGGTCCGCACCCACACGTTTAGGGATAGAGCAGGCAGGTCCGCAGGTTTTGTAAACAGAAGGTGCGGGACCGTAGGCAACAACGAGAGAAAGTGCAGAACCAGAGCTTTATTGATTTTTAATGTCTTTCTCCCATTTTCAAAGCTTAACATGAAGAGCTGAGGTCTGAGACTTGCTTAGGAGGATAGTAAAAGTGATGATAGACCCATACTGACTGCAAATAATCATGGTGACGATAGTTTTGTGTAACAGGATCCACTCTCTGCCTCTTTGCTTCTAGCTGCTCTGCTGGCCCACTTATGGGTGTGGGCTCTTGTCGGTCCCTTTTTCTACCCTTCTCCTCATTAAGAGGAGTCTGCAATGCTGGTATCTTTAGTGCATTGGTCTAGGCAGGAGGAATTTGCCCTTGGCCTTGCTGCTTTGATGATGTTGGCTGATCTGTCATTTCTTGTTGCTCTGAATGCAACACTTCTTTGCCTTTGGATGTCCCTGCAAGTGGAGTACTTTCTTGGGCAGGTTGTTGTGAAGTTGCAGTAGATGATGTGCCCGCTCCAATGTGTTGAGGCAAATTGAAAGAGACCTGTCCAAAAGAGTCCAGGTCAAGATTTTTTTCAAGGTTTTTCATTTCTTGCTCCATTTTCTCTTCCTCAGTAATATGTTCTATCAATGTGCCCTATACCCATTCATCTTGATTAGCATATTGTTCTATATCAAGGATTCTACAATGATCATAGCCTGATAACCTATTTTTTGTCTTTCTATCATGGATAAATCCATTTGGGTCATAGGGTACCCACCAAAAACTCCTTTTTAGTTTGAGTTGCTCACCTAATATCTTTTCAGCATCCTTCCACCCTTCCTTTTTATTAATAATGAAGGGGCCTAATTGGTTTCTTAGCTTCAGTTGAGCCTTCTTTTTTGCAGCATAAAAATGAGTTAAATCTGAGCTAATAAATTTCCTAAAGTATTCAAGGGAAAACAGTCTCATAGGTACATACTTTGGCAGCTTGTAGGGACATAATTCACAGCCATAAATCCTGATATCTGTGTGATTCTGGTAAAAGTAGAGTCACCTATTTTATAGCTTTTGGACAGCTGCAAAATTTTCTGCATGTCACCTGAGAGTCTGGGAGGGGGACTTCTCATCAGAAGAGATGAGACTAGATATATAAATAAATCAATGAACTCACAATAAGTATAAGGAGAATTATGGACTAGATGGAAGACTGAGGTCCAAAATATGACAGATCTCCTTTCTCCTTTTGCATCCAATTTTCTGACAGGGAACTGAAAACTATCTGTTTGATAGTACAAGAACAGATGATATATATATGTTGTATACTTGAAAACTCCCTCTCTATTTAGACTCATTATTTGTTCATGGATTTTGTTGCTATTGAAGGTGGCAAAGTCAAATTTGATAGCAGGTGGGTGTCCTAGAATGAATATGGACATCAGAGCTAAAATGGTCTCATCAACAAACTCACTTGTTCTAAAACCCAGAATATAGGATACCATATCAATAACAATTCTCCTAGCTTCATTGGAATAGACATGGTGAAAAGGAGGTGAATCTATGGGCTGGGAGTCTGGGCTCATAAATAACTTGGCAATCTGGCCTATTTCTGCAGTGGATAGCTTGGAGCCTTGGTCCAACAAATATTTCATGGACAGAGGAGCTAGAAGCTGACTAGGTTTGAAATGCAACATCTCATTGATTGAGTCAGGAGTGATATAGAACAGGACAGTGCCATTTGGAGACATGACTGCTCTTTGAGTAGGCTCATAGTTGGCACAGCATAAGCGGATTATGTCTGGAAATACATTAATTGATGGAAGATAATATATGGGCAGATTGGACTCCCATATCCCATAAAGATCAGTTTTGTTCAGGTAACTGTTTCTGATTTCACAAAATGTTTTCATATGGTCTTTGATACCCATTAAGTCTTGTATTTGGAAGTCCCTATCAACTAAGGGCAACCATTCCAGCTCCTTGTGGGGTGTATTAAGGGGAGCAACATTGAGGGCCACTAGAGCCTCCATTTTTCAATCTTCTGTGATGTTTTTTTTTAAATTTGGAATTTGGGCTTCCACAACAACATTGGGTAAAACAATACTTTTGGGTCTTTTCTGTGGGAATTGTAGGCCGAAATGAGCTTGAATCTTAGCTAAATGGGCGAAATTGTAGAGGGAGACAAATTCTGAGGAATTTATCGAAAAAAATGGGCAGAACAATGGTTAAAATGTGCAGTTTTTCAAAGGCAGCATGGTTTTTAATCGAAATTTGGGTTCACCAGGCAATTTTTCAGAGAATTTAAAGAAAAAATGGGGTTCAGGAATGAAATATAGGTAAATACCTACTTTATCCAGTGGTTTGTACAATTTGCAGGTGGCGGGCCGAGCTTGAAGACTAGTTTGCAGGTTGGATTTAGCTGGGTGGTGGACTGTGCAGTAAAACAACTATTTTGGTAAAAAATTGCATGAATATGTCGCATAGAACAAACCAACAAAAATGGACAAGAACGACCTTTTTATGCCAGTTTGAAAAAAAATTTGGTTTTGGCAGGTTTTGGCGCACTTTGGTTGGGTGACGTCAGCATGACGCAATGATTTTTTTGTAGAGCGGGGGTACGGAGGCCGACTTGGCAGTGACGTGGCAGACACGGCGGATGATACAGAGGCAGGGTGGCGGATGACATGTCTGATGATGTGAGGGTGACGAGCGGGTGACGTCAGTGGGGCTGGGGCATAGGCGGTAAGCAGTTTGGCCCCCGCACCGCCTTTGGACCATAGTGGTATTGGAGGGGGGGGCAGCGATCACCCCGGGCGCCCGCCACATGTCTTCTGTACGGCAGAAATACCGCCCATCCACCAAACACTATCGTTTGGCTAGCGGAGGGGTCGTGATATGGCTGCGGACCGTCCGATCTGGGGGATCAGATCCAACGGTTGACACATGTCGGAGCTGCGGGGGAGTATGGCGTGGATCCCATGTTAAATTAACCGCTTTTTCAAAGGTTTGGGGGGGTTGCTTTATTGTTTATGTGGGCAGCCTTTGGTTATTTGTTTAACCAAATGTTGAACAAATCCCAATGTTTTTATATGCGAGCGCGGGGAAGGGTTGTCCACAAGGTTTCGGACAAACCTTGGACCCCCGTTAAATATTAACATATGGCTTTAATCAAGCCCGGGGCGGGATATTAGAGTTTTGGGTTTTTATGTAGTTTATATATAATAGGGACGGGGAAAGATTATATAGGAGTTATATAAATAGAGTTAGGATGTTAATATGAGAAATGGTAGGTTTAAACAAGAAACTTAAGTTAAAAAGGTAAACTTAGGCTTAGGGAACAAAATGGATCCAAGTGGTGAACTTGGGAAACTTAGTATAATGGAAGAAGAACATTTTTACACAAGAAATGTGGCTTGATATTCTAAGTAGAAACAAAGTTTTACTTAGTTTTTCTCATGAAATGAAGGGAACTAGGAACACTGAGTAGATCTCAATGTCCTTGAGGGGAAATTAGTGAATGTTCTTAGAGAAATGAAGGGGGGAAATTAGTGAAGCTTCAACTGTTTTGCAGCCACCTTGTCATGGCACCTTTAAGATATCCATGAGACAAATCATTTTCAAAGTACAAAATTGCTCACAAACCTGCTTCTGCAACACCAAAACTACCTACCCAGCTTATTAATCCTATCATTTTTTCTTCCTTTTCCAGGGTGCATTTGAACTAGCAAACCCTTTCTCTCTTGTTTTCTTTTAAGTGCCCTCCTAACTAAGTCTGCCCTTATCTCTTCCAGGGGCTCAAATTTAACTGTTGAGCACCCTTGCTTCTCTAACTAACTACTGGTCTGCTAAGCTTGAACTGTTTGGACAAAACTCTCTCTCTATCTCTAAAACAAGAAATTTAAACATGGAGAGGCCAAGATTGAGTAGTTTGGCCATCCATCAAGTATGATAAAGTCAATGTTTGCACAGTTTGAAATTCTTTGCAAAAATAGGATAGTAGTGGCATTTTGACTAGCACACTTTCCTTGTCTTTTCTTTGGGGTTCATTTTCTTTCTTTTTGACTAATTCACTCTTCTTGCCCTTTGATTTTTCTTTTAGGGCATAACCTCTTTTAATTTTTAAATTTTTTAATTTTTAGGAAAATATGGAACCTTTGCAGCATGGAAAGGATGATCATATTTGGCATTTCAATAGTCAATCATGAAATCTGACACCTATTGGTATAGGAACCTAACACTATCCTTATGCACGACAAGTTAGTGCTCCAACCCCAATGGCACCAACATCTCAACATTCCATGCATCAACACCCTCAGCCATAAGAACCACCTCCTCCATAGTGGTAGGTGTATGCTCAACTTAAGGTTCCCTTTACCCTAAGACCAAGAGCAAGAATAAGAGGAAGGGTAACAAAAAAAATCCATCTTAGGGAAACCAAGGAAATGAAGGTTGCCTACCTAATTCCAATAAGAGCGATAAGTCTACTACTATATCCCAGCAACAAGGCACACAACCCAAGTAGAACAAAGCCCTTTGAATGAATAAACCTTGTGCATGTTGTATTACCTACAGATGTTATACTCATGACTTTCCTCTTCTCCCTCAAATACACAAATAATGCGAAGATAAAGAAGTTTCCTCTAGAGGGAAGCACACTGTGCCTCCATCCACACTTCTCTATATTTAGTGGGTAGTGCTCAGGAACCCTTTCCTTCACCAAGGATATGTAGCCACCCAAGATTCCACTACAAAGTCAAGGGGGGCAAGACTATGGGCTAGTAACTCTCTTTAACCTTTCCCACTAATTCTGACTACTTTGACAAATCGAACAACATTGGTTAGATCTCACTCCAAGTCAAGATAGGGTCGGTCAATCCTTTTTCAATTTCTGACTTTTGTTGTTGCCTGACTAATTCAACCAATGAGGTCTCCTCTAAATTATTTTGTTCTTTAACATGATTCTTATTTTGAATTAATATTTCCCTGTCTCTAAATTCCTTAGTCACATTTGGAATTCTTCAAAACCTTCACTCCCAAGGCTTGGATGTAACATCTCATAAGTTCCCATGATATCGGCTTCTACACCTCTTCCCTTCAGTAGTGACTGTGACCACCTACAAGTATAAAAAATACTCATGGTTGTGTATATAATAGACATTATATAGTGTTACATAAATGAAATCATTCACATGGACAACAAAGCATATTGAATACTTTATTTAAAAGAAACATCTCAGTTATAGACTATGAACTTGTAGGGGCTGATGACCTCTCCACATGATTTCATAATGGTATTGGTGGCCCCTTAAAACACTTGCAAGAAACCCCTATAAAAGGAAACAACCCTATTGAATCCATACATAGGGAATATTATCCTTTGTACATGTTACGCCTTCTAGAAGTTGACAAATAACTTAAAATCACATAAAATTGAGGAAATCATGTCCTCAATCATTAGTTTCCATGTTTCTTCTTCTTTAGGCATCGTAGTACCATATTTAGATTTTGGGTGGTGTTCGTTCCCTTGCATTATTTCAGTTGGCTTAACCTTATTTACATGGTCTACTATATTTATCTTGGTCATTCCATATACATAGGTTAAGAACTTGCTAAAAACTTTAACTTAGTATTTATACGCTATTATCTTTATTACCATGGGTATCAATCCATGATTTTTAACCTTGATATCATGGATCCTTTGACCGTTTCAACAAGCCACATTTTTTTCACACATAGTATTCTCATAGTTCTCCCATGTTCTTGCATATGGCTTTATTCATGTATGTGAATCCACCAAAGTGCTCTCATCTTGGTGCATATACATTGTTTCATTCTCTAATTACTAATTTCTCCTACTATTAATTCTATTTAGAATAAACACGAACCTTTAATTATCTATACTTATATCCACCTTAACACATTTTACATCAAAGAAATTAACTCTTAGTTTTATCTCTCTTCCATTCTACTATTATAATGTGCATTATTTGCCTTTTAATAGTACATGAACATTTCATGGGGACAAGTCCTCATCAAAACCTAGATTATGTACTTTCTTGGTATTGGTACTCATTAAGTAAGAGGCTCTTTACATTGGTTTTTATGAAACTAGCTCACAAAATAAAATAAAATATAGATCAGTGACTTAAAAATTAGCCTCTTCAAGGGGGGAACCTCCTTTACATTACATAAATGAAAAAATCTTGGATGATACAAATTAAAATACCTTCGATACATATATAGGGGTCTAAGGGGTGACAATATAATCAAAGTTTACATCACAATAATAATGTAAGGGCACAACAATAAAAATAGTGGGCTTATATGGGGCACAATAATAAAAATATGGGGACTACATGGGCACAACAATAACAATAAGGGGGCTACACTAAAAATAACAATAAAGGGCTACACTAGTATTCTAGGGACATAGCATGCCCCTATCCTTCAAAAATGTGTTGTCCTCAACGCTTGAGTAGTTTTGGACGCTTCTGTAAAAAATTCAAATCTTCCCATTGTTGGGAAAAATGCTAAGAAGCGGGGGGGAGGGTGAATCAGTATTTAAACTTTCACAATAATAATTTTATTTTTCAAACTGTATGCAAGATTTCACAGAAACCAAACAATGTATGTTTGTGAATATAATGAATGAAACTAGCATATAGATAATAAACTTGTAAAACAACTAATTCATTGTCTGTTGAACTTAAATCAGAGTGTGATGCACTTACTAAAAAGTAAATAGATTTAGTAAGAACATAATAAATCAACACATGTAAGCAACACACATTAACACCAATATTTTTCAAGTGGAAACCCAATGCATGAAAAACCACCGCTGATGTCATTTCGGTCTTCAATCTTCTTATTAAAAAGTGTTTACAAGTTTTGTACTGGTGCATAATCTTTCCAGTATGCAAGTATCTACCTGTTGAAGGCTATGACCTTCACTCATTTTCGAGCTTCTACTTGAAGGGAGTTCCAACCCCCTAGCTCTTGTATTGGCTAATATGATTACCAATACGTAGGCACCTACCTACAGAAGGCTACCACCATTCTTTCTCCAAGGACCACGTTTCATAAATTTTCAGACTTGATACTCATGGTACACATCAACACAATATGTAGGCCACATTTCATCAAATTTTTAGATTGGACCCATCAGTAACATTGAATATCAAAATCAATCACCATTGCAATACAACCATCAAATACAATTGCATCAACCAATCTGTGAAACCCATCAAATCTGAAGAAAATTTCAATAAATCAATATGAACAATCAAATTAATGTCACCAAAACACAGAATTGAACCCAAAATAATGCATGAACAACCAAAACCAACTGCAACCTCAAAAATCATATGTCAAAATGTATATGCCACTTCAATGAGGACAACCTGCATGTATACACTACTTTCTGTAACTCAACTTGCATATACCTCTAAATATATTGAATCATAAATCTTATGAACCAAAAATTGTACCAACCAAAGACATTCTAAAGAACAAATATCATATTACAGAGTTCTAAATAGATAGCAGCAAAGATCACCCTTCTTACTCAATCAATCAATTAGTCAGCCAGACTCAATCTCCTTATACAATTAGTTTAGCTTCAGATATAATGAAGACATCATTGAAAAACAACAGTAAAACAGCAACACTAGTTAGATAGATCAATCATTTTCGAACAACAAGCCCTTCCTTTGCATACACTACTTGGAAGTGTCGAATCTACGTGTATACACGCCTTCACTGGTGCGAACCTGCGTATAGATCTACAAATAATGACTTATAACTTCACATATTTTCAAGACTTCAGATATACCCTAATCATAGAATTCAAAGGACAAAACATGTGCTAACACACAGATCTAGCCTATCCATTATTAGATCATACATTGATAAGTCATTTAAGGTCTCATGATCTTGATCCAACATTACATTCAAGGGTGCACAAGATTTTTCAAATGTATATCATAATCATAACCCTTACAATAAAAAATATACTTCAGATAGAAGTATTCATGAAAAACCCTTTTCACTTCTTCTTTATCCCTTTGATCTTCTCCTCCTTATATACTTAGATCCTTTGTCAATACCATGCACCAAAAAAACACTTACAACCTATGGTATTGTTATACGGGATCAAGTAACCATTATTTCGCTTAATATTGTGGGCTAATACTATGGTATGGACCCTTGGTATTATTTAACCTTATTTTTCCATCCCATAAGTGATTTTCCTTCTGTGAAACTATGTGCATATGTATATGTGCCTTGTATTCTATGTACCCACATGTATACACGAATTGGACAAGGTTAAAAATTGTATACAACTTAAAACATTCTCTTTCCTCAATTTCTTGATTCTGATCTATAATCCTTTGTTCCATCATCCTATTCTTTTGTGCCATTACTCTGTTACCTTTGAATTAACTTGTTACAATGTGAGATGCAAACATCACTTTATCATTTCTGAACTAACTTGTGGACACATTTGGTTATCATATATGTGATTTTCCATCAAGGATAACATATGTACCATAATTCCAACACCCATGTGGAATCTTTAGCAGGTAAATTCTTCCATTTGATGATATACTCTGAAATTGATCAATTTCGTAGCTACCAGATTCTTTTTTCCATGACAGCTTCAGGTTCCAATATGATTTTTCCTTCCTCATCAAGTTCTATCAATATTGTTTGAACTTGGAGCTTGTCACCTATAACCTTCTTTAAGCATGAAACAGGGAAAACCGAGTGCACTGGGAAGATGTAGGAAGCTCTATTTTGTATGAAATAGTACCAATATTTTGCAACACCTTGTAAGGACCATAGTACTTTGGTGATAATTTATTATTCTTCTTAGCTTGCTTGAGGTACATTTTTTTGTATGGTTGTAGCCATAAAAATACCCAGTCGCCTACATCAAAACTTCTTTCACTGTGATGTTGAGATTCCTGTTGTTTCATTCGATTTTGAACCAAAGTGAGGTTATCCTTTAAGAGTTGGAGAACTTGCTGTTGATGTTCGATGTGATCTTGCACTGCTTGAACCTTAGAATTTTGTCTTAAAGATGATGTGATGGATGGTGGATTATGTCCATAAAGTGCCATAAATGGGGTCAATTTTGCTACAGTATGGAGGGAAGTGTTATACCACCATTCAACTATAGGTAACCACTTGACCCATTGTGTTTGTTTATCAGATATAAACAAACAAATATATCCTTCCAAACATTTGTTCACGATATCAATTTTCCCATAATATTGAGGATGAGAAGATGAGATCTGAGCTAATTTAGTACCCATACAAAAAAATAATTTCATCCAAAAACTTCCAGTGAAAATGGGATCTTTGTCGCTTACAATAATCTTTGGGTTTCCATGTAGATTTTGAATTGTTTCCATAAATGCAGTAGCAGCTGTACTGGATTTAAATGGATGGGAAAACAAATGAAAGTGTGCATACTTGGTAAGTCTATCAACTACAACCATGATGACACTCTTTCCTTCAGAATTGGGTAAACCTATGATAAAATCCATTGAAACCTCCTCCCAATGTTGACCTGGAATGGATAAAGGTTGTAACATACTCAGGGTCTTAATTGTATCCACTTTTTTTTGTTGGCAAACCAAACATTCTGCCACTAACTTTTGAATATCAAATTTAAGGCCATCCAAAAAAAATTCCTTCTTGAACCTGTGGTAAGTTCTTAAAAATCCCGAGTGCTCTCATAAAGGAGAGGTTTTTAATTCCAAAAGAATATTTTGTTTGAATTGGGAATCCTTACAAATATATAAGCAATCTTTGTACCTATTATCACAAAATCGGACCTTGATAGGCTGCTGATCAGGAAGACTTTGAGTAACTATTTCAAACCAATGTTTTAGCTAAGGCTTAGCCTCCTCAGCCTGAGAGGGCTCTCTCAAAGGGTTAATGATATTGATTAAATATATAAACATCCATGGAAAAATCAAACAAAAAGGTATAAATGGTTGAACACAATTAATAAACATCCATTGGGCTATGGAGTCAGAGTATGTTTTTAGTACAATAATAGATTAGATTACATGGAAGTCAGGTCATAGAGAATTTTAATCTATCAACAAAATAGAGACATAATATAGGAAACATAGTATATAAACACATGAAGGAAGTTAGAGACTTATCAATGATTTCTAAGTAACATGTGTTTATACCACTACAAGTGAGCAAATGAGGAAAGCCATGAGAAAATAAAACACATAAAACCCTCTCTGAATCTTGAGTAGTAAATCCAAACCTCTATACTAACATCAAACATACAGTCTTCTACAATAACATAATATGCTTGTTTCTTTGAAAATTTCCAACCCTTGAGGCATTCCACCTCTTGTCTTATATATATTTCATTACAATCTTGGATTCCTTCCTCTGACATGAGGGGAATTCAAATTTTCTTAAGTTGACACCTATTCATACCTAAACAGACTATTAATTACAAGTGAAAGTTAACTAACAATCCTAGAGTCCTAATACAACTAGGAGTATAACTCATTATGATAGTAACAACCTAGACTATGAAATAAATTCGATCTTTGACAGCTGCTCCTCCTTAACTTCGACCTTGATGATGACTGTAACCTCCATGCTGGCCTTCAATCACTTCTCTTTTGACTGTCCTGAAAACTAGGAAACTGTCCCCTGCAATGCAGCCTTGGTCTTCAATGATGTTCCTCGAAGCTCCTGCTAGCCAAACTATCCTCTTTAATCACATAACATATGTGGAACTAGCCATGGAACCCTGCTCTTACACTTTGTGCACAATTGAACTCCTTGAGGTTGTATGAAAACAGTCCATCTGAAGGTGCTACGAAATAAACTATTGTTTTTGTAGTGCAAAACTTTGTTCTTGCATACCTTTTTCATTTTTTTGAGATTTTCCTTTACTTGTGCTCTAAACCTTTTCAAATTCCCTCCTCACAATCTCCAGCAACATCCCTTTCCAAAAGTAGCCCCTTATTTCCTTGAAGATTGGTAAAAAAAAAAAAAAACTGCACCTACAGCAGTTTCGTAGTGCGCTACAAAACTGCTGTGTGAGTCAAAATACATAGCCTTTTTCCAAAATGTTTCTTCTTAGGATTCTTTTACAAATATTTTCTTATGCCAATATGCCACATATACTTGAGATTACCCATGCATAAAACAACTTCAAAAAGTAATGTTTTAGCTTTAATCAAAATTGTGTTAAGGTTCCATCACTTACTGTCCTATTTATTTGTGCTGAGGCTGACCTGCAAACTTGTTTAGCTGAATCTCTAGGTCTTCAATTTGTCTTTTCATGAAGAATCAAATGATCAACAAGTATACAACAGATACAGTCCACTACAGATATCAGATCAGTAATTACAGAAATAACCCAGAACACCTTATGAACAGAAATATACAGTCAACAGATCATCTTAAGACAGGGACGCATATTTTCTTTCTGTGACCTGCGACTGGACGCAGTCTACCTTCCACTGTTCTGCGTGCCGACGCACTATTCCTCTATGCTTTGCTGCGACCGGCGCACCCAGAAACACTATCGCGCCGCGTCTTTTGCTTCAGGGACGCACCGAATAACACAGTCGCGCCGCGTCCTTTGCCTCAGAGACGCACCTGAGCGTTTACTGTACTGCGTCCCGGCGCACTTTCCCTTCACTGAACCTGCGTCCCTTCGGATATAAAAGATATGAGGACTTCAGAACCAGCCCAAACACTCAGATCCACAGATCTGATCATGCGCCATAGAGATCACAGTCCATTAGAAGATTCGCCTTCATAGATCTGGACTAGATCTCACCTAAAGATATTCAACCAAGATGATGCTTAATCCAAATGAACTCCTTTGCTTTATATAGGCAAGCTTCTCCCCAAAACATGGAACAAAACCACGAGCCGACACCATAGAAACACAAAACCGTCGGCTAGATACCACACAAGAAACCCCCACGTGCTTTTCTCTGCCTTGAAATGTGTGCACTGGGCGGACGCACCTCCTGAACGGATGGCCTGCGTCCCGGGACGCGGGTTCTGTAAGGTATACCTGCGGGGACGCACATGCTGAACATATTTCCTGCGTCCTTCTTGATTTATCACCTGAAAGGGTTTGCCATCAAGGACAATACCTGAATCATAATGCCAACACTTAATCTATCATTGATCATTCTGATATACCTTGCCCCCTTTATTGCAAGGACAGTCTAAGTGAAATATTGAGCATCTTTGCCAACTACTTCAGGTTTTGGAACTTTTCCTTCTTCCCACATGGCTTTTACTCTTTTAAAATTGTCTTTTTCAACTGCATGTTTCCTTGCCCTTTTCTTAAGTTGAGCAATCTCAATATTGGCAAGCTTTAATTTCTTCTTGACTTCCGCAAAATTATTTTCTTCTTCTTGAGTATCAACTGCTATGTTTCTGTCATCCTTGTGCATGAATGATGGTTGCACTACTGACACTACAGGCTCTTCATAGAATCCTCCTGAAACCTTTTGGACCACCTAGTCACAGGCCTTCTAGGCTTAAAAACAAATTCTAAAACCTTCTCATCAAACTATAACCTTTTGGAAGATTTCATTTTTTTTTACCTGCTCTCACTTAATTCAATGAAGTCTGCTTGGACTAGAGGGGACTTCTCAATGTCAATTACCTGGAGAAGATCATTCAAATTTCCATTTGAGGCTAGGCTTTCATCAGTGACCACTGTTTTACCATTTTCTTTGGCTATTTGGCTTCTAGTTACCCTTCTTTGGACTTTTTCACTAATGGACTGCTCTTGAGCTGCTTCCTTCATCTGAACATTCTTTATCCATGACTACTGAGGAGCATCTTGAACAGGCAATGGTGTTCTAGTTATTGGTTCTTTAACTTGTTTTCTAGCCTTCAGTTTAACAAACCTGCTTGACCTTTCTTGTGCATGGTGAATAATCACTGGTGATGATATTTCCTTAGCCCTAGGGATAAGTCCTATTTCAGCTCTAAAACTAGACATAAAGAGAAATGCAGACCACTCTCTATCTACCTTCTGGAGTTCATGCAAGACCATTAATTTAACTAAGCCATGATGAAACAACGATGCTTCACATGCCTCCTTCTTCAACTGTATTTTATTAGACATCTTGCCTAAGCTCCGAAACAGAAATAAATGCAAAAAGAGTTTGAAATGGTAAGAATACACCTTGTGGTATCTTCCTTTGCAGGTGAAATACCTTTGTATGCATGTGAGTAAGTTGGAAAATGCATCTTTGACATAACCCCTTAGCATTTCTTTGGTCAAATCTGTGTCTAAAAACTCTAGCTTTAGGAAGATCTTACAGGGTGCCATTTCAAACTTGAAATTCTTGAACCATTTTTCCTGACCTCTAGGAATTTATGTGACTAAAGATATCACTTCAGGAGAAACTGGAAATTCTAACACTCTAATCTTTGTATGTGAATCTGTGAAATTGAGAGAAAATTCCTTGGTCACTTGGCTATGTCCTCCTTGTAGTTTCTCACAGAACCTCCAACAACCTACTTTGTTGAAGGCTTCTTCCACTGATTTATCTTTTTTCAGAGCATCTAAGCCTTCAGGCTCAGTTCTCAAACATCAGCCTGACCTGTGATTCTTCTTCTCTTCCAACATTTCTCCTTTGAAATCCTTGCAAAAAGAAGACCTGGAAGAAACTGTCTTGTTTAGTTAAGGAACTGCCTTGCTTGAATGTGGTGAAGAGCTGCCTCACTTGAAGCCTGCGGAAGAATTCCTGTCTCTGCTCACTCTGGGTTTGTTTTCTTAAACTAAGAACAACCTCAAATATCTATTGCAACAATACAACCAAGATCAACACGAATATTACCAACATCAATTCATCTTTCCCCTTTTTGAAATTTGAAAAGAGTGTGGACAAATGACCCCTAACGAATCTAATGATGGATATGAATGGTTGCATGTAAGTGGAAAGGTTCATGGACTGAAAGCTGATGATGAAACTCTAATGGATTCTGGTGGATTTGATAGCTAGACAAGATTTCACACGAATCCTCGATTTCGTAGTGCATCCAGTGTAAATTCGAGGTTTCGCACTACGAAAACACCTAACTGTGAATCCCCGATTTCATAGTGAAGGTAATGTTATTTTAGGACTTTGCACTATGAAAACGCTTAGATAGTTTCATAGTGCATTCAAAAGTTCCAAACAACCAAACACATGAAATTTTAAACATGACATGGGATCCATAAGGGGCTAAACAAGGTTGTTGGACTTTATTTGATGATGGAAATGAGACTCTAACCCTATGACTTAGACTCTAAAGACATAAAAATAACTTGAATATGAGTAACACAAAAATTTAGAAACCATGAAGGTTCGAATATTTTTAAGAAATTTTTACAGTGATAACAATACCATAACGAATCATTTTTCTAGATAAATGTATCAGACATTCTGGGATGTCGCTGCAAATTTTGAATGAGTGTCCACACTTCTTTAGCATTATTTCATTCATCCCTTGCTTTGTTTATCCAAATTGGTTGGATAATAGAAATAGCACAAAGAAATTATTCCACATCCACAGCCTTTCTTGAGAGTGTTTTTGCAACAACATTTTTCCTCCCTTTTTTGTAAATTATTTCAAAGTCATAACCCAACATCTTTGTGACCCATTTTTGCTTCTCTCCTGAAGATAATCTTTGTTCAAAAAAGTATTTAAGACTATCATGATTGAATTTTACCTTGAAGTGTCTTCCCATTAGGTAAGGTCTCCATTGATTTGGTGCATGTAGTATCGCCAACATTTCCTTCTCATAAATAGGTTTCTGTAAATACTTTCTTTCGATTTGATGACTTTCAAAAGAAATGGCTCTTCCTTCTTGCATTATAACAACACCAATTCCATTTCTTGAGGCATCACATTCCACAAGAATGGTTTTTGTGAAGTCTGGTGTAGCTAAGACCAATTCTTGGCACATTGCCTCTTTAAGGTGTTCAAAGGCCTTAGTTGTTTCTAGAGTCCAAGAAAATGCATATTTATTCAGTAATGTTTTTAGAGGTGCTGCTATTCTCCCATAATTCTTAACAAACTTGCGATAATACCTTGTCAACTTGAGAGATCCTCGAAGATTCTTTATGGTTGTGGGGATTTTCCATTCCTTAATGGCTTTAAGTTTGTTAGGGTCTACCTTAATAACCTCATAAGATACAATATGAAAAAAATATTCCACCTCCTGTACTCCAAAGAAACATTTGGAGGTTTTTACATATAATTGTTTCTCCTCCATTCATTTAAGCACCCTGCCAACATGTCGAACATGATCCTTCTAAGAATTGTTGTAGATTAGTATATCATCAAAAAATACTAAAACAAATTTTCTAAGGAAGGGTTTGAAAATGGAATTCATCAAACCTTGAAATGTAGAAGTTTCATTGGTAAGGCCAAAAGGCATGACCAAAAATTCATAATAATCCTCATTATTTATAAGTGTTTTTTACAAAATGTCTTCAATATTCATTCTTATTTGATGATATCCTGAAAAAATATCCAACATGGTGAAGTAAATTTCTCCATGTAATTCATATAACAATTCATCAAGGACATGAATGTGAAATTTATCTTTAATAATGGGCTTGTTGAGCTCCCTAAAATCTAGAAACATGTACCATGATCCATCCTTCTTATGCACTAATACTACTAGAGTAGAGAAATAACTTTGACGAGGTTGAATGATACCAACTTCTAACATTTCTGCAACCATATGTTCAATTTTACTATTTTTGGCATAGGCATATCTATAAGGCCTGATGTTTGGAGGAGAATTGCATGGAATCAAATTAATACTATGATCATGATAATGAATAGGTGGGAGGCATTTCAGAGTATCAAATACCTTGGACTGATTATCCAACAATTTTTGGAGATCTGGAGAAATAGATTATTTCAATGTTTAAACCTCTAGTGAGCATAATTGTGAAATTACGCCTCATTGTTCTTTCTTTAGAAGATTTTTCATGCCATTAGAACTTATTATATTTCCTAGTTTTCCTGTGATACCCCTTAATTTGACTCCCTTTCCTTTCTAAAAAAATTTCAAGAAAAATTCTTGAAAATTAAAAGCTATTGTACCCAAAGATTGTAACCATTGGACTCTTAATACAACATTAACACCACCCATTGGAATGGAAAGAATTGGACTATTCAATACATATTCCCCCTGGTTAGATTGATATTATGGCACTTTCCAAAGAAACTTATAATTCCTCCATTTGCAACCATCACTTGACACTCTGGTGTTGGATATCAAAAGTAATTCAATTCCTTGGCTATCTTACAATGAATAAAATTATGGGTACTACCCGAATCAATCAACACTATTACTTATTTCTTCTTGATATGTCCTTATATCTTGAGAGTTTGAGAGGCAATTCCTGCTAATGCATTACAAGCTATGGTCAAATTCATTTCTTCTTTCTCTAGGGCTAGTTCCTTGTGTATATCCTCTTCTTTTGACGTTTCTTATTTCTTTTCTTCCTCCTCTTCACAAAATATGTACAAAATAATTTCTTCTCAACACACTTATGACCTTTAGCATATTTTCTATCACAATTGTAACAAAACGCTTTTACTCTTTTTTCTTCCAATTGTTGTGGTGTCAAACTTGTAGGTTGTGGAAATCTAGGAGCAACACCACTTCCATCTTTATAGTTTTGAGTGGTAGACTTCCTTGTTGCCATAATTTTACTTTCAACTTTTCTTTCCACCCTGAATGTCTTCTCTAATGAATCAAGTTCCCAAAGTTGAACCTCATGTTGTATGTTATCCTTTAAAGTTCCTATGAAGACATCAATCCTATGTTCCTATGGAATATAATTTACCTTTATATTCAATTTTTGGAAGTCTTCAATGTGCTCTCCCATTGAACCATTTTGTTTGAGATTTATCAATTGGCTAAAGAGGGTGTTTCTCTTTGTATCCTCATAATGTGCTATCATTTCCTCCATAAAAATTGACCAAGTGACAAGTGGTTTATGAGAACAAAGCCATCGATACCATACAAACTAATTGAATTCTAAATATAAAGTTGCAATGAGTACCTTTTGTGTGTGTTACACATTATGGAGATCAAAATATTCCTACATATGTAGTATCCATGTTACTAGATCCTTGGCATCAAATTATTCATATCGATATTTAGAATATGGTGGGTCTTCAATTTGATGTCAGAGTCTATGAAATCATGATTAACATTTATTTTGTTCTCATCATGAGTTTCATCTAATACCGTTTCACCATAAGGAAGCATTTCTTGTAGCAACTTTATCAAACCTTCCATGTCTGCTTTTAAACTATCCTTCAAACCTTCCATGTCTGCTTTTAATCCATCCTTAAAACCTTCCATGCTTGATTTTAAAGCATTCTTAAAACCATCCATCTTATCTTCCATTTCATTTTTGGTTACTCTTTGCGAGAGCAAAATTTCTTGCACTTGGTCTCATAATTTTGATATATCATGTTGCATTTCTTCCTCTTCTTCATGTGTCATAGTATAGTTTTCTTGTTTCCTACTAGGTGTTTCCATTTTATTGCTTTAAGTCATTTTGGAATCAAACAATGATATTTATTCTTCACTATGCCCCTTGAATCACTTCAAACTATCTTTTCAAACAAAACTTATGCAACTTTTTTAAAAAATACACACATTTTTCTTTCTTTGTAGGAGTTTGATATTGAATATGTTCTAGCTCTATAATTTCAGATCTCCAAGGTGAAATTTGGCCTTATAGTATCCCTATCAGCCTGGTTTACAATTCCATATGTCAAGCGAAATTTGGATTCTTTAAGGTAAAGTTATTCTCATTCTCTCATGATGAACTGATTATGGACTGGTTCAGTGGAGAGAACTTATACGGAGTGCAATGTGTTCCCATTTCAACCTTCGGCCCTGAAAACAATACATAATATACTAAAGTCTGTGTAATTTCTAGTACCTTTTATGAAATTCAAATCTGATGCTCGTGGAGGAATTTATGATGATTTTCCCAAGGTCACCTGTTTGAGACGAAATTCTGGAGAATGTAGAAACCCTAACATCTTTGGACCATATATCTGAAATATAGTGAACCAAGATCTGGAAATTTCATAGGAAGTTAGCTAGTATTTCTTCTCCTCATGGTAAAAATTTCAACTTATTAACCGCCGTAGAAAAAAAATTATAGCGAAAATTCTACTATGACCTGTTTTCAGTAGCAAAACCCTAGAATCCAAAGCTCTAATACTAAATTTTATTCAACCAACTCAAAAAATAGAAGAGAAGATAGATCAACGTCTTAAAAATTAGCCTCTTCATATTGCATAAATGAACAATTCTTGGATGATACAAATGACAAGACCTCCTTTCTATATATAGGAGTGCAAGGGGTCACAATATAATCAGAGCCTACAAAACAATAATAATGTAAGGGCACAATAATAACAATATTGTGCTTCTATGGGCACAATATTAAAATTATGGGGATTATATGGGCACAAAAATAACAATAAAGGGGCTACACTAACAATAACAATAAGGGTCTACACTAGTAATATAGGGACCTAACATTAGCCATGCTATATCTCGACATAATGGTAAGTTCCTCCTCACAATGGGATTTCCCACACTGTGTAACACTTATAGCATGTTTTTTTTGACACCCTAATACTGTTGTAGCCCGGTAAGGGTCCTACTAGAAGTGGTCCTTTAGAGTTTTTAATTTTTGTGCAAATCCTTGTTTCTTAGCTATTTTTTCCAAACTAGAATGCATAGGCATCCCTCACCAAAAAAGTATGCTAGAACAAATCCAAATACCTCAAATATTTCCATGTCAATACAATATGGAATAATTAGGATCTCACATGGTCCTCTTGCTAATTCATCCCAACCATATCACCCAAAATACTAGCCTCGACTTTCATACATAAAACTACACTTTTGTGCATGCTAGAAAAAATTTCAACTATGGATGATCCTAGAAATATACAACTAATGACTAATTTCTTGTTACTTCAGGACTTCACACATTAGATCAATCTATTGTTTTTCCACGTCAACACTCTAGTGTCCCAATAGCCTAGACCAATATGGGACCCATTGTGTCCACATAATTTACGATGTGATCTATCATATTATTTGCTACAACCAATATTATCCTTCCATTTCTCTAGGTGCTAAGCTATACTTGTTGTTTCCTATAGATAATTCTTGTCTAGGGATTCAAAGCCTA
Source organism: Pinus tabuliformis (assembly GCA_031772625.1). Taxonomy (NCBI): domain Eukaryota; kingdom Viridiplantae; phylum Streptophyta; class Pinopsida; order Pinales; family Pinaceae; genus Pinus; species Pinus tabuliformis. The sequence continues at coordinate 1,116,529,220 of CM062809.1, forward strand.
GGCATCAAAATCATTGATTAATTTTCAAAATAGATATGTTTTGAGTCTAAATAAATAGGCAATATGTCATGAATGTTGAAACTTCTTTCCTTGAATTCAAGTGACCAATATCCAAACATTGTAGGAAAAATAAACTTAAAAAGTGATAGAAGAAATAAGAAGAGGAATAAATTCCTTGAGTAATTAAGAATCCAAGAAACTAAAAATGAAGAAGAATCACATTTAATATTTATGAATTAAATGCAATAAATTGTTATATTCCTTAATCAAACGAACCTATTCAACCTCATCCTACAATAGTTTGAAACATATTGAATCTTATACAAATATATGAATTTTACATCAATTGTATAAACTTGATTTGAAAGATAGTTTGTACATTATTTTTCATGTTATGATTTATCATAGATATCTAGGAATATAAAAATAAAGGTGAAATATTTTAAAAATAATAATGTACAGATGAGAGAATAAATTACAATAAATCCAGAAATTGGTGTTATGAAACCAGCTCACAAAAAGATAGAAAAGAGAGATCCACGCCTTAGAATTCAGCCTCTTCGAGGGGGCAACCTCCTTTACATTACATAAATGAACAATTCTTGGATGATTCAAATGAAAAAACCTCCTTTCTATATATAGGAGTCTAAGGAGTCACAATATAATCCAGCGGACCTAACAATAATAATATAAAGGCACAATAATAACAATAGTGGGCTTCTATGAGGCACAATAGTAACAATATGGGCACTACATGGGTACATCAATATAATAAGTGGGTTATACTAATAACAATAAGGGGTTACACTAGTAGTATAGGGCCTAACATGCCCCTCTCCTTCAAAAAGCGTTGTCCTCAACGCTTGAGTAGTTCTTGATGCTTCTATATACAATTCTTGTCCTCCCATGTGGAATCTTCAGCGGGTAAGCTCTTCCACTTGATGAGATACTCTGAAATTGATCAATTTCATAGCTGTCGGGTTCTTGTTTCTGTGACTGCTCCAGGTTCTAATATGATTTTTCCTTCCTCTTCAATTTCTGGCAATATTGTTTGAATTGGGATCTTTTGCAACTTTTGAATAAGTCGCCATACTTCTTCGTCCTTCTTCCATTCTTCCCTTGCTTCGTTTATCCAATCTGGTTGGATAATATAAATAGCACAAAACAATTCTTCCACATCCTCATCCTTGAAGAGTCTTCCCATTCGGTAAGGTCACCATTTTTTAAGTGCATGTAGTATTTCTGACATTTCCTTCTCATAAATAGCTTGCTTGAGATGTAGCAGTAAAAATACCCAATCACCTACATCAAAACATTTTTCACTACAATGTTGATATACATGTTGTTTCGTTCGATTTTGCACTGAAGTGACGTTATCCTTTAAAAGTTGGAGAACTTGTTGTTGATGCTCGATGTGATCTTTCACTGCTTGAACCTTTTTCTTCTTCATATGTCCTTCTATCTCTACAGTTTGAGGAGTGGTAATTTCTTCCAATCCTTTACAAGATATGGTAGGATTCATTTCTTGATGCTCGATGTGATCTTTCACTTCTTGAACATTTTTCTTCTTGATATGTCCTTCTATCTTGATAGTTTGAGGAGTGGTAATATCGAACAATGAATTACAAGATATGGTTGGATTCATTTCTTCTTTCTCGATGTGATCTTTCACTTCTTGCAGCTTTTTCTTCTTGATATGTCCTTCTATCTTGAGAGTTTGAGGAGTGGTAATTCTTGCCAATGCTTTACAAGATATGGTCTGATTCATTTCTTCTTTCTATGGGGTGGGGTCCTAGTGTATATCTTCTTCTTTTGATGTTTCTTGATCCTTTTCTTCCTCCTCTTCATATTCTATGTAAAATAATTTTTTCTCAACACACTTATGACCTTTAGTGCATTTGCTATCACAATTGTAACAAAGCCCTTTTTCTCTTTCTTTTTTCCAATTGTTGTGGTGTAACCCTTGTAGGTTGTGAAAGGCTAGGAGAAACAACACTTCCATATTTATAGTTGTGAGGGGTACGCTTCCTGGTTTCCATAATTTTTCTTTCCACTGTGTCACAAAGCCCTTTTACTCTTTCCAATTGTTGTGGTATTGCTCTAAAGAAGGTGTTGCTCTTTGTATCCTCATAATGTGCTATCATTTCCTCCGTGAAAATTGACCACGTAACAAGTTGTTTATGAGAACAAAGCCCTTCGTACAATAAAAATTGATCTGGTTCTAAATATGAAGATGCAATACATACCTTTTGTAATAGTTGTACACCATGTAGATCAAAATATTTATCCATTTGAAGTATCCAATTTACCGGATCCTTGCCATCAAACTTCCTCATCTTGCTTTTTCTTGATTTTAGGAGCTCGACCTTGAAACGACTATAATTCTGTACTTTTGGATCTTTAAGTTTTGAAATTGTGAGCTATAGTAACCCTCTGTGTCCTCTTTCCAATGCCACTAGTCTGATCCAAATTGGATTCTCTAAGAAACAGTTATGCACAATCTCCCAAGATGACCTGATTATAGACCTCTCCAGAAGAGTGAACTTGTATGAAGTGCCACGTGTCACTATTTCTACCTTTGGATCTAAAAAAGATATACAAACAAACTACAGTCCATCCTCTTTCTGTATCTTCTTACGAACTTTAAATCCGATCTCCAAAGAGAAAGTTATGACGATTTCCCCCGGTCACCTGTTTTAAATGTAATTCAGTAGTCTGCAAAAATACCAACTTCCTCAGATCATATCTCTGCAAATATCATGTGACAAGCTCTGAAATTCTTACCCAAGGTTCAGCGCGATTGTTTCTCAACTGGGTTTTTTTTGCGTCTTCTGAAACATTACAGAAAAAAAAGTTATAGCAAAAATGCCACAATGACCTGTTTGGAGCAGTGAAACCCTAGAATCGAAAGCTCTAATACCAAATGTTATGAAACCAGCTCACAAAAAGATAGAAAAGAGAGATCCATGCCTTAGAATTCAGCCTCTTTTAGGGGGCAACCTCCTTTACATTACATAAATGAAAAATTCTTAGATGATTCAAATGACAAAACCTCCTTTCTATATATAGGAGTCTAAGGAGTCACAATATAATCCAGCGGACCTAACGATAATAATATAAAGGCACAATAATAAAAATAGTGGGCTTCTATGGGGCACAATAGTAACAATATGGGCACTGCATAGGTACATCAATATAATAAGTGGGTTTATACTAATAACAATAAGGGGTTACACTAGTAGTATAGGGGCCTAACAATTGGATTATATATTCTTATCTCCAAAATTGTCTTTGTGTATTTCAGTACAATATGCCAAGAATTTCAAAGATTTTGAACTCCTTTCCATGGTTCACTCATTATTTTTATATAAAATTGAGCTATAATCCCATATTCTACCCTTGGAAACTATCGAAATAAGTAGAGATAAATATTAAAATAACATTTACAAGTTGTTATCATAGAAATAATTACAAAACTTTAAATATTTAATCATTGTCTTTGTCATATTAGACCAAGTTTCCATGAGAAACTTTGGAGCAAGCTTCCAAATTTCTTTGATTGTAAAATGAGATAAATTATTCCATTGGACATCCATTGCACATTGGAACCTAGCCATTCTTCTGAAAGCAACATCCAACTTTGTAAATTTCTAATATTTTCGCTTTATCAAGAAAAATTTCTTTATCTATCACTAGAGCTAGAAATCTTTATGCAATTTTTCAAATATCATTTCTCCTTTTAAATATTCACCTAAGCCCATTATCTTATGACATTTTCATTTCTGTTTGTACAAAATTCCATTGTACACAACCATGGAAATGCAATTATCATGCTAATCCTAACATGAAGGTAAATCCAAGTATACCACCTTATCAAATTTATTTTTGAAAATATTCATATTATTTTGCATAAACCTAAAATGTTATTGAGTGTCATTCATAAGAGATATTTAAGTCACCACTTTACTTGTTCCCATCACCATCTAAGTTATGTCCTCTATATCTAGGACTTTTAGCTACTCCCAAGTCCTTTTGTTTAAAAAATTTAAAATTTTAGTGGCCATTTGTGGCATATCACCTAATTCTCCTCTTATTTGTGTGAAATCATATTCATTTTTTTTAATCATGGCCTTTTTTTCAACTATCAACCTATTGTAATTCCACATTTGGTTGATCTCTTGAACTATCTTGTCACAAATTAATTGGTTTTCTTCAATTATGAAAAAATTTCCTATTGAATGAGTCTTTAGTCCATTTATTTTGGCATGTAACTTCCTTTTCTCTTCTTCTGCAACCTTCAAAAATATTTATCTTTGTTGTATCTCTTGTCTTAAAGTAATGGTTTCATTATAATATGTTTTCCAAAGCTTATTATACATAACTAATTCTACCTCTATCAAATTCACACTATATAGTGCCTTAGCCAATTCATTTCATAAGTTCTATTTTATGCCCCTTTTCTCATATTTCTCTTTAGGTTTAGGGGTTTCCATGATTATATCTTGTTTTTATATATTGAATTTTGTATATGGATGTTCTGATACTAATTCATTTTCTATCCATGAATCTTTGCTTGCCAACTTTTCAATGTATGGCTCATTGTCATGCTAACATGGAGATAACTAGAACTTTACCCTTTTTGTTTAGATTATGTGGTGGGTATCATAAGCCCACAGTTGGTCCACCACCTTGAAATCATCTTTGGTATTTATAATAAAGTAACCCACCTACTACTTGAGCTTGAAAGTTACCTCTTATTTTCATGTAAAAAAACGTAAAATGTTGGAATTTATTCTCTTCCCAATCTACTCCAATGTGAAATTTACGAGTAGAAAGAAAACATGCAATTCCTAGGGAGGTGCTTCTTATACATATGTTCTAGTTTTTTGTATAGTTTTGTTGTGTTGTATAACAACCCCCCATTTCTAACATTTTTTACAGAAAACTTTAATTAGAAATGGATCCATTTTTAAGAAACTTAGTAGAATTAGTGATTTAATAAAATTGCTTGCCTAGAATTAATCATATCACACATAAAAACCCTTATCAAAAGGCCTAATGCAATAGAACTATTATCCAAAATTTTTTGATAAAATATGAAATATCCTTGCAAAAAGTCCTCATAAGAAAATCTCCCATGCGATAATGCAATCGGAGATCACATATTGCAAGGATAAATGGATGCATCCCACAAAGGTCTACACTAAACCTCCAATACGATAATGTAATCACAATCAGGAATCAGAGATATCACATGACACACAATGAAAGCAATTTTGAATTCTCCGATTGCAATATCATAGAGTAAGGTGCATGTTTCAAGAAAATACCATCAAAAGGTATTATTTGCAAACATAAATCTTAAGAACAATAAATAAAACTATCTGCTGAATATACCTCTGCCTTATTATATTCTTTACCTTATCACAATCGGAGCTATCAGTCCAAAACCTTAAGCCTGACCCATTGGATCTCCTAATTGCGATTCACGATTTATTGTTGATCACTGATCGGGAAAGTCCAACGATACGTTTTAAAGGACCATCAAGCATATGTGCAATGCGACAGGTAATTATTACATTTATTTACTACGATTGGTGGTTATGGTGGTCATTAATTTCGCAGTTAAGGGTGAATCCTTTGAGGATTTCACCCGTGGTGATACTTAATTACATTTGGTTTATCATATGAAAATTACCTTAACTGTTTTCATTTCATATTAGCTTTCAGCAAATATATTTCTCTATTAAGTTTTCCATTGTCTGTGTAGAGCTACTCTGAGCTCATGAATCCGAAAAAAATGGGAAAGAAGGTGAAGAAAGCCAAGGTGCCTGTCGTAGTCAAAGAACCAAAACCAAATAAGAAAGGATTGATATTAGATACAACTTGCCTCGGTTTAGGAAAAGCAAGCTAGGAGAGTATCTATAATTTACTAGAAGCAGAAGAGCCTGAAGAACTCAAAGAAGAAGCTACGACAGATTCTACAAGAAAATTAGAGAATACATTGAAAGAATTGGCTTGCTCATATCTACACAGAATAGCAGTGCATGCCAAGGTTTTGCCATATAATGATGTGGTCATGCGGATTGTTGAGAGCATTACGACCATAGACAGGACATTCTCTACAACTGAAGGAAAAGTGTTCGAGTCATTTAGAGTAGAGGATCTTAGACAAATGTACCATTTACCCTAGCAGAGAAGTAGTATAATAAAACATTCTTAGAAGACTTTGCCAAGGAGAACGACAATGAATCAAACCCTATCAGGCAATGGAGATATTTCCTGACCAAGCGGCCCACCCAAGCTTCATAAAGACATTGAAATCATCCTGGAAAATCCCATTGAGGACATTGTATTGCATATAGAAGAAATACCAGCACTGGATGTCTTCTACAACCCTAAGCATAGGGCTGTAGTCAAAAGACAGAGGAAGAAGAAGAAAATTGATCACTCTCCTCTTTTGACTCCTTAGATGGAAACGATGAATGTGGTATGGAGAGAGGAAATAAATCCTGCCAAAGATTTAATGAAATTTTCTCAGTATGTTGGAGCATGTACAGTGGCAACAATAGATAAGGCTTTAGAGGTTAGTCATTTGTTGAAGGAAAAATACCAGGCAATCATTCAGCTAGAGGCATAATTGGTAGAACGATAACAAAAAATAAAGCAGCTTGAACAACAGTTGGCGGAATAGAGACAGCTTAATGAACAATTGAATGAGTAATTGATTAATGAAAAGCAGAGAATTCATGAAAAGGCCATCCATAAGCAGAAAGTGTTGTCTCAAGCATTGAGCAAATTATAGTTGTTGAATGAGCAAGTGAAGAAATCAAAGGAAGAGAAAATCACCCAAATGAAAGATCAAATAGAGCAATTCAAAGGATATCTCTAGGTAAATGAATTCATAACTGAGGCCCAGAAGATGACCAAGGCTTTTTCCCGGTAATTGGACCTTCTGTGTCATAATATGTCATTGGTTGTTCCTTTATGTGATATCTCAGCATCTATAATCGAAATATCAGTGGATGCAAGGCTTGAGTTAGAGAAGGCAGATGAAAGATTAACTAATTTTCTATATTGGAAAGATTTGAAAGAGGAAATAGCTGCCAATCTGCCAAAGATACAGGAGTCACATAAAGAAATTTTGTTTTCCGAATGAATCTCAGTTAATGGAAGCTGAGAGAGCTACATCTAGATGTAGAACAAAAACAAATAATCTGATTGAATTAATCAACAATAGTCTATATTTATCTAATCTAATAATAGAATTCTCTCCAGGCAAACTCCCAAAAGTAAAATCATTAGAACAACAGTGGAAATAGGAGTTGATGCAAAGAGAAAAACTGATCGGAGGCATTCAAAGCCTAACATGGGAAAATTTTTGGTTTTTCCTTATATAACCACATAGTCAGAAAATAGCGATGAAGTGTCTCACGGATGCGATCAACCACATGATCCTCAAACTTGTTGATGTCACATTTACAGCTCAGTTACACTCTCGGATGAGTTAGCCACCAAAGGTCTAGCCAATGCTTTCCCTTTTTCAATTGTTATCACAAGAATATGAGCCAATACAGTGAATCCTTTCGACCGACTGCAGCACTACTATTTCAAGATAAATCCCATATTTTTGTGTTTTTGGTTATACCAGCTCATAGCGACTTTCTTTCTTAGTTTGTTATTTTTTGTAGTATTTATAGACCCTTTCATGTTTTTAGAAAGGGTCCGCAATTTTGTATTAAGACTTAAATCAGAGGTTGCACTACTGTACTTCCAATATATATTTTTTATAAAAGACTGGACTAGAATTCTGAATTTTGACAAAGAAGGCTTTTATGAGATTTGCACTTATGCATCCTGTGAAAGTATACCCAAATTAGAAGGCAGGATTTGAATGTGATTTACATCAGAGGAGATCGAAATGCATATGGTACTATTATCTATGTTTTTCGCTTTATTTCTCTATGTGAATTAACATTTATCAACTTTGTTATTATTGATATGTACATGTTTATATAACAACTCTCTAAATTATCACTTTTGAATGTTTTTGAGTTGTCATCTTTTAAATATACATGTCAGTGATATTTTATGATCAATGCGATAATGTTTTAATTATTACTTTGTTTAATTAATAAAGTAATCATCATATGAATGCACTATTTCTATGTTATCTATAAGTCATCTTTATGTTTATTTGTTCATAGAAACAATAAAAAATCACATTTTTAGAAGAATTCCCGGGATAGATTAGTTATCTTTGTATATTTCTGCACTTTAGAGTAGAAAACTTATCACTCTCATTATATATTACCCACTAATCACCCATCAACTCATATATCACTGGGAAACTGGTCCCATTATATCTAGTCGGAGCCACCACACCAAACGGAAAAGGAGCCGCACTAAGGTCTGGACCGGGTGGTTTTCCCCAATGTTGATGCAGTGATTTTAGAGGCTTCAACATTTTTGGCGCTATAAGGAGGACATGAACTGTGAATGGTGAGCAAATCCAAATCCATAGTCCATTTTGAGAGTACATCTTCCTCAACATCACCCCCGACTTCTCCCTCGCATTCTCAATCTCCAATTTCTAAGAGAGAAGTTGAGAAAACAACAACCACTGCTGAACCACAAAACTAAATCCACTCTTGAACCTCTTGAAGTTCAGTCTCTAATTCATAAACTTCAAGGATTTTCAGTATCACAACAAAAATCTGAGTTATCTTAAGGCAGTGTGACTTTGCAATACATTCCCTCCCATTCTCTTACCAGATTATAGAGTGAAAAGCTTGGTATTGAACCCACAGAATTCTCTCTGCCTAAAATAAAAAGAGCAAGGAAGACACCTGAAGAGTCTGATAGCGAGACTCTTTCATCATCATCATCCATTTCATCTAATCCATTGCAAAGTCAACCATCCACTCCTCCACTCCATATTGTTGTTCAACAGGGTAATGGAACTTCAACATCATCTTCCCAACCACTAGTAACTTCATCTGTGCTTTCCTCTGTTAGTAGCTCAACAATGGCTTAGAGACCATGGAACAATCCAAGGGTAGTCATAATGCCTGCACCCTTGAGTCAATTGTTGACTCATCCTGAAAATGGCTGCCAAGGTTTAACCCTGATACAGGCATACTGGTAGAAGGACACATAAACAACTTATGTTGTCAGTAAAATCAAATGGAGTTACTGAAGAAGATTTTGTTGTTAGGCTTTTCCCATATACCTTACAAGGAGCAACTGGGTCCTAGTATTTTTCATTACCATCAGGATCCATTACTAGTTGGAATATTCTCCAAGAGCAATTCTTGACTATTTAGTGATGATAGGTCCACAACAACATTGATCAATGACCTCTCAAATCTTAAAACGGAATCAAGAGAACTTGTCAAAGATTTGAACTCGTGATTCAATAAGCTCTTAAATAAGATTCTTACTGCATCTAAACCGAGTGAAGAGGTTCGAAGTGAATGGTATATATCGGCCTTACCTTCAAATATAGTAATCTTTGTAGATAGAGCTACAAAGACCACTTTAGCAGATAATATGAAGGAAACAATCGATATGGAAAAATGTATCATTGCCTTAGAAAAGAAAATTTCCCTTGAAGAGAAAAAGTCCAAAAAAGTTACTTTTCAAGATGATTCAAAGAAGAAAGTGGCTAAAGATCCATATGACATGGAGGGTCTGCAAAAGGTATTAAAAACTATGTCAAATGAAATGGTAGAAATAAAGAAACAAGTAGCTGAGACCTCCACTAAAAAGCCATTTAGGAACTTCAAAAGAGCTGAAAAAAACAACCTAATGTTATATCTAATGCAGAATTAGATCCAGATAACGATGAAGAGGAAGATACAATCTTATCATCAGAGGAAATTGAGGAAGAAGAGGTTGTAGAATGTCATGGTATGTGGGACTTCATCTTTCTCAATTCAGATACTGAAAATGAACAGGAAGCTTTCCCAATAAGTACCAAGAGTAAAGTTGTTGCCGCGCCTATTCAACCAATTCAAAAGAAGAAAAATGTAAGTACTACTACCAAAGATAAGGCTCCCATAAAGAAGACTACATCATTTCCTACTCAAAACTAGCCATCATCTTCCAATCCTCCCTCACCATCTAAAACATTGGTAGTCTCTGACTCTATGGATTACAATATCATAGAAGACATTAAGAAGACTAAAGAAAACATTTCTTTATTTGAGCTTAGCAAGCTCAAACATCAATTTAAATTTCTACTTAAAGAATTAAATGGTGTGCCTTCTTCTCCTCTTCCAAATGTTGTATTATCCAAGGCAACTAATGGAATAGGTAAACCACCATCCAATAGAGTAGAAGCTACTAATGTTGTTTTGATCAGAGATAGATCTAATTCTCATACTCCTCCTTTTCTCTTGACCTATGAATTTTACAATAGAAATCTACATAACTGCTTGATAGACTCAGGGGCTTCATCGAATATAATGCTAGCATTAGTTTGCTCAAAATTGAATATTGAACCCCAAAAATCTGCAGTGCATATTGTTTAGTTGGATCGAACGAAGGTTCAAGTATTAGGAGAAATCAATTCAATTACCATTATCTTAGCAGTTGATCCAAGGGTAGTTCAGATAATTGATATAATGATTGCTAACATTCCCAAGTTTTATGGTTTAATTCTAAGTAGGGATTGGTCTGAAAAACTCCATGGTTACATTTGTACCGATTGGTCTCACATGTGGCTTCCCTATAAAGGAAATCCAAAGTAGGTTAAAATTGATCGGGAGAAGCATATGACTCATACTGTAACAAGATTTGAGCAAGAAAACCAGCCCATAGCTTCTAATAATAATATTCTGGGCAACTACTCATATGAATCTTTCTTTGGTAATTTTAATGCTCAGTCATCACCTTTCTTAGTTAATACTTTCATATCTCAAATAGAAAATCTTTCTCATACAAATATATCAATATTTGTTAATATTGCTGAAGAAATTGTAAATAAAACTATAGATAAACCTGTATTTTGGTCTTTATATTTCGATGGGTCAAAATCTAATGACGATGCAAGAGCAGGATGTATTTTAGTTAGTTTTGAGGGAGAAAAGACTATGTTATCTTGTAGACTAGAATTTGAGTGTACAAATAATACTGTTGAATATAAGGCCTTGATCCAAGGACTCTACAAAGCAATAGGCATCAAAGTGCAATATCTTAAATTATTTGGTTCAGGATCTTATATGTCATTTTCTAGCATTTAATATCTCTCCCATTCCTAGATCTCAGAATGCAGCAATTGACTTACTAGCTAATGTTGCTTTTAAACTTCTCCCATCCGAGGATTACAACCCTGATAGATTTTCAGTTGAATTAATTTTTAGACCGTCGGTTCCAGACAATGTCACTAACTGGTGGGTATTCAATCATGACAATGACATTTTCAATTTCTTAACTTTTGAAAAATCCTATGATGATCAGATTATTGATGAGACTGATCATGATCTTCAAATGAAGCAAGCACTTAAGGAAAATTCTATACCTAAATTAGTAGTCAAGCTTGAAGATCTATATGACATCAAGGATGGATTTAAACAAGTTACTAATTCAAAACTTCAAAGTTCTACATTGAGGTTTGAATTAATAGATCTTGGCACTGAGGCCAAACCACAAAATATTAATTTGGGATTGGGACTTACTTCAGAAGAAAGGTTTGCATTTATCAGACATTTGACTAAATATAAAAATGTTTTTTCTTGGAATTACAACGACTTAAAAACATATGATACTTCTATCATACATCATATAATTCCAATGATGTCCGAGGAAAAGCCAGTGCCACAAAAATTGAGGAAAATTCATCCAAACCTAGAAAGTCAAATTAAAGTAGAGTTAAATAAACTCTTGAAAGCCAAGATAATTTTCCCTGTTAGACATTCAAAATGCGTTTCTAACTTAGTGCCTGTTAGAAAGAAGAACAGTGACATTCAAATTTGCATTGGTTTTAGGATTCTTAATAAATCTAGCCAAAAGGATAACTTCCCACTACCAACAATAGAGCAAACTCTTCATTCAGTAGGTGGTTTCAAATTAACGTCTTTCTTAGATGGTTTTTCTAGATATAACCAGATATTGGTGCATCTAGATAACAGACTCGAGACTACTTTTAGAACTAAGTGGGGAACATATGCCTACCAAAAGATGCCTTTCTGTTTGATTAATGTTGGGGCTACCTTCCAGAGAGCAATGGATTAGCATTCAAGGGATTAATTAATAAGTCAATTTTTCTCTATTTGGATGAAATTATTGTTTTCTCCAAGGAAAAAGCAAATCATTTACATGATTTGAAGCAAATCTTTGAACACTGTAAAAGGCATGGAATTTCATTAAATCCAAAGAAATCATTTTTTTGCTCTTAACTAAGGAAAACTCTTGGGGTTTATTGTCTCAAAATATGGTATTTATATCGATCTAGAAAGGATCAAAGAAATTTCTGATATCCCACTACCCCACAATAAAAAAATCAATGCAATCATTTTTAGGTCAAATAAATTTTGTAAAAGGATTTGTACCATATTTTTCACAGATTGTTTTACCATTACAGGCCATGATCAAGAAAAATTCATTGTGCAAATGGGGGCATAAAGAGAAGGAAGCTTTTGATTCAATCAAACAGGCAATCATAAATGCTCCTGCATTAAACACTCCAAAATTTTCCAATCATTTTACTTTATACACCTTAGCATCCCATACCTCCTATGCAGCTGTGTTGACACAAATAAATGATAAAAACATGGAAGCACCCATATATTTTTTTAGTTCAAACCTCCAAGGTGCTGAGCTTAACTATTTTGAAGTAGAAAAAAAAGCTTTCGCTATGTTCAAATCTGTTAAACACTTTAGGCCTTTCCTCTTAAAGACAATTATGAAAATAATTGTCCCATTTTCAGCAGTAAGACAATTACTAGTCCAAAGGGAATTAAGAGAAAAGAGGGCAAACTGGGTTACAAAATTACAAGAATATGATTTTGACATTAAACCAATGAAAATTTTCAAAGGTCAAGGTTTTTGCAGGTTGTTAGCAGGAGCTTCTAACATTCAGGGACATGAGGGTTCAAACAATATTGAGGAAATCAATGAGCTAAGTACCAGCAACCCCGAATCTCAATATGCAGATTTAATATTTTATTTGAAAAATGGATATGCTCCTTCTAATCTCTCATATAAAAATAAACGTGCCATAAGATTGAAAGTGAAAAACTTTGAGATTATTGATGATATGTTGTTTAGAAGGAATTATGATTCGATTTTATTAAGATGCCTTGAAAAAACTGAAGCACAAAAGGTCTTGCAGGAATTACATGATGGTCCAGTGGGTGGAAATTTTGGAGGTGATACAACAACTCAAAAAATTATACATGCCACGTATTATTGACCCAAATTATTTAAATATACCCATGAATATGTAAGGAAATGCAAAACGTGTCAAACTGCCAGTGGAAGACAAAGAAAGCTAGCTTTTCCTTTGCAACTGGTCAACATCGAACAACCCTTTGAACAATGGGGACTGGATATCATTGGAGAGATTATTCCACATTCTTCCAAATAGCATAGATATATCCTTATAGCCACATATTACTTTACAAAGTGGGTAGAAGCAATTCCTTTGAAGGCAGCCAACTCTGAGGCAATTATTGAATTCATAGATCAGTTCATCATTACCAGGTTTGGTGTACCTAATGCTCTCATTTTCAATAATGCATCTTATTTCTCTAGTAATACCATACATGAATTTTCTATTAAAAGAGGGTTTAAATTGAAATACTCTGCAAACTACTACCCTCAGGGTAATGGTTTAGAATAATCAACCAATAAAAATCTTATCAAAATCATTAAGAGAATTGTTGATCAGAATCAAAAGAATTGGCACAATTCTTTAGTATTTCATTATGGGCAGATCGCATAACATAGAAGGCCTGGAAATTCTCCATTTAATCTTGTGTATGGAAAGGAATCTATCATACCAACAAAATTAACACTCCCATTTCTAGCCTTAGTGTAGTTTATTGAAGAAAATCCCTCATCTTCTATTCAATTGAGATATAATCAAATCCTTAAATTAGAAGAAGGAAGGGAAAAATCCAGAATTACAGATGTAAAGCATCAACAGGTTATTAAGCCTTCTTTTGATATAATTTCTATCGGCCCAAATTTTTTACAAATTGGTGACCTTGTTTTGGAATTGGACAAAGCACATGAGGATAAAGGAAAACATACTAAACTTTAGAAAATGTGGTTAGGACCATTTCAAATCATTGAGAATATAGGCCCATCAACATTCATATTGCAAGATCTATCAGGAAAGAGAGATTCTCTTCCTATCAATGGGCTTGTCTTAAAAAAGTTCTTTTCTTAAGGAGGTAATCCCTTCTTATTTGTAAATATTCAATTTGCAGTTGTGTTCGTTTTATTTTCTTGTTTTGTTTGTGTGTTAGGAAATAAGGTTGTAAATAGCCTTCTATTGGCCTTTACTTTTTGAAAGATTCTTAAAAGAAAGCAGTGTAAATATTTACTTTTGAAAGATGGAAGCCTTAAAGGAAGGAAGTTCTAGGGAGTTAGATAAAAATAAAACTCTAAAAACCTCTTTTATTTTTGTAAAATCTTTTATAAACCTTGAAAATACTGTCAATCATTCCAAGTTGTTAAATCCCGAATGAGGTTATCTATAAGAAAGCAAAGGCATATCCAAACTTAACATCTACAACTCTTACATTGTCATCCATATTCTCTTAAGGAGTAAATAATTCACTCCATCCACAAAGATTGTGATTTTTTCAAAGTTTAATTCTAAAATATGTTTGATATAAAAGATAAGAGGTCTCTTTAGAAGCCTGGTTACCATGATCATAGGGAACTAATTAAACTAACCTTACCAATAATGCATATCAAAACATGGTAATGGTTTATAATTATAAGACAAGGGGTCTCATCACGAGCCATCTTGTTCAGTTCAATTACAACCAGTGAATGGCATTGTTAACAGCTAGCCACCAAACCAGGACAATGGCTTTTTATCTTTTAAAAGTAAGAAATAAAGAAGATGGAAAATACAAAAAAGAAAATATGTGGAAACATATCTTTTTGGATTTACTCTTAGAAATTATACTCTAAAATGGATGGGACAATGAATGATTGCATGGTTAAAAGGTAACCTTGTCAAGACTATAAATGTTTGCTGGCAGCAGAGGCTCTACCTATGACAACGAAGTCATTATATAAGCTAAGTTGGAGAAATATTCTTGTTTTATCTTTACCAACCAATCAAGGCTTAAATAAACTTAGAATGTTTTTATTTCTAACATAGCAAAGGAATTGCAGAAACATTTTTCATGACATTCAGAGTTAGTGATTATCTAATTATTCTTAGATTATTTTCTCTACGTTCAAAGGTTTCCAAATTAAGAAAGTCAGAATATTGCATTATATTCTCAGAGATAACTATTTCTTCTAGTGAATCGCCAATTGTTGTGTTATACAACAACCCCCCATTTCTAAATTTTATTACAAAAGACTTTAATTAGAAATGGACCCCTTTTTAAGAAACTTAGTAGAATTAGTGATTTAATAAAATCACTTGCCTGGAATTAATCATATCACACATAAAAACCCTTATCAAAAGGGCCGATGCAATAGAACTATTATCCAAAATCTTTTGATAAAATATGAAATATCCTTGTGAAAAGTCCTCATAATCAAATATCCCATCCGATAATGCGATCAGATATCACATATCACAGGATAAAGGATGCATCCCAAAAGGTCTACACTAAACCTCTGATCTGATAACGTAATCACAATCGGCAATCGGAGGTATCACATGACACATAGCGAAAGCAATTTCGAATTCCCTGATTGCGATATCATAAAGTAAGGTGCGTGTTTCAAGAAAATACCATCAAAAGGTATTATTTGCAAACATAAATCTTAAAAGCAATAAATCAAACTATCCACCAAATATACCTCCGCCTTATTATATTCTTTACCTTATTGCAATTGGAGCTATTAGTCCAAAACATTAAGCCTGACCCATTGAATCTCCTGATTGCGATTCACGATTTATAGTTGATCGTTGATCGGGAAAGTCCAATTATACATTTTAAAGGACCATCAAGCATATGTGTGATGCGCTGGGTAATTATTACATTTATTTACTATGATTGGTGGTTATGGTGGTCATTAATTTCACAGTTAAGGGTGAATCCTTCGAGGATTTCACTCGTGGTGATACTTAATTACATTTGGTTTATCATATAGAAATTATCTTAACTATTTTCATTTCGTATTAGCTTTCAGAAGATATATTTCTCTATTACATTTTCCATTGTCTGTGTAGAGCTACTCTGAGCTCATGAATCTGGAAAAAATGGGAAAGAAGGTGAAGAAAGCCAAGGCCCCTGTTGTAGTCAAAGAACCAGAACCAAATAAGAAAGGATTGATATTAGATATGACTTGCCTCAGTTTAGGAAAAGCAAGCTAGGAGAGTATCTATAATTTAGTAGAAGCAGAAGAGCTTGAAGAACTCGA
Source organism: Pinus tabuliformis (assembly GCA_031772625.1). Lineage (NCBI taxonomy): Eukaryota > Viridiplantae > Streptophyta > Pinopsida > Pinales > Pinaceae > Pinus > Pinus tabuliformis. Next base: position 1,116,545,786 of record CM062809.1, read on the forward strand.
AGAAGAAGCTACAACAGATTCTACAAGAAAATCAGAGAATACGTTGAAAGAATTGGCCTACTCATACCTACATAGAATAGCAGCGTGTTCCAAGGTTTTGCCATACAATGATGTGGTCAGGTGGATTGTTGAGAGCATTGCAACCACAGACAAGACATTCTCTACAGCTGAAGGAAAAGTGTTCGGGTCATTTAGAGTAGAGGATCTTAGACAAATTAACCATTTACCCCAGCAAGAGAAGCAATATAATAAAGCATTCTTAGAAGCTTTTGCCAAGGAGAATGACATTGAATCAGACCCTATCAGGCAATGGAGACATTTCCTAACCAAACACAAGCACAAGACATCAAGTATGTACTCTGTAGAATCATTGGCTTCTCCTTATTGTTATGTTGGTGTAATGATGTGCAGACTCTTCGGAGTTCATGATTCCGCCAAATTCTCTATAAATATGATCCCATTAAAGCTGCAATTAATGGTTATGTCATGGATTGGGCTAACATGATGTATAATAAAATGGTCATCGAGATATTTGAATATAGAAAAAATAGGTATGTGTCTACCCGAGTGATGCCACCCTTTTACATGAGTTCCTACATCATGGACACCATTTATTTTAATTATGAATACCCCATTCTTGGATGGAAATGGAGTCCTCAGGATCTTAATCCCGTTCACATCTATCACAATGAGCTATGGAAAGCCCATTATAAGAACCACCTATATAGAATTTGTCACGGTTTTATTCTTCCTGCACATTATGCCATATTCAATAAGCCTACTCTTAGGTTATCCAAGGATGCAATGGTTGACTTAACTAAAATTGGCAGTTGGTTTGGAGAAGAAAGATTCACCTATATAAGGATTTTCGACAGCCTTTCCAACCCTCATGTTCTTCCCCTGTATATCCCCGATAAACTACTAGAACTAGAAATAGCATATCAAATAACAGTTGCAGGGATGTCAAAGACTCTTAAGGATTCTAAGAAGCACATGTGGCCTACGTTTCCCCTTCAGTGTGGCGCCTTTACCCTACATGATTTTAAACATGTAGAGCAAGAGGCTGAGAAAATCAATTTTTTGAAACTTACAACTATTCCAAAAAGGCAGTGTGACCCTAGAAAGGTTGCCTACAATGTTACCTCTCAGACTAAAATTTCCAGATTTGATCATGAAGAGGATAGCTTTGATGACTTGTTTGTTTCAGCATAAATATTCTCTCAGGACAAAGAAATGGGTAAGACTAAATTGGGAACAGAAGCATTAGAGAAATGCAATAGGCTCAGGGCCCAAATATTGGAAACCATACCTATAGATTTATTAAAAATGACATCTATGGTACAACCTCAAGGATACGTTGAAGATAAAATTACTGAGAATGCTCCCGAAATTGAAAAGGTTCCTGAGAAGAACAAGAAAATAGAACAAGAGAAGAAGCAGGTAACAGTTAGTGAACCACTTGATACAAACATTAATATTGACCCTATGTTAATCAAGGAATGGGAACAATTTGATTCTATCATTAGTAATCCTGAGAACACCTAAGGGTTCACTACACCAGAGGTGTCTACAACGCAAAAATCAGTAGTCAACACAGTTCCAATTGTAGGATAAAGTGGCCCACCTGAGCTCCATAAAGACATTGAAATCATCTTGGAATATCCCACTGAGGAGATTGTATTGCATATAGAATAAATACCAGCACTGGATATCTTCTACAGCCCTAAGCATAGGGCTGTAGTCAAAAGATAGAGGAAGAAGAGGAAAATTGATCACTCGCCTCTTTTGACTCCTGAGATGGAAATGATGAATGTGGTATGGAGAGAGGAAATAAATCCCTCCGAAGATTTAACAAAACTTTCTCAGTATTTCGAAGCATATATATCGACAACAATAGATAAGGCTTTAGAGGTTAGTCATTTGTTGAAGGAAAAATACTAGGTGATCATTCAACTAGAGGCACAATCGGTAGAACGACAACAAAAAATAAAGTGGCTTGAACAACAGTTCGCAGAATAGACACAGCTTAATAAATAATTGAATGAGTAATTGATTAATGAAAAGAAAAGAATTGATGAACAGGTTATCTATAAGCAGAAAGAGTTGTCTCAAGAATGGAATTGAAGCAAAAATTTATCAATTGACAGTTAGGGGATACATACATATTCTCAACATCGCAGATCGACTCCCATCATTTCTATTGAACCAATATCTATTCATGCAAATAATATCCTCTAATCGATAACTAGGCAAAGAAAACGTTTAATTATTTGTGTTGTATCTACGCTAAGATGTTGGTCTCTTCCCATGAGTTCTTCATCTTTATGTATTTGAGCAAATTACAGCTATTGAACGAGCAGGTGAAAGAATCAAAGGAATAGCAAATCGCCCAAATGAAAGATCAAATAGAGCGATTCAAAGGATATCCCCAGGTAAATGAATTCAGAACTGAGGCCCTATTAGGTCCCTATAATACTAGTGATTACCCCATTACTATTGTAGTTGTATCCCTTATTAATATTGTTGTGCCCATATTGTTATTACTGTGCCCCATAGAATCCCTCTATTGTTATTTTTGTGGCCTTATATTACTATTGTTAGGTCTGTTGGGTTATATTGTGACTCCTTAGACTCCTATATATAGAAAGGAGGTTTTGTCAATTGAATCATCCAAGAATTGTTCATTTTTTTAATTTGAAGTAGGTTGCCCCCTCGAAGAGGTTGAATTCTAAGGCGTTCAACTGTCTTTTCTATCTTTCTGTGAGTTAGTTTCATAACATTTGGTATCAGAGCTTTGGATTCTAGGGTTTCGCTGGTCCAAATAGGTCATCATGGCATTTTCATTATAAATTCTTTTTTGAAATGTTTTAGAAGATAAAAGAAAACCCCATTTGAGACGAAATCGCATGGAACCTCGGGTCTGAATTTTAGAGCTTTTTGCACTATATGTATGGAGATATGATCTGAGGAAGTTGGTCTTTTTTTAGACTCCCGAATTACATTCAAAAAAAGTGACCTCGGGAAAATCGTCATAACTTTCTCTCTGAGCATCGGATTGAAATTTCATAAGAAGTTACAGAAAGAGGATGGATTGTAGTCTCTTTTTTTTATTTTTTAGAGCCAAATGTTGAAACAGTGACTCGTGGCATGTCGTACAAGTTTGCTCTACTGAACTAGTCTATAATTAGGTCACTGTGGGAGATTTGGCATAACTCTTCCCTGGAGAATCCAATTTGGATCAGACTAGTGGCATTGGAAATAGGACATAGAGGGCTACTACAGGTCACAATTTTAGAACTGGATGATCCAAAATTATAGGGATACATCAGATTCAATATCAAGCTCCTACAAAGTGAAAAAAGGTGTGTAGTTTTTTTAAAATTTTTGCATAAGCTTGGTTTGAAAAATTAGTTTGAAGGAATTCAAAGGGCATAGTAAAGTATTATTATCGATAATTGATGCCTTAAAGAAAGAAAATGAAAACACCTAGTAAGCAACCTGAAAGCTCTAGCATGACTCATGAAGAAGAGGAAGAAATGAAACATGATATATCAAAATTATGAGACCAAGTGCAACAAGTGTCACTTGCACAAAAAGTAACAGAATCTATGATGGATGGTTTAAAGAAAGGCATAGAAGCTAAGATGGATTGTTTAAATAAATGTGTATAAGCTAAGATGAATGACGTGGAAGCTAAGACGGACGATTTGAAGATAGATTTGAAGACAGATTTGAAGACAGGCATGGAAGATTTGAAGACAGATTTGAAGATAGATTTGACAAAATTTCTACAAGAAATGCTTACTAATGGTGAAAGGGTAGAAAAGGAAACTCATGATGAGAACAAAAGAAATGTTAATCATGATTTCATAGACTCTAATGTTGGATCTAAGACCCACCGTATTCCAAAAATTGATACGAGGAAGTTTGATGGCAAGGATCCCACAACATGGATATTACAGATGGAGCAATTTTTCAATCTCAATAATGTGCAAAACACACAAAAGGTACATATTGCAACTTTATATTTGGAACCAAATCAGTTTGTATTGTATCAATGGCCTTGCTCTCGTAAACAAATTATCACTTGGGCAATTTTTACGGAAGTGTTACACTAAAAAATGTCACCTTGACTACTTACAGTTAGTATGGCTCAAATCAACAGTCATGCTACCCTCTTAGGCAAGTCTCATGCCTCTGTTATCCATCTCAAACTCAAAGAAGAGAGAAAGTCTTGTAAAAATCATGTTTATCTCTGGGGTCGCAGGTTCTCTCTAGTCTTACCTGCGGGGACGCGGACCTTGTTCACAAAATCTGCGTCCATGGACGCTCTGTATGTTAAGGGACAGGTGCGTCCCTCTGTAAAAGGCAAAATGCGCGAGTTTTATCTTGAAAAAGTTACTTGTGGTTACTTCTAGAACATTCTAGAGGTCGGTTTGATGAAATGGATGCGCCTCCAGTTGGTTCATGTATCTCTATTAAGGGGGAACTTATCCCATCAATAAGGGAGCTATCCCACCCATAGAGGGGGATGATCCCATTGATAGTGGACCTGAATAACCTCTTTACAGCACTATAAATAAAGGCATTGAGCCACAAGGAGGGGAGGTTGGAGCTATACATTTTCTTTGGGTAAATGCTGCAGGATTTAGGTCTTCCATTAGAGCCTTTGTGAGGAGAGATTGTCTTCACTTGATTCTACTTGGGAGAGGGTGAGCTTTGTCAAAGTAGAGGAAAACCCTTGATGGACCCTGGGAGGAACTTGCACAACACCAAGGCCAGGTTGTAAGAGTTTCTTTGTTTCGTTATTAATACAAACTGGTTTATTTTTCTCAATAGCTTATGTTAATGAGTTATTTCATGTGTTCCTTGGTCTGCATGTTGAATATATGTTTTATTATATGAAATGCAAGTGCTTGGTAATTGTTTGATTGTTTGTGGTTGCAGGAATTGACTTGAAGGAGGAGCTCATCCGGATCGTCAAGAACGGACTTCAACAACAGCGTTTTGGAATAAGGTAAGCCTAAACACTTGTAGTTTTCATGTTGTAAAAGGTGTATTTAGAGAAAGATCACTCCATTTTGTCTTGTTTGTCATTAGAATGTCTTAGACTTCTAGGAAGGTCAGTCGTGTCCGCACCCCTGACAGATTCCGTGTGACAAATTGGCCTCAATATGTACCCCAAAGTCAACCTCAGTATCAGTATCAACCTCAAGGATGGCAACCTCAAGGATGGCAACCCCAAGGGTATCAACCCCAAGGGTATCAACCTCAAGGATACCAACCTCAAGGTCAAGGTCAACCCCAGTATTCGTATTTACCTCAAGGTTATCAACCTACAGGTCAATACCCTGGTCAAGGTTATCAACCACCTCAAGGGCAATCATATGGGACTGCACCTTACAGTTATCAACCCTATCCTCAATACGGCTATGGATCTCAGTATCCTCAACCTGTTACGAGTCAATACCCTGGAATGTTAACATGGGATCCGTCACAAGGTCAACAGATGTCGCAACCAAGTATACAGTCGGTACCTCAAGCAGGACAACCTGCAGTTCCTGGTCCACCCCAGCAACCGCAACCTGTCCAGTCAAGTGTTCAGACCCCTGTAACTTCCGTAGTTACTCAGCCGCCAATTGCACCTAGTACTCCTCCTCACACGGCTGCAGCAACTACCGCTTCATCTACCATGTTTACTTCTGGAGTATCGGCAGCTCCGGTTTCTACTGTCCCTGTAACCACTCCTCAGACATCTGTACCGTTGTCTGGACCCACGGTTCAAACCACAGTCCAGATGCCTGCATGCCAACCTGGTACAAGTACGGTTGTTACTACTCAACCTCAATTTGTTCAACCTCCGTACCAGGGACAGTATCAACCTGGGCAAGCTGCCCAACAACCGGTTTACCAGTATCAACCGTATCCTGGGTACAATTATCAACCACCTCAACAACCCCAGTACGGTCCGGTTAATCCTGGTTTTCCAGGAGGATATAATATCCCCAATGCGAATCCTGTTCCTAGTTATCCTGGATATCCTCCTCCTGGGGCTGGTATTGTGACTCAGAGTTTCAGAGATCCTAACCGGCAGTTACCATTTATTGCAACTTTAGATTTACCCGACTTGACGCGCCTAACGAACGATCCAATTCAATATCTTCCGTTCTGGCCGCCAATGCCAAATAAGTTGCCCAGCGATATACCCAAGTTCGAAGGTAAGTCTGGAGAGGATCCGTCTAATCACGTGATGACTTACCACCTCTGGTGTGCATCAAATTCCATCTCAGATGATTCTATCCGCTTACGTCTTTTCCAGCGTACACTCATTGGTCTCGCAGCCAAGTGGTACATTGAGTTGCCACGGGCTTCTTTTTACAACTTTAGCCAGTTAGCTACTTCATTCTTAACTCATTTTCAGTTACCAGTCAGATACGATAATGGTACAGAATTATTAACTTCGCTAAAACAATCGACATCCACGTACATTTCTGATCACATCCATGAGTGGAGACGTCGAAGAAGATTAGTGAAAGTTTTTATCCCGGACCAAATTTTAGCTGAATGGTTTGTAAAATCATTATTACCAAGAATTACTGAAGATGTAGCTAAGGCCGGCGTAGTTACTGAGGAGCAAGTCATTGCTCAGGCACAATACCTTGACTTAGTTTACACTCAGTCGGGTACGTTACACGAGAAAATTCCGGATCTTCCAAAGTCAAACCAAATCGCTGCTGCTCCTTCGGGATCTCATGCCGCTGATGGTATGATCGGTATCGTGACTACGAAGAGTAAGAAGAAGTCTTCCAAGACCTCCAATACTCCAATTATCACTTTGCCTGATTCTCCGACAGGAGAGTCTTCTCCCCTGAACTTACCGCCGACATTCACGCTGTAGAGTCATCTACGGCCAAATCCAAAAACGGTGGAAAGAAGAAAGGAAAGAAGAAGGCTAAAGCAGACAAGGCTCCAAAGGAGAAAACGGAAAAGTCGGAAACCAATGACGAAAAGCGCAAACCTCGTTATCCTTGTCTTATTTGTGAAGAAGATCATTTTACGAGAGACTGCCCTCATCGGGCCGAGGTAGTGAAAATAGTCAAAGGTTCTCCGACTCCTGCTGTGTTAAAGAATCCATTTCCCGAGCAGGAAAATAAGATGATAGGTTCTTCTTCGAATGCCAGTGAAGAACCCATTTTGATGATGTCTCATGTCAGGATTGCGACTCGATCGCAAGATTATGGTAGTAAGGCTCCTGTTGATGGTAAAGAAGCAGAATCTTCTCACTCTAACCCATCAACCTCAGCTCCTGGTTCCGATCCACTACAGATCGAAAAACCTAACCCAGACTTAGTGATTAAGCCGCCCGCCAAGGGTGTACTTCGAAGGTCTGCTTTCAATCCACATGCGAGAGCAGCCCAGAATTACAACATTGTTGAAGACTTAGCTGTTTCACCTTCAGCAATGTCGGCCCTCGAAGTGCTGCAATCATGTCCAGCGCAACGAAAATTGCTTTTGTCGGCTATTGGAGCTGTCGATGTTCAGGACCCGAACCTAATGATCTTTGATCTAGAAAGTAGTACACCGCGTCTCCCCCATCAAATGGCTTTCCAAATTCCAGTGATAGTCAAAAACAGGCCTATTCATCGGACTGTGATTGATGAGGGAGCTTCTACGTGTATTATGTCGATTCAATGTTGGAGATCGCTTGGTTCTCCTTCGTTGAACCAATCCCCCACCATCCTTAAGGCCTTTGATGGCCGTGGGTTCCGTCCGTTTGGTATTCTACAAGAATTGCCTATAGGGGTCGAAGGTAAAACCGTTAGTCTGGATGTGGAAGTGGTTGATGCCCCTCTAGACTACAACCTTCTTTTGGGTCGAAGTTGGTCATATGCTATGACAGCGGTCGTTTCATCGGTCTTCAGAGTCATTAAGTTTCCACATAACGGTAAGATCGTGACTATTGATCAGCTGACATACTTTTCATCCGACCCAACCTCTTTAGAAACTATCCAGCATGTTGGTAAAACGACAATCCCTTATAGGGACATTGGTGTAGGTTTAGTTAAGGATTCCGGTTTACTGGGAACTTTTCCTCTCCCTCCACTCAATGCAGACCCTTCGTTCGCAACAATTCATATGATCACGTCAGAAAACATTATTTATGATGATCCTTGGTATGTTCCCTCTGACTCTGAGCTAGACTCATTCGGTGATGTTATGCCGTTGAGTCCGTATGAGATTGCTTATGAAGCTCTTATGTCTTTTACCGACTTTCATTCAACCGACCAAATGAATGTGGTCAGTGAAGAGTCACTTTTCACCTCACCCTTAGAACGGATAACGTTTCCCGAAGAAGTGTCATCTGACGAACAACTTCGCGAAATCCTAAGTGTAGATGATCTACCATGGGAAGATCTCCATCACAGATCTTCGTTTTTACCTAAGGATGATGCCTTTGAAAATGATTTTTCATCTATCTTTACCGCTGAATATGTCAAAGACGCTCAGGATCCAACGAAACATTCTGATTCAGAGCTGAATTTAGGGAATATTTCTCGTACTATTCCCATTGATATTTCAGTGAAGCCCGGAATCAAGGAGAACATTCATATAGGTGCCGCATGTACTGACGAAGAAATTGAAACTTACAAGGCCCTATTCCAAGAATTCCGCGACGTGTTTGCCTGGTCCTACGAAGAAATGCCGGGAATTGATCCTGCCATTGTTGTTCATGAAATCAAAACCTACCCGGATGCTAAACCCATTCGGCAACGGTTGCGTCAGATTCACCCTCGAAAAGCGGCTGCAATCAAAGCCGAAGTCGAAAAGCTGTTGAAAGCAGGTTTCATTTATCCGATCCCGTTAACGGATTGGGTATCGAATATTGTTCCCGTCAATAAAAAACAAGGAACAATAAGAATCTGTATCGATTATAGGGATATCAATCGAGCTTGTCCAAAAGACAACTATCCTACGCCTTATATCGATCAAATTATTGATGATTGTGCCGGAAGTGAGATGTTTTCCTTCATGGATGGTTTCTCAGGTTATAATCAAATCAATATTCTACCTGCCGATCAACCAAAAACGGCATTCATTTGTCCATGGGGGACATTTGCTTATTGCAAATTACCTTTTGGCCTTAAGAATGCCGGTGCTACTTTTCAACGGGCCATGTCTTATGCATTTCATGACATCAAGCACATTGTGCAACCCTATCTCGATGATTTGCCTGCTCATTCTTTACAACGAGCTGATCACCTTGTCCACCTACGAGCAATCTTTATGAGGTGTAGGCATTATCGAATTCGGTTGAATCCCCACAAGTGTGTTTTCTGTATAGAAACAGGTCGATTGCTGGGATTTGTTGTTTCCAAAACCGGCATTCGCGTCGATCCCTCGAAAGTCGAGGCTATCATCCAATTGCCTCCTCCTTCGAGTTTGCGCCAACTCCAAAGTTTGCAAGGGAAAGCGAACTTTTTACGCCGATTCATCCCTAACTACGCCGAGGTCACTAAAGGTTTTACACGGTTGTTGAAACAGAACGTACAATTCTTTTGGGACGAGATTGCTCAACAATCTTTTGATGCACTGAAACACGCGTTGACCCATGCACCGTTATTGCATCCTCCCAACTACAACCAGGACTACTTCTTATACCTCGCAGCTTCGCATTCCACCATTGGAATGGTGTTAGTTCAAGAAGATGAATTCAAGGCAGAGCATGTGATATATTACCTTAGCAGAACCTTAAATCCAACTGAGTTAAAATATTCACATGTGGAGAAATTGGCCCTGGCAGCCGTTCAAGCTGTCCAGCGTTTTCGTCACTACATTCTTCTCCGCAAAACTACTGTTATTTCGGATTGCAACCCTATGATTTATATCTTGACAAAACAACTGCTAGGGGGCAAGTACTCTAAATGGATCGTCATCCTGCAAGAGTTCGACTTGGAGTTTGAGAAGTCCAAGTCTAAGAAATCTTTAGTCTTCGCGGAATTGATGTGTGATTTCCCGAGTGCTGACACAGAGACTGTGGCAGAGGAGTCCATTGCGGACGAATCTTTGTTTCTTATTAGCACTGTAGATCCGTGGTATGGGGATATAATCATCTATCTCCAAACCCAAACCTTTCGGCCTGAAGCTTCCAAGGAAAACCGTCGAAAAATTCGGTTTCAATCCCAGCAATACAGAATTATTGGAGATACACTTTATCGCCTGGGGGCAGACTTAGTTTTTCGACGTTGTTTAACTCACGATGAGGCTGAGAGAGTTTTGAATGATTGTCACTCTGGAGCATGTGGCGGTCATATGTCTGGGTATGCCACAGCTCAGAAGGTGTTGCGCGCTGGCTATTTCTGGCCGTCTATGTTTAAAGATTGTATCCTTGCCGTCAGAAAATGCCACAACTGTCAAGTGTTTGATCGCAAGATGCGCGCTCCACCTGCTCCTCTCCACCCTATAATTGCCGCTGGTCCATTCGCCAAATGGGGCATTGACTTTATTACTTGTAACCCTCACTCGGCCGGGGGGCATGCGTATATCATCCTTGCGGTTGATTATTTTACTAAGTGGGCCGAGGCGATGCCTACATTCGACGCAAGCGGCAAGACAGCTGCACTTTTCGTATTCAATCATATCATAACTAGGTTTGGTGTCCCACAAGCAATCATTACAGACCATGGAAGCCATTTTCGAAATGTCATGATGACTGAACTTACAAGCCAGCTTGGTTTGCGCCACGATAGCTCTACACCTTATTATCCGCAAGCCAACGGTTTGGTTGAGTCAATCAACAAAGTTCTAGTCGTCATGATTCGACGGATCATTGGTATCCATCGAACGAATTGGCATAACATGTTATTTTCGGCGCTATGGGCATATCGAACTTCAGTGAAAAATTCAACAGGTTTCACCCCTTTTCAGCTAGTTTATGGCTTAGAAGCTGTGTTACCTATTGAGTGCGAAATCCCATCACTTCAAATGGCTGTCGAATTACTTCCAGCTACTTCCGAAGAGGAGAAACGGTTGTTATACTTGGCTAAATTAGATGAGACTCGACGTGACGCTACTTTAGCTATCGAGACTCACGCGAAACGAATGAAAGCTCAGTACGATAAAAATGTAACTCCTCGAAGTTTTTCAGAAGGAGACCTAGTACTATTATATGATCAAGCTAACGATAAGCTAGGTGCTGGAAAATTCGTTCCCATGTGGCATGGGCCCTACATTGTAAAGCGAAAGCTAGCAAAAGGGGCTTATGAGTTAGTTGATTTTGATGGGGACTCTTTGGGCAAACCCAGAAATGGACTTTACCTAAAGAGGTATTATGCTTAAAATGATGGATGGAGAAATTTTTAGATAGGTTAGATTTCCTTTCTAGCTAGCAAGTGTGTTAGTTTAGTCAGTGTGCTTAGCTTAGCGAGTGTGGTTTTTCGTCATTATTTTGGCTCATCTTGGTTTTACTCTTGATATTGTAGATGTCGACGCCTCTCCAAACATACATTGGATTTGCTGATGGTGCTTGTCGTAGTACACGGAATATCTCTTCCGCAGCTTGGGTTATCTATTCGCCCTCTGACGAGTTAGTTTCTATGCATGGGGTAAGCCTCGGTCAAACAACGAATAACATTGCAGAATACAGTGCAGTGGTTGAATTATTATCCGAATCTATTTCATTTGGAATTCGACGTTTGATAGTGAGGTTAGATTCTGAACTTGTTGTATTACAGCTTAATAGAGTTTATGCCATTAGAAATCCTGTGTTATTAAGGTTGTTTTTGAGAGTGCGTCTCTTGGAACGTGAATTTGATTACATTGAATATCAACATATTCCAAGGTCTTTGAATACATTAGCAGATGCAATTGCTTCTCGAGTGTTGGACAGACATTTATAATAATCATGCAAGTAAATTTAAAAGACATTTCATCATACATGTTAAACAAGATAAGCCGGTAATAGTGATATATAGATATAGATAGAAGTGTGTCCAAAAATATATACATCGTCTTCGATCATAGGTTTAACACACCTTATGATCGGCAAAATGATAGTACAAAAAGTCAAAAATGTCACATGTGACTACAAAAGTGACTAGTCAATCACTGGTGGTGCTCTCTGTACGACACCACTGCGCGCGCTACCTTACGCAAAAATCTCCTAAACGGTCCAGGGACCGCGACTACGAAGCGCTGAAGCCTCATAGGAATATCATCCATAGCAGTCTCAGGTATATCTGCCGTGAGACGCTCTAGATCATGCTCCAAATCAGCTAGTACTTCTGCTGTCGCATCCTGTAGGGCCGGTGCCGGTGCAGCTGGATGTCGTCTGTCATAAGGCCGGAGATTGGCTGGACGCTGTGGTCCAACATCTGCATTTTTAAAATTTTACTGTTACTTTGAGACGATATATATGAAAAATAAAAAATACATAATTAGAAAACTTGTGAAAATGAAAGTACCTCTGTCATCCCATTGTTCTCCCTGTGGAAGAACCATGTCCGGATCACCTCTGAAATCCATTCCGGCATATGGAAAGTCTTGTATCACAAAAAGCTGGCACTCTAGCCAGTCGAAGTAACTGTCTGAGAATCGAACCACTGCAGCACCCTCGTCAGGATGCCGGGCCATCACCGCTACCCATCGAACAAGCTTTGGCTCCCGAGGACCCAAGTCATCAACAGTGAGTTGCTGAGGGATCAGCATAGGAACTCTCTCCAAGGCAAAGCTCACGACTAGAGGCCCATATCCAAAAGTCTTTAGTCGTCCGTTCTTTGCCTTGGTTAGTTGGCTCTTCATATGAGCCGACACAGCTTCGCACCAGTTGAAGATGGTGCCTTGGTAACAGTCAACTGCCATCCGCATTTGGGACCCGGAGGCAATGTGCAAGGCGGCCGCGCCACAAATCCTGGTGACCGTAAATGCAATAACTCTAAGTTCCGCCAGAGCGATGTGCTTTATCTCTACGCCTTTTTTATGGTGAGTCCCTGGTCTGCACCACTCCTCGCGGAGATCATCAAGGGATTGGCCACCCGGCCTGGTCCCCGCAAGGTTGAGTTGTTCACCTCTGTTTGGCAAGCCAGTGAGAAAGTATACATCCGAGGGCTCTATCTCGAGCTGGTGCCCTCCAATGTAAAAACATTGATCTTGAACGTTCCATCGCTCAACCAGCCATTCCAAAAATCTTACCTGACCCCTCATGCCCGGTATGGTCCAATATTTGTACAATCCACATGTTCTTAAGGCATCCAGAGAGGGTTGGTGGTTAATCGCAGCTTCATCGTCCTCTACGTGCTCTCTCTCTCTCCAGTCTAACATGTTTAAGGTCCTGCACATCAAAAAAGTCAATTAGAAATTAATTTGAGCAAATTTGGTGGTTTTTTGAGAGAGTTGGGGTTTTGAAATGCGCCCTTTGCGGAAGACGCACCCCGGCTTTGTCGCACAGGGCGTCCGGACGCAGCTCGCCTGAAGGCGGACTGCGTCCCCCGACCTTTTTCCCGTGTGAGAAAAAGTCAGGGGACGCAGGTCACCCGAAGGGCACCTGCGTCCGCCGAGGGGCGCATTTTGAACCCAAAACCCCCCCAAAAAATGAAACAGAGACCGAAAACAAAAAACTAAACGGATAAAAATGAAGAGTGGGATGTGTAAAATACCTCGGTGAAGCGGCGTTCGATTCCGACGGTCAGATTTTCCGCAACAACCACGGGAAGTTTCTTGTCAAAAGCTCCTTTTTCAACCTCAACAGTGAAACGGTAAAAATGACATGGTGAAAGGTCTTTTTATAGGTTTTTTGGATGAATTAGTTCATTTTTTACCATGAAAAGATGTTTTCGAATGTATTTTTGCCTATTTTAAACAGGTATGAGTAATGTGTCGCTTTTGTGCAGGACGAAGGGATTTCGAGGGAAATTGTAATTTTCCACAAACAAAATTTCAGAGTCATCTTTTAAGCCCTTTTTCTGACTCCTAAAACATGAAAAGATTGCCGAGTGTTTCTTTTTCACTCGTTAAAACGGAATTAAAAGATGGTCCCCTTTTAGCTCTTTTCTGACCGCAAAATCAGGAAAAGATTGCCGGGTTTTTGTCGTTTCAAACTCGATAAGGAACTAAAACGACGTGTCCTTGATCGCTTTTTACTTTTCAGATTAACGACACTATTATGAAAGTACTCCTTGGTCGCAAGATCAAGCGGTTCCCCCAGGTATTATTTTATACTTTTTCGGGCTTGAGGGACACAAATATACGAAAAAGTTCAACGTGGAGTTTCCTTAAGTTTTTCAGACTCTCTAAAATTGAAAAACGCCGAGTTTCTCCTATACTGGGCTCGTTAAACTTTTACAGTAAAGGACCTGTTCAATTACAAACAGGAACGAACCACTCCTTCCTAGGGTTCGCATTTAAACTAGGTTGGACTCGTCCGAAGGATGAGCTTATAATCAAGCATATGTTATCCTCCTCAAGCTTGTTAAAAATAAAGAGGTACTTGCCAGAAATGGTGGGGGAAAAAAGAGAAGAATGAACCTATTTGTCACCTTTTGCCTCAGAAGAAACTTTATTACCGCTCTTGAACACGACACTTTTCATTCACCTGGGTTGGGAAATCTTTTACCTCACAGTTGGCTAAATCACTTTGAAAATCTTTAACCGGGTTCAGGGATCAACTTTGAGTTATTCGTCACCAAACCATCTGTTGTGTCGTTATGTGTTCAAGAGGTCTGCAAGCAAAACTTTCATCTGCAAAATACTTGTCATCCATTTGACCATCCCTGAGTCAGTCCTTACAGCAACATTTCTTCAACTTGAACAATGATTTCGTGTTGCGGGCTTGCCTGCAACGGGTCGCTTTCTATCGACATCGACACATTATCTAGAAAGATGACTTAGGAATCGACAGTACCTTGAAGTCTGCATGCATCAATGGCAGGTTTCTCGCCTTTGACGTCAGTTTACATCATTGACTTTCGATCAGAGGATTCCGTGAAGTGTTCGACATCAAAACATCTATTCACATTTCACGGGTTGTGCTTGGTACTTTGAGGACCATTGACATTACTGGTGGTTTCTCTCACGCTTGTTAACAGTTTACATCATTGACTGGTAATCAAGTGGTTTCTACCATGTTCGACATCGAATCATTTAATCACATGGCTAGAATCGTACCAATTCGGGAAGTAGAAGTGAAGACCCTGGATCTAGTTTCTACCATCCAGGCTGCGAGGAGTTTTGTATTCATTGTCTATGTAGACTAATCATAAACAGATGGCTGCGTCCATACTGTGTCTACAAAAGTCTATAAAATGATGTACTGCAAGATCATTCCTGTATCAGAATAGTTAGTCCATTAGTTAAAGTTTTGAATCTGAGTATGGGAATGCCTACCTCAGTGATGATATAATCTTATCCATGTATTTTGTGTTGAAAATTGCAGGTTCCAACCAGGCCATCCACAAGGCAATCCTTGAAATGATAAAGCACTTCACCCTTCCTAGAATTACAAAACCCTATTCTATTCCAGGCTTCGCACTTTAGGGGGCAATCTGTTACACTAAAAAATGTCACCTTGACTACTTACAGTTAGTATGGCTCAAATCAACAGTCATGCTACCCTCTTAGGCAAGTCTCATGCCTCTGTTATCCATCTCAAACTCAAAGAAGAGAGAAAGTCTTGTAAAAATCATGTTTATCTCTGGGGTCGCAGGTTCTCTCTAGTCTTACCTGCGGGGACGCGGACCTTGTTCACAAAATCTGCGTCCATGGACGCTCTGTATGTTAAGGGACAGGTGCGTCCCTCTGTAAAAGGCAAAATGCGCGAGTTTTATCTTGAAAAAGTTACTTGTGGTTACTTCTAGAACATTCTAGAGGTCGGTTTGATGAAATGGATGTGCCTCCAGTTGGTTCATGTATCTCTATTAAGGGGGAACTTATCCCATCAATAAGGGAGCTATCCCACCCATAGAGGGGGATGATCCCATTGATAGTGGACCTGAATAACCTCTTTACAGCACTATAAATAAAGGCATTGAGCCACAAGGAGGGGAGGTTGGAGCTATACATTTTCTTTGGGTAAATGCTGCAGGATTTAGGTCTTCCATTAGAGCCTTTGTGAGGAGAGATTGTCTTCACTTGATTCTACTTGGGAGAGGGTGAGCTTTGTCAAAGTAGAGGAAAACCCTTGATGGACCCTGGGAGGAACTTGCACAACACCAAGGCCAGGTTGTAAGAGTTTCTTTGTTTCGTTATTAATACAAACTGGTTTATTTTTCTCAATAGCTTATGTTAATGAGTTATTTCATGTGTTCCTTGGTCTGCATGTTGAATATATGTTTTATTATATGAAATGCAAGTGCTTGGTAATTGTTTGATTGTTTGTGGTTGCAGGAATTGACTTGAAGGAGGAGCTCATCCGGATCGTCAAGAACGGACTTCAACAACAGCGTTTTGGAATAAGGTAAGCCTAAACACTTGTAGTTTTCATGTTGTAAAAGGTGTATTTAGAGAAAGATCACTCCATTTTGTCTTGTTTGTCATTAGAATGTCTTAGACTTCTAGGAAGGTCAGTCGTGTCCGCACCCCTGACAGATTCCGTGTGACAAATTGGTGATAGATTTGAAGACAGATTTGAAGACAGGCATGGAAGATTTGAAGACAGATTTGAAGATAGATTTGACAAAATTTCTACAAGAAATGCTTACTAATGGTGAAAGGGTAGAAAAGGAAACTCATGATGAGAACAAAAGAAATGTTAATCATGATTTCATAGACTCTAATGTTGGATCTAAGACCCACCGTATTCCAAAAATTGATACGAGGAAGTTTGATGGCAAGGATCCCACAACATGGATATTACAGATGGAGCAATTTTTCAATCTCAATAATGTGCAAAACACACAAAAGGTACATATTGCAACTTTATATTTGGAACCAAATCAGTTTGTATTGTATCAATGGCCTTGCTCTCGTAAACAAATTATCACTTGGGCAATTTTTACGGAAGAATTGACAACACATTATGAGGATACAAAAAGCAACATTTTTTTAGCCAATTGATAAGTATCAAACAAAAGGATTCAATAATGGAGCACATTGAGGAGTTCCAAAAATTGAACATAAGGGTAAAAAATATTCCAGAGGAGCATAGGATTGATGTGTTCATAGGGACTTTAAAGGATAATATCCAACATGATGTTTGCCTTTGGGAACTTGATTCATTAGAGAAGGAATTCAGGTTAGCAAGAAAAATGGAAAGTAAAATTATGGCAACCAGGAAGCATACCACTCACAACTATAAAGATGGAAGTGTTGTTGCCCCTAGTCTTCCACAACCTATAAGGTTTACACCACAAAAATTGGAAGAAAAAAGAGAAAAAGGGCTTTGTTACAGTTGTGATAGCAAATACACTAAAGGTCATAAGTGTGCTAAGAAGAAATTATTCTACATAGATTGTGAAGTGGAAGAAGAAAAGGAGCAAGAAAGGTCAAAAGAAGAGGATATACTCGAGGAGAAAAGCCTAGATAAAGAAGAAATGAGTCCGACCATATCTTGTAATGAATTAGTTGGAATTACCACTCCTCAAACCATCAATATAGAAGGACAAATCAAGAAGAAAAAGGTAATAGTGTTGATTGATTCAGGAAGTACCCACAATTTTATTCATTGTAAGATAGCAAAAGAATTGAATTGCTTCCTATATCCAGCACCAGAGTGCCAAGTTATGGTTGCAAATGGAGGAATGATAAATTGCTCTGGAATGCCATAATATCAAGCTATCCATGGGAGAATATGTATTGACTACTCTAATGCTTTCCATTCCAATGGGAGGTGCTAATGTTGTACGAGCAGTCCAATGGCTACAGTCCTTGGGTACAATAGCTTTTAATTTTCAAGAACTTTTCATGAAATTTTCTGTGGAAGGAAAGGAAGTTGAATTAAGGGGTATTGTAGGGAAACTGAGAAAGATAATTAGCTCTAACGGTATGAAAAAGCTTCTAAAAAGGGAACAAAGAGGTGTAATTGCACAATTATGTTTGCTAGATGTTTCCACATCGGAATCATCTATTTCTCCAGATCTCCAAAAAGTCTTGGACAATCATTCCAAGGTATTTGAGACTCCCAAAGGTCCCATCTATTCGTGATCATGATCATGCTATTCGTATGATTCCAGGAAGTGTTCCTCCAAACATTAGGCTATACAGATATCCCTATGCCCAAAAGAGTGAAATTGAACGTATGGTTGCAGAAATGCTAGAGGTTGGTTTAATTCAACCTATTCAAAGTTCCTTCTCTACTCCAGTATTATTGGTGCACAAGAAGGATGGATCATGGCACATGTGTCCAGATTATAGGGAGCTCAAAAAGCTTACTATTAAAGATAAGTTTCCCATTCTTGTCATTGATGAATTACTTGATGAATTGCATGGATCAATTTACTTCACCAAGTTGGATCTTCCTTTAGGATATCATCAAATCAAAATGAAGACTAAAGACATTCCAAAAATAGCATTTAGAACTCATGAGGGTCATTATGAATTTTTGGTCATGCCTTTTGGCCTTACCAATGCACCTTCTACATTTCAAGGTTTGATGAATTCCATTTTCAAACCCTTCCTTAGAAAATTTGTGTTAGTATTTTTTGATGATATACTAATCTACAACAAGTCTTGGAAGGATCATGTTGAACATGTTGACAGGGTGCTACAACTATTGGAGGAGAAACAATTATATGCAAAAAGATCCAAATGTTTCTTTGGAGTACAAGAGGTGGAATATCTGGGTCATATTGTATCTCATGAAGGAGTTAAGGTAGACCCTAGCAAAATTAAATCCATTAAGGAATGGAAAATCCCCACATCCATAAATCATTTGTGAGGATTTCTCAGGTTGACAGGGTATTATTAGAAGTTTGTTAAGAATTATGGGAGAATAACAACATTATTGAAGAAATATGCATTTTCATGGACTCTAGCAGCAACAAAGGCCTTCGAACATCTGAAAGAGGCAATGTGCCAAGCACCGGTCTTAGCTACACTGGACTTCACAAAAACCTTTATTGTGGAACGTGATGCTTCAGGAAATGGAATTGGTGCTATTTTAATGCAAGATGAAAGACCCATTGCTTTTGAAAGTTGTCTAATCAAGGGAAAGTTTTTACACAAAGCTATTTATGAGAAGGAAATGTTGGCAATACTACATGCACTTAAGAAATGGCAACCCTACCTAATGGGAAGACACTTCAAGGTAAAAACGGATCATGATAGCCTTAAATACTTTTTAAAACAAAGATTATCCTCTGAAGAGCAACAAAAGTGGGTCACAAAGATGTTGGGTTATGACTTTGAAATCATCTACCAAAAAGTGAAACAAAATGTGGTGGCATATGCACTCTCAAGAAAGGGTGAGGTTGTGGAAGCATTGTTGTGTCCATTTCTATTATCCAACCATATTGGATAAACGAAGCAAGGGAGGAATGGAAGAATGATGAAGAAGTGTGGGCACTTATTCGAAAGTTGCAACAAGATTCCAGTACATCTGATACATTTAGGTGGAAAAATGATTCGTTATGGTACAAATATCACTTATACCTCGGTAATAATTACCAACTCAAACAAAATATTCTTATGGAATTGTACACTTCTCCCTTAGGAGGGCACTCAGGATTTTTAAGAACTTACCACACGGTTAAGAATGATTTTTTTTGGGATGGCCTTAAATCATATATTCAAAAGTTTGCGGCAGAATGTTTGATTTGCCAACAAAATAAAGTTGAAACAATTAAGACCCCAGGTCTATTACAACCTTTATCCATTCCAAGCAAAAGTTGGGAGGATGTTTCAATGGATTTTATCACAGGTTTACCCAAATCTGAGGGAAAGAGTGTCATCATGGTGGTAGTTGACAGACTTACCAAGTATGCACACTTTTGTGCATTATCACATCCATTTAAAGCCAGTACAGTTTCTACTGCATTTATGGAAATAATTCAAAAGCTACATGGAAATCCAAAGATTATTATAAGTGACAAAGATCCCATTTTCACTAGAAATTTTTGGACAAAATTATTTTCTTGTCTTGGTAATCAATTAGCTCATAGCTCATCTTATCATTCTCAATCTGATGGGAAAACTGAGATAGTAAACAAATGTTTGGAAGGATATCTTTGTTTCTTTGTATTTGATAAACAGACAAAATGGGTCAAATGGTTGCCTCTGGCTGAATGGTGGTACAAAACTTCCTTCCATACTGCAACAAAAATGACCCCATTTATGGCACTTTATGGATATAATCCACCATCCATCAGATCATATTTAAGAGAAAATTCTAAGGTTTAAGCAGTGGAACATCACATTGAGCATCAACAACAAGTTGTCCAACTGTTAAAGGATAACCTCACAATGGTGCAGAATAGAATGAAACAACATGCAAATCAACATCACACCGAAAGAAGTTTTGATGTAAGTCACTGGGTATTCCTACGGCTACAACCATATAAAAAAATGTCCCTCAAGCAAGCTAAGAAGGATAATAAATTATCACCAAAGTATTATGGTCCATACAAGGTGTTACAAAAGATTGGTACTATGGCATACAAATTGGAGCTTCCTGTAGCTTCTCGAGTGCACCCAGTTTTCCATGTTTCATGTTTAAAGAAAGTTATAGGTGAAAAGCTTCCAGTTCAAACAATATTGCTAGAACTTGACGAGGAAGGAAAAATTATATTGGAACCGAAACAGTCACAGAAACAAGAACTCGACAGCTACGAAATTGATCAATTTCAGAGTATCTCATTAAGTGGAAGAACTTATCCGCTAAAGATTCCACATGGGAGGATGATAATTTTATACAAAAGCATCCAAAACTACTCAAGCATTGAGGACAACACTTTTTTGAAGGAGAGGGGCATGTTAGGTCCCTATAATACTAGTGATTACCCTATTATTATTGTAGTTGTATCCCTTATTAATATTGTTGTGCTCCTATTGTCACCATATTGTTATTACCGTGCCCCATAGAATCCATCGATTGTTATTTTTGTGGCTTTATATTATTACTGTTAGGTTGGTTGGGTTATATTGTGACTCCTTAGACTCTTATATATAGAAAGGAGGTTTTGTCATTTGAATCATCCAAGAATTGTTCATTTATTTAATGTAAAGGAGGTTTCCCCCTCTAAGTGGCTGAATTCTAATTATCTTTTCTATCCTTTTGTGAGTTGGTTTCATAACAAGCCCCAGAGATGACCAAGGCTTTGCCCTAGAAATTGTACCTTCTGTGTCATAATATATCATTGGTCGTTCCTTTATGTGATATCTCAGCATCTATGATCGAAAAATTAGTGGATGCAAGGCTTGAGTTAGAGAAGGTAGATGAAAGGTTAACTAATTTTCTATCTTGGTAAGATTCAAAAGAGGGAAAAGCTACCAATCTGCCAAAGATATAGGAGTCACATAAAGAAATTTTGTTTTCCGAATGGGAGTCTCAGTTTATGAAAGTTGAGAGAGCTACATCCAAATGCATATTGGAAACAAATAATTTGATTGAATTAATCAACAATAGTTTGTATTTATCTAATCTACTAACAGAATGCTCTCCACGCAAACTCCCAAAAGTAAAATCATTAGAACAACAGTGGAAATAGGAACTGATGCAAAGAGAAAAACTAATCATAGGCATTCAAAGCCTAACATGGGAAACATTTTGGTTTTTCCTTGTAAAACCACACAGTTAGCAAATGGCGATGAAGTGTCTCACAGATGCGATCAACCACATGATCCTCGAACTTGCCGATGCCACATTTACAGCTCAGTTACACTCTCAGATGAGTCAGCAACCAGAGGTCCACCCAATACTTTCCATTTGTCAACTATGATCACAGGAAGATGAGTTGATACAGTGAATCCTTTCAACCGACTGCAACACTGCTATTTCAGGATAAATCCCATATTTTTGTGTTTTTGGTTATACCAGCTCATAGCGAATTTCTTTCTTAGTTTGTTATTTTTTGTAGTATTTATAGACCCTTTTATGTTTTTAGAAAGGGTCCGCAATTTTGTATTAAGATTTAAATCAAATTTTGCACTACTGTACTTCCGATATATATTTTTTATAAAAGACTGGACCAAAATTCTGAATTTTGACAAAGAAGGCTTTTATGAGATTTGCACTTATGCATCTTGTGAAATTATTCCTAATTTAGAAGGTAGGATTTGAATGTGATTTACATCAGAGGAGAGCCAAATGCCTATGGTACTATTATCTATGTTTTTCGCTTTATTTCTTATGTGAATTAACATTTATCAACTTTGCTATTATTTATATGTACATGTTTATATAACAACTCTCTAACTTGTCACTTTTGAATGTTTTAGAGTTGTCATATTTTAAATATACATGTCAATGATATTTTATCATCAATGTGATAATTTTTTAATTATTACCTTGTTTAATTAATTAAAAAAAGTAATCATCATATGAATGCAATATTTCTATGTTATGTATAAGTCATCTTTAAGTTTATTTGTTCATAGAAACAATAAAAAATCGCATTTTTAGAAGAGCTCCTGGGATAGATTAGTTATCTTTTTATATTTCTGCACTTTAGAGTAGAAAATTTATCACTCCTGTTATGTATTACCCACCAATCACCCATAAACTCATATATCACTGGGAAACTGGTCCCATTATATCCAGTCGGAGCCGCCACACCAAACGGAAAAGGAGTTGCACTAAGGTCCGGACTGGGTGGTTTTCCCCGATGTTGATGCAATGATTTTAGAGGCTTCAACAAGTTTGTATATAGAAAATTATGTGAAATTTATGATTGGAAAGAAAACATGTAATTGCTAGGGAGGTGCTTCTTATACATATGTTCTAGTTTTTGTATAGTTTGTATATATGAAATGATATCCTACTTTGGTGTCAAGGCTTAGCTATGTAATTTGTCTAATTCTAGAAAAAATCCTTAGTGGGGGCTCATCAAATAGGACTAAAAATTCATATGAAATGAGTAACGTATTCAAAAAATAATTCATTGTTCTTCTTCTTTTTCATCTAAGTAATACATTAAAAATTTCTTGTTATTGACCTTTAATACTCTTTACTTACAATTGCAAATTAAAAATATGGTGACTTTGGAGAATAATATGAGATATACCAAAAAGGAAGAGTAGTAAAAATATCTTGTTTCTCTAAAATTGGGCAACTTAAAATTTATGATACTAAAAATAGTACTAAAAAATCCCAAAAACATTCGTCAATTTAATTTGCATCATCAAGAACTAAAACACAACCAACACCAAACAATACTTCTTCAAGGGAATTAGAGAATAGGTTTAATAGTAAACTTGGAGCCAATTTGAGAATGGGAGAGCCAATAGGTAACATAAATTGTAGCATGAACTTATTTTCAGCATTTTGTAACTCTCTATATAACTAAATTCCATTATCTTTAGTGAGGGTAGGAGGGCTTACTATAGTAAACAAACGTAACATGTTACGAATACACTTAAGAAAAAAATTGGGTTAAAGTGTGACCTTCTCTATATATAATGTCTTAACTATTTTCTACATATGAAAATCCACACCACGAAATAAATTCATGGGAACCATATGTTTGGGTAATGTTAAAAAATCTCAAATGAGACTCCCACACTTAGAAAGAATCAATTCAGTGGAATTTTTTTTTCATGTTTACTTTTATTACTTGAAATAAGTCAAACTAAAAATGTGTATCATAGATATCCACTTAATAGTTTAGTAATGGACTGCTGTAAAAAATTACAGGGCCATGAGATGTTAGCTTTGAGATCCTAGACTTATTCATTTTTTTTTAAATGACCGCGAATACTGAAAGACGCTACACAAGATTTTTCTTAGACAACATTTGTTCTTGGAACTCAACATACAGTGTTAGGGATGTCATGCTAGCTAAGTTGACAGTGTGGTCACTAGCTCCATTGTTTTCTTTGTTGAATGTAAAATAACAATATTTTCCTTACATTTTCATTGTCAAGTATTTTTTACATTTATTGGGCATGAATATAAAAAACTCTAGTTATGTTGCTAATGATGTTGTGCTGACCTAGAGTTCCACATCATCTTTCAACCTCAATTACCATCATAACCTTATTCCTTTGTACATGAATAGGTATCTTTATCATGGTTTCTTCTCTATCCTTTGAATCCCTTTCTCTGTTGTGTAGATATTCCAGCAATGAGAACTACTTTACTTGAAACCATTGGTCACAGGGGGCCCCTATATTCATTTGGAAATTTTGGGCAATGGGACCCTAAAATATATTTGGCCCATCAATTTGTGATCACTAATTTGGTCCTTGACCCCTACGCCCAACCATCCTCGATAAAGACAGACTTGAGGGGGGAGTTGCACATGATCTACATTGTTTTATCCAATGCTTCATGGATATATGGTAGCTCGACACTTGAACTTGTAGTTTTTGAACATCTAGTGATTGTTTTGTTGTTTCCTATGTTTTTTTCTTTTAATTCTCATTAATATCCAAACCTATTATAATATAACATTGTAATCATTCACTTTAATGTTAGACCTATAATACATAATTTTTATTTGTGTATGACAATTATTTTTCTTTTTATTGAAACTTATATACATATTTATAAAAGTAAAATTTCTTCTTCTACAACACCTTCCATGAGTCACCTATCAATCATTCAATTTCCTAGCTAAACATGTCATTTTTACCTGCCACATGTTAGTCGATGTTGCTTCTACATGAGTGGCTCTTTCCACCTTGCACTCCACGTCTTCATAACCACCTAGCCTACCGCATCACCATATGATATCAAATATTAGGAAGTATTTGTGCCTTTTAACTATGCCAATATATCCAAGGTTTGATAGGTTCTTAGCCATTATGTGATATCCTATTGGCCCTTTGTGACCAAGAGTGGTGGTAGAGGGCGAACCATCTCAACCTTCTTAGCCTTCATAGTATTGTGTCACATCAGGTTCTTGCTTACCCTTCAACCAGTTAATTTTCTTTCTCATCTTTCTACTGCTTTATTTTGTATGACTCCTACACTTTCCTACCTCCTATCTTGCTTATTGAAATGACTATTCTTGAGCTACCTTTGACATGAATGACAACACACACTCAAAAATATACCCCTTTTAAGGATGACAACCCATTTCATTGGAGCACTGGAAACCCTTAGCATTCTTGTGGATTTGAGTGCTACGTTCTAACATATAAGTGTTTAAAAAACAAATTTCCCATCTTTCTACACTAATTGCACTTGTTTATATATGCTTTGAAACATGTAATCTCTGCACCAAATTATTCCACAATGCGCATTTGTAGTATTTGTATTATTGTCTGAATACTATGCACCAATATACAATATTTCCTACCTTTTTCTCCAAACATATTCCCCTTTGACATCAATGGAAAAGGGTTGAGTGTGCAAAATCTGATATAAATAAATCATTGATACCCATAACACTCTTCATGAGGACTATGATCATATAATGCCAACTAGTTATGCACATATTCCCATTGGAACTCCCATATCTATAAGTTCAAGTAAAGTTTGGATACGTGTTCTAATATTCAATGCCAGATGAGACCAATTCGTTGTGACATTGTACAATTGTGCAATTGTACCTTGGATGTTTCTCCTTATTGTTGATTCTCCCCTTTGTATGAATATCTTTATCTAACTGTGACTTCTCCAAGTTATATGATATTTGATTCTCCTTGAGATAGTCGTGGGATACATATGATACTATATTTCTATGATCTAACTCCCAATGAATTGGTGATGTTGGTTATCAACAATTATGCCCTTTTTTAATACAAAATAACTGATCCTTTTGGCTACTAATTTTTTAAAAGAAATTAATAATGTGGGTGTTGTTGGGACCCAAAAAAAAATTGAAATTTCTTTTGGCATAGCTAGGATTGCGTAGTAAGAACAAGGAGTGTGGAAAGGATAAGGTATGGTATAACAAAAGGTTGGAAAAGGAAGAAGAATTATAGCAGAGGCTTGGCACAGGAAGTAGGAGTGAAACATGGGGTTGGCACAATGGTTGGGGTGTGGCAAAGGTAGATGTCATGCAAGAGGAGGAGAACAATGAATGGAACAAGGAGGCATGTGTAAAGGATATCAGCCATTAGGATATTACCAGAGAAGGAGTTGACTAGGGAGGTCATGGATACCAAGTGGTGGGAGATATTCTGATATAGCAAGCATTAGGTGGAGTAGAGATGAGACAAACCAAAGGATATTTTGAACAATTACACCATGCATGGGACAACTTAGCAGGATGTAGGGAAAATATCTCAACAACCTACAAAACAACTTGCTCGAATAGGCAAGAAGGAAGGAAGATTCGAGAAGAGCTCCTGAATGTTATAAAATAGCTTTTCTAAGATAAAAGGAGGGTTGGCTATGGGTTGTTGAGTGTTGATTGTTATTTTTTTTTGTAAATTGAGTTAGAGTCAGTCTCTATACCAAGTGCTAGGTTAGTGTAGTTTGAAGACCATGGTTTCGTATATCACTAAGTCATTAACGTTATTGTAATTGGTGTTAGTAATTGAATATACCGATGTTTTTCTATGGGGGTTTCCTGTCTTGTTTTGATGGTATCATAGATGGATGGAGAGCCTGGTAGTTTAACATATGTAATTTTGTGTTTGTTTTCCCTATATATGTGTGTGTGAGAGAGAACTATTGATTGGAGGAATCACTGCTTGTGATTAGGTTATGAATTATATTTGGCATGATCTTTGTATTCCTTTTCTTTATTGCATAATTGTAAGTGTGTATGGATGAATCTCATGACGACATTGACGTTATATGTATTAAGTTCAATTTTATATGTTTTCTATCACTAGTTTGCACTATCATTAAATGTTGATAGCTTGGTGATTTGAATGTAATGATCATATTGATGCTATGTTTCGACGTGATAGTCTATGATGATGATATGGTATTATATGGTCTTGTAGTGTTATGGGTGTTAAATTAGGATGAGTGAGCACAAGTGTCACCCACCTAATTATAGTCTGAATCATCAGTTTGTTTTATATGTTGATTTAGATTGGGTAAGAGTCATAGAATTTTAATGTTCTATAGGTTAGTTGGTTTCTCCTACACTATGCATGGTCATGGCGGGTTTGTGTAGCATATAGATGGACTTAATTCTAGATTTTTTGGCAGTGCACAATAGTAGTGGGGTATTGCACTATGTGTTGGATAGGAACCATGCATTGTAACTTTAAGAAAATTTTGCAAACTACAGAAACCTAGTTCCGATAGTCACCCATTAGTGTCTGAGGTGAGACTTCACTCACTCTATGACTATTTCTGAAAAGGTGGAAGGTAAGTGGGTCTATGTTGGCCACTTTGTCACAAATATCAGTTATGTCAGTATCCAACATGCCAACAGCTAGTTCCGTTGTCGGTAAAAGCATGGCTATATGATGGGATTTCCTTTTAGGAATGTGGAAACCATGGAATCCTAACTGAAATGAGATGACTTGTTGGCTTAAATGAAAAAATCATGAGTTCACTATGAAATAAATAAGAGGCAAGGGTTAGAGCGTGGATGAATGGATACAAAAGTATATCTATATTGATTCTCATGAAGCCTTCTTTAAAACATTTCCTAATATTTTTACGGAGTGTGTCCAAAGGCTGAAAGATAATAATCCTACATATTGTAATGACAGACGAAGGAGGTGGACACTAGAAGAAGTACGAAAGATAGAAGTAGTAACCAATAAGACTTTGTGTGTTGTCAAATTTTGGCTTGAAAGTGTGCTAGAAGAATATATTATGGAATTTGCAATAGAAGTAAAGATATCCTATACTACAATGGAGTGAAAGTTCCTCAAGGGTCTAAGGGATATATTTATACAATCATTATCATTGTTTATTAAGATGTTGTTGTATGAAGCTAGTGTTTTTCCACTAGAATCTAATACCATGAGCGACTAGCTGGTAGCCTATGCAAACATCAAACTAGGAGAGACTAGGAGGTGGTCCGAGGAGCAAGAAATGGAAAGGGGGAGATAGATGGCAATGAAAGTTATCAGTGAATCCTAAACTGTGCATAACAAAAGAAGGAAGATAATGGAGCCAGAAAACTATGATGATGGAATGTTTAGGAGTAGCAAGAGATATGGAAGGGTTGAAATGGGAGGAGGTCAATCAATGCTGGTTCCAGAAGAAAAATTCTAGAGGAATGGGCTAGGAGACATCATCGTAGGACATGGAGTAGTGCTAGTGACTAGAATTATGAAGGGACACAATTTGGTATGGCATATATGAAGGTAGGAGAAAGATAACGTTTGAGCTCTGTTGGGTTGTGTTATATTCTTTCAACGACTAGCCTACGTAGTTAATCGGGGGGTTAGAGGGGGGGCGGAGCCCCCCTTCGTGCACGAATTGTGCAGTGTGGAGGGGGTCATAGGGGGTTTGAGGTGTACCTGTAACCCCACTTTATGGGGTTCAGGGTAGTGCCCCGAAAAATTTTGGTTTTGGACCCTATGTTAGGATGGCCGGACCCACCTATAGTTTTGTGCATGATTTTCGCACATGTTTTGGATGCGATGGTTTTTGGTACATGGTATTGTACGTGATGGTTTTCAGTCCATGGTATTGGATGCTTTGGCATGTATAAATATGTATTATAACATTGAAAGGAACATAATGAAAAATCAAGCAAGTAGTCTCTGTTTTGGGATCTAGGGGAAAATCTCTGTGTATGTGTGTTTTATGTGTTATGCTTTCGCATTGTTTATTTTCTGTTTTTTAGAATCGTATGTAGGTAATTTCTCTACGGGGTTAAAACCTACAAGCTCGCACATTACAGAGGATTCAGAATCTGACCAACAAGACCAAATTATCATTGAGGTCAAGCCCAACACCCTGTGCACATCTACAGGCTAGGAGGTAAGCACTTAACATGCTCATTTAGTTAGTGTACGGGGTCATCATAGTTAAGGAGGAGGAAATAGTAGTGGTAGTAGAGTTGGGTCATGTTGTAGGGGGGGTGACACAATGTATTCAGATTTAGAGTGGTGCATAGATATGCACATAAATTTATAGTAGTACAACGAGTGTGGGAGGGAGTACTTCATCCTAGAGTACCACATACACCACCATGGTAGGAGTAGATCTGAGGGTGCTTATGTTTCATGGTGTTGGGAATGAAAGCCAAAAATAATATTTGTTTGTGTGTGAAGATTTTTGGAAAGTGCAGCAGATCCAAGATGAGGCAAACAAGATTTTGTAGCTCAAATGAAGTTTCAAGGATCACATGCTAACATGGTATAGGAAGTATAATATAATGACGCTAGTTGAACAGAACAGGACACTAGTGGACATTAAGCATGCACTGATCATAGGATTTCATAGACCCAAATTAAAATCTCAATGCATCATGGAACTCAAAGAGATTAAGAAAGGTCTATGAGTATTAATATGGGAATTTTACCAACAATTTAAGGTGCTGAAGGATAGGATAATGTTCGAAATTATGGACATGTAGCACAAGGAATAGTTTATTATTCGATTGTTGTTACACATTTGAATACCTTTTATGCAACGTAGGATCAGTATATACTCAAAAGATTTGGAACTAGCGGTAAAGTTGGAAGCATTGCTGTTAGGAGGAAGTGAGAGTAATGGGATGGCATAGGGGTATTCCCAGTTGACTGCACTCGCATTGGAACTGCAAGAATTGCTAAAGGGGGAGAAAAGTGAGAAGAATTATGGTGTACCAGTTTCCATAAGGAAGGTCACAACATGAAAAAATTTAAGTTATTCATTGGTTATATGGAAACTGGCACCACAAACCCCCTTGTGCAGGGTAGGGGAATGTGGTCTAAAATTTGCAAGGTATGGGGCCATATACTTTCTAGTTTCAAAATTATGCAAAAATATGAGGCCATAATGCGAAATTTATTTTGCGACTTCTGAAAATCATTTAGGCATGACATTCACCACTATCATTCACTGGATTTAATGTGTGAATGAACCTTTTACTCCTTCAGAGTGCAAGGGCAGGAAGGAGTGGAGGTCGTGACAAAGGGGCTTAATCAATTTGGGTAAGCTTAGTGTAGATAGTATAATCAACAAGGTTGAGGACATTGCATGGTAGTATGTGAACCTAGAGGACCTAATAGGGGGAGAGGATGATTTGGCCAACGGAAGATCACTATAAATTTTTATAATTATGGATAGCAGGGAAACTTGGCTCATTATTGCACCAATCAATGTTGCATGTGTATTTATTACAAGCCTTTAGACTACCCCTTGGAGAATTTTCCTCAGTTTATTTCCAAGTGGGAGGAGAATAAGGGGCTCAATATTAAGATGATAATAGTTGAGCCATGCAGAGCCCAATAATGGGTTGATGTGATAACATGGGGAGGTACTAAGAAAAGAGTTGTTGTTTTGAGGCCTCTAGAACAACAACTTCAATGGGTAAAGAGAGCTCTTAAACTGCCCTCGAAATTTGAACCTGTCAAGGAGAAATCCACGTAAAAGGAGGCTCATAGAGATATGGTCATAGAATAATGGGACAAGCCAGAGACTAGGCGTGAGGTTGCTACACCAAAGATATTTGATACGAATATATGTAGGGAGAAATTGAATGCAGTAGACCCAATTCAAAGCTTGTGACAAAGCTACTTGGAGTTGGTTAATTATCTTAAAGCATTAGACAAGTTTCAAAAATTCCTAGAACAATGTATTGGGATAACAAAGGATACTACTAGACAACCTCTGCCTAGGGTTATGAATCAAGTTGCTCACAGAAATAGGACCAACGAGAAATTCCAATTTTGTGCGCAGATATGTGAGTATGAGATGGATAATATTATTCTATATTTGGGATCAGATGTAAATATATTACCAAAAGGTACCTTAGGAATGATGGAGAGGCCGAAGCTAATGTGGTCTATGATGCAAGACAGATTAGCTAATCAAAATCATATTTTTCCAATCAGTCATCTGTCAAGGGTGTCAGTGGATATTTATGGGTTGTGAAACATGGTTAATTTTTAGGTCATCGAAATTGTGGACAATACCATTCCTTATCTACATATTCTCGAGTTTGACTAGACCTTCAACAACAAAGTAATTATCAATTTAAAAATAAGGAAGATGATTTTCGAAGGAGATATTAAGGTTATTGCACCAATGGATCTACACGAAGGGATCACTATGTAGAGTCGTTGAAGGGTGAGATTAGTCAAGAGGATCTAGATAATATCTATAATGTTATAGCTTGGAATGATGCTTATGTAAAACCAATAACTGATGGGGCGTTGAGATGGTGTAGCATCAGGTATTGTACATCCAACTCAGAGGAGGTTTTAGAGAATTGGAAAAATCAGCTACATGAGGTCAGTACCAGGCAATGTGGCCACATTACAAAAATGGTGCACTAGATTGGGACTGAGGTGAAAAATCCACCTTGTTTCGACCAAATTTCTGAGGTAAATATTTTTTCATAAGAGTATGAGGAGAACGTACCAGATTTTCAGGGAAATTCGACATTGGAATTTGCAATATACTCTACAATGATGAGGTGATGGGCTGCACACTAGGAACGAGTTGTAGGTTGGGGAAATGTAAATAATTGGTGAAGGGTGAGATTAGTCGAGAGGATGTAGCTAATATCTATAATTTTATAGCTTGGCTTGATGATTATGTAAAACCAATAGCTGATGGGGTGTTGATATGGTGTAGCATCAGGTCTTGTGCATCCAAATCAAAGGAGGTTTTAGAGAATTGGAAAAATCACCTACATGAGGTTAGTACCAGGCAATGTGGCCACATTACAAAAATGGTGTGCTAGATTGAGACTGAGGTGAACAATCCACCTTGTTTCAATCGAATTTCTGAGGTAGATATTTTTTCATAAGGGTATGAGGAGAACGTACCAGATTTTCACGGAAATTTGACATTGGAATTTTCAATATGTGCTACAACAACAAGGTGATGGGCTGCAAACTAGGAATGAGTTGTAGGTTGGGGACAATGTAAAGAGTTGGTGAATGTTAGGTTTAGACCCAACTATGGGCTCCCAGTAGAAAAATACTTAGGAATGGAGTGCCCCAGAACTAAATTGAGGTGGTGCATCCTAGCTTCAACAAAGGGAGGAGTACCTCAACAAGAATGGGTACACTGCTTTTTCCATACCTTGGTTGTTGTACTGGAAAATTATTATATTGAATTAGAAGTGCACAGAGGAACTCAAGAATGGGTTTAGTTGGCAAAAAAAATTGGGGAAACCTTCAACTTCCAAGCAGACAAATTTATGCTAGAAGAGGCTTTAAAGGTGCTATGATGGAAAATATTTGTATAGGATGACCCAATCCTCAAAAGGAGTGGGCCATTGCGTGATCCACTATAGCACCAAAAATGGGTACAAGAATTTTCTGAGTATTATAATGTGGTAGAAAAGGGAGGAGATGATTAGGAGGATCCTTGGAACATCCAGATTCCTGAAGTGGAAGGTGAACTTATGGTGGACGAACCGCCTTTGCACTATAAAGAATATGTGCAACTAACCAAAACAAAGAAGATTAATATTGGAACTAAGGAATGACCTAAGATGGATGCCATCAAGGATTATAGGGATGTAAATATTGTGGAAAAGGTTGAAAATTTCTACCTGAGTATTAGGATTTGTTCCCCAATACATTTAAAGAAATGAGGGGGATTATGGGGGATTTACAAGAAATGAAGATCCCTTTGAAGCCAGGAATGAAGCTAGTAAAGTAGAGGCATTACTGCCTAAATCCCATTTACAAGGAAAATGTCAAGAAATAATTAGAGAATATGTTTAAGGAAGGAATTATTGAGTCAGTTGACGAATCAGTGTGGGTGAGTCCAATGGTGTTCTAGAATAAGAAAACATAAAAAATCAAAATTTGTGTGAATTTTTTGAAGTTGAATGACACGTGTGCATGACCCCTTCCCCACACCATTCACGGATAAGATTTTAGAGAGTGTAGAGGGAAAGGGGCTTATTCTTTCACTCATGGATTCCGGGGGTATAACCATATGAATCTACAAAGAGGATCAACATAAAACTACATTAACAATACAATGGGGTTGTTTCCAGTACATGGTGAGGTTGTTTGGCATGAAAAATGGCTCATGCATTTTCTCAATGATAGTTGTAACAATATTCAAGAAGGACATGCATATGTATCTAGAGGTTTGTTTAGATGACTAGATGGTGTTTAGTGTATTGAAGAAGCACATTGAGGTGTTATTACTAATGTTAGATAGGAGTAGGAAATTTCAAATTTCTCTAAACCTTAAGAAATGCATCTCCTGTGCTCCTTTTTGTATTTTATTGGGACATGTTGTATGTAAATCAAGGTTACTATTAGGCCCACCAAAAATTGTTGTCCTTGTGGACCCACCACCCCCTTCTATTTTGAAATATTCAAGATCTACCTTGGGTCACATATGATACTATCATAAATTTATACAGGGCTATGCAAAGATCACAATTCCTATGGAAATATTATTAAAAAAAGGAGTTGAGTTCTGATGGACCAAGGAGTGTTAGCAAGCCATGGATACTTTAAAGAAGAAAATAGTTTTGACACCTATTCTGGTCTTCCCTGATTGGAACAAAGAGTTCAACATGCACAATGATACTTTCTTGATTGTGCTAAGGGCAATTTTTGCTCAGCCGGGAGAAGGAGAGGTCAACTACCCAATTGTCTTTTATAGTCGCAAGTTATTAACAACTGAAAAAAATTACATTATGAGTGAAAGAGAATAGCTGACAATGATATGCTCCCACCAAAGTTTTCGGCATTACTTATTGGGAAAAAATTTTAAGTTATAATACATTGATCATTCAACATTAAAATACTTGGTGAACGAGCTTATGTTGGGGGGCAAGAATTCACCAATGGTTTCTATACTTTCAAGAGTATGATTTCCAAATAGTTGTCAAACTAGGTAGATTGAACTTGGGACCTAATCATCTATCACTCTTGACTTCATGTGATGAACTACAGTGCTTGGAGGACAATTTGTCAAACATGCAGTTGTTCGTAGTAACCATGGTAGATGACTATTTCATGGATATTGTACAGTTTTTTAGTACCATAATTTCATCGAAAGGCTATATGATGGCAAAAAAGAATCACCTCATGGTGAAGGAAGTAGTCGATCAGTTGATCACAAGGGAACCATATAAACTAGGAGATGATAGAATCATAAGGAGGTGTGTTATGGAACATGAGCGACGTAAGATGTTAGCTTTAACCCATGTTAGAGTTGCAAGAGGTCACTACAGAGGTTGAGCTACTACGCAAAAAAAATTATGGGCTAGGTTATGGTGGCCTATTGAAGAATCTAGGGCAAAGTAGTGTAGTGTGATTCTTCATTACTTGATAACAATTTGTGGACTATTTTTACATTTCCTTATTAGCTTATTCTTCTTCTTGTTATTAGTGCATATGTGTGTACTTCATCAAACTACTACCAAAACATAAAAACAAGAACACAATAAGTTGGCTTTCCCCCAAGGCCAAAACCTCTCTTCTCTTGAGAGGAAAACCCTTTAGTGAATTTCTCTTATTGAAGCTTATATTGATCAATGGCAAACTATAGACCCCTGATAAGAGTATAATCCAATCACAAGTGAATTCCTTCCTTCTTTTTCACACTATTCCCCAACACTTCTTCTGACACTTCTTCCGGCACTTTGTCCTCCTTCCGACACTTTGTTCTCTTATTAATCTTGTCTAGAGATAGACCTTCTTGAGTGAGTCTTCTAGATGAGGTGTTCCTCTTCCATCCATTACACAAGTGGACTTCAACGTTGACCAACCGAGATCCTTATTAAGATATGAGAGTATGAAAATGTTGTTGTTCTACTGCCCTAGTTTCTCGCACGTGTGGGAGGATTACTAGGTGTTATATGCTCTTCTCCCCTTCGCTTGAGTGTATTCCTTCCACAATGGAGTAGGAGGCCTTGTAGGCCTAGTTTTAGACCCAAGAAAAGAGAAATATACAACTGTGATCTTATTGTTGTTATAGCTATAGACTATCCTTTATTTCCTTACACATGTGAATGTGTATACCCTAGAAAACAGTCTCTCAATCTTTGCTTTTGTTCCTCCTTACTTCATTACCCAACATACCTCTTACCTTGGATTCCTTTGTTCTTCTTGTCCTCTCTTTCTCTTGCGGATTTAAGAGCTTTAGTTTTTCATTATATTTGGAGTGAAAAACCTCTATAAATATAGGATTGTCCCTCCATTTAAGCTAACTTGTAGGCCGGCTTGATTTCCTATTTGTAGGCTGAATTTGAGGGCAGTTTGGTGACTGATTTGTTGAGCAGACTTCAGATAGTTTCCATGGTGGTGTAACTTTCTTGAAGGAGCTTCTTGTAGGTGCCATTTCATAGGAGTAGACTTGACTTTTCTTGGAGGTTTTCCCTTTGACGTTAATATTATTTATACATAGTGTAACATGCCCTTAAGGCCTTCAATATTTTCTATTGACTATTTGAATCACCTATAGCACTTTGACATATGCTAGACCTACTTCAATGAGCAAGAAACTCATTGACATATATTATAAAAATAATATTTATTTTACTGAATAATTACAAATATCAAAAGTACATTTATGAATACTAAACCTAGTTACACTTCCTTCAACACTCCCTCTTAACTAGGGAGGTAT
Organism: Pinus tabuliformis; assembly: GCA_031772625.1. Lineage (NCBI taxonomy): Eukaryota > Viridiplantae > Streptophyta > Pinopsida > Pinales > Pinaceae > Pinus > Pinus tabuliformis. Next base: position 1,116,581,499 of record CM062809.1, read on the forward strand.
TCATACAACATTACAAGGTGTTTGGCTATTATGAATATTGAAGAATTCACATAAGAAAAACTGAATTAGTAATCCATATACTATAGCATCATATCCATCATCATTGTCATAGTGCAAGGCCCTGACTAACAACTCCCTCTCTTTACAATACCATGAGCTACAATGTTGGCAAGACCAATGATTTATAGACACCTTCATCATTGTCTCTCAAGGTACATACCCACCCAGGTTTTCTCCAAGTATTACGTTCTAGGACTATTCTTATCTTGGGTTCCTAGCCCTTAAAGAATATCGGTCCTCTTGCCTACTCTTCTCTTGGATTCCCTACACATCCTCAAAGAGTATCGAATTCCAGATGATTACCCAATCCTCCCATTCTTTCTTCCCATGTGAAGAAAAGAATGTAGTGTCTATCTTGTGTCTACATTTCCATTTATGGCCTTCATCTATAATTACAAATGTTAGTCCTGTTGTAGTGCATGACCCATGAAATGGAAAAAACAATTGTCACTCCTTTGCAATCAAGGGTGATCCAAAACTTCCCCTTGATTAGGGATCCGTCAGAGCTCCCTCTTAACTAGGGACTCTTTCATTAATCAACAACTTCTTCTTCGTGGTTCCTTTAGATGCTTGATCTCCTTTCCTTCTTTGATTTCATGAAGTCTTTGTTTGAACTTCTTCTAGGTAGGGCATCATCCATTTAGCACTATCCTTCCTATTTTTTCATGTCATTGCTTCCTTCGTGGAATGTGAATATCAGGTTTTCTTGTCATCTTGGCTACTCTTTTGTCATCTTTTCCATGCTTCAGAATTCTCTTCTCATGGATACTTCATTGTAATTTATTGGTTACATGCTTTGACCTAGTAGCCCAACATGAATTCATCCTGATATTGCTTCAATATTCCTTTTTCTTTTGTTGGATGTATTCTTCATCATGACATCTTTGTAGAGTAGAATCAATTATCTGCATACTTTATATCTCCAAGGCCTTCATAGGTGTCAAGGCTCCTTTCTTCCTTTATTATACTTGTCTTTCCTTCTTTCGAGAGATATTTTCAAAATATCTTGTCAGACAGCGATTCTCGGTGATCATGGTGTTGTTCCACATGCTTGATCTCTTTCTTCATTTTATTCTTCTCAGATAGATAGGTCAACCATCTAATGCTTCTTTTAAGAGAATTACTTCATTGTTTTATTTCTGGATTGTTATACATGAAAATGACATCCTCATCATCTCAGAGGAGAAAGGTAGTTTGACTAAAAGAATGACCAAGTTTAAAGCCCTATTTTCCAAGCTAACACTCTCCGATAACTAGCAAGGAGCTTTATAATGCTCCCTAGCCATGAACCAGGTACGTTAGTCCCTAGGGTAATTCTTTATGTTGCATTAGGGGCAGCGTTAGTAAACTTTGGTGAGTTTCTGGAGGTAAAAAGAGCGGGTTGACCGAATAATATCCCGATATTCACTCATATTTCAGCCCGAAAAGTAGGGAAACATCTAGATTCGACCTGTTTGAGGATATTACTATTCCTAATAGAGTCTAACAAATAGGGAAAGAGAGATAAATCATGGAACATCCCAAATTTTTCCCAAAATAACTCATGAAAGAATTGGCAAGGCTTATCCTCTTATGCTATATATTTGAGGCTTGGGGCACTATGAAAAGGGTCAAAAAGGTCAAAATTATTGAAAGGATTGCATATTGATTGTCAAAGATTTGCTTGAGATATTGGTACACCAAGAGGTTAAGAAGAGAGAGAGAGAGAGGAGCTATAGGAGTAATAATGAGTATATTAGATATGTGTAGTTAGATATCCTTATGTATTCTTGTTTTGATTACCAAGGTTATATGTTGTAGTATTACTTCCTGTCTTGTCTATGTGTAGGTTTTGATCTATGAGCTAGATGAGAGGTCTTACTCTCCACTACATTGGGTTCTCTAACAACACTACACCAAGATCCGAGGTAAAACTCTTCCCTCCTGCTTTGATTATCATTCCATTGATATGGATATGTACACATCTCTTTGTGCCAGCTGCAGCTAATCTAATTGGTCTGCCAAGAATCCCAGGAAGATCTTTGAGGGTATTTCCACCACAATCACATGTGCATTAAGCCCTATAGAAGAATTAGTGAATCCATTAGGGACTATACTTAGTTCTCCATTTACTCCATCAAGTTCCCAGGTCTCTCTTTCTTCCAGGGCATCCTGTAATTATTGGATTCCCTTTCTGATCACTCAGGACTATTCAACACTCTTCTCATAGTGCTCAACACTTGATCTAATCCCAAAAGACCACTTTTAGAGCTTCTGTCTCACTAACACAACCCAGTAGTGTAACAAGTGCTTTATAATGCCCCATTTCCTTGCAGACAGAGGGTTGGTGCAACCACTAACTCTCTATGTCCCCTTCTAAAGTGTGTTACCCAACCAAATATTGATAAACAACTAGTTATGTGAACTCTTGGGTTGGGGAAGATGCTTGTAGGCTGATCAAAGATCTATAGTTGTGCATGCCTGTTTGGCTGCCTGTTTCATGAAACTTTTTTCTTTTGAGAAAAATCACTTAGTTTATTATGTTTTTCAAGAAAAAGAAAATACAAAATTTTTACAGTTTTTTTTGCTTAGTTGGTTAGATTTTGCATTTATTTGGTTTAAAAGTTGTTAAAGAGAATTGCATTTCTATATGTTGTGATTGTGTTTTACTGTACTCGATGCATGGTACATATTGATGTATAAATGATCCTCTACCTATAGAAGAAACTCATTCATCGAAGTGAAATTAAAAGAATTTTATGCATGGTTTGTGTGAAAGTCCCACATAACTCCATATGTCAACACCCCTTCCGAAGGCATTAACAAAGGACATTTAAAATCTGCCTCGTAATAAAATCAATAAGGAACTCTTTTATGAGTAAAAACACATATTAGTCTAGGTTAGGATCTTGGGTTAGGCATTTGTGAGTTAACCGCCCAAGATTATAAATTGAGACTAGTTTCATTAACGAGGGAAAATCCTTTCGCACTCATACTATCTGGGACCACTCCAGTCAAAGCTGAGCTAAATTTGATACAATGTTGGAATGTGAAATAAGGTAGCCCAACTTCGATTACATCTCCTTTGGGTATTCTATTTTCGAGGATCCCTTCAAGGATATCGGAGCTGAGTTGGGGACTCAAGTATTTTGCTCACACAACATACTGTCCATGGCCATGTTCCCCCTGGTAGTGTCTGTGATTGGAGGTAACCATAGTGGCCATACCTTTTAGAGATGAACACAAGGTGACTGGGGCAGGCTTCTCTGGTACCTAAACAAACGAACCTACTCTGTCGTCGGTTTTTGGGAGGGTGATCATCTTCATGAGAGTACTTTTCCCCTTAATTTTAGGTTCGAGTGAAGCTCAAGAGTAATCGTAATTGTACATTTGGCCACCTCTCTCTTTTATCCATTGTGATACTGGGTTTCATCTCTAGCAAATGGTGGTTATCAGAAAGAGTCATACCCCCTGCCTGTGTTGGAAATAATACTAAGAGGGGGGGTGAATCAGTGTTAGCAAGTCAATAATGTTTCATTTTACAATTAGATTTGTATACGCTACTTCAGTTAATGAAACCTGCATATATACACAACTGTAGTTAAGGAAACTAGTGTATACCCTGTAGACTTATCATTTAGTTAATTCATCAGATGTTGATCTTTAATATGTGCATAAAAACCATATAAAAAATAAAAAGGTATAGTAAAAACAGAGCAGACAATCACACACAAGAACACAAGATATAAGGTGGAAACCCAATGTGGGTGAAAACCACCTACTGCAATTCGTCTCTATCTTCTTTTAATAAGAAACTTCTTTTTACAATATTTTTGTACTGGTGCAGTCTTATACCAGTACGCAGGCTTCTACCTGCAGAAGGCTACAACCTTCTCTCATTCTCCATTTTCTCCTAGAAGGGAGCTTCAACCCCCTTAACTCTTGTACTAGCTGATGTGTTTACTAGTATGTAGGTGCTGACCTACAAAAGGCTACAACCTTCTCTTTTTCTTCCAGGGACCGCATTTCATAAATTTTCAGACTGGATCTATCAATAACATCAATCAAACATCAAAATATATTTGCATCAATCAATCTCCTTTGTACCAACCAAAACTGAATCAAATAATCACTTCTCTGAATGTTATAACTAGAATATAGTAACAGTACCCAGAACCCAAGCCAGAGCCCAGAACACTGCAACAACAATTAGAAGCAGCTAAAACATATTTTGTGAGGTGTATGCTACTTCAATGTGATGAACCTACGTGCATATGCACTTGTATCAAGGAAAACTTGCGTATACACACTTTTGAAATGCCGAACCAACATGTATATGTGCCTTTGCTATAATGAAACTACGTACAGATCTGTAAAAGATGATTTAACCTTTACAAATATTCAGACATCAGTTATACCTAGATCATCAGATTTACAGATTACAACATGTGCCAATTATTTAGATAAAATATCACACAAAGATACTTCTCTTCAAGCCTTAAGATCTTGACCCATCAATAGAACTTATCCTTCATCAAGCGCTCAGGTTCATCCTTGATTCAGATCCAGCTATGCAACATAACCTAATGACTTGTATTCTAGATCTTATTCTTCATTGGATATTCAATGCTTGAGTTACTTTGCCTAATGATCTTCTCCTCCTCCTTTTATAGTCTTAGGCCTTACTCAATACCATGGTCCAAAACCACTTAGAATCAATACCTTGGACCAAATGCCTAGGGTCAACACTTCGAACGGAATACCTTGGACCAATACCCTAAATCAAAATACCATGGTCCAAATACCACGGACCAAAACTAAGTTTTCCCACATGTACGTGCCTTTCCTTGCGAGAAAGTGTGTGTATACATATATGCGCCTTTTGGTCTGTGAACCCACGTGTATATGCAGCTTGATAAATAGGGAACTTGCATATACCTGATTTTCTTCTTTCTGAGAGCCCGAACTATGATCTGTCATCTGAGTGAGTTGCCATCAAGGACATTACCTGTTTCATAGTGTCAAATCTAATTCATAATGCCAACAACTTGTTGATTGACTTATTTAGAGCATTTTTTATTTTTTAGGTACCAGTTTGTTATCACTGAGACTATAATAATATCACTATAAAATATTTTGATAAAATATATCGGTCACCATGTCTACATATGACCCTCGTCGTCAATCGCAGTGATAGCAAGGTATTCCTCCACTGATTTTGGAGGATGTGTCGAGCCTCTGTGAGCTGGATTACCGATCTTCCAGTAATCAGTCTCTAGTATCTAACACAGAATCAATCTATACATCCCACGATTCAATTCTTTCAGAATATTTCTTTACTGAAGGTTTTGTACCTCCTTATAATCATCCAATCACTAATCCGTTTGGACTACTATTGATTCATGTTGCACATGTACCTCTTATGTCTTCCACTGTACCTATACCCACCATCCCATCGACAAATAAAGGGTCATGGGCTTTTGTGGACAATTTTGGTCCACCCTCACTTCCCTAGTCGATAGTCAATACTACATCGCTGATGGTGAACCACGCTATCCCAACTGTGCCAAGTTCGAGCAACCTAGTTACACTAAACACGAGCGAAACCTAGTACACTCTGGTTTCCGCCCCTTTTGTGTCTTCTCTCGTACCTTCAGAAAGCGCTCCATATAGCACTGTTAGCAGGGGTCCATTTAGCAACCCCTTTGGTTGGAATCCTTTATTTAGCTCCAACCCCGAGGTTCAAATGTTTGGGGACATCTTTCCCAACATCCACATACCGGCAGGGAGCATTACAGTCCCCCCTCCTTTTATAGGACAAACTAGACAGTCATTGATTGACATGAATCCTACATATGTCAGTCAAGTGCCGATGACTAACTACGCGGCTGGCGGGATCCCTCAACCTGGTCTCACTCAATACATTTGGGCACCCCATTCTCATTGACCTCAAATGAGTCAAAGGGGCACTTATTATCCTGGGGAAAATCAATCTTATATCCCATATCTTAACAACCCCTATGGATAACCACAATATACGACTGTACCCCAAGGAAATTATTATTCTGTAAATCCTATGTATAATGTTGGGAACAATATGATGGGAGGACCACAAGGGCCCTCAGGTCATTCATCATCAACTTGGTCCAAATCAGGGGCATCAAATTCTTTGCCTTTCTTGGCAACACTTGACATCCTTTGTTGGGCGTGGAATCCCCCCAAAGCATGTTTTGGGGCTTAAAGCGCAAGTTTTGACCAAGTCCATTTTAAACACTCCGCGATTTGTGGGCGCAGAGTGCGAATTCATAATAGAGTCACAGGGTTGTACACCTTTGTTTTTGTAATGTTATGTTGGCTTGAAAGATCTACCCATGGTCCGCAGACCATGAGATTGTATAAATAGAGCAAGGATCTAAGTGTAGAAAAGAAAGAAATAAAGAAGCATTGGTAGCCTAAGGAAGTGATTGAGTCGAAGTGAAAATTGTGTCTTTGGGTCATAAAGTAGGAGAAGGCTCTGTAGTTGAGTGTGGAGAGGCCTAGTAGTCTATAGATGAGTGCACAGACCCCTGCAACTGAGTTCGCACGGCAAGTCGAGACTGTAACTGTTGGAAGAATTAATAAAGAGAATTTTATCATATTTCTGTGTATCTTTTCTATTTTATGTATTATTGGGTATAAATTGCAAGTTTACTATTTATTTGTTGTGCAAACTCATATGAATGTGTTGTATAATTAAATATAACATAAGGCATCCATTTATGTGAAGATAATTAACCAATGTAAGAAGGTAGGTAAGATCTCGGGTGTGACTTAGAGAAATAGTGCAGAGCGCTACTCCAACAGCACGAAATCCCCACAATCCGTGGTTAGGGTTTCTCGAAGGCGAATATATGAGGGCGCGAAGGACAGGGAAGTGTGCGAAGTAACCTACATGTAGGGATTAACAGTTTGACTGAATCAACCTCTCAAACATCTCAAGGGTGCAGAAACCTGGTTCCATCACCCCCCCATACTACCTCGGGTGAGACTTCAGTTTGTAATCTGCAGACTGTTGCCGAAAGGGCCAGTAGTATAGGGATTTGTTTGGCTAATTAACTCTGAACCTAGGTCAGGCCCCAAGAAGCCAACAAATGATTCTGTTGTCGTGACTAGGATCTACATAGAGATGTCTGATGTCGTATCAATGAAATCCAACTAAGAAAGGAATTGAGAATTGGTTGGATAGGAAGATTCACGAGTTCGTTGTGCATGAGAATAGCAACCCATGACTATAATAATGTAAACTTTGAAATGGGAATTGATATTGTTACCTGTTTTGTAGAGATAGCAAAAAAGTGACCCAATTTTGAAAAAGGGTGATGCAGAACACACATGTTTTTTTAGAGCATATTTTTTGGCACTATAAATTTTTTTATGCACATTGCATTTTAGAATGGTAGTGATTTTGATGCTGATTTAAAAAAGTGGTAATTCTACACCAGGCCCTTTTTTTAAGAGGTTTTTTTTTGAAAAGGTTAAGTCGAGACTGTAACTGTTGGAAGAATTAATAAAGAGAATTTTATCATATTTCTGTGTATATTTTCTATTTTATGTATTATTGGGTATAAATTGCAAGTTTACTGTTTATTTGTTGTGCAAACTCATATGAATGTGTTGTATAATTAAATATAACATAAGGCATCCATTTACATGACGATAATTAACCAATGTAAGAAGGTAGGTAAGATCTCGGGTGTGACTTAGAGAAATAGTGCAGAGCGCTACTCCAATAGCACGAAATCCCCACAATCCATGGTTAGGGTTTCTCGAAGGCGAATATATGAGGGCGCGAAGGACAGGGAAGTGTGCGAAGTAACCTACATGTAGGGATTAACAGTTCGACTGAATCAACCTCTCAAACATCTCAAGGGTGCAGAAACCTGGTTCCATCACCCCCCCATACTACCTCGGGTGAGACCTCAGTTCGTAATCTGCGGACTGTTGCCGAAAGGGCCATTAGTATAGGGATTTGTTTGGCTAATTAACTTTGAACCTAGGGCATGCCCCAAGAAGCCAACAAATGATTCTGTTGTCGTGACTAGGATCTACATAGAGATGTCTGATGTCGTATAAATGAAATGCAACTAAGAAAGGAATTGAGAATTGGTTGGATAGGAAGATTCACGAGTTCGTTGTGCATGAGAATAGCAATCCATGACTATAATAATGTAATCTTTGAAATGGGAATTGATATTGTTACCTGTTTTGTAGAGATAGCAAAAAAGTGACGCAATTTTGAAAAAGGGTGATGCAGAACACACATGTTTTTTTAGAGCATATTTTTTGGCACTATAAATTTTTTTATGCACATTGCATTTTAGAATGGTAGTGATTTTGATGCTGATTTAGAAAAGTGGTAATTCTACACCAGGCCCTTTTTTTAAAAGGCTTTTTTTTTACTTTTAACTTTCTAATGTATGAACTGTAAATAATTATTTTGTAAATTTAATAATTTTTGAAGTGGTATTCTTCTTCATATATATATATATATATATATATATTGTAGAGGTTTTTATTGTTTTGCATATTTAAAGAAGGAGGTCAATATTTTAAATTTTTGATATTCTACATATTTATACATCATTAATTAAGTTTTCAATCCACATGAAATAATTGTTTCTAAAAAACAATATTTTTTAACAATTGACATAAAAATAACCATTTTTAACATAAATATAACTAAAAAACTACACATTTTGATAATTTTTTGCTAGAAATGGCATGTAAAATTCACAATTTTTATAGGAAATTTTTAACTAAAAGTGGTTAAATAATAGTTATTTTATGAATTTCATGTCAAAAAATAATAATATTCATTTTTTTCAAAAAATAATGATTAACTTAAAAATTAATGAGAAAATCACATAATACAAATATTGAATGCATAACAACCTTAATTGAGTGTATATTCTTCTCATAAAATGTCAAAGTCAAAACATTACAAGTATAACTAATTAATAGTTACAAAAATGAACTTGCTTTCCAAGAATTACTTAAATTTAATCAACAATGTCACATAATCCAAACTCTTCATCCTCTAGAGTTTCATCATTGTCTTCTTCCACAATATTTCTGCTTCATTTTGTTCATTTTCCTCTTCTAATGGATCTTTGATGTTTGCGAATCTCCCAATGTATGCCTTTCCAATCATTCCGTGTAATGGTGGTTGGGGTTCCTTGGCCTTTTTTTCCATACGTGATTCACTAAAGTCTCCTTTCTTCAACCCAATTTCTTGCATTGCATCTGCAAGAAAATGAAGAGCATTAATTCTTTGCTGAATGAAATTGCATTGTATTGGATCTTTTTCACTTGTAATGCAATTTCTTCCTTTTTGAAGGCAATATGCTAGTGTTGTACCTAATTATCAAGAACAAAATAAATAATGAAGTAAATTAGTACAATGACATATTAATTAAGAAATAACATATTGAAATTCAATTCCATATAATAAAACTTACCTGAGCCAGAAAAACCAAATCTCCTTTATTTGAACATATGTCTATAAGATAGTTAATCAATAACTATGCATTTTGATAAATGTTAACTATCTCTCCTTTTGCCTATTTGTCTTCATATGTTAGTTTTCTCACAACAACATCATAAGGCAGTATTTGGCTATGACTCTTTCCATCTACTCGATTAAAAATCATAGACATATAGCTATCATCTTTTGTCCAACTATCAATATGGATGAACTCACATTCATTTATAAATAGTTGATCTTCATGGTTAAGAAGATTTTACTTAACATGAAATAGTAAAAGTTAAATTAACTTGTACATAAATGAATTTTACAACATTAATCAAATATAAATTTTAAACATCTTACCATGTAAGCTGCATCCTTGAATTTGTTTTCCCCTTGAAGCTTGACAATAACATTGCCAATTGTGTGTCTGAATGAAATGTCACAAATCTCCATAATGGTGATGACGTGACTTCTAGAAATACCGCAACCACTTTAATAAGAGGTTGGTAAGTATAAGCCAAAAGAGTTAGCTCAATCGGTCAATCAAGTGCCTCGCCAATGGGAGGTCACAAGGTCGAAACCTGAAAGCTCTTGGGGTCAGGTCAGTAAATAGGCCGACCCTTCGGGTGGGGTCCACCTTAGCGTTGTTCAATCCTGGACATAGCTGACCCACTGACCATGGGTATCCATGAACCATTTGTGAAAAAAAAAAAGAGGTTGATAAGTATAAGGGTCACTATCATAGTCAACGTTTGGAATATTGAAACCATGGGGAATATCTGCAATAACTAGGGCATAATCCCTTTTAGGTATGAGTATAGTAATGTCTTTACAGTCACCTTGTATTACTTGATATTGAATAATGTCTATCCCATTCCAAATGGAATGAGTAAGAGTTAGATCAAGTTCAACATTCTTAATACGTTGCCTCTTCATCTTTAGATCTTTATTTTTTCAATAAATGTTCTGAAACTATCTGGTACTCCATTATCATCCTTCTTCATCTTTTATAATAAACAAATATATGTATAAGTTAGAAATTAAAAATAGTACATAGATGAATAAAAATGAATGTATAAATCAACATACCTTTTTAAATGCAAGATAAAAAACTTTTAATGTTGATGTAGAACTTAGATCTGGATAGTTGCATACAATATCATCCCAAATATCTTCATTCAACAATTTAACCATTTGTTTTTGAATTTCCATGTAAACTTTGTGACTGCATAGTTAAAGTAAAAAAAGTTAATATAATGATATGTATAACAAATACTACCAAAAACAATATGTTATATTTAACAGAAAATTATAATCTAGAAATAAATAAAAATAATTCAACAAACTTACTTTTGAAATTCCTCAGACATTTCCTCCAATAATAATTCCCTTGACCTCACATGAGATAATATTGCTTTGACAATTTTTTCATCCTCCACTCCTTGCAATGCTCTCCAAGGTGTGATAGTCATATCTTCTAGAAGATGCTTTATTTCAAGACCTGATTTACTGTTGCTACATATCAATGGCTTAGACTTTTTGACCTTTTGGTTTTTAATGCCAATGTTTTCTCGCATGCTAAAAATATCATTAATCAACTCCCATATCTCTCCAGTTCTAAATGCCAACTGGAAAATGTTATCAACACCTCTTAATAAATCACTAAATTTCCCACCTTTATCACCTTTTGAAATGATTTTCTCTTCAATTGGATAGCCTATTTCCATACAACATTTCTTTTGGAAATGTACAGTAACATTTATCCTATCCCCGCCACATTTTTCGTCAAATTCACTATGAATAAATCTAAGCCTTTGGATGAAAGTCATAGACATCCTATATTCATTATCTGAATTATGATCCCATGCCATTAACTTCTCTTCTGTATCTGATAAACATTTTCATTTTTTCAAAGCGTGGGTTATTGGGATATTCCTCCATCAATTGTCTTTGAGCTTATACAGAATGGTTCCCCGCAAGCACATAATAATTGTATTCAAAACATTTTGACTTATCAAATTCTTCTTTATTGGGAACTTGAACTGGATCAACAAGAAGCAAATTACTAACCACATGAGCATATGGATTGTACTTCATCAATGTCTTCAAGTTGTGAACGTGTAGATGATGTGGCTTTCTAATTTAATATTGACATTGTCCTTCACCTGCCTTATAGAATTGTCTGACATTAAGCTGAAAAGTACGACCATCGTCAATTAAGTTTCTCTTTGTCAAATTCTGCCGAATGGCATTTTGTTTTGTTTTGATAATGCCATCCTTTAAATCATATCCTGGTGTAATGATTTCTCTGCTTTATTCTGAAGTTTCACTAGGTTCTTGACTGTTGGTAATGACTACTTCAAAATCTTCAACTTTACTTTTCTTCTTCATAATATTCTCATCATTAAATGTTATAGATTTATTCTTGGGCATTGTTACTTTTGGTCTTTTACGACTCTTCTCAGTTCCAATGTCATCTTTAGTAACGACAACATATTCTTCACTGTCAGTTTCAAATTCATCGTTTTTAAAAGTAACTTGTCTACCCTTGCTAGATTTATCCACTAGAGGCCTTTTCTTCTGATCCCTTGGATGTAGTTTTGTAGCATCATCAATTACTACATTTTGCTTGTTTGCCATATCTTCTTCTAACACTGAGTAGAAACTGCTGACAACTTTCATAATATCATGCTCTATGAAATGAATTCCTCCCAACCTAAATGAACAACTTTCAACAAAATTCTTCCAAACAAAATATCATATGACAATAAAAACAAAGTTAAAAAAATATAGTGAGACAGTTACAAAAACGCAAAACACAATAAAATAACAATACTTATGATATTTTGTTTTATCTCATTTATGATTTGTTTACACAACTTTGTAGATACTTTTTTCGTGTCATACAATGAATATGATAACTAGTATTTAATCCTTTCATGTGAATTGGGCGGTTTTGTAAATATGTAAACAACTTCACTGTCCGGTACCGAACACATGTCTATGACTCTTCCCATCATGTCATAAATTTCATTATCATTCGATATATCAATATATAGATATATATATTCACATTTTGGCTTTCTCTTTCTTTCACAGACAAGATTCTTGATGGAAGTTTCACTTCTTTTAATGTCTTCCAGTATGAAATCATCTTCTTATCATTTGAGGCACTTGAAAGATTTGTAGCCATCAGCTTAGGTGGAGTTCATTCACCAATGTTTTTTGAAGATCCACCTTTAAGAGTCTTTGGTCCAGAAAGATTCACAAAAATCTTCTTTAATGCCATTTTCCTGTAAAAAAGAAACACATAAATCAGTAAATGATGAAAACATATTAACTTAAATTAACAATGAAAATGATAGATGATAATAAATTTCATAAATCATAAAAATTTCGAAAAATCAAAAAAATTAAAAAATACATCGCCTTGCCACTGCACCCTGAAAATTGGTCAGCCAACCGAGCTAACCATTGGGTCCGGTCCCCTAGCCCACCATAGTGGCCCAAACACTACCCTCCACCCAACCCCTCTCGTGCCAACCTAGCAACCCGCTCGCGACATGGCAGGCTGCTGGGGTGGCGTGGGGGGGGGGGGGGGGGGGTTGCCACAGCCTCACCCCGCGCCACCTCAGTGGCCCGCCCGCACAAGGGGAGCCTACCGTAGCCCCACCTGCGCCACCCCGGTAGCCCACCCACTTGCGGGGTGGTGGGCCTCCAGGGTGGTGTGGGGGGAGGCTGCGGCAGCATCCCCCGTGCCACCCCGGTGACCCGCCTGCTCACGGGGTGGCAGAGCGATTCTGAGAATCACCCTGCCACACTACAGGTAGGCGGGAAACTGGGGTGGCATGAGGGGAGGCTACCACAACCCCTCCCCGCGCCACCCCGACGAGCCGCCCACCCGTGGGGTGGTGGGGCAATTCTTGGAATTGCCCGGCCTCACCCCACCACCACGCAGGCAGGCGAGCTACCAGGGTGGTGCGAGGGGTATTGGGCAGCCTCCCCCTATGCCACCCTAGCAGCCTGCCACCTCACGAAGTGGCAGGGTGATTCCAAGAATCGCCTTGCCACCCTACGGGCAGGAAAGCCACTGGGGTGGCACGGGGGATCAAGGTTTTCTGAGATTTGTTGAAAGACTTGGAGCGAATTTGTGGAGCAACTACATTGCTATCAACAACATATTCAACAGAGAATTCTCGCAATTGAAAGGTTAGTTAATTTTTTTCCTTGCAAATTTTAATATTAAATAAGTTTAACAAAGTAGATTTTTTTTTTTAAATTAAAACTTTTTGCAGGCCAAATTTACCCACTACGTCCGTTGTGAGCATGGTGGGCCCGGTAAAGCTCACGATGGCCAAACGGGCCTAGTAATGCTCATGACGACCCAATGGGCCCGTAGGTTAGGGGTGATGAGTATGTCATGCTCGCTTACCTGCAAGGTGGCAAGGCGATTCTCAAAATCACCTCGCCACCCCGCAGGCGGGCAGGCCAACCATACTCATCACCCCTAACCTACAAGCCCGTTTGGCCGTCATGAGCATTACTAGGCTTGTTTGGCCGTCATGAGCTTTATCGGGCCCACCATGCTCACAACAGACGTAGTGGGCAAATTTGGCCTGCAAAAAGTTTTAATTTAAAAAAAAAAAATCTACTTTGTTAAACTTATTTAATATTAAAATTTGCAAGGAAAAAAATTAACTAACCTTTCAATTGCGAGAATTCTTTGTTAAATATGTTGTTGATAGCAATGTAGTTGCTCCACAAATTCACTCCAAGTCTTTCAACGAACCTCAGAAAACCTTGATGTGATGTGAGTAATAGTGATAATGGAATTTATTATATAAGTGAAATTACAGAGATATTTTACCATACAGTTAATGTTAATTTTTTTTATGGCGATATAGGAAAATATGATAAAGCAAATATTATGGAATCATTTTATAGTGGGGTGAATGTGGGATTAATTTGTTTTAGAATTTATAATAAAAATAAATAAAAATCATTCAATTGTTTAGTAAATATTATATACTTTAACTATTAAAATAATTTAGGTAAAATTTGCAGTTTACAATTTTAACTTTAAATATTTATTTCATAAAAAAAATTAGTTTACATTTTTCATTAAATTCTAGAATAAAATAATGAAGGGAAATAAATATAACAAAATTTTTGGAGGGAAAATTTCATTCTCTAAGCTATATAATATCTTTAGGAGACTCTGCATTTGTATCATTCAACCTCTTCTATTTGAAAGGGATGGATTCTCCTGATAGTGAAGTTTCTCTTTGTACAATATCAACATCTTCATCGTGTAACAACTCTATTCATATTGATGAATATAACGGGAATTCTTCCACTATGAATAGAAAGTCATTTCTTCCACTTAGTCTTAATTCTAAGGACTATGAGAGCAGCACTGATGAAAGAGGGGATGGAGAATTTCAAATAAATAGAGTCACGGATTCCACTTACTCCTAATTCTAAGGGCTATGAGAGTAGCAGTGATGAACAACATGATGACGAATTTCAAAAGAATGGAGTGACACGGTGTCCACTTAGTCTTAATCCTATGGGCTATGAGAGCAGTAGTGATGAAGATAATGATGATGAATTTCAAAAGAATGGAGTGTCATGGTGTCCACTTAGTCGTAATTCTAAGGACTATGAGAGAAGCAGTGATGAAGAGCATGATGATGAAGTTCAAAATAATGGAGTGTCATGGTGTTCACTTAGTCCTAATTATAAGGACTATGAGAGTAGCAATGTTGAAGAGCAAGATGATGAATTTCAAAAGAATGGAGTGTTACGATGTCCAATTAGTCCTAATTATAAGGGCTATGAGAGCAACAATGATGA
Source organism: Pinus tabuliformis (assembly GCA_031772625.1). Lineage (NCBI taxonomy): Eukaryota > Viridiplantae > Streptophyta > Pinopsida > Pinales > Pinaceae > Pinus > Pinus tabuliformis. Next base: position 1,116,596,902 of record CM062809.1, read on the forward strand.
AGAGCGTGATAAAATTTTTCAAAAGAATGGAGTGTCACAGTGTCCACTTGGTCCTAATCCTAAGGACTATTAGAGAAGTAATGATGAAGAGCATGATGACGAAGTTCAAAAGAATGGAGTGTCACAGTGTCCACCTAGTCCTAATTCTAAGGACTATGAGAGTAGCAGTGATGAAGAGCATGATGATGAATTTCAAAAGAATGGAGTGTCATGGTGTCCACTTAGTCCTAATTCTAAATACTATGAGAGTAGCCATGATGAAGAGCGTGATGATGAATTTTAAAAGAATGGAGTGTCACGGTGTCCTCTTAGTCCTAATTCTAAGGACTATGAGAGTAGCAGTGATGAAGAGCATGATAGATTTTTTTCAAAAGAATGGAGTGCGAGGGTTTCCTCTTAGTCCTAATTCAATGGACTATGAGACCAACAGTTTTAATTAGAGCATGCTGACAAATTTCAAAAGAATGGAGTGTCACGATGTCCACTTAGTCCTAATTCTAAGGACTATGACAGCAGTAGTGATGAAGAGCGTGATGATGAATTTCAAAAGAATGGAGTGTCACAGTGTCCTCTTAGTCTTAATTCTAAGGACTATGAGAGCAGCAGTGATGGAGAGCGTGATGATGAATTTCAAAAGAATGGAGTGTCATGGTGTTCTCTTAGTCCTAATTCTAAGGACTATGATAGCAGCAGTGATGAAGGACAGGATGATGCACTTAGTCCTAATTCTAATGACTATAAAGGTAGCAGTGAAAAAGGACAGAATGTAGCATTTTCAATAAGTAAACAATCACATTTTTGACGTAGTCCTAATTCTATGGACTATGAGAGAAGCACTGACAATGCACATGACGAAGAATATCCAATAAACATCGAGTCAAATTTTCCATTATGTTCGAATTCTAAGGACTATGACGAAATCACTAAAGAAGGGGAAGATGAAGAATATCCTCCATGTCAGTATTTGAAAATCACAGCTGATCATAGTGCGGATAACATTCCTCTTAATGATGATGAAAATCCTTATACGAATGATGATCCAATGATGGAGATGTTGCCAAGAAGTATTGTATCAAGGAGTAGGAGCAGACCTTTTCATATCAATGCAAGATTCTCTAGTTATAAAGGGGGTAGAGCAAAATATCTGACGAGAAGAAATTCTATCAATGCTCTCATTTCAAGTGAATGTTGTCAAAAATATTGCTTGAAACATATGGATTTCAAATTTTCATTAGAGAGCAGGAAGAGATATTTGTCAATGAATAAAGGCATGCAAAATTCATATTTAGTTGGGTGCATGCAATCTACATTGTTAGGTTGTGATTATCATATTGGGTCTCTATTTATCTGTAGAAAGGCTTTCAATATGTTTGATTCGATTGGGAAGTTTCGTCTCTCAAGAATTCAAGAAAATTTGGAAAAGGATCCCACATTTTATTCAGAAGTACATGATAAAAGATAGTTTGGGCCATTATCAAATACTGCAATGTCATGGATGAAAGATTTCTTTTCAAATCATGGAGAGTGTATGCCAAATAGAGAGACAATACATATTCTAGATAAATTTTCAAGACGATAAATCTACCACTTATACAAAGAATATGCAAAAGGTGCTGAGGGACATGGTTGGTTTATTACATATCAATATTTTGTGAAGGTATGGAAGAAATAATTCAACAATGTCCATATTCCTAAGAAAACAAGGATGGGAATTTCAATACATGTGCTTCTCTTAAATAAAAAAGGGACAAATGTGAAGGGTCAAAAAAAGGTAAGCATTCATAATTTTAACTTTTAAAATTGTATAGTCATCAACTATGAAAACATATTTCTTAATGGATTTCTTTTATGTTGTGTAGATTCAATTGTCAAAGAACTTCAGGAGCATCATGAACAACCAACAAGTGAAAGGAAAAAGTTGTACAAGCATGGAAAGAAGTGTTATGATAATCCAAATAAATATTTTGGTTTGATAATTGATGGTATGGACCAGAAGAAAACACTTTTACCACATTTTGTTCACACACCCAAAAATTTACAAGAGGAAAATTTTATTCAGTATCACTTGGTCGATTGTATGGTCTTCAATGGGAAAATATTGCCAAGGGTGTACTTCACAACTCCAAATATTCATAATGATGCAAATCTGACCATAACCATAATTCATGATGTGCTTTCTCATTGGTCTAGTAATCTTCTTGCAGTTTTGTATCTATAATTGGACAACACTTGCCGTGAAAACAAAAATCAGGTTGTTTCTGGATATCTAAACATGCTTGTTGAATTGAGAATTTTTTAGAAGGTAAATTTTGGTTTCCTTCTTGTTGGGTACACTCATGACCATATTGATCAGATGTTCAGTCGTTTTTCAGTCACATTGAGGAGGAAGGAAGTTGGGAGCTTTCCATCATTAATTGAATGTATTAAGAAATCATACATGCCAGAGCCTACTTTTGATGTGTTGGAAGAAACTGTTGACATGCGAAGGTTTATTCTGGGATCACATGGTGAGGGGAAATGCATTGAACAACTTAATGACATTAGCTTCCAACATCAATTTCGTATCAAAAAAATTGATGGGAAAACACTACTATGGGGCAAGAAGTATTCAACTACTGCAGAATGGGCACCATCATCAGGTTTGGAATTTTTGAAGTTCATTCCAGATCATCCAATATTTGCATCAAAAATATTTTTACTACTAGTAGGGCCTAAATCTACTTCAGGCTGAGAAAGGCAGGATCTAGGGTAACATCAAACCACGCTTAACCTGGTAGCTAGCCCTACCAGGTTGGGAGAGGGCTCTCTCCTTGTTAATCTTAGGAAAATATAATCACTAAAGCTTGATATGACTAATTTAAAGACTAATTTTAGGCTAGGTATGTGCTCAGAGGATTTTAATTGAATTTGATGATGTTTTGTTGGCTCAAATGTGAAAGGCAAATTTGGGTCCAAGGAATGGACTGAGTTTTGTAGAGGTTTCTGTGGGGCGAGGTAGGCAAATGGTTTAGTACTTAAAATTGAATGATATGGAGAGTATTAGGACTGGTGAGGAGTTGGAGATGGCATGAGAGTCTTAGGGATCCTCTTCGAACAGTAGAAAACATAAATAACCAAACAAACCCTAGGTAGAGCACTGCAATTTCAATGATTTCTACCTTTATCCTTGATTCATTTAGTTCAACTAAAAAAGAGAGAAAATGGCATACATAAACACATCTAAAACTTGAATTACATAAGAATACACTATACCAAATCAATTTTCCATGAGAATCCCACAAAAGGCTGCAAACCCTGGTCTATTCCTTTTCCAAACTACAGAGATGAAGGTACAATGCTGCTCAAAGCTTTCACAAAAGTCCAACTTTGACAAATGGCTGGAAAATTACTACATATAGACAAAAAACAACTCATGCTAGGCTTTAGGGGTCGAATTCATGAGTTTAGGAGTTGTTCCAACAAGATCTAAACTAAGAACTGAAAAGTAAGCAGTGGAACAGCTTGCCTCTAAAATCTAGGAAACTAATTCATTCGGTTGAAAACTACCTTTTCATGACGTATCTACCTCCATGAGTTAAATTTTAGAATATTTACATCAAATTACATCATGATTTTGACTATGAGAGAGAGAAAAGTCAAACTGAGAAAAAACTAGGTGAAAAATCAGAGTTTTTTGGGCAAAAAAAGTCAATTTTCCATCCTGTGCACCGCGCCTCTATCCCTGTGCATAACGCCTTTTTGTAGCTGCTTTTGGAGGCCTTCCCCTGCACCAAATTTCCTCCAAGTGGGCGTTTTGAAAATTTATGTCTGTCTACTTTTTAGATCAAGTGGAATTTCTGAATTTGGAGTCCATTTGCGCCTCCAAAAGTGATTTTTCCCAACACTACTTCCTGTGTGGCCAAAAAGGGGCAGAAAGGGCATTTTGAGGTGTTTTTGACCCTTTTAGAAGCTCAAAACTTGACAAAATTTCTTTTCCATTTGTGGGAACTCATATTTTTTATTGAGGAATCCAAAAATGCTAAGTTTTCCTCCAAAGGAGGTCCCTAGCAAAAGCGCGCGCCAGGTGGTGCGGCGCATCAAGCAGAAAAACCTGTGTTTTGCTCCAAAAATTCAAAATTGGCGAAAAGTATCCCAAATTTCTTGAAATTTGGGCTACGTGTCTTGCATCAAGTGTTGTGTTGGGCTAAGAAAGCCTCAGCCAAAATCTTGAGCTTTTCTTGATCTTTCCTCTTCCTCAAATATTTCCTCAATTTGGCCTTCAAAATCCTAATTCTTGCTTTGCAAACTTTGTTTCTCGCCAAATAGTGATAGGCCATGTGCCTTAAAAAAAATTTCTCTTTGTTTTCCTTCTCTAGCATCTTTTCCAAGTGCATGTTTACTCTCTCAAGCCAAGATTCATGATTAGCATCAATTTCTTGTTCAAGTGGTGTCAACTTGACTTTGCCCCTCTTGGTAGCTTACCGGTTTTGTCTTATGTTTTGGAGCTCCATGATGGTTTGATGATCCTCTAGCTATTGTTCCTTTTCTCAGGATAGTTTATTAACCACTTGGCTCTTTCCAGGTTGAGAGACAAGTCATGAATGTCAGCTTGTTGTTCTTGAATGATCTCCTTGAGCTTTGAGATTTGGGAGGCCAAATCGGTGTCATCATCCTGAATGAGAATAAGGCCCCTCATCATGTAATGGCTGCCTACCCTTGTCCTTTACCTACTTTGTTGTTGAAGGAAACGAGACCGCTTCCATCCCAAGTGGAGATAGTACTCATTTTGTTGTTGCAAACAATCTCCTTCTGCCCTTTTGGTAAGTGACAAACACTGGCACACTAGTGGTTTGAGTCTCATGCATCTCTTGCTGATGTGAAGTCTCTCCTGCCTCATGAAAAATTAGCAAGGGTACTTGACAGCCTGTGAAGACCTCATGTCAAGTGAAATCCTCCCATGAAGCATTCAGTAAACTAAGTTGATGAAAAACCACAATCTTGATTAATGCAAAGTGATAGATGTTGTTATACTGCTAAGGAGGAGGTTTCCTTTTCACTAATGTGGTCATTTTCTCGATATTCCAGCATATGAAATAGGGGAGGTTCATCATCCTCACCCTAGTGAAATGCATTAATAATCTGATGTGGTAGGCATATAGGCGAGAAAATCTGCCTTCACAGCTGAAATATTTAATTATGAGCTTCATCAATGGAGCATATGTGTCCTGAAGATAGTTGAAAGAGAAAACTCTACTAATCTACCTCTAAAAACCAGCCTTGATATAAGGCTCATAATGTTCTTTGTCCACTAGTTGTCTCTTGTTCCACTGTTCACGCACATTCAGAATACCTGTTGCTTTAGCTATAGATTCCGTTGTCAAAGTGAATGTAACACCTGCCAAATTGACCTGACCGTTGTGAAGATGGAGGACAAACAATCTAGCCAGCTCATGATGGTATTTCACTCTTTCCACCATCTCACAAAATTGATAGCAGGACTGATGTTTGAAGCATGCTACAGCCATTGGGCAGGCCAACAACTCAGTAAGTGTAGTGGGCTCCTCTCGGATATGTTTTCCACCCTTGTGAGGTCTCCTTGGTGCATGAATTTCTTTGGAGGAGTCACTTACTGTTTCTTCATTTCTGTCATAAGAAGAATCTGACTCCATGTTTGCCAATGCTTGATTTTTCTTAGATGAGTATGAAGAGATTTTATAGTGTCAATAGGTATTTGTTGCTAAACAATAGGGATTGATGATAAGGACTGTGAAGGGACTATGAATAGGGGATTTGGGATGCTGCTTGTAGGGTTATTGGAAATTGCAGGGTTTGGGGTAGTGGGATTAGGGATTAGGGTTATTAGTTTTAGGGATAGGGGGAATAGGTAAGTGTGAGTGAAAAAGGGAAGGAGGAAAGAGGTGAATGAAATGGTAGTGAGGGGAAGTGAAATGGCAGGGGTGAATAGGACAAAAAAAACTGTAATTTGTAAACCCTAGGTAGTTTTCTCAATACAACTGTGCAAGGAACTAGGGTTTAATTTTTTCCCTATTGAAACACTATAAACACTGATGGAAACTCATACATCGGCAATATGGGGGTGTCAACTTACTTGTGAAATGAAGAATTTGTGATTTGGGAGCTTTGGAGGAAGATTTGGATGATTTCGGGCCTTGAAGACTGATGCGTCACACACACTCACAGGTGCGCCACGCCTCTCTGGTGCATCGCTCCAGTTAGAAACCCAGTGCAAATTTTTCTTTGTGTGCGCCGCGCAGGCCAGGTGTGCCGTGCCTTGACCCAGGTGCGCCGCGCCTCCAAGTTTTCACTGTTTGGATGCAAAATCACTCCTTTGGCTCAAAAACATGATTTGCACTTGCTCTCTTCTCCTTTGGCATACAAATGAGCTTCCTTTGACATGAAAACACTTTATATACCAATGATTTTTTTTTTTTACTTATGAAAAGTTTGTATTTCACTTGTTTTTTAAAACAATGTTTTGGACAGTTTGTATTAATTTTTGCCTTTGATGGACTAAATGCTTTGACCTTTTGACTCTTTTGCAAAGGCTGGAATGTAGGAGCTTGGTAAAGTGACCAGGGCTATATCTCGAATTTATTACATATAGGAAAAATGAAATTACATAAAATTTTATACATAAAACATAAAAAACTTTGTTTTTCCTCAAAACAAGGTTTTGAGGAAAAATCAATCACTGAGCATGTGATTATTGAAATTTCTGTTGCTGAGACTTTATTTGACCTCCTCATGCACTGATGACCATTATTAAGCTTTTACAAGACCTTGAGGACAAACCCTAGACCTAATGAGACCTAAAACCCTAAAACTAACTTTTTGCAGATGTAAAGACAAAAATGACTGTAAATGACCTGAAAATGGGCCAGCGGTAAAGATCATGAGAGAAAAATTTATAAAATGCCACTGCCATCAAATGATCCATGATCTTAATGGAATGCAGCTGATCAGATGAGACACCTAAAATGCAATGCAACAAGATAATTTTGATCACTGATGGAGGGATGAAGATACTGACACTAACAATTACAATCAGTTGGTGAAGTTCATAATGCAGGCACATAGAATAGAGATATAAATTATTCTGATTGGCTGGAAGAAATTAAAAAATGTATTAGATATACATATGAGTACTTTGACATTGCTGATTCAGATTGGTGTGAGTCATTTTTCAATAATCAATGTGATATCATTTCAACAACAACAAATGAAGATATATTTTGGAAAATCCATTTATTTGGCCACAAAATGTGTCAAATGAACATAAGGAAATAAACAATGTTGAATAGCAACAATCTCAAGGTATTATTAATTCTTCACAGGTAGAGGAAAGAGAGATGTATATTGGTTCCATAAGATCTCGTGCACAACGTGAGGCCATGGAAGACCTTTACAAGGGTTCAGTACAAGATATTAAGGAGGGATGCATGATTGCAGTGCTAGCAGATGGAGATCTCAATGGCTATCTATTATGGGTTGCTAAAGTTATAAAGGTCTTTACAGAAAATGAGGATGTTATAGGTGTTGAAGTACATTGGTATGCCACAAATACACACCCATTAAATGGTGTGTATAAACCAAAGAAGGTAGTTGAAAAAAAAATGGCGGAAAGAGAAAAATAAAGGGTACAAATATAAATCGTTGTCGCACAGACATATTAAAATTGGAGGATGTTGACATATTTGTTTATGACTTCAATGTAACAAAGATAGGAACTCTTCGCCTCAAGATGATAGAGATTCTGAAAAGGTTGTTACCAGAAGGAACATTGTTGAGATGGGAGTCTGTTGAAACCAGTCGTATATCTAGAATAATTTTGAAACCTGAAATGGTGGGAATGCATGTGGACTCAAATGGGGCACTAGTTTATGAAAGAGAAGAATATGGAACATCTTTGTCAGCATCTAGTCACTCATCGGAAGATGTGAATTCTGATGGTGTGTAAGAAAATATGAGTGATTTTGAATAACTGTTTAAAACAGTTTATATAACTGATATTTGCATCGTATCTTGAAATAAAATTTTGGATTTCCATATGGTGTTAAATGAGAAGTCATTTTTATGTTGTTGGATCATATGTCTTAATTATGATAATTTTTATTTTTTAGAATATCTACAATGCAACATTAAATTAGAGATACAATGTATGTTTCATTCAATATACAAATAATGACATTTCAATTCATTTAGTCATGTAATTTGTTCATAATATCATGGCTTTTTAATTTTATGGTTGAAAAAATTCCAATTTCTTTTGTATCTAGCATGTTATGGTTGAAAACATGTTGAATTTATACTTAGGAAAGAAAAATGTTATTCTACCAAAAACATTAGTGTGTTTTTTCCTCATAAACAACTTTTTTTGGCACATAAAAATTCGGTTTTACTAGCATTTTTTAAAAATGTTGAAAATTGACCCTATAAAAAATCATATTTCTAGTATCATCGATTTTTCATTTTCAAGGTTTTTTTTGCATGAATTTTTTTTTTCACTGCCATTTTTAAAACATGTTCAAAATTGACCCTAAAAAAAAACCATCATTCCAGTATACACACTTTTCATTTTTAGCATAGTTTTTGATGTTTTTTCGGGGTTTTTTGGCCAGAGTTTCATTTTGAGTTTATAGCTCCCGTTTCAAAGTTTACATTGTTCTATCAAAAGAAGAGTGGTTAGACTGCTACTTATACACAGAAATCCATGAAATTTTCTTTTCATATTTTCCTACTGAGCTATACGAGTGGATCGTGAAGCTAGCAAATAGCCAAGGAAGGTACAAGATCGACATACCTATTATGTGGACTCTAGAATTTGTGTGCAAATTGGAAGCATCAGAGGATAAGATCGTGCGTGCTTTTGATCATTGGCTCGATTGAATTATCGGAGGATTCACCACTCAGTTCACAGTAGATACTTCATTTAGTTATGGTGAGGTAGAGTGATGCTTCCTCAAAGGACTGCGAGGTAAGTACGTTAAGTATTTGAACAATTAGATTAAAATGATACTGTGTGAAAAGTAGGTTATGCAAATAATTTGATATTTGGGGCTACACGAAGTGGAAGAATCTATAAAAACAAAGGTATGCAGAACTAGAAACTAGCCCCTTGATTTCATCTCCACGAGGGGACAAGGAAGAGATCGCAAAGGTCTCACCAAGAAGTGTGATCAATTTGATACGGCACAGTAATCCACACATACCACCCACACCCACACCCACACCACCACCAGTTTCACCATCTTCACTCGCATCTTCCCCCATACCACCTCTACCACCACCGCAAGTCAATATGGACAGTGCGATAAAGTTGTCAGTGTTCTAGGGAGTAAGAAATGAAGATCTAGACCAGTTTTGGTTCATGATAAAAGTTGTATGGAAAGCGCAGGGAGTTACAGATGAGAGTATAAAGAAAGAAATGTTGGTCAGCACTCTTCAAGATCATGCATTGACCTGGTACATTAAGCATTCCAATGAAAATCTGAATGTGAGGATCATGGATATCCAAACTGCACTAAACAACGAATTTAGCAGTTTGAATTCAAAGGCACAGTTGATCATTAGGTTAAAGGAAATCATAATGTTACCAGACGAGACCCCTTGGGAGTTGGATCAGAGAGTGAAGTGCACAATTTTCAAAGCTAACATGACATTGACAGATGGACAACACCATGAATGGTTTGTAGCATCGTTAACGCCGCATCTAAGGAACACACTATCACAACAGAGGCTAACAACTCAGGCTAAGGCATTGGAGATTGCGATGAGACTGCACAAGACCCCAATACAGGATCCCAACTTGCAAGTTTAGCATATTCACACACAGTTGAAAAACTTCTGCCTTGAGATCCAGAATTTGAAACAAGATGGGACAGCGTGCCTAGAAGTGCATGACGAGCTATGGTGCGTAAAGTGAAAGGGTCAGGGACATGACAAGGACCACTACCCGGTGTTATCGAATTACCTCGCGGGAAGAGGACCAATTGCATTGATACCAGAGGCACAAGAAAGACCTAGTGCAGCGCCTACATTATGGTGTGTGATTTGTCAAATAAGAGGAAAGCATGCTACGGACAACTGCCATTTGTTGCAAAAGTACACGCAGAAGTTATGAGCTAATGATGGATAGGACTCCTACGTACAGATTTCAAGACAAAACTTGACCCCTTGACTAGAATGCTAGGATGGCACAAACCGGATTTTAGGGGCGTGGATGAGGCCGAGGTGGAGGAGGACCTGGAAGAGGTTGCGGACAGCTGATATATTATAATTGTGGAGGGCCAGGACATTATGCCCACCATTGTACGAATCTGACGCATCCATCATGCTTGTATTGTACATTTTTTGATCATGAGATGGAAGATTGCCCCACACTAATAACACGGCTAAACAATAAGGGAGAACTCCAACCTCCCCTAACTCAGAACTTGCAAATGATGAGGTTTGAGCCACGTGAGGAAGATCCTAATGTCAATATTGTGCTCCGAAGTGGAATTACGACAGGGGATAACAAAGGCAAGCAACCTGAAGAGAGTACTTGGGTTTGCAAGGCTGCAACGAAAGAACCAAAGTTTGATTTGGAGCGCACATAGGAAACCTTCATGGAAGCCAGGAAGAGCTTTGCTGATGCCTCCAGTTTAGGAAGCAAAGACAAACCAGAGTCGAAAATGGACCCATTGATGCTCACAACATTCCTGGAAGCATGCATGAAGATTTTGCATGATAGCAAGGCTGTAAAGGGGCTACAGGAGCTCAGAAATAGATGCACTGGGACCATGCCAGGAGAAATATGTGTAGTCTGGAAGCTCGGAAAGTACATGACAAGGATGCGAAGGGAGATGAGATTGACCGTGCAGATTGGAGAATATGAGATGGACCAAGTGATTCTAAGCATTGTATTAGACGTGAATGTTCTGTCGAAGCAAACATGTGAGTGCATGGGAAGGCCTACGCTGCAATGGTCTCCTATCCAACTACTAATGGTGAACCAAAAAAAGATCCTACCTATTGGAAGATTGTAGGGAATTACAGTGGATATCGAAGGCTCAAGCGTGTTAGCAGACTTCGAAGTGAAAGAGACTGTTGATGATAGCAATCCATACCTTATGCTATTAGGAATAGATTGGACCACTCACATGAATGGGGTGATAAATATGAAGAAGCGCAAGATGATTTTTGAGAAAATATCTCTGCGCATAAATGTACCTTTGGACCATGCAGAAGGACCATGCTACATGGAGCCAATGCACGACTATAAAAGCGACAACGACTTGGACTGCATCTACAAGATAACTGCGTGAGACCAAGGCTAGGTAAATCTAGCCGCAGATGGATGAATCTCATGGGAGTGCAAAATCTCCTACACATTAGATTCTGACGAGGAGATAAAAGGATGGTAGAATCGGTTACATGAGGTAACCATGCTGAACTATAACATGATGATGATATCGTTGCACTGCATATCAATGGAGGTGAGGGATCTACCTACGTATGATGGGTTAAGTGAGGTAGATGACTTCCTAAACAAATTTAAAAGAGAGGTGTCGAAACAACAACGTTTCGAGGCTTTGAAATGGGTACTACGTGCTACACCCACGAGGTGGTGGGGTATGCACCAAGGAAGGTTCGAGGACTGGTGCAAATGTAGGAGAAAGATGCACATATAGTTTGGGAAACCTTAGATGTGATTCACATACAAAAAGTTTGAAAGGAGAGATCCATGCATGCATCTTTCCAGATGGGTGCAAGCATATGTTACAAAACCTGCATGGATGCATACTGACTCCGTGTTAAGAAACATGGTTGGTAAGCATGTGTGGGCAAGGCAATTGCGTGAACGACCTCTCAGGTTGGAACAACAAAGTATGGAAAGAGCTGGTGGGCAGAAACTTATCCACATGGAAGCCTTCGAAAAAGTATGCGAAGCGCTGAATAAGGTACACTATGCGTAGCGAACTGATTGGGACCTATGCATACCAAGTGTTCTGTGGGATTATAGGACAATGTGCAAGAAACTAATGGAGCAGGCACCTCTGAGGTTGGAGTCTAGAGCGAACACTGTATTCCCCAAGAATATAAAATGCCTTGTCCATGCATAGAAGCAGTGGAAGATACGATGGTTTGCGGAGCCTTGGAAGAAGGGATCGCGGAGCTGAAAGAAACAAAACGCTTGGGACCTAAAGAAGAAATTTGACAGGGTGTTCTTAGGCTTCAAGAAATTATGAAATATAGGGTATGATTAAGGGAGAAAAGCACTCTACTGGAAGTGGAAGCCAAGAAGATTGAGGATGGGATCAATAAGGATTTTCTTGATAAAGAACCAAGGGTGATTAAACAAGGTGTGTACGATCACATCGACGAATTTGGGGACTATCACTGAGAATTGATCAGCCTGATGCCTTGGATTGGATTGAATATTACTAAACAGATCAACCATGGTGGTACAATGCCGATGATAAAGTGTGTAACACAGCCAGTAACAATAAAAAGTGGGTATTTTCTAGGAAAATTGATCGATGACCAGATGAAACCCTATATAGGTAGCGCGACCACCAGACTAGCTGTGGGAAGTATAATCTTAGCACTCCAGTCAGCTGAAAGGAGGCGCAGGACTATAAACTACTCTACCTGGGAGTTGCGCGATGCTGGAGCCACACGTAGGAGCAAAGTGTCACAAGGTCCGCGATCGCACAAGGGGGGCTACGCTACCACGCAAGTTGGCTGGAAAGTGACCATTGGAGTCACTATTCATGATGTGATGCTCGAATTGAGAGAAAAGGGAGTGGGCGGCAAGCATGTAAGACGTACTTTATGGACAAGATTTCAAAAATCTGCCACCAAGGGATCATTAATGAACTGGATTTGGGGGGAAAGGCTGAATTCGAATTCGAATGGCACTATAAATTACAAAGGGCTACCCAACAAACAACACTTGGTAATTTTTGAATTGAACTATTGTATGCCCCATGTATTTTGAGCTATCCTTTGCCAAGTGTTGATTGAGCCCATGATTATGTGATTGAAAGATTTTTAGACCAGCAAGATGGAAGCGTCAGAAGAAGTTAGGGAAATTGCAGATATGCGCGCTGAAGAGGCTGAGCAGGCCCTAACTATGGGGGATGCCCCTGAAGGCATCGGGATTTCAGTAGATATCCCTAAATCATCGTGCACGCCGAGGCCGAAGAAAGAAAAACAGCTGGTGATTCTTGTACGTGCGTCCCCTTGAAACCCGTTGTGGACTAGGTTAACAATGGAGGAGAAAGGGAAAGCAGTAAACTTGGAAATTGACAAGGAGGAGGAAGACCTAGAGGATCTTATAATTGAAGAAGACAAGGATGTAGGCATGGAGGAAGAAACTGAGCCTGTGCACCGTCCAACGAAGTTGCCTGCCTATATCCCCCCGCATAAGGGGAAGGCAAAAGTGCCCAAGGAACACAATGAGAGAAAGATCCTTCTTCAGACTTGGCTCCTCTTGGATGACATAATCTTTGAGGGCATGCACTTGGGGTAGGTTCCTAACTTGAAATTTGAAGATTGGGATCTCACTGACCACGAGAAGTTCCCTCATCTAGAGCCCGCGCAGTTCATGAAGCCCAAGCAGAACACCATGTTGGGGGTTATCGAATTGGAGCCACGAATGTGGTTACACGGAGTGGAAAAGGTGGGGTTATTAAACCTACTTTGGGTGCCACATTTTCACCATGAACCAATAACAATATTCGTCATTAGGCAGTTGCTCTGCCTGATGCATGGTCGGTGTTTGTGGTTGGAGGAGCCCATCCCCATCACGGACCACTTAATCCACCGCATTACTCGACTCCCATGCAAAGGAGAGGACTCCGCAGACATCTCAGAGGGGAAGAGTAGTGACTTGGCCATCGTGGAGGCCATGAAGAAGAAATGCAAGATGGAGAAGAAGAAAAGGGGCTATGCCATATTCATCATCGAAAACAAAGAAGTTAAAGTGGTGACCCAGATACTGGTGAGTAAAGTTATGCACAAGTGTCACATGGATGAGGTACCCGCGCCGGTGGTGGCACTTGCTGAGTAGTGTGCGAAGGGGTTCTAGTTCAACTGCTCTGACTTATTATGTAAAGAGCTCCTGGAAAATTGCTGCAAGGCCCAGGAACAAGGAAAAAGGTTCCACTATGCATGGCTTATACTATCCATAGTGCTCATGGAAAGGGAATTGTCGGAGGACAGTCAGTTCCCCACAATTGACAGGGATCTTTTGGTGGCCGCAAAGTATGCTTCGTTGTGCACCACAAAATATGTGAATTGGATCTGCGAAAGTAAGATATTCTGGGTGTTCATGGAAATGAACATCAAAATGGGGATTAACCGCAAGCTGTGGTTATCACCCACTGTCTACAACAACCTGTAAGTTTTGCAGAATTTAAAGCAAACCTCCACAACATATAGATCAGAGTGTGCAAGGACATGGCCAAGAAATGGAGTGAGATACCCTTCATAGCCATAGATGATGTGATTTTCCATGTACTAGAGACATTGCCACTAGAGTGGCATGCCCCAAACATCACGACAATGGAGAAGTTTGCAGCGCAGAAGAAGAAAGAGGAGGCCAAATTGTGCATGGCACAGTTGGCAGAGAAGAGAAGGAAAGAAGCAATGGTAGCAAAAGCACAGGAGGCACAGGATGCTGTGTAGACAACAGTAGAATAGAAAAAGTCCGCAACAACAGTAGCAACACATGAGGTAGCCAAGAAGGCGTGCAAGGGCTAGGAGTCGCCTTTGCATGGGCAGGAAAAAGAAATGGAAATAGAGGAAGAAGTGTTATAGACATATTTGGACACTTCAACCCCAATCTTATATATCGATAAACTAGAGCTCTTTAACCCCTAAAAGAGTTGTTTCATACCCTAAAAGATCATGGTAAACTGATTACATCATTCCCAAAAAGTTGCATCTCAAAAACCATCCAGAATTGGCCTAAAGTAGACCATACTGACTGCTCCACTGTCAGGATGCGATGCATATTGACTTCTACACTAGCCAGGTGTGATGCATACTGATGAAGCCTTTTGTAGGGTGTGATGAGAGAGGATGGACAAATGTCTGAGATAGTTTGCTAAGTGGATGCTCATGGAATCTTCTAGAAACTTCTCCTATGACACTTGCCTCTCAAAATTCACCCAGGGATGAGTAAGAGATCCAAGAAATCTCCAAGTGGAACCAAATGAAACAAGTGGAATGAAACTAATCAAAAACCCAGAGATGACTCACACCCTTGCACACATCTATAAATGGATCCCTCAGCTGAGAGATCTGGAGGCTGGAATTTTATAATTTTTAAGGAAGTGTTGATAGTTTGTATCTGAGAAGGAGCATTGTATTGTTGGTTTGATCTTGCTTTTCATGAGGTGAAGAGGGATTTGATGCTAGATCAGACAGCTGGGTTGTAATTCTCCTTCTTATTTAATAAAGCTCTTCAAGTTTTCTTCCATACAATTGTGTTATTGTGAATGTTACTATTTGTAAATGCTATTGTATGTTCATTGTATTTCTGATTCTGCAATGCTTATGATATAATAGATCAAGATGCTTTGACGGTTCTTTGTTACTGTGTCACTACAGGTACTCTTCAAGTGGGATAAGTACGGAGAGGAGTTGCAGGCTTTGTCAAAGGGGAGAGAGATCAAGCAAGGAGTCTAGCGAAAGATCCAGGTTGGTTCCTTTTCTTCTCTCTTATCCATCATACATACAAGAAATCATGAATTGCTTTAAACTATTTGTTGTTAGCGTAGCTACCAAACCTAGAGGGCTAGTCAATCAAAAAGACACTAGTTTTCCCGGAAACAAAATGGCGACTCCATTGGGGAGAAAATAGATGTTTGTGTGTTGTTGTTGTTTGTTTTATAAATTATTGATGGATCCTGAAGTTATCCAGATAGCCTTCGAATTGCTCTTGCCCTGCAATTGCATAGTAGATTAATGTTGCTTCAGTCAATCTCTAGTTTAATTTATGAATTAAACAATTGACTTACAAGCATTCTAGATTCCCTTTTGGTAGCTCAGTTACCTCTCAATATCATTCCTCTATACTTTTCTCTTTACTGTCCATCATAGCTCAGCTTAACTCACTCAAACTAGCTGCAAATTTGAGCCAAAACCCACTTTAGTTGCGCTCCCTGGCCCATCGCACTATCTGTCACTATCAATCAGTATGCATCGCACTTCTTGAGTGTTGTAGGTGCAATTCATCCCTATTTCTATGAAGCCCAAGTACGACAACTGAGTGAATCTATTTCCATGCTTGAAATTTGGGGTTTTTGTCCTTGTTTTCAGTTCTGTTTAGTTGATTTGCTGCTTATGAACAATGTCTCATTACTGAAGCCTGCTTGCATCACATAGACTAGCCTCCATTGATTAGGATTAGTAAATTTTTTTATGTATTTTTCCATCATTTATAGTCCTTTGTCCAAAAGTTGCTTAAATCGATTTGTCATTTTGGTACAAAAAGTGTCGTAACTGTCGTTTTTTGTCAAAAAGAGAAGTGTCATTGAGTCTTCCTTCCCTGAATAGTCGATTGAACTTTTCTTCATGTACTTGATTTGATTTGTTGTTTTTCGAAGTGTCAACAGCATTTTCTATTCGAAATTTAAAAGTGTAGTTTAGTCTTCCTTTCTATTTTGTAAAAGAAATTGTCAAAATGTCACTTTGAATGAAATATTTCAGATCTTTTCTATACTTAGTTTTCCCTTTTGGCATTTTTCACATTAAGGAGAATGAAAAACAAATACATGCATTTGCATTTGCATTTAGCTAGTGTGTGAAAAATGATTTAGGAAAGTGCATTTAATGTGTGCTCTTTGCTCTTTGTTTGAAAGAATTGTAATTTTCTTTCCCTAGCAGCTAGGATTTTCGTTGATCAAAATAAATAACGATTTTTTATCATTGTAGATTGTATTTGCAGCAATTTCAAATCAACATCATGCGGTGAACCATTGAAAGGAAAACTTTTGAACAAGATCAAATCTAAAATAAATCTCAATGAACCTAACAATGCTTTGGAACCTAACGCAACACATCTAGGGGTCTAGGCTAGAGACATGTTCTGACGTCGTAAAAACTAGTAACTAACGTTTTCATTGAAGGTTGGGTGATTCGTCCTCTTTGATACAAAAAGTGCTAGCGTGGACTTGTGCTACCCATACCGTCACGTATATATTGGGAGACCACAATAGGCTTATATCATTTATCCATAGGAAGCGGAGTCTACCACCCTATCGATCGCAATGCATTGAACACAACATTCGGGAAGATTGACTACCGTACATATATTGCAGTTTTGCGGTTGGTTTGGTAATCCCTTTGTCTAGATTTCCGGAGTAGTCACTTTTGTTCCTTTTTGAATCCTTAAAAGAAAAGGTCCATATGAGCACTTGTCAGTTCAGGGTCATTAAAAATCTAAGGGGACTACAGTCATATTTAGCTTTTTCTTGACTTTAAAAATTGGAAAAGAAAAGATGTGTCAAAGCGTCATTAAAATTTATTAAATTCAGAATAATGTCCCTATTCCTTCATTGATCTTAGGTTGAAATAATGGACTCCACCAATCAAGGAATCCCTTTTTAGGGGAATCCTAGTCCATTTTCTTCTTGGCGAAATATTGGTGCTTTGTATATGGCCACATTGTCCCTTTCAAGAATTATGATTGGCCTGCCAGTATGGCTATTCTCAACCTTTGTCGTTCAAAATACCACGATTCCTCCGCAATCGAATCAGCATCCAGTTGGTACTGAAGTTGACCCTTCACCTTCTTCTTCGTTTGTTTCTCCCTCCCCTTCTTCCTCTTCGCTTGGTGAAAATAGTAATGCTAGTAACCAGGTAGCTGAGAAGAAGAAGAAAGGGAAGGAGAAGAAGAAGAAGAAGCCGGTTCAGCAAGGGGGCAACCAGGAATCATCTGGTGAAAATCCGCACATTAAATCTCCTAAATTTCCTTGCATAATTTGTAAAGGAGATAATTTTCATCGAGACTATCCTTTCCTTCCTCGAATCTTGAGAGAATGGTCTCCCCGTTCGCATTTTCAACTGCCATCAACCTTTGGAGATCATGTTGACAGCACACCGTCAACTAGTCATAGTGAAATTCATGGACAGAAAGGAAAGGTCAAAGTTCCATGTAGGTTATGTGAAGGGGACCATACCCTTCCCCGTTGTCCTTTTTGGATGAAGCCAAAAGACTCTTACATAACCGTCCTGCTTCACCACTGCGACTTCCATCTGGATAAAGGAAACTCTCCCCAAGTCCTTTAGTAGTTGAAATTCTGACTGACATAACTCAACCGTTGGTCGAAACACCTATCACTGAAGGTGAATGTTTTGAGTCTATACCCAATGAAAGTCAACAGGTTGAGGTGGCAGTTGACCCAGTTCTACCTTTAGAAGATCATACCTTTCTCGAAGAGAGTAAGAGCGATACCATTCAAATTCTTTTTATTACTTCAGAGTCCGATGAACTTGGAGGCAATCCACCCGTTACTTCACAATAGGAAGAGAATTCCCCAGTTCCCGCTACTCAAGGGGTTGTTTCTCCCATTTTTCGGTACCCCCTCTAAGCATTCTAGTCACTTCCTTCGATTGGAATCGAATAGCAAGATCCCGCCTTCCTTCTTATGTACCATTCCGGATCATATTATAAGTCTAAAAAATGATTGTATCTAGCACTATCATAGATGAGGGTGTGTCAGAGAGTATCCTTTCCTCAACTTCTTGGAAAACGCTTAGTTCGCCATCGCTTATGCCTGTTACATAGAATTTGTCAGGGTTTAACAAAGGAACCAGTCGACTATTAGGGATCCTTCCTAAGTTACCAATAACTTTAGGAAGGAAAACCGTTCAACTAAACGTGATGGTAGTTCAAGGACCGTTAGATTACAATATACTCCTTGGATGTGACTATGTTTAAAACATGGAAGCTATTGTTTCAACACTCTTTCGAGTGATGTGTTTCCCACATGAAGGAAAAATTGTCACTGTTGACCAGCTTTCATTTCCCAGTTCAAGCATAGCTCCAAGTCAATCATCATCCCCGAATGGTCCTTGTACATCAGCAGTGTCTCTTAAACCTTCATTCCATCCACCTAATTACCATGAGTGGTCCAGTGAATGTAACGAAGCTTAGGGGGCATGCACCCTTGTCTATTTGGCAGATGAACCCAGCTGAAAAGATAGGTTTCCCTGTAGGTTAATTGATTGGTCTGAGACACCATTCACTTTTGTCCGTATTGTGGACGAAGCCAAGGAAATTTTTTGTCTACTCTGTGGACGAAACCATCCTACCATATGAATTTCCCTATAATCTGAGTGATTGGTCTGACACACCATTAACCTTTGTCTATTTGGTGAACAAAGCCAAGGAAGTGTTTTGTTTGCTCTATAGACAAAAAAATCCTTCTTAACCATAGTGATTTCCATATGGTTACTGAAGACTCTTCTTTTCATCATTTTGGGGGCATGCAACCCTTTTTCAGTTTCATTTTTTCATTTTTTTAAACTTTTTAGCTTTTTAGCTTTTTAACTTCTTAGGTTAGGTGATTGGTCCGACACACCATTCACCTTCGTCTACCCTACAGATGAAGCAAAGGAAGTTTTTTTTCTATCCCATGGATGAAACCATCCTACCTAACCGCAGTAGTTCCTTAGCTTTCTAGTTTTTCTATCTTTTTGGTTTTGTTTTTCTAGCCTTTTAGTTTTGTCGTTTCTAGCTTACATAAAAAGAAAACTAAAAACTGAGCATATGTTATCGCATGGTTCAAGCTCCTTAAAAAATAAACCTACCACTGAGCATAGTTGCCCATGGTTCAAGCTCGTTGAAAAATGAACCCACCTTCAGTAAATAACCTTTGTGATTACCATGCTATCAGCTTTTTGAGCCTTGGTTGTGTTCCTACCATCACCTCCATTCTTTTGGCTGATCATATGCTTCCACTTGATTGTTTACCCCTTTTTTGAGGAAAAGATACGATGAGTGGTTTTGTTAGCCAAGCTCTTCACATCACCATGTTTTGCGAAGTTCCAAGCTTACCTGGAACCAGTTGCTACCCTAGACACCACTCGTTCCTAAAAAACGAGTCTCCTTTAAACTATTTTTAGACTTGTTAAATATGAAAAGATTGTCGAGCATTTGTATCTTTTGGCTCGTTAAAGTAATCAAAAAGTCATCCCTTTCGTATTATTTTATCCTTTTTTGGACTTAAGGGATTATCCTACGAAAAAGAACTGTCGAAGTTTCCTTTTCATTCCTTTTCAAACTCTGTAAACATGAAAAGGACCAAGTTATCTTTGTCGTTAAACTCGTTAAAGAAATAATGACAAGCTCGTCCACCCAAGGTGAGACAGAGTCCCCTTTTCATCCCTTTTCAAACTCTCTAAACATGAAAAGGATTGAGTTTTCTTTGTCATTAAACTCATTAAAACAATAGCGACAAACTTGTCCACCCAGACAAGAACGAGTTTCACTGTCGCTAGACTCGCTAAAACATAGCGACAGGTTTGCCCGAAGGGAAAATTATAGGACAAGCATATGTTATACTCCTCAAGCTTGAAAAAAATAAAGAGGTACTAGTCAGCAATGGCTGGGGAAAAAGGGAAGAAAACTTGAATAATTTTATGGTAGCAGGACGCTCTTGAACATGACACTTTCACTCATCCTATTGGGTTATTCTGTTCACCGGCCATTTTACCATTGGTCTTCCACACCATCCATCTATTGGGGCTAATGCTACCAATCCATCTAAGTGTCGCCGATATGTTCAAGAGAAGTCCTTCAGTTGAGAAACCACAATCCAGTTAATGCCTCATCCATTACAATACCTTCAACCTCCATTTTTCGTCACCACCATTCCTGAACCATATGTCGTCAAATCGTTTTCACTTATAGAAAATCATTTGCTTTGTTTCATGTCATAGATGTGGGATACATTAAGGCCCTCCTATGACGGGTCACTTCTTGTTGACATCAGCTCATTATCCAAGAAGTTGACTTAGAAAAACCCCTTTCAGTACTTTGAAGCTTTCATGCCTCAATGGCAAGTTTCTCACTTCCGACGATAGGTTGACATCAGTGGCCTTTGACCGAAATATTTTGCGTGGTGTTTGACATCAGATCATATATTCACACCATGTGAATTGTACTGTAGTACCTTGAGGGTCATTATCATTATCAGTGATTCCTCTCGTGTCTGTTAATAGATCACATTATTGGCTGGTAATTAGGCGATCTCTTTCCATGTTCGACTTCAGAACATTTCTTCACATGGATTTACTTGTACATCGGGCGAAGATTGAACGCGTTTTGAAGACCCTGGATCTAGTTTTATCCATTCGGGTTGTGATATATTCAGGGATATAAAGACATCAAATGTACACAGAAGCTGCATAGATGGTCATCTGAGCCAGGGATGATGAATCTACATTTGAAGAATCACCAGTTTGCATATGCAGACAATTATCTTTTCTATGTACATGAAATGAATTTATAAAGTTGAGCATGGGAATGCCTGCCTCAACTAGATCATGAAAATTATATTATGATGATGTATTGTATTGTATCTTATATAGGTCACCTTCCAGTTTCGAAACCTCAAATCCTCATGATAAAGCATTTCACCCAACATCAAAAGATTTACAACTTCATGCTTTAGGGGGAAACTATTATAGACATATTTGGGAACATCAACCCCAATCTTATATGTCAATAAACTAGGGATATTTAACCCCTAAAAGAGTTGTTTCATACCCTAAAATATCATGGTCAACTGATTACATAATTCCCCAAAAGTTCCACTTAAAAAGCCATCCATAATTGGCCTAAATTGGACCATATTGACTGCTCCACTGTCAGGGTGTGATGCATATTGACTTCTACACTAGCCAGGTGTGATGCATACTGATTAGGCATTCTATAGGGTGTGATGAGTGAGGATGGTCTGAGACAGTTTGTTAAGTGGATGCTCATGGAATCTTCTAGAAACTTCTCCTATGACACTTGCCTCTCTAAATTCGCCTAGGGATGAGTAAGAGATCCAAGAAATCTCCAAGTGGAACCAAATGCAACAAGTGGAATGACACTAATAACAAACCTAGAGATGACTCACACCCTTGCACATGTCTATAAATGGATCCCTCAGCTGAGAGATCTGGAGGTCGGAATTTTGTAATTTGTGAGGAAGTGTTGATAGTTTGTATCTGAGAAGGAGCATTGTATTGTTGGTCTGATCTTGCTTTTCATGAGGTGAAGAGGGCTTTGATGTTGGGAGGATGATGTTGGATCAAATAGCTGGGTTTTGATTCTCCCTCTTATTTAATAAAGTTCTTCAAGTTTTCTTCCATACAATTGTGCTATATTATTTGTAAATGCTATTGTATATTCATTGTATTTCTGATTCTGCAATGCTTATGATATAATAGATCAAGATGCTTTGAGAGTTCTTTGTTATTGTGTCTCTATAGGTACTCTTACAGTGGGATAAGTACAGAGAGGAGTTGCAAGATCTGTCAAAGGGGAGAGAGATCAAGCAAGGAGTCTAGTGGAAGATCCAGGTTGGTTCCTTTACTTCTCTCTTATCTATCATACATAGAAGAAATCATGAATTGCTTTAAACTATTTGTTGCTAGGGTAGCTACCAAACGTAGAGGGCTAGTCGATCAAAAAGACACTAGTTTTCCCAGAAACAAGAAGAGGGGGGCCCGACCCAAAAACCGCGTCAACACAACTGAAGCGCCAGCGCCCGAGCAAACAAATGGGGCCGCGCAAGAAGGTCAAGGCATCAAATTTGTCTAATGACCCGATCATCCTCACTGAGGTGATCTGCATGAAATCGGTGAGATGGTGCACGAAGTCACCTCCGAGGCCCTCCAGCAATTCATGCAATAGAATCAAATTGTGTTGGGGGCCCTCATAGCGTAGATTCAGGAGTTGTAGGTGCACACTCCTCAGGCTGGTACCCTTTGGACCAACCTCGTGGTAGGGGCAACTACAACAGAGCAGATGTTGCGTGCTCGGATAGTAAACACAATAGTGTTGCTAGAAGGGGCATTGGTTACAACAAATGAGGTTGATAGGCCTACAATTAGTGCATTGAAAGGTATTGGGATCAACATGGCTGCACTCCCATGGGAGACGCTATATGTTCTACAGGATAAGATTATTGTAGAACTGCGGGCTAGGGAGAGTGGTGCACTACAAGTGCTGAGTGAGCAAAAGATCAACATGGAGTAGTTTAGCTTGCAGTGCAATGAAGTGGTGTCACAGAATAGGTAGATGGTAAAGGTAATGGAAGAAGCCTATTAGATGGTCCCTGAGCTGACCATCCTAGCAGACACACCAGCGGAGGGGCACATCCACATACTAGCAGCAGGGGTGCACAAGGCGCGAGAAGAAATGACTAAGGTTCATTTGGAGTTGAACCTTCATATTGCAGAGCTATGGTTGATGACATAGCTATCCACCTCTCCAGAGGTAAGAGAATAGTGGGCCAACGCTACTACATCGGGAATGGAAGAGATCAGTAGTGCAGTAAGGGACTGCACCAGAATATTGGAGGAGCCATTTGAGGTCCTCACTAGTCTACAAGAGGACCTTAACATCCAATGCTTAGAGACAGAGGCACATGAGCTCCAGTAACAGTACGACAATGTCAAAGGGACTGTGCAGATGGTGGCCCTCACTCAGAGGCTCGCGCGAATGCAATAAGCCAAAGCGCTGAAAGAGAAAGTGGATGTTGCACGACACTGAGAAGAAATCTTAAAGGCATGTGTTTAGCCTTGGATCAATGAGCCCTTTTTCATTATAGCGACAATTGAAGGCAAGCTCGCGCAAATGTAGTGGATGTAGGAACATGTCCAGGGAAGCAGTTCTGACACCGCGGTCTTGGAATAATGGGTACAGGATATTCAACAGACAGTCGCTCAGTGCGTTGTCAACCTTCTCGTGGTTCGAGTAGAGCTGTGGGGACTCCACGCGAACATCTCTGCACCAATAGAGTGACTTGAGGGAGAGTCACGATGTTTGTGTTGGGGGCCTATTTGGTGTGGAATCGCCCCCAAGGCATGTTTTTGGGCTTAAAGCCCAAGTTTTGACCAAGTCCAGTGTAAAGACTCAATGATTTGTGGGCACAGAGCACGAAGTCATAATATAGTCACAGGGTTTTCCACCCTTGTTTTTGTAATGTAATGTCGGCTTGAAAGATCTACCCATGGTTCGCAGGCCATGGGATTGTATAAATAGAGCAAGGCTCTAAGTGTCGAAAAGAAATAAAGAAAGAAGCATGGTGAGCCTAAGGAAGTGATTCAGTCGAAGTGAAAAGCTTATGTTTGGGTCATAGAGTAGGAGAAGGCTCTGCAGCTGAGTGCGCAGAGTCCTAGTAGTCCACAGCTGAGTGCGCGGACCCTTGCAGCTGAGTGCGCGGACCCTTGCAGCTGAGTGCGCAAGGTAGGTCAAGTTTTTAACCATTGGAAGAATTAATAAAGAGAAGTTTTGTCATATTTCTGTGTATCTTTTCCTATTTTATGTATTATTGGGTATAAATTGCAAGTTTACTATTTATTTGTTATGTAAACTCATATGAATGTGTTGTATAAATAAATATAACATAAGGCATCCATTTACACGAAGATAATTAACCGGTGTAAGAAGATAAGTAAGATACCAGGTGTGTCTTAGGGAAATAGTGCAGAGCGCTGCTCCAGCAGCGCGAGAGCCCCACAGTCCCTAGTTAAGGTTGCGTTAAGGAAAATATATCAGGGTGCAAAGGACAGGGAAGTGTTCGAAGTAACCTGTGTGCAAGGACAAATAGTTTGACCGAATCAACCTCTCAGACATCTCAAGGGTGCAGAAACCTGGTTCCAACACCCCCCCATACTACTTCGGGTGAGATCTCAGTCTTTGCTCCATGGACTATTGCCAAAAGGGCTAGTAGTACAGTTATTTGTTTGGCTAATAACTCTGAACCTAGGTCATGCCCCAACAAGCCAACATACCTGATTTGTACAAACTCACTAATGACCCCATCTACCATAACTTATATTAGCCTCCAACCCCACACAAAATTTCTACTGATATCCTGAAGTTTGAAGGGAAACAAGGGGAAGATCTGGGTATGCATATCACCACCTATAATCTATGGTGTGTGTCCAAATCCATGGTGGATGATAGTATCTGGCTTCATCTCTTCCCCTGCACCCTTACTGGAAATGTAGCCAAGTGGTACATTGAGGTACCATGTGCATTAGTTAATACCTTTGGCACCTTGGCAATGGAATTTTTAAAGCACTTTTAGCTACCCATCCGCTATGAAACCAGGATGGAACTCCTCACTACTTTACACTGAGACATCACCACCCACATCTCCAATCAAATTCATGAATGTAGACGTAAGCGGAGGCTAGTCAAATCGCCCCTTCCAAATTATCTATTAGCGAATTCTTTTCGCAAATATCTTCTCCCCTAAATCACCAAGGACATTGCGTTAGGTGGTGTGGTCACTAAAGACCAATCCATTCGTCATGTCGAACACTTATATTTGATTTATTCATAGTCTATCACATTATATGATGTCATCCCCAATGCCCCCATAACTTCTAATGCTCCCACTACTCAGCAACCCAATGTGCACACTGATGGTATTATCGATGCTACCTCCAGGTCTGCTGTAAAAAAAATTAGTGGACAGATTGCCTAGCTGTCTATTGATCCCGCTACCTAATTGGCTGATCTTCCTACTACTGTGACAAACTCTATGTAGTCCATACAAAACCATGTAGCAAGAATAAGAAGAATAAGAAAAAGTCTACTCCTTATGAAGAGTAGTCAGCCAAGAAATCCAACCCAAAGCAGAAAGTTGTTGCGCCATCTGACAACAAAAATGATAAAGTTGTCAAGCTCCCTTGCAAGATATGTGCAGAATACCATATGACACATCATTGTTCGTGCCTCCAAGGATGCACATATCTCCTTTATCAAAAGGACACTGGTCAGACCCCTGCGGTCCTCAACAATCCTTTCCCTACTCAACAACAACATCATCTTATTATGAACTAGCCTTAACCCTCGCAAGGGGGCAACAACGATTTACATCATCCTTCAGCTAGTAAAGGATGATCCACCATTTTTACTTTGAAACAGTCGATCTTCAAATCCAAGCCAAAACTTATGGAGCTCCAGTCGCTAACATTGAGAAAGCTTCCTTGAGTTCAAACCCACCGCCGCCCAACGATCTTCATATCTAAAGGCCCATTGCTAATCTTGCGATTCATCCTCAAAAAGGGGACTTTTTTTGCACAACACATAATACATCTACATGTGCTGCCTAGAACTACAATATTGTAGCATATTTGGTGCAAGAACCGTCAGTTATTTCTACACTCAAAGTATTGCAAAATTGTCTAGCACAAAGAAATCTTTGCTTTCAACTATTGCTGTGGTTGACCCTCAGGATTTCATGCTAGCAATATTCCACATGGAGAAATGTAAACCTCCCCTTTCACACTAGCTTACATTTTAGGTGCAAATTTTTTCGAAAGGATGAGTGGTACATAGAATTGTCATTAACGAGGGTGCTTCGATCGGTATAATGTTAGCTTCATGGTTTCTCTCCTTGGGTTCTCTAACCCTCTCTCTAACATCGAATTCCCTTGAAGAATTCAATGGCCATATATTCATCCCTAAAGGTTACCTTGCCAACTACCCGATCACTTTGAATGGGAAAATGGTAATGATGGAAATTTAAGTCGTAGATCTTAAACTCGACTATGATCTTCTTTTGGGCCGCATTCGGACTTATTCCATGACTGCCATTGTGTTTGCACTCTTCCACCTCATCGTCTTTCCATTAGATGAGAGAATTTTCATAGTGGACCAGCTATCCTTCTTCACCCCAAATTACTCCCCATTGCCTAGTGGCACTATACCTTAAGTGGGTGGCATACTTAACTCTTATGTCAGTGTCGGTACTAGTCTTTTGAAGTGTTCTTCCTTGATGGGTTTCTTTCCTCTCCCACCACCCACAATTCCACAGACTGTTATTATTGTCTCCATTATTCCTCATGACCCAACCGATCCTTGGATTCTCTCG
This sequence comes from Pinus tabuliformis, assembly GCA_031772625.1. Lineage (NCBI taxonomy): Eukaryota > Viridiplantae > Streptophyta > Pinopsida > Pinales > Pinaceae > Pinus > Pinus tabuliformis. The sequence continues at coordinate 1,116,624,003 of CM062809.1, forward strand.
GCCCCTTTAGACGTTGACTCTTACGGAGAACAAGTGTCGCTCTCACCAGTCGAATTGGCCTATCAAGCCATTCAATCTGCATTCGATTCCCTGGTCGCATTGGTCATAGCCAACGATACTGCCCCCCTCTCCCATAACTGCTCCCTCTAATGATCTCATCAATCAATTCCTACCTTTAGACGAAGCTATTCAAGAGATCATGTGTTTAGAGGAGCGATAGTGGGAAAACTCTCACCATCGCATTTCAATATCTGATTCAGACGTGATACCTTTACAAGTCCTATCCTTTGAAACACCTGAGATCATTCCCTCTAGTTATACAACCATCCAAACTTTGGATTCAGAAGGGAACATGGAAAATATTTCAAAGATAATACTCATTGATATCTCAGTCGAGATAGGCATTATGGAAAATATTCAATTTAGAGCCAACTGCAATCCTGAGGAAATTGCGAGATTCACCTACCCTTTTAAGGATTTACGTGATGTTTTCCCTTGGTATTATGAGGAAATGCATGGCATAGACCCTTCTATTGTCAAGCATGAGATCAAGAAGTATCGAGCATTCTTTTTATGGTTTTTTTCTTGCTCATTAATACGAAAAACCTTGAGTCTACTTCTTTGGGCTTGTTAAAATACTACAAAGAAGATATTACTGTGTTTTTTTTTGGGACTTTTCTTACTCTTGAATTGAAAAAATCCCTGAGTTACTTCTTCAAGCTCATTAAAATCTTATGAATACGATCTAAGTAAATTTTTTTCTCTCTTTTTATAGCTCATTAAACTGAAAAATATAGTATGAGTATTCTTTTTAGGAACTTTTCTCGCGCATAAAATTGAAAAAACCCCAAGTTACTTCTTCAAGATTGTTAAAAACTTATGAAGAAGCTCTAAGAATTCTTTGTAGGAACTTTTTCTTACTCGTAAAATTGAAAAGAAATCGAATTTTTTGTTATCTGGCTTGTAAAACTCCTACAACAACAATATGAGCACTTTCTTTTTTAGGACCCTTTCTTGCTCTTAAATTGAAAAATCCCCAATTTTTTCCCTTCTTCGAGCTCATTAAATCTACAAAGAAGGCATGAGAATTTCTTTTATCTCTTTTTCCTTTCTCATTAAATTGAAAAAGATACCTCAATTTTTATTAATTTGACTCGTTAAAATTTGATGAAGGACTATTGAGTTTTTCTTCATGTGACTCATTAAAAATTCATGAAGAATACCAAGTTTACAATGTCCCCTCGTACTCGTAACAAAATGAGGAAAATGTCTATTGAGCATAGGTTTATCACTTTTTCCGGACTCAATAGACTAACTTATGGAAAAGGAACTATGTCAGGTATACTATTAAACCTTTGTCACACCCGGTTAACAACTATGACAAAGGGAACCTACTGGAGTTGCTCTTTACGATCTTTTCAGACTCTCTAAATATGAAAATACCACCGAGTTTACCCGTCTTGACTCGTTAAATTTAATCAGATGGGAAAATGGACAATGCAATTTCTTTGTGTCTATATTTGGAAATAATTTGTTGGTAGCAGTTGTTCCCTTGAACATGGCACTCCCTAAAAAAAACCTCCTTTGTTGGCCTCTCAAAAGAACCTTACCATCCTATGAGTTTAGCCTATATACTTTGATGTTCCTGCATCTCTGTATCCTAACACTCTTTAGTGTTCATGATTCTAGAGCTTCTTGGTTAAAACTTTGTGTCATGCCTTCTATTGTTCCAGGGATCCCTTTATCCTATGTTTCATATATCAACCATCAATCATATACTTTCATCATGTCCTCTGCCAATTTGACCCAGTGCTCAAACTATTCTTTAAAAAACAATAATTCTTGTCTTGTTTCGTGTCGACTGATGTAGGACACATTATTGCCTACCTTTTGAAAGGTCTCTTCCTAACGACTTCAACACTCTATCTAGGAAGAAAATCTAGAAACATATCAGTGCCTTGGAACTTGCAAACATCAGTGGCAAGTTACCTTGTGTTTGATCAGGGGTTTTCATTATTGGCTCGTGGTTGAATAATTCTATGAGTGTTCGATGAAAACAACATTATTCACACTCATTAGATTGTATTGTGCATCTTGGAGACCATCATCATTAACATTGGCCCTCCTCATTTCCATTAACAATTTTCATTATTGACTGGGAATCAAATGGTTTCGTGCATGTTCAACCTCAATGAATTTCTTCACATGTGTCGAAATATGTTGTTAAGATGAAGCGGTGATGAAGAACTTGGGTAGAGGCTTACATCACTCAACATTGTTTCCTCTCCCAAGCTGTGTATATTATGTTTTAAAGCACCTCATGAAGATGATCCTATTATGACACAAGTTCCACATTGTGCTTATTGGTGGACATGATCATCATATCTCTTTGTTGAGAAATCACTTTGACATAGATACTGAGCATGGGAATGACTGACTCAGGACACAATTTTAAATTTTATATCTATGCGGTTGGATCAACTTTCTCATAGTCTCAAAGCTCCAATCCTCTCTCTCTCTCTCTCTCTTTTCAAACACAGCAACTATAACGTATTTCTTCCATCGTCTTTGCCTCAGATCTCACACTTTAGGGCACATCTGTTATACATGAAAATGACCTCCTCATCAACTTGGAGGATAAAGGCAGTTTGACTGAAAGATTGACCAAGTTCAAAGCCTTATTTTCCGAGCTAACAGTCTCCAATAATTAGCAAGGAGCTTTATAACACTCCCTATCCATAAACCAAGTGTGTTAGTCCCTAGGGTAACTCTATGTGTTGCCTTAGGGGCATCATTAGTCATCTTTGGTGAGTTTCTGTAGGTAAAAGGAGTAGGTTAGCCGAATAATATCCTGATATTCACTCATATGTTAGCCCAAAAAGTAGGGAAACATCCATATTTGACCTGTTTGAGGATATTACTATTCCTAATGGAGTCTAACGAACAAGGAAAGAGCAATAAAGCATGGAAACATCCTAGCTTTTGCCCAAAAGAACTCATGAAAGAATTGGCAAGGCTTATCCTCTCATGCTATATATTTGAGGCTTGGGGCACTGTGAAAAGGGTCAAAAAGATAAAAAGTATTAAAAGGATTGCCTTTTGACTGTTGAAGCTTTTCTTGAGATATTAGTTCACCAAGAGGTTAAGAAGAGAGAGAGAGAGAGAGAGAGAGAGAGAGGGAGGAGCTAGAGGAGAAAGGGAAGCTTGATGCAACTAATGGTTGTAATCACTCTTTCCTATCATTAATATAGAACCGCAATTGTGTTTTATACTCCATGGCATTGATATTGTGATTTTTTTACATGTTTATGCAATACCATTAATTATGAGTATGTTGTCTTATTGGGGTCTGATCCAGGTTCGAAGATAATTAGCCAAGCAAATCCTTGTACTATTGGCCCTTTTGGCAACAATCCATTGAGTGCGGACTAAGGTCTCACCCGAAGTAGTATTGGGGGGTGCTGGATCTAGGTTTCCACACCCTTGAGATGTCTAAGGGGTTGACTAGCTCCAACTGTGAATACATGCATGCAGGTTACTCTCCACACTTCCCTGACTTGTAGGGCCTTAGCGCCCTGATATACTTGCCTTTGCGCAACCCTAACCAAGGGTTGTGGGGCTTTCGCACTACTGGAGCAGTGATCTGCACTATTTCCCCAAGTCACATCGTAGATCGATCTTATCTTCTTATACCAGTTACTTATCTTCGCATAAATAGATACCTTGTATTATATTCACTTACTCAACATATTTATATATGTTCACGTAGTAAATAAATAGTAAACTTGCAATTCATATCCAATAATACATAAGACAGGAAAAGATACACAGAAATATGGTAAAAACTTCTCTTAATTAATGCTTCTAATTGTTACAAACTCAACCTGCCCTGCGCACTCAGCTGCAATGGTTCATGTACTCAGTTGTGGACTACTAGGCCTCTACACACTCAGCTGTAGAGCGTCCTCCTACTCTACGAGCCAAAGACACAACTTACACTTCGACTCAATGCTTCATCAATTCATTAGATTCATCCATGCTTTCATTATTAACCTATTTCTACACTTAGAGCGTTGCTCTATTTATACAATCCCATGGTCCACGGACCATGGGTAGATCTTTCAAACTAACATTACATTAAAAAATCAAGTGTAGAAAACCCTATGACTCTATTATGACTTTGCTCTATGTGCCCACAATTCGCTGAGTGTTTACAATGGACTTAGTCAAAACTTGGGCTTTAAGCCCCAAAACATGCCTTGGGGAGATTGTACGCCCAACATGCCCACAACACTAACATCGGGACACACCCTCGAGTCACTCTGTCAGTGCGTAGATCTTTGCGTGGAGACCCTCCAACTCTGCTCACATGGATGCAAGGTCAGCAACGCACTGAGCAGCTGCCTGCTGACTCTCCTGTAATCATTATTCTGAGACTATGGTGTTAGAATCTCTTCCCTGGATCTATTCATGTGTCATCTGCATTTACATGAGCTTTCCTTCAATTATTTCTGTGATGACAAAGGCCTCGTCAATCTGAGGCTAGACGCGTGCCTTCAAAACTACTTCTCTGTGTTGTGCTGCATCCACTTGCTCTTTAAGCACATTGGCCTATTGCATTCACACGAGCGTTTGATTGAGGGCCACCATATACGCGGTCCCTTTGATGCTATCATACTATTTCTGGAGCTCATGCGCCTCTGTCTCTAAGCAGTAGATGTTAGGGTCCTCCTGCAGATTGGTAAGGACCTCAAATGACTCTTCCAAGATTTTGGTGCAGTCCCTTACTTCATTGTTGATGTCCTCCATCCCCAATCTAATAGTGCTGGAACTCTCTTCCCTTACTTCTAGAGGAGTGGACGGCTATGCCTTCAACCTCAGCTTTTCTATTTGAAGGTTTTGCTCCAGCTGAACCTTGGCCATTTCTTCTCGCGCCTCACGCACCCCTGCTGCTAATCTCTGGATGCACGCCTCTGCTAATCTCTTAGGATGGCCAGCTCGGTGACCATATGATAGGCTTCCTCAAGTACCTACACCATATGCCAATTCTGAGACATGACCTCGTCATGTTGCAAGCTCAACTGTTCGATGTTGATCTTTTGCTCACTCAACACTTGCAATGCACAGCTCTCCCTAGCCCGCAATTCTACAGTAATCCCATCCTGCAGAACATAGACCGTCTCCCGTGGGAGTGCATCTATGTTGATCTCGATTCCTTTCAAGGTATTGACTGTAGGCTTGTTGGCCTCATTTGTAACCAGTTCCCCTTCATGCAACACTATTATGTTGGTTGTATGAGCATGCAACATTTCTTCGGCTGCATCTGTCCCTACTGCGAGGCTGGTCGAAAGACTACTAACCTGAGGAGTGCACACCTGCGACTCCTGAATCTGTGCTTAGAGAGCTCCCAACACAATATTATTCTCCTCTACAAAGTTCTGGAGGGCCTCCGTGGTGACGTCGCGCACAGTGTCTCCTATGTCATGTAGATCCCTCTCAGTAAGGGTGATCGGGTCGATAGATAGCTTGGACACTATTACCTTCTTGTACGGCCCCGTCCACTCACTCGAGTGCTGGCGCTTCAATTTTGTTGATGCTATTTGTGGGTTCCTGCCACCCTCTTCTTCCTTTGCTTCCATCTCTTTCTCCTACTCAAGCGAATGTGACTGCCATCCCTCGCGCACCTTCTCTGTTGCCTTCTATGTTGCTACTACTACAAACTTTTTCTGTTCTGTTGCTACCTGCATAGCGTCCCGTGCCTCCTGCACTTTTTCTACAACTGCTTCTTTCCTTCTCTTTTCTACCAAATGTACCATGCACAGTTTTGCCTCTTCCTTCTTCTTCTGTGCAACAGACTTTTCCACTGTGGCGATGTCTGGCGCACGCCATTTTGGCGTCCACGTCTCCAGTACATCAAAAATAACATCATTGATGGCTATGAAGGGTAACTCGCTCCACTTCTTGGAAGGGTCTTTGTGCGCCCTGAGGTAAATGTGATGAATGTCCGCTTTAAATTCTACAAAAAATTGTAGGCTCTTATAGATAGTGGGTGATAACTACGGCTTGTGATTAATCCCCATTCTGATGTTCATCTCCATGAACACCTAGAATATCTTGTTGTCATGGATCTGGTTCGCATCCTTAGTGGCCCATAGTGAAGCGTACTTTGCAGCCTCCAAGAGATCCCTTGCAATCATGGGGAACTAGCTGTCCTCTGACAATTCCCCTGCCACCAACACTCTAGACAGTAGAACCCATGCATAGTTGAATTTTTTTCCTTGTTCGTGTACCTCATGGCAATTCTCTAGGAACTCTTTTCACAAGAATTTAGACCAGTTAAACTAGACCCTTTTTGCGCACTGTTCAGCAAGTGCCACCACCAGCGCAGGTACCTCATTTGCGCGACACTTCTACATGAGCTTACCTACCCATATCTGGGTTGCAACTTTGATTACTTTGTTGATGTTGGATATGGTGTAGCCCCTTTTCTTCTTCTCTAGCTTGTATTTCTTTTTCATGGTTGTCTTGATGGCCAAGTCGCTGCTCTTTCCCTTCGAAATTTCTGTGAGGTCCTCTTCTTTACACGGGAGCCGGGTAATGCAATGGATTAAGTGTTCCATGATGGGGATGAGCTCCTCCAGCCACAAGCACCCACAATGCACCAAGCAGAGAAGTTTCCTGATGACGAAGATCGTCACTGGGGTGTGGTGGTAATGCAACATCTAGAGCAAGTTTAGAAACCCTGCATTTTCAACTTCGCGTAACCAATTTCACGGATCTAATTCTATAACCCTTATTGCAGTGTTTTGCTTTGCCTTCATGAGCTGTGTAGTCTCTAGCGGAGGGAAGTTCTCATGGTCAATGAGATCCCAATCTTCAAATTTCAAGTTCGGCACCCATCCCAGGTGCGTGCCCTCAAAGATGATGTCATCCGGGAGGAGTGGAGTCTGGAGAGAGATCTTGTTCTCATCGAGGTCCTTGGGCACTTTTTACTTAGCCTTTCGTGGGGGGACATACGTGGGCAGTTTTGTTGGAAGGTACGTAGCCTCAATTGCTTCCTCCATGCCCTTGTCCTCATCTTCTTCAATTATGAGGTCCTCTAGGTCTTCTTCATCCTCGTTGGTTTCTAGGTTGACTACTTTCCCTTTTTCCTCCATCATTAATCTGGTGCGCAGCAGGTTTCACGAGGACACCCACACCAGAATCAATGGATTTTTATCTTTATTTGGTCTCAGCATGTGCAGTGATTTTGGGATTTCCACAACAATCTTGGCGCCTTTAGGGGCATCTTCTATGGTCAAGTTCTACGCAGCCTCTTCAACAATCATCTCTGCAATTTCCCTAGCTTCTTCAGATGCTGCCATCTTACTCGTCCAGAAATCTCTCAATCGCTCAATCAGGGGCTCAATCAATGCTCTACATAGGTAAAATAGGTCTCGGCTCAAAATACATGGGGCATATGACAACTCAATTTTCAAATGACCAAGTGCTTTTTCTTGGGCAGCCTTTTGTAATTTATTACGTCTTTTGAATTTGAATTCGACCATTCCCCTCAAATTCGGTTCATTAGTGCTCGCTTGGTGGAAATTTTTCCTAAATCTTGCCCATAAAGCGCATCTTAAATTCCTTCCGCCCACTCCATTTGGTCTCAAGTCAAGCATCACATCGTGAATAGTGACTACAATGGTCACTTTCCAGCCAACCCATTCGGCAGCGGAACCCCCTTGCGTGGTTGTGGACATTGTGACACTTTGCTATTGTGTGCAACTCCAACATCACGCAGCTTCCAGGCAGAGTGCTTTATAGTCCCGCGCCTCCTTTCAACTTCTTAGAGCGCTAAGACTATACTTCCCACAGCTATTCTGGTGGCCTCGCCAACTATATAGGGTTTCAACCGGTCATCCATCACTTTTCTTGGAAAACATCCACCTTTTATTACTATTGGTTGCATCGTGCACTTTATCATCTGAAACACGCTACCATGGGTGATCTCTTTAGTAATATGTGGTCTAATCCAAGGCATCAAGCTGATCAACTCTCAGTGATAGTCCCCAAATTCGTCAACGTAATCCTGTGCACCCTGTTTTATCACCTTGGTTTTCTTGTTGAGAAAATCCCTCTTGATTTTGTTCTCCAACTTCTTGACTTCCACTTCCACTAGAGCACTTTTCTCCCTTAATTACACCCCTTCTTTCATAAGTTATTGGACCTAAGATCACCCTGTCAGATTTCTTCCTTAGGTCCCAAGTGTTTTGCTTCGTTCAGTTGTGCGATCCCTTCTTCCAATGCTCAACGAGCCATCATATCTACTGGCGCTGCTATGAACGGACTAGGAACTTTATACTTTATGGGGATTATAGCGTTCGCTCCATACTCCAGCCTTGGAGGTGTTTGCTTCATCAATTTCTTGCACGTCGTCCTATAAGCCCACGGAAACACTGGTACTCACAGGTCCCAATCAGTCCACTATGCATCGTATACCTTGTTCAGTGCTTCACACACTTCATTAAAGGCTTCTGGGTGGATAACCTTCTACACACTCATTCTTTCCATACTCTGTTGTTGTAACAGGAGGAGTCATTCACGAAATTGCCTCGTCCACACATACTTATTGACCATGTCTCTGAACGCAAAGTCTATGTGCATCCATGCAGGTTTTTTAACATATTCCTGTATCCATCTGGATAGGTGCACACGTGGATCGTTCCATCCGGTAATATTGTCTGTTAATCACATCTGATGCTTCCCAAAATGCATGCGCATCATTCTCTTGCATTCGCGTCAGTCCTCAAATCTTCCTTGGTGTGCACCCCACCACTTCGCAGGCGTAGCGTGTAGTACCCATTTCAAAGCCTCGAAATAGCTTTGTTCCGACTCTTCTCTTTCAAATCCATTTAGGAAAGCATCTACCTCACTTAACCCATCATACATAGGAAGATCCCTTACTTCCGTTAATATGCAACACAATGATCTTGTCGTCATGTTGTAGTTCAGTGTGGTTACCTTGTGTAACCAGTTCTGACATCGTTCTATCTCTTCATCCGAATCGAACGTATAGGAGCTTTCGCACTCCCATGAGATTCGTCCATCCACGGTGGCATTTACCCAGTCTTGCTCTCACACAGTTATCTTTTAGATGCAATCTAAGTCGTTGTCACTTTCATAGTCGCACACTGGCTCCATGTAGCATGATCCTTCTACAGGGTCCAAAGGTACATCCATGCGCAGAGACTTTTTCTCAAAATTCATCTTGTGCTTCTTCAGATTTATCACCCTGTTCATGTCAGTGGCCCAATATATTCCTAAGAGTGCAGGGTAGGGATTGTTGTCATCAGCAATCTCTATCACTTGAAAATCTGCCAGCATGCTTACTCCTTCAATATCCATGGTGATTCCCTGCAACCTTCCCATAGGTAGGATCTTTTGTTGGTTCACCATTCGCAATTGGATAGGAGACCATTGTAGTGTAGGCCTTCCCATGCACTCCCATGTATACTTCAACAGAACGTTCATGTCTGATCCTGAATCTAGAATCACTTGGTCCATCTCATATTCTCCAATTTGTGTGGTCAATCTCATCTCTCTTCCCATCCTCGTCGCATGCTTTCCAATATTCCGGAATATGCATGGTTCTCCTGGAGCAGTCCCATCGCATCAATTTATGAGTTCCTGTAATCCCTTTATAGCATTTCTATCGTGCAACAACTTCATGCATGTTTCCAGGAATGTCGTGAGCATTTATGGATCCATTTCTAGCTCCTGTCTGTCTTTGCTTCCTGAAGTGGAGGTATCAACGAAGCTCTTCCTAGCTTCCATGAAGGTTTCCTTTGTGCACTCCAAATTAAACTTTGGTTCTTTTATCGGAGCCTTGTGAACCCAAGTACTATCTTCAGGCTGCTTTCTTTTACCATCACCTATCGTCATCCCATTTCGGAGCATAATGTTTACGTTAGGGTCTTCCTCGCGCGGCTCAGACCTCATCATTTGCAAGTTCTGTGTCGAGGGAGGTTGGAGAGGTCCCTTTCCGTGCAACCTCACTATTAATGTAGGACAATCCTCCATCTCATGATCAAATAATGTACAATACAGACATGATGTATGCATTGGATTCATACAATCATGGGCATAATGTACTGGCCCTCCGCAATTGTAACATATAAGCTGTCTGCGACCTCTTCCAAGGTCTCCACCACCTCAGCCTCATCCGCACCCCTGAAATCCAGTTCATGCCTTCCCCATGTTCTGGTCAAGGGACCGCGTTTTATCCTGAGCTCTGTAGGTGGGAGCCCTATCCATCATCTATTCATATCTTCTACAAGTGTGCTCATCATGTCCTACTGACCTATAGAAATTACGGAATAACTACTGTGAATTCTGCGTGTACTTCTGTAACAAATGAAAGTTTTATGTAGCATGCTTTCCTCCTATTTAAAAAATCACGCACCACAGGGTAGGCACCGTGCTAGGTCATGCTTGGGCTTTTGGTCCTAACGATGTTAGTCCTCCTCCCGTGACGTAATTTGTGAACACTAGGCAATGGTCCTTGTCATGACCCTGACCCTTACATTTAACACACCATAGCTCGTTGTGCACCTCTGGGCGAGTTTTCTTGTCTTATTTCAGACTCTTCATCTTAAGGCACAAGTTTTCCAACTGTGCGTGGATCTGCTGAACTCCTAGGTTAGGATCCTGTATTGGGGTTTCATGCAACCTCATTGCAATCTCCAAGGCATCAACCTGAGTTGTTAGCCTCTGTTGTGATAGCGCATTAGCGATGCTACAAACCATTCACAGTTTTGTCCATCCATCAAAGTCATAATAGCTTTCTGAATTGTGCACTTCAGTCTCTGATCAAATTCCTAGGGGGTCTCACCTGGTAGCATCATGATCTCCTTGAATCCAATAATCGACTGTGCCTCTGACTTCAGCCTACTCAATTCTCTATTTAGCACAGTTTGGATATTCGTGATCCCCGCATTCGAATTGTCATTGGAATGCTTAATATACCAGGTTAGCATGCGTTCCTGCAAAGTGCTGACCAACATCGCCTTCTTTATATTGTCGTCTGTAACTCCTTGCACTTCCCATACAGCTTTTATCATGAACCAAAACTGGTCCAGATCTTCATTTCCTACTTCCTTGAATACTGACAATTTTATCATGCTTACCATATTGACTCACGGTGGTGGCGGAGGTGGTATAGGTGAAGACGGGGGTGAAGACAATGAAACTGGTGGTGGTGTGGGTAGGGGTGGTATTCGCCGAATCCTATGCCTTATCAAATTGATTGCGCTTCTTGGTGTGTTAGGAAACCAGCTCACAAAAAGATAGAAAAGATAAATCAATGCCTTATAATTCAACCTCTTCGAGGGGGAAACCTCCTTTACATTTGTTGGGCATGGAATCCCACTACAGTAGGTTTTGGGGCTCAAAGTCCAAGTTTTGGTCAAAGATGGTGTAGAACTCTGCGAATTGCAGGCATGGAGTGCGAAGTGTACAATTGAATCATAGGGTTGTCCACCCTAAACATTGTATTGTAAATTAGTGTAAAGTTAGCCTACCCATGGTCCGCAGACCATGGGATTGTATAAATAGACTGAGGCTCTAATAGAGAGAGTAGCGAAGGAATGGTTTGAGCTTAGAGTAAGAGTTCTAAGTGTCTTGGGTAGTAGTAGGAAAAGGCTTTGCAGCTGAGTGCGCAGAGGCCTAGTAGAGTCTGCAGCTGACTGTACGGACCCCTGCAGCTGAGTGCGCAGGGTGGAGTCGAGTCTATAAATAGGGATAAAAAGCTAATAAAGATAAGTTTATCCTAATTCTATGTAATTTTTGTGCATTATATTCTTTATGTTTATATTCATTTATGTATTGCGCACACTGATATATGTTGTAATAACCATAAATCTCACACACACGAGTTAAGCAATCATTTAAATAGAAATGAACTTGGGTATTATATGGGTCGCGCCCCGAGTAGGGTTGCCCGGAAGCCACACCGCAGGTTGCAATGGGATCGCAAGTGCATGTAATGACAGGTCAGACCGCGAACCTCCAAAAGCCCATCAGACATCCCAAGGGTGCGGTAACCCAGTTCTAGCACCCTCCCATACTACATAGGGTGAGACCTCAGTCCACGCTCCATAGGTTGTTGCTGAAAGGGCCAGTAGTATCGGGATTTGCTTGGCTAAATCACCTCTGAACCTGGGTCAGGCTCCACTAATCCAATAAATGGTTTCGTTGCCGAGACTGGGATCTACATAAAGGTTGTCTGATGTCATGCCACTAGAACCCTACAAAGAAAGAAATTAAAGAGTGGTTGGACAAGAAGATTCATGAGTTTGCGGCGCAGGAAAACAGAAATCTATGAGTGTCTAAGGAGTAGTGGTTAGATAGCTCCTTGTACATTGAAATCTACAAAATTTTCTTCGCATATTTTCCATCTGAGCTGTATGAGTGGATCACAATGTTAGTAGACAACCAAGGAATGTGTAGGCTTGAAAAACCAATAGTGTGGACTCTGGAACTAGTGCATAGACTAGAAGCCTCAGAAGAGAAGATAGTGCAAGCTGTGGACCACTAACTCGAATGAATAATAGGAGGATTTATCACTAAGTTCGTGGTAGACACAACTGTCAGCTACAGCAAGGCAGAGCGATGTTTTCTCAAGGGGTCGTGAGGTAAGTACGTTAAATCTTTGAACACTTGGATTAAGATGCTATTGTGTGAAAAGAGGGTTATGCGAATAAATTAATGTTTGGGACTACGTGGAGCAGAAAGATCTACAGAAGTAGAAGTAGTGAAGAGTTAGAAAACAATCCTTTAATTTCACCCTTGCGGGAGAGTGAGGACAAGCTCATGAAGGTTTCTCCGAGAAGCGCGGTCAATTTTATAAGGTAGTGAATTCTACATTTACCATCTCCACCCACACTGCCACCCTCTTCACTCTCCTCAACTCCATCTCCACCCACTCCACCTCTGCCACCTCCACAGTTCAGTATGGAAAGCACGATCAAACTACTAGTATTCAGAGGAGTAGGGAATGAAGATCTGGACCAATTCTGGTTCGTAGTAAGAGCAGTATGGTAGCACAAGGTGTCGTGGATGATAATATCAAAAAGGCTATGCTGGTGAGTGTGCTGCAAGATTGCGCATTAACGTGGTATATCAAGCATTCTAATGACAACCCAAAAGCAGGAATTGTAGAGATCCAGATCACGTTGGACAGGGAATTTAGCAGGCCAAAATCAGAGACACAGTCAATCATCAGGTTTAAAGAGATCATGGTGCTCCTGGGCGAGACCCCCTGGGATCCAGACCAAAGACTAAAGAGTACGATCCATGAAGCCAATACGACATTGGCAGATGTGCAACATCATGCATGTTTTTTGGCCTTACTTATGCAACACTTAAGGATGGCACTGTCACAACAAAAGCTTTCCACCTAGGCTGAAGCGTTGGAGATGGCAATGAGGTTGCATGAGAACCCTATACAAGACCTTGGATTGGGAGTCCAACAGATCCACGTGTAGCTATAGAATCTATGTTTGGAAATGTAGAGTTTGAAACAAGATAGGGCGCCTCGGCTAGAAGCATGCGAGGAAGTATGGTGCATAAGATGCAAAGGCCAGGGCCATGAAAATGATCACTATCTAGTGTTCGCGAACTACTTGGCAGGAGGAGGGCCAATGCCATTAAGACTGGAGGCACAAGAGGGGTCGAGCGCGGTGTCTGCATTATGGTGCGCAATCTTCTAGATTAGAGGAAAACATACCACCGATAATTTTCATATGTTGCAGAAGTATACGCAAACGTCCCAGCAGTTGTTTTGTAATTTTTGTAGGTTAGTAGGCCATGACGAATGCACCTGCTGAATTTATGAACTAATGATGGATTGGACTCCTGCCTACAAGGCGTAGGCCAAAACGTGAGCCCTCGACCCAAATTTAGGGATGACGCGCGTTGGGTTTCAGGGGCACGGTCAGGGTCGAGCAAGAATGGGACTAGGAAGGGGTCGCGGACAGATAATCTGTTAAAATTGCAGGTGGCCAGCACATTATGCCCATGATTGTATGAACCCAATTAGGATATCATGTTGGTACTATAGTCAGTTTGATCATGAGGTGGAAGATTTCCCTTCGTTGATAGTGAAGATGTGCAAAAAGGGGGTACTCCAGCCCCCTCCGACCCAGAATTTACAAATGATGAGGCCTAAACCACGAGAAGAAGACCCAAATGTAAACATGATGCTCAGGAGTAGTATGACAATGGGAGATGATAAAGGGAAGGAGCCAGAAGAAAGTGCATGATTTTGCAAGGCTCCTACAAAGGAACCAGAGTTTTATTTAGAATGCGCGAAGGAGACATTCATGGAAGCTAAGAAGAGCTTCACAAAGGCCTCGACTTTAGGTACAGTAAGGATCAACTAGAACCACGGATGGATCCTTCTATGCTCACTACCTTTATTGAGACATGCATGAAACAAATGTGCGACAACAAGGAAGTCAAAGGGCTATAGGGACTTATCAGTAGGTGTGCAGGGTCAGGAGAACCATGCGTGGTCCAAAAACTAGGAAGGCATGCATTGCTCAGAGGAAGGGAGACGAGGTTAATTGCACAAATAGGCTAGTACGAAATGGATCAGGTAATCCTGGATCTAGGTTCGAATGCGAATGTACTACGAAAGAAAACATGGGAACACGTGGGTAGGCCCGCATTACAATGGTACCCTATTTAGTTATGAATGGCAAACCAACAGAAGATTTCGCACATGGGAAGATTGCAAGGGGTGATAGTTGATATCGAAGGTGCAAGCACTCAGGCAGATTTTGAAGTGATAGAGATTGTTAATGATAGCAATCCCTCTCTCGCGCTACTAGGAATAGACTAGGCTATCGATATGAACAAAGTTATAAACCTGAAGAAGCACGAAATGACCTTTGAGAAAAAGTCACTACGCTTAGTAGTACCACTGGACGCAGCCGAGGAACGTGATACAATGAACCGGTGCACAACGATGATAGTGATGATGATCTCCACTGTATCTATAAGATAATTGCACAAGGTGAGGATTGGGTGAATCCGACTATAGATGGAAGAATTTTGTGGGAGTGCGAAAGCTCTTGCACTTCGAATTTAGATGAAGAGATAGAGAGATGGAAAAATCGCTGCACGAAGTAACAACACTGAACTGAAACATGATGATCAGGTCATTGCATTGCGTAAAAATAGATGCAAGGGAGTTGCCGACATATGATGGATTGTCAGTGGTGGATGAATTTATGAGAAAATTTGAAAGTAGGGTACTAGAGAAGTAGCAGTTCGATGCGTTGATGTGGGCACTGCGCGCAACACCTGCACGATGGTGGGATACGCATCAAGGAACTTTTGAAGATTGGTGTAGATGCAGAAGGATGATGTGCCTATGTTTTGGAAAACCCCAACTTTGAACGAAATCCAATCAGCTGGGGTAGAACAACTTGCGTGCCCACCTTTCCCAATGGGTAGAGACATATGTTATACAGTCCACACAAGCACACAGCCTAAAGAATCAGAACAAACCATAGCAATAGGAAGGGTGAAGCGCATTACCAATTCTCCACAACGAGGCATTCAATAGGGTGCACGGAGTACTGAACAAGGTTTACCAGATGAGACAAACTGATTGGGACCTACACATGCCAACGATTCAATGGGCTTATAGGAACATGTGCAAAAACCTGAGCACGGAGATGATTCCAAAGGTGCGAAATAGAGTAGAACTCGAGATTTCTAAAAGGAAAACAAAAAGGAATCCACATGTAATAGCTCCCGCAGGTGTGGCAGCACATGAAGACTAGACTAAAGGAATCACACAGCTACGCGAGGATGACCAGATAAGTATTTGAGAATCCATTCAATGAGGGAACTTAGACTTCACGAACTAGAAGAAGATTGGGTACGATTAAGGAAGAAAAGCATGGTGATGGATGTTGAGATCAAAAAACTAGAGAATGAGAGCGCGCAAGCCTGTCTCATCGATAAACTAAGCGTGACAAGGCCAGATACAGACAACCATACCACTACATTAGAAGATGCTCGCCGAGAATTTATGACTCTAATACGATGGTTGCGACCGCACCTTACCAAACAAAGTAACGAAGGGAGCACACCGCATAAGGTAGAACACGCGGTGCCAGCTATCACGAGGGCAAGTGAGGAGTGTCCAGAGGCTGTGTTGGAAGGTGAGTTACAGTCTCGCATAGGTGGGGTGTCCACCTTACTAGCCGTAGGGAGCAAATTCTCAACGCTCTAGATAGTTGAAAGAGAGCGCGAGACTCTAAAAGAGTCTATTTCAGAACTGTGAGATGAGGGAAGTGCACACAGCACCCGCATGGTACAAGGTTCACGACCGCGCATGGGGGGCTGCACTGTCTCGTGGGTCAACTATTGCGAGGGAGCACCAAGGGAGTACACCGCATAAGGTAGAACACGCGGTGCCTGCTGTCACGAGGGAAATTGAGGAGTGTCCATAGGCTATGCTGGAAGGCGAGTTGCAGTCTCACACAGGTGGGGTGTCCACCTAACTAGCTATAGGGAGCACATTCTCAACACTCCAGATAGTTGAAAGAGAGCGTGGGACTCTAAAAGAGTCTGTTTTAGAACTGCGGGATGAGGGAGGTGCGCACAACACTTGCATGGTACAAGGTTCGCGACCGCGCATGG
Organism: Pinus tabuliformis; assembly: GCA_031772625.1. Taxonomy (NCBI): domain Eukaryota; kingdom Viridiplantae; phylum Streptophyta; class Pinopsida; order Pinales; family Pinaceae; genus Pinus; species Pinus tabuliformis. The sequence goes on from CM062809.1 coordinate 1,116,640,701, forward strand.
GGGGTTGTGCTGTCGAGGCAAAAGGGAGTGGGCGGCGGGAAATTAAGACACGAATTAAGAGCTATATTTGGGATGATCTACCACCAAGAATGCATTAATGACTCAGAAGCTGGAAGGTAGCAGATCCAACAAAGAGCAGAACAGTGCATCGCGGACTTCAGGGCAGTGCGAGATTGGTAGCTGCACTAGTAGAGCGACTCGGGATGAGTCGCGATGATTGCGTTGGGGGTCTGTTGGGCATGGAATCCCCCCATAGTAGGTTTTGGGGCTCAAAGCACAAGTTTTGGTCAAATATGGTGTAGAACTTCGCGAATTGTGGGCGTGGAGTGCGAAGTGTACAATTGAGTCATAGGGTTGTCCGCCCTAAACAATGTATTGTAAATTAGTGTAAAGTCAGCCTACCCATGGTCTGCGGACCATGGGATTGTATAAATAGAGCAAGGCTCTACGTTGTAAAAGTAGTCACGAATAGAGAGAGTAGCAAAGGAATGGTTTGAGCTTAGAGTAAGAGTTCTAAGTTTCTTTGGTTGTAGTAGTAGGAAGAGGCTCTGCAGCTGAGTGCACAGAGGCCTAGTAGAGTCCGCAGCTGAGTGCACAGAACCCTGTAGCTAAGTGCATAGGATGGAGTCAAGTTTGTAACCAGGAAAAAAAGTTAAAAAAGAGAAGTTTATCCCAATTCTATGTAATTACTGTGCATTATCTTCTTTATATTTATATTCATTTATGTATTGCGAGCACTAATATATGTTGTAATAACCATAAATCTCACACACACTAGTTATGTAATCATTTAAATAGCAAGGAACTTGGGTATTATACGGGTTGTGCCTCAAGTAGGGCTACGCAGAATCCACACTACAAGTCGCGAAGGGATCACAAGTGCACGCAGTGACAGGTTAGACCGTGAACCTCTAGAAGCCCATCAGACATCCCAAGGATATGGAAGGTTGGTTCTAGCACCCTCCCATACTACTTTGAGTGAGACCTCAGTCTACACTCCACAGACTATTGCCAAAAGGGCTAGTAGTACCGGGATTTTCTTGGCTAAATCACCTCTGAAGCTGGGTCAGGCCCCACTAAGCCAACAACATTACACAACTGAACAATTCTTGGTTGATACAAATGACTAAACCTCCCTTCTATATATAGGAGTCTAAGGGGTCACAATATAATCAAGCTAACATAACAGAAATAACATAAGGTCACAAAAATGACAATAGTGGGTTTCTATGGGGCATACTAATAACAATAAGGGGACAACAGGGGCACAATAATAACAATAAGGGATACAATGACAATAGTAATGGGGGAATCACTAGTATTATAGGGGCCTAACATGCCCCTCTCCTTCTGAAAAGTGTTGTCCTCAATGCTTGAGTAGTTCTGGATGCTTCTGTATAAAATTATCATCCTCCCATGTGGAATCTTCAGTGGATAAGTTCTTCCACTTGATGAGATACTCTGAAATTGATTGATTTTGTAGCTGTCGAGTCTTTGTTTTTGAGACTGCTTCCAGTTCCAATATGCTTTTTCCTTCCTCGTCAAGTTCTAACAATATTGTTTGAACTGGGAGCTTATCACCTATAACCTTCTTTAAACATGAAACATGGAAAATTGGGTGCACTCGAGAAGCTACAGGAAGCTCCAATTTGTATGCCATAGTACCAATCTTTTTCAACATCTTGTATGGACCTTAATACTTTGGTTATAATTTATTATCCTTCTTAGCTTGCTTGAGGGACATTTGTTTATATGGTTGTAGCCGTAGGAATACCTAGTCACCTACATCAAAACTTCTTTCACTGCAATGTTGATCTGCATGTTATTTCATTCTATTTTGCACCAACGTGAGGTTATCCTTTAACAGTTGGACAACTTGTTGTTGATGCTCGATGTGATGTTCCACTGCTTGAAACTTAGAATTTTCTCTTAAATATGATTTGATGGACGGTGGATTATATCCATAAAGTGCCATAAATGGGGTCATTTTTGCTGCAGTATGGAAGGAAGTGTTATACCACCATTCAGCTAGAGGCAACCATTTAACCCATTGTGTATGTTTATCAGATACAAAGAAACGAAGATATCATTCCAAACATTTGTTTACCATATCAATTTTCCCATCAAATTGAGGATGATAAGATGAACTATGAGCTAACTAAGTACCAAGAAAAGAAAATAGTTATGTCCAAAAATTTCCAGTGAAAATGGGATCTTTGTTGCTTACAGTAATCTTTGGGTTTCCTTGTAGATTTTGAATTGTTTACATAAATGTAGTAGAAACTATATTGGCTTTAAATTGATGTGATAATGCACAAAATTGTGCATACTTAGTAAGTCTGTCAACTACCACCATTATGACACTCTTTCCTTTGGACTTGGGTAAACCTGTGATAAAATCTATTGAAACCTCCTCCCAATATTGGCTTGGAATGGATAAAGGTTGTAATAGACTTGGGGTCTTAATTGTTTCAAATTTATTTTGTTGGCAAACCAAACATTTTGCCTCAAGCTTTTGAATATCCAATTTAAGGCCATCCAAAAAAAAATCCTTCTTAACCCTGTGGTAAGTTTTTAAAAATCTTGAGTGCCCACCTAAGGGAGAAGTGTGTAATTCCATAAGAATCTTTTGTTTAAGTTGGGAATTCTTACATAGGTATAAGTGATCTTTTTACCATAATGAATCATTTTTCTAGCTGAATGTATCAGATGTATTGGGATGTTGTTGTAACTTTTGAATGAGTGCCCACACTTCTTTTTCATTCTTCCATTCCTCCCTTGCTTCATTTATCCAATCTGGTTGGATAATAGAAATGGCGACAACAGTGCTTCCACATCCTCATCCTTTCTTGAGAGTGCATCTGCCACAACATTTTTCTTCCCTTTTTTGTAGATGATTTCAAAGTCATAATCCAACATCTTTGTGACCCATTTTTGTTGCTCTTCAAAGGATAATCTTTTTTCTAAAAATTATTTAAGACTATCATGATCCGTTTTTACCTTGAAGTGTCTTCCCATTAGGTAGGGTTTCCATTTCTTAAGTGCATGTAGTTTTCAACATTTCCTTCTCATAAATAGCTTTGTGTAAACACTTTCCCTTGATTGGACGACTTTCAAAAGTAATGGGTCTTTCATCTTGCATTAAAAGAGCACCAATTCCATTTCCTGAAGAATCACATTCCATAATAAGGGTTTTTGTGAAGTCTGACATAGCTAAGACCGGTGCTTGGCACATTGCCTCTTTAAGATGTCAAAGGCCTTTGTTGCTTCTGGAGTCCATGAAAATGCATCTTTCTTCAATAATGTTGTTAGAGGTGCTGCTATTCTCCCATAATTCTTAAAAAACTTGTGATAATACCCTGTCAACCTGAGAAATCCTCGCAGATGCATTATGGATATGGAGATTTTCCATTCCTTAATGGCTTTAATTTTTCTAGGGTCTACCTTAACACCTTCATGAGATACAATATGAGCCAGATATTCCATCTCTTGTGCTCCAAAGAAACATTTGGAGACTTTTTCATATAATTTTTTCTCCTCCAACATTTTGAGCACCATGTCAACATGTTCAACATGTTCCTTCCAAGACTTCATGTAGATTAGTATATCATCAAAAAATACTAACATAAAATTTTCTAAGGAAGGGTTTGAAAATGGAATTCATCAAACCTTGAAATGTAGAAGGTGCATTGGTAAGGCCAAAAGGCATGACCAAAAATTCATAATGACCCTCATGAGTTCTAAATGTTGTTTTTGGAATGTCTTTAGTCTTCATCTTTATTTGATGATATCCTGAACGAAGATCCAACTTGGTGAAGTAAATTGGTCCTTGCAATACATCCAATAATTCAACAACGACAGGAATGGGAAGTTTATCTTTAATAGTGAGCTCGTTGAGCTAGCTATAATCCGGACACATGTGCCATGATCCATCCTTCTTGTGCACCAATACTACTGGAGCAGAGAAAGAACATTGACTAGGTTGAATTATACCAACATCTAGCATTTCTGCAACCATACGTTCACTTTCATTCTTTTGGGCATAGGGATATCTGTAGGGCCTGATGTTTGGAGGAACACTTCCTCGAATCAAATGAATAGCATGATCATGATCACGAATAGGTGGAAGACCTTTGGGAGTCTCAAATACCTTGGAATGATTGTCCAAGACTTTTTGGAGATCTAGAGAAATAGGTTATTTTGATGTGGGCCTCTAGCGAACATAATTGTGCAATTACACCTCGTTGTTCCTTCTTTAGAAGCTTTGTAATACCATTAGAGCTAATTATCTTTCTTGGTTTCCCTAAAATACCCCTTAATTCAACTTCCTTTCCTTCCACACAAAATTTCATGAGAAGTTATTGAAAATTAAAAGCTATTGTACCCAAGGATTGTAGCCATTGGACTCCTAGTACAACATCAGCACCACCCATTGGAATGGAAAGCATTGGGCTATTCAATACATATTCTCCCATGGATAGCTCGATATTATGGATCTTTCCAGAGAAATTTATGGTTCCTCCACTTTCAACCATCACTTGACACTCTGGTACTAGATGTAGGAATCAATTCAATTCCTTTGCTATCTTATAATGAATAAAATTATGGGTACTTCCCGAATCAATCAACACTATTACCTTTTTCTTCTTGATATGTCCTTCTATCTTGATAGTTTGAGGAGTGTTAATTCCATCCAATGCATTACAAGATATGTTTGGGTTCATTTCTTCTTTATCTTTGGTTTGTTCTTGGAGTATATCCTCTTCTTTTAACATTTCTTGTTCCTTTTGTTCCTCCTCTTCACAATCTATGTAGAATAATTTCTTCTCAACACACTTATGACCTTTAGTGTATTTACTATCAAAACTGTAACAAAACCCTTTTTCTCTTTCTTCTTCCAATTTTTGTGGTGCCAACCTTGTAGGTTGTGGAAGGCTAGGGGAAACAACACTTCCATCTTTATAGTTGTGAGTGGTAGCCTTCCTGGTTGCCATAATTTTGCTTTCCATTTTTCTTGCTAACCTGAATGCCTTCTCCAATGAATCAGGTTCCCAAAGGCGAACCTCATGTTGGGTATTATCCTTTAAAGTCCCTATGAACACATCAATCCTATGCTCCTCTGGAATATCTTTTATCCTTATGTTCAATTTTTGGAAGTCATCAATGTGCTCCATCATTGAACCCTTTTGTTTGAGATTTATCAATTAGCTAAAAATGGTGTTGCTTTTTGTATCCTCATAATGTGCTATCATTTCTTCTGTAAAAATTTCCCAAGTGACAATTTTTTTATGAGAGCAAATCCATCGATACCATACAAATTGATTTGGTTCCAAATATAAAGTTACAATACATACCTTTTGTGTGTTTTTCACATTATGGAGATCGAAAAATTGCTCCATCTGTAGTATCCATGTTTCAGGATCCTTGCCATCAAACTTCCCCATATCGATTTTTGGAACATGGTGGGTCTTCAATCCAACATTAGAGTCTATGAAATAATGATTAACATTTCTTTTTTTCTCATCACGAGTTCCATTTACTACCCTTTCACCATTAGTGACCATTTATTGTAGCAACTTATTCAATTTTATCTTCAATTCTTCCATATTATCGTGCATGAAATTCATCTTAGCATCCATGCCATTCATCTTAGCTTCCATGCCATCCATATTAGCTTCCATCCTGTTGTGGGGAAAAATGCCTATGCAGGACGATCCTATCCACCTAAGGTGTGACAGTGCCTTAGCAACAAACAGAGACAACTATTCTAGTATTCTTCCTTTATGAATTAAGAATGAAGAGAGATGGATGGACTAACCGGTGTCTTCCGTTTGTCCCTCGATCCCGTTTCTCTTCTCTTTGAGAGTTCCCAGCTACTTGCCTTCTCGCTCGCCCAGCTTCAACAGGTCTCTGCAAGATCACAAGAAGAGAACACTACACAAAGACATAGATTCATATTCATAACTAGTTCGGGATTAGAAATAAACTAAACATACTAATGCAATCATACATCAAAGATAGATCAGTATATAGGAGAAACCAAGATAGCTTTATTGATGAATAACAAGGTTCAGGAAGAGATACAACCAAGAAGGCTCCAATCAAGCATCTCCTTCCCAGCAAATGGAATTCCTATCTTCACCTCCCTTTAAAGCATTAAGCACCCAATGATTCCAATCTCAAACCAACATCAATTCTTTGCAATAACAAAATTCCAGCCTCCGGATCTCATGGAGGAGAGATCCATATATAGATGTTTGGAGGGAGGATGAGTCAGCTTGAGATCTGACTAGTGTCCTCTCCCTCTGTCAGTTCTTGTTTCCACATGGAGGTTCTTGCTTCCACTTGGAGATTGAGAACCTTTTACTCATCACTAGTCGAATTCACTGAGGCAAGTGTCATTGAGGAAGATTCTGGAAGCTTCCTGGGTCTTGAATCCTCGTTGAATGAACTTGCCATTTGTCAACTCTCGCTCAGCACACCCTGGTAGTGCTTCTACCTGCGTTGCAATGCAGGTAGCCAGTGCAGACTTTGCATTTCAGCGTAGACAGCTAGTGGAGCCTCTGAATTGATCCTGAATTGACTTGTTTTTGAGCAGTTTCTGGTGGAGAACTTCTGCGAATTGCTGTGGTTTGTTAGCCTTATTCCTCTAGGGGTAGGAACAACATGTTTAGGGACTTTGGATCCCTTAGATTATGGACATTTCATGCTCAATGCTGTAAGGCACAAAAATGTCTATAACAGTTGCCCCCTAAAGTATGAGGCCGTTTATCGGGTGAAATGCTTTATCAGGAGGATCCGAAGTTCATCCAATGCTGGGAGGAGACCTGTAATAAGATACAATACAATACATTATTTTTCATACTGCTTTCATGATCTAGCTGAGGCGGGCATTCCCATGCTCAGCTTTATAAATTCATTTTTCTGTACATAGAACAGACAATCGTCTGATGGTAGACTGATAATTTTGATGAAAATATCATCCTTTGGGCAGGATGATTATCTGCTGCAATGATGTACATGTCAATGTCTTTATCTTTCCTGAATATATTTCGCAGCCCGGATGGATGAAACTAGATCCGGGGTCTTCAAACTCGTTTGATCTTCACTCTAAGTACAAGTCGATCCATGTGAGAAATGTTCTGAAGTCGAACATGGAAAGACATCGGTTGATTACCGGTCAATGAGGTAAACCGTTAACAAGCGCGAGAGGAATCACTGATAATGATAATGACCCTCAAGGTACTGCAGTACAATTCACGTGGTGTGAATAAAGAACTTGGCGTCGAACACCATGCAAAATCTTTCGGTCGAAGGTCATTGATGTATACCTGTCGCCGGAAGTGAGAAACTTGCCATTGAGGCATGCAAGCTTCAAAGTACTGAAGGGGTTGTTCCTAGATCAACTTCTTGGATAATGAGGTGATGTCGACAAGAAGCGATCCGTCAAAGGAGGGCCTTAATGAATCCCACATCAATGACACAGAACGGAGCTAATGATTTTGATGGAGGTGAAAACGATCTGATGACATATGATTCAGGGTGGCAGTCATGAAAGGATGAAGGATAATGTACGGCAGTGGATGGGACACGGTTGACTTCTCTGAACGACTTCTCTTGAACATATGGCGACACTTATGCATCAATAGCATTACCCCAAATATGGATGGTATGGTGAGACCATGGTGATGTGACCGGTGAATGAAACAACCCAACCCGATTGTGGTACGGAGGAAAACTGTCATGTTCAAGAGCGACTTGCTACCATCAAAGTTTTCTTGAGTTTCTCCCAATTTTCCCCAGTCATTGCTGATCAGTACCTCTTTATTTTTGTCAAGCTTGAGGAGGATAACATATTCTTGTTCTATAACTTGCCCTTCGGGCAAGCCCATCACTATGTTTTAATGAGCCTAGCGATAGTGAAACTCATTCTCGTCTAAAGACAAGTTTGTCGCTATTTAATGCTTTTAACGAGTCTAACGACAAAGATAACTCGGTCCTTTTCATTTTTAGAGAGTCTGAAAAGGTACGTAAAGTCAACTCCGAAAGTTCCTTTTTCGTCATTTAATCCCTTAAGTCAGAAAAAGTGTAAAACAATACAGAAGGGATGAGTTTTCGATAGTTTTAATGAGCCGAACAAAACAAGCGCTCGATCTTTTTGTGCAATAATCCCTCAGGTCCAAAAAGATTAAAATCTAGAGGAGGGATAGCACTTCCGGTCGCTTTAACGAGCTGGAAGGCCAAAACTCGGCAATCTTTTCATATTTTACGAGTCAGATGAAAAGAGCTTAAAGAAGACTCGTCTTTTGAGGAACGAGTGATAAAATGGGTTAGCAACTGATTCCAGGTACGGCTTGGAATTTTCCAATCACGGCAGTGTCACAAGGATGGCTAAGTGAAATCACTCTTCGCAGTTGTTCCTCAAGATGGGTAAACAATCAAATGGAGGTGAATGATCGGCCAATGGAAAAGTGGAGGTGACGGTACAAACACGACCAAGGCCTTAATGGCTGATAATTTACGTTCGTAGTGGTTATTTACCGGGTAGTTCATTTTTTAACGAGCTTAAACATGGATTGAAACACTTGCTCGATCTTATGTTTATTTTTTAATGAACATGAACTATGCGCTAAAACTGCTCGGATCTTGCGTTTATTTTTTAACGAGCATGAACTGTGTGCTAAAACTACTCGATCTTACATTTATTTTTTAACGAGCATGAACTGTGTGCTAAAACTACTCGATTAACCCAGTCATATGATAAGAATGTCTCATTGAAGATGCTATTTTTTATGGAGCTTAGATCTTACAAAGCTTTGCTCCGGATCCTTTCGTTATGCAAGTTCGGAAATGACTAATCCTACGAGTTTAAAGGGTTAGACCTACAGGTTTAAAGGGAGGACCTAAAAATTTTAAAAATAAATAGCCGCCCCTTGCTTGCACTCCAAAAGGTTTGCATGCCCCCAGGTATAAAGTACAATTTCAAGGTTACCTCTACTTCATTTCCGTCAAAACATTTGTTTTACCAAGAGAGGCCTACCTCTTTCAGGTTACCCAAAGATTGTTCCATTAATCTTTCAAACAAAACACTTCTTCGGCGATGTCTACCGAGATAAACAAAGGTGAGTGACGATGCCCGCCAACTCACATAACTTTGAAAAAAGAATCTTATTCTAGAATAACCCCTCTTCCAAGACGGACGGGGTACAGACTAGTCATATTCTCCCACGGAAACCTACCCTCTACCCAAAGTTTTCCTGCTGAAGCAGACCAGGACACATGCCCCCTGGGTTCTAGTCATATCCTTCCGAATTACTCACGCTCATCGGGAGGACGGACCGTGGGTTGAGACACTTCTTGCGTGAAGAGACCATTTAGGGATGGTACATGACTATTTGCGATGCGTGATCCGAGAAATAAAAGTTGGTCCACGAGCTTGACCACTCTTCCTTCGTGCGGAAAACACATTACTCTAAAGAGTGAGGAGACGATGGCTCCCATGCAATATATATAGTCTCGTCCAAGGAGTAGGTTATAATCCAAGGGTCCTTGAACGACCATCACGTTCATTTGAACGGTCTCCCCTTTCAATGTGATTGGCACATTGGGAAGAATCCCTAAAGGTCGATTGGTTCCTTTATCAAAGCCTGTCATATTTCTCATTTCAGGGAAAAGCGCTGGCAAACCAAGCGCTTTCCAAGCAATAGAGGAAATGATACTCACAGATGCCCCCTCATCAATGATGGTGCCAACCATTACCATTCTGTATATTTGAACGATAATTCTGAATGGTATGCTTGCTGGCAACTGGGGTCTGCCTAGTTGGTTCCAGTCAAAGGACACAACCAGGTTGCTTGGTGGTGGGACCGAATAGACGGCCGGGTATGACTCTGACGAAGTTCCTTCCTACGATAAAGGAATGGGCAAATTGCCCCCTTGTTCGTCGGAGTCTGTGTTGATGAAGAGAATTTGGACGGTGTCGTCTTTATTCTCCTCTGTGATGGTATCATTCGAAGATAGAGCCTTTGAAGGCAAAACCGGGTCAACTGCCGCCTCAACCTTTTGACTTTCGTTAGGTATGGATTCAGAAGGTTCATCTTCAATGATAGGTGCTTCGGCTGACCACCTGAGCGGGCCAGCCGGGTTCTCAACTAATGAAGGACTTGGCAAGAGTTTTTGATATCCAGGAGGAAGTTGCGCTCGTAAAATCGCGCGATCTTCCAAAAATATTTTAGCCTCATCTAAGAAGGGACAATGGTGGATAGCATGGTCACCTTCACACAGTTTGCAGGGAAATCTAGCTTTCCCTCTCTGTCCTGTGGCTTCACTTTCACTAGTTGACGGTGTGCTGTCAACATGGCTATCAGAGGTTGACGCCACCGAATTGTGCAAACGGGGAGACCAGTCCCTTAGTATCCAAGGGATGCAGGGACAATCTCTATGGAAGTGGTCTCCCTTGCATATGACACATGGCGATTTAGGCCTAGTCAGTGTTGTGTGTGGATTTTTGGCAGACGACACTTGTTTGCCCCCAGTCGCTTTTGGCTCCTTCTTCTTCTTCTCTTTCTTATTCTTTTCCTTCTTCTCCTTAGGAACTTGGCTTTTTGTTTTACCAGTTCCGTCAAGCGAAGAGGAAGGAGGAGAGGAAGAATCAGATGAAGTAGAAGGCTGGTGGGTAACTCTGGTCTGGTCTAACTGTTGATTCTACTGTTCAGGAATAGTGGTGTTCTGAACGACATTGGTTGAAAAGAGCCAGACCGGCAGGCCAATTGTCAGTCCTGGAAGCGACAATGTGGCCATATGGGGCGCACCAACATCTCCCCAAGAGGAGAAGGGACTAGGATTTCCACCAAGGGGAATTCCTTGGTTGGTGGGCTCCATTTTTTCAACCTAAAGATCAATGCAGGAATAAAGGGTGATTGTTCCGTTTAAAATAAATTTTTAACGACGCTTAGACACAACTTGATTTTTCAATTTTAAAGAGTCGAGAAAAAGCTAAAGATGACTCTAGTCTCCTTCGATGTTTTAATGAGCCCGAAGTGACAAATTCTCGGATGGACTTTTTCCGTTATAGAGTCTGAAAAAGGCCAAAAGGAACTGCTCTAGAGTTCTAGGCAGAGGGTGTGCCAAAATGTTCGCAAAACCGCAGAATACTTTTTAGGGTACGGGCGGTCGATCTTCCTGAATGCTGTGTTCAGTGCATTGCGATCAGTAGGGCGGCCGAAACGGCTTCCTAAGGATAAAGGTTTTATGCCTATAGGGGTCTCCCAATATATATGCGACGGTACGTGGGAGCACAATCCGTACTGGTACTAATCGTCCCTCAGGAGGAATCACCCAACCATCAGTGAGGCGACCAGTGACCAGGTTTTACGACGCCGGAACACGTCTCTAGCCTAGACCTCTATGTTGTGCGTTATGTTGCAAAGCATTGTTAAGTTCATTCAATTTATTTTAGGTTGATCTTTTTAGAAGTTTGCCTTTCTGGATCACCACGAGATGTATGGTACAATTCCTAAATGCAGTCTAAAGATGATAAGCAAGCTTTTATATCTTTTCAACTATGAAAATCCTAGCTACAAAGGGAAAAGAAAGACACCATATTTTCTCAAAGAGCAATCAGCACACTCTAATGCACTTTTCCTAAATCAAGCATGCAAACTATCAAGATGCAAATGCACAATGCAGGTGTTTGCTTTCTGCTTTCTTAATATTGATGCCTAAAAAGAAAGCTTTTGTACAACTTTGAATTTGCCTTTAAATGACAAATACAAACAAGTTTACTTTTTCGCAATCAGAAAGGGTAGAAGAGAATACAACACCTTACGACTTTCGAAATGAACACTTGTTTCGACACTTAAAAGAGACAAACTCAAACCAAAAGCAAAAGTAAATGTATAATCAAATGTAAACAGCCAATGAACTCTCTCCTAAGATCACAATCAACAGATCTTAATCAAGGGCTACAGGATGATTATTTCACTCTTGCAAAGGAAAACTGTAAATGACGCCACAAACACATAAAAACACTCACAATCTTTTTGTACAAAAGGAGGTGGAATTTAAGCAGAGAAAAGGAGTTATCAGACAGGTACCTATGCTGGTTACAGGCTGCAAAAATCAGAGATCAAAACCAGGCAAAACAAAGCAGAGAACCCCAGCTACCCAAGGCCTAACTGGATCAATGCACCCTCAACACAGGGGTTTTGACATTCAGCGCAGGTAGCCTTCACGGGACCTGCGTTGAAATGCAGAACCTCTTCACAGGGTCTGCGCTGAAGGAGAAACGAGAGTTTCTCACTGGGTTCTGGGTCACAATTTGCTGATTAATCTACGGTTTCAGGCCAAATAAAAGAAACAAGCAAGGTACAATCAAAGGGATGCTTTGAGGGAGGGCTAAGATCTATCACAAAGGATCATCAAATCATTTGTGAGTCCATTGTTCAGATCATAGACAAATCCAGTGATTGGATCAAAGCAGCAGCTGTCTACTTTGCATCTGAGAATAGCAGATGCAGTTCGATTGTTGCTGTTGAGTCTATGAAACAAACAATGATAGAGACACAAATAAAATGACTAAACAGATCTCCCCAGCGGAGTCGCCAATTTTTTGTGGGGAAAAATGCCTATGCAGGATGATCCTATCCACCTAAGGTGTGACAGTGCCTTAGCAACAAACAGAGACAGCTATTCTAGTATTCTTCCTTTATGAATTAAGAATGAAGAGAGATGGATGGACTAACCGGTGTCTTCCGTTTGTCCCTCGATCTGGTTTCTCTTCTCTTTGAGAGTTCCCAGCTACTTGCCTTCTCGCTCGCCTAGCTTCAACAGGTCTCTGCAAGATCACAAGAAGAGAACACTACACAAAGACATAGATTCATATTCATAACTAGTTCAGGATTAGAAATAAACTAAACATACTAATGCAATCATACATCAAAGATACATCAGTATATAGGAGAAACGAAGATAGCTTTATTGATTAATAACAAGGTCCAGGAAGAGATACAACCAAGAAGGCTCCAATCCAGCATCTCCTTCCCAGTAAATGGAATTCCTATCTTCACCTCCCTTTAAAGCATTAAGCACCCAATGATTCCAATCTCAAACCAACAGCAATTCTTTGCAATAACAAAATTCCAGCCTCCGGATCTCATGGAGGAGAGATCCATATATAGATGTTTGGAGGGAGGATGAGCCAGTTTGAGATCTGACTAGTGTCCTCTCCCTCTGTCAGTTCTTGTTTCCACTTGGAGGTTCTTGCTTCCACTTGAAGATTGAGAACCTCTTACTCATCACTAGTCGAATTCACTGAGGCAAGTGTCATTGAGGAAGATTCTGGAAGCTTCTTGGGTCTTGACACCTCGTTGAATGAACTTGCCATTTGTCAACTCTCGCTCAGTGCACCCTGGTAGTGCTTCTACCTACGTTGCAGTGCAGACTTTGCATTTCAGCGCAGACAGCTAGTGGAGCCTCTGAATTGATCCTGAATTGACTTGTTTTTGAGCAGTTTCTGGTGGAGAACTTCTGCGAATTTCTGTGGTTTGTTAGCCTTGTTCCTCTAGGGGTAGGAACAACATGTTTAGGGACTTTGGATCCCTTAGATTATGGACATTTCATGCTCAATGTTGTAAGGCACAAAAATGTCTATAACACATGCCATCCATATTAACTTGCATGCCATTCATATTAGCTTTTACACCATTCACTTAGCTTCATTTACGTTTAGTGAGAGTGAAATTTGTCGTACTTGGTCTTGTAATTTTGATATATCATGTTGCATTTCTTCCTCTTCCTCACAAGTCATGCTAGAGCTTTTAGGTTGCTTACTAGGTGTTTCCATTGTATTTATTTGGGGAATTAATTAATGATAATAATTCTTCACTATTCCCTTTGAATTCCTTCAAACTAATTTTTCAAACCAATCTTATGCAAAATTTAAAAAAAGCTACACAACTTTTTTTTCACTTTGTAAGAGCTCGATATTGAATCAATTGTATCTTTGTAACTGCAGATCTCAAATATCTGAAATCTCATCCTAGAATATCCCTTTGAGTCTTATTTCTAACCCTGCAATTCTGATCAAGATTGGATTCTCCAAGGAATAGTTATGCCAAATCTCCCATGGTAACCTAACTATAGACTAGTTCAGTAGAGCGAACATGTATGATGTGCCACATGTCACTATTTCAACCTCAATACCTGAAACTGATACACAGAAAAATATAGGCCATCCTCTTTTTGAAAACACAATTTCAATATGATGCTAAAAACAACAGTTATGATGATTTTACCCAGGTCACCTGCTTGGAATGTAATTCGGGAGTCTGCAAAAACCCTAACTTCCTCAGATCGTATCTCCATAAATATAGAGGGACAAGCTCGGATATTTAGAAATTTAGAACGATGTCGGTGCAAATGGGTTTTTTTGGTAGCTTCTGAGGTGTCGTAGAAAAAGATTTATAGCGAAAATGCCACGATGACCTGTTTAGAGCAGTGAAACCCTATAATCCAAATCTCTGATACCAAATGTTAGTAAATCAGCTCACAAAAAGATAGAAAAGATAGATCAATGCCTTAGAATTCAGCCTCTTCAAGGGGGAAACCTCCTTTACATTACACAAATAAAAAATTCTTGGATGATACAAATGAATAAACCTCCCTTCTATATATAGGAGTCTAAGGGGTCAAAATATAATCAACCCCCACATAACAATAATAACATAAGGGCACAAAAAGAACAACAGTGGGTTTCTATGGGGCATACTAATAACAACATGGTGACAATAGGGGCACAATAATAACAATAAGGGATAAAATGACAATAGTAATTGGGGAATCACTAGTATTATAGAGGCCTAACATGGTGAGACCTTCACAAGCTCTTCCTTGTCCACTCGTAGAGGTGAAGTCAAGGGGCTAGTTTCTAGTTCTGCACTACCTTCATTTCTATAAATTCTCCCACTTTGTGTAGCCGCAAACATCAATGTATTCACATAATCATTTTTACACACAATAGAATTTTAATCCAAGTGTTCAAATACTTAACGTACTTACCTCGCGGTCCTTTGAGGAAGTGTCGTTCTGCCTTGCTATAGCTGATTGAAGTATCTACTGCAAACTTAGTAATGAATCCTACTATAATTTGATCGAGCTAGTGACTAACAACGTGCACGATATTATTCTTCGATGCTTCTAATCTACGTACCAACTCTGGGGTCCACACAATAGGACTATCAAGCTTGCACCTTCCTTGGCTATCTACTAGCTTCTCAATCCACTTGTACAACGTAGTAGGGAAAGATGCAAAGAAAATTTAATGGATCTCTGTGTAGAGGTAGCAGTCTAATCACTCTTCTTTTGATAGTCATGGATTCTTGTTCTCCTACGCCGCGAACTCGTGAATTCTCCTATCCAACCAATCCTCAATTTCTTTCTTAGTTGGATTCTAGTGATACAACATTAGACATCTCTATGCAAATCCCATTCCCGACAATGGAACCATTTGTTAGATTGTTGGGGCCTGACCCAAATTCAGAGTTAACTAGCCAAACAAATCCCTTTACCATTGGCACTTTTAGCAATAGTCTATGTAGTGTGGACTGAGGTCTCACCCAAAGTAATAGAGGGGGGTGCTGGAACTAGGTTAATGCACCCTCGAGATGTTTGAAGGGTTGACTAGGTCCAACTATGAATACCTACATGCAAGTTACTCTACACACTTCCCTGACCTGTAGGGCCTTCACGCCTTGATATACTTGCGCCCTTTGCGCAGCCCTAACTAGGGGTTTTGAGGCTTTCGCGTTGCTAGAGCAATGATCTGCACTATTTCCCCAAGTCACACTATAGATCTTACTTATCTTCTTATACCAGTTAGTTATCTTCTCATAAATAGATACCTTCTATTATATTCACTTACTCAGCATATTTATATAAGTTCACGTACTAAATAAATTATAAACTTGCAATTCATACCCAAAAATGCATAAGACAGGAAAAGATACGCAGAAATATGGTAAAAAATTCTCTTTATTAATGCTTCCAATGGTTACAGACTCAACCTACCCTGCACACTCAGCTGCATGGGTCCGCACACTCAGCTGCTTACTACTAGGTATCTACACACTCAGTTGCAGAGCCTCCTCCTACTCTACGACCCAAAGACATGACTTACACTTCAACTCAATGCTTCATCAATTCCTTATATTCATCCATGCTTCCATTATTAGCCTATTTCTACAATTATAACCTCACTCTATTTATACAATCCCATGGTTTGCGGACCATGGGTAGATATTTCAAACCAACATTACATTACAAAAACAAGGGCGGACAACCGTATGACTCTATTACGACTTTGTGCTCCCCGCCCATAATTTGTGGAGTCTTTACAATGGACTTAGTCAAAACTTGGGCTTTAAACCCCAAAACATGCCTTGGGGGGATTCCATGCCCAACAGAGTAGCTTATATATTTGTAGTTAGATATCCTTATGTATTCTTGTTTTGATATCAAGGTTATATGTTGTAGTATTACTTATTTTCTTGTCTATGTGCAAGTATTGATCTAGGAGCTAGCTTAGAGGTCTTCCACTCTGCTACATTGGCTTCTCCAGCAAAATTGCCCCAAGATCCAAGGTAAAAATCTTCCCTCCTGCTTTGATTATAATTTCATTGATTTGGATATGTACACATCTCTTTATGCCAGTTTCAGCTAATCTGATCTGTTAAGGATCTGGAGAAGATCCTTGAGGGTATTTCCACCACAATCCCCCATGCATTAATCCCTATAGCATGGACTTATCAACATTTCTTCTTGCTTCTTAGTAAAAAATATTATGCTCCTTATGTGAGCATATTCTTTTGTTGACCTCATTACATTGTGGTACATGCCTTTGAGCATGTTCTTGGTGAAAGAGATTCTTTCATGCTAGATCATGTTATAGAAATACACCGATGAATTAATAATATACAAGTGATAACATGACTTAAACTTTGATGCATGCATACCTCATCTTGATTCTCCTTTGATCATCCTTTTGTGTGGCCCTTCTTGCTTCATCTTACATTGCCTACATATCATTCTTTTCTTGAAACCCATGAAAGGGATTCCCAATGAGACATCGACTTTGGTCCATTAACCTTATTTTGAAGATTCCATCATAGGATCTTAAAGGTCCTTGCCTTGCAAATGTTTCTTTTCCTTTGATGATGGAGGTCTTCTAAGATTCTTAATCATGATCAATTTTTCTTTCATCGTGGATGAGGTCCTATACTAGGTATTGTAGGTTTTAACCCCATACAGAAATTACCTGCATATGAATACTAAAACACCGAAAATAAACAATACGAGATCATAACGCATAAAACACATAAACTAGGACTACCAACTTGATTTTTCATTATGTTCCTTTCAATGTTACAGTATATTTATACATGCAGAAGCATCCAATACCATGGACAGAAAACCATCGCATCCAAAACCATGTGAAATCATGCACAAAACCATAGGTAGGTCTGCCCAACCTAATATAGGGTCCCGAAAACTGACTAGAGTAGGTGACACTAATTAGCGCACAAGCATTGTGTTTTCACAAAGGTTCACTGCGAACAATACGTATTTTCCATTGATGTATCATGGAATGAAGACAGCAAGTTCTTACATAAGAGAGCGGACAATAGATAACCAAATGTTGATAGCTTTACAAGTCCTCTTGTACTTTACCTAGCTTGTTTAAAGAGTCACACACGGTCCATGCGAAACTAACCTACAGACATAAACAAGAAAACAAACCAAAAAGCAAAGCAAGAAGTAAGTAGACAAACAAGAAAGCAAACATGCATGCAAGCAAATAACTCCAAAATAAAACACTACTACTCCTAAGCTAACAGTGCATGAGTCGTCTCACATGAAGTGATACTTCCAATGCAGCCACCGACACATTGGTTGACCCATGTTGGTGAAGGCATGGTTTGCGAACAACACATTTGTGTGAACTAGTAAATGTAAAAGATACAACAATGAAGATAGACACACTCTGAGCTTACAAGTGTCCATAGAAAAAAAAATAAAAAAAATGATTGAAAGCACATGACATGCACTTTGTGGACTTTCCATGGTGCTATGTGACACTACATGTAGATTTTAAGCACACAGATACTCTTGATTGTGACATGCAAGCACACGTGAGGAAGGTAGACCACTTACGTTGAGTGAGTGTGCTTGTTGAGTAAGATTCCTCCAATGCATAAGCATATGGGATCATGTAGTTCGAGTGGAGGAAGTGAAATATGAGTGTTGGATTTCTCTTGAGTGCATATAGATGAGTGATGAGGAGCCTTGGGTGTTTGAAAAATTTCCTGATCAGAAGTGAAACCAACCTCAAGACAGTGAGGGCCTGACGTAACCATCAGCTCGGGCTAAAGTACCTTGACAGTCTACGGGGTTTCAACTTCGTTGACAGATGGATCATCATAGACTAGTGGCTTAGACGGATTAACAATGAGTGAATCAACATCGTGATCGGATGATGAGCTAAAGAGATCATGACAACCAAGATCAAAAAATGCAGGATGTTGGTCAACATCCTCATGATTTGATGAATCGAACAAAGGGGTATATGAGAAGCAAGAATGTTCACCTTGTGCTTTTCTAGAAAAGATAGATGAAAAATCAAGTTTATTTTCAAAGAATGATTGGTCCTCTCCATTTTCACATGATGGAATAACATCTAATGTGTCCTGTGAATGATCAAAAATGGGTGCATCAATTGACAGAGATAGCCATGAAAAATCTAAGATGGCAGGATCACCAGGGGTGTTAGGAAAAAATGGAGGAGGTATGGACAGACAAGGATGGTCCTACCCTACCAGTGGATGGTCAAGCTCCCAATCATACTCTTCATGAATGACAACGCATTTGGTTGTGTAACACCAACTCTGTCGATGGCTTGATCTTCATTCACAAGAAGTGTAGAGTTCAGAATGGAAGAACACAAGACAATGTCATCTAGGGGATCAGCCCAGTTCAAAGACAAAGGTTGAGGTACAAAATACATATGATGATGTATGGGACTCACAACCAATTCTGCATGAAAATCAGAAGGAGCAATGTCAGGAGGATGTGACGGTTCAACAAATGTGTTTGCATGTTGTCCCACATCACTCTACAATGGTGGAGTTGTTTGATGAGGGGACAACGGAAAGTCACTTGTGATAGCGACCGTGTCCATCTGTGATTGCGCAGCTCCATCACCAAAATATGTTGAGCATGGTTCAAGCTTGAACTTCTTCTTGGGATTGACGGATTTGATAATACAATATTCATATCTGTCAATGATATACTAGAATTTCATCTGGATTTTCAGAGCTTGAAAGTGCAAAACACGGAAGCATTACCATAAATCATCAAGCGATTCTCGCGGAGCCTTCTATTTCTCTAACAATTTTTTGTCAAGAGGTTCTGGATCAAAATGATGGAAAGTAGATTCAATGGGATCACAGTACTGCTCAAGTGAGTGCATGCTACCAACTGACAAACAATAGCACTACTGTAGTGGGGATTCGTGAAGTGTGTATGCAAGCAACACACTGACCTCTTCTGCATAGAACTCGTCTACATTCTCAAGGAATGCATAGAGGTATTCTAAGTACTCAGGCTTGGCCACTTCACCTTCACTATCATATGTGAATTCAGACAAGAGATTAAAAAACTCCCTCATGACGTTGAGAGGTGCGGCATGTGAAAAACATCGTGGAGGGGTGAGTGTGGCAGAATCCATGATAGATGTGAAAGGTTCAAAACAAGATGAGAGGACACAGCTTGTCATCTGGTCCTCCTTCTAGCACCAAAAATGTTGATGGTGCTTGTTACAGATCCATTTAGGCACATCAAATCCCAACATCCAGATCAATGTTTTAAGGATCATCAAACCCTAATTTCAGTTGCTTCATGCCCTAAACAAGTCACCCTTTTGAATGCCTCCTTCCTAGATAGTTTCATGACTTGAAAACATCCAGAAATAGCCTCTAGGGGGACCAGCGGAGGTAAGCCCTTATGAAGGTACACTGCAGAGTAGTTGAGTTCACTGCCAAGGTGCTCTGCAGAGCACTTAGGCTTCCTTTCACCTGTACTAGGCGAGAATGAGTGAAATTCACATGGGTTTTTGGAATATTCTTATCTTTTGGAGTCATCTAGAAGGTTCCCTCACTTATCAACTCATATGAGCTCGAAAATGGATGAGGAATGAATTAAGGTGCATCCTATCCTCTCATCCCTTCCTCCATGGAACTAATTCTAAGTATGGAAGGCCATTCAATGCCACCATTAGTGAAAAAACCTACTTCATATTCCTATAAATTTACCACTCATCTAAGTGATTAGGAGTTGGATTATGTTGAATTGTAAGGAGATAATTCTGCTATGAGATTTGGCTTTGAAGCAAGTATTGTGATGCTACAAGTTTGTCATGCTTTTGATGTGATGTGGATGGGATCCAAGTTGGAGGAATGGCTTTGACTTAGACACTGATGGTTGTAATTCCTTCTTCTATCTAATAAAGTGTTTGAACCTTTTCCCATATGTTTGTATTGTTTCATAATGCTTATGTGTGTGAATTGCATCTGATTCCTTTCACTTATATTGAATAGATCGTATACTTTGATTGGCTTTTATCTTCTGTTGTGTTTATAGGGTACTTCTCAAGCGGATTAAGTACGAGAAGGAGTGACAAAATCCATACAAGGGAGATGAGAGGAACACAAATATATAGGTAGGCACTCTATCTTCTCATCTGATCTATTTTTTATAGGAGAAGTATAAAACACTTTAAACTGTTGTTCTAGATACAACTACTTATCTAGGGAATTGGTGTTTATCTGTAGATGCTAAATTCTCCACAAAAAATTGGCGACCATACTAGGGAACTATCACCTTTCCTAGTAGCTTATCCACCTTGTAGGACATTATTGTAGACCCTATTTGTGTTCATTGGTTGTATTTCAGATCTTTTGCATTGAATTTTGGTAAAAAATTGAGGTTAGATGACTCTTAAGTGGCCTCCTAGGAATCAACGCAGGTTTGGTCAGGGGAAAGTGGTCTGCAGAGCACCCTTAAGTGAGATACAGTGCTCTGTAGCACAATTAGGCCCTCTTTGACCTATGCTAATCTGCCTTAGGTTAAATTCCCACCTTTGGATTGCTTTTTTGCCAACTTTTCTCTGTTTGTTTACTTTGCTGATTGATCAATGAATGTCATGTCTCAGAAATCAAGTTTTAATATCATTTGCTAGCCCAACTTTGATTGGATTGATTAATGTTTCTTAATGTTTTCTTTTTCATTATCATTCTATAGTCAAAGTTAGAATATAGTTGATTAATCTTTGCTCGAAAGAAAGTGTCGTAAAGTCTTCTTTTCCTTTGAAACATAACTGTCATAAAAGTCTTCATTCTTATGAAAGGTTGATTGATTGTATGTGCATGTTTCCTTTTTGTTTATCATAACATTAAGGGATTTGAAAAGAAAAAATTGTATCATTCATATTGTAGTTTGTGAATGCTTGAAAGGAATAGCTAGGGAAATTGCATTAGTTGTGCTCTTTGCTCTTTGTCAAAGATGTGATTGCTCTATCCCCACTAGCTAAGGATTCTCATTGTTAAATTGAATGGAAAGAATGCTTATCATATTAGTTGCATTTTAGGAATTGTAAACATACATCACGTGGTGAACCTTGAAAGGAAAATTCTAAAGAAGATCAAATTAAAATTGATCTGAATTTACCTAATGGAGCATTGTCACCTAACGAGAAACATTTAGAGGTTTAGGCTAGAGACAAGTTCTAGTGTCGTAAAACAAAGTAGTTGTCACTAACTTGTGTACAATACATCCCAAGTGTGATAACTCACTCCACGTATGTGATTATATCGTATCTCGTCCATGTGCCTTTGGGTATATAGCGCGGTGTTAAAGTACGTAAAGTATATGGGAATGCTCTCACTATGCGGCTTTGCATTAGACAACACTTATACGGATTGGGCCTCCATGTACTTTCGGGTATATATGGGAGGAAAACACTAGGTTGCTATCCATCCTTAGGTAACCCAATCGGCTACCTTGTACACTGTGATACACCAAACACAATATTCGGGGAGATTTCCTGCCCATACTTCTCGGTTCGTTGGGAGGTATTCCGCAGTTCACAGCTATTTGGTCAACCTCTTGCCTAGATTATCCCTCTTTTGTTCTATTCTGTTACTTTGATTAAAATAAAATTAATTGACTGTGGATAACATCCTCCACGCTCACTCCTTAGTTGATCTTAGGTTGAAACACATCGCGACAAATCCAGAGTCCACTGATCAAGGAATTCCTTTTGATGGGAATCCTAGTCCTTTTCTTCCTTTCAGAATTATTGGTGCTCCTTGTATGGCTACATTATCCCTACCAGGATTTACCATTGGCTTGCCAGTATGGTTGTTTTCAACCTCCTTGGTTCAAAATGTCATGATTTCTCCACAATCGAGTACTCCTCCAACTCGAGAAAATCAACCTCCAGTTGATCCTAAAGGTGACCCTTTGCCTTCTTCCTTGATTGTTTCTTCCTCTCCTTCATCCTCTTTGCTTGTGAAAGTATTGGTACTAGTAACTAGGTGGCTAAGAAGAAGATGAAGAAGAAGAAAATTCAGCAGAGAGGAAACCAAGCAACCATTGCCTTGAATGCAACATCTGATGAGAAATCATCTGTCAAGCCTCACAAAGTTCGATATCCATGCAAACTTTGTACTGGAGACCATCTTCTTCAAAATTGTCCTGATATTCCTCACATCTTAGAAGAATGGTCTTCCCGTTCACATCATCCTGTGTCATCAACTTCTGGAGATCATGATGGTGACACACCATCAACTAGTGGTAGTAAAGTTCATGAAAAGAAGGGTAAATTTAAGTTTCCCTATAGGTTATGTGAAGGGAATCACCCCATTCACCTTTGGCCCTATCTAGATGAAGCCAAAAAAGTGGTGGATAACTATCCTGCTTCTCCGCAGTGACTTCCATCTAGTTATAGGAGACTATCCCTTAATCCTTCATTAGTTGATGAATTGACTGACTCAAATCAACCATTGGTCAAACCCACTCTCTCTGAAAGTGAATCATATGAGACTATACCCGACCCAAATCAACAGGTCGAGGTAATAGTTGACCCGATTTCACCTTTAGCTAATCCTACCTTTCCCGAAGAGAATGAATATGATACCACTCAGGTTCTTTTTGTTTCTTCATATTCTAATGAGCTTGGGGGCAATCCTCCGGTTCCATCAAGACAGGAGGAAAATCCTCCTACTCTCGTAATTCAAGGGGTTAATTCTCCCGTTCTTACAGTTCTCCCTCCAAGTAGTCTAGTCACTTCCTTTGATTGGAATCGACTAGCAGGATTCTGTCTTCCTTCTTATGTGCCTTTCCAGATCATAGTACAGGTTTGTAATATGATTGTATCTAACACTATTATAGATGAAGGTGCATCTGTGAGTATCATTTCCTCAACTGCTTGGCAAGCGCTCGGTTCACCACCGCTTGTGCCTGTTACCCAGAATCTATTGGCTTTTAACAAAGGAACCAGTTAACCATTAGGGATCCTTACTCAGTTGTGTATTACTTTGGGAGGAAAAATCATTTATCTGAATGTGATGGTAGTCCCAGACCCTTTAGATTACAATTTACTTCTAGGGCGCAACTATGTGTATGACATTGGAGCTATTGTTTCAATAGTCTCTTGAGTGATTTGTTTCCTGCATGAAGTCCGAATTGTCACCATTGACCAGCTTTCATTTCCTGGTCCAAATATGGCATCCAGTCAACCATCTTCCCTAAATGGGCCTTTTGTACCAATGGTATCATCCCCACCATGAGTTAATTATGTGGCAACCTGTTCCATACCTACATCAACTGACGATCAATTCAGTGATGTTGTACATCATGTACTGGGGGCATTGGAACTAGATCTCTCTTTCATGACCTCTTATGAGTTGTGATCCAAGGAGTATGAGGATAGTTCCTTGTCTTGTGTAAACCTCGTTAAAAATGAAAAAAAGGGTATGAGGATAGTTCCTTATCTTGTGTCAACCTCATTAAAAAATGAAACAAGGAATCTGAGTAGGGTTCCTTATCTTATGTCAAGCTCATTAAAAAATAAAACAAGGTCCCAACTTCCAAGTCGAGTCTTTTATTGGATCTCGTAAAGTTCTAGTTGATTCTTTCACTTGATCTTGTAAACGAACCTTCATTCCATCCACCTAATAGCCATGAGTAGTCTACTTAGGTGAATGTAGTGAAGCTTGGGGGGCATGCACCTAATGGTAAAGTTAAGTTTCCCTGTAGGTTATTTGAAGGGAATCACCCCATTCACCTTTGTCTCTATCTGGACAAAGCCCAAAAAGTGTTGGATAACGATTTGGCTTCACTGCAGTGACTTCCATCTGGTTACCGGAGACTCTCCCTTTCATCATGTTGGGGGCATGTAAACCAATTTCAAGCATAGTTCTTCCTCATTTCAAGCTTGTGTAAAAATGAAACTAGTTTGAAGCATAGTTTTTCATTTTGAGCTTTTGTAAAAATGAAACTAAATCTAAGCATAGCTTTTTGTTTTAAGCTTGTGCAAAAATGAAAATGAATCCAAGAATAATTTGTCGTTTCAAGCTTGTGTAAACATGAAACTGAACCCAAGCATAGTTCCCTATGGTTCAAGCTTGTGTAAAAATGAACCCATTTCCATTTTAACCCTCATGATTGCCATTCTATCAGCCTATTTCATTAGATGAGCCTTGGTTGTTTTCATTCCATCGCCACCATCCCTTTGGCTGATCATACACTTTCACTTGGTTGTTTTACCCTTTTTGAGTAACAATTGCAATGAGTGGTATTATTAGCTAGCCTCTTCACATAAATAAACATGTTTTGAGAAGTTCCAAACATCACCGGAACAAATTTCTATCCTATACACCACTCTTTCCTCAAAGTGGAGTTCTCTTTAAGCTCTTTTCAGACTCTCTAAAAATGAAAATATTGTCGAGCGCTTGTCCTTTCCAGCTCGTTAACAGATTGGAAATGACATCTCTCTTGTATTATTTTACACTTTTTTAGGCTTAAGAGATTAATTTACGAAAAGGAACTTTTGGAGTTTTCTTTTTGTCCCTTTTCAAACTCTCTAAACATGAAAAGGACCAAGTTATCTTTGTCATTAAACTTGTTAAAACATCAAATAGTGACAAACTTGTCCATCTAGACAAGATCTAGTTTCACCTTCGCTAGACTCGTCAAAACATCAAATATCGATGGATTCACCCGAAGGGTGGAATTATACAACAAGAATATGTTATCCTCCTCAAACTTGATAAAAATAAAGAGGTACTGGTCAACAATGACTGGGGAAAAAGGGGAAAACCATTTTATGGTAGCAGGTCGCTCTTGAACATGACACTTTCAATCCATCATTGTGATTATCTGGGTTGGGTTATTAGCTTGATGGTTATCACACTGTTGGTCTATCATACCATCCATCACTTTGTTTTGGGTCAATGATACCAATTCACTTTAGTGTCGTCAACATGTTGAAGAGAAGTCATTCAGTCAAAATTCATCTTTTGCAATAACATAAACCTTCATTTTCATGACTACCATTCCCGAACCTTATGTCGTGGGTTAAATTCCATCTCTAAAAATCACTACACTCATTTTGTGTCGTTGATTTGGGATACTTCAAGGCCCTCCTGCGATGAGTCGCTTCTTGTCGACATCAGCACATTATCCAAGAAGTTGACTTAGAAACACCCATTCAGTACCTTGAGGCTTGCATGCATCAATGGCAAGTTTCTTACTTCCAGCGATAGGCATACATCAATGGCCTTTGATTGAAAGACTTTGTATGGTGTTTGACATCAAATCATCTATTCACACCATGCAGAATGTACTGTAGTACCTTGAGGATCATTATCATTATTGGTGATTTCTCTCGCATCTGTTAACAACTTACATCATTGGCTAGTAATCAGATGGTGTATTCCCATGTTCGACTTCAGATCACATATTCACATGGTTAGACTCGTACTTGAGCGAACGGTTGAACGAGATTGAAGACCCTGGATGGGTATGCCTTCCCTCAGCAATTCATGTAAAATCAAATATCATGACATATGTATTGTAATTGATGCAGGTCACCTTCCACTTTGATACTTCCTCATCACATTGTAAAGAATTTCATTTGACATTGGCATTTTTTCTGACTTCATGCTTTATGGGGCAGCTGTTACAGATCCATTTGGGCACATCAAATCCCAACATCTAGATCAATGTTTTAGGGCTCATCAAGCCCTAATTTGGGTTGCTTCATGCCCTAAACAACTCACCCTTTTAAATGTGTCCTTCCTAGATAGTTTCATCACTTGAAAACATCCAAAAATAACCTCTAAAGGGACTAGCATAGTTAAGCCCTTATGAATTGTGCTGTAGAGTAGTTGATTCCACTGCCAGGGTGCTCTGCAGAGCACTTACGCTTCCTTTCACCTGAACTAAGCGAGAATGAGTGAAATTCACATAGGGTTTGGGGAATATTCTTATCTGTTGGAGTCATCTAGAAGGTTCCATCACCTATCAACTCCTATGAGCTCGAAAATGGATGGGGAATGAGTTAAGGTGCATCCTATCCTCTCATCACTTCCTCCATGGAACTAATTATAAGTATGGAAGGCCATCCAATGCCACCATTAATGAAAAAACCTCCTTCATCTTCCTATAAATTGACCAGTCATCTAAGTGATCAGGGGTTGGGTTATGTTGAATTCTAAGGAGATAATGCTGCTATGAGATTTGGCTTTGAAGCAAGTATTGTGATGCTACAAGTTTGTCATGTTTTTGATGTGATGTGGATGGGATCCAAGCTAGAGGAATGGATTTGAATCAGACACCGATGGTTGTAATTCCTTCTTCTATCTAATAAAGTGTTTGAACCTTTTCCCACGTGTTTGTATTGTTTCATAATGCTTATGTGTGTGAATTGTATTTGATTCCTTTCACTTATATTCAATAAATCGGTATCTGATTCCTTTCACTTATATTCAATAGATAATATGCTTTGATTGGTTTTTGTCTTCTGTTGTGTTTACAGGGTACTTCTCAAGAAGATTAAGTACAGGAAAGAGCGATGGAATCCATACAAGGAAGATGAGAGGAAAGTGAAAGTATAGGTAGGTTCTCTATCTTCTCATCTTATTTGTTGTTTATAGGAAAGATCTAAAACACTTTAAGCTATTGTTCTAGGTACAACTACTTATCTAGGGAATTAGTGTTTATTCATAGATGCTAAATTCTCCAAAACAGTGCTAGACCCACCAACATGTCAGGGGATCTCCTCAGTAAGAAGTCCCAACTAGACCTCAGACCATTTAGTGTAGGAGTCCTAGCAGTGGGTTGTACAGTATCTCCTTGACCGCGGTTTCAGACAGAGGAAAGTAAGATGTCCTTATTGGTAGCAAGGGTGTGACGTATGCAGTAAGTCAAGGAAGGTGTATGAGCAGTTCTAACACACAGAGGGTGAGGTGAGTGCACCCGTTGGAAACCTATGAAAGCACATAGTTAGGAAGGGAACACATGAGCAAAGATGCATCACAACATGGAAGGAAAGTAAGCTAGCATCCAAAGTGATGGTTAAACCAATAGCACACTTCAGTAAGATTCATACATACACACATAGAAAATAGCTACACATGCATGTGTACGCCACAAGTAAACAAATACATATTTCATTTAGAGTAAACAAAATAGCTTAAATACAATAAGACATATGCATGAAACGTGATGGCTCTGATATATTAAGAAGTGTAAGTTCTAGTCATACAATACAACCATGACCAACCACTAGTTCCGACAACAAAATGTTATAGTTACTGTTGTCTACTCCTCCAAAGAGATATACTAGCTCTGCACAGTGGAGAAGGCAAGGCTCATTACAATACTACCCAATCTCTCTATAAGATACTCCTATCGGAATCCTGGCTGACCAAATTCCTTTACAATGAGTTATGAGGGACTATTTATAGAAAAGGGTGGGGTGACCCTTGAAATTCCCCTTTGTGACCATTCATCTACCCTCATCACTCTTCAGCTACTCTATGACAATTACATTCATCTATCAGCACTTGAACTTCCACTTGATAATAAGTTACATACAATCTGAACATGTAACCATGTGAGACAATATGGCTTGAGCAAGCCATGCAAGACATCACTGAGACTCAGACCGTTGTGGTGAGACCAACTCTTTTACATCCTTGTGATTGTTGATGGCGATGAACTGATGCTAATATTGGTCGTCCATGATGGTGTTCGTGCGCTCAATGGTGACAACCTGCTGAAAGAAAACTCTTGCCTCTGTTTCATCTAGGTACACTGATATGGCTCCTTTATCCAACTCATCCGATAGCATGTGCATGGTTGTCCTGGGTGCCACTGGACAGACAACATGTTGATGCATAATGTCTGTGCTGATCTCCAAGCACGTGCTGGTGGCCGTGTGCATCAACTTGTCAACATACATGTTCAAGTCCAGTCGGACTTGCTTCTTGTCTTCGCCTTGGTGAGTGTGCAAAATGGGTAGGATCACATATGTGCGTACGATGACATCCATGCTTTTGATTACCCTTGTATGTGATCAACAACATTTATCACCTTTTCTAATCTGTGCCAACTGCTGGGTTGGATCTATAACTTGTACAGGCATAGTTTCATCCGTCTGTGCATGTTGTGCCTCCTATTGTACTTGTTCCTACTACAACTCATTCTCTCCTATGTGAAGCTCCTATTCTTCCTTAAGTTGTGTCTTCAGCACATGTAACTCCTTCTCTATTTCTCTCTCTGTGCAAAATTCATGTCGTGTCTTCACCTCATAGCCTCAGTCTCCAACGTTTCTTTCATCACAAGTGGATCTGCTTGAGCTTGCAACTTTGTTCCACCTTTGTGTTGTCAACAACCTTCCTCTTGCATTCCTTATGTGTAGGTGTGCTACCTTCTACTTCTATTGATGGTGTTGCTCGTTGTGACGCTATTTCCATTTCATCTTGATATCCTTGTCCATGAAAAACTTGATATCTTCATAGATGGGCAAGTTCATAGACACTTGATCTACTGCATCCCCAAGTGTGCTCTGAACGGTCTCTTCGACTCTGCTCTCCTGGAAGCCATTATACCTATGCTTCTGAGAGGTAGATGAACACTTGTGATACCTGGAGAGATAGCAACACTCATGAAAAACAATCTTTCAGTTGAAAAACAAAACAAACTAGAGGACTCACATGCAACATACTTGTGTGATTGTCTGTGAAGATTGTGCAATTTTCACTGAGAGACTGATAGCCAAAACTGCATAAGGCACATCCCACACTGTTGGGAGGCTGAATGACTGCCAAAACTGTGAAATGCACAATCTAGCCTGGCCTGCTAAGTACTGAAACTGTGAAATGTGCAATTTCAGTCAATAGTGACATGCAACCAGCAAAGTGCATTGGGTGATTTCTGGGGCTAGCAGGTAACTGCCTCCAATAATTGTGTAATGAAAGCTTAGAGGTCAATGATGGGCTAGACTTGCGCAATTTCTGGAGGGAAGGAAGAGCCTTCTCTTTTGGAAATGCACACTGCTAATCGGGCAAGGCACGGCCCAGGCCAAGGCAGCCTAGACTGTTCGACGGGCGATTGAAAACATGAGAAGTCTGAATGCATGATGAGATGAGTGCGAACAAGGGTGAATGATCATACATGAAAACACCAAGTGTAGGATTCAGGAAATGGGAAAACATGCATGTGCATGAAGCAAGTCACTACAACGTTGATCGTATGTGCAAAAATAGTGTCATGCATGCGATAATAGTGAGATACAAACGAAAACTGAAACAATGCTTCTAAAAGCTAACATACATCAAAGTGGCAACAAACAATTGTTGAAATCAAGCAAACATCACTTAAACAAAGTGAAACACAAAAAGCGACACAATTGTCACGCAAGACATGAAAAGTGGGCTTACCCTAAAACAACTGAGCTGAATGTGCAGACGACTCCTAGATGCAATGTTGGATGTCAAAGTTACAAGGTTGATGTACGGAATGAGCTCTACAATGTCCAGTTGATGAGTTTTGGTAAAATCTAGGTTGTGACACGTATGCCAAAAATCTAGGAAAAGCAACACTTAGCGGGAGGTTTCTGAAATGATCCTTGCATGTAACCTCCAGCTGCTAAAAACAGATCCTTGAATTAAGGGATTCCTTTGCACGCTGCTTTTGGAAAAGAAGTCCATGCATGCAAATCAATTTTGCTCGGTCCCGGAGGGAACTGGTCAACCTGAAGGCACATGCATCAGTCTGCGAGCCTAGGATGAAAATATGTGCAGTTTCTGGGTTGAGCAGAGATGGCTATCCCAAAGGGATTGTGAAACTTATGGGAGGAATAGGTGGTTGTCTCCTAGGATTTCACAATTTCTTCGCTGAGCGGCTGTCATGGGTTGGACTGTGCAATTTTCTCAAGGAAGCTTGTCTGACTGCATCGTGCAATTTCTGATCCTAGTAGGCTGCCTGATTGATTTGTGCAATTTATTATAGTTGTTGGTCTGGCTATCCCAAAGGGATCGCACAATTTCTAGGAGTAACAAGTGACTGCTGCGCAGAATTGCATAATTTCTAGGCTGAGCAGTTGTCCTGGGATGAATTGCGCAATTTTTTAGAGGAAGATTGACAGGAATAATTACGCAATTTTGGAGCCCATCTAGGTGTCCAGATGGGTTTGCGCAAGTTCTGGAGGGAAGGCTAGTTCCCCTCTATAATTGCGCAATTCCCAAATGGAGTAGCTCAACTAGCAACTAACACTAAGTTTGGAAATCAGCCTCTGAAGGAGGTGGAACAAACTTGCATGCATAGGTTGACAAGACTCTATGAAATAACTGAAGCTAATGTGCTTGATAGTGCAAGACATGATGTTGAGGATGGTCAGTAGGGAGGCTCTAGAACGAAGCTCAGGGAAAATTTTGGAGGGTGGTTGTAGCCACCACAACAACCTAGAACTCATGATCCCCTCAGCAGATCTAGCAGAACAATGGGCAGATGAGTTACACGGGTAAAAATTGGTAATCTCTTAGAAGAATTTAAAACTGATATTTTAAATACCCTAACAACACAGTTCAATGTTTTTAAGGTAAAATAGAAACAAGCTGAAGAAAAATAGTTATTGGCTATTTTCTTTCCTCATTGTCGAAAGAATCATATTTGCAAGGAATATACGTTTGAATTGAGACTATGCCATTTGCACCAAAAATTATTCAATCGATCGTCACACTTTGCTTCCTAGGACGAAATTTATATTTAAGGAAGTTGAAGAATAGTAAGAACTAGTGTATTTTGTGGCACAACTTTGACAATGGAATAATCACCCATCAGGTATGCCGCAGGACCCTTCTATATTTTTTTCTGGCCAATTTGCTCAGCAACAATTTCCTAGATCAATTTAGCAGATCTAGAAACATTCTCCTAATACCTAGAATCCACAACTATATAATTTACCACACTCAACAAATCACTCATTTCCCAGTCCCTCTTGGCTGAATCAACAATATTCCACAACTTCATGGAAAAATACACCAAATAATGTGTATCCTCTACGATTGAAAAATCAACCTACTCAAGGGCCAATTTGGTCCCAAAATTGGCAATACCCCACTTCATCAATTAACCAATCAATGGGACATGATCATTTTTAACTACCAATTGATTTTTAAATATGTTTTTTATTTGATTCCAAGATGGAATATAATTTTCTCTTTGTTGTCTAAACCAAATTCTAACATTTCCTTCAAGAAACTGGAAAAACAACCTATATACACATCTTCATGTTGAATATTCATGTTATCATCAAAATCTAAAAAGGTAGTGTGATCTTCAACAGACAGATCAGTTTCTCCATTAAATCTAGGCAGATTCTTTAAATACCCATCATGAAAATTATTAAGTTGACGAGGGAGTTGTAAGGCAGCATACCTAGCTTGAATGGTTGAAAATCCATATCTGAAGATAAGGATGAGTCTGTAGAAGATGAGGAAGATTCTGAAGATGTTGTAGATGAAGATGAATTTGTGGAGGAATATGGAGGTGTGGTTGTAAGAGGAGGTCCTCTTAAACATTTTACTAATGGTGATTAGATAACTAAGTTCTTCTCTTTTCATTGAAATTTTCCTTCAGTTTCAAATAAACGATTTGTATAGACATAAAAAGTTTCCTTGGATTTGGAAAAAATAGATGCAAAAGAATGTACAACCATGAGATAAAATCAATAGGTTTTAACTCAGTAAAGTGTAAATCAAATTCTTGTTCTAACTTAGGTGATTCTGAAATAGTTTCAGGATTTGATAAGGTTCCAATTGATGGACTAAAAGGGCTAATTGCAAATCAACTCATTTGGACAAAAGTTCTAATACATTAGGGGGTATATTAGACAATTCAGGGGGAATTGGAATTGGCTCAAAGGATCAGCAACTGAAAGCGTTTCAGGTTGTATTGGTACAAAAAAATAAGTGGAAGCTTTAAATGTTCTTCTTAAAGAAGATTCTCTTTCCAGTCTCTCTAGATCTGATAATGGGGAATATAATTCAGGGTCAGAGTGGGATCTGATATGTCTGGAAGAAGCCAGTTTGGCTTATGGATTCGTCACGCGAAATATTTCAACCTGCTAATCCTTTATTCACCTTAAAGGAAAAGCTTAATCATTTTCCAAGGGAGAAAGATTCAAACTTTGTTCCCTGACAATAGCTCAAATTTAATTTTTTCCTCTGAGATAATTCTAGATTAGGTAATTATGCCAAAGCATATAAAGTATTTTGGTTGTTTTTAAATTTGTGGAATACCAATGCTTAAGCTTATCTAAACAGGTACTATGTCCTAATTTCTCTTCAACACAATGAAAGGGTTGTTTCTCCACTTCTAAACAGTAATTTAGCTTTAAAAGATTTGGAATGAAGAATTCAAAGAAAATATGAGTTTTAAGTATTCAGATAGAATATTAAAATAATCATAAGATAGATGCTAGTAAACTATGTTCACTAACTAACAAAAATGCATCTAAATTCTTGAAGAATTGAAAATTAATTGATGTAGAGGAGTTTATTTAGAAAAATAGTCTAATAAACTAATCTTTGTGATTGATTATAACTTCGTAGGAGATTTAGGATAGACTGATATTTAGTTTATATCTTACTCAGATTTCTTCATAAAACTAAACACATGTTGAAATAATAGAATGTAATGAATACATGAAGAAAACTCACATATATAACAAGTTGTTTGAAAAAAATTCATAATACTTTTATTGATATTAGACAACTTGAAATACATGTAATTCTTCTTCAAATAAACTTAGTCCAAGGGTGCAACCCTTTTCAATTCGAATTGGGAATTATTTATACAAAGTGTTCCCAAATTATCTAAATTAAATATATAGATACATTGGAAAAATATCTAGATATGTTTCTACAAAAATAGTACATAAATATATGGAAATGAAAACGTTTGAAGTCACTGGCACTAATTTTGAGGATTTCTAGTGATGACTGGATCTAAAAATAGTTGCCTCGTTGCTGACTTTCTTCTGGATGTTCGCTAGCTTTTACTCTAGTAATTCACATAACTTTTCCCGTTTTCTTTCATCTAGAAGCAAAAATCTGATCAAGTTTCAAAAGGCTTAACAAGAAAAATGACTTATTTCATGCTTGATCAGTAGATCATAATTGACGCCTTCCATGATTGCCTTTCCTGTAATAGTACCTTTGATCTTTGCAAATTTGGAACTGCCTGTAGCAAAGATAAATAATTTTTTATGATAGTCTTGAAGCTTGACTAATTCGTCTCCCATTCCTCGTAGTCCAGGGAGACCCTTCCGATACAAAAAATTGAACTTATTATGAAGTATTTGTACCATCGTTTGTAAACTGTTAGAATTTTTTTCTAATTGTAGCATTAGATTTTTCTTGGTGAGATTTGTTCTTACTTCCAAGATGGTATCTATTTTGTCTTATATATCCAACTCTTCTAATTATTCTCTCGTGTTTGAGTTTAGTAATTTTATTATAGCAACTACATCGCTAGGTTTGTTGTCAAGTTCTCTCTTGACATCAGCTATCAGAGATTTTGATCTTAGCACTAATTTATCTTGCTTGAAGATAATCTCTATGGATGGCCAGATTTTTGTATTTATTCATTTATTTCCAGCCAAATGTTCTCTTTAGCTTATGCAATGGTATCTACCATAATATTTTGGCTCTCTAAATATTATATTCTTTGTGAAATCTTATGTGATTTTTATAGTTCTTTTAGATAAGTACTATCTACTATGATCTTTTGTTCTTGTAAATTGTTTAACTTCGTTGTCAGATTCTCAATCTCCTGATCGTTGATAGACAAATCATTCATTTCTTTAGTCAAATATTCTAGTGTATTGATGGATTTTGTCTCTGCTATTGAAGTTTTTGCTAAAGTCGATGTTTCCCCTACTGCTGTACCCATTGCTAGAATGACAGTCAATGGAATTGCTTTCACTGGAGCAGTCTGCTCCTCTTTTTCTTTCAAAAGCTTTTCTATTTCCTTTTCCATTCTAGTAGTCTGATCATTCTATTCAATAATAAGCTTGAACATATTTTCCTTTTCCTTCTCCAATTCTCCAAATTATTTGGCGTGTGGATCTTCAGTTGAAGGAAGCTTTAGCTTCTTTCTCAATGTTTCTATATATGTATTTTTATTTTTGATTATCTCTTCTGTTGCTTTTATATTATTGGGATCATATCTCAATTTGATCACTAGTTCCTCTAAAGATTTAACTTTTGTATATTTAGCAAGAGAAGAGACTTTCTCTAATTTGAACTATGCATGGATATTATATACATTGGTTTGAAGCTTGGTAGTGTCATACCAGAATTAGTTAAAGTATTAAAAATCATCTCACTAGACTGTTTGTGCAAATCCATTTGGTCTATGGGATGGCTTGTTCTGGTTATCAAAAGAGAAAATTGACTGCTTGTAGTAATATACTCACCGAGGTTGAGGAACCTTAGGCTGCAAGAAAGAAATATGCATTTTTCCTTTTTATAAATCAAAGGCTGAGAGGAGTTTGTGTTTGGAAGTAGATGTCTGCCTCCAAAACTATGAGAATGTAGTAGCCTTAAGTGCAAGGTTCTTTCTTTTTATTTCTTGATAAGTAGAAAATATGCTTCTTTCTGACTCTGTCTTTACTATCCTGTTGGTGATGAAATTGATGTATCTGCTATCTCTGGAGTCATTCGGGATGAAGGAAGGATGTCCTCTCTCATTGACACTGAGGGGGTGCATGTTACTATAAGAACAATTGGTTGTACTTGTTCTATGTTTTTTTGTTGTGTCTCCCCTACATCTATGGTCTTTTGTCCTTTATTGTATACTTTGAAATCCTTTGTTGAAATCTCAGTTATGAAGGGGAAATGTTTTCCCTTGGTCTATTTCCTTTCTCTTGTTGAACTATAGTGTAGCTTTTTGACAACACCTATTCTTTTGCTTCCTGCAATGTATTCTCCTGCCAGCTTTCTTGATTCATGAATTATTCTATTTATGGCCTAGGAGTATGCGTATAAGGACCATATTGTTGTTCCATCCTTAATTTTGAAATTACACCAAGAGGATCATAGGACCATGTAAAGCTATGCTTGGAATTCATTTACTTCAAAATGTCATCTTCTTCCTGTCCTGCTGCTCTTGTGTTGCAGATGAATGGGCAACTTCTGCTTTTATCATGAACTGTGATTTCTTCTTTGTTTCTAAAAAATGTATTTGATCCATATTGATCATCTATCAAATATATTCTAGAGAAAATATTCTAATTGGTACAAACATGGGGAGTTCGTAAGGTGGTAGTTCACATCCACATATTCTAATTTCTGAGTAAGATTGATACAGATACCAATATCGTCTCTTAGTCTGGTCACTCAACTATAGGATTCTTTTGATTTATGGATGTATCATAGGCTCTGCATCAATATTTAACAAATTAGCAGTCACGTGTAAAAAATGATCTACAAAATCTCTGAAAGTAAATTTAGTGTTGTTCTTTCTGACGAGAGAGGTCCAGTGAATGACGGACTCAGGGTTTCCTTGTTTGTCTAGCTTCTCTAATTGGAAAGGAAACCTATTTGATTGATAATAAAGAAATAAATATAGTAGGATAGGTTCATACTTTAAAACTCCTTTGATTGAAAATTTTATGAATTAGTCATGAATGGCTTCTGCCAAAAACTCAATATAGAAGAATAGGACATGAGGCTTTTCATTTGAGGACAACACAGAAAGGAAGGCTAAGATGGTTTCATCGACCCACTGGTCTGAATGGTATCCTAACAGGCATGAAAAAATTGACATTATTTGTTTGGTCATCTCTGGGAACATGGATAAGGAGGGTTGGCTCTAGGTAACTCAGCATTCTCTAGCAGAAAAGTTTCAAATATTTTAGTCATTTTTTAGAAATTGAGCTTGTTGTATATATCCATGAGTATGTCAAGGTGGAAGCTTGCATTGAGTTAGAATTCTGAACTTGGAGCATTTCTGAGATGGAATTTCCATTGATGGTGAAAAGGACTTCACCATTTTTGGCTACAATAGTTCTCTGACTTGGAAGATATCAAAATCGACACCAGGTGACAAATTCGGGAAAGTTATAGTTCTGAGGGAAAATAAACTAGGGTAAGGTAGACTCCCACAGTCCTAAATCATCACTCAGGTCAAGATATCTCGGCTTGAGCTAATTGTGAAGTTCGTAAATATCAAATTCACAATTGGTTGCAGAAATTTGGTATAATTTGTCAACTAATGGTTTGTGATCCAAATATAGAGGTGGAGGAAGCATTGGATTTTCTACAAAATTATTTTTCTTTCTGGCATACATAATTAAACGCATATTGGGGAAAAAGCTTGTAAATACCTCGTAAAGGATATTTTATTGATTGAGCGACTGCATAATGAACGATTTCTTGGAAGAATCTTGCGATGAAGGTATTCTGAGTATTTTACGAGTGAATATCTGGGCAAATGGGATTGCAGGGTTTAGGGACTGGATTTATAAAAATACAATCTAATTCATTATAATAGTATCGTTTATTAGGAGCGGGAGAAGTTAATGCTAACATATTTATTATAATGGATGGGAAAACGAATCGCAAAATAGATAGATTTATGGTGGGAGGTATATTTATTTAATAATCGGGAGAGGGACAGGTGGCATGTTGTGTGGTGGAGTAATCATAGCACATGAAAAAATCAACCAATGGTAAAGCGAGAGTAAATGGGGGCTATTTGAGGGGACCCGGGGGGGGTGTGGGGGTTGCAAGTGAGATAGGATAGCAC
This sequence comes from Pinus tabuliformis, assembly GCA_031772625.1. NCBI lineage: Eukaryota > Viridiplantae > Streptophyta > Pinopsida > Pinales > Pinaceae > Pinus > Pinus tabuliformis. The sequence goes on from CM062809.1 coordinate 1,116,678,135, forward strand.
CACGTATGTCTCGGATATATATTTGACATTGCCGCCTCGTACCCTCCCTATCGGATAAAGTTTAGATGGGGATGGGGGATGTGGGGTAGCCTGATTGCCATTGATCTAGATGAGCCAGATCAAAACTATTGAAAACCAATCAATTTTTATTACATAGTGACAAACTGTCACTTCAACAACAAAAGGTTTTTGTTAGATATGCTTACTTTACTAAGCATACTTTATTACATGTTAATGAAAACTTTAAAAAATATTAAAACATAATGCGACATTTACATGTGTGCGCTAATATAATGGGAAATATATATTTTTTATTTTCTTTTGTTTTCCTTTCCTTATTTTTTGATTTCTCATTTTTTCTTATTTTTCTTTGTTTCTTTTTCTATTTTTTTCTTTTTCTTTTATCTAACATTTTTTTGTTTTATTTTTCTTCTAATGATTTTTAGTTGAATGTTAGTTTCTCTGTGTAATTTCAACTTCATATTATTAAAAATATGCTTGTCAAATGATTCATGTGATTAGATTCCTTATGGTGTTTGTGATTCAAAACGGGTAAATTTATGTCAATTTTTATGTTAGAATCATGAGCAGAATAGCATGAAAGTAAAGTGTTGAACAACAACAAGAAAATGAATAGAAAACCATCAAAAAATACACTTAGCACAATATTTTGATAAAGGAGTTCACCCCTCCTGGGCTACATCTCCTTGGTCCAACTTCCATGACTTGGGCCTCTGTATTTGCTCAAAATGGAAAAACATTATAGTTTAAAATGCTCTACAGCTCTTGAAACCTACTTCAATGGATTGAGAGCATCCAGAAACCCCTAAGGTGACTCTCCAAACTCTGCAAATGGACTACAGTTGTTCTGGGCTTGACCTCCTCTCTTGGTGGCCTTAGGCATCCTTAAACTTCAACTTGGAAAAATCACATACACAAGTGCCTCATTGCCTCTGAATCCTACTCCATTGTGTTTAGAATGTCGAAATCATCTAGGAACACCATTTTCTGATCCCAAATTGGTCGTAAATTGCAAAAGTTATGGCCAAAATAGTTTCTCCAAGGAATTCTCCACTAAAACTAGAGGAACTCCAATTAGCTCTACCATAACTAGAGTTTCCGTTGAATTTGGAGGGTTTTCCATAAATCCTCCAGTTTAATCCTGCTTAATTAGGAGATAATCATGGTTTAATTAGTGCCAAACTCCAACTAATCTATGTGGTTAAGGTTTAATGCTAGTGGTTAAAGAGTGGTGGTCACATGCGTAGTTAACTCTAATGATTAATGCTAGCTATTAATGGTTGCCTAGTGGTTAAGTTTGTGGTTGGTCACATGCTAGTGTTAATGCTAGTGGTTAACTCTTAAATTCCAAATTTTAACACATCAAATATAATGTGCGCCCATGATATATTAAGAATCAATGAGATGGTGTAGTGATAAGTCACACGAATAGTGGAGGGGAGGTTGCAGGGTTGAATCCCGATAGCTCCACAAAATTTTTGACCAAACACTCAATTGACCATTTTACTTGTGGGAAGGACACGTGGCGGCCTACGAGCTTGTCGTGTGTCACCTTCACATTGGTTCTCCACAAACCAATCAAAAGGCGCCACATGACCAAGTTGCAAGCTAATCAAATAGTGACGCTTGGCGATCCTCGATTGGGTGTTGACCTCGTTGACCTGTATAGTCACATGCCCTATCATCTGCCACATCAGCAGTATGGACTTCTAACTCGGCAGTACCTATAATGTTTTTTACTTTTTGGTGAAACGATCAGCGGGCTCTAACTTCCTCATACAAACTATTTTTTGAGTGAAACAAGTTGCATTGGGATCACATCATCGAGACATACACGATCATTCAGGTTTTGATCGATTTTGAATACTTTGATGTTTGAGAAATTTTTTACCCCTAATCTAGATTCTGGTCACTCCTTCCCACTGATGGGCTTTTGGACCCACAAAAGCTGGTTATCTGATGGTAGATGAATACTCTTCTCCTTCCCAAGTTCTATTAATTGATTATATTTGACAAGTCTCCATGACAACCACTTGGGTACACTAACATACCTTGCATTGCAAATGGCTATGTCCCTTAACCACTTCTCTCCTTTTTCTGCTGACCCAATCCAACACTTGCTGGAAACTTTCTGGTTGTAAAATACCTTTACTGTACCACATAGATCTGTCATTTCTCGGAAAACTGATATAATATGATAGCCTTCCCATTAATAATCTTGGCGTCAACACATACATCTTGTCACAAATACAACCATTAAATGGAAAAACATGTTATGGAAAAAATGCAAATCGACGACCTCTTTTTTTGCTCCTTCAAAGCAACAATTGTCACATCATGTAATATCGCCATGTACTCTTGCATCTTCATGTACAAACCATCTACTAACACAAGTTGAAAAAACATCATTGACTATACATAAGTCGATAAAACATGCTCCAAAAATTGACTTGACTTGAGAGCCAAACATAAGAATGTAAAGCAACTTGACGATTCTTTGCATAAACAATAAGAATTTCACATTGTTAGCTCTGCTACATATTGGGACACTTTGAAGGTCAAATGAAGGCCTGGCTGAGTTTTTATGGCTAAAAAGGAACTTGCATCAATCACCCTCCCCATTCTCCTCCACTCCGCTACACTCTCATAACCCCTGTTACCCCCGCATTGCCTCTAAAACCCTATATAAACCCTTTTTCCATTAGGACCTTGGGCACATAATTTAAACCGTCATATGAACGTAACTGCATGACCGTGAGCCTTTGTAGATTCTTTCCCTGTCACATCTGACATAAATTCGTGTGAACGAACCTGTGCCATCCAATCATCTCCACCACGATCGAACGACAGTTGCTTCTCCTGCACCTTTGAAACGCTCATGCGTTAACTCATGATCAAAGTGGTTTCTGTCACGTCTCGTCTGCCACGCATTGCTCGTTCATAGGTATCACTCCCCCATGTAGATTACTGCCCGACCCCCAATCGCAGTGCGAGCAATACCGCTTACCGCTCAAACCCGCTCTCCTCGCCCGATAAAATCTGTGCAGCTTCCGCGCCTGAAAACCGTTGGATCTGCTTGCCCGAGATCCAACAGCCTGTGATCATCTCGCCTCCTCCGATCTCCCGATTGACTCATCACCGCCGTCTATCTATCCGATCCAACGGCCGATATTTCTCCGCCATCTAACCACTCCACCCATTGTAAAATCCATGTACTATAACCATTCTACGCTCACGAAATGACGAAGGTAGTCAATTTTCGGTAGCAGGTGCATTTCCTCGTCAACAAATTTGCTCCACGAACAGTATGGCCGAGGAGAAAAGGACAGATTCTGAGTAGGTGAACTCATTTAACAGTCATGGAATTTTATCCTCCACAACACTCCACCTACCTGAGAAGGACAACAGAGCATCCAAGAAGATCAATTTTGTTCATTAAAGTAGGAAGATTGCATCAAAAACTCTATCAGATAGTTAAAGCGGTTGGTGGTCCATTATGACCCCTCCACGCATAGAACAACAGAACATTTTTGTAATCAAACTCTATATATACCCAAAAAACAGATGTAATCAGGGTTGATGGTTTTTGTTTTGATGTAAGGTTCAACTTCTGGAGACTGTAGCTACTTTGATACTTGCAGTGTCTCATCAACATTTTTAGCTAATACAAGATTCTTTTGCTGTTAATTTCTCACTTTCCATTTCTATTCTATTCTAGGCTGTGCTTGATTTGCATTTTTCCTGAACTCTTGATGTTTAGCATTAGAGGGGCTGTCATCCCACCTCCGTGTTTGGATCTTGCATGTGTCAGTGAATGTGTTAATTAGGTTTCTTTTCACTTAGTGGTAGAGAGCTGTCATCCTGTCTGTTCACTAGGGAATTAGATTTGTAGGCCTTTTACTGGTTGCAGCCAGCCATCACAAGGTCTTGTGCATCTGTTGGTGTGGTCAGTATTCTCCATATTCACCCAATCCTTAAACTGTGAGTAATTGGTGGTCTAAAGCCTTGTAGTCTGGGGGTGTTCACGCATGTCTGGAGTCAAGCAAAGTAGGAGTGGTTATTTGGCTTGAATATGCATCATTCCTTCCATTCATCCATTTCCAACAATAAGTTGAGTTTGTGATCTCCCGAGCATCTCTGAGCTACAACCTAGGAGAGTTTCTTGGAGTGATAACACACATCTCATGCAACAATCCGTCAACATCTCCCTTTCATATTTGGATATATAATCAACTCTTCCAAGTCGATATGACATACATGTGACAAAAATCCACACAATTCGACACTCCTGCATGTATCCAAACACAATGAAACTAGCAACAATTCCACTGTTCACACACACACAAACTCTCATGTATGGGTAAAATTTTTCAACTCTCCCTCAAGTACAAACACAAGTACAATACATGTGACAACAATCAACACAATTCGACACTCCTGCATGTATCCAAACACAATGAAACTAGCAACAATTCCATTGTTCACACACACACAAACTCTCATGTATGGGTAAAATTTTTCAACTCTCCCTCAAGTACAAACACAAGTGCAATACATGTGACAACAATCAACACAATTCGACACTCCTGCATGTATCCAAACACAATGAAACTAGCAACAATTCCACTATTCACACACACACAAACTCTCATGTATGGGTAAAATTTTTCAACTCTCCCTCAAGTACAAACACAAGTACAATAAGCCAAAAAACATGTATGGGAACATAAAGAGTTGAATTGAAAAATTTGCTACAAGTGAAGTGAGTAATATACCCCACTTTCACACACCTTCCTGGCTAAAATATGCAACATCAAGAATGCATTCAAAATAAATGCATTCACATACAAATTTGTAACCAAAAATTTCCTTCTTTGGTGCATTTAAGTGAGTCAAACAAAACTCCACTTTCAACATCTTGCATCATACAAGTTCAGTATACTTTTAACAGAAAGGTAATGCATTCATAAGACAAAGAAATGAAATGCAAGCATTATTTGGATAAGAAATCAAACCACCTCTTACCAAACCATTTCCATGGTGATTCTTTCATATGTACATTGTCTTGTGAATCATCTTGACCCACATCAATTATGGAATCCTATTTTTCATTCTTGCCAAAGTCTCTCTCCACATTCTTCAAATTTCGTGGATGAGTTGTTGGATACAAAGTCCAACATTTGTCTCTGAGATGACCTTGCTTATGGCAATGAGTCCAAAATAGTTGCAAATTCTTTGCAACATGGTTTTCATTATCCAATGGACCTATGGTTTTCTGTCGCTTTTGCTTTGAAAGTTTCCTATATGTGGCAATTTTATTCCAACATCTTGAAACATTATGGTTATTCAAACCACAATAGGAACATGTAAATTTTCTCCAATTCTTATGTGAATATTTACCATGTTTATCATAATCAAAAGAAACTTGATTTAAGGCAGATTTATACCTTTCACTTTCACCTTTGTCTCCTTTTTTAATAGGTTAATTTGATGAGGTAGTGGATCTATTCGGGATACCAACAATGGTTTCAAGGAACTTAGGGCTTTCATCATCCTATTTTTTGCCATTTCCACTAATTGCATGCTTATGAAATCTTCTTTCAAAGTGGGTATCAAACTTTTGCATTCCTCATGAACACAAACATCACAAACTTGAGGGTATAAACATGTAATGAAATTTCCTCTTGGAACACCTTCATGTGCCTCCTTGTTTTTGGAGAATTCTCCATCATGTTTTCCATAACCAAGAACCAAATACCTAGGCCTTTCCTCAAGAACAATTGGCTCAACTATGCCTTGTGCATGTTTTCCTAACCCTTTACCTTCATAACCCATCTTCATCAATAATTTGGACCGTATTCCTCTAGTGTGTCTTTCAAAATAACAAAAACATTTATTTTGAGAGGATATTGAAGATAAAATTGAATTTCATACCTCATGTTCATTCACATACTTGGCTAGGGTTTCATTGGCATCATGGAGTAAAATCTCCATCTCATGCATCTTTTCAATAAGCTCTTGATTTTCCTCCTTCATGGCCATCAACTACTCTTGAAGTATAGTGTTCTCCTTCCTATCTTCAATCATATCTTTCACCATATCTCTCATGATGAAAAACTCCTGCAACATCTCTTCATCAAAGAATCTTGCTAAGGAAGAGAGATTGGAGACATCACTTGTTGAAGCTGCCATCACATAGTCTTGCACATTGTTAATTCTCCTTGCACAAATCTCAAACAATCAAGAAAATAAACCTTTGCTCTAATACCAACTTGATCCATATTTGAATGTTAGTTTTACTGTGCTAATTTCAACTTCATCTTAATAAAAATATGCTTGTCAATTGCTTCATGTGCATAGGTGTTAGCCCCCAAATTTTCTCCTTTTTGACCATTTTTCCCTTCCTAATTTTAAGGTTTGAAAAACAAGTCCTCTAAAAAAACAGCTATGTTGCATCAACACATTTCAAAATCAGCATGAAAATAACTAACATTTAAAAACAAATATTTATATTTGATACATAAGAAAATTTAAAGTGTCAAAAATATGCTCCGAAAAAAAGGAAGTGCATTCTGCATCACCACATTTCAAAATCAAGTCACTTTTTTGCTGCCTCTATGAAATGGGTAATCGTATCGGTTATTTAAAGCGCCAAAAAATATGCTTTAAAAAACAAATGTGTGTTTTGCATTGCCCCTTTTCAAAATCGGGTCACTTTTTTTCTATCTCTATGAAACGAGTAACAATATTAGTTCCCGTTTCAAAGTTTACGTTGTTGTTGGCCTAGTGATCGGGGATGAATTACAGTAATGCTTGGTTTCTATTGAGGAGGGTGAGGTGGTTTAGCCTCGGTATCCCCTAGTTGGTTCTTTTGGTTTGAGTCCCACATTCATGCTTGGAATATGTCATGGGGGTGAATGGATGAAGAGAGATTTGGCTCAACCATTATATGGTCGGGTGGACCCTGGTAGTCCCATCTCCGGTTGGTTTTTGAATTCGATAATGAGAAATCCATTCCCTTGGTTTTCATGTGTGAATGTACTGGTTTATATGTGGATTTTATGGTTGATATACTTATGGTTTTTCTATTGTTACTATGCTCGTTATATGTATGTTTTATGACAAAAACAATGTATGGATCTCAACATGTTTTTACTTGTAAATGAATCGATAATGTATCTATGACCTAATAGATGATAATGTAGCAAAATGACATGAGGGAGTAATGGTTCTTAGCGATTCTTAGATAAGTATGAGATCCCAATGCTTAATTTTGTTGACTACACCTGTATATTGCATGTTTGTGATATGTTTGACGAAATGCCTATCATGGTTAGTAGGGGCTTGGTTGAGGACTTGTTTAAGTATTTTCTCTAGCATCATTGTTTCACTGTTATTTTATGGTTATGAAGATTCCATGCAATTCTATGCAGTGACCTAGGCTCTTGGCCTAAAAAAGTGGCTCAAATCCTGGGGACGCTGGCACAACACTGACAAAAATAGTATTTGGACGCTGGCAAGAAAGCCTGTGAGAGCGACTGAAGGTCCTTGGATGTTGTCATGCCTATAGCATGAGAGCGGTTGGGGATTAAGCTATCCAAAAGATTAGTGGGACTCAGGGGCAAGCTACCTAAAGTGCTAGCATGGTTCTTAGGGTTCTTGTAGCTAACATGGAAGGTCTATGTGTTATGTTTCCATCGATTCCATTTCCTTAAGGTCACATAGGAGGTTGAATCCAGTCATAATAACCTCTCATCACATGTTTACCCCGGTTGGCCAGTTACTTCGGTAGATGTGGGAGGAGGGTGTTACCCATGTTCATGTTATGGAAAGTATTCAAGCTTTTCTTGCTGGCAGATCTTGTTGTTATCTGCAATACATCTATGGTACTGACATCTTCCAAGTGACCATCTAATTTAACTCAAAAACTTAAGAAATCAATTAACAGTGGAAAAATATGTTAGGGACATTATGATTATAGTTCAGATGGTTTTAGAAAGCTTCAGATGATGGTCAAATATACTCAAACATCCAGTCTATCTCTTCAGGTTAGCATCAGAGCGACTTTCGGTGCCTGGACACTATCTAGGCCTTAGAAGGGGTGTGTCCAAGGACGAGATCTCCTAGATCTGTGACTATGTCCATAGTAGAAACCCTAATTTATGTATGGGATTCAAATTTGAGACTCTGCTGCAGATCAATATTGTTAGATGTACATAAATCATACTTCAACAACACAGAATGCAAATAGTAGTATGAGTAAGAGTCTTGAGAAGAGATTCTTCCTTTGATTGGATATCTACGTCATTCATCTTCATTCACATCATCAACCCGTCTCTACTAGAGTCAAGCAACAACAAATGTGTTAGATCATAAACATATATCTATCATGGCTATCACCATCATGACATCAATCTTTCATCAAAGATTAGAATCAAAGAAAAAGATAGATACAAAATCATATCTCAAATATTATGAACATAATAACACTTTCTATCACATCACTCCATCAAGTTAGGACATTCAGTTTAACCATATACCATCAAGACATGGCCACAGTTAGTAAGATATATACTTATCAATATTAAATTTATACCCCTCACATCAAGTTTACCATGATCCTCATGACCAATGAGATCAAATTAGGTCATTCAATAAAATTTTATCAAAACAACAAGATTTTCAATCACTCTTTGACTGCCCAAGGTCGGGAATTTGACTGCAGTTGCAAAAATTAACATTGCTGACTGAACTTGCCCACTATGTAGTACCTTGTCCTACTTTGCCTGCTATTTCTCATTGCGCAGTTCTAGTGAACAATAGGGTAATCACTCAACACATATAGAACTCAATTGTGTAGTTAATAATCCCCTCTCTCTTAGTCCTTGTGCAATTTTCCATCACAGTTAGCATGCTACATGAACAAACAAAGCTAGAATAGGTGATTATGGGTATGATGTTGTTTTGTCATGAATGAACTTCATTTGCAAGTGGGGTCATCCTATCATGGCAATACAATGCTTAAGGAGGTTAGAAATAAGATGTTACAAGAAGGACACTCATGGAGATGAGATACAAAGGTACTATCATGTAGGGGTAAAAGAATCTTGGACCACTATAGAGAAATGGAAACTAACATTGACTTAGAAAGTTCCAACAGTTATCCAGACCCTTTGGAGGGTGAAGTTGAAGCACATACTAGATGAATCATTAAGAGTTTAAGACATAACAGTGGTGAAAGGAACTTCACATCAATACATTTCCATCAAGTCCCATGTCATAGTCACCAAACTATGGTCATGCAAAGTGTCAACACAAGAGTGTTGTTTAGTCCCATGTGTTTTTTCCACATTATTTGTGGAATGTGATTATGTAATTTCAAAAATGATAAAATGTGAAATGTGTGAAAGCCCTAGGGCAACACATTTAATTTAAAGAGTCACTATAAATTCCTAGATTCATGTAGAAGATCAAATGTGACATCGTAATTCGAAAAGTCAAATGGGATCTCAAGAGTCACAAGGGAGGTGGAGAATCACCACATTTGTTATAAATACACCCTCGTAACTCAAGAAAATGGACTTTTCACCACGGCTTCTCAAGCTAGGAATAGGAGGGAAGAACATTCTTTTGAGGAGCAAGTGGTGGCTTAACATTCCACTATTGGAGCTAGTCTGGCATCATTTTAATTTTGCATCTTGGGAATTTTGCTTAATATTTGAAGCTCTCAAAGTCGACGCACTTTCATGCATGTATCGTGGATCTTGTAATTCTATTCTTTAAATGTTTTTGATATATGTTTGTGTTCATATGTACTAAATAAAATGAACTATTTTGTTAGATTTGGTATACATCTTGTTTAATGTGCGTTGTTACTTGCTTTAATGATTGTTGTCATCTTGTGAACTATTTTGTAGGTTAAGTAATGATTCTTTCCTTTCTCTTGTGTGTCTCTTTTAGGATAGTACTGTTTCTTTTATTTTGCAGGCTCACTCTTTCTTTTCCCTCCCGTGAAAGTGCCTTATATACATTACAATTGTATGCTTCACAATGTCAACTTACTTGCTTATTTCAAAGGTTATGTGCATACTTTCTTATGTTGTTTATTATAGCTAGGGAAAACCTTTACGTTATGGTGGTCGGGCCTATTATCAGGATGAGGCTCCTACTCCAAACGATGTGAGGTCTAATTGGGACTTCATACAGATAAGAACCCCTACTGTTTTGCGGCATCCAACACCATCAACACCATCCAAAGTCTATTCTAAGGCACATATAGAGAAACTCATTAGAGGTATGAACTAGAGTTCCTTTTGTTGTTGGATTGCATACTTTTTAAGAGAACTATAACAACAAGCAAGTTGGTCATGACAAGGGGAAAACCTAAAGTTGTTTATGACTTAAGGATAACAGTTGTCTTTCAGAAAAATCAAGATCATATATGATAAGGCATTGGTTTGGTAAGAGGTTGAGTTTAAGGTAGTTGGAAGTTGGTCAAAGGGTAGACCAAAGGCACAATGAGTTGTATTTGTAAAAAAAAACCTAAGGAAGTGTATTTTCATGAGCACAAGTTCATTGACAATGATACAGTGAAACAACCTTTGATGAGCTACAGTGGTTGAGTAAGAGGACAATGATTAGATTGTTTGATTATTGAGATTGTGAGTATTGTTGTAATTGAGGCATTATCCCTAGTACATGAGCTTAAGAGTTTTTTTTTTTTTTTGCATTGTTAAGGGTGGCAAGGTGGTGCTAGGAAAGGAAGTTGTACCTTCGTTTAGGAGGTTGTAGTCTCCTTCCAGTGGATGTTGGTAAACTGGGGGTTGTATCTCCTTCTAGTAGTGGCTAGTAAATTGTTAGGGTTTGTATCCCTTACAACTGTCGCTGGTAAACCAAAAGTTTTAGCTTCCCTTGTAATATAAATAAATTGTTCATATAATTATTGTGTACTCTTTATGTGATGTTATTAATTAATGCTCTGTGATCTTCAAATTTTTGAAATACTGATTCACCCCCCACCTTTTAGTATTTCCAACACTAGCTTCCATCCTGTTGTTTGATAATTCCAATTGTAGGTACATCTATTTCACTTTATCCTCCTCCTAGATTCCAAAATCTATTTTTTTGTTGTCCACTTACTTTGCTTCCATAAACATTTTCAACAAACTGTGTTTTGATGTTGAGCTTCCACTTAGAAATATTCCTTACTAACTTTTTCTTCTTCACTTCTGCTTGTTGATGGTATATACTGTTGTTTCTCTTTTGCATTTGGTGCTTTAGTTCTGTATGAATTATTTCCATTGATGTTACCATATATTTTATATCAGCATCTTTTACTAACATTGTTAGCCTACAATACTTTCTACAATCACATAGGTGTCCTATCACTATTTCAAAATATTTTAAGCTTTGCTCCATTTCATTCTTTATCATATCCTTTATCTTGTTCTTCATTGTACATTCTAATGTTTGATTCCATAATTAACATCATTTGTTTCATCCAAGATATTTCCTTTGGTTAATCTTGTCCATCAATCCACAGTTCCTTAACTTGTTGATCTTGAGAAGCTATAACACACATTTCCTCCATTTTTTTCATTCTTTGTTTGTTCATTGTTTTGAGTGGAATTTTTCAAAATTGAAAATCAATTAATTCCTCACTTAGTATGAGGACATGCAACTACCAATTCATACTTCTAGTATTACTTCCCCCCCACATTGTCTCTTGCTTGCAAAATATTGTTCTTGAGATTTTGAATCCGTCATTTTAACATTATACTTTTGTTGTATTCAGTTGCATCTTCCATATTTTCATTGCCTTCCTTGACACTTCCTTGATCTTCTCTTTTCTCCTATGTAGATGACAAAATATGTTCATGGGTTTTCAAAACATATTTCAGCCAATGCTAACTACACTTCTTCTCCTGCAATAGTACCTCAGTAATACATTGTGGAAGAGTTATAAAAACCATTCTTTCATATTAAAAAACTTTAAAGTCATCCTATGTGTCTTCTTTCTTTCATAATGGAGATTTAATGCTTTCATTTGTAAAACTCTTGTCCTTGTCTACATTTGGAAGAAAAACATATATATTTCCAAAAATATTTTGTCCCTCATTTTGTAGAGGGTCTTCCTTGAAATCTTCTACTTGCTTTGTACATTCAACATTTGAAATTTTAAAATTTAAAACCATATTAGATTTTACACCCATCTTCTCCATAATTCCTTCTAAAGAATCCTCTAGGTTCTTATTTTGGTGGTGTGTATATGACATAATGGTTTTGTCATGTCCTTCATTCTCTTCAAAATCTACATCATACTGCTATGTCTTAGAAAAATTTCCTTTGTCTTATTTTTTCTCAGAATATTGTCTCAATTTTGAACTCCCCTCATTGCATTTCTCTTTGACTTTCCTTCCTTGCATGTTTTCATTCATCTTTCTTTTAGATGAAATATATATTAGTTTTCTTTCACGTAGATGAAATATCTCTCAGTTTTATTTCATAACGTTTTTTTTTTGTATTCTTCCTCTTAATTCAAATTTTTAATTTCATCTACCTCCACTGCATCAATTCTGCTAAATATTGTTGGATGCTCTATATCCGCAACTGCAGTGTAGCCTTCTTCAATTCTAGGCTTTTTTAACCACCTTTCCATATTTCAATTCTTCCACATAATTTATCATCTCCTTTGTTGGAGACTCCTTGTTTTCATGTCATATTTCCATAGAGTCTACCAATAGGAGGTCTTTTTGATCTCCTCCTTTACTCCATTCCATCTCTAGATCTTTCCTGACCTTATTCTCCTCTATGCCTTGATGAGGTAATTCTTGTCAGACTAAGGATTGCTAATAAACTCCAACATATTATTCATGAATGAGACACACAAATTTATTACAAAAGAGAAACAATTATCCAACTATGTGGCCTATTACTTTTCCCAACAACTTTTCTGTTTCATATTTACAACTGTTTACAATTTACCATAATCCTAGAGGCTTAGGTGTTTAACATTCCCCCCTAATTTGAAGGGTGTTTGTGAGCCCAAGCATCATTCTCAACTTTTCACAATTCGCTCACTTATTTCTATGGAAAGTCTTCAAGTATTTTCCTAAGCCACACAATTTCCTTTGCTGCTTTTGCGACCACCACATATATTGCCTCTATTGTGGAATCTGCTAGAACTAATTGTTTTCATGACCTCCATAAGATAATTTTTGATCCTAGACTCAGGAGATAACTTGAATTTGGTACTCAATTTCCCTTGTCCCCACCAAAATACGAATCAAAATGTGAAATAAGACTGAAGTCATCCACCTTGGTGTACTTGAGTCCATAATCTTGAGTTCCCTGTAAGTATATCAAAACTCTTTTTTCTGTAGACCAATGTCCTTCACATTGGTTTTGCATGAATATGGAAAGGATGATAACAACATACAAGACATCTTGTTTGGTTGTGGTGATGAAGATGAGACTTCCTACAAGTTATGTGTACTTCGTTTCATCTCAAATTCATTCCCTTATTTCGATGGAAGCTTTAAGTTTCGTTAAATTAGAGTGGAGAGAAGACTACATTATGCTATGCCAAATATGTTCAATAGTTCTCCATTATACGTTTTTTGAGAGATGAAAATGTATTTTGGATTTTAAGTGACTTCAATGCCAAAGTAATAATGAAGATGTCCCAAGTTTGTCATTTGAAAACATTTGTTCAATTCTTTCTTCATGAACACAATATAAGTTTCATTGGATTGAGTTCTTAATAGATCATCTACATATATGGTAAGATACATAATTGTTTTGCCAACCATTTTGACAAACAAAGTCGCATCATCGAAATTGTAGTGTTTGAAATTTAACTTTAGAAGATTATTGGCTATCTTTTCATACCATGCTCGTGCCTGTTTTGGGCCATACAAGGATTTGATGAGCTTGCATGCCTTCTGTTCGGACAACTTCTAGTGGCTTGACTCTACACATATCACAGTTATTTCTCATTGTTGATCTCTGCACGTGGATCTTTATGCAAAATTCTCCTCTTAGAGTCTGCAAGCTCCTTCCCGAGTCTATGGGCTCTTTCTTCTCTATTCAATATGCTTTACCCCGTCCCTTTACAACAAAATGCTCAGGCTGAGACAACAACCTTTTCTTTCAAATACCCATTCAAGAAATATGTCTTCACACACAATTGATGAATTTTCCATCCATTCTATGCTGCCAAAGAGAATATGGTCTACATGGTCACCCATTTTATTATGGGAGTGAAGGTTTCCTCATAGTTAATACCTTCTTCTTGTGCAAATACTTTTCCCACGATCCTTGTTTTGTGCTTGTCAAGTGAGCTATATGATTCATACTTGTTTTTGAATACCTACTTGCATTCAATTAATTTGGTACCTTATGGAGGGTCCACCAACTTCCAAGTCCCATATTTTATGAATGCATCATATTCCTTTTGCATGGTCTCTTTCCATTCATCATGAGAAGCATCTTTTCTGAAGGAATTGGGTTCAAAGTTAGTGGAGAAATTTAGTTCACAATTATATAAAATATTTGTGTCATCAACATCACTTGAATTTTCACCTCCATTGTCATCTATAGTAGAACTCTTGGTTCAATTCTTTCTGATCTCATCAGGATGGACACTTTCAAGTCTCTTGATAAACCACTTTGTTCATTTTGGAGAAGGATTAGATGGCTTCTTTAAGGGTGTGGCATATTCAATGTTCAAATTTTCAATTCTGCCTATAACATCATCCAAATTTGATGAGGTTTCTTGAAATTCTTCATGAGGATGAGTTGATTTTGTAGAGGGAGATTTCAAATATTGACCAAAAATTGGCCCCCCCACTTCAACATTTGGAATCTCATTGTCAAATTCATGATACAATGTTAGACTTGTTCTTTGATATTCTCCCATGGAATTCTGCATGGTTTGGCTTCATGTCCTTTTCTCCCACAATGGACATAATGTAGATTAGGTCTCTCTGTTTGATTTTGTCTACCCCCCCCTCTCATGTCATCTTTTGTTGTTGTCTCCTTCGGCAGTATCCATATTTCCTTTTTTGGAAATGCATACAATCTCTTCAGTGGACTGTTAAACTTGCTTCTTATTTCCAAAGTTTTTTTCTCTTTTTGCAACCTTCTCAACTAGGGAGTCAAATGTGAGGTTTTTCATATGACCACTTACTTGCAAAGATTCAATATGGTGAGAGTAGGTAGGATAGATGGCCTTTATGAAGGATATGAGAGGTGGATCTATATTAACTTTGGTGGCATCTATGTCATGCATGATAGCTTTGATTTCTGAGGATGTCATAGGGTCATCATCTTTCATTTCAAGGTCAAAAAGCTTCACAAGCAGGCATATGAGTTCTAATTATGAATGAGAATCATATAGATCTTTTAATTTTTTAAGTGCACCATATGAATCAGTTATTGAGACAATATGTCCACTTACCTCCTCGCTTACTGTAGCATTGATGAGAGAAAAATATTTCTTCTCCCTGCTCTTCCAGATGGTAAGGTCTCTGGCAGATGTAGGCTTATCGGGTCCTTCCTCCTTTGGCTTTACTTCTGATCAAAAATCATCATCAATATTTTTTGTGGCTTCTCCTTCACAAAATCCATCCCATAGGTCATTAAAAATGAGTGTGCTCTTTATCTTTCTGATCCACTCTCTGTAGTTTTCCTTGCCAATTAAAACTACACCAACTGTGGAATTTACTGAATGCACTTTGCATCCAGATTGAACAACTTCCAAATTTTCTTCACACTCTTTAAATTTCATCAATCCATTAACTCTTATTTATACTTCTTTCTTTAAACCAAAATACATCCCTTTAATAAATTATTTTTATCTCCATAACATTTAAAAATACAACTTTCTGAAATTGAAATGTATTCTCTACTCAAATTATTTCACCACACATATCACAAAACTGACTTTGCATTAATTATTAAAAATTTCTCACAATTATTAGAATACCATTATCCTTTTTTTGATAAAATTTGAAAGTCCTCATTGTTCTCTATATGGTGCTTTTCTTGCTAGCCACAAGCTCCATGAAGCTCTCGAAGGACCTCCCAAAAAGTGACCCTCGCTGGAGTTGTAGGCAGGGGTTTTGATCATGAATGAAGTAGCAAGGGCAGAGTGAGAGCGTTTGTAGAGGGTACCTACCTCCCAAGCCTTGGTTTCAGTTGCTGAAGCTAATGTTGTTTCCACTCACTGCTGCCAAAAAGTACACATACAAAAAAGAGATATTGTTGCTATTATCATCAGTGGGTGTTGTTGCTGTTGTTCCATCATATAGAAACCAGAATAAGTTGTCAATGCAAAACACTGTCAATTGCATATATTCACCATTATTGCTGGGATCTCTGCATACACAGACTACATTACTCTTATAGTAATACTGCCCGTAATTCACAGTGTCTCTAGATCACGTGAGATTCAATGTAAAATGACGTACAACAACTCATATAAATCACTACAGGTAATCTTAATTGATATATTGAATTACATATACTAGGATAATTAAGTTGATCATCGTGGTAGCAGGTGAATTTTCCCTTTATGATTTACTCTAAGCATGCAAGATCACGGCTAGAAAAAACATTACACGTGTGCAAATAAATGAGGTGCAGATAAATAGTTTATCCCTTGTAGGATTGCAACAAGAAGAAGGCAGACTTACCACAGTATGGTAGCAGATAAGCGCTAGTGATTAGCAGATAAGCTAGGAAGCTAGTGAAACACTCTACTTTTCACCGGCAGCTTCTAGTGGCTTGACTCTACATGTCAACGCGGATATCTGCACAAGGATATCTATGCAACATTCTCCTTTAGGCTCGGGCTCCTCCATGAGTCTATGGGTTCTTTCTTCTCTACGCAATATTCTTTACCTCGTCCCTTTCAACATTGGCACAATTGCTCTCAACTCTTTGCACAACTGAAACCATTTGAATTATTTTGCTCAGAATCGATCTTTTAATCTAGCTCAACAAACCCTCATGGCTGGTTCATTGTTCTACAAACCCTCATATCTTGTTCATTGGTCTAGACATACTTCACATCAAATTCATAGACAAATGTAGGGTAGAAGCATCATGAGGGCACAAGATCACTCAACTCTAATACCATGCACAAATTTATTACAAAGGAGAAATGGTTTTCCAACTATATGAGTTGTTTGTTTGTTCAAAGAATTTTCTATTTCATATTTATAATTATTTACAATTTACCATAATCTCTAATTATTAGGTATTTAACAATTCTTTATCTTTTTCCATGTAAGCTTGTTATATTTATTCATCTTCATAACTTACATACATTTGAAAATTTTTAGTTTCATAATCATGAGAATCTCTTGGTGTTGGATTAATCTCTCCAAGTACTCTTCAAGCCTTTCATCTTGTTCCTTATCTCCCTTATCACTCTCTTCAAGCATTTTTCTTTCTTCTAGTTGCAAATGAACCATTCACGTTACTCCCAAGGATTGTTCCCATACTTAAGTTTCTTCAATTTCAACTACACATTAGGCCATTTGCCTTTCTTCTTCAACCTCAATCCACATCTCAAGTCTTTTAAAATTACCTCACATAGCAGCACCTTCACCACTCAAAGTTCTTCTTTTAGCTCAACAATCTCTTTGTCAAATTCCTTATCCCATAGTTTCTTTCTTTTGCCAATTACTATGGAATTCTCTTCCATCTTCTTGTGGATTTCTCCTAGACTCTTTGCCTGACTATCCTTAGTCATATTCATTTCTTCATTTATGAGCTTTTCCAGGCTCAACTGTGAGCTACAAACAAGCCTATGTTCCTACCTGGTACCCTTGGTTCCTTCCTCTAGAACCTCTTGAGATTTTTCTACTCTAGGCTTCTGCACTCTACTCACTTCTCTTGAGGGTTTCCACTACTCTCATTCCTCAAAAAATTACCGAAATTTCGTTGGAATTTGTTAAAATTCCTTTGTTATAATAATCTTTACCACACTTCTTTGTTCTTTCTTTGCTGCTATCTGTAAAACTCATATTTTATCCAACTATCAAAAGTCATATTTAATTGCAATTTCTTACTAGATTTGCACCTTCAACAATTTTTGTGAACCCTATCCTCCATCAATCTTCCTTGTTGCAACTTCTATCTACATATCTTCACCAAATAACGCATCATTCTTGCAAATATAACTCCTTTCTCATCAATTTAACATATACCCATATTCATTTAATAAAATTGAACTCATTTCCTCCATACTTGCAATCTTTGTTCCTACATATTCTTCTTTAGGATAACTGTGAATACTTTTGCTCTGGTGTTGTTGTAATGACTTCAAATCCTCACAATCATTCAAATGATTAGGATTTATTATGCTCTAATACAAAAAATGATGCCAACTGCAACAATATTCTTGAGATTCATGGTGGCCAAACAAACTCTTATAAATCAAGACTATGGATCGACGTCAAATTTCATTTTGAGTGATTAGTGCTTTCCATAATCCCAAAACAATCACAATTAACATGGTGAAATATACACCATCCCCCAAATTCCTCTATTCCCAGGTTTAACCCACTTTAACACATATGACCTTATCTAAAAGTTGCTAAGCTAACCTCTCATGCAATCCAAAATCTAGATGATTCTTAAACTAGCTATTGCTATTTACTAGATACCTTTTCAACTTGGATAGCTTTCCTAGCTAACAAGCAATTCAAATATCCCTTATCACTCATTCAATGTGCCAATCTTTCAATCTGTACATTTAACTCCTTATTTAACTCACAATTAGGTTCAAGTTGGATAATTATGTGATCGAGATATTATAATTGGATATCTTTGCAACAAGATACTTTTGATTTGATTTGGATTAAATTCGATCCTCTCTAACAAATTTAGTCCAAATACCATATATCCTTATATTTGTGATAAATTTGGGAAACTTTTCCAATCCAAGTATTTCTCAACTTGGATACTCCTTTTAATCTGGATGCTACTCTGATCACGATATCTCTTCCTTGATTCAGATAGCTGCTTTTGATATGGATTTGTTGTTGTAAAACCACAAAGCTTGGGTGGAACCACGATGTGATGGAACCTTAATCCTTAACAATAGACCCTGTCTAAAATTTGATACAAACTTTACGTTAAAATTTTAATTAAGAACTTCAACTAAACCTCATTGGGTAACCATATAAACCCAAAGGTTAACTTCAGAGTTGGAACCTCAACTAATTCAAATCACCAAAAGGTTTCCTCCTTTTTATTTAAAGGGGATTCAATGCTTTGCAACATATTAAAACAATCACCACATATTCCCTCTATGTACAAGAGAGAGACGACCTAACTTGGTTTCCCTACAACCTCTTCTTGCAAGTGTTAGGACAAGGGGAGCTAATTTATTAAACAATAGTTCATAATATATCGGAACTAGAGCTGGAGAATATAATTTGTAACACAACCAATGCTTTTTCTCTCAGCACTATATGCTATTCTATTTGTAACAAGAAACCAAACAGGCTTTGATCTACTCATCACATTAATGGATTTCTCACACAATCACACTAGGTTGATCTCCAATAAGGGGATCTAATATTATGATTATTATCAACTTCACTGATATTATCTCACAAATTTCCATGAGGGTAACATTAATGTAAAAAACATGTACATTGTCATTATAAAATGCATAGTGATGATTACTTTGTATTTATACAATTTATAATATTACAAATTAGTAAAACCATGTGATTAATTAATATAGGGCAAAGGCGTATAAATAATAATAATAATAATAATAATTAATAATTAGAAAATAATAAAAATTTATTTATTTATTTTATTCATAATTAATAAATAATAATAATTAACTAATTATTATTATTATTTATAATTAAATATAAATATTATTAATATTGTAAATTAAATATTTATATACATATTATTAATTAAATATTAATATAATTATTGTTAAATAATAGAAATATTGTTATTAATATTGTGAAAAATTAAATATTGTGGAATATTGTATTTTTAGATTAATAAACTTAAAGGATTGATTAATGAATTGAAACTTCTATGATCCATATCTTACTAAATACTTTGCCTTGAAACCGAGACCCTTAGTTGGCCTCATAGGGTCTTTCGTCAAAGACTCTGCATCTTTTGTTGAAGAACTTAAGGGCATAAAGCTTTACGAAGGGGACATTCTTGTGAGTTTTGATGTGGTATCCCTTTACACGTGCATTCCTATTAATGAGGCCATTAATGCTATTAACCAGCTCACGGACCTTGATACCGCTCAGTTAGTGGAGATTTGTCTCACTTCCACTTTTTTCAGCTTTGAAGACGAGTTCTATGAGCAGATTTGTGGTGTTTCCATGGGTTCCCCCTATCTCCTATTGTTGCTAATCTTTTTATGGAAGATTTTGAATCCAAGGTTTTAGCCTCAGCTCGTCTCTCGCCCAAGCTTTGGAAGAGATTTGTGGATGACACTGATGTCATCTGGTCTCATGGCCAAGAAGAATTCGATCTTTTCCTCAAGCATCTCAACAATCAATCCCCTGCCATTAAGTTCACGATGGAACAAGAAGTCAATGGATGCCTTCCTTTACTTGATGTCTTTATTTCAAAGAATAATGATGGTTCCTTCTCCCACCAAGTATTTCGGAAGAAAACTCATACTAAGCAGTACCTTCATGCCAATTCCCATCATTTACCTGCTCAAAGTTGGGCGTTCTCAACACGCTTGCCACTCGTGCTCTGAGAATCTCTGATGAAAAGATTCTCAATTAAGATAAGGCCCACCTCCTTAAAGTGTTTGTTAAGAACAGTTACAGTAGGCACCTCGGTCATAAAGCTTTCCTTAAAGCCAGCAAGAATTCATTGGTCAAGAAAATCCCTAAATATCGAGTATCAGGGGTTCATCTCCCATTCATCCAAGGAACCACTGATAAGATTGCAAGGATTTTTATGAAACATAATGTTCCCTCCTCCTTTAGACCCATTAACACAATCCGTAGCTCCCTCAGGTCAGTAAAAGACCCGGTCGACCCCAAGGACATGAAAGGTGTCTATGTTATTCCATGTTCCTGTGGGACCCCCTACATTGGTGAGACGAGTCATTCGATTAATCAAAGAATTAATGAGCACTTGGTTGACTTAAAACATGGGAGGGCCTGGTTTCCCACCTTAGCAGAGCATGCTGAAAAGACGAAACATCATGTATGTATTGAGGAGGCTCATGTTATTGCTAGGGTTGCACATTTTCATAACAGGAAATTTAGGGAAGCAATTGAGATTTGAAAAAGGCCAAACAATCTCAATAGAGATGAATCATGATGGTTGGAAAATCAGTGATTGTTGGATCCCTGCCCTCTTTTCGTAGCCGTTTTGCCCCCACTCCCTTTGTTGTTCTTGTTGAAAAATGTGCAACAAGAAATGTTAAATTTAGAATGTGCTAAAAATAGGACTGCTAAAAATAGCATGTCTAAAAATAGCAGTTTGGTCAGTGAGGTCATTGGCCACCTTGGGTGAGAGGTGAAAATGCTAAAAATATAAAGTTCTAAAATATCATTTCTGGGTCCCTTCCTATTTATAGCAGTCCCTGGTCTATCTATAGGAAGTAAAAACGAATTTGGTCTTAACAACAATTTAAAATATTGATTAATTAATCTCCATGAGTTAATTAGTTAAGGAAAAACAAACTTGAAGTCTATGTGAGGACATGCAACAATTTATCTATTAATTGGTGAATTTATCCATCAGTTAAAGAGATAAGGATGAGTTGTAATTAGTTGGCTCAGTTAACTGAGTCAAGTCTAGTTAGATTAATTTAACAAGTTGTTAAATTAATGAGATTTAGTTTGGTAATGCTTGCATGCATGTAAAAACTGGCATTTTGAGATAACTGAATATTATAGCTTAAATAACTCATGCATGTCAGTTTAGACAAAGACTCATTTGAGATCAGAGAAGGGATAGTGTACTATCAGTTGGATGAATATATTTCCTATAAAGGAAGCTCATCCATAATGAGGATTTATCTCCTTCAAGTTTGTGCAGTTAGATCAGAGGTTAGTGAGTGTGTGAAGATGCCAATTCACACAGGTGGCAGCACTAGACCTCAAAGAAACTGCACAAGGAAATAGGAGGCTTGGAGGGTAGAGGAGAATGTTTGTGAGAAGCCTTTGATTGTCTGTAAGCAGCAGAGGGATTGTACTAAGAACTAGATAGCTTCCAAGCTAAGGCTTTGTGTAATCCGGAATATATTTCCACTTGTATGATAATACAAACATGGGTTTTAGGCAGGTGCTTTCCCTGGGTAAATTCTTCTATGTTATGGGTCATTGATTCCTTCTTATTAGTTATATGTGTTCTTATTGATGTCGCTCATGGTTGATTAAGCTTTCGCTAAATTGTTTGTAGAAGTAGATCAAGTGTTTTGCTTTAGTACATTGCATTACCAGGTTGATCTACATGTGGGAAATTTCTACATGGTATCAAAGCTAGCTGATTTGTAGAAAAAGTTCTACATGGTATCAAAGCTAGTTGATTTGTAGAAAAGATTCTACAAAATTCTACAGTTCTTCCCCCTCGTTTTTTGGCTTTTCGGTTTTCTCTTGTTTTATTGTCCCTTTGATTTTTAATTATTAATTATTATTATTATTATTACTATTACTATTATTTTATTTATTTATTTCTTTTTTCAATTACCTTAATAAGTTATCCTTTAAAGAATCATTCTTACTATATAAAGCTTAAGTTAATTGATGTTAATAACTTTACTATTAAGATCAATTAATAGATCTAACAACAAATAGCAGTTATGTTAATAAATATAACAATACTAACTTACAATTAGATTTTTGATTTTTATTAACCTATTTGATTAAATATAAATTAAAACTAACGTACAATTAATTAACTAAATATTTAATTTTAAATGAATTTGAAATATTTAATTATATAACTCTTATGTATATTTAATGTTAAACATTTTAATTCATGTTAATTAAATATGTTACCTTATATACATATGTTTTAAACTAACTTCACATTAACTATTTAATTATATATAAATTTAAACCCCCTTTAATAATAGTCAAACTAACTTACTAATGATTTAATAGTCATTTAACTTTAAGTTAAACTTATTTATTCATTTACTTTTTAACTAACTAACTAAATATTTATTTTTAATTCCTATTAATTAGTTTTTAAAATATGGTTATGTTCTCCTATCCTGCCCCTTAGTCTAGTCTGACTAGTCATTTCCCAAGCAAATATAGTCGTTAGCTGGTCTAGCCTACCATTTCAATATAGCTGTTACCTGGTCAAATATAGCTGTTGGATGTTCTGCTTTGACTATTTAACATGCAGCGTGGATCTAATTCTTCAAATTGTCCTAACAATGAACCACACTGGTTGGTTCGAAACGCATCGACAAAGGAATTCGAATGTGATTTACGTTAAAGGATTGATATTATAAATCTAAGGGATTAATACTAAAACCCCAAGAATTATGAACCAAAGGGAATAATATTAAACCCTTAGGGACTAATATTATAAACCTAAGGTATATAAACCCTAAGATAAATATTATAAACCCTAAAATAAACATGGTTAACTATGGTTGGCCATGGTTGATTTTTATATCGAGACAATCCTAGTCACAAGTCAAATTGGACCATTATTGACCATGCTTGACAATTATTGATTTTCATATTGAGACAATCTTTGTCACAATGCGACATTCGACCATAGTCAACCATGATTGATTTTATCAAACATGATTGACCATGGTTAACTATGATTAACCATAGTTGAGAATGATTCATATTATAAACCAAAAGGAATAATAAACCCGAGGGGTAAATACTCAAAATCACAGGGATTATAAACCAACGAAATAATATTAAACCCCAGGTATATGAACCCCTACATAAATAAGCCCAAGCGATTGATATTGACATTAGACCACGATTGGCCAAGATTAACCATGGATGACCATGATTGATCTTATAAAACATGGTTGACCATGATTGACCATAGCTGAACATGATTGATTTTATAAAACATGGTTGACCATGATTGATCATGGTTGGCCATGATTACTATTATAAACTCAAGACAATAATACTAAAAGAAGAATGGATTATAAACCGAAGTGAATAAAATAAACCCTAAAATAAACATGGTTAACCATGGTTTATTTCCAAATTGACACAATCCTTGTAACAATGTGAGGTTGGACCATGGTTGAATATGCTTGAGCATGATTGATTTTCAAATCGTTAAAGCGAAGAGAATAATATAAAACCCTAGGTATATGAACCACGCTAGAAACCAAGTGTTGTTGAACAGCTGATTGTTAATTTGAAATATCATCAGTTCCGCGTGTTTCCGTCGAATCCACATATCTTTCCCATACCGTCCCTCCATTTGTCCCGTTTCCATTCATGTGACCATTAATTCTCTCAAAGATTTCTATTGCAAAACTGGTATTATCAGTGTCGCATCCATTTCTTGATTCCCCCATCCCGTCACTTTCTTAAAGATATGTTGGAGAAGATTCAACACTTTCCGCGAAGAAACTGTAAATATGATAGCACGATCACACGCCTTTGCTCCTATCCTTTAAGGCTTCATATACTTCTCATATCCATTTAATGCCGCCGACCTCTCCTCCGTACATCGAGGCCCTCTGTTTAATGCCTTTTTCACGGTAATGTTTAACGCCTTTTGCATGGTAAGGTGTAAATACTAGTATATTTATTACACGAAAATGGCGGTGAGTTGTGTTTTTCTTTTAATTTCTAAAAATATTTTAATTTTATTTTCTTTCTAAAAAAGTACGCAATTATATTTTTCAAAGTTTTTTTAATTATTTTTTTTCCATTCAAAGCTTTGTCATCAATTTCAAGAATCTAATACATTTAAAATAAAAAAATTAAAAATGTATTTTCACAATTGACATGTAACCTTAATATTTCGAATTAATTTAAAAAATCTAATACATTAAAAAAAAATTAAAAATGTATTTTCATAATTGACATGTAACCTTAATATTTCGAAAATAAAATCAATGGTGTAATCAAAATTGATAAAGAATAAATTTTGATCATGTGTAGAAAAAGATCACATATAGGGATATGTAAAAAAGAAAGTAGCAATATTTCAAAGTGTTTCAAAATTTTAGTTTCGGATAAAATATCAAAATTCTAGTTTTGGATATTGTATCAATTTTCATATTTCTCTCCTAGAACATATTCAAAAGAGTAAGATGTTTGAAAAACATAACCAATATTTGGAGTTGTTTGTGGAGGTAGAGGAATTGTCTTGACGGCTAAAAGTGGCCGGAATCTGGGCAAAAAAAAAAAAACAAATCTTGTAGAGGCAACGTTTGAATCATGTTTTTGATGATGGAAATGGATTTAGCACAATCAAAAACCTCTGGAACACCTAAAATTTTGAAGTTTAACAACTGTAACTTGGATCTACAAAAATCCTTGCCAGATTTTTTCAAAATATGACTAGAATTTCCATGACTTTCAAGGCAAAAAAGCAGTCTCGTTAGACTATGACTCAATTTTTTGACCTCATCCAAGACAAAATTTATTAAGGCTTTGTGAGATACTTGTTCACCATTTACTTATTTTATGACAATCCTACCTATATATTGTTAATTCCCTCTTCATTTGCCATCGAAAATTCTATTTTTTAATGTCATCAATTTTGCACAGTTACATGATCCCCATCCCAACCTTCCCATAAAGTTAATCGAGTGGTTATATCTAGAAACACAAAATCCCTCTCTCCGCATACTCTAGATCCCTTTGTGATGTCCTATCAAAAAACATTTGGGGAAAGGTCTTAACAATTTGTTATTAAATGCTAGACTTAGGGAATTTTGTTCCTTGCAATGTTAGAAATTACTCTATATGTTGAGCACATTGGATAAAAAAATTTATTGGAGGAATGTACTTTTATTTAAAAAATTAGAGCTTCAAGGTAATCCATACCCCATTCCATTATTAATGGAACATTAAAATTCTTAGTTTGTGTATTCCCTGCACAATTCCTAGATATGTTGAACCCGTTGGCTGCAAAATTTATTAGAAAAATGTATTTTTATTTAAAATTAAAGTTTCCTATCCATCCATATCACCCATGCCAATGTTTGATGGAAGAGGCTCAAAATTCTTTGTTTGTGTAGTCCCCACTCAATTCCTAAAACTTATTCAATAGAATCCACTAATATATATATATAAAATCTTGTCATGGCCTCATCTTCTAGCATACTTATTTAGAACACTTCAATGCATGAAAAAATGACCATTTTTCTTTCAATGAGTTTATAAAGATCACGTCTATCACCTCCTTCCAAATTCTTCTTCTTTAATTTGTCTTAAATTAATACTTTGTTCATTAATAAACACTACATAAACAACTATTCATTAGGAATTTTCATATTCCAAAGATAGCACTACGACCATCAAAGTTCAATCCTTCCTTCTTTTATTCTTAAAAATGTTTATCAAATCCTAGGGATGTGAACCCCTAAAGGAGAAAATGACCACTTTGGTTCACCTTGGCTTTCCTCAATTAAAACATGACTCCTTTATAAACATGATCAAAAACCATTCTATGAAATTGCTTCATTTCCTATTAAGATTATTTTATCTATCATAAGCCATCCCTACATCCACATTTAAGTTATAGGAGGATTTAAAATGTGGGAAAGCATGCAAAAGTCTATGTCCCTTAGTTATTGAATTTTGGTGCAATTAGGTCATGTCTTAACTACTAAATATTTTGAGAAAAGTAAAATGCTCCCAAGGCACCATCTTCCCAACAACTTTGGTATAACTAACTTCTCCCATTTTACCCATGAAGTCACCACTTTTGGTTTGATCCTTCCCTATAGCTTATCCTTTTAACCTTTTCAATAATCTATTATAGGTTGAACTATTTAACCGATTTATTTATATGTCACCCAAAATGGTCACTAAATGATAGATATAAGCTCATGATATTTGACAAGTCCTAAATAATTTGATAGGTAACTTTGTCACATTGATAGCAAGTTATTATTAAGGAAGAATTTTTACTGTTATTTGGTAGGTGTTTGATAGGATACACTCAAATTACCTTGTATTTGTTGAAATTTTTTTGTTTTCTAAGTTGTGTGAATCCTATGATGGATCTAAGTTGCTAATATTATTTATGTAATATAAGTATTTTTAACTTTACTACTTTTAATGTCATGCAATCTAATTTTATGTCATATTCACATATAATAAATTTATTGATGATTTGGTTAACACTTTTCCGCTATAAAATTCCTTTTTAATCAAAATAACATTTTTTGATTCAAACTATTTTAACCTAGATTTGTAAGTTTGATGGACGTATAGTAATTTGATAGTCATGCCTTATCTCTTTCGCACTTGTCTTTGGTCTTTAGTCAATATTTTTTCTCAATTAGACTTTTGTACCTAGTTAAAAGACTTGTTTACTATTTTTTGTTTGTGGTGGCCTTCAAGCTCCTATTAGGCTCATAGTTGGTTAGGATGCTTCATTGAAGCTGTCAAACCCTTAGATCCATTTGGGAATGTTTAATTGGGAGTTCAATTATTCAAGCCTTCATTAAGCATTCCCGAATATTATAAAAAAGTGAACCATGGCATTCAATTGATGCATCACATCTATATGTTGGATTTTATGGAACAATGCATGTAGTTTTAAGAAAATACGTGTAATATAGGCTTCAGAACACAAAGTTCCTCATCAAAATCCATACTATTCTTCTTCAATGTTTATTTATTCGCTCAAATCATAGTCCAATTATCACTAATTCCTTGACATATTTGAATTATTAGTATCCTCTCCTAGTTTAAAAACTTTGGAAACCTATATTCAATGATAACTTAATGATGAGAAAGACCACAAAGATTTAAAAAGATGAAGACATTGACTATCAAATCTAAGATCATTTGTTGCAAAACAATATTTGTTTGGCCTCCTGTCGAATCTCATCTAATCAACATATAGACACATTATCCCAAATGTTCTCCAATTCCCACAGAAATTTGTTCCTTGTCTCAATATTTGTAAACACCATGCTAGAGACCAAGTGTTGCTGAACAACAGCTTCATTTTCCATGGATGCGGATTGTTTCGCAGAAATACTAGCTGAGCCGAGAGGCTCATTCTACAACCTAGTATGATGTGCAACCATGTCTGTTTGTCATCAAAGTTGAAATTTTTCTCATCTCTACCAATTTTTTTATTTTTATTTTTTATTTTTTTTAAATCTAAAAAAATAACTATACAAAACATTTAAATAATGTCGACTCATAAAAAAAATTGCAAGAGAAGAAATTGGATCCCTCTCCACTCATGTTAGATATGCATTTAAGATGGATCTATGTTGGTATAATCAGTATTGCTTCCATTTCCGGATTCCTACATCCTCTTGATTTATAAATGTATGGTGGAGAAACTGTGAAGATGATAGCACGATCACACAACTTTCCTCTTATCACCTCAGATATTGATCCGTAAAGGGGTTTATATACTTATGATATCAATTTAAAGTTAATATACTTACCACAATGTTAATATCAATTTAAAGTTAATATACTTACCACGGTGTTATTTTTGGCAAGATGACACGAAAAACGCTTGCGTCTTTCATTTGCTTCTAAAAAGCATACACAATTATATTTTTCTATTTTTTTTAATAAATTTTTCTCAATAAAATCTTTATTATTAATTTTAAGAATCAATTACATTCAAAATAAAAATAAAAAATTTAAGAATGCATTTTCATAATTTTGATATAAAAATAAAATAAATAATATAATCAAAATTCATAAAGAATAAGTTTTAAATAAATATACGAAATATTACAAATAAGATATCTTTTCTCCTCACCATTACCTCATGGAAAAGAAAGTAATAACATTCAAAATATTTCACTTTTTATTTTTTGTATTTATTGTTAATCAAAATTCCAGTTTTGGATAAAAAAATCGATTTCATATTTTTATCCATGTACATATGTAAAAGATAAATATGTTTGAAAAAAACCATCAAATGTTTGACCTCATCCAAGATAAAATTTATTATCATTTTGTGACATATTTGTTCAACATCCACTCATTTTATGATAATTCTACATGTAAATTGTTAAAAAAAAAATCATTCGTCATGGGCACATTTTTAAATATCATCAATTCTGAACAATTATCTCATTCTTGCCCTAAA
Organism: Pinus tabuliformis; assembly: GCA_031772625.1. NCBI lineage: Eukaryota > Viridiplantae > Streptophyta > Pinopsida > Pinales > Pinaceae > Pinus > Pinus tabuliformis. The sequence continues at coordinate 1,116,707,430 of CM062809.1, forward strand.
ACTAAAAGATTGATTCCCTCTCTTTCCACATACTCTAGATCCCCTTGTGATTCCCTATCAAAAAATATTCAAGGAAAACTCTTACCAATTTGTTTTCAACCACTACACTCAAAAAAATTGTATTCCTTATCATCTAGGAAATCACTCTATACATAGAGCCATTGGTTACAAAATTTATTGGAGAAACAACCTCTTTCTTTAAACATTGAAAGCTTCATGGCCATCCATATTCTCATGCCATAGTTAATGGAACAACCATAAAATACTTTGCTTGTGTATTACTTCCTCAATACCTAGATATGTTAGCCCATTGGCTACAAAATTTATTCGAACAATGTTATTTTTTTATAAATTGAATGCTACCTAGCCATCCATATCACCCATGCTAGTCTTAATGGAATAGCCTTAAAATTCTTTGTTTGTGTATTTCCTACTCAATTCCTAAAACTTACTTCAATAGAGTCCCCTGAACAAACATTTTTCAATCTTGTTACTACCTCCACTTCTACCACGTTTTTTTAATACTGAGAATCCATGATGAAATGACCATTTTTCTCATCAATGAGTCTTTAAAGAGCACATTTATGATGCCCAAGCCAATTTCTCTTCTATCATTTCTCCCTAGTTAATACTTTATCCATTAGTAAACACTACATAAAAAATTTGTGTTTATAAGGCCATTTCAACTTCGAGAGATAACATTAACATGATATAAGCTCTTTCCTTCTTTTATGTTTAAAAACATATATCTAACGCTATGAATATTAACCCCCAAAAGTGAAAAAGATAAACATAGTTTATCTTTATTTTCCTAGAATCAAACATGAATACTTCCTAAACATGATTAGAAATAATTTTTTTAAACTATTTCATTGCTTATTAAGCCCACCTTCTTTTCCATAGGCCATCCCTACCTCGATATTGAAGTTGTAGGTGGATTTAAAATTTGTGAAAGCATGCAAGAGCCCATATGTCTTAGTTATTAAGTCATTTATGGTGGAATTAGGTGGTTCCTTTAAATCCCAACCCATCCATCCATTCCATCCTAGCCAATATGATTGAAACTCCCCACATGTACCTCCCAAACTAGAACCTAACCCTTTGGCCCATCACCTCTCACCTGTCCCCCACCATCAAAGGAAAATCCTTCAAAATGGTCTTCCAAATCACTAAAATATTATGCTTACATTTTTCAATAATTCTTATCCAATATTCCACAGAATATGGATAAAAAATTTTGTAAATCACTAGTTGACACCACAACCCTTTGCCTCTAATAATCGTCCAAATACTCTTCACTACCAAGGATTTTGAGAAAAGGAAAATGTTCTCAAAGAACCATCCTCCAAACAGCATTGAGAAAAAAACATGAAAAACACCCTAAAAAATGAAAAGTGTTGATGTTGTAACAATATTTTTTTATTTTTTCTAGTTAAAATTCCTTATTTTTTTAGCAATGACATTAAAAACAAAAGTTTTATTGCAATAAACATGAAAATACACTCAGAAAAATGAAAAAATTGTTGATGTTGCATCAGCGATTTCTTTAATGTTTTTTTTTTGTAATGATGACATTAAAAGCTAAATTTCTTGTATAATAAACATGAAAAACCACCCTGAAAAGTGTTGATGTTGCATTAACATTTTTTTGTTTGTTAAAATTATAATATTTTTCAGCAAGAATAATAAAAATAAAATATCATGACTTTGAAAAACCTTAAAATTTCAATAATTTTCAACTATAGCATTAAAGATAAAATATCACAACCCCAAAAAACCTAAAAATTCCATTCACTTTCAACCATTAATCTTTTGATATTTCCAGTCATAGAATTAAAACCAAATCTCCTAAGTATAAAAGACCTTAAATTTTCAACATATTTCAATTATATAATTATGGACCGAATATCATGACTAAGAAAAACCTTAAAAGTGAATACCTAAATCAAAGAGCCATTATACTAAGGTTTTTATTTTTTAAAATTTTGAAAATATTGATATTTCAAAATCTTAGCCTAAGGTAACTTGATACATTGACACATAGTGGGGGTGACCTTGGACCATTGCAATGAAAACTTAAAATTGAACCATCAAAATGAAACACACTGGGAGCAGACTTGATCTATCGTAACAAAAACATGAAAATCAACTATCAAATTGATACATAGTGGGGTTATGCTGCTATTCAAGCATCAACATAACCTTGCAACCAAAAAAGAAGTAAAAAAATAATAAATAAAACATAAATAAATAAATAAAAAAGATGAAAATGAAAAGAAAAATAGAAAAAAGAAAAGTTGAAAGTTAAAAATAAAAAATTCAAGCATAGAGATTTTAAAAAAATAACCAATAATAATTCAAAAATGAGAAAATGTCGCACTTCGAAATAAGAGTCACTTTATTGTCATTTCAAGGTGTGACTACTATTTAGGAGTCTTGTGTATTCCCTTAGCTTGTATTGATGGCTTTTATGTGTGTGATCCATGTTTGAGTTTCATTTGAATGCATTTCCCTCTCATACTATATTGGTCTCACACTTATCCATTTTGGAGATTTTCTTGATCTTTCTGTCTAGTGCAAGTTGCAAAGGCAATAACCCTCTTACCAAGTGATGGGATAAGCCTATTCATAAGCCTCAATGATTCAAGATTTCTCCTCAAGGCTTGTGCATTAAGCTTTCTCAAGACCACCTCAAATCAATGTACATCAAGAATCTTCCAAGGGCGATCACCTAATCCTAGTGGCTCATGTTGACTTACTGCACCAGGATTTGATGAAAATGAACTTTCATGTTACATAAAGAAATCCTAGCTAACAACAAGGACTCCTTCCATCTCTTTTCATAAGAAATATATGTAATGCAAAGGAATTCATATCTTCATAGTGTAGTGAAAACCCTCCTATGCAAAGTGACTTCCCTTCTGTGGCTTCGCTCAGTGAAAAATGCATTCCAGGTGAACAGTTCGCCGTTGTTGGGATAGATTATGCTAACATAAGAGAAAAAGAGCATTCAAATGAGTAGTGACCCCGTATTGAGAAAAAATGCATTGTCGTTCAAGCCTCCACTTCCTCATGGCGTGTGGAGTAGTAACAACGCTTAATCTTGCCTCCATTGATCATTGTTTTCCCTCTCTATGCCTAAGCCTTGCCTTTTCTAGCCTCTCTCAGTGCATGTCATAGTCTTAGTAGACAATGAGCCCTTTTTGAGAAAAACAATCCTTTCCTTAAGGATTCCTCTTCCTTTAAGTGCATAATACAGTTTCAAGCCTCAAGCCTTCACCCTTGTTCCTTACTCTTCCCCTTTGCACTGAAATCTTGTCAAGCCTCCCTCTTTTGGTACATGGCATAGTATTAAAGTTCCAAGAGGCCTCGTCTTAGTCCTTGACCAGTAAAAATATGTTCGCTTAGTATTCCTTTGTTTCCTTTTTAGTGCATGGCAAAGTCTTAATCAACAAGCCCATCACCATGTCCCTTGAGCTTCACCACAACACTGGACCAAAGAGAGACCCTACTTACAATGCATAACACAAAAATAGCGAAAAATGGTGCCTTCCTATGCCACTGTTGAATTCATATGCACCTTCCTTATCAAGAATCCTTTCAATCATTCCACGGGCCTATCATAAGAAGATTATTATGTGAGCTAGGTAGAGATAGAATAGGTGATTTCAAGACTAAATTTTCCTTATCAAGAATTATATTCATTGGAAAGAGTACTTTATCACCATGAAAAGGAGTTGCTCAAGGAACCTAGCAAGGGAAATAAAAAAATAAGCACTTGCAAAGAAGACGCACAAAGGAAAACTATCATGAAGATGAGAAGCATATCATGGACTATGATAGAAAGAATACATTGCCTCATGACTCAGAAGATTCCAATAATGATCCAAGACCCTTTTGATGCTGAATATAAGTAAGAAAGAGGATCTTTCATAAAGATGAAGCATTGATCAGATCTTTCATGAAGATTGAAGACAAAGAAACAAAGAGAACAACTTGGCATTTCCATCTCATCATGAGCTCCATGTCAACATTTTCAAGTTCTAACTCGTACAAGTGACATAACTATGTCATATGTGTCCATATGTCATGCTACATCATCATGTGGAATGTAATGTTGTATTTTCAAGAAAAGGACAAAATGTAATGTGTGGAAGTACAAGAGTCATATGTTGAATATGAAATTCACATAGTCAAATATGGAATATGAAATTCACATAGTCATATATTGACAAAAGAGACTTTAGGAGAAGTCCAAAAGTCATTTAGAGAAGTCCAAAGGACATACTAGAAGTCCAAGGGTCATGAGGGTACTCCAAACTGGGTCATGAGGAGATGAAAGGTCATTCCTCTTGTTATAAAAGAAACCTCATAACTTAAGCAAAGGGTTTTTGGAGGCTTAGCCTTTGGAGAGCTAGTAATGGCTTCTCTAACTTGGCATAGGAGGGAAAAATATTATTTGGAGAAGTAAGAAGTGAATCAATGTTACACTACTAGAACTAGTTCCTCACCATTGTAATTGTGTATTTGGACCTTCCACCTAATATTGAAGCTCATTAAGCCCACATACTTTCATGCTTGTATCGTGGATGTTTTCAGACTATTCTTTGGATATTTACAGTATATGTTATATTCATATGTACTAAGGAAATTGAACTACTTCTTTGATTTTGGTACTTATATTGTTGAATGTGTGTTGTATTTGTTTCCATGAATCATTGTTATATTCTGAACTAATTTGTAGGTTAATCAACGAATCTTTCCTTTCTCTCATGTGCCTCTTTTGGGATAGTACTATTACTTCCTTCCAGAGATTCACACTTGTCTCCCTCTAGTGAAGGTCTCCTTTTACATATTGCAATTAGTGCCACATAATTTCAACTTACTTGCTTGTTCAAGGGTTGTGTATATAATCTCTTATGTTATTAATTGAACCAAGACAAAGCTTTAATTTATGGTGGCCAGATCGAAAGTATAGATGGGGATCCTACTCCAAACAATGTGAGGTCTAATTGGGAATTCAAATTGGGGAGATCCCTTGTATGTTCAAGGTATCCAACACCGTTAACCTTATGGCACTAGAAGGAGGGCCAGATGACAAGCTTTTCCTGTTGAGTCTGTTTTGAATCTCTCATCTTAATGGCTCTTTCCCAAATCATAATTCATGTATGTTTTTCAAAATATCTCGATCTTACCATCTTTGCAAAAAATATTCATAACTTGTCTAATTTTAGGTTTGATGACCATGACAAACTAATTTTCGTTGAACACTTCTTTCAATTTTTTTCATTTTTGTCTGTTTAATGTAATTCATTGTAAAGATGTTCAAAGGAGGTTGTTCACCTTCACATTAGAAGGTCATGTCAAGAAATGGTGTCATACATTACCAACTACTTCCACCATTCATTTGAGAAACTTGTTAGTGAGATTTGTGAAGCCTTTGTCATGTATGATTATCAATATGTATGTGATAGAATTCATCTATTTAGAATGAAACCTAGTGAATTTGCAAAGGCCTTCCTTATTCAGTTTCTTAACCTTTGCTATGAGTTTACTGAAGAAAGTTTTGATTGTGATTTTACAAAAAAATTTAGAGCCTAAGTATTCTCTCAGTCAAATATTTTTTATCGAAACCCCTAGATGATTCTCCCTCCCTAATATTTTCAAACCATGAGATACATCAATCTTTGAAGGAGGATTCTACTATTCCTCTTGTTCCTTATCCTCCTCCTTTTTTCAGTACCAATTTGGGTGCCTCTTGGTGATGATGATGAAGTTGGGAAATATGAAAATCAAATCATTTATCCATCCATTAAACCTCCATCTACTTCTCCTGATCCGCATCCCATTGAGGAAAACTTGGAATGGTTCAGTAATTGAATGGAGTGTAGAGTGAAAGCTGATTCCTTAGTTTTTCAATATCGTAATAGTGTACATAGGTCCAATATTGAATCTTATCCAAATATAAGTTTTGTTTCCTCAAAGTATATTGTAATTTTTTTACCACTTATCTCTCATGATTCCCCATTTTATGATATTCATGTTCCACTCACTTTAACTCATAATGATGTTCAACATGTTGTTTCAAGTGAGAATCTAGAATAAGGTAGTGGTATATCATATGCAGAGGAGAAATGTGTTGGAGACATATTCCATATTTCTTCCCCCTTTTAGAATCTTGATCATATACTATCAGTTGATCATAAATCAGAAAATCTTGATAACCTATCAAAAGATCCTAAACCTTGCATTCATGTTGAGACTTTGGGTAGCCATCATAATGACATCTTTTTTACCATTCACATATGGTGGTAAATATCCAAGTATATTGGATGATATATTTTATTCTTTTGACGGGTCAGATTTACAAGGTAATGATTCAAAATTTGTTCCTTATAGTTTACAATATCCATTCATGAATCAAGATTCTCATTCAATTCAAAATGATCCTGAATCTCCTTTAATTCAGACATTTTCAGATGCCAAATTTGAAGTGGTAAGTTGTTAGGGTTTTGAATATTTGCTAAATCTTGGTCAATATGAATATCATAGTGATATGCCTTTATTCAATCATTGTGCCAACAAATATTATTAAGATTCAATTAGTATTCAACGTGATTCAATTATAACTGACATCTCTTCTCTTAGTATTTCAATCTTTCTTCATCTTCAACACGCTATTCATTGTACCCATATATGTTTAATAAGTTTGTTACACCAACGGACCCTTTAGATTGTTTAGATATTTATCTGGCTAGTCATGATTGTAACTAGGTACAAGATGGTGTGATACTACAATCAAAGGATGAAAAGTTTGAATCCATTATTCATGATCTATTCAACTATAAATATTTCATGATTTGGGAGGAAGATGTTCCAACTCTGAAGGATCAATGGGGGCTTTCTGATTAATGCATCAAAATTCTATATCCATTAAGAGTATAATGCCTCATCTTAAATTTGATCAAACCAGTGGCATTGACAATGTTTTTATCGATACATCTGGTGATAGTTCATAACTATCTGTTGATTTTTCTAAGCCACCCATATTTATGATCCATCATCAGAAAGTTTAGAGACTTGTTGGGAAGTTGAGGAACTTCAACCTTCACTAAAGGTTATGTCAGGTTCTCGCAATCCTATTGAGATCTCTGAAACAATTTGGATCCAAATTTTCATGCATAGTTGATCTTCATGATATTCAAGATATAATTTCTTATCAGAAGAAGGATTCTTGTTTGGTTAGTCTCTTTTCATTTGGACCCATTATGTTAGACCAAGGGTTGAAGAGTACATCTTTCGAGGGCCCCCACAGTTTCAAAGCATGCTATTTTGAATATCAAGATAAAGGTCATTATAGGTGTTGGGCCCTATATTTGTCATATTTTCCTTGCCTTAATTCTAAATTTTCATATAATTTTCTAAACTCTTTTGTGAATTTAAATCACATTAATGAGTAGATTAGGGAGTTTAGTATAATTCTATACATATTTATCATCTTATTATTTTCTGAACAAATTCAACTAATAAAACACTATTTATAACAAGCAAATCCTTGATATTGACAAGAATAAATTGGCTTATTAATATTTGTTGTTGTTTCATGAAACGGTCGAAGAATATCGTGCAAGCCTCAAACTGTTACACCCTGTTTGGAACACATTAGTTGAGGATGACTTCTTGACCTTACTCCTTGTATTTATTAAGATTGCTCATTATTAAAAATAGATTCTCCATTCTTTACCCTTTGTTGTTACGATATAAAAATTAGTGTTGAACCTCAAAAGAGGTTGTTCGAATTGTAATATTATTTTTGATACAAAGTTTGACTTGTGATTATTTTGGAACTAGTTCCTCTACAATTTGAATGGAAGTATTTATTATTTAGACTTAGTCTATTGTGCTTATTTTCCTCTAAGGAAGTTTGATTTTGGATTTGGGTCCGATTGTGGGACAACTTTGTCTTCTTTTGTACCACTAAAATTGGCATTTGATTTCTCTATTCTATCTATTTCAACTGTGCAATGGTTTTAATTTCTCACTATTGATTCGTTAAATTGAATGCTCTATCTTGAATCAGGTTTATTGGAATTGTTATAAGAATAGATTTGTTGTAGTTAATTCATTAAGAAGAAGCATTTTTTTTCTTTCATTTCTTGTAGAGTTATCATAGATTTCTATTTCATTTGATTAATTGTTGTTAGCTAGTATTATTATGTAGTGTTATCTTTTCACTATGTAGTAGTTTAAGTATTAGCGGGTTTATGTAGTGCATTATAGTAGATATCATTTTGGGATTCAACTACGTTAAGTAAGTCATTCACGTATGACCATTTCCATGAGAGGTAGTCATAACTGACTAATTTCTCATGATTTTTGAATAGTTCACTTAGCACTTATTGCATTGAGTGATGCTCACAGGGGTGAAGAAGTGGGATTCAAACTAGTGAAATGAATCACATAGCGTCAATCATCACTTCCAGGGCTTGCACTTGGTAACCAGGACTTCCCGGGAGGTCACCCATCCCAGACTACCTCTAGCTCAAGCACTCTTAACTGTGGAGTTTTCCCCACAATCAAGCCCACTTAGCTTGCTACCCCATTTGCAAAACCTTAGCAAGTATTGTGCCTCGTGAACCATTCAAGTAGAGATCTCTTCACTCTTTTTGAATTTAAGTATTAGGGGGTTTACGCAGTGCATTATATTAGATATCATTTTGGTATTCAACTGCGTTAAGTAAGTCATTCACATATGACGATTTCCATGAGAGGTAGTCGTAACTGACTAATTTCTCATGATTTTTTAATAGTTCACTTAGCACTCATTGCATTGGGTGATGCTCATATGGGTGAAGAAGTGGGATTAAAACTAATGAAATGAATAGCATAGTATCAATCATCACTTCCGAGGCTTGCACCCGGTAACCAAGACTTCCGGGGAGGTCACCCATCCCAAATTGCCTCTAGCTCAAGCATGCTTAATTGTGGAGTTTTCCCCACAATCAAGCCCACTTAGCTTGCTACCCCAATGGGGCAGTGTGACATTTCCAAAGAAGAATATGATGACATCATAAAACTATGTATTAGTTGTTCACGAGGAAGTACATGAACTAAACCTGTGTTGATGGTGCTGGGCTCGCCAACATGTCAGGGGATCTCCTTGGTAAGAAGTCCCAAATAGACTTCATACCATTTTGTGTATGAGTCCCAGTAGTGGGTCGTATGGTATCACCTTGACCATGGTTTTGCACAAAGGTAACTAAGATTCACCTATTGGTAGCAAGGTTGTGACATATACAATAAGTCAAGGAAGGTGCACGAGCGGTTATAACACACGGAGGGTAAGGTGAGTGCACCCCTTGGAAACCTGTGAAAGCATGTATTTAAGAAGGGAACACACGAGAAAATATGCATCAAAACATGGAAGGCAAGTAAGATAGCAGTCGAAAGTGATGGTTAAGCCAATAGCACATTTCAGTAAGATTCATACATATATAGAAAATAGCTACACATGCATGCGTAAGAAAACATGTACATATATCATTTAGAGTAAACAAGATAGTGATACAATACAACATATTCATGAAACATGTTGGCTCTATTATATTAAGAAGTGTAAGTTCCAGTCATACAATACAACCATGACCAACCACTAGTTCTGATAGCGGAACGTTACAGTCACTGATGCCCGCTCCTCCAAAGATATATACTAGCTCTTCACAGTGAAGAATCCAAGGCTCATTACAATACTATCCAAGCTCTCTCTAAGATACTCCTATCGGAAGCTTGGTGGACCAAAAGCCTTTAAAATGAGTTATGAGGGACTATTTATAGCAAAGGGTGGGGTGACCCTTGACATTCCCCTTTGTGACCATTTATCTACCCTCATGACTCTTAAACTATTCTATGACTATTACATTCAACTATCGACACTTGAACTTCCACTTAACAAGATGTTACATACAATCTGCACATGTACCCATTTGAGACAAAATGGCTTGAGCAAGCCATGCAAGACATCACTGACACTCAGACCATTTTGGTGAGACCAACCCTTTGACATCCTTGTGATGGTTGATGGCGGTGAACTAATGCCAATATTGGTAGTCCATGATGGTGTTCGTACGCTCAATGGTGACATCCTGCTGAAAGAAAACTCTTGCCTCTGTTGCATCTGAGTACACTGATATGGATCTTCCATCCAACTCATCTAATAGAATGTGCATGGTTGTCTTGGGTGTGACTGGACTGGAAACATGTTGATGTAAACTCTTTGCGCTGATCTCCAAGCATATGCTGGTGGCTGTGCGCATCAACTTATCAAAATACATGTTCAACTCTAGTGGGACTTGCTTCTTGTCTTCACCTCGGTGAGTGTGCCAAATGGGTGGGATATCATGGGTGTGAACAATGACATCCATGCTTCTGATTGTTGGGTGTGGAGCATGATTATTTAGAGGTCTTTGTTTCAGCCGTATGTATACCCCAGGAAGTTTGTACACCCCTCCACACGAGGGGGTGCGGGGGGGACTTGTCCTCCCCGCAGGGGTTCGGGGGGGCCGATCCCCCCGGCTAGGGGATCTGGGGGCCAGTGGTCCCCCGGTAGGGGTTTTGGGGGAAACACCCCCGAAGCTAAAAACAGATGTAAAATTTCCTTGTAAAAGTATAGTAATTTCTAGTCAATTTGGGTCGTTCATTAGGCGGATGATTTGACAGTAGAACTTATGTTTAGTTTAGGGTTTTTTGCTCTAGAAGGCAACCCCTCTCTTTATATGAGGGAATTGTATTGAGGCTGCGTAATAAATGTGTATTCTCCATGTGAGAAATAGAGAGGTGAGACTGTGAGAGAAAACAGAGGATATTACATCAGATCTGTTGTAGGTTGTGTCTCTTCATTTTGCTAGATAATAAAAAGGAAGGACTGGATGTTTGGGGTGGACGTAGCCCAAACTGGGTGAACCACGTATATTTGTGTCTCTCTAGTTTTATGTGTTTTTTATGTTTATATTTTTGCTATATTCTATGTGTTCCATTGCTCTGTAATATATAATTTTCTAACAACTGGTATCAGAGTCGAACGTCTATTTGGCTGACAAACTTGTAGGAGAGAAGGGTTCCTAGTTTGAGTGGGAGCAATGGCAAAAGATGGTAAGTTTAGGGTCGAGAAATTTAACGGCCAAAACTTCTCATTGTGGAAGATGCAGATGGAGGATTATTTGTATCAGAAAGATCTGTACCTACCATTGAGCAGAAAAACAAAGAAGCCGACATCTATGACGGATGAAGAATGGAACCTTCTCGATAGAAAGGCACTCAGAATAGTACAGTTGTGCCTCGTAATGTCGGTCACCTTCAACATTTCGAAGGAAACAATGACAGGGGATTTGATTAAGGTGTTGGCAAAACTATATGAAAAAAACTCAGCCTCAAACAAGGTATTTCTTATGAAACAATTATTTAATATGAAGATGTCGGAAGGTGGATCTATTACAGACCATTTAAATTATTTTAATACAGTTACAAGTCAATTAAGTTCTGTAGGGGTAAACTTTGAAGATGAATTTAGAGCCCTCTTATTCTTTTGCTCACTGCCAAAAAGTTGGAATGGTTTAGTAATGGCTATTAGTAACTCTGTGTTTGGATCTACTACTTTAAAGTTTGATGATGTTGTCGGTGCTATCCTTTGTGAGGAAATGCAACTGAAAAGTTCTGGTGAGACATAGGGTAATTCTTTGAGTGCAGAGTCTAGGGGAAGAGAAATGGAAAGAGGAAAGAGCTTAGGATATCACAGTAAATCAAGAAAGGCAGATCCAAGTCCAGATCGGGGATAGTGTGCTGGAAATGCAGAAAGAAAGGACACCTAAAGAAAGACTGTAGATATCGGAAGTGAAAAGAAGGAGATGCACAACAAGAAAACAATCATGAAGCCAATGTGACAGGTGAGGTGTTACAAGATGCTTTGATTCTTTCTTTCAAAAATATTACTGATTCCTAGGTTGTAGATTCAGGGGCCTCATTCCATGCCACACCTGATAAGAAATATTTTCATGACTATGTTCAAGGAGATTTTGGACAAGTCTGTTTGGGTGATGATAAACCCTGTAAAATTGTTGGAATGGGTAAGGTTCTTGTAAAACAGCAGAATGGAAACCAATGGCTACTAAATGAGGTAAGGCATGTTCCATATTTGAAGAAAAATCTGATTTCAACAGGGCAGTTAGGCAGTGAAGGTTGTGTGACAACTTTCACAGATAAACCTTGGAAGGTCACCAAAGGAGCCCTGGTAATAGCAAAAGGAAAAAACGTTGGTACTTTGTATTTATGCAATGGTATTTCTAACTCTGTTAATGCTTTAACTTCCAAAGGAGCAGATGCAGCATTATGGAATCATAGGCTCAGATACATGAGTGAGAAGGGGATGAAGATTCTTTACTCAAGGAAATTGTTGCCAGGTTTGAAGAATTTTGATTTGGACTTTTGTGAGAATTGTATTTATGGAAAACAAAAGAGAGTCAGATTTCTTAGAGTTGGGAAAGAAAAGAAGAGCGAAAATTTAGAGCTTATGCATACAGAAGTATGGGACCTGCTCAGGTATCATCTCTTGGTGACTCTCGTTATTTTTTTACTTTTATTGATGATGCAACTAGAAAAAATTGGATTTATTGTATTAAGAATAAATCTGATGTATTTGATACTTTCAAGAAATGGAAAGCTTTGGTTGAGATTGAGACAGGAAAGAAATTGAAGTGTCTCGGATCAGACAATGGAGGTGAATATTGTAGCAAAGAGTTTGATAGGTACTTTTCAGAGCATGGAATTCATAGAGAGAAGACAGTTCCAAGAACACCACAAGAAAATGGCGTGTCAGAAAGGATGAACAGAACAATCATGGAGCGTGAAAGGTGCTTGAGATTGCATGCAGGATTGCCTTTACAATTTTGGGAAGATGTTGTAGATATTGTTGTTTATCTAATAAACAAAGGGCCTTCAAGTTCCTTGGATGGTGTTCCAGAGGAAGCATGGACAGGTAAAAATGTAAACTACTCATTTTTAAAGCCTTTTGGTTGTGAGGCCTTTGTCCATATTAATAAAGAAAATAGAACAAAGCTTTAGGCAAAATCAAATAAATGTACCTTTATTGGATATGATGTTAATGATTTTGGTTATCGCTTATATGATTATGAAAATCAAAAAATGATTAGGAGTAGAGATGTAATATTCAATGAAAAGGTCTTGTATAAGAATCAGTTGTAGGAAAAGAAACAGGAAAAAGAAAACAAAGAATACATAGTTCTTGATGAGATCACTGAAAAAGTAAAGGTGGCTGAAAAATAATAATAATCAACAACCACAACAACAGCGACCACCACAATAGCAACAGGCACCCCAAACACCTAAAAGTGGTGTTGGAAGATCTACCAGGATAAATATACCCCCTGAACGATACTCTCCTTCATTATATTATTTATTGTTGACAGATTCTGGTGAACCCGAATGTTATTAAGAAGCAATGTAGGTTGAAAGCAGGAAGAAGTGGGAGTTAGCCATGGAAGAAGAGATGGAATCCTTAATGCATAACTAGGCTTGGGACTTATTCATGTTGCCTACAGGTAAAACTAAATTGCAGAATAAATGGGTTTACAGGTTGAAGGAAGAAGATGGAGGAAAACAAAGGTACAAAGCTAGACTTGTGGTGAAGGGGTTTGCACAGAAGAAAGGTATTGATTTTGATGAAATATTTTCTCTTGTTGTTAAAATGACTTCAATCAGAACTATTTGAAGTCTAGTAGCAGTTGAAGATTTGCATCTTCAGCAGTTAGATGTAAATACAACCTTTCTCCATGGGGATTTGACGGAAGAGATATATATGCAACAGCCACAAGGATATGAGGTGAAAGGGAAGGAGAAACTAGTGTGCAGGTTGAAGAAGATATTGTATGGCTTAAAACAAGCTCTAAGGTAGTGGTATCTAAAATTTGACAAGTTTATGTCTGAACAAGGTTATACTAGATGCCACTCTGATCATTGTGCTTATATGAAAAAGTAAAATGATGGCAACTATATTATATTGCTATTGCATGTGGATGACATGCTTATTGTAGGGTCTAACATGTAGGAAATAAATGTGCTCAAAAGAAAATTGGAAAATTCATTTGCAATGAAGGATTTGGGAGCTGCAAAATAAATCCTTGGTATGAGAATAACTAGAGACAGGAAAAATCACAAATTAATGTTGTCTCAGAATGAGTACATACAAAAGGTGTTGAAAATATTTAATATGCACAATGCAAAACCATTTAGTACACCTTTTTCTAGACATTTCAAACTTCGTAAGGAAATGTGCCCAAAGACCCAAGAAGACATGGATTATATGTCTAAAGTTCCATATGCATCAACAGTTGGAAGCTTAATGTATGCAATGGTCTGCACAAGACCTGATATTGCACATGTAGTGGGAGTTGTAAGCAGGTACATGAACAATCCAGGAAAGGAACATTGGATGTCAGTGAAATGGATTCTCAGATATTTGAAAGGTACCACAAATCAAGCATTATGCTTTGGTGGTTCAAACATTTCTCTACAGGGATATGTTGATGCAGATATGGCAGGTGACAGAGATAACAGGAGGAGCACTACAGGATATGTATTTACTATAGGTGGAATGGCTCTTAGTTGGGTTTCAAAAATCCAAAGTTTTGTTCCACTTTCAACAATAGAAGCAGAGTATGTTGCTGCTATAGAGGCTAGTAAAGAAAAGATTTGGTTACAAAGGTTTATGGTTGAATTGGGTAAGAAGCATGATATGGGCATGTTATATAGTGATAGCCAAAGTTCCATTCATCTTGCAAAGAACCTAGCATTTCATTCTAGGACTAAACACATATAGCTCAAGTGTCATTTCAGACGATCAATGTTGGAAGATGCAGAGTTGAAGCTGGAAAAGATACACACTGGCCAGAATCCTGCAGATATGCTAACAAAAGTTGTAACCAGGGAGAAATTGAGAATATGCTCAGTTTCAATTGGTCTTCAAGGATGATGATGAAGATGAGAAACAAGTAGGTCCAAAGAGGAGTCATTGTCTAGCAAATGAAGCAGCGATGGAGTTGCTATAATCATTCTCCAAGTGGGAGATTGTTGGGTGTGGAGCATGATTATTTAGAGGTCTTTGCTTCAGCTGGATGTATACCCAAGGAAGTTTGTACACCCCTCCAAGTGGGAGGTGGTGCAAGGGGGACTTGTCCCTCCTGCGGGGGTTCAAGGGGGCCGATCACCCCTAATTGGGGGGTCCGAGGGCCTGCGGTCCCTTGATGGGGGTTTCGAGGGTAGCGCTCCCGAAGCTAAAAACGAATGTAAAATTACCATGTAAAAGTATAGTAATTTCTAGTCAATCTGGGCCGTTCAATAGGCGAATGATCTCACGGTAGAGCTTATGTTTAGTTTAGGGTTTTTTGCCCTGAAGGCAACCCCTCTCTTTGTATGAGGGCATTTTATTGAGGTTGTGTAATAAATGTGTATTCTCCATGCGAGAAATAGAGAGGCGATACTGTGGGAGAAAATAGAGGATATTACAACGGATCTGCTGTAGGTTGTGTCTCTTCATTTTGCTAGATAATAAAAAGGAAGGACTGGTTGTTCGGGGTGGACATAGCCCACACTGGGTGAACCACATATAACTGTGTCTCTTTGGTTGTATGTGTTTTCTGTGTTTATATTTCTGCTATATTCTATGTGTTCCATTGCTCTGTAATATATAATTTTCTAACAATGATTACCCTTGCATGTGATCAACAACACTGCTCACATTTTCTACTCTGTGCCAGCTGCTAGGATGAATTTGTAACTTGTACGGGCGCAGTTTCATCTGTTTGTGCATGTTGCACCCCTTGTTGTACATGTTCCTGCTCCAACTCATTCTCTCGTCTGGGCAACTCCTGTTGTTCCTTGATTTTCCGCTTCAGCACATGCAACTCCTTTTTCTCTCTCTTTGCGTTCACAGGATTTTCCTATTGTGTCATCACCTCATAGCCTCAATCTCCAAAGTTTCTTTCATCACAAGTGGATCTTCTTGAGCTTGCAACTTTTTTCTACCTCTGTGTTGTCAACAACCTTCCTCTTTCATTCGTTGCGTGCACGTGTGCTACCTTCTGTTGCTGTTGATAGTGTTGCTTGTTTTGATGCTATTCACATTTCATCTTGATATCCTTGTCCATGAACAACTTGATATCTTCATAGATAAGCAAGTTCGTAGACACATGATCAACTGCATCCCCAAGTGTGCTCTAAATGATGTCTTCAATTCTTCTCTCCTCGAAGCCATTGTACCTATGTTGGTGAGAGGGAGATGAAAACCTGTGATACCTGAAGAGATAACAACCCTCATGACAAGAAATCTGTCAGTCAAAAACCAAAACAAACTAAAGGACTAACAGGAAACATACCTGTGTGGCTATTTGTGAAGATTGCCCACTTTTCATCAAGAGGCTAGGAGACTGACTACCAAAATTGTGCAAGGAACAGTTCGGGCTATCGGGAGGATGACTGAATGTTGGAAATACAAAATGCATAGTCCATCCTAGCTTTTTGAGGACTGAAACTGTGCAATGCACAATTTCAGTCAGCAGTGAAATGCAACTAGCAAACTGCATTGCACAGTTTCTAGGGCAAGTAGGACACTACCTCCAAGAATTGCACGATGCAAGCTTGGAGGTCAATAATGGGCCAGAATTACAGAATTTATGGAGGGAAGGCAAAGCCTTCACTTCCGGAAATGCGTAGTGCTAGTCGGGCAAGGCACAGTTCATGCTAAGGTACCCTAGACTAGCCGATGGGCGACTAAAAGCATGAGAAGTCTGAATGCATGATGAGATGAGTTAAAATAAGAGTGAATGATCATGCATTCAAACAACAAGTGTAGGATTTAGGAAACGGGAAAGCATGCATGTGTGTGAAGTGAGTCACCGCAACGACGACCGTCAGTGCTGTTAGCTACCTATATCAATAGGTTTCATATTTCATGATTGGCAAAGAAAGGTCCAAATATGCTCTGCTTTGGTGATGCAAAGATCCCATATTTCCTAGAGAAAACAATGTGTGTACATAGGTTGTTGTTGACTCAATTTTGATGGGTGATCCAAAAGCCTAATCTGGATCATGCCATGTTTCAATTTTTTGTTGCAGAATAGAGGAAGAAGTATGTCCAAACTGTTTAATCTTAGCAGACCAGTAGCTTAGGTAGAGAATTAAGGTTCCCAACTGCTTAATCTGGGACCTTGGAAGCAATAAGGGTAGTTCTAGATAGGAAAATCAAGAGAAACGCCAAGAGAAAAGAAAAGGCATATGAGGGTCTGCAAGTCTAAGTGCACCCTCCATGAAGAAATAAAAAATGCTAGGCAAATAGATGGGTAGGCAGATGGGGTTGCAGAAGTGTCATTCCTTACAATTGAACGTGGGCTAACCTATTCACAAAGGAAAATCAAAGGTTTGAGAAGCTCCTCTTCTCCATTATGTTGCAGCAAAGTAAAGGAGCATGTCTAACTTCCCAGTTTCCCCTTTCATTCCCATTCCTAACATCCCCTCATCAGTTGAGATTTATGGAAGAATTGGTGGTTTTATGGTGGTTCTTATTCCTTCAAAAGCCACATTTCTTGTCTAAAATTCTTTTCATTTTGATCTACTCCCTAAGCTAAGTGATTTTCCAATAAACTTAGTGATTTCACCCCTCATTCACCTTTTCCATCCATATTAACCCCTAACTTCTATTATCTAAATCCCCTATGTTACCCTTTCCCTACTATTATAACACTATGGTGTATAAACCCCAAGCATTGTATAAATATCCCTCCCCTTGGCATTATAGCCATATGCTCACAGTCAGGGATTAAATTGGCACCAGGCCAGTTTAAGAACCCTAAACCCTACCCCTCTTCCCCCCTTCAAGAAGTCATTTGACCCATTTAACCCCTTCATATGCTAAAACCTTATAAAAAACCCCATTACTGTACCCCTAACCCGCTTCGTTTGCGAAATATCCACCAAAAACCCACTTTTTCATTTTATCCTAAGTTTTGGCGCTATGCGCATTTTTACAAAATACATTGAAAAACCATAAAAATCCGCCATATTCCAAAGTTTTCCGCCGGGCGCAAATCCCAAAAGAAATATTATTTTATTCCCGCCCTCCGTCCGTATCGTTCTGCCATCTCAACGTCCCGTCGACCGTCGGATCGGGCCCTTTTGATCCGATGGCCCTCGTGCATATTGGACTGGCCCCGACGACCGAGAGTTACCTTCCGATATCTATCAGAGGGTGACGTCAGGCCTCTGCCACGCGCCACCCCCACAGTGTATCGGAGGTACATCTGACATTTCCGCCTTCGTATCAAAAGCGGTGCGATATGAAACCGCTAACCACTTCCGGTTTCGGTTGATCCGCCCTGCCATCGTCACCGCCGTGTCAGCGCCCCGTCCTCCAGTCACCCCTACCTGTCTGCCACTTCACCATCCTCGTGGACCTCTTGTATGCCGCCACGTCACCCGATGACGTCATGCTGACGTCATCCGACCTCGACCCCACCTGATGACGTCATGTTGACGTCATCCAAAAAAAAGCACCAAAGTCCCGAAAAAACCATATTTTGGCCGAAATGTCGCATTTCTCGCACTTTTTGCAAAGAACGTTGTTATATCCTCTGCATGAATTTTACGTCCGAGCCTTTTCCAACCTGTTGAATTCAACCTGGAGACCGCTGGCACGCCATTTCACCTGCAGTCTTGACCATTGCTGACTATATATCAGGTATTTATCCATGCAAATCCTTTATGCGCCCGGTTTTGTCTGTAAATTGCCAAAATAGCTTAAAACACTGAAAAAATATATAATTCACCGGCAAAATTCCCTGTGCCTGGTCCCCATTTGCACCTACAACGTCGAAATTCACCAGCTAAGCCTCGTTTACCTGCAATTTGATGTAAACTGCATTTTGTTCGCGCAATCGCGAACTAGTAACCCAAACCATACCAATTTGCTGTAAAAAAGAGAGTAAGGCCAGACATTTTCCTTAGTTGTGTTCAAATCAGTATTTCAATTGCTGCAACTCACCTTTTGTCCTCTGTACCTAAGTAATTCACCCTCCTGTTCAAAGAAAACTCTTTAGTGTTGTTCTGCACAGTAACACTAGTCCATAAACCACAGAAATCCTTAAAGTAACCATGGATCCACCAGTAGCCCCGGTGGCATTGAACGTTGCTCCATTGAATGCCCCTCAGAGACAATTGGAGTGGCAGCCTCTAGCAGACCTGGATTATCAGATATCTGAAGAAATGTTGATGCACAGCAAGTACCACATCCATCTGTTGAATGAGTTGAGGATTAAACATGAAGCTGGAACAGATGTATTAGGTATTTGGGACTCTTTTCTCCCTATCTTCAAGCTCCCACAGGTCAACCAGTTTCCTGAGCTAATTCATCTATGTGCTGAATGCTATGACCCTACTCAGAGGGCAGTGCTTGACCCTTCAGGCTCAGCTGTTTTCTATATCACTCCTGAAGCCATCAGAGAGATGCTGCAATTCAAAACTCAGAAGAAATTGGTTCCTTTGTCACTGAGTGATCTGATTAAGCAAGGAGCCAGGTTGACAGATGCTCAGGTCACCAAATTAAATCAGCTCTACATTGACTCTGACTCTGTGAAGTATCCTCCTATCAACCATGTATACCTCAATCAACTGGGCAGAGATCTAGTAGATATGATCAGTCCCATCCTGGGCTACAATTCAATTGAGTTTGTTGATGAAACTGTGCTGGTAATGATGCTTATGTTTACCCCTGGCAAATCTCCAGTCTGCTATGACTATGCCACTTACATATCAGACAAAATACATGAGCAATTGATGAACTTGGCAAGAGAAAGGGTGTTCAGATACACCTCCTACATCTACCATTTGATGTTGTACTATCAACACGAGAAATTTCATTTTGCTATGAAAAGAGTGGATGCACAAGGAAACCCAAGGTCAGTAGTCTATTGGTCCTCTGCCTTCCACTGCAGATCTGAATCTCCATACACTTACTGTGAGTTCATAGATCTCTTCATCCACCCAGCCATGTCTATGCTGATGAGCTCACCTCCTCCAAGACTTACTGATGAGATGCAAAGGGTCCTTCAGTTATCCAAAACATACAGCATTGGGGACTGGTACTTTTACCAACACCACACAGTCATCAGAATATATGGGTGTGAATTGCCTCCCTACATATTGCCCCGATATGTACCCATGAGACTATTTGCCATGGAATATTTCAGGAAGTTTGGGAATGCCGATGTGCTTCAATTTTCAGGCAGAGGTAAAAAAGCACAGCTAAAGGTCAGGAACCAACTTGGCCACTTTATCTATAACAAGAGGGAGAAAGGTTGGCGAGAAGCAGACAGAATGCTTGAGTCCCTTGGCCTTCAGACCAACTTTCTTTGGAAACCCTATGACCCCAATCACTTCATAACTTTAAGAAGGGTCAAGTATAGGTTGTCCGGTTATGATCATGTAAGGATTCCTCACATAGAAAAACATGCAAATCAAGTAAAATGGAGGAGAGGAACCTTAGAGGAGGCTGTCACACAAGAAGAGTTAAATGAAAGAGCAATAAGAAATCTGAGGAAGATAGCTGACCTTGAGCTTTGTTCACAGGTGTTTACTCTTCCAAGCACACAAGTGGGAGCAGTTGCCTCCTCCTCAACTGCAAATCAGCAAGCAGCCAAAGCTAGTGAAAAAACCTCTAGCAAAGGCAAGGAAAAAGAGATGGAAACAGAACAGCCGCCTCATGAGGAGGTGAAGCAGCAACATCAGCAGGTAGAGCAGCCACAACAACAGGAACAACAGCAAGAAGAGGGGCAACATAACAAAGAGCAGCCATTACAGCAAGAAAGGGCAGCTGAGGCCCCAATTTTCACTGAGCAACAGGCTCATAATACTGTGCCTCCTAGGCAAGAGACTACTACTGAAGCTTCAGTCCTCCAAACTCCACAAAAGGAGGATATAAGTAGGAAAAGGGACAGAGAGACTCCCCTCACATCATCCATAAATCAGGGAGGAAAAAGGCATAGAATGAATCCCTTCTCTAAGGAGGAAATGCCAATAGGGCAGTCTCTGGGCATGGGCCCACCAAGTAGAGAAGCATCTACTAGCTCCTTCCAACAGGGACAAGACAGAACAATGGGAGGAGAAGTTAGCTCCTCAAGCCACCAAAGAGAAGCTGAAGGAGGAATCAAGCAGCAGTTTATCGATATTAAAAGGAAAAATGAGCCACTTAAAATACAGCTCTATAATCATCTGCTGAAAATGGCTCCTACCAACCAGCAAAGACTGATGTCTGCCTATGATGTTCAGGAGGGCAAAATGATCATGAGTCATTTTATGCCAGCTGTAGTACAGCCACAGTCCCCTGCAGATTATATAAGGACCAATCTTGAGGTCCTTGCCAAGGACATCCACCCAATGGACAAAATTGAATTGCACAAACAAACGGGTGAGATGGTGTATGCCTCCTTGGCAGACAAAACACTGGATAACTATAGGCTAGAAAATAGCCTAAATAATACAACTGCCCAGCTTGAGTTGGAAAGGGCTTCCTCTCAAGCAAAGGATAACAGAATCAAAGCCTTGGAGGAAATAATTATAGAACTTGGGCATGATCCCAAGGATATTAAGGCTGTGCAGGCATTGTTGAAATTGAGGGATGCAGACCTCGCAGCCCTTAGAAAGATGGTCAAAGTCCCAGCAACAATTCACCCACAAACTGAAGAAGTTGCTCAGCTGAGACATCATCAAGATGCCACTGCTTTGCTGGTATCCCTATACAAACAGCTAATCCAGACCCAAGAGAAGTTGGGAGAGTCAGAGGCTACACAGGCAGCATTGCAGCAAAAGGGAGGAGGTCTAACTTCTCAGCCTCCTCCTGAAATAATTAACCTTGAGGAAGCTCCTCAAACCACTGCTTCCCCTACTCGGCAAACAGAACAGGCAGTACCATCCACCTCAGCACCAACGCCAACAACCGACCAGGCTTCAAGCCTGGACATGCAGAAACTAAGGAATGAAATCCAAGCCCTGGAAGCCCAAATGTCAGAGTTAAAAGAGGCGAGGGAAAATTTGGGCAAGTTGAATGAGAGATATGACAAATCTAAGCAGACTGTAGCAGAAAAGGGCAGGGAAATAAAGGCCCTTAAAGACAGGATTAAGGAGCTGGAGAAGGAGCTCACATTGGATAAAGTGACAGCTGAGCTCAAGACAGTGCTATGTGCCAACATTGGCCAATCCATCACTGACCAATGGCAGTACATTGAGACAATCCATGAGCAGTTGGAGCTCATTGCAAAAGCACAGAGGGAAATCTAGAGATCAAGGGCATCTCTAGGCAATATGCCTAAGGTTGCCAACAGAATGATCAATGTGCTTAACAACAGAACAAGTGCTCAGTTAGCTACTATGGGAATCTCCAACAGAACTGAGACCATCCAGCTAATAAAGAGGGTCCTAACACTGAGAAGCCTAGTGCAGACACTAGAGAGAAGGACCCAGGATATGCAGACCGAGGTCAATAGATTCATGGAAAAATTTGTGGCTTTGCAAAACAGAGGTCTTCCAAGCTTACTGAACAGTGCAGGAAAACTTCTTTCACATGAAAACTATGCCAAGAGGGTGAACACCTTTGCCACAAATCAGATCACAGAGAAGGCCAGCACCTCAGAGGAAACAGGGCCAGCAACAGGACAAAGTCTCTACAACAGGGTAGAGAGCTTATTTTTTATTATGGATGAGATCAAGCATCTGTTTGAAGTGCCTCCCAACTTCTACAAATACACAGAGGCAGATGAGACATTAGATGCAATTTTGAGACACCAATTGCCCACACAGGAATACTGGACCAAAATGATACAGCTGATATTGTAAGCCAGAGCCTGTAAATCAAGTTTTGTTATTTATTATTCAAAATTACAAGTGATCATGCACAGGAAAACTTGGAAAGATCAGCATGCAGGAAAAGGGAAGGGCTGAGCCAACTCAGCAGAACTATTCGGCCAATAAAGCACAATTGACAGCTAACAGATAGCAGGGCCGAAAGTTACAGCACGACAACCATAAAGATACATTTCCCAGCATTAAAGCAGAACATTCAGACCGACTCAGTGGCCTCCAAAGGTCAAAATATCTCCTGACAGACATAAAGAGCATTTATGTTGTATTAAAAGCAGTAATAACTTCTTATCTGCTATTCTGTACAAGTTGGTGAAAATATTCATTTCTCAGATGACTCAACGCCTTAGATATTTTGTATGACCTTTTGTATATATTTCCCCCTGGCATAAGCTTACGGGGGTTGTTGTTGATTTCTCTTCAAGAGTTCTCTTGCTGTAAATTTTCAGAGTTTAATACAAAAGCTGATGGAATTTCCAAAGTCTGTGTTGTCTGAGGGATTGTAATGCGATTGCTGAGTGCTACAGGATTCCTGCATGTTGTCATGGCTCGATAAGTTTCCTTTAAACTTTCGTTATGTTTTTTCTGTTGTTTTCTCATAACTCATCCATGTTCTAGATTTCACAATTAATGGCAGAGAAAAAGACTAATTCCAGGATTTATTCATAGAATACCCTGAATTCAATCTATGCTATTACAAATTTTTTCTTCAGTTATGGTTATAAAGGTGTGATTCTTAATTGCTGCACCTCTACACTGTATCTTATACAGGAATTATTGTTTATGAATTCAAGTCTGCTCCTCTACAATACATCTCTTTTCCACAACTGAGCTTAGTGGAAAATTCTTAATTGCTTTTCACTGGTTGCACACATTTCATCATTATAACATCAAGTTTGTTTCATGAGATATTCAAAAGGCCCTGCGGTTTCAGCAATCCTAATCTACCTCTCAAACAACTAGTAACCAAAGACTCCATTGCCCAATGGACTAGAGTCATTTGAAGATTTCCACCTTAGGTACAGAAGACATCCCTCAACCAAAACATAAAACCAAACCCGGAATATCACAGCTAGCCTAAAATACTATCAAAACAGAGACAAATCATAAAGAGAGAGCCCTCTATGATTACAGTTTGGCTAGAAACTGTAATCCAAAGATTGGTTAGTGGTTACCCCGGCCGTATTCCCTTGGGAGTCATAGGGAACAACCTGGGTGATAACATAATTGGCGACTCCACTAGGGACTCCTTAGGATTTTCTAATTACTGTATATCTCCTAAATCTACAGATGAAGTCTCAATACCAGCCAGGAAGCCTTCAGGACTGTTTCTGTTTTACATTAATAGGTTCAGATAAATGTTGCTTCAGTCAATCTTCATGTTAGCTTTGAGAAATATACAGCCATTCCAAAATCTTGCCTAGTCCTTACAGATATAAAAATATTCCAAAAAACATACTCAAAAAGAAGTTCAGAAGCTGGCTCCTAAAAGGGAAACCAGACACACTAGGTCAAACCCTGACCCAAATGATAAATCCACCAGCAGTTTTTGAAAATCCTAATACAATCCCCAAAATAATTAGGAAACAGCAAAGGCAGGAAAATCCTAGTGATTTGAGTCCAGAGACAGCTCACCCTGAACCAGTTCCAACTCCTATCAAGGTTCTATTTCGGTCTACTCCTGTTTCCCCCAGTTCACCATCTACATCTCAAAGCCCTCCTTTCACATCTTCACCCACTGCACATATCCCCTTGACCAACACTCTAGGTGCTACTACACCTGTTACCCCTGTGGTACACATCGTTCCTTTTATCCCAGTTGTTCCTGTAAATCCCCCAAACCTTGTGAATATGGCTAACAGATATGCACCCTTGCAGTTACCTGCTAATGCTGCAGCTCTACCCCAAGACTACCAAACTAAGATCTCATATTTTGACTCCACTGGCCCTTTCACAGCAATTCAGCATGCCAAAAAGATGCAAGATCATTTTGAGACCTATGAAATAGATGATGACAGTGTGAGAATGAGGATGTTTGTTCAAAGTCTGACGGGGGATGTAAGAACTTGGTTTAGATCCCTGAATGCAAATTCCATAACAACTCCTGATGAGCTTTATCAAGCCTTCACTAATAGATGGGAGAAAAAGAAAGATCCTCTGCACATACTTGGTGAATATGACACTATCAAAAGAGGTCCCCAAGAGACTGTTTTGGAGTATTGTGCAAGATTCAACAATGTATATAACGCAATCCCACAAAACTTAAGACCTCCTCCTGATTTGGTCTTGTACAAATTTCCTGATGGTTTTGACCCTGATATGGCCTACCAGTTGAAGGAAAGAGCGCCTGAAACCCTTGCAGATGCCCAAAAGGTTGCTGTCACAGTGGAAGCTAACCTAATCGCCAAAAGAAACAGAGCAAGGCTGGAAAAGAGAACCACCTTCAAAGAAGAACCCTCAGCCTTTGATCAAAAACTGGACGCAATACTCACTGGTATGAAGAGATTGGGTGATAGAGTGGAATCTGTTGAGAGAAAGTCATCATGGGAAGCACCACAAAACAACCCTCCTAGGAATCCAAATTTTAGGAGAACTCAAAATCCCAACGTTGGCAAGGCCAGTTCTAACCCAGACATTAGACCCCCTTTCCAAGAGAATTATGCTGAGACTTCCACATCAAGTGAACCCAATGAAGATCCCCACATTAATTTAATGGGTTTGGATGGTGAAAGCCAAGTCTTTTTAACACAAGAAGATCACGAGGATGAGGAAATCAAGCTGTTCCAAACCAAATCAGGTGAGTCATTTGACTTTAAACAAGGCTATGACACAACTGTTTATGAAGTCCATAAACAATACAAGCTAAGGAGTAGAACTGTAAATGTAACATAGCCTGAAAAGATAAAGGATAGCCAGCAGCCCAAAAGTGCCATAGTCACAAAGTCAAATGACACAACGGAATCACTTGCAAAGGAAGTAACCATTGAAGAAATCACTGAACCATTTTCTTCAAAACAGCGGCCCATGGCTACATCATCCTTGCACCCTAACCCAAGTGTCACTCCTCAAGAGATGGGCAAGAAGGGCAAGCCTCAAGATCAAGATAAGAATCAAGAAGAAGATGCAGTGAACAAGGAAAGAACTGTCATCCACAGCCAAAAGACCCAAGCTGAAAAACCCTTTGACCTAGAAACTGAAATTAGTAAATTGAAGGTAGCTATTCCTCTTTCAGAACTAGCCAAGCATAACATTTATAAACAAAAAATCAAGAAGTCCCTTCAACTTACTAACAACAAAGATGATGTCAATGTGCTGGATGATACCCCAAAATTGTTGTTCGATCCAGAAGTTGATGGAAAAGCAGTAGTCATAGGGATCTTACCTTTTTATGTCAGTTTACATGTTCATGATAAGATACTACACAATGCGATGTTTGACTCAGGTGCCTCTCACAACGTCATGCCAAAAGCAGTCATGGAAAGAGTTAATCTAGATATTACAAGACCATATAAGGACCTATTCTCCTTTGACTCCAGCCAAGTCAAGTGCTTAGGTCTAATAAAAGATCTATGTGTGTCCCTTGTTCAGTACCCAAATAAGACAATTCTAATGGATGTTGTAGTTGCTGATATCCCACCTAAGTATGGGATGCTGTTATCAAGGTCATGGGGGGCTAAACTTCAAGGCTCCCTACAACTGGACATGTCATATGCCACCATTTCTGTTTTTGGACAACCAAAGAGACTATACAGAGAAACACTAATGAAATACATGGTCAGCAGTGAAGAAAAGCCCCAAAACTTTCCCATATATGCTATCCATTCAGACATAGACTCATACATACTCTTCAATAATAATACAACTCCCTCAAACAATGATGTTGAAACCAATACACTCAATGGAGAAGAGGACACTGATGAAAAAACTGCTACCCAAGAAATAATGGTTAAACCATCACTAAGAAAAGTTCCTGTTCTAGAAATCAAGCCAAGTCAATCAAGTGATCAGACTGTCCTAGAAAACAAACCAGGTGAAAAACCAGAACTTCAACTTATGATCCCGGATCACAGAGAAGTTATTAAATCTCCCCTAGAAAAGGAGAACCTATGGTTTCTTGAATTTGATGGGTCAGTCAACAAATTAGGGGCAGGAGCTGGAGTTTGGATACATAGTAAACAAAACAGTCATGCAGAAGGCCGAGCCTACAGACTAAATTTGAGATGCACTAATAACATGGCAGAATATGAAGCTCTTTTACTAGGCCTAAAACTAGTAAAATCCCAACAAGCCATGAAAGTGTCAATTCTAGGAGACTCAGACCTAGTTATCCAACAAGTAAAGGGAAATTTTTTCACCAATGACAAAGACTGAGATCTTATAGGTCTGCTGCTGCTGAACTACTACAGTCCTTCACTGAATTTCAAATCACCAAAATCTCTAGAACCCATAACCTTCATGCTCATAGTTTGGCCACATTTGCAAGCACCTGTAAACTACCCTTTGAGTCCCACCACTGCTTTACAGCTGAGGTAAAACACAGACCTTCTGTCCCAAACAATGTCTAGGACTGGCAAGTATTTGAAGATGATACACAGATAAATAATTTCTTTACCTTGCAACAAGAATTTGCAGGATTAAATATTGACACTGAAAGAGAAAGTCAATCACAAATACTTGAAAGAGCAAGCCAATCACAAATACAGTTTGAACAGAATAACCACCCAATATCACCCAGGACAGCAAAACAAATGCTACATCCAACCATTTTCAACAAAGAAAATATACAAGAAATTCAACAAAACATTTATGAAGAAGTGCCTGTTACAGAGGCTGAAATCATAGAGTTGAAAGAAATTTTTCTTCCAACTGGCCTAACTCCATTAGAGGACATCTTTGATTCAAATGACATCCCTAGAAAACCAAAGATGTAGCCCCTTAACGCTGCCGTTGAGGAATGCAACATTGGAACCATTGAGAAACCCAAGATAATAAAATTGTCTGCATCCTTACCTCCTGATCAAAAGCCCAAATACATTGACCTTTTCAAAGAGTTTCAGGACGTGTTTGCATGGGGCTATGAGGATCTAAAATCCTATGATACCTCTGTTATCCAGCACACTATCCCTCTCAAGCCTAATCAAAAGCCATTCAAACAGAAATTGAGAAGAATTAATCCCATGCTTCTCCCCTCAATTGAAAAGGAGCTACAAAAAATGTTTAAAGCTGGTATCATAGCACCAATCAGGTTTTCTGATTGGATTTCAAATTTAGTGCCCACAAGAAAGAAAACTGGCGAAATAAGACTCTGTGTTGATCTTAGAAACTTAAATCAAGTGTCCCTCAAGGACAATTATCCCTTGCCTAAGATGGATCACATTCTCCAAAGAGTGGTAGGGGCCTCAAGGATTTCATTACTTGATGGATTCTCAGGTTTCAACCAGATCCTAGTTCACCCTGATGATCAGGATAAAACAACATTTACAACCCCTTGGGGAACCTTCAAATATGTGAAAATGCCCTTTGGATTGAAAAATGCAGGGGCTACCTTTCAAAGAGCAATGGATATTGCTTTTTCCAAAGAGATTCATGACTTCCTTGTCATTTATTTAGATGATCTCACACCTTTCTCAAAATCAGACCAAGAACATTTGAAACATTTGAGACAGATCTTCCTAACATGCAGGAAATATGGAATCTCCTTGAATCCCAAGAAATCCTTATTTGGTTTGGAAGAAGGTAAGCTATTGGGACATATCATTTCAAAGGATGGCATCAGAATTGACCTAGATAGGATACAAGCTATCTTACAAATGCCCCACCCAAGAAACATCAAAGAATTGCAAGCATTCTTAGGAAAAATCAATTTCTTGAGAAGGTTTATCCCTAACTTAGCAGAACTGATCAGATTACTAAATAACATGCTAAGGAAGGATTCAAAAGTGAAATGGACTGTTGAAGAAAATCAAGCCTTTGAAGGTATAAAATTGGCCCTTACCCAAACTTCAGTCCTAACAAATCCTCAATTTGATAAAGAATTCATCATTTTTTCTTTTGCCTCCCAACATACTATTGCTGCTGTTTTATTACAGAAAGATGACCAGGGAAATGAAAAGCCCATTGCTTTCTTTAGCAGAGCTCTTAGAGATGCACCTCTGAAATATCAAATCATGGAAAAACAAGCTTATGCTTTGGTCAAGGCCATTAAGGACTTTAGGATTTACATCCTTTATTCCCATGTTATAGCTTATGTGCCAAGTCCTATTGTAAAAGACATACTCACTCAAGAAAACTAGAGGGCAGAAGAGGAAAATGGATTGCCAACATCTTGGAATTTGACATTGAAATAAAACCTACAAAGCTGATAAAAGGGCAAGGCTTGGCCAAATTAATGACAGAATCAAACTTCCAAGCCTTAGACATAAACCAACTGGACAATGAACCGGAGCTGGCGACTCCAAAGATCAACGTAGCCTTTGAACAATCCCCTTGGTACTCTGATATATGTTATGTGCTACAAAACCTGTGTGCTCCCCCAGGGTTGTCCAGAACTAAATGCAGGTTCTTAAAAATGAAAGCCTCAAGATTTTGTGTTATGGATGGTAATTTGCTTTGGAAAAACCATGAAGGGATATTGCTAAACTGCTTAATTGAGAATGAGACTAACAATATCATGAAAGAATTTCATGCAGGTGACTGTGGTGGACACTTATACTGGAAGTCCACCGTGGACAAAATACTAAGGGTTGGTTACTATTGGCCCACTGTTTTCTCTGATGTTAAAAAGTTTACCACATCATGTCATAAATGTCAAATGTTTGAGGGAAAGAGAAAGTTACTACCACTTCCCTTGAGACCTATTGCCACAGAGAGACCTTTTCAACAATGGGGCTTGGATTTCATTGGGGAAATTCATCCCTCATCTTCAGGCCAACATAGATGGATTCTGACAGCCACAGACTAATTTACTAAGTGGATTGAAGCTGTTCCATGCAGACAAGCAAATGATTCAACAATCATTCAGTTTTTGGAGAATAACATATTGGCTAGATTTGGTTGCCCTGATAAAATAATAACAGACAATGCTGGTGCTTTCAGATCTAAGAAGATGGTGAATTTCTGCCACAAATTTCACATTACCTTGGGCCATTCTACTGCATACTATCCCCAAGGAAATGGCCTTGCTGAATCATCAAATAAAAGCCTGGTAAACATCATAAAGAAAGTGCTGGAAGAAAATAAAAAGAATTGGCATAAGAAACTTGTGAATGCCTTATGGGCAGATAGACTAACAACCAAGAGATCAATTGGGGTCAGCCCATATGAGTTAGTCTATGGATTAGAAGCCAAATTCCCTTCAGCACTAGGGATTCCTGTTATGAAACTTCTTCAAGAAAGTCAAGCTGAACCAAATGATATGCAGAGAAGGATAAATCAAATAATATGTCTGCAACAAACTAGAGATCAAGTTTACAGCAGAGTTCAAGTTTTACAAGAAAAAATAAAGAAAGCTTTTGATAGAAGGACTAAGGCAGAAGATTTCAATATTGGAGACAAAGTCCTCAAGTGGGATTCAAGAAGGGAAGATAAAGGAAAACATGGAAAGTTTGATTCCCTTTGGACAGGACCATTTGCTGTTCAAGCAGTGCAAGGAAACAATACTTATTTTCTCAAAAGTCTTAATGAAGTTGATGTGAATGAAGGTCCTGTGAATGGCAGGATGCTGAAGCACTATTTTGACTACCATCCATGAGTGCAGCCTAAGTTTCCCTTGTACATATTTAGGTGTATATATTACTTTTGTTGACATGTAACAGTGCAGTTTCTCAAAGTTTTACAGATTATCCGCAAAAGGCAAATAAGTTTCAAGCTTTATCAAGATAGGAAGAGCACAATTTTGGATTTTCAAAAAGGAATACTCCAACTTTTGATACAAGAAGTCAAGGGGCAAGGCATTCTGACCTGTTGTTCTTGGTCTTTCAAATGAAAAACCATCCCCATGTGGAGCCACTGTTAGCTACCTATATCAATAGGTTTCATATTTCATGATTGGCAAATAAAGGTCCAAATATGCTCTGCTTTGGTGATGCAAAGATCCCATATTTCCTAGAGAAAACAATGTGTGTACATAGGTTGTTGTTGACTCAATTTTGATGGGTGATCCAAAAGCCTAATCTGGATCATGCCATGTTTCAATTTTTTGTTGCAGAATAGAGGAAGAAGTCTGTCCAAACTGTTTAATCTTGGCAGACCAGTAGCTTAGGTAGAGAATTAAGGTTCCCAAGTGCTTAATCTGGGACCTTGGAAGCAATAAGGGTAGTTCTAGATAGAAAAATCAAGAGAAAAGAAAAGGCATATGAGGGTCTGCAAGTCTAAGTGCACCCTCCATGAAGAAATAAAAAATGCTAGGCAAATAGATGGGTAGGCAGATGGGGTTGCAAAAGTGTCATTCCTTACAATTGAATGTGGACTAACCTATTCACAAAGGAAAATCAAAGGTTTGAGAAGCTCCTCTTCTCCATTATGTTGTAGCAAAGTAAAGGAGCATGTCTAACTTCCCAGTTTCCCCTTTCACTCCCATTCCTAACATCCCCTCATCAGTTGAGATTTATGGAAGAATTGGTGGTTTTATGGTGGTCCTTATTCCTTCAAAAGCCACATTTCTTGTCTAAAATTCTTTTCATTTTGATCTACTCCCTAAGCTAAGTGATTTTCCAATAAACTTAGTGATTTCACCCCTCATTCACCTTTTCCATCCATATTAACCCCTAACTTCTATTAGCTAAATCCCCTATGTTACCCTTTCCCTACTATTATAACACTATGGTGTATAAAGCCCAAGCATTGTATAAATATCCCTCCCCTTGGCATTATAGCCATATGCTCACAGTCAGGGATTAAATTGGCACCAGGCCAATTTAAGAACCCTAAACCCTACCCCTCTTCCCCCCTTCAAGAAGTCATTTGACCCATTTAACCCCTTCATATGCTAAAACCTTATAAAAAACCCCATTACTGTACCCCTAGCCCGCTTCGTTTGCGAAATATCCACCAAAAACCCACTTTTTCATTTTATCCTAAGTTCTGGCGCTATGCGCATTTTTACAAAATACATTGAAAAACCATAAAAATCCGCCATATTCCAAAGTTTTCCGCCGGGCGCAAATCCCAAAAGAAATATTATTTTATTCCCGCCCTCCGTCCGTATCGTTCTGCCATCTCAACGTCCCGTCGACCATCAGATCGGGCCCTTTTGATCCAACGGCCCTCGTGCATATCGGACCGGCCCCGACGACCGAGAGTTACCTTCCGATATCTGTCAGAGGGTGACATCAGGCCTCTGCCACGCGCCACCCCCACAGTGTATCGGAGGTACATCTGACATTTCCGCCTCCGTATCAAAAGCGGTGAGATATGAAACCGCTAACCACTTCCGGTTTCGGTTGATCCGCCCTGCCAGCGTCACCTCTAGTGTCACCGCCGTGTCAGCGCCCCGACCTCCAGTCACCCCCACCTGTTTTCCACTTCACCATCCCCGTGGACCTCTTGTATGCCGCCACGTCACCCGATGACATCATGCTGACGTCATCTGACCTCGACACCACCTGATGACGTCATGCTGACGTCATCCAAAAAAAGCGCCAAAGTCCCGAAAAAACCATATTTTGGCCGAAATGTCGCATTTTTCGCACTTTTTGCAAAGAACGCTGTTATATCCTCTGCATGAATTTTACGTCCGAGCCTTTGCCAACCTGTTGAATTCAACCTGGAGACCGCTGGCGCGCCATTTCACCTGCATTCTTGACCATTGCTGACTATATATCAGGTATTTATCCATGCAAATCCTTTCTGCGCCCGGTTTTGTCTGTAAATTGCCAAAATAGCTTAAAACACTGAAAAAATATATAATTCACCGGAAAAATTCCCTGTGCCTGGTCCCCATTTGCACCTAGAACGTCGAAATTCACCAGCTAAGCCTGTTTGCCTGCAATTTGATGTAAACTGCATTCTGTTCGCGCAATCGCGAACTAGTAACCCAAACCATACCAATTTGCTGTAAAAAAGAGAGTAAGGCCAGTCATTTGCCTTAGTTGTGTTCAAAGCAGTATTTCAATTGCTGCAATTCACCTTTCATCCTCTGTACCTAAGTAATTCACCCTCCTGTTCAAAGAAAACTCTTTAGTGTTGTCCTGCACAATAACACTAGTCCATAAACCACAGAAATCCTTAAAGTAACCATGGATCCACCTGTAGCCCCGGTGGCATTGAACGTTGCTCCATTGAATGCCCCTCAGAGACAATTGGAGTGGCAGCCTCTAGCAGACCTGGATTATCAGATATCCGAAGAAATGTTGATGCACATTAAGTACCACATCCATCTGTTGAATGAGTTGAGGATTAAACATTAAGCTGGAACAGATGTATTAGGTATTTGGGACTCTTTTCTCCCTATCTTCAAGCTCCCACAGGTCAACCAGTTTCCTGAGCTAATTCATCTATGTGTTGAATGCTATGACCCTACTCAGAGGGCAGTGCTTGACCCTTTAGGCTCAGATGTTTTCTATATCACTCCCGAAGCCATCAGAGAGATGCTGCAATTCAAAACTCAGAAGAAATTGGTTCCTTTGTCACTGAGTGATCTGATTAAGCAAGGAGCCAGGTTGACAGATGCTCAGGTCACCAAATTAAATCAGCTCTACATTGAATCTGACTCTGTGAAGTATCCTCCTATCAAACATGTATACCTCAATCAACTGGGCAGAGATCTAGTAGATATGATCAGTCCCATCCTGGGCTACAATTCAATTGAGTTTGTTGATGAAACTGTGCTGGTAATGATGCTTATGTTTACCCCTGGCAAATCTCCAGTCTGCTATGACTATGCCACTTACATATCAGATAAAATATATGAGCAATTAATGAACTTGGCAAAAGAAAGGGTGTTCAGATACACCTCCTACATCTACCATTTGATGTTGTACTATCAACACGAGAAATTTCATTTTGCTATGAAAAGAGTGGATGCACAAGGAAACCCAAGGTCAATAGTCTATTGGTCCTCTGCCTTCCACTGTAGATCTGAATCTCCATACACTTACTGTGAGTTCATAGATCTCTTCATCCACCCAACCATGTCTATGCTGATGAGCTCACCTCCTCCAAGACTTACTGATGAGATGCAAAGGGTCCTTCAGTTATCCAAAACATACAGCATTGGGGACTGGTACTTTTACCAACACCACACAGTCATCAGAATATATGGGTGTGAATTGCCTCCCTACAGATTGCCCAGATATGTACCCATGAGACTATTTGCCCTAGAATATTTCAGGCAGTTTGGGAATGCCGATGTGCTTCACTTTTCAGGCAGAGGTAAAAAAGCACAGCTAAAGGTCAGGAACCAACTTGGCCACTTTATCTATAACAAGAGGGAGGAAGGTTGGCGAGAAGCAGACAGAATGCTTGAGTCCCTTGGCCTTCAGACCAGCTTTCTTTGGAAACCCTATGACCCCAATCACTTCATAACTTTAAGAAGGGTCAAGTATAGGTTGTCCGGTTATGATCATGTAAGGATTCCTCACATAGAAAAACATGCAAATCAAGTAAAATGGAGGAGAGGAACCTTAGAGGAGGCTGTCACACAAGAAGAGTTAAATGAAAGAGCAATAAGAAATCTGAGGAAGATAGCTGACCTTGAGCTTTGTTCAAAGGTGTTTACTCTTCCAAGCACACAAGTGGGAGCAGTTGCCTCCTCCTCAACTGCAAATCAGCAAGCAGCCAAAGCTAGTGAGCAAACCTCTAGCAAAGGCAAGGAAAAAGAGATGGAAACAGAATAGCCGCCTCATGAGGAGGTGCAACAACAACAGCAGCAGGTAGAGTAGCCACAACAGCAGGAACAACAACAAGAAGAGGGGCAGCATAACAAAGAGCAGCCATTATAGCAAGAAAGGGTAGCTGAGGCCCCAATTTTCACTGAGCAACAGGCTCAGAATACTGTGCCTCCTAGGCAAGAGACTACTACTGAAGCTTCAGTCCTCCAAACTCCACAAAAGGAGGATATAAGTAGGAAAAGGGATAGAGAGACTCCCCTCACATCATCCATAAATCAGGGAGGAAAAAGGCATAGAATGAATCCCTTCTCTGAGGAGGAAATGCCAATAGGGCAGTCTCTGGGCATGGGCCCACCAAGTAGAGAAGCATCTGCTAGCTCCTTCCAGCAGGGACAAGACAAAACAATGGGAGGAGAAGTCAGCTCCTCAAGCCACCAAAGAGAAGCTGAAGGAGGAATCAAGCAGCAGTTTATCGATATTAAAAGGAAAAATGAGCCACTTAAAATACAGCTCTATAATCATCTGCTGAAAATGGCTCCTACCAACCAGCAAAGACTGATGTCTGCCTATGATGTTCAGGAGGGCAAAATGATCATGAGTCATTTTATGCCAGCTATAGTACAGCCACAGTCCCCTGCAGACTATATAAGGACCAATCTTGAGGTCCTTGCCAAGGACATCCACCCAATGGACAAAATTGAATTGCACAAACAAACGGGTGAGATGGTGTATGCCTCCTTGGCAAACAAAACACTGGATAACTACAGGCTAGAAAATAGCCTAAATAATACAACTTCCCAGCTTGAGTTGGAAAGGGCTTCCTCTCAAGCAAAGGATAACAGAATCAAAGCCTTGGAGGAAATAATTATAGAACTTGGGCATGATCCCAAGGATATTAAGGCTGTGCAGGCATTGTTGAAATTGAGGGATGCAGACCTGGCAGCCCTTAGAAAGATGGTCAAAGTGCCAGCAACAATTCACCCACAAACTGAAGAAGTTGCTCAGCTGAGACATGATCAAGATGCCACTGCTTTGGTGGTATCCCTATACAAATAGCTAATCCAGACCCAAGAGAAGTTGGGAGAGTCAGAGGCTGCCCAGGCAGCATTGCAGCAAAAGGAAGGAGGTCAAATTTCTCAGCCTCCTCCTGAAATAATTAACCTTGAGGAAGCTCCTCAAACCACTGCTCCCCCTACTCGGCAAACAGAACAGGCAGTACCATCCACCTCAGCACCAACGCCAACAACAGACCAGGCTTCAAGCCTGGACATGCAGAAACTAAGGAATGAAATCCAAGCCCTGGAAGTCCAAATGTCAGAGTTAAAAGAGGCGAGGGAAAATTTGGGCAAGTTGAATGAGAGATATGACAAATCTAAGCAGATTGTAGCAGAAAAGGGCAGGGAAATAAAGGCCCTTAAAGATAGGATTAAGGAGCTTGAGAAGGAGCTCACATTGGATAAAGTGACAACTGAGCTCAAGACAGTGCTATGGGCCAACATTGGCCAATCCATCACTGACCAATGGCAGTACATTGAGACAATCCATGAGCAGTTGGAGCTCATTGCAAAAGCACAGAGGGAAATCCAGAGATCAAGGGCATCTCTAGGCAATATGCCTGAGGTTGCCAACAGAATGATCAATGTGCTTAACAACAGAACAAGTGCTCAGTTAGCTACTATGGGAATCTCCAACAGAACTGAGACCATCCAGCTAATAAAGAGGGTCCTAACACTGAGAAGCCTAGTGCAGACACTAGAGAGAAGGACCTAGGATATGCAGACCGAGGTCAATAGATTCATGGAAAAATTTGTGGCTTTGCAAAACAGAGGTCTTCCAAGCTTACTGAACAGCGCAGGAAAACTTCTTTCACATGAAAACTATGCCAAGAGGGTGAACACCTTTGCCACAAATCAGATCACAGAGAAGGCCAGCACCTCAGAGGAAACAGGGCCAACAATAGGGTAGAGAGCTTATTTTTTATTATGGATGAGATCAAGCATCTGTTTGAAGTGCCTCCCAACTTCTACAAATACACAGAGGCAGATGAGACATTAGATGCAATTTTGAGACACCAATTGCCCACACAGGAATACTGGACCAAAATGATACAGCTGATATTGTAAGCCAGAGCCTGTAAATCAAGTTTTGTTATTTATTATTCAAAATTACAAGTGATCACGCACAGGAAAACTTGGAAATATCAGCATGCAGGAAAAGGGAAGGGGTGAGCCAACTCAACAGAACTATTCGGCCAATAAAGCACAATTGACAGCTAACAGATAGCATGGCCGAAAGTTACAGCACGACGACCATAAAGATACATTTCCTAGCATTAAAGCAGAACGTTCAGACCGACTCAGTGGCCTCCAAAGGTCAAAATATCTCCTGACAGACATAAAGAGCATTTATGTTGTATTAAAAGCAGTAATAACTTCTTATCTGCTGTTCTGTACAAGTTGGTGAAAATATTCATTTCTCAGATGACTCAACGCCTTAGATATTTTGTATGACCTTTTGTATATATTTCCCCCTGGCATAGGCTTATGGGGGTTGTTGTTGATTTCTCTTCAAGAGTTCTCTTGTTGTAAATTTTCAGAGTTTAATGCAAAAGCTGATGGAATTTCCAAAGTCTATGTTGTCTGAGGGATTGTAATGCGATTGCTGAGTGCTACAGGATTCCTGCATGTTGTCATGGCTCAATAAGTTTCCTTTAAACTTTCGTTATATTTTTTCTGTTGTTTTCTCATAACTCATCCATGTTCTAGATTTCACAATTAATGGCAGAGAAAAAGACTAATTCCAGGATTTATTCATAGAATACCCTGAATTCAATCTATGCTATTACAAATGTTTTCTTTAGTTATGGTTATAAAGGTGTGATTCTTAATTGCTGCACCTCTACACTGTATCTTTTACAGGAATTATTGTTTAGGAATTCAAGTATGCTCCTCTACAATACATCTCTTTTCCACAACTGAGCTTAGTGGAAAATTCTTAATTGCTTTTCACTGGTTGCACACATTTCATCATTATAACATCAAGTTTGTTTCATGAGATATTCAAAAGGCCCTGCAGTTTCAACAATCCTAATCTACCTCTCAAACAACCAGTAACCAAAGACTCCATTGCCCAATGGACTAGAGTCATCTAAAGATTTCCACCTTAGGTACAGAAGACATCCCTCAACCAAAACATAAAACCAAACCCGGAATATTACAGCTAGCCTAAAATACTATCAAAACAGAGACAAATCATAAAGAGAGAGCCCTCTCTGATTACAGTTTGGCTAGAAACTGTAATCCAAAGATTGGTTAGTGGTTACCCCGGCCGTATTCCCTTGGGAGTCATAGGGAACAACCTGGGTGATAACACGTGCAGAAACAATGTCATGCATGTGATAGTAGTGAGATCCGAACGATAACTAAAAGGGTATTTCTACAAGATAACATACATAAAAATGACAAAAAGCGCTCACTAAAATCAAGTAGACAACACTCACACAAAGAGAAGCACAAAAAGCGACAAAAATGTTGTGCAAGACATAAAAAGTTGGCTTACCTTGAAACAACTAAGTTGAATGCGCCGATGACTCATAGATTCAATGTGGGATGTCAGGGCTACAAGGTGGATGTGAGGAATGAGCTCTACAGTGCCTGGTTGATGAGTTTTGGTAAAATCGAGGTTGTGACATGCATGCCAAAAATCTAGGAAAAGAGACACTTGGTGAGAGGTTTTTGAAATGATCCCTGCATGTAACCTCCAGCTACCAAAAATAGATACCTGAATCAAGGGATGCCTTTGCATGTTGCCTTGGGAAAAGCAGTCCATGCATGCAAATCATTTTTTTCTCGATCCCAGAGGGAATCAGTCAACCTGAAGGCACATGCATCGGTCTGTGAGCCTGAGATGAAAATATACGTAGTTTCTAGGTTGAGTAGAGATGGTTGTCCTAGAGAGATTGTGCAATTTCTGGGAGGGATAGGTGACTGTCTCCTAGGATTGCACAATTTATGGGCTGATCTGTTGTCCTGGGTCAGACTGCGCAATTTTCTCAAGGAAGCTTGTTTGACTGCATTGCGCAATTCTTGGCCCAACAGGCTGCCTGACTGATTTGTGCAATTTATACTAGCTGTTGGGCTGGTTGTCCCAGAGGGATTGCACAATTTCTGGGAGCAGCAGGTGATTGTTTCTCCGCATTGTGCAATTTCTGGGCTGAGCAGCCATCTTGGGATGAATTGTGCAATTTTTGAGAGGAAGACTAACAAGAATAATTGTGCAATTTTGGAGCCCAACTAGGTTTACACAATTTATGGAGGGAAGGTTGGTTCCCCTCCAAAATTACACAGTTCCCAGAGGGAGCTTCTCAACCAGCAACTAACACTAAGTCTGGAAATCAACCTATGAAGGAGTTGGAACGAACTTGCATCCACAGGTTGACAAGACTCTATGAAACAACTGAAGCTGATGTGCTTGATAGTGCAAGACATGCTGCTAAGGATGGTCAATAGGGAGGCTCTAGAACAAAGCTCAGGGAAAATTTTGGAGGGTGGTTGCAGCCACCACCACGCTTGGCGACACATTAGTAGAACTCCGACTCTCTGAATGGACCTTGTTTGTGAAAAGCAAGTCTAACACCTTTGGAAGTATTGTTAAGTTATTTGTTTGTCTTGGTTTCCACACTTTCTTGATTGTAAAATGTAGCATCTGCCAGGTTCTTGGTCAGTCGATACAGAAACCAAGCCAAGCCAACATAGTTGTTTTGATTAGGGATGAGGGTTATATTGGTGCACAAGTCATATGATCGTCAGAGTCTGAGTTTCATCTCTGGTGTTGCTTCGCTGCCTGCAGGCCTGGATAGTACCCAAACGGAGTTACGGAATAACACAAGCATCGCTCTGCTGCTAGTGAGCCTGGTCAGTACCCCGGCGGAGTTACTTGCATCACCTCTCTGCACAGGAAGCCTTTCTCTTCTTTCGCCTTGTTCATTTTCATTTTTTCATTTTTTCATAACTGTGCATAGCACTTATTCATTTCAAAAGCGAAAGAGGGATCCCGACCTACTGAGAGTAGAAGAGGTTGTTCGTTCAAATAAGTAGTTTATATATACCTGTGACGTTCTTTTTAAGGTTCCCCCCTCACCTTATTCTACTTGACTAAGCTGACAAGGATTAAATAAAAAACAACCGACTAGAGTAGGTGATTTTAGTTAGCATGCAAGTGTTGTGTTTTCACCAAGGTTCACTTTGAACAATACGTATTTTCCATTGATGTATCATGGACTGAAGACAAGAAGTTCTTACATAAGAGAGCAAACAATAGATAACCAAATGTTGATAGCTATACAAGTCCTCTTGTACTTTACCTAGCTTGTTTCAAGAGTGACACACGGTCCATGCGAAACTAACCTATGGACATAAACAAGCAAAAAAACCAAAAAGCAAAGCAAGAAGCATAATCAAATGCATAAACAAAGCAAGTAAGCAGACAAAAAAGCAAGCAAACAAACACAAAAAGAAAGAATTAAACATGCATGAAAGCAAACAACTCCAAAAGAAAACACTACTCCTACTCCTAAGTTAACAGTGCATGGGTCGTCTCACATGAAGTGATACTTCCAATGTAGCCACCGGTGCATTGGTTGACCCATGTTGGTGAAGGCATGGTTCACAAACAAGACATTTGTGAGAACCAGTAGATGTGAAAGATATAATGATGAAGACAAACACACTTTGAGCTTACAAGCATCCACAAAACAAAAATGAGTGAAAACTCATGACATGCACTTTGTGGAATTTCCACGGTGTTGTGTGACACTACGTGCAGATGTTAAGCACACAGATACTCTTGACTATGACATGCAAGCACACGTGAGGAAGGTAGACCACTTATGTTGCGCAAGTGTGCTTAATGAGTAAGATTCCTCCAATGCATAAGTGATGTGATCGTGTAGTTAAAGTGGAGGAAGTGAAATATGAGTGTTGGATTGCTCTTGAGTGTATAGAAATGAGTGATGAGGAGCCTTGGGTGTTTGAAAAATTTCCTGATCAGAAGTGAAACCAGCCTCAGGACAGTAAGGGCCTGACAAAACTATCATCTCGAGCTAAAGTGCCTAGATAGTCTACGGGGTTTCGACTTTGTTGACAGATGGATCATCATAGACCACTGGCTTAGATGGATTGACAATAAGAGAATCAACATCATGATCGGATGATGAGCTAAAGAGAGAATGACAACCAAGATAAAAAAACTTAGGATGTTGGTCAACATCCTCATGATTTGATGAATCGCATAAAGGGGTATATGAGAAGAAACAATGTTCACCCTCTGCTTTTCCGAA
Source organism: Pinus tabuliformis (assembly GCA_031772625.1). Taxonomy (NCBI): domain Eukaryota; kingdom Viridiplantae; phylum Streptophyta; class Pinopsida; order Pinales; family Pinaceae; genus Pinus; species Pinus tabuliformis. The sequence goes on from CM062809.1 coordinate 1,116,748,566, forward strand.
AAAGATGGATGAAAATTAAAGTGTATTTTCATAGAATGATTGGTCCTATCCATTGTCAGATGATGGAATAACATCTGGTGTGTCCTGAGAATGATAAAAAATGAGTGCGTCCATGGACAGAGATACACATGAAATCTGGGATGGAAGGATCACCAAGGAGGTTAGGAAAAAATGGAGGAGGTAAGGACAGATAGGGATGGTCCTCTGCTATCAGTGGATGTTCAAGCACCCAATCATACTCTTCATGAATGACAACGCATGTTGGTTGTGCAACACCAACTCCGTCGATAGCTTGATCCTCATTCACAATAAGTGTAGAGTCCAGAATGGAAAAACACAAGACAATGTCATCAGGAGGATCATCCCAGTTCGAAGATGGAGGTTGAGGTAAAAAATACATGTGATGATGTATGGGACTCACAACCAAGTCTATGTGAAAATCGGAAGGAGTGATGTCGGGAGGACTTGACGGTTCAACAGATGTGTGTGCATGTTGTCCCACATCACTTTGTGGTGGTGGAGCTATTTGATGAGGGGACAATGGATAGTCACTTGTGATAGTGATCGTGTCCATCCATGATTGCACAACTCCATCACCAAAGAATGTTGAGCATGGTTTAAGCTTGAAATTATTCTTGGGATTGAAAAATTTGATAAGACAATATTCATATCTGTCAATGAGATACTTGAATTTCATTTGGATTTTCGGAGCTTGAAACTACAAAACATGGAAGCATTGCGAAAAAACATCAACCTTCTATTGTTCTAATAGTTTTTTATCAAGAGGTTCGTGGATCAAAATGATGGAAAGTAAATTGAATGATATCACAAAACTGCTCAAGTGAGTGCACGCTACTAGCCGACAGACAACGGCACCACCGTAGTGGGGATTCGTGAAGTGTGTATGCAAGAAACATATTGACCTCTTCTGCATAGAACTTGTCTACATTCTTAAGGAATGCATAGAAGTATTCTAAGTACTCAGGCCAGGCCACTTCGCCTTCACTATCATGTGTGAATTCAGAGGTGCGGCATGCAAAAAAAATCGTGGAGGGGTGAGTGTGACAAAATCCATGATAGATGTGAAAAGGTTAAAAACAAGATGAGAGGACATAGCTTGTCATCTGGCCCTCCTTTTAGCACCAGAAATGTTGACGATGCTGGACCCGCCAACATGTTAGGGGATCTCCCCAATAAGAACTCCCAACTACACCTCAGACCATTTGGTGTAGGCGTCCCAGCAGTGGGTCATACATTATTGCCTTGACTGCAGTTTCGTACAGAGGCAAGTAAGATGTCCCTATTTGTAGTAAGGGTGTGACATATGCAGTAAGTCAAGGAAGGTGCATGAGTGGTTCTAACACAGAGAGGGTGAGGTGAGTGCGCTTGTTGGAAACCTATGAAAGCACGTAGTTAAGAAGGGAACACACGAGAAAATATGCATCACAACATGGAAGGAAAGTAAGACAACAGTCCAAAGTGATGGTTAAACCAATAGCACATTTCAGTAAGATTCATACATACATATACAAAAATAGCTACACATGCATGCATACGTCATAAGAAAACAAATACATATATCATTTAGAGTAAACAAGATAACTAAAATACAATAAGACATATGCATGAAACGTGATGTCTCTGTTATATTAAGAAGTGTAAGTTCCAGTCGTACAATACAACCATGACCAACCACTAGTTCCGGCAGTAGAACATTATAGTCACTGCCGCATGCTCCTCCAAAGAGATATACTAGATTTGCACAGTGTAGAAGCCAAGGCTCATTACAATACTATCCAAGTTCTCTCTAAGATACTCTTATCAGAATCTTGGCTGACCAAAAGAATTTATAGTGAGTTATGAGGGACTATTTATAGCAAAGGGTGCAGTGACCCTTGGCATTCCCTTATGTGACCATTCATCTACCCTCATCACTCTTGAACTACTCTATGATAGTTACACTCAACTATCGACACTTGAACTTCCACTTGACAAGAATTTACATACAATTTGAACATGTACCCATGTGATATAAAATGACTTGAGCAAGCCATGCAAGACATCACTGAGACTCAGACCATTGTGGTGAGACCAACTCTTTGAAATCCTTGTGATTGTTGATGGTGATGAATTGATGCCAACATTGGTCGTCCATGATGGTGTTCATGTGCTCAATGGTGACATCCTACTGAAAGTGAACTCTTGCCTCCGTTGCATCCAGGTACACTGATATGGCTCCTCCATCCAACTTATATGATAGCATGTGCATGGTCGTCTTGGGTGCCACCAGACCGGCATCATGTTGATGCATAATGCCTATGCTGATCTCCAAGCATGTACTGGTGGTCGTGCACATCAACTTGTCAAAATACATGTTCAGCTCCAATCGGACTTGCTTCTTGTCTTTGCCTCGGTGAGTGTGCCAAATGGGTGGGATCGCATGCATGCACATAATGACATCCATGCTTCTAATTACCCTTGCAAGTGATCAACAACTCTACTCACCTTTTCTGATCCATGCCAACTGCTGGGATGGATCTATAACTTGTACAGGCATAGTTTCATCCGTTTATGCATGTTGCGCCCCATGTTGTACCTGTTCCTACTGCAACTCATTCTCTCCTCTGTGCAACTTCTTCCTTGAGTTGTGACTTCAACATGCAACTATTTCTTTGTTTCTCTCTCTACCTTCGCACAATCTTCATGCTGTGTCGTCACCTCATAGCCTCAGTCTCCAAAGTTTCTTTCATCACAAGTGGATCTACTTGAGCTTGCAACTGTGTTCTGCCTCTATGTTGTCAACAACCTTACTCTTACATTCATTGCATGCAGGTGTGCTACCTTCTACTACTATTGATGGTGTTGCTCACTGTGATGCTATTTCCATTTCATCTTGATATCCTTTTCCATGAAAAAATTGATATATTCATAAATAGGCAAGTTCATAAACACTTGATCTACTGCATCCCCAAGTGTGCTCTGAACGGTGTCTTCGACTTTGCTCTCTTGGAAGCCATTGTACCTGTGCTACTAAGAGGAAGATGAAAACTTGTGATACCTGAAGAGATAGCAACACTCATGGCAAACAATTTGTCAGTTGAAAGCCAAAACAAACTAGAGGATTGACATGCAACATACCTGTGTGATTGTCTGTGAAGATTGCACAATTTTCACCGAGAGGTTGGGATGCTGACTGCCAAAATTGCACAAGGCATAGTCCAGGCTGTCAAGAGGCTGACTGACTACTAGAACTACACAATGCAAAATCTAGCTTGGCCTGCTAAGGACTGAAACTATGCAATGTGCAATTTTGGTCAGCAGTGACAACCAGCAAACTGCATTGGGCGGTTTTTGGGGCTAGTAGGAAACTGCCTCCAATAATTGCGTAATGAAATACTGGAGGTTAGTGTTGGGCCAGAATTGTGCAATTAATGGAGGGAAAGCCGAGCCTTCGCTTCCATAAATGTGAAGTACTAACCGGGAAAGGCACGGCCAGGGCCAAGGCAGCCCAGATTAGCCGAAAGGCGACTGAAAACATGAGAAGTCTAAATGCATGATGAGATGAGCGAAAAAAAGAGTGAATGATCATACATGCAAACACCAAGTGTAGGATTTAGGAACTGGGAAAACATGCATGTGTGTGAAGCAAGTCACTGCAACAACAACCATTTGTGCAAAAACAGTTTCATGCATGTGACAGTAGTGAGATGCGAATGAAAACTAAAACAATGCTTCTACAAGCTAACATACATCAAAGCAACAAGTAGCGCTCGCTAAAATCAAGCATACATCACTCACACAAAGTGAAACACAAAAAGTGACACAAATGTTGCGCAAGACATGAAAAGCAGGCTTACCCTAAAACCACTGAGCTGAATGTGCCGACAACTCCTAGATGCAATGTGGGATATCAGAGCTACAAGGTCGATGTGAGGAATGAGATCTGTAGTGTTCGGTTGATGATTTTTGGTAAAATCTAGGTTGTGATGCGTATGACACAAATCTAGGAAAAGCGACACTTGGCGGGAGGTTTCTAAAATGATCCTTGCATGTAATCTCTAGCTCCTAAAAATAGATCCCTGAATCAAGGGATTCCTTTGCATGCTACCTTGGGAAAAGAAGTCCATGCATGCAAATCAATTTTTCTCAGTCCTGGAGGGAACCAGTCAACCTAAAGGCACATGCATTAGTCTGCGAGGCTGGGATGAAAATATGCATAGTTTCTAGGCTGAGCAAAGATGGTTATCCAATAGGGATTGCTATGGGAGGAATAGGTGACTGTCTCCTAGGATTTCACAATTTCTAGGCTGAGCAACTGTCATGGGTCAGACTGTGCAATTTTCTCAAGGAAGCTTGTCTCACTGCATCGCGTAAGTTCTGATCCTAGCAAGTTCCCCGACTGATTTATGAAATTTCTTATAGCTATTGGGCTGGTTGTCCCAAAGGGATTACACAATTGCTGGGAGAAATAGGTGACCGCTACCTAGAATTTCACAATTTATGGGTTGAGTAGTTGTCTTGGGATGAATTACACAATTTTTTAGAGGAAGATTAACAAGAAGAATTGCGCAATTTTGGAGCCTAGCTAGGTGCCCAGGTGGGTTTGTACAATTTTTGGAGGGAAGGCCGGTTCCCGTCTAGAATTGCATAGTTCCTAGAGGGATCGGCTCAACCAGCTACTGCCGCTAAGTCTGGAAATCAGCCTCTGAAGGAGGTGGAACAAACTTGCATACATGGGATGAAAAGACTCTATGAAACAACTAAAGCTGGTGTACTTGACAATGCAAGACATGCTGCTGAGGATGGTCAGTAGGGAGGCTCTAGAATGAAGCTCAGGGAAAATTTTGGAGGGTGGTTGTAGCCACTACAAAAAACTAGAACTCATGATCCCATCAACAGATATAGCAAAATCGCGGTCAGAGGAGTTACACAGGTAGAAATTGGTAATCTTTTAGAAGAATTTAAAACTGATATTTTAAATACCCTAACAACATAGTTTGATGTTTTTTAGGTAAAATAGAAACAGGCTGAAGCAAAATAGGTATTGGTTGTTATCTGTCCTCATTGTCGAAAGAAGCATATTTGCAATGAATATACATTGGACTTGAGACTGTGCCATTTACACTAAAAATTATTCAATTGATTGTTGCCCTTCACTTCCCGGGATGAAATTCATATTTTAAGGAAGCTGAAGAAGAAAGAACCAACGTATTTTGTGGCGCAATGATGGAAATGGCATAATCGCCCATCATGAAAATTATTAAGTTGACGAGGGAGTTGTAAGGAAGCATACCTAGTTTGAATGATAGGTTGAAAATCCATATCTAAAGATAAGGATGAGTTTGTAAAAGATTTCGTAGATGAAGATGAATTTGTGGAGGAATATGGAGGTGTGGTTGTAAGAGGAGGTCCTCTTAAACCTTTTACTAATGGTGATTGGATAACTAACTTCTACTCTTCTGGTTGAAATTTTCCTTCAGTTTCAAATAAAGGATTTGTATAGACATAAAAAGTGTCCTCCACTTCGGCAAAAGTAGATGCAAAAGAATATACAACTGGTGGGATAAAACCAGTAGGTTTTAACTTAGGAAGGTGTAAATCAAATTCTTGTTCTAACTTAGGTGATTCTGAAAGAGTTTCAGGGATTTGATAAGATTCCAATTGATGGACTAAAATGGTTGACTACAAATCAACTCCTATGGACAAAAGTTCTAATACCTTAAGGTGTAGATCAGACAATTCTAGGGAATTGGAACTGGCTCAAAAGGATCAGTAACTGAAACAGTTTTAGGTTGGATTGGTACATAAAAATAAGTGGAAGCTTCGAATCTTCTTCTTGTAGAAGCTTCTCTTGCTAATCTCTCTGGATCTGATAATGGGGAATATAATTCAAGGTCAAAGTGGGATCTGGTATATCTGGAAGATTTCAACCTGCTAATCTTTTATTTACCTTAATAAAGGAAAAGCTTAATCATTGTACTAGGGAGAAAGATTCAAATTTCGTTCCCGGAAATGGCACCAATCTTATGTTTTCCTCTGAGATAATTCTATATTAGGTAATTATGCCAGAGCATCTAAAATATTTTGGTTGTTTTTAAATTTGTGGAATACCGATGCTTAAGCTTATCTAAATAGGTACTATGTCCTAATTTCTCTTCAACACAATCAAAGGGTTGTTCCTTCACTTCTAAATAGTAATTTAGCTTTAAAAGATTTAGAATGAAGAATTCAGAGAAAATATGAGTTTTAAGTAGCCAGATAGAATATTTAAAATAATCATAAGACATATGCTAGTAAACTATGTTCACTAACCAACAAAAATGCATCTAAATTCATGAAGAATTGACAATTAATTGATGTAGATGAGTTTATTTAGATAAATAGTCTAATAAACTAATCTTTGTAATTGATTATAACTTCGTAGGAGATTTAAGATAGGCTGATATTCAATTTATATCTTACTCAGATTTCTTCATAAAACTAAATACATGTTGAAATAATAAAATGGAATGAATAACATGAAGAAAACTCACAGATATAACAAGTTATTTGAAACAAATTCAGAATACTTTTATTGATATCAGACAACTTCAGATACATGTAATTCTTCTTCAAATAAACTTAGTCCAAGGGTGAAACCTTTATCAACTCGAATTGGGAATTATTTATACAAAGTGTTCCCAAATTTATGATGTCGTATCACTAGAATCCAACAGAGAAGGAGATCAAAGACTAGTTGGATAAAAGGATCCATGAATTCACGGCGCAAGAGAATAGAAACCCGCGACTGAAAAAGGAACAGTGGCTGGACAAATACCTATACACAAAGATCCACAAAATCTTTTTCTGCTCCTTTCTAGTTGAGCTATATGAGTGGATTGCGAAGCTAGTAGACAGCCAACGAAGGTAGAAACTTGACGGTCCTATTGTTTGGACACCGGAGCTAGTACGGAAATTGGAAGCATCTGAGGACATGATCGCTTGTTTTGTCAATCATTGACTCGAACGCGTCATAGAGGATTTGTGACTGAATGCGCGATCGACACCTTAGTCAGCTACAGCGAGGCGGACTAACGCTTTTTCAAAGGACCGCGAGGTAAGTACGTGAAATCTTTGAATGCATGGATTAAAATGCTATTGTGCGAAAAATAGGTTATGTAGTTACCTTGATGTTCGGAACTACGAGAAGTGGAAAAACTTATAGGAACGAAGGAAAAAAGTGTCTGGAGTATAGCCCATTGATTTCACCTCCATGATGTGATGAGGAAGGGATAGCAAAGGTTTCTTCACGATGTGCTATTCAGTTAATAAGACAAGGATTCATGCAAATACCACCTCTGACCACACCACCTCCAACTTCACCACCATCACCTGCGACTTCACATGTACCACCTCCACATCCACCGCAGTTCAGTATGGAAAATTCAGTGAAGTGGCCTTTGTTCAAAGGCTTGGGAAATGAGGACCCAAACCAATTTTGGTTTGTTTTGAAAGTTTTATGGGAAGCTCAGGGTGTTATAGATGATCATATAAAGAAGGTGACATTGGTTAGTTCTCTGCAAGATCGTGCACTAACTTGGTATATAAATTACTCTAATGATAACCCGAATGCTGGAGTGGCAGACATCTAGATAGAACTGAATAGAGAATTCAGTAGGCCTAACTATGAGGCACAGTAAATTGTGGGATTCAAAGAAATCATGATGCAACCAGGCGAGATGCCTTGGGAACTAGATCAGATGTTGAAGTGTACAATCCATGAAGCCAACAGGAATTTTATAGACAGAAAACATTGCGAGTGGTTTGTGGCTTTGCTACTGCCACACTTAAGGGTTGCGTTGTCACAAAAAAATATAACAACTCAGGCAGAGGCCTTGGATATTGCAATATGACTACATGAAACTCCAATGCAAGATCCAAATTATCTAAAGTAAATATCTAGGTACATTGGAAAAATATCTAGATCTGTTTCTACAAAACAGTACATAAATATAGGGAAATGAAAACATTTGAAGTCTCTGGCACTACTTTTGAGGATTCCTAGTGATGACTGGATCTGAAATATAGTTGCCTTTTTGTTGACTTTCTTCTGGGTGTTTGCTAGCTTTTACTCTAGTAATTCACATAACTTTTCCCATTTTCTTTCATCTGGAAGCAAAAATCTGATCAACTTTCGATAGACTTCATCTACTTCTGTGTATTTTTCAAAAGGCTTAACAAAAAACAAATGACGTATTTCATGCTTGATCAGTAGATAATAATTGAGGCCTTCCATGAATGCCTTTCCTGTAATAGTACCTTTGATCTTGGCAAATTTGGACCTGTCTATAGCAATGGTAAATAATTTCTGCTGATAGTCTTCAAGCTTGACTAATTCGTCTCCCATTCCTTGTAGTCCAAGGAGACCGTTTCGATACAAAACATTGAACTTCTTATGAAATATTTGGACCATCGTTTGCAAACTGTTAGACTTTTTTTTCTAATTACAACATTAGATTTTTCTTGGTGAGAATTTTTCTTACTTCAAATATGGTATCTGTTATGTCTTATACATCAAACTCTTCTAATTATTCTCTTGTGTTTAAGTTCAAGAATTTGATTATAGCAACTACATCACTGGGTTTTTTGTTAAGTTCTCTATTGACATCAACTATCAGAGATTTTGATCTTAACACTAATTTATCTTGCTTGGATGGCCATATTTTTGTAATTTTTTCATTTATTTCCAGCCAAATGTTCTCTTTAGCTTATGCAGTGGTATCTGCCATAATATTTTGGCTCTCTAAATATTCTATTCTTTGTGAAATCTTATGTGATTTTTATAGTTCTGTCAAATAAGTACTATCTACTCCGATCCTCTGTTCTTGTAAATTGTTTAACTTCTTTGTGAGTTTCTCAATCTCTTGATCCTTGATAGACAAATCATTCATTTTAAGTATGGGGGTTTTACGCAGTGCATTATATTAGATATCATTTTGGGATTCAACTGCGTTAAGTAAGTCATTCACGTATGACCATTTCCATGAGAGGTAGTCGTAACTGACTAATTTCTCATGATTTTTGAATAGTTCACTTAGCACTCATTGCATCGGGTGATGCTCACAGGGGTGAAGAAGTGGGATTGAAACTAGTGAAATGAATCACATAGCATCAATCATCACTTCCGGGGCTTGCACCCGGTAACCAGGACTTCCCAGGAGGTCACCCATCCCAGAACTCCTCTGGCTCAAGCGCGCTTAACTGTGGAGTTTTCCACACAATCAATCCCACTTAGCTTGCTACCCCATTTGCAAAACCTTTCACTAGTTTCAATCCCACTTCTTCACCCTTGTGAGCATCACCCGATGCAATGAGTGCTAAGTGAACTATTCAAAAATCATGAGAAATTAGTCAGTTACGACTACCTCTCATGGAAATGGTCATACGTGAATGACTTACTTAACGCAGTTGAATCCCAAAATGATATCTAATAAAATCATTCATTGCTTTAGTCAAATCTTCTAGTTTAGTGATGGATTGTGTCTTTGCTATTGAAGTTGTTGCTGAAGTCGATGTTTCCCCTACTGTGGTACCTATTGTTGGAATGACAGTCAATGGAATTGCTTTCACTGGAGCAGTCTACTCCTCTTTTTCTCTCAGAAGCTTTTCGATTTCCTTTTCCATTTTAGAAATTTGATCATTCTGTTCAATAATAAGCTTGAACTGATTTTCATTTTCCTTTTCCAATTCTCAAAATTCTTTGGCTTGTGGATCTTCAGTTGAAGGAATCTTTAGCTTCTTTCTCAATGTTTCTATATATGTATTTTTATTTTTGATTATCTCTTCTGCTGCTTTTATATTATTGGGATCATATCCCAATTTGATCACTAGTTCCTCTAAAGATTTAATTTTGGTATCTTTAGCTAGAGAAGAGACTTTCTCAAATTTGAACTGTGCCTATATATTATGTACAATGGTTTGAAGCTTGGGAATTTTCATAGCAAAATTAGTTAAAATATTAAAAATCATCTCACCGTACTATTTGTGCAAATCAATCTAGTCTATGGGATGTATTGTTCTTGTAAAGAGAAAATTGACTGCTTGTAGTAATCTACTAACCAAGGTTCAGGAAACTTGGGCTCCAAGAAAGAAATATGCATTTTTCCTTTTTCTAAATCAAAGGCTGAGAGGAGCCTGTGTTGGGAAGTAGATGTCTGCTTCCAAAATTGTGAGAATGTAGTAGCCTTAAGTGCAAGATTCTTTCTTTTTATTTCTTAATAAGTAGAAAATATGCTTGGTTCTTTCTAACTCTATCCTGACTCTCCTGTTGGTGATAAAATCAATGTATCTATTATCTTTGGAGTCATTGGGGATGAAGGAAGGATTTCCTCTCTCCCTAACGCTGAGTGCGTGCATGTTCCTATAAGAGCAATTGGTTGTACTTGTTCTATGTTTTCTTGTTGTGTCTCCCATACATATATGGTCTTCTATCTTTTATTGTATACTTTGAACTCCGTTGCTGAAATCTCAGTTACCGAAGGGGAAATCTTTTCCCTTGGTCTCTTTCCTTTCTCTTGTTGAACTACAGTGTAGCTTGTTGACAACACCTATTCTTCTGCTTCCTGCAATGTATTCTCCTCCCAACTTTCTTGATTCATGAATTGTTCTATTTTTGGCCTAGGAGTATGTGTATAAGGACCATATTATTCTTGCATCCTTAATTTTTAAATTACATCTAGGGGATCATAGGACCATGTAAATCTATGCTTGGAATTCATTTGCTTCAAAATATCATCTGCTTCTTGTCCTGCTACTCTTGTGTTCGAGATGAATGGGCCAACTTATGATTTTATCGTGAACTATGATTTCTTCTTTGTTGCTAAAAAATGTATTTGATCCATATTGATCATCTGTCTAATATATTATAGAGAAAATATTCTAATTGGTACAAACTTGGGGAGTTTGTAAGGTGGTAGTTCACATCCATATATTATAATTTCTGAGTAAGATTGATACAGATACCAATCTCCTCTCTTAGTTTGGTCACTCAGTTGTAGGATTATTTTGATTTATGGATGTATCCTGGGCTCTGCATCACTATTTAACAAATTGGCAGTCACATGTAAAAAATTTTCTACAAAATCACTGAAAGTAAATTCAATGTTGTTCTTTCTGACCAGAGAAGTTTAGTGAATTATTGACTCAGGGTTTCCTTGATTGTATAGATTCTGTAATTGGAAAGGAAACCTATTTGATTGATAATAAAGAAATAAATATACCAGGATAGATTCATACTTTAAAACTCCTTTGGTTGAAAATTTCATGAACTGGTCATGAATGGCTTTTTCCAAAAACTCAATATAGAAGAACAGGGCATGAGGTTTTTCATCTGAGGACAACACAGAAAGGAAGGCTAAGATGGTTTCATCAACCCATTGGTCTGAATGGTATCCTAACAGACATGAAATAATTGAGATTATTTGTTTGGTCATCTATGGGAACATGGAACATAGATAAGGAGGGTTGGCTCTAGGTAACTAAGCATTCTCTGGCAGAAAAGTCTCAAATATTGTAGTCCTTTTTTAGAAATCGAGCTTATTGTATAAATCAATGAGTATGTCAGGGTGGAAAGCTTGCATTAAGTTATAATTCTAGACTTGGAGAATTTCTAAGATTGAATTTCCATTGATGGAAAAAAGGACTTCACCATTTTGGGCTACAATAGTTCTCTGACTCGGAAGATATCGAAATCGACACCAGGTGACAAATCCAGGAAAGTTATAGGTCTGAGGGAAAATAAACTAGGGTAAGGTAGAATCCCACAGTCCTAAATCATCACTAAAGTCAAGATATTTCGGCTTGAGCCAATTGTGAAGTTCGTAAATATCGAATTCACAATTGGTTGTAGAAATTTGGTATAATTTGTCAACTAATGGTTTGTGATCCAAATCTACAGCTGGAGGAAGCATTAGATTTTCTACAAAAGTCTTTTTCTTTTTGGAAGACATAATTCAATGCATATTGGGGAAAATTCTTGTAAATACCTCATAAAGGATATTTGATCAATGGAGTGACTGCATAATGAACGATTGCTTGGAAGAATCTTGCGATGAAGGTACTCTGCGTATTTTACGAGTGAATATCTGAGCAAACGGGACTGTAGGGTTTAGGGACTGGATTTATAAAAATACAATATAACTCATTATAATAATATCGTTTATTAGGAGCGGGAGAAGTTAATTCTAATGGATTTATTATAACATATGGGAAAACAGATAGGAAAACAGATATATTTATGGCGAGAGGTATATTTATTTAATAATTGGGAGAGGGACAGGTGGCATGCCATGTGGTGGAGTGATCATAGCGCATGAAAAATTAAACCAATGATAAAGCAGGAGTAAATGGGGGGGCTTTTTGAGGGGACCTGGAAGGGGGGGGTGTAGGTGGTAATTGGTTTTGGAGGTGGGCAAGGGGGGGGGTTTGCAGGTGAGATAGGATAGCGCCACGTATGTGTAGGAGATATATTTTAAATTGCCACCCCGTACCCCTCTTGTCGGATAAATTACGGACGGGGATGGGGGTGCGGGGCAGCCTGATCACCATTGATCTGGATGAGCCAGATCAAAACTATTGAAAACCAATCAATTTTTATTACATAGTGACAAACTGTCACTTCAACAACAAAAGGTTTTTATCAAATATGCTTACTTTACTAAGCATATTTTTTTACATGTTAATGACAACTTAAAAAAATATTAAAAGTAACATAATGAGACATTTACATGTGCAAGCTAATACAATGGGAAACATATATTTTTATTTTCTTTTGCTTTCCCTTCCTTATATTTTCATTTCTCATTTTTCCTTATTTTTCTTTGTTTCTTTTTCTATTTTTTTTCTTTTTCTTTTATCTAACATTTTTTTATTTTATTTTTCTTCTAATGATTCATAGTTGAATGTTAGTTTTTTTGTGCTACTTTGAACTTCATATTATTAAAATTATGCTTTTCAATTGCTTTATTTGCATAGGTTTCCTTATGATGTTTGTGAGTCAAAACCGGTAAATTTATGTCAAGTTTTATGTTAGAATCATGATCAGAATAGCTTGAAAGTAAAGTGTTGAACAAAAACAAGCAAATGAAAAAAAACACCATCAAGAAAAACACTTAACACAATGTTTTCATAAAGGAGTTCACCCCTCCTAGGCTACATCTCCTTGGTCCAGCTTCCATGGCTTGGGCCTCTATATTTGCTCAAAATGGAAAAAAATATAGTTTAAAATGCTCTACATATTATGAAACCTGCTTCAATGCACTCATAGCATCCAAACACCCCTAAGCTGACTATCCAAACTCTACAAATGGGTTGCAATTGTTCTGGGCTTAACCTCCTCTCTTGGTGGCCCTAGGCTTCCTTAAACTCCAACTTGGAAAAATCACACACAAAATTGCCTCATTGATTTTGAAACCTATTCCATTTTGTTTATAATGTTGAAATAATCTAGGAACACCTTTTTTTGATCCCAAATTGGTTGAAAATTGCAAAAGTTATGGCCAAAATAGTTTCTCCTAGGAATTCTCCACTAAAACTGTAGGAACTCCAATTAACTCCACCAAAACTGGAGTTTCCGCTGAATTTGGAGGGTCTGCCATAAATCCTCTAACTTAATCCCACTTAATTAGGAGTTAATCATGGTTTAATTAGTGCTAAACTCCAACTAATCTGTGCGGTTAAGGTTTAATGCTAATGGTTAAAGAGTGGTGGTCACATGCGTAGTTAAATCTAATGGTTAATGCTAGTGGTTAATGGTTTCCTGGTGGTTAAGTTTGTGGTTGGTCACGTGCTAGTGTTAATGCTAGTAGTTAACTCTTAAATTCCAAAGTTTAACACATCAAATACAATGTGCGCCCATGATATATTAAGAATAAAAGTGGTGGTGTAGTGATAAGTCACACAACCAGCAGAGGGGAGGTTGCGAGGTTGAATCCCGGTACCTCCACAAAATTTTTGACCAAATGCTCAGTTGATCATTTGACCTGTTGGAAGGACACGTGGCGGTCTCCGAGCTTGTTGCGTGTCACCTTCCCATTGGTTCTTCACAAACCAACCAAAAGGCACCACATCACTGAGATGAAAACTAATCAAATAGTGACACTTGGCGAGCCTCGATTGGGTGTTGAACCCATTGACCTGTATAGTCACCTGCCCTTTCATCTGCCACATCAGTATTATGGACTTCTAACTCGACTGCACCTACAATTTTTTTTGTTGTTTGGTGAAATAGTCAGCGGGCTTTAACTTCCTCATATGAACTCTATTTTCAGTGAAACAAGTTGTGTTGGGATTGTATCATCGAGACAGACATGGTCGTTCAGGTTTTGATTGATTTTTAATATTTTGATTTTTGAGAACCCCTAATCTAGATTCCGATTACTCCTTCTCAATGATGGGCTTTTGGATACACAAAATCTGGTTATTTGATGAGATATGAATACTCTTCTCATTCCCAAGTTCTATCAATTGATTATACCTAAAAAGTGTCCATAACAACCACTTGGGTACACTGACATACCTTGCATTGCAAATGGCTATATCCCTCAACCACTGTTCTCCTTTTTGTGCTAACCCAATCTAACACTTGTTGGACACTTTCTGGCTACAAAATACCTTTATTGTACCACATAGATCCCTCGGTTCTATTAAAACTAATACAATCTGATAGCCTTCCCACTACGAATCTTGGTGTAAACACATACATATGGTCTACAACAGCTACAAATTTTTGGCATCTCGTCCACTTTCGCTTCTTGTCTCTATCATCCTCCAATTCAACATGCTGATCATGTCATGATTTGAGAATGAAGGCTAAGCATGAGCATCTTTCTCAAGAATGGACCTTCCAAAACCCTGAAACATCTTGTCACAAATACAACCATTAAATGGAAAGACACATTATTCAAAAAATGCAAATTGAAGACCTCTTATTTTTCTCCTTCAAAGCAACAATTGTCACATCATGTAATATCACCATGTACTCTTGCATCTTGGTGTATAAACCATCGACTAACACAAGTCGATAAAACATCATCGACTATACATAAGTCGACAAAACATTCTCCAACAATTGACTTGACTTGAGAGCCGAACATAAGCATGTACAACAACTTGACGATTCTTTGGATAAACAATAATAATTTCACATCTCATGCAACAATCTGTCAACATCTCCCTTTCATATTTGGATATAAAATCAACTCTTCCAATTCGATATGACATACATGTGACAACAATCAACACAATTTGACACTCATGCATGTATCCAAACATAATGAAACTAGCACCAATTCCACTGTTCACACACAAACAAACTCTCATGTATGTGTACAATTTTTCAACTCTCCCTCAAGTACAAACACAAGTAAAATAAGCCCAAAAACATGTATGGGTACATAAAGAGCTGAATTGACAAATTTTTTGCAAGTGAAGTGAGTAACATACCCCACTTTCACACACCTTCCTGGCTAAAATATGCAACATCAAGAATGCACTCAAAAGAAATGCATTCACATACAAATTTCCTTCTTTGTTGCATTTAAGTGAGTCAAACAAAACTCCACTTTCAACATCTTGTATCATCCAAGTTTCAACATACTTTTAACAGAAAAGTAATGCATTCATAAGGCAAAGAAATTCATTTTTAAGGGAAAGAATTGCATCGATCAACAAAATAAATGAAAGCCTTATTTGGATAAGAAATTAAACCACCTCTTACCAAACCATTTCCATGGCAATTCTTTCATCTGCACATCATCTTGTGAATCATCTTGACCCACATCAATTATGGAATCCTCTTTTTCATTCTTGCCAAAGTCTCTCTCCACCTTCTTCAAATGTCGTGGATGAGTTGTTGGATACAAAGTCCAACATTTGTCTACGAGATGACCTTGCTTATGGCAATGAGTGCAAAACAATTACATCTTCTTTGCAACATGGTTTCCATTATCCAATGGACCTATGGTTTTCTGTCGCTTTTGCTTTGAAAGTTTCTTGTATGTCGCAATTTTATTCCAACGTCTTGAAACATTATGTTTATTCAAACCACAATAGGAACATGTAAATTTTCTCCAATTCTTATGTGAATATTTACCATGTTTATCATAATCAAAAGAAACTTGATTTAAGGAAGATTTATACCTTGCACTTTTACCTTTTTCTCCTTCTTGAGTAGTTTAATTAGATGAGGTAGTGGCTCTCTTCGGGATAACACAATGGTTTCAAGGAAATTAGAGCTTTCATCATCCTCTTTTTTGCCATTTCCACTAATTGCATGCTTATGAGAATCTTCTTGCAAAGTGGGTATTAAAATTTTTCATTCCTCATGAACACAAACTTCACAAGCTTGAGGGTATGAACATGTAATTAAATTCCCTCTTGGAACACCTTCATGTGCCTCCTTGGCTTTGGATAATTCTCCATCATGTTGTCCATAACCAAGACCTAAATACCTAGGCCTTTCCTCAAGAACAATTGGCTCAACTATGCCTTGTGCATGTTTGCCTAACCCTTTACCTTCATAGCCCATATTCATCAATAATTTGGACCCTATTCCTCTAGTTTGTCTTTCAAAAGCACCAAAACATTGATTTTGAGAGGAAATTAAAGATAAACTTGAATTTCATACCTCATGTTCATGCACATACTTGGCTAGGGTTTCCTTGGCATCATGGAGTAAAATCTCCATCTCATGCATCTTTTCAAGAAGCTCTTGCTTTTCCTGCTTCACGGCCATAAACTCCTCTTGAAGTATAGTGTTCTCCTTCCTATCTTCAATCATCTCGTGCACCATATCTCTCATGATGAAAAACTCTTGCAACATCTCTTCATCAAAGAATCTTGCTAAGGAAGAGAGATTAGATACATCACTTGTTGAAGTTGCCATCACATAAACTTGCACATTGTTAATTCTCCTTGCACAAATCTCAAACAATCAAGCAAATAAACCTTTGCTTTGATACCAACTTGATTTGTTGCACATTGTTAATTCTCCTTGTACAAATCTCAAACAATCAAGCAAATAAACCTTTGCTCTGATACCAACTTGATCCATAGCTAAATGTTAGTTTTACTGTGCTAATTTCAACTTCATCTTATTAGAAATATTCTTGTCAATTGCTTCATGTGCATAGGTTCCCTTATGGTGTTTGTGATTCAAAACAAGTAAATTTATATCAAGTTTTATGTTAGAATCATGAGAAGAATAACATGAAAGTGAAGTGTTGAACAAAAACAAGCAAATGAACAACAAACCATCAAGAAAAACACTTAACATAGTGTTTTGATAAAGCAGTTCACCCCTCCTGGGCTACATCTCCTTTGTCCAACTTCCATGGTTTGGGCCTCTGTATTTAATAAAAAAGGAAAAAAGTATAGTTTACAATTATTTTCATCTCCTAAAACCTACTTCAATGGAATCAAAGCATCCAAAAACCCCTAATATGACTCTCCAAGCTCTGCAAATGGAATACATATATTCTGGGCTTGACCTCCTCTCCTGGTGGCCCTAGTCTTCCTTAAACTTCAATGTGGAAAAATCACATACAAAAGTGCCTCATTGCCACTGAAACTTGTTCCATTGTGTTTAGAATGTCGAAATCATCTAGGAACACCTTTTTCTGATCCCAATTTGGTCGAAAATTGCAAATGTTATGGCCAAAATAGTTTCTCCTAGGAATTCTCCACTAAAACTGGAGGAACTCTAGTTAACTCTACCAAAACTGGAGTTTCTACCAAATTTGGAGGGTCCGCTATAAATCCTCCAACTTAATCCCACTTAATTAGGAGTTAATCACAGTTTAATTAGCGCTAAACTCCAACTAATCCACACGGTTAAGGTTTAATGCTAGTGGTTAAAGAGTGGTGGTCACATGCGCAGTTAACCCTAATGGTTAATGCTAGCGGTTAATGGTTTCCTGGTGGTTAAGCTTGTGGTTGGTCACATGCTAGTGTTAATTCTAACGGTTAACTCTTAAATTCCAAAGTTTAACATATCAAATACAACGTGCGCCCATGAGATATTAAGAATCAATGTGGCAGTGTAGTGGTGAGTCACCCCTAGTAGAGGGGAGGTTATGGGGTCGAACCTTGACGCCTCCACAAAATTTTTGACCAAATGCTCAGTTGACCATTTGGCCTATGGGAGAGACATTTGGTAGCCTC
The DNA here is from genome assembly GCA_031772625.1 of Pinus tabuliformis. Taxonomy (NCBI): domain Eukaryota; kingdom Viridiplantae; phylum Streptophyta; class Pinopsida; order Pinales; family Pinaceae; genus Pinus; species Pinus tabuliformis. Next base: position 1,116,766,764 of record CM062809.1, read on the forward strand.
TGAGCTTGCCACGTGTCACCTTCACATTGGTTCTCCACAGACCAATGCAAAGGCACCACATCACCGAGCTGCAAACCAATCAATGAGTGACACTTGGTGAGCCCAGATTGGGCATTGACCCCATTGACCTGTATAGTCATCTACCACATCAACAATATGGAGTGCTGACTGGGCGATATATGCAATTTTTTTTATGTTTGGTGAAACGGTCAGCAGGCTCTAACTTCTTCATACGAACTCTGTTTTGAGTGAAACAAGTTGCATTGGGATTGTATCACCGAGACGAACGTGGTAGTTCAGGTTTTGATCGATTTTGAAATCTTTGATTTTTGAGCAAATTTTTACCCCTAATCCAGATTCTGGTCATCTAACTACAAAAGGAATATCTAACTTATCAAAACCATTTGTGTTACAACATATGTAATGTAAAGGAGGCTTCCCCCTTAAAGAGGATACTTTTTAAGTTGTTGATCTATATTTTTGTGAGTTGGTTGCATAACAGGAGCACCATGGTGGATGCACATACATGAGGAGAGCACATGCATAAGAAGATGTACTACTGAATATAAGATGTGAACTTGACATAATAGAAGGAGATCCATATTTAAGAACATGATATAGCTTTGAGAATATTATGTGTGAAAAAAATGTGGCTTGTTGAAATTGTCAAAGAATTGATGATATCAAGGTTAAAAATCATGGATCAATTCCCATGGTAATAGAGATAATACATTATAAATATTGAGTTAAATGTTTTTGCAAGTTTCTAGCCTATGTATATTGAATGACCAAGAGAATTATTGTAGACCATATAAAAAAGGTTAAGCCAACTGAAATGATGTAGGAGCATGAACCCCACCCCAAAATCTAAAGTTAGTACTAAGGTACTTCAAGAAGAAGAAACATGGAAACTAATCAATGAGGACATGATTTAATCAAATTTTATGTGATCTTAAATTATTTGTAAGCCTCTAGAAGGTGTAACATGTCCAAAGGATGAGATTCCTCATGCATGTAGTCAATAGGGTTGTTTTATTTTATAGGGTTTTCCTACAAGTGTGGCAGGGGAAGGGGACAACCAGTGCCATTATGAAATCGTGTCGATAGGTTCTTAGTTCCTACAAGGGCGTAGTCTGTAACTGTGATGTTTATTTTAATTCGGGTATTCGGTGTGGTTTTTTGTCCATCTACATGGTTTCCTTTATTTACCCCTATCAAACATCTATTATGTGCACAAACAATAAGGACTATTTATAATTGGAGGTGGTCACAATGATTACTAAAGGGAAGAGGTGTGGAAGCAAATATCATAGGAACATTTGCCATGTGGTGTCGAATCCTTGGGAGTGAAGGGTTTGAACAAGTTCAAACATGACTAAGGAATTTAGGCATATAGAAATCTTACTTCAATGTTAGAACTGCGTTAACGAAAATGTTCTCGAGAACTATCAACTAAATAGAGAGAGATGTGGATGGAGGCATATACTACTTCCCTCTAGAGGAAACTTCTTAATCTTCCCATGATTTTTGCATTTGACAGAAAGAGGATAGTCATGATTATAGCATATATAGGCATTGCAACATGCCCAAGGATTTGTTGGAAATACTGAGAGGGGGGGTGAATCAATATTTCTTTTTCCCACTATTGTTTTCAGAACACAAGATGAAAAACAAGAATAAATGATTTTATTAATATAAACTGTGCAGTAAAATAGATACAATATGTAGATGGTTACAATCAGTTGCCAAGCTCCAACTTGGACTTTGATGACGCTCCAACCTCCAGAGCACCAACTCTCTTTTGCCAAGACACCAATCTTGGACTTAGGAGCACAAACTCCCAAGGACTTCAATCCTTCCTACTTCTGAGGCATCAACCCCAAGGACTCCAATCCTTCTCACTTTTGAGGCACCAGCCCCAAGGACTCCAATCCTTCTCACTTTTGAGGCACCAACCTCAAGGACTCTGACCCAATCTTGTCAAGATTCATTTGATAGTAATGTTCTACTCTCAGGACTCTTCTCTACTGAGTTTTGTCTGATTATAGCTTCACTGCAGTCTCCAAGCTACAGTATCAATGACAACTAGTCTTCTTATGAATGAGTCTTTAAAACTCTGCACACTGCCCATGCATAGTCTCCAATAGCCTTCATGCTCTCTGATAATGTCTTCACACAACTCTAGTCACTCTACTGTTAGCTGCACTAAGCTCTGCATAAAGAACAACTTCTTGTTCAAGCTTATGTTCTCTACTGGCTACTTCTCCCCTTCGACTGTCTGTTGTCCTGTTGGCCCTTCGGCCCTCTTTCTGTTCTGCTGGATCCTCTCGCTGCCTCTATCTCCTCCAACTTATTTTCCACAGTGTTCAACAACCTTCAATAGCATTCACCGCTGCTGCTTTTGCTATCTCACACTCTGGTTCTTCACCACACCAACAACAACAACAGTTCTCTGTTTTTACTGTTTTATACATTCCCATGCCTTCGTCCATTCGTTTCTGCTTACACCGCCTCTTAGACTTCCTCAACGCTCATTGTCATTTCCTCTGTAATTGCTTGCTTCTCCAGCTTCCCAGCTTTCAGTTTCCTCTGTCTATTCATGCTCTCAGGACACGTTGATTCAATGGCGAGGACCGAGTCATACGCAGAGGACACATATTTAGAAAACTGTAACATCGCTCCTGTTTTCTCATGATAGCAGGCATACACAAGGACCGCTTCATTTAATGAACATCCACATTCTATCGCAATAATAATCGCCATGATTCAGCCTCCTGAGCTATCGGGACCGTTCCTTAATGTATTTTTGCCTCAAAACCCAGCACACTGCAAATATCAAATACACAGGGAATCAGAGAAGAAACACAAGCGAAGCACTAAGGGTGGACTTCAATTTTAATTCACCTGAGTCTATAATGTATCGGGTCTGCCTTGTAATCGTAATCGGTAGTTTCCAATGGCCGATGGCCGATGGACACGATAAGACATTAAGCCACCTTTCAATGTTGCATCAAGTCCGGTCTTACAATCGTAATTGGCGAGATGAGGCTTCTAGGGGTCTTTTATATATCAACCCCATGACATCACCGATGGCCGATGGGCCGATCCTCCTGCAGACATGATATAATAATAGGGTGCTATATAATAGGACCATCGGGTCCGTATACATTATCGTAATCGCCACTTTTGGAGGTTCTTCTATAAGTCGAGCCTAAAGCATTGCCGATGGCCGATGGCTGATACCAGATGTGATATTATATTAAACTGTTTATAATAAGTCCGTTGGGTCCACAGTTCTATTGCAATCGGTGCTTTCATGTGGCAAGGCTCTACAGCTTGCGATATAGCAACGGATGCGACATTACAATAGGCACGATATAATAGGATCATCCGGTCCACAATTGTATATCGTAATCAGAGGTTTTAATGTGGCAGAGCCTTTACCACTCCCGATACATAATCCCGCTCCATTGTATATATATATATATATATATATATAGATAGATATATATATAGATAGATATATATATAGGTATATATATCTATATATATATCTATATATATCTATATATATATATTGCTCTGCTTTTTTAACTTTGTTTATATGCTCTTCCACTTATGTGCCTTACTCTTGGCATATGTGATAGCTCTACTCCTCCGATAGCTCCCAATAGTGTTATCTGTGGATATATGGCTCCATATAGCTCCCGATAGCTGTGTCTGCTTCCTCTGTGGCTCCGACAACTATGTTTTCTGTGTCCCATGGCTCTGTTTGCTCCTCTGTTTGCTCTATCACTGTGTCCTCCGCTCTTCCTCTATTCTCCTTTGATCGGTATTTTTCTGTGTTTCCTCAGTTTACATTGTGTGCTCCTCTTCATTGGCATATATATCTGACATATACATATATATGGCTCCTCCAGCTGTTTGCGTCCTCTGTTGCTCCGATAGCTTTGTGTGCTGCCTCCCATGGCTCTATTCTTCTTTGGCATATATATATATATATATGTGTGTGTGTGTGGCTCCTCTTGCTTTGATATGCCTCCTTGCTATGATATGTCTATTTCCACATATATATATGATATATATATATATGGTTCCTCTTGTAGCTCCTCTTAGTCCAATGTGGTTCCTCTGGCTTGGCAGTGTCTTTCAAATACCTCCTTTCATATATGAATGCCTCTCTTGCTTTGATATCGTGTGATATGCTTTGATCTGCCTCCTTAGGTAACTTCGCTTTGCTTATGGCTTGGCTATCTTGATGGCCTTGCTCCTGTCTCTTCATGAATCTACTGTACTTCCCCTTGGCTTCATGTCATCCTTTAGTATCTAGAATATTGCCATATTGACATCAATGACAACCTAGGTCAATAATCTCCCCCTTTTTTATTGATGGCAATATTCTTCTTCTCTCCCCTTTGACATCAATGGCAAAGGAGTGCTCTGGGACTCCCCCTATCAAGTTGCTTCTGTTCTTCATGAATGGTAGATCTTCATGGGTATGTGACTCCCCCTATCATAATTCTCTTCTTCTTTCTACTCAAGATAGAAGGATTGATGCTTTATCATCAATTAACACATTATTCGCTCTTCATGTCTCAAAACTGCTTTTATCATGGCTTCATCAATGCTTAAAGATGCTCTACTTTAATGCTTTCATTCAGATTGCAAACGACCATACACCAAGTGTCCAAGTCCAATATTTTATGCTTCAATCCATATTGTTGTCTCCACAGGTAACATTGAGAAGCCTTCATAGTCCGAATCAAGAGAAAATGCCCCTGAGATTGTCTTTCTTTCTATCTTTCTTTAGATCTGAGTACCTTTGTGTCTCTGTGCTTCCCCTTAAGTTACTGCCATCTAGTATTCAATTTTCATTGCATTTGGACAAAAATGTGAGGGGTTGTGCCTTACTGTTGCTATATTTATTAAGTGATTTGTATCAGCTTAAGTTATGCTTGACTGCACAACATTCTCCTTCCTATGAGCCATCTTTTCCTTGTGTTATTGTACATATCTCTACAGATTCAGATATCCAATCTGTGACTGTCCTTTAAATTTATTTTGTTGATCTGCATCTTCATGCAATGCTTTAGTTTTGTTATATGTTTGTTGTTGGGAAAAGTATCCAATACGGAATGCCCCTATCCCACTCTAAGAGGTGATAGTGCCTTAGCAACAAACAAGGAAAGCTATCTGAGTGTTCTTCTTTATGAGATGCAAATAGAGAAAGAAGGATGTAACTAACCGGTGTCTTCCGCTAGTTTGTCGATCCAATCCTTCTCTCTTTCGTTCACTTCCCGCTGCCTGCTCTTTCACTGGTCCAGCTTCACACGGTTCCTGCAAGATCACAAGAGCAGAAGACTACACGAAAGATAAAGATTCACATTCATAACTAGTTTAGGATCAGATATAAACTAAATATGCAAGTACAACAAAACACCATTGAAATACAAGCATATAGGAGAAACTCAAGTAGCTTTATTGATATGATAAACAAGGTTCAAGAGGAGATACAACCAAGTGAGTCCCGATCCAGCATCTACCTCCCAGCAAAAGAATCCCTTCCTCTCCTCCAACAAAGCATAAATCACCCAATGTACTAATCTCAATCTCAAACCAACAACAATTCTCTGCAAATACAAAATTCCAGCCTCCTGAACCTCTGGGTGAGAGATCCATATATAGATGTGAGCAGAGAGGATGAGTCAGCTCATGTTTTGACTTGTGGCTTCTCTCTGTTAGTTCTTGCTTCCACTTGGAGGTTGAGAACCTCTTACTCATCACTAGTCGAATTCATTGAGGCAAGTGTCATTGAGGAAGATTTTGGAAGCTTCCAGGGTCTTTACACCTCGTTGAATGAACTTTCCATTTGTCAATTCCTGCTTAGCGCACCCTGGTAGTGCTTCTACCTACGTTGCAGTGCACCTAGCCAGTGCAGACTTTGCATTTCAGCGCAGACAGCTAGTGGAGCTACTGAATTGATCCTGATTTGACCATTTCTGAGTGGTTTTTGGTGGAGAACTTCTGGGAGAAGCTGTCATTGGTTGACCTTGTTCCTTTAGGGGTAGGAACAACTCATTTAGGGACTTTGGATCCCTTGGATTATTGACATTTCATGCTCAATGTTGTAAGGCACAAAAATGTCTATAACAGTTGCCCCCTAAAGTATGAGGCCATTTATTGGGTGAAATGCTTTATTAGGAGGATTCGAAGTTCTTCTAATGCTGGGAGGAGACCTGTAATAAGATACAATATAATACATTATTTTTCATACTGCTTTCATGATCTAGCTGAGGCGGGAATTCCCATGCTCAGCTTTATAAATTCATTTTTCTGTACATAGAACAGACAATCGTCTGATGGTAGACTGATGATTTTGATGAAATCATCATCCTTTTTGGTAGGATGATTATCTGCTGCAATGTTGTACATGTCAATGTCTTTATTTTTCCTGAATATATATCGCAGCCCGGATGGATGAAACTAGATCTAGGGTCTTCAATCTTGTTCGATCTTCACTCTAAGTACAAGTCAATCCATGTGAGAAATGTTCTGAAGTCGAACATGGAAAGACATCGCTTGATTACCAGTCAATGATGTAAACTGTTAACAAGCGCGAGAGGAATCACTGATAATGATAATGACCCTCATAGGTACTGCAGTACAATTCACGTGGTGTGAATAAAGGACTTGGTGTCGAACACCACGCAAAATCTTTCGGTCGAAGGTCATTGATGTATACCTGTCGCCGGAAGTGAGAAACTTTCCATTGAGGCATGCAAGCTTCAAAGTACTGAAGGGTGTGTTCCTAGACCAACTTCTTGGATAATGAGCTGATGTTGACAAGAAGCAATCCGTCAAAGGAGGGCCTTAATGTATCCCACATCAGTGACACGGAACGGAGTAAATGATTTTAATGGAGGTGAAAACGATCTTATGATATATGGTTCAGGGTGGCGGTCATGAAAGGATGAAGGATAATGTATGGTAGTGGATGGGACACGGTTGACTTCTCTGAATGACTTCTCTTGAACATATCGGCGACACTTGTGTGATGGATCGGTAGCATTTACCCCAAAGGTGGATGGTATGGCGAAACCATGGCGATGTGACCGGTGAATGAAACAACCCAACCCGACTCAGGCACAGAGTGGAAGTGTCATGTTCAAGAGCGACTTGCTACCAATAAAAGTTCTTTGAGTTTCTTCCCAATTTTTCCCCAGTCATTTCTGACCAGTACCTCTTTATTTTTGTCAAGCTTGAGGAGGATAACATATGCTTGTTCTATAATTTTCCCTTCGGGCAAACCCATCGCTATGTTTTAACGAGCCTAGCGATAGTGAAACTCGTTCTCGTCTAAAGACAAGTTTGTCGCTATTAATGCTTTTTAACGAGTCTAACGACAAAGATAACTCGGTCCTTTTCAATTTTAGAGAGTTTGAAAAGGTACGTAAAGGTAACTCCAAAGTTCCTTTTAACTTGATAGTTTTAACGAGCTGAACAAAACAAGCGCTCGATCTTTTTGTGCAATAATCCCTCAGGTCCAAAAAGATTAAAATCTAGAGGAGGGATAGCACTTCCGGTCGTTTTAACGAGCTGGAAGGCCAAAACTCGGCAATCTTTTCATATTTTACGAGTCAGATGAAAAGAGCTTAAAGAAGACTCGTCTTTTGAGGAACGAGTGATAAAACGGGTTAGCAGCTGATTCCAGGTAAGCTTTGGAATTTCCAAATCACGGCAGTGTCACAAGGATGGCTAGTGAAATCACTCTTCGCAGCTGTTCCTCAAAATGGGTAAACAATCAAATGGAGGTGAATGATCGGCCAATGGAAAAGTGGAGGTGACGGTGCAAACACGACCAAGGCTTTAATGGCTGATAATTTACATTCGCAGTGGCTATTTACCAGGTAGTTCATTTTTTAACGAGCTTAAACGCGGATTGAAACACTTGCTCGATCTTATGTTTATTTTTTAACGAGCATGAACTATGTGCTAAAACTGCTCGATTTTATGTTTATTTTTTAACGAGCATGAACTATACGATAAAACTTCTCGATTATCCAGTCATATGATAAGAAAGTCTCATTTAAGATGCCATTTTTTATGGGGCTTGCATCTCATAAAGCTTTGCCCCAGAATCCTTTCGTTATGCAAGTTTGGAAACGACTAATCCTACGAGTTTAAAGGGTTAGAGGTCCTAAAAATTTAAAAAATAAATAGCCGCTCCTTGCTTGAACTCCAAAAGGCTTGCATGCCCCCAGGAACAAAGTACAATTTCAAGGTTACCCCTCAATTTGCAGATAAAACATTTGTTCTACCAGGAAAGGCCTACCTCTTTCAGGTTACCCAAAGATTGTCTCATTTGCGTAGCAAACAAAACATTTCTTCGGCGATGTCTACCGAGATAAACAAAGGTGAGTGACAACGAGTGCCAAACACATAACTTTGACAAAATAATCTTATTCTAGAATAACCCTCTTCCAGCATGGGCGGGGTACAGACTAGTCATATTCTTCCGCGGAAACCTACCCTATACCCAAAGTTTTCCTGCCGAAGAAGACCAGGACACATGCCCCCGGGTTCCAGTCGTATCCTTCCGAATCACTCGCGCTCATCGGGAGGACGGACCGTGGGTTGAGACACTTCTTGCGTGAAGAGACCATTTAGGGATGGTACATGACTATTTACGATGCATGATCCGGGAAATGAAAGCTGGTCCACGAGCTTGACCACTCTTCCTCGTGTGGAAAACACATTACTCTAAAGAGTGAGGAGACGATGGCTCCCATGCAATATATATAGTCTCGTCCAAGGAGTAGGTTATAATCCAAGGGTTCTTGAACGACCATCACGTTCATTTGAACGGTCTTCCCTTTCAATGTTATCGGAACATTGGGGAGGATCCCTAAAGGTCGACTGGTTCCTTTATCGAAGCTTGATAGATTTCTCATTTCAGGAAAAAGCGTTGGCGAACCAAGTGCTTTCCAAGCAATAGAGGAAAGGATACTCACAGATGCCCCCTCATCAATGATTGTGCCAGCCATTACCATTCTGTATATTTGAACGATAATTCTGAATGGTATACTGGCTGGCAACAGGGGTCTGCCTAGTTGGTTCCAGTCGAAGGACACAACCAGGTTGCTTGGTGGCGGGACCGAATAGACGGCCAGATATTGCTCTGACGAACTTCCTTCCTGCGATAAAGGAATGGGTGCATTGCCCCCGTGTTCGTCGGAGTCTGTGTTGATGAAGAGAATCTGGATGGTGTCATCCTTATCCTCTTCAGTGACTGTATCATTCGAAGATAAATCTTCTGAAGGCAATACCGGGTCAACTGCCTCCTCGACCTTTTTACTTTCGTCTGGTATTGATTCAGCTGGTTTATCCTCAATGATAGATGCTTCAGCTAACCACTTGAGCGGGCCCGCTGGATTTTCAACTAACGAAGGACTTGGCAAGAGTCTTTGATATCCAGGAGGAAGTCGTAACTGTGAAACCGGACGATCTTCCAAGACTCTTTTGGCCTCGTCTAAGAAGGAAAAACGGTGGAGGGCATGGTTGCCTTCGCACAGTCTACAGGGAGGTCTAGCCCTCCCTTTTTGTCCAGGGACTTCACTTTCGCTAGTTGATGGTGTACTTTTAGCATGGCTATCAGAGGCTGACGACACCGGATTGTGCAAACGGGGAGACCAGTCCCTTAGTATCTGAGGGATGTAGGGACAATCTCAGTGAAAGTGGTCTCCCTTGCAGATGACACATGGCGATCTAGGCTTGGTCAGTGCTGTGTGTGGATTTTCATCAGACGAAACTTGTTTTCCCTTATTTGCCTTTGGCTCCTTCTTATTTTTCTCTTTCTTCTTCTTTTCCTTCTTCTCCTCGGGAACTTGGTTTTTAGTCTTACCAATTCCGTTACGCGAAGAGGGAGGAAGAGAGGAAGAATTATAAGAAGTAGAAGGTTGGTGGGAAATTCTAGACTCGTCTATTTGTTAATTCGACTGTTCAGGAATAGTGGTGTTCTGAACGACATTGGTTGAAAAGAGCCAGACTGGCAGGCCAATTGTCAGTCCTGGAAGTGACAATGTGGCCATATGGGGCGCACCAACATCTCCCCAAGAGGAGAAGGGACTAGGATTTCCACCAAGGGGAATTCCTTGGTTGGTGGGCTCCATTTTCTCAACCTAAAGATCAACGCAGGAATAAAGGGTGATTGTTCCGTTTAAAATAAATTTTTAACGATGCTTAGACATAACTTGCTTTTTCAATTTTAAAGAGTCGAGAAAAAGCTAAATATGACTCTAGTCTCCTTCGATGTTTTAACGAGCCCGAAGTGACAAATGCTCGGATGGACTTTTTCTGTTATAGAGTCTGAAAAAGACCAAAAGGAACTGCTCTGGAGTTCTAGGTAGAGGGTGTGCCAAACTTTTCGCAAAACCGCAGAATACTTTTTAGGGTACGGGTGGTCGATCTTCCTGAATGCTGTGTTCAGTGCATTGCAATCAGTAGGGCAGCCGACACGGCTTCCTATGGATAAAGGTTATATTCCTATAGGGGTCTCCCAATATATACGCGACGGTACGTGGGAGCACAATCCGTACTGGTACTAATCGTCCCTCAAGAGGAATCACCCAACCATCAGTGAGGCGACCAGTGACCAGGTTTTACGACGCCGGAACACGTCTCTAGCCTAGACCTCTATGTTGTGCGTTATGTTGCAAAGCGTTGTTAAGTTCATTCAATTTATTTTAGGTTGATCTTTTTAGAAGTTTGCCTTTCTGGATCACCATGAGATGTATGATACAATTCCTAAATGCAGTCTAAAGATGATAAGCAAGCTTTATATCTTTTCAACAATGAAAATCCTAGCTACAAGGGGAAAAGAAAGACACCATCTTTTCTCAAAGAGCATAGAGCACACAGTAATGCACTTTTCCCTAAATCAACATACAAATTGTCAAAATGCAAATGCACATATGCATGTATTTGTTTTCGCTTTCTTAATATTGATGCCTAAAAAGAAAGCTGTTATATAAATTTGAATTCGATTTCAAGTGAAAACACAAACAAGTTCCTTTTTCGAAATCAAAAAGACGATTACGACACTTTATGATTTACTTGTTTCGACACTTTGAAATGCATAAATTCAAACCAAAAGACAAAAGTAAAAGCTAAATCAACTGTGAACAACAAACAAACTCACTCCTAAGATCAAAACGACACTTACGACAGGTCTAGATCTAGGGGCGACAGTATGACTAGTTTACTTTCGTAATGGGAAACTGCAAATGATGTAACAAATACACAAAGAAAAAATACAGTTTCTTTATATAACCGAGGCGGAATTGAGGCAAAGAAAAGGGGTTTCAGATAGGTACACTGACTGATAACAGGCTGCAAAAACAGAGATGAAAACTGAGCAAAAGGAAGCAGGGAACCACAGCTGCACAAGGCAAAGACTGATCAGTGCACCCTCAACACAGAGGTTTTGACATTCAGCACAGGTAGCCTTCATAGGACCTGCGTTGAAATGCAGAACCTCTTCACAGAGTCTGCGCTGAAGCAGAAACGAGAGTTGTTTCTGGGTTCTGGGTTACGGTTTGCAAGTTTTTCTACAGTTTTTGGCCGGATAAAAGCTATCAATTAGGTACAATTAGGAGGATGATTTATAGGAGGACTAAGATCTATCACAAAGGGCTGTTAGAGCACTTCTGAATCAGCTTCTCAGATCATAAACAGGCCCAGTGAGAGGGCTAGAGTAGCTGATCTATACTTTGCATTTGTAAATAGCAAATGCAGTTTGATTCGACACTCTTGAGTTTATGAAATGAATAGCAATAGAAACACAAGTAAACCAACAAGATACTTTCCCCAGCGGAGTCGCCAATTTGTTGTTGGGAAAAGTATCCAATACAGAATGCCCCTATCCCACTCTAAGAGGTGATAGTGCCTTAGAAACAAACAAGGAAAGCTATCTGAGTGTTCTTCTTTATGAGATGCAAATAGAGAAAGAAGGATGTAACTAACCGGTGTCTTCCGCTAGTTTGTCGATCCAATCCTTCTCTCTTTCGTTCACTTCCCGCTGCCTGCTCTTTCACTGGTCCAGCTTCACACGGTTCTGCAAGATCACAAGAGCAGAAGACTACACGAAAGATAAAGATTCACATTCATAGCTAGTTTAGGATCAGATATAAACTAAATATGCAAGTACAACAAAACACCATTGAAATACAAGCATAAAGGAGAAACTCAAGTAGCTTTATTGATATCATAAACAAGGTTCAAGAGGAGATACAACCAAGTGAGTCCCGATCCAGCATCTACCTCCCAGCAAAAGAATCCATTCCTCTCCTCCAACAAAGCATAAATCACCCAATGTACTAATCTCAATCTCAAACCAATAGCAATTCTCTGCAAATACAAAATTCCAGCCTCCTAAACCTCTGGGTGAGAGATCCATATATAGATGTGAGCAGAGAGGATGAGTCAGCTCATGTTTTGACTTGTGGCTTCTCTCTATTAGTTCTTGCTTCCACTTGGAGGTTGAGAACCTCTTACTTATCACTAGTCGAATTCATTGAGGCAAGTGTCATTGAGGAAGATTCTGGAAGCTTCCAGGGTCTTTACACCTCGTTGAATGAACTTGCCATTTGTCAATTCCCGCTCAGCGCACCCTGGTAGTGCTTCTACCTGCGTTGCAGTGCACCTAGCCAGTGCAAACTTTGCATTTCAGCACAGACAACTAGTGGAGCTACTGAATTGATCCTGATTTGACCATTTCTGAGTGGTTTTTGGTGGAGAACTTCTGGGAGAAGTTGTCATTGGTTGACCTTGTTCCTTTAGGGGTAGGAACAACTCATTTAGGGACTTTGGATCCCTTGGATTATTGACATTTCATGCTCAATGCTGTAAGGCACAAAAATGTCTATAACAATGTTGCGAGCTGCTCTTACTTCAAACTCCATTCTAGATGTATTTGTTTGTTTGAAGACTACCTCTATTAGTGTCCAGAATTTATCTGTTCTCACATTAAATTCCTGAGTTAAGACATAAACTTCTGTGATAATAGCACCATGGTTGTTTGCCCTATTTCTTTAACAACAGTCCAAAGAATGGTTACAGGATCATATGCTTCAATGGAGTGCTCCAGATACATGATAGGCTCCCCCTAACTGTATGCATCATCTCTTTTGGGCAGAGTCTGCCCATCTAATGCTTAGATTGTCAAAATTCAGGCCAATGACATACGTTGTTGGCTGAAGAACTCAAGGGACTTTTGGATTGTATTTCCTTCCTTCTCCATACTTGTGTAACTTTCTTCTTGTTAGAGCCTAGATTTGTCTCAGGCTGAAAAGACAAGGTTCTAGGTCCACATCAAACCACGCTCAGCCTCATTGCTAGCCCTATGAGGACAGGAGAGGGCTCTCTCCGGGTCAATCTCAACGAAAAATACTCAATGGGCTAGAGATGACAGATTTAGAAACTGATCTTAGGCTAGGTATTAAGTGCAAAGGATTTGATTTGAGTTTTTTAGGGTTTTGTTGAAAAAATGGGAAAGGAAAATTGGGCTCGGGGATGAGGCACAGTTTCTACAGAGTTCCGATTGGGGCAAGGAAGGTAATTGTTTCGATGCTTTAAAGTGAGTGAGATGGATAGATCAGACTGGTGAGGAGCTAAGGAGAGCAAGAAAGTCTCAAGAATTCTCCTTAAACAGATGAAAACATATAAATTTAAACAAATTCAAAGGCAGAGCATAGCAGTTATGGATTCTACCTTAATCACTCATTTGTTCAAATTCAGAAGAAGAAGCAAGAAAATGATACACATAACACTAATGAACTTACAATTACTCAGAGAAGCACACCATCAAAACATAAAGCCAGATGGATCCCAAACAATGTTGCAAAACCCTGGTCTTTCCTTTGCCAAAAATACATAAGTGAATGTACAATAGAGTGCCAAACTTTTCCCAAGAGTCCAACCCTGAAAATGACTTAGAAAATACATGATATAGACTAGCCCAACCCATTCCCTTGCCTCTAGGGGTCGAGCTCATCATTCTAGGAGTTGTTTCAACCAATTCTAAACAAAGTACTAAAATCTAGGCAATCAAAACAACTTGCCTCTATAAGGTAGGAAATTGATTCATTCATTAAATTTTCACTCTTTGGTGAATGAATCCTCTAGAACAAGTAACTAAGTGTCAAAATTACATCATGTTCACTCAATTACATCAAGATAAGTCAAAAATTACATCACAAAGAAAAACTAGTCAAATTGGCCGAATTTCTAAGCTGGAAGGTGAAAAATTGGGCAAAAAACCTCTGTGCGCCGCGCCAAAATCTGTATGCATTACGCCACTTTGGAGCTGATTTTGAGGCACTTGCTGAAGTCCAAATTGAGCCCAAGTGTTCTTGTTGGAAATCCTTGCCTGTCTACTTTCCAACCCAAGTGGAATTTCTAAATTTAGTGCCTATTTTCCCCTCCAAAACTTCAATCTCCCAAGACTGCTTCCTGTGTGTGAAATTAGGGGCAGAGAGGTCATTTTTAGGGTGTTTTTGACCTCCTGAGGACTCAAAACTTGCCCAAATTTCTTGGCCATGCACCAACAGTCATGATTTTCCATGAAAAATCCAAAACTATAAATTTTTTTGCATTTGGAGCCTCCTATTGTAAGCGCGCGCCACGTGGCACGGTGCAGAGGGAGGAAAACCCTGTTTTTTGCACAAAAATTTCCAAAATACCAAAAATGCCCCAAATTTCTTGAAATTTGGGTTGGAGCTTCCTTATCAAGTGTTATGTTGGGCTAAAGAGGCCTCGGCCAATATCTGAAGACGATCGAGCTCCCTTTGCCTCTTTTGCTTCTTGATTGCCTTCCTCAATTTCACCTTCAAATTCCTGATTTGGGCCTTGCACACTTTGTTGCGCACCATGTAGTAAAAAGCCATGTGTCTCAGCAGTGCATGATCTTTGTTGACCTTGTCCAACAGCCTCTCTAAGTGCATGTTCACTCTCTCAAGATTGGCCTCCCGATCCTCATTAATTTCTTACTCCAATGATGTGAGCTCAACTCTTCTCCTTTGTGCAGCTTGGCGATGCTCACGAATGTTTTGTAGCTCCATGATCGCTTGCTGATCCTCAAGCTGTTTGTTCCTCTGCTCCAAGTATTTGATGGTCCACTTAGCCCTCTCCAAGTCAAGGGATAAGGCTTTGATCTCTGATTGCTACTCCTGAATGATCTCTCTAAGTTTGGCGCTTTATGGACCCGTATCTGTATCATCATCATGAAGGAGAATGAACTCGGTCTCTCATTCACCTGAAGGCCCCTCATCCTACATTGGCTCCTTGCCTTTGTCCTGTACCTGTGATGCTGATGGAGGAAGTGAGGCCCCTTCCACCCCGGGTGGAGATAACACTCGCTTTGCCGCTGCAAACAATTGTCTGGTGCCTCTCTGATATGTGATGAAAACCGACACACTAGCTGTCTCATGGCGCTCATACTGATGAGAAGGTTCACCCTCATGCTTAACCTCTGATACTCCTCGTGAAGCTCTGAAGAAGTCACGAGAGATGAAATCATCCCAATTGATGCCCTGCAATCCAAGCTGATGAACCACCAAAATCTTAATAAGAGAAAAATGATATACACTGTTAAGTTGTTGCGGAAGGGTTTTACGCTATATAAAGGTGGTCATCCTCTCAATGTACTGGCAAATGAAATACGGAATGTTCATCATCCGTACCCTGGTGAAATGCATGAGCAACCTGATGTGATAAGCATAAAGACGAGAGAACCGTCCCTCACAGCTGAAATATTTCATGATCAATCTCACTAGTGGAGCATATTCATCTTTCAGATACCGGAACGCGAACACTCTCTTGAGCTGCCTCAAGCAACTAGTTTTAATGTATGGCTCATAATGTTGCCGATCAATCTTTTGTTTCTTGTGCCATCATTCACCAATGTTTAGTATACCGGTTGCTAATGAGACAGATTCTGGTGTAAGTGTGAAGGTGACACCAGCCAAGATAGCTTGATCTCCGTGCAAGTGCAGAACAAAAAGACGAGCCAACTCATGATGAAATTGGACACTAGCCACCTTTTGACAAAACTCATAGCATGACTGATGCTGAAAACACTGCATAGCAAGAGAGCAGGCCTGCAATTCTGTAAGGGTGGTCGGCTCTTCCCTAACATGCCTGCCACTTTTATGAGGCCTCCGGGGTGCCTGTTCTTCCAATGGAGAGTCACTTTGGGTTTCCACCTCATAGTATGATGAATGCTCAGATGCCATGACTGCTATACAAAAAACCTTGAAGACAAGATGACTGTTGTGTATGAACTATGCTTGAACTGCTCTTTTTGGTGTTGTATTTCAATTTCTGCCACCAAGGGAAAAAACAAATGCAACAGGGACTGTTAGGGATTGTTAGGAAGGGGAGACAATATTGAGGAATGGGAATTATTGGGAGAAATTTAATAGGGAAATATGGGAGAGGGTTTGAGGGATTGATGTATGGGAATAGGGTTTAGGGTTTGGGATTAGTTGTATAGGTTTTGATGTGTGAGGTTAGAGGATTTGGGATAGAGTATGTAGGATAAGGGAGTAATGAATTTAGGTGATAGGGAATTAGGGATCAGTGAAGATAAGGGAACAATGGGAGGGAGACAAAATCTTGGTGGAAAAACAGTGAGTTTTAAACCCTGGCAGCAATTGGCTTGAGGATCTATAGAAGTAGGTTTTGAGAATTTTTTTTGCAACCACTATCACCCATAAACCACCGTCTCTTATCATAAAATTTGATGCAATAGCAAGATAGCAAGCCTACCTAGCAAATCTAGGCAAAGTATGAGCAATTTGGTGAAGTTTCCAGCAATTTTCGGGCTTGAGGCTATATGCACCGCGCTAAGAACCCAGTACGTTGCGCTCTCTATGTGCGTCGCGCTCGTTCAAATTAACACTGGGCAGAAATCCCCAGTGCGCCGCGCGCTTCCAGTGCGTTGAGCCGCCTGTTATATGTGCCGCGCCGGTTAGCTGCAAGCCAGTTCTCTCAAAAACACGCACTTCCCTCACAAATTCGCCTTGAAATGCTTTTCTCCAACCTTGGCATGCAAAATGACTTTCATCTTCATGGAAAAACCTTTATATAGACATCAATTTGATTTTTGTTTCTCCAAAACCCATTTTGTAATGTTTTGCAATTGACACTTTTTCACAATTAATAGAACTCTGACCTTTTTGTTTCCTCCTTGATTTTTTGGTTGAAATGATGAATTTCTTGGCAATTTTTTGCAGGGATAACTGACATGGAATTTGGCAAAGGAGACCAAGGCTGCGCCTGGAGAATTCAAGAATTGAAAATTTTGGAAAATTATTACAAAAAATGAAATGTCGACTTATCTTCAAAACAGAGTTTTGAAGAAAAGTCATAATCCATCCATATGAAGATAAGAATATTTTGAGATAACAACTTATCAAGGACTTCCCTCTGGCTTGCTGGCTTTATTAGACTTTGTCGAAGACCATATTGACTAACCCTAGACCTAATGACTAAAATGATTGTTATGACCTAGAAACTGCAACAGGACTACAAATGACTTTTAAGATTCGATTTTGATGGACAGACCTGAGCCAGTAGTGCAAAGCATGAGGGGGATGAATGAAAAAATCCCTTCCGTCAGATTTATGGCATGCTCCTAATGAAATGCAACTGATCGAAAGTGATGGGACACCTAAACATGAAATGTAAAAAGAGTTTTGATCTCTGACGGAGGGATGACCAAACCGACTTTAACACTTCTTTTGCATGGTTCTAGCTTGTGTAAGAGCCCATGTTAAGTTACAATCACGTGCCATATGACCAATGTTATGACACTTGAAGCATTCTACATTGTTCATGAATAAGAATTCATGATTTCTTCCTGCAAAATTTTTTCTTGGAGGTTGTTGGAGACTATAACATCTATCTCTATGAGATGGTTGGGGACCATAACATCTATCTTTATGATATGCTTTATAGTCTTTTGCCATGTGACCAAATTTTGAACAAGAATAACAATAACCAAAAAATGAAATTTGGTACCTGGGAGATGGAGGTTTCCTTGATGTACTTCTGAAGCCTTTCTGCCTTGATATCCTTTGATGATAACCATTGCCTCTCGCATCTTTGTTATCATCTACATTTCTTCTTGGAGCTGGTTTTCTTCTATTGTAGCCTTGATTTTTCTCCTTTCATTTGCTAGAACTGGGAGCATCACCATTTCTTTCTGGCTTCTTCACATCTCTTTTGTTTAAAGCATTTTCATTCTTGTTTGAGTGTTCACCTGCATACCCGAGACCTCATTTATCAGATGGACATATGTGATAGCTGAGCATGTCATCCAAAGCTTGAGAGCTCTTCAAGATTTTGTTCATCCCTTCAACCTTTGTTCTGAGGAAGACAATCTCTTCTTCCAATCTTTCACACTCACTATTCTTCTTTGAAAGTTGTTCCTCAGTTTCTTCCTTGCTACGAGTAGCTTCAGCTGCTACTATTTTAAGGGAGATGATATCTGACTTAATTTTGAAGATTTCTTCATTCTTTGCTTGACTGCTCTCCATTTCCTTCTCAGCTCCTTGTGCATGTTTCCTTGCTTCTTGTAGTTGAGATTTGAGAGAGGAGACCTCTATTTTGTACTAACCAATCTCTTCTTCAAGTTTGTTCAAGCTCTTGTGCCTTTGTTCAAGTTGACTTGACAAGGTATCTTCCTACTTCTTTTCTTTATTCAGTTGATTTGTCATGGATATGACTTCTTCATGACGCTTTCTTTTACTTTGATCAAATTCCTTCTTAAGCTTGGCAAACTCTTCATCCCTTTCTTGTACTTGAAGCTTGATGAGGTCAACTTTCTTTCTTGTTTGATCTTGGTCACCAACTGAAGCTATCTTCTTAAGTGCCTCATTTTCCTTTTTCAAATTGTTAATCTCTTCCATGGCAGTCATAAGTTGAGCGAGGAGTTCTTCTACAAAGTATTTTTCATTCTCTTCATCTTCTAGGTTTGCTTTAGCCTTGACATCATCATTTTCATGTTTAGCTTCCATGATGGGTTCTAGATTTCCATCATCTTCTTGACTGATGCTCATGGTCAATGCTCCTTTTGAGTGAAGGTCATGAAGTTTGTCCCATATACTCTTTGCTGATGAATCTTTTCCTAGATTATTCTTTAAAGAATTAGGGAGCCCATTCAAGATTGCCTTTACTATTTTTGCATTGTACTCCTTGGATTCTCTATCCATCCTGCTATCATCAATCACTGATTTCCATATTTCAATGCCTTGAGTCTGTAAGAAATTCGTCATTCTTGCTTCCCATATATTAAAGTTCCCATTGAGCCTTGGAGCCTCCTCAAATTGATTGTCTTCTATTTTAGTAGTAGAGGGAGACACATCCTTAGGAGGATTGGAGACTTTCTTCCTTGACTTCACTATTTGTGTCTAAGGTTCAACCTTCAACCTGTTAAGCTTTGAATGAAGGTACTGGCTCTGATTCCAATTGTTGGAAATACTGAGAGGGCGGGTGAATCATTATTTCTTTTTTCCACTGTTGTTTTACCAGTTAAAACATATATATTCAGAACACAAGATGAACAACAAGAATAAATACTTTTATTAATATAAATTGTGCAGTAAAATAGATACAATATATAGATGGTTACAATCAGTTTCCAAGCTCCAACTTGGACTTTGGTGAGGCTTCAACCTCTAGAGCACCAACTCTATTTTGCCAAGAAACCAATCTTGGACTTAGGAGCACAAACTCCCAAGGACTTCAATCCTTCCTACTTCTGAGGCATCAACCCCAAGGACTCCAATCCTTCTCACTTTTGAGGCACCAGCCCCAACGACTCCAATCCTTCTCACTTCTAAGGCACCAGCCTCAAGGACTCTGACCCAATCTTGTCAAGATTCATTTGATAGTAATGTTCTACTCTCAGAACTCTTCTCTACTACCCAATCTTGTCAAGATTCATTTGATAGTAATGTTCTACTCTCAGAACTCTTCTCTACTGAGTTTTGTCTGATTATAGCTTCACTGTAGTCTCCAAGCTACAATATCAATGACAACCAGTCTTCTTATGAATGAGTCTTTACAACTCTGCACACTGCCCATGCATAGTCTCCAATAGCCTTCATGCTCTCTGATAATGTCTTCACACAGCTCTAGTCAGTCTACTGTTAGTTGCACTAAGCTCTGCATAAAGAACAACTTCTTGTTCAAGCTTATGTTCTCTATTGGCTACTTCTCCCCTTCGACTGTCTGCTATCTTGTTGGCCCTTCGGCCCTCTTTCTATTCTGCTAGATCCTATCACTACCTCTGTCTCCTCCAGCTTATTTTCCACAGTGTTCAACAGCCTTCAACAGCATTCACCACTGCTGCTTCTGCTATCTCACACTCTGGTTCTTCACCACACCAACAACAACAACAGTTCTCTATTTTTACTGTTTTATACATTCCCATGCTTTCATCCATTCGTTTCCGCTTACACTACCTCTTATACCTCCTCAACACTCGTTGTCATTTCCTCTATGCTCGCTTGCTTCTTCAGCTTCCCAGCTTTCGGTTTCCTCTGTCTATTCGTGCTCTCAGGACACGTTGATTCAATGGCGAGGACTGAGTCATACCCAGAGGACACATATTCAGAAAAATGTAATAACACTCCTGTTTTCTCAAGATAGCAGGCATACATAGGGACCGCTTCATTTAATAGACAACCACATTCTATCGCAATCATAATCGCCATGATTCAGCCTCCTGAACCATCGAGACTGTTCCTTAATGTATTTTTGCCTCAAAACCCAGCGCATGACAAATATCAAATACACAAGGAATCAGAGAAGAAACACGAGCAAAGCGCTAAGGGTGGACTTCAATTTTAATTCACCTGAGTCTATAATGTATCGGGTCCGCCTTGTAATCGCAATCGGCAGCTGCCAATGGACGCGATAAGACATTAAGCCATCTTTCAACGTTGCATCATGTCCGGTCTTACAATCGCAATCGGCGAGATTAGACTTCCGGGGGTCTTTTATATATCGACCCCATGACATCGTCGATGGCCGATGGGCCCATCCTCCTGCGGACATGATATAATAATAGGGTGCTATATAATAGGACCATCGGGTCTGTATACATTATCACAATCGCCACTTTTGGAGGTTCTTCTATAAGTCGAGCCTAAAGCATTGCCGATGGCCGATGGCTGATACCGGATGTGATATTATATTAAGTTGTTTATAATAAGTCCATCAGGTCCACAGTTCTATCGCAATCGGCGCTTTCATGTGGCAAGGCTTTATGGCTTGTGATATAGCGATGGACGTGACATTACAATAGGCACGATATAATAGGATCATCGGATTTGCAATTATATATCGTAATCAGAGGTTTTAATGTGGCAGGGCCTTTACCACTCCCGATACATAATCCTGCTTCATTGTTTATATACATATTGCTCTGCTATTTTAACTTTTTTTTATATGCTCCTCCACTTATGTGCCTTACTCTTGGCATATGTGATAGCTCTACTCCTCTGATAGCTCCCGATAGTGTTATCTGTAGATATATGGCTCCCGATAGCTCCCGATAGCTGTGTCTGCTTCCTCTGTGGCTCCGACAACTGTGTTTGCTGCGTCCCATGGCTCTGTTTGCTCTATCGCTATGTCCTCCACTCTTCCTCTATGCTCCTTTGATTGGTCTTTTTCTGTGTTTCCTCCGTTTGCTCTGTGTGCTCCTCTTCATTGGCATATATATCTGACATATACATATATATGGCTCCTCTAGCTATTTGTGTCCTCTGTTGCTCCGATAGCTCTGTGTGTTGCCTCCCATGGCTCTACTCTTCTTTGGCATATATATATATGTGTGTGTGTGTGTGTGTGTGTGTGTGTGTGTGTGTGTGTTATATATATGTGTGGCTCCTCTTGCTTTGATATGCCTCCTTGCTCTGATATGTCTGTTTCCGCATATATATATGATATATATATATATATATATGGCTCCTACTGCAGCTCCTCTTAGTCCAATGTGGCTCCTCTGGCTTGGCAGTGTCTTTCAAAGACCTCCTTGCATATATGAATGCCTCTCTTGCTCTGATATCCTGTGATATGATTTGATCTGCCTCCTTAGGTAACTTTGCTTTGCTTATGGCTTGGCTATCCTGATGGCCTTGCTCCTGTATCTTCATGAATCTTCTCTGCTTCCCCTTGGCTTCATGTCATCCTTTAGTATCCAGAATATTGCCATATTGACATCAATGACAACCTAGGTCAACAGGATTGTTTTTTTAAAGGGCCTTTTTCTGAGTGGGTTGTGTGCCCTTTTGTTGGGTTGTAGTATTAAACTTATCATCCTTATTGGCATTAAGCTAAAGACCTTGGTTTCCTTGGCATGCTTGAGATGGTTGGTTTTGGTTACACTTCCTCTTATTCTTCCTCTTGGGGTTAAGGGGAGGGGAAACATTCTTCTTAACATACACCTACCACTATGGAGTAAGTGGTTGCTATGGAAGATGGTGTTGATGCGTGGGACCTTGAGGTGCTAGTTCCATTAGGGTTGGAGCATTAGGTGGTGTGTAAGGATGGTATGGATTTTTAGTAACATTTTGATAACCAAGCTGAGTACTAATTTGCCTTGGCATTAATTGATATGTGTAGAAACATGCGTAAAATTTACTTGTGCCATGGTATGAGTTAATGTGTGGAGATTCTAGGGAAGGATAAGTGTAGGTGGAATTGGGCCCAATTTGTGGTTGGTCATAACTAATATATCCTTGCGGATATGGGGAAGGTTCTAGGTAATATTTTGATCCAATTACACCATCTGCGATGTGAGATGCCCCTGTTGTAGAAGAAGCACCAAGCTGAGGGACATTGGGGAGGAAAGTATAGGAATAACCCAATTGGGCATATATCATATGAAATTATAAATCTTTCTCGATGTCTTCTTCTTCAGATTGAGGGAAATGAGATACGACATATTTACAAATTGAGTGATAAAATATCATAGGAACCAATCCATCTAGACTTGGTATTTGAATTCGGGAGATTTACATAAGCTTCTCCTTCTATGCCATTTTTAAACATGATCATAAAGACAGGTTGTAGAGGTTTGAAAAAATGAGCTCAAAAGTTCAATAATGGTGTCATAAAGAATAGGTAAGTAGAAGTAAGATATGAAGGAATTGGAAAGGGTCGCAAACATTGAATGAGATGCATGGGGTTAATCTACATACCATTTTATGATAGCATTGGTGAGGGTGTGTTGAAAGAGGTGTAGACATATCGAATCCTCCATTATGGAGTTCAAGGAACACCACATATGAAAATATTGAATGTGGTTAGTGGGATCCTTTCCGAAGTTCTGTTCAATTTTTGGAATATCATAGGGGAGATTCATTGGCATAGGTGGCTAATTAGGATCATGGTGAAGAGGACCATTATTGAGCTAATTTAAATTAGGAATACTCAAACTGACCATATAGGGAAGCAACAGTAGATTGACAGTCATTCCTTGTGAGGTTACAATTTTACCTCTAGGAGGGGGACCTTGAGTATTAATAGTGTTTCTTATAGTAGTTACTAAACTATTAGTGCTCGATTTAGGACCATCATTACTACCAACATTGACACCAAACATGGGAGTAGCTCAAGGTTGAGAGGACCCAGATTTTGAGGAAGAACTAGATGAATTAGAAAGACTAGAGTCCAAAGGTGGCATAGGGAGACTCATATAGCAGGTGTTAATGGATGTCCTAATAAAAAATGAGGATGAATACCATGGAGTATCTATGACAAATTCCGAGTGGGTGCAATGATGTTAAGACAATGAGAACCCTAAAGGCTAAAGGAAAATGGTGTAGAGAAAGAACAACAAAGAGTAAGAAAACACTATGTGCAAAGGTACGGAGTGTAAGCTACCTATAATGTACTGTTATTCTAATTCAAGGAAACGTGTCCTATAAAGAGAAAAATAACTCCTAGTCTAAAGGTTAACTACACCTCAAACAAATCTCAGTACTTTGTTTCAATGACCTTCCAAAAAAATCTGTAATTGGAGGATTTGATGTCTGCAAGTAGAGAATTGATTGAAAGGAAGGGTAATAGGGATGGTTGCTTCCAACAACCACCCTTATAGGGTGTTTTAATCATAGGAATGGAAACTACGATTATCTTCATCCAATGGGGACAAGTGAATCTCAACTTTTAGGAGTCATCTTTAGATCTGGATTCTTAACCATGAAGTGGGAGCTTCAAGGAGGAACACTAATTCCTCAACCTAAGACTTGACCCCTTTAATGGTTTTCTGTCTCAAGCATTGATTTTGACTGTTGTATGGAGGATTTGAAAAACCCTATTTAGACAACCACTTGGAATGAGACATATTTACCAATCAGAGCAAGGGTCCAACTTATATGTCATTTTTGAACATGATTGGAAAGATGGGTTGTAGAGGTTTGACAAAATGAAGTCAAATGTTTTGTACCGATGTCATAATAAATAGGTAACTAGAAGTAAGATAAGAAGGAAATAACAAGGGTTGCAAACATTGAATGAAATTCATGTGGTTTATCTACATACCAATTCATTGAATGTGGTTAGTGGGATCTTCTCAAGAGTTCCCTTTGAGTTTGGGAATATCAAAGGGGAGCTTGGTTGTTATAGGTGTCCATTTAGGATCATGGTGAAGAGGACCATTAATGAGCTAGTTCATATCAGGAATACTCAAAATGACCAAATAGGGAATCAACAATCCATTAATTTCCATACCTTGTGATGTTCCAATGTTACCTCTAGTAGGGGGACCTTGAGTATTACCAGCATTACCGATAGTAGTTCCTCTGTTATTGGTGCCCGAGTTAGGACAAGCATTATTGCTAGCATTGAAACTAGGCATGGTAATAGCTTGAGGTTGAGAGGACTCATAATCTTAGGAAGAACTCGATGAATTAGAAAGACTACAATCAAAAGGTGCACTAGGGAGAGGGACCCTAACTCATATAGCATGTATTAATGGATGTACTAATAGAAATTGAGGATGAATACCATGGAGAATCTGCAACAAATTCCGAGGGGGTGCAATGATGTCAAGACAATGAGAATGCTAAAGGCTAGAGGTAAAGGATGAAGAGAAAGAACAAAAAAGAGAAAGCAAACACTACATGGAGTTGTGTGAAGTGTAAGCTACCTATAATGTACTCATATTCTAATTCAAAAAAGCACGTCCTATAAAAAGAAAAATGACTCCTAGCCTAAAGGTGAACTACACCTAAAAAAAATTCTTACTTGCAGGATTTAATGTATGTAAGTAGATGATTGAGTGAAAGGTAGGGTAAGAGGGATGGTTGCTTCCAACAACCACCTGTTTAGGCTATTTTAATCATTAGAATGGCAACTAAGGTTACTTATACCCAATGCAGATGAGAAAATCTCAACTTTTGGGTGTTAGCATTAGACCTAGATTCTCGACCATGAAGTGGGAGGTTCAAGGAGAACCACCAATATACTCAATGTAAGCCTTACCTCCTCTAACATGTTTTCATCTCAAGCATTGGTTTTGATTATTCGATGGAGGATTTCAAACACCCTATTTGGAAAACCATTACATGTCAATGTAAAGTAATTAGTGGGCATGATTGGTGGTCATGTAGTGTTAAAAGAAAAATAATGCACATTATGGTAGAATGGAAGAGAGATAAAACTAAGAGTTAAGTTCTTCGATGAAAAAGTCACTAAAGGGGACATAAGAGTAGAGAATTAAAGGCTCATGTTTAGTCTAAATTTTAACTAATAGTAAGAGAAATTAGTATTAGAGAGCGCAACAATGCATAGGCACTAGAGCACTATGGTGGATGCACATACATGAGGAGAGCACATGCGTAAGAAGATGCACTACTGAAGATAAGAGGTGAACTTGACATAATAGAAGGAGAGCCATATGTAAGAACATGAGAGAACTACTATGTGCGAACAAAATGCGGCTTGTTGTAATGGTCAAAGGGTCCATGATATCATGGGTGAAAACCATGGATGATTGGATTCCCATGGTAATAGAGATAATAAATGATAAATACTGAGTTAAACTTTGTAGCAAGTTCCTAATTTATTTATATGGAATGACCAAGAGAACTATAGTGGAACATGTATATAATTTTAATCCAATTGAAATAATGTAGGGCCATGAACCCCACCCCAAATCTAAAGTTGGTACTAAGATGCTTCAAGAAGAAGTAACATGGAAACCAATCAATGAGGACATGATTTTTTCAATTTTTATGTGATCTTAAATTATTTCGAAGCCTATAGAAGGTGTAACATGTCAAAAGGATGGGATTCCTCATGTATGTAGTCAATAGGATTGTTTTATTTTATAGGGGTTTCCTGCAACTGTGGCAGGGGGTGTCTAGTGCCATTATGAAATCATGTTGATAAGGTGTTAGTCTATACAAGGTCGTATCCTATAAGTGTGTTGTTTCTTTTAATTCAAGTATTCAGGGTGGTTTTTTGTCCATGTGCATTCTTTCCTTTATGTAACCCTATCGAGTATCTATTATGTGCACAAACCAAAAGGACTTTCTATAATTGGAGATGGCCATAGTGACTTCTAAAGGAAAGAGGCGTGGAAGCTAATATCATAGGAACATATGCCATGTGACGTCAAAGCCTTGGGAGAGAAGTATTTAAAGAAGTTCAAACATGACTAAGGAATTTAGTCACAAGGAGATCTTACTTCAATGTGAGAATTGCGTTAAATAAAGGTTCATGAGCACTGCCAACTATGTAAATAGAGGTGTGGATGGAGGCATAAGCTACTTCCCTCTAGAAGAAATTTCTTTATCTTCCCATGATTTTCGCATTTGAGTGAAAGATTACAGTCATGAGTATAGTGTTTATAGGTAATGAAACATGCATAAGGTTTGTTTGTTCGAAGGGCCTTGTTATCCTTGGGTTGTGTTCCTTATTGTTGGGTTGTAGTATTAGACTTATCATCCTTATTGGCATTAAGTTGACGACTTGGGTTTCCTTGATTTTCTTAAGATGGTTATTTTTGGTTACCCTTCCTCTTATTATTCCTCTTAGGGTTAAGGGGAGGAGAAACATTCTTATTAACATACACCTATCAATACAAAGGTAGTGGTTATTTGGAAGAGGGTGTTGATGTGTGGGATCTTGAGGTGTTAGTGCCATTGGGGCTGGAGCACTAAGAGGTGTGTAAGGATAGTATGGTTTTGTAGTAACATTTTGACAACCAAGTTGAATACTAGCTGGCCTCGACATCAATTTATGTGGGTGGAAAAATGAATAAGATGTACTTTTGCCATGTCACGAGTTAACACGTGAAGAGTCTAGGTGAGGATAAGAGTAGGCGACATTGGGCCCCCTTTATGGTTGAAAATAAATGATATATCCTTGCAGATATGGGGAAGGTTCTAAGGAAGATATTGATCCAATTATACCATCTACGATGTGAGATTCCCCTATTGAAGAAGAAGCACAAGGAAATTGACATTAGGGAGGATAGTATAGGCATAATCCAATTAGGTATAGATAATATCAAACCATAAAGCCTTTTGGATGGCTTCTTCAGTTCGAGGGAAACAAGATGTGACATAGTTACAAATTAGAGTGCGGAGGGATCATACAAACCAATCCATATAGACTCAGTCTTTGAATTTAGGAGCTTTACATAAGCTTCACCTTCTATGCCATTTTTAAACATGATCAGAAAGACGAGTCATAGAGGTTTGAAAAATGAGGTCAAAAAGTTTAGTAACAATTTTATAATGAATAGGTATCAAGAAGTAAGATAAGAAGGCATTACTAGGTGTCACAAACATTGAACGAGATGCATAGGGTTTAGAAACATACCATTTTGCGATAACACTAGTGAGGGTGTGCTAAAAGAGGTGCAGATGTATGGAATCCTCCATTATGGAGTTGGAGGAACACCACATATGAAAACATTGAATTTGGTTGTTGAGATCCTCTCCAAAGTTCCCTTAAAATTTGGGAATTTCATAGGGGAGCTTCATTGAAATAGGTGCCTAATTAGGATTGTGGTGAAGAAGACCATTAATGAGCTAGTTCAAATTAGGACTACTCAAACCGACCATAAAAGGAAGCAACGATTGATTGATATTCATACCTTGTGAGGTTCCAATGTTACCTCCAAGAGTGGTACATTGAGTGTTACCAATGTTACTACTAATAGTTCCTCCTCAAATGAAAATTAAAAATTTAACAGAAGTATAAAATAGTGGCTAATGCTACAAAAAAATAGTGGTTTATAGAACTAAATAGAAGACTTGCAACTTAGCAAAACCCCATTTAATGTGGTGGAGGTGTACTTCAAACCCTAAAGTGGTATTTTTCATCCTACTAAAGTAGGTAATATGAGAAGATCAATTCCTTAACTAGAATGACATGACAATTAATAACCCTCATAACAAACATACATATCAAAAATGGAGAGAAAAATAGAAAAATATTGGAAAACAATGTAACATAGATTTCTAATGTATTTCTATGTTATAATGCAATTTTTTTCACTATTCTTGCATTGCCCATCACAAGTTTCCACTAATAAGTGTGTTAGGTATGTAAAAGGTATCACACTTTAAGTTTATTATCATGCTCATGCTTCCCTCAAAATATCATGAATTATAATTATAGCCTTATCACATACATCTTCAATAACCTCAATAATTCGTCACATTAAGATAATTTAACAGTATATTTAAAAAAAAGACTAGTACAATCATATAAACTAAATAGCTAGTAAATGTTGATTGGTATCAATCAATGGTAAGTATCAAAGCACTTAAAACAAAATACATGTCATGATGCCCAAACTAGAAAGACCAAATAATTAACTAAGCTATAACTTCATTTTAAACTATTGTTAATATTAATTATAATAAGGAATAATAAAAGCTAAGCAATATTCTTAAAGATGGAGATTCTTAACTTGTGAATAGCTTTTGTGATGCTAACACGAGCCAATACTAAGGCTTATCAATACCACATACCCAATATGACACATTGTTATGACATTTTCTTTCATTAATTTATTTGAGATAAATCACTTAAAAGAGCATAACTAAGTTGGAGATAAATCCTAGCACTTGAAATTTTCGTTCACGAAGGTTAAATGTCCATTGTCCATGTAATAATTTCTAAATATGTCTAAGTTACCTCAGTTTATTGAGATGAGAGAGACTGTTAGTAACTCGAATAATGAAAAATGATGAAATAAAAATTTTGAGTGCAAAGAAACAATGTAACAATAGATAGATAGATAGATAGATATGGAGAGAGAGTGTGTATGTTTGGGGGTTGAGATAGAGAGATAAAGAAGGAGAGACAATGGGAGGTAGAGATATCGATAGAGGGGGTAGAGATGTGCTTATACTGAAATCAATGCACACTATTAATCTAATTACTTTGAAATTAATGTACATCATACATCTAGTTGCATCAAATTAGAAATCAACATCTACACTAAAATCAATGCATCTAGTACAAACAATCAAATAGGATTAGAAATAAATATCTACATTGAAATCGATGAATTTAGTGCAAACAATTAAATATGATTAGAAATCAATATCTATATTGAAACCAATGCATCTAGTGAAAGCGATCAAATAGGAGTAGAAATCAACATCTACGCTTAAATTAATGCATCTAGTGTAAGGATTAAATAGGATTAGAAATCGACATCTTCCCTCTCTCTCCATCTTACATTCAATGTCTGTCTCCCTCCCTCTCTCCTCTCTCTCCCACGTCTATCCCTCTCTTTCTCTCTCTCTCTTCTTCCGGCCTCTCTCTCTCTCTCTCTCTCTCTCTCTCTCTCTCTCCCCTTATCACCCCCAAAACATGCACACACTCTCTCCATATCTATCTATCTCTCTCTACCTCCCTCCTCTCCCTCTCTTTCTCTTGCTTCCCTCTTGCTCTACTTTGATCTGATAATCACCCTATGAGTGACCTCAGTTTGAAAATTTATTAAACAAAAGGTATTACAGACTCATGTGTTGGTGTGTGTGTTCTGTGTTATTGAACAACGGATTGATCAGATTGCCAATACACAGAAAATAAGTGGAAAGATAGCAAAGAAACATAGTAAGCAACACAAAGACACAAGAATTTTTAATAAGGAGTTCACCCTATTCTCGAGGGCTACATCTCCAGTCTAGCTCTCAGTGGTGACCTTGTTTTATTGTGTCTTTAATTAGAGAATTACAGATACAGGGACTCAATGCGAGTTCTCCTGAAGCAGGTTTGCTTGGCAGGGTGGTTCTTGGATTCCCTAAGCCACTCGGAGTACACAAACTCTTTTTCTTCCTACCAGCTTTGTGACCCTTGGTCTACAGTGGAAAGAGCCAACTCTGATGCTCGATCTAGACAGATTCCTCTATGGGAAGGCTTGAATCTTCAAGCTCTCTGGTGCTCGATGCTGCCTGTGGTCAGCTCGGCCCTCTGTCTCCTCTACTTGGCTTTACTACTCTCTGTGTTCACTATCTCTCTTAGTTGCTTGGACTCCTCTCAATTCGGGTTTCCAATTAACTCTTCTCCCTTTTTTTTTCTTATGTTGGACTGTCTCTGTTCATGGCTTTAGTTATTCGATCCCTATGCCTATTTGGTTCCTCTCCCGCCTGCGGCGATTTGCCTTTTGTAGTTGCGCTTGGAATTCCTTGTTCGGCATCAGCGCGAACTCTTAGGCAGTGGCCACATGTCTCCATCTAACTGGTGCTATCACGCTCCGTCGGTTCGTTTCTTCCACTACGTCGTATATGCGTTCTTTTCTCCACCGTGGTGGTAAAATGGACTCCAAATCTCTTTAGAACTTGGCTTAATCCCCTATCGATTCCACTTCCTCCATCGAGTGCAATCTCAGTCGTCCGATCTGGGCTCCTCCAGATCCAACGTCATACGCACGTCAAGGGTGGTTGACTTGCTCGACCGATAGCGCGCGATCAACAACAGTTTTTCTCTCACTTCCGCTGCCACGTGTCGATCGCTGAGTGGGATCGCTCCGCTCTCCTCCAAAACCTCTTACCATTCAAGGGCGCCCCGATCAATACCGTCAGTTTTCCAGAGCGCGAGTCCGGCCTTTGTCCTTTAGCACTTTTTTTTTGTTTCTCCACCCGCGGTTCTCCGTCTCCTAACGCGACCGAGTGCTTAAGGCTCTTCCACTTTGGCCCTATTTGCCTAGCAATGCGCTAATAGCGCATCAAAATCACCTCCTTTTCCCGATCTGGGGCTCCCAGGGGCTGCTTTGACCTCCTGTGCAGTCTCCATGGGCCTCGGTCAGCGCACTTTGACCGAGGTCCTCGCCGTTCTATGTTGGCGGCCATTGCCACTGGTTCAAGGCATTTTTTATCGCTGTTTTGGGATTTCCAAGGATTTGTTCAACTCGATACAGTCAAGGTTCTCGATAGTGTTTTGTGGATCCAATTCGGATCATGGCCTTCTCACTGAAAAAGCTTTTGGACCACCAAAAGTTGGTTTTCTTCAAGCATCGACTAAGTGAGGAAACTGTTGTCTCACTTGTCTAATCTCAATCCACTTCGCACTGCTCGGCTTCGAACCTTTAAGCCCAATCCTGAGGTATTCCACTTGTCCAATGCACGTCATCCTTACCTTCCTGTCTAGCACTGTATCTTCCTGCAACTCATTAAGATATTCAGGTAGCAGGTCATCAACAGAAGGTAATTGACTCTGCTCTTCAGGGTCCTCAATCATTGAAGGTTGAAACAACCTCAAACAGTCTGCATTTATGACTGAGTAGATGTGCATGTAAGCTGGCAGCTCAAGGCGGAAGGAATTTTCACCAACCTTCTGAAGTATCCTGAAGGGTCCATACCTGATAGGTTTTAGCTTTTTACCTTCACCTTGCATCCTGTCCTTGCTAATATAGAGCCAGACTTGGTCTTGAACTTGAAAAATATGCTCCATATGATGCTTATCATGCCTAGACTTTTACTTGGCCTGGCTCTTTTCCAGCTATTCATGTATTGCTCAGTGGATCTCCTGGATCTGTTCAATCAACCTAGTTGCCTTGTCCACATCATTGTGTCTATCAACTATGGTATCTTTACCAAAGACAAAATCCAAAGGAGACCTCGATACAAAACCAAAGCAGGTCTCAAAAGTAGATCTATGTGTAGAAGAGTGTTTGCCTCTATTGTAAGCATGCTGCACATAACACAAGTGTTCATCCCAAAGCTTAGGGTGTTTGCTGCAATATCCTCTCAGTAATTGGATCATTGTCCTGTTAACTACTTCTGTCTAGCCATATGTTTGTGGATGAAAAGCTATGCTTTTCTTTAACTTGGTGTCTGTTAGTTCCCATAGACTTGACCAAAACTTCCCCACAAATTGGGTGTCTCGTTCAGATACAATAGAAGTGGGTAATCCGAAATGAACCCATACATGTTCAAAGAATAATTTTGCAGTTTGTTCAGCTGTAATCTATTTACTACAGGGTATCAAAATACACATTTTGCTGAATCTATCCACAACAACATATAGATAATCATGACCTTTCTTAGATTTGGGCAGTCCTCTAACAAAATCCATGGAAATGCTTTCCCAAGGGTGAGAAGGAACTGGTAATGGAGTGTATAAGCCTAGTTTTCTGTTGTTGGGCTTGCTTTTTTCACACATAGTACACCCCTTTACATATCTAGAAACTGTTTCGTTCATTTTCGGCCAATAGCAGAACCTTTGCAGCTGTGCAACTGTTTTACTTACCCCAAAGTGACCTGATATCAAAGGAGTGTGGGCTTCCCTAATTATCTTTACTCTCTCAGTTTGTAGAATGTAGAGTTTCCCACAATGATATAAGAGTCGGTCCTTCACATGATAGTCCAATTCTTCTACTCTTTTTCCTTGACTGAAAGTTGCGTATACATCTTGAAAGTCCATGTCCTGAGCATACTGTTCTATGTAGCTTTCATGCAACACAGAATTATGCTTAAGTATGGTAGATGCATTTATAATGGGTCTCGATAACATATCTGCAACCTTGTTATCTATGCCCTTTTTATATCTGATGACTAAATGGAACTGTTGTAGAAACCCCATCCATCTGTAATGTCTTGATTGTTGCAACTTAGTTTGGGAGTGTAGATATTGAAGTGGTTGATGATCAGTGTGTATTATTGTTTCTTTGCCCATTAAGTAGTGTTTCCACTTTTTCACACTCTGAACTAATGCATACAATTCTTTATCATAGGTAGGATAGTTAACTACTGCAGAATTAAAAGTCTCAAAATGATAACATATGGGTTTACCGTGTTGTGTCAACACTGCTCCCATGGCATAGTCACTGGCATCAGTTTGTATCTCAAATGGTCTTTGTAGATCTGGTAGTGCTAGTACAGGTGTTGTACTAATCTTTTCTTTCAAGGTGTCGAAGGCTTTCTACTATTTGCCTCCCCACTGGAACACCTTGTCCAATCTTGTCAAAGCATGTAAGGGAGTTGCAATTGAGGAAAAACTTGAAATGAACTTCCTCCAATATTGTGCTGCTCCTAAGAAGCTTCTCACTTCTGTAGCAGACTGGCATTTAGCCCAGTTTACAATGACTGCCACTTTAGAGGGATCTATTTTCAATTTACCTCCCCCTACTATGTGACCCAAATAATTTAGAGAGGTTTTGCCAAATTCACATTTGGAGAGTTTAACATAAAGTTTTTCTCTTCTCAAAACATCTAATGTCTACTTAACATGCTTTAAATGTTCTACCCACGTTTTACTAAAAATCACAATGTCATCTAGATACACAATAACAAAATCATCAAGAAAAGGTCTGAGTACATCATTCATTAATCTCATGAAAGTAGCAGGAGCATTAGTTAGGCCAAAAGGCATAACCAGCCATTCATACAATCCCTGCTTTGTTTTGAAAGTAGTCTTCCATGCATCTTGCTCTGAAAATCTGACCTGATGGTATCCACTGTGCAAATCCAACTTGGTGAAATAAATAGCTTCCTTCAATTGATCTAAAAGATCATCTATGCGAGGAAGGGGATAACGATTTTTGATTGTTATCTTATTTCATGCTCAGTAGTCAATGCACATTCTCCACGAGCCATCTTTCTTTCTCACCAAGACAATGGGTGACCCACATGGTGATGTGCTAGGCCTGATGAACCCTTTCTCGAGCAACTCCTGCACCTGCTTCTTGATTTCAGCATTCTCTAAAGAAGAAAACCTATACATCCCAATGTTAGGAAAAGGAACATCTTGCTGCAAAATAATATCATGTACTATTCCCTTTTTGGGCGGCAGACCTTAAGGCTCTTGAAATAAGACATCATACTCTGAAACAATCTTTTCTATATAAGCTTGCTGATCAGCATTACAGCCCCCAAATACATTGGTTTTATCAAATTTATTTTCCTTTACAACCATTAGTAAGAATTGTTTGCATGAATTTATCATTCTTTTCATCTGTCCTGATTTGATGAGAGTATAGTTATTCTTGAGCTTATGAGCCCTTACAAAGTATTCGATTCCATCTCTAACAAGTAGATACTTGTTCTCAGCTCTATAGAAAATAGCTTTTCTATCATACAAGTAGGGACTTCCTAAAACAATTCCACATATATCTAAAGGAATTACATCTAACTCAACCTCATCTACAAATGCTGACCCAAAATAAAACTTGAGTTTGAATTGTCTAGTCACTTGTAGTTGTGTTTTATCATCCAACCATCCTAATGGGTATGGCTTCTTATGAGGTGTAGTTGCTAATCCCAATCTCTTTACAATTGCTTCAGAAATCAGATTTACTTGTGAGCCACTATCAAACAAAGTATCAATCTTTTGATTTTTGGAAACAACTCGAATATGGAAAAGCTCATGTCTTTTTCTCTCATGTTCTTCATCAATAATAGATTGAGCAGAATTACTAGTAGATGCTTTAGAATTCTTACCTTTTATACCTGTGGCTGCAATGATTGTTTCATCTCCCGAGTTTGGCCCCAAATTGCTCTGAATAACTGTAGCAGTCTTCTTCTTCTTGCCCTCGAACTTCTTAGGTCTCAGCTCTGGATGCAGAATCCAACAGTGCTCATCATCATGCCCCTCCTTTTTGTAGTGAGTGCATGAAGCTTTGACTTTTTGTGCAGTGTTAGCCTTCCTTGCTTTCCACTTCTACTTCCTTTTCTCCTTGCTCTTGCTTACAGTGGGTTGGGATGGTCCCCCAACTTTTGGATTTCCATTCTTTCCTCTAGCTTCTAGATGAGTAGCTTGTACAAATACCTCATATATACTAGTGGGATTAAACATGAGGATGGTATGCCTCATGTAGCTATGTAGACCACCAATGTACTTCGAGAGAGTCTCTGGTGAGTCTAATGAGATACCCAACATCAATGCTCTCTTTCTGAACTCTTGAGTATGCCCTTGTACACTTTGCCTTTTCAACTGCTGAAGAGTTTGCCAACTCATCATGGCTTGTTGCATGTAGGCCAATGGATAGAACTGCTTTTTGATTGTAGAAACAAATTCACTCCAGACAGAGATGGTCTTACCATGTTTCTTCATATCAACTTGGGTTCTGCCTTCCCACCAAACCAAGGCAGTGCCTCCTAGGCATAGGCTTGCCAGCTGAATCTTACTCTTGTCTGAGTCTATGTTTTGTACCCTGCAATACACATCAATTTGTCTTATCCAATTGTACAACTTTTAGCATTTAACTCTCCATCATATATAGGCAAATCAAATTTAACATCTAACTTAATCAAAGATGCTTTCTTATCATGCACAGGGCTATTAGGAGGTGTGAGAAAGCTTTCCTCTTTCCCCTTTCCTTTGGAGTGGTCATGGAAATGAGACTCATATTTTTCTTCATCTTGTTTAGAGCCTGATGAATCTTCATCCCTATGCTTTCTAAAGTCCTTATACATTTCTTCTACCATAGACTTTATAGCTAGGAAACTTTCTATGAATTGAGGGTCTAGCCCTATAGAACCTTCCTCTAACATTGTCTTCCGAGAATAGACTCTCCCAATTTCAGGATTAGTTTCCACCAACGCTCCTTCTCCTAATTTGAGCTTTGATCTAGTGAGCATTCACAGCTAAACCAACACAAGCTTGTCTAACCTTACGGCCTATAGCTCTGATACCACTTGATCTGATAATCACCCTATGGGTGACCTCAGTTTGAAAATTTATTAACCAAAATGTATTACAGACTCATGTGTTGGTGTGTGTGTTCTGTGTTATTGAACAACGGATTGATCAGATTGCGAATACACAGAAAATAAGTGGAAAGACAACAGAGAAACACAGTAAGCAACACAAAGACACAAGAATTTTTAATAAGGATTTCACACTATTCTCGAGGGCTACATCTTCAGTCCAGCTCTCAGTGGTGGCCTTGTTTTATTGTGTCTTGAAGCAGAGAATTACAAATACAGGGACTCAATGCGAGTTCTCCTGAAGTAGGGTGGTTCTTGGATTCCCAAAGCCACTCGGAGTACACAGACTCTTGTTCTTCCTACCAGCTCTGTGACCCTTGGTCTACAGTGGAAAGAGCCAACTGTGATGCTCGACCCGGACAGATTCCTCTATTGGAAAGCTTGAATCTTCAAGCTCTCTGGTGCTCGATGCTGCCTGTGGTCAGCTCGGCCCTTTGTCTCCTCTGCTTGGCTTTACTACTCTCTGTGTTCACTGTCTCACTTAGTTGCTTGGACTCCTCTCAATTCAGGTTTCCAATTAACTCTTCTCCCTTCTTTTTTCTTGTGTTTGATTGTCTCTGTTCATGGCTTTAGTCATTCAATCCCTATGCCTGTTCGATTCCTCTCCCACCTGTGGCGATTCACCTTCTACAGCTACGCTTGGAATTCCTTGTTCGGCGTCAGCACGAACGCTTAGGCAGTGGCCATGTGTCTCCATCTAACTGGTGCCAACATGCTCCGTCGGTTCGTTTCTTCTGCTACGTCGTATATGCGTTCTTTTCTCCGCCGTGGCGGTCAAACGGACTCCAAATCTCTTTAGAACTCGGCTTAATCCCATGTCGATTCCGCTTCCTCCATCAGGCAAAATCTCAGTCGTCCGATCTGGGCTCCTCCAGATCCAACATCATATGCACGTCGAGCGCGGTTGACTTGCTCGACCGATAGTGCGCGATAGGGCATCCGAGTTTAAAGTAAAACCACTGGAAAAGGAAGTTCCTATGAAAAAGGTGATTGCAAGACAGGCGATTTGCAATTCCAGTGGAGAGCATATCATGACAAATGGCACATAACAATATGTCCCCCTCACCATCACCATCACCTGTGTCTACAGATTTGACTGGAATGATAACCATTGGGAAAGTCTCAACAGCTGCCATAGCAGCAGCTGTGGGATAACCCTTATGTTGAGCAATGTATTCCCCTCGCAAATGTGCATGAAGATCAAAATGGTCACCTCTCAATTGTATGGAATCATTGTTGTCTTCCAAGAGTTGCAGTACCCGATGACCATCTGCAAAACTTCCGCTCCATACAATTTTCTCTCTCCACACATTTCCATCTAAGCGGCTCCAATCTATGATAGTTCGCAACAAAATAACATTCGGGTTTTCAGCCATTGCAACCAGGATATTCCTTGGGCCACTGTAGTTCACAGGATGCCATTCATACCTGGCTTTCTGTCCAATGTCGTCTAATTGACGTACAGATACATTATCCCAAACGTTATCCAATATCCACTCGTATCCGTACTCTATTTCAATCCTTGTAAACACCACGCTAGAGACCAAGTGTTGCTCAACAACGGATTCATTTTCCATGGATGCTGATTGTTCATCTGAAATATCATCGGTTCCGTGTGTTTCCGTCGAATCCGCCTATCTTTCCCATCCCGTCCCATTCATGTGACCGTTAGTTCTCTCAAAGATTTCTATCGCAAAACCGGTATTATCAGTTTCACATCCATTTCTTGATTCCTCCATCCAGTCACTTTCTTAAAGATACGTTGGAGAAGATTCAACACGTACCATGAAGAAACTGTAAATATGATAGCGCGATCACACGCCTTTTTTGGAAATACTACAAGAAAATGGTTGTGAATGGTATTTTTATTTATTTTTTATTTTTTTGATTTCGAAAAATATTTTAATTTTATTTTCTTTCTAAATACGTACACAATTATATTTCTCAATTTTTTCAATTATTTCTTTTTCTATTCAAAGCTTTGAAATTGAAATTTTCAAAAAAAAATTTCTATTCAAAGCTTTGTCATCAATTTCAAGAATCTAATAAATTCAAAAAAAAAAAAAAAATTAAGAATGTATTTTCATAATTGACATATAACGATAATATTTTGAAAATAAAATCGATGGCCTAATTAAAATTGATAAAGAATAAATTTTGATCATGCATAGGAAATATCACATATAGAGATATGTGGAAAGGAAAGTAGTAATATTCCAAAATGTTTCAAAATTCTAGTTTTGAATAAAATATCCAAATTCTAGTTTTCGATAAAATGTCAACTTTTACATTTGTTTCCTAGAACATATTGAAAAGAGCAATATGTTTGAAAAACACAATAAATTATTTTAGTCGGAGGCGGAGGAATTGCCTCGACGGAGAAAAGTGGCTGGAAACCGAGCAAAAAAAAATTAAAAATATTGTATAGGCAGTGTTTGAATCATGTTTTTGATGGTGGAAATGGATCAGCACCATCAAAAACCTCTGGGGCACCTAAAATTTTGAAGTTTAACAACTGTAACTTGGATTTACAAAAATCCCTATCGTATTTTTTCAAAATATAACCAGAATTTCTGTGACTTTCAAGGCAAAAAAATAGTCACGTTAGACTACGGCTCAATTTTTTGACCTCATCCAAGACAAAATTTATTAACACTTTGTGACATACTTGTTCATAATTTACTTATTTTATCACAATCCTACCTATATATTGTTAATTCCTTTTTCATTTGTCATGGACAATTCTATTTTAAATGTCATCAATTTTGCACAATTAAATTATCCCCATCCCGACCTTCCCATAAAATTAATGCAGTGGTTATATCTTAAGACACAAAATCCCTCTCTCCGTGTACTCTAGATCCCTTTGTGATGTCCTATCAAAAAATTTTTGGCGAAAGGTCTTATCAATTTATTATTAAACACTAGACTTAGGGAAATTTGTTTCGTGCAATGTTACAAATTACTCTATATGTTGAGCACATTGGATGAAAAATTTATTGAAGGAATGCACTTTTATTTAAAAAATTAGAGCTTCAAGGTCATACATACCCCATTCCATTATTAATGGAACAACATTAAAATTCTCCCACTATTAATGGAACAACACTAAAATTCTCAGTTTCTTATTCCCTGCTCAATTCCTAGATATGTTGAGCCCATTGTCTACAAAATTTATTAGAAAAATGTATTTTTATTTAAAAATTAAAGCTTCTTGTCCATACATATCACATATGCCAATGGAAGAAGCTCAAAATTCTTTGTTTGTGTAATCCCCACTCAATTCCTAAAACTTATTTCATTAGAATCTACTAATTTTCTTAAATTTTAAATCTTGTTATGACCTCATCTTCTAGAACACTTGTTTAGAACACTACAATGCATGACAAAATGACCATTTTTCTTTTCAATGAGTTTATAAAGATCACATCTATGATCCCCTCCAAATTCATCTCCTTTAATTTTTCTTAAGTTAATACTTTGTTCATTAATAAACACTACATAAACAATTATTCATTAGGATTTTTCATATTCCAAAGATAACACTACAACCGTCAAAGTTCATTCCTTCCTTCTTTTATTCTTAAATTTTTTATCAAATCCTAGGGATGTGAACCCTTAAAGGAGGAAAAGACCACTTTGGTTCACATTGGTTTTCCTCCATTAAAACATGACTCCTTTATAAACATGATCAAAAACCATTTTATGAAATCACTTCATTTTCTATTAAGATTATCTCGTCTATCATAAGCCATCCCTACATCCACATTTAAGTTGTAAGAGGATTTAAAATGTGGGAAAGCATGCAAAAGCCTATGTCCCTTAGCTATTGAATTATTTTTTGCGCAATTAGGTCATGTTTTTCACTCCCAACCCATGCATCCTCCCCCATATGAATGAAAATCGCCACACCCACCTTTTAAATTAGTGCATACCTTCCCTTCCCCCCCAAATCAAATGAAAATCCTTCACAATACTCTTCCACATCACTAAAATATCATGCCTAGATTTCTCACTAGCCCTTATCAAATATTTCATACAATACACATAAATATATTTCTAAATGATTAGTTGACACCACAATTCTTCACCTAGAAGAGGCCTCCAAGGGCTCTTTGCTACCAAATATTTTGAGAAAAGTATATTTTTCCCAAGGCACCATCTTCCCAACAACTTTCGTATGACTAACTTCTCCCATTTTACCCATGAAGTCACCTCTTTTGATTTGATCCTTCCCTATAGCTTATCCTTTTAACCTTTTCAATAATCCCTTTTAGATTGAACTATTTAATGGATTTATTTATGTCACCCAAATTGGCCACTAAATGATAGATATAAGCTCATGATATTTCATAAATCCTAAACAATGTGATAGGTAAGTTTGTCACATTGATAGCGAGTTATTATTAAGGACTTTTACTGTTATTTGGCAAGTGCTTGATAGAATACACTCAAATTTCCTTGTATTTGTTGAAACTTTTTTGTTTTCTAAGTTGTGTGAGTCCTATGATGATTGCACACTTTATCTTTGAATCAAGAAACTGTGACTCAAAACCACCTAGGGATCACACATGGCTTGGGCCACATTAGCCCTTAACATAACTCGAATTTTTCTCATGGAGTTTCAAACCTGTGGCCTTCACATCATAGAGTCCCTTAATAGTGCACCCCATCAACATATATTCTAAAACCCGAGGGCTTGTATATTTTGAAATTTGATAAATGAAAAATTGTTTAAATTTTAATTTGCAATGTTCCAAGTGTAATTTTAAGTATTTTGGTGGATTTAGAATTATGGAATTATTGAAGTCGTAATTTTAAATTAAATTAAAAAAATTTAAGCTTACTTTGATCAAACTATTAAGAAAAAACCACTTGAATATGGCTGAGATCATAACCTTATATACTATGCTCACTTTAAAATGTTTATAGTTATGTATTATTAGGAAAAAAGTAATTTACTTTACATAAAAATGGGGATCCTTATTGGACAAATATAACAGAGATTTTTATTGCACCATTTACCACTCTTGGTAGATTTGATGCTTTGGTTATGGCATAGGGCAACCCTTCCTTTCCAGACATGGTCCAAATTCTAAAAAAAAGTGTTTTAATTCCCATACACTATTTTTCCCTATATAAAAAGTGTGTACATGCGGGTCCGTCTATACCCAACCCGTGTATACGTATTAAAACACCAAAAATATATAATCTCCTTAAACTCACACAGACTTTATGGGTTTTACGTATTAATCACCCACTATAGCCCATCGTCCAATTGTTTCCCAACTAAAAAAACTATTTTGGAGAAGTATAACTAAACCTCCATGGTAAGGCCTAAAGGGTGAGAGATAAGATATTGATATTATAGTTGATTACATCCCTGATAAATTCTGAAGAAATCCCTGTGCCTCCTACACTCCAAAGTTATAGGAAACCTTTCTTTGCTTCTTTGAGGTGTCCAACATCTTTGTATGACATCCTGGTGTACCTTTACAGAGGAGGACTGCTGAGGCCTGGGCATGACAGATCCGAAGGACGGTTCCACTTAGAGCTAGAGGAAGACTCGGGTTGTATTTTTCCACAATTCATTTAGCTTACATCAATAAAGAAATGTTGTTTTGTTCTTGATATTTATTGTGTTTATGCATTAGTCTATGTTATGTTTTACATATGAATCTTATGTTAATGCTCATTTTCTCACATTCTTATACGATTGAACACCTATATCATGAACATGATTTCTATTACTACTGTTGTGTATGCTTTTCTTGGATAAGTTACAGGTTCTAAAGGCAATGGAAGGAGCAGAGGTTTTGGACCTTGCGGGATCGACCTTGAACATAGGACCTCCGCGTAATACCTATTCTTCCTACTTCAGTAGTTTAAGCATTTAGATTGCTTGTCCGCGTGTTTCTTTATGTTGTATGCCCTCCACTCTATTGGGGTTTTTAGCTCAAGACCCTAGGGTGTTTTCACCCACAATAGAATTGACGACTCGACTGGGAAAACATTCTTGTTTTTTCCTAGTTTGGGTTGTTTGTTCTTGATCAGGGTTTGTTTTCTTGATTTCTTCTTTTTACAGTGTCAGTGACTTTTTGGCTTCCCACGCATCAAGTCTGAGCTTTTGGATGAGGCCTTGATTTTTTATTTTTCTTAATTGAGATTTTTATATGCATTTTTTAGGGATACAGTAGTGTATACATGCTTGTTTACTCAAATTTCCTATGCTTGAAACGCGTGCACACACCTCTGTACCTTTAGACAGTCGCGTATACCTAATTTTGAATTAATTAATCAAAATATTTTTCCTAGTTAAGTTTGTTGCACGGTAAATTTTGTTGTTTTTGGTCATTCATTGTCATTAAAGCTCTGTTTTCTTGCAAGTTTTCAATTTCGAATCTTCTTCTTGGTGAAAATTCTAGTTGACCTAAGATTGCTTTTTGAGTAAGGTTTCATTTTACATTTTGGGTTCAAGGCTTCTGTCAGAAGTTCTTTGTTGTTTTGGCTTTCCAGAACAAGAAATTGGTTTCGGTTTGGTTTATAACCCAACTTTAAGATTACTTTTCTTTGTTTTCATTTTTTGTTGACCTATTTTGTTTTTCATGGTTTTTGAGTCTCTCTTTGGCAATCTTGAGAATATTTCTTGACATTCTATTGGTTTGTTGAAGCCTTTTATACTTC
Organism: Pinus tabuliformis; assembly: GCA_031772625.1. Classification (NCBI taxonomy): domain Eukaryota; kingdom Viridiplantae; phylum Streptophyta; class Pinopsida; order Pinales; family Pinaceae; genus Pinus; species Pinus tabuliformis. The sequence goes on from CM062809.1 coordinate 1,116,809,696, forward strand.
TATTCAAACCAGTTTATTCAAGTTTGTATTCCTTTCTCATCTCAAGTTTCATTTTATTAATGAGTTGCATAACTTGCGAAATCCAGGGACTCTTTATGCTTGTTTCTTGATCTTTGAAATTTAGTAGTCTTTTGTGACCTCAAAAATTTCGTTGGGTTTTTAAAATAAAAAACCAAAAAACATAGCTTTTGCCTTTATTTTTCTTTTCAAGCTTTTGTTTTTGGTTTCTTTTGTTTTGTTTTTGAGCAATTGTGAACTTTTTCAATTGGTTTTGCTGGGTTTTGAAAGAATTTTGTTATTGAATTTTTTCCCTCTTTAATTTCAAGTTGGCTTATTGATCTTGCAAAGAAACACATTTGCTTAGGATATTGCATCATCATTATAATTTTCATTAGGTTAGTTTGCACTGTAAGCATTTTTAGTCTTTTTGTTAGATTTTGAGTGTATGTGGAGTGTACTTCTGAAAAAGAAAAAGTAATATTTCTCTTATATATGTTTTTCGTAGAACCAAGTAGAAATCTTTTTTCATCGAAGAAAATAACTGCATGTATATAGTTAAGTTTCTATTGATTTCTTTTGTGTCGAAAACACCATAAGCTTCACTCTCGTTGTACTGTTGACTTAAAGAAAAACCCTCTAAAATCAAATGCTTTAATAAAAAGAAATACAACTTTTTTTAATTTGTCATTAACAACACCAAGAAGTTTAGTTCTTTAGGGCCTTGGAATAGGTGAGTGGATAGTTAAGTCTAGGGAAAATTTTATGCATGTAATTTTTTCTTAAAGTTTAGAAAGCTTGGCGAATCTTACTAGTCCCTAATATGAAAACTATAAAATATTTGGTCATCTATTTGTAAAAATATTCAAATTTATAATGATTTTACAAGTAGTATCTATATAATTTTGGCGATCTTTAAGGTAAAATAATTTTATACTATAAAACTTGGGCGAATCATTCTTAGAAAAAATGGAAATTAGAGAATTGTTTTTTGGAAAAACCATGGAAAATTAGCCCGCTTGTGAATATTAGCCCCTAAAATTTTCCTTGGTTAACTCTCCAAGGCCACTCAAACTATCAAACATAGATGTTGAATAATGAGTGAAATCCAGTGTCGTTAGAAAGACGGGAAAGCTCTGTGACTGGGAGTTAAGCACAACGGAGAGTGAAGGCAAGGAAGAGAGATACCCCCTCTTCGACTTGTTGCATCCTGCCCCGAGACAGTTCCACCGAGATTTTGATACGAATTGGTGCCCTTAGTTGGTATTCCTATGGATCACATAGGTGGCTACGGAGGGGAATCCTATGGCACCTGAAGCAGAAGTTGCATCACATTCATTAGTACTTCTGGAGGGTACCCTTGCAAAGCTTGGGTGCTTGCACCGACAAAGGATTTTGTTTGGAGGTAAGCGTAATTGTTTATGTTACCTTCGCTAGTAGGCTTGGGCCATAATTATCCCAAACCATTTTCAAAACGTCCTTGATTTTCACTTTCTTGTATTTTGGTGTCCAGTCCTCATCACCCGGAGTGGAAATACTTGGAAGTAGCTTGATTGACTGTATCTTTTAGGGAATTTGTTAGAGAGTAATTTGTGCTCCTAGTTGGCCCAGCTTTATAAATTTTATGAGTCTTTAATTAATTCTCTTAAAAATAATTAAAAGTGGCTGATCGACTAGTTCGTTGGTCTATGAGGCTTCGTGGGCTTTCACCTACAGTCCTGAGCCTTCTTCAAGAAGGCGTAGGAGCAATTCTGCCGGTGTTTTCCAATCAGTCGCAGCATACTTAATTGAGATTGATCCTTCGGTTGAAGCTATTGATTTACATAATAGACCTGGTATAAGTAGAGAGCTGGAGAGGAACACTTCAGTCCTTTCTAGAATCCTCTTTCAGTCAGAAGAGGTTAGCAGACTTGGAGCTGGGAATCAATTCTCTTTCGGCCAATGGGGGAATATGCCATATTCCTCCTTGAGTTCATTCCAGAGTTTTTCTCCCTATGCTCATGCATTTAGTGCAAAGAATTAAATATGATTACAAATCAATATCTATATTGAAACCAATGCATCTAGTGAAACCGATCAAATAGGAGTAGAAATCAAAATATACACTTAAATTAATGCATCTAGTGTAAGGATTAAATAGGATTAGAAATCGACATCTTCCCTCTCTCTCCATCTTACATTGAATGTTTGTCTCCCTCCCTCTCTCCTCTCCCTCCCACATCTATCCCTCTCTTTCTCTCTCTCTTCTTCCCGCCTCTCCTCTCTCTCTCTCTCTCTCTCTCTCTCTCTCTCTCTCTCTCTTCACTTGTCTCCCCTTATCACCCCCAAAACATGCACACTCTCCCTCCATATCTATCTATCTCTCTCTACCTCCCTCCTCTCCCTCTCTCTCTCTTGCTTCCCTCTTGCTCTCCTCTCTCCCTCACCATCACTCTATCTCTCCCTTATGACTCCCTTTCCCTCTCCACATTTCTCTCTCTGTCTTTCTTCCCCTTCCAACTCCATCTCTGTCTCCCCCCCTCTCTCTACATATGTCTCTCTACGCCATCACACACTCTCTCTCCCCACTCCAACTCTGTCACTTTCTCCCTTCCTCTCCTTCCCACTCTCCTCCTCTCTCCCCCTCCATATTTGTCTCCTTGTCTCAATCGTCCCCTTCTTTCTCTATCTTTATCCTCTCCTTTTCTCTCTCTTCCCTAGTCTCCTCTCTCCCTCATTTCATCTTCATCTCTCCCTTGTCACTCCCTCTCTCTCTCCACCTTTATCTCTCAATGTCTTTTTTCTTCCCTCCCTTTCTTTCCCCTTTTAAATCCATCTCTCTCCAAGTTCTTTATAATATTATTTATATTATATAAATTTCTCATTTTTAATTTATTAAAACCTAGACTTAATCTATATGGGAATATGTTTAGTAGTTGTGAGGATGGAGAGTTAAGAACTACCTCCAAAGTAATCATAACGTTTTTTCTTTTACATTTAATCAAAAAATATTATAAAATTAAATTAAAATATAATATTTGTAAAACTTTTTAGGCATGTAGTACTAATAAGCCATAGTATGGTAAGAGAATAATCAAAAACTTAAATCCATAATATAATAATCAAAAACTTAAATTACCTAAAATATTAATAAAATCATGGTAAAAAACATGCGTTAAGCTTGAGTGAGCAACTTCCCGTTAATATTATTTAGAAAACAATATTCCCCGATAAAATTCCCACCCACATTAAAATCCTGAAGCTAACAAATTTCCAAATGTAAAATATCAGATACACTTCCCTCCAATAATAAAATCCTGCAGCTACCAAATTTTCAAATGTAAAATTATGTATGGTTAATGATTACGAAGCCCAGGAAGATTAAAAAATATAAAGCCATTGAGCTGTCTAGCTCCGAAAGTCACGCCTGCATAGAGGGCATTCGAGTTTAAAATAAAACCATCGGAAAAGGCAGTTCCTATGAAAAAGGTGATTGCAAGACAGTCGATTTGCAATTCCAGTGGAGAGCATATCATGACAAATGGCACATAACAATATGTCACCCTCACTATCACTTGTGTCTATAGATTCGGCTGGAATGATAACCATTGGGAAAGTCTCAACAGCTGCCATAGCAGCAACTATGGGATAAGTCTCATGGCGAGCAATGTATTCCCCTCGAAAATATGCATGAAGATCAAAACTGTCACCTCTCAATTGTATGGAATCACTGTTGTCTTCCAAGAGTTGCAGTACCCGATGACCATCTGCAAAACTGCCGCTCCATACAATTTGCTCGCTCCACACATTTCCATCTAAGCGGCTCCAATCTATGATAGTTCGCAACAAAATAACATTCGGGTTTTCAGCCATTGCAACCAGGATATTCCTTGGGCCACTGTAGTTCACAGGATGCCATTCATACCCGGCTTTCTGTCCAATGTCGTCTAATTGACGTACAGATACATTATCCCAAACGTTATCAAATATACCACGCTAGAGACCAAGTGTTGCTCAACTGCGGATTCATTTTCCATGGATGCCGATTGTTCATCTGAAATATCATCAGCTCCACGTGTTTCCGTCGAATCCGCATATCTTTCCCATACCGTCCCATCCATGTGACCATTATTTCTCTCAAAGATTTCTATCGCAAAACTGGTAATATCAGTTTCGCATCCATTTCTTGATTCCTCCATCCCGTCACTTTCTTAAAGATACGTTGGAGAAGATTCAGCACGTACCGCGAAGAAACTGTAAATATGATAGCGTGATCACACGCCTTTGCTCCTATCCTTTTAAGGCTTTATATACTTCTCATATCCGTTTAATGCCGCCGACCTCTCCTCCGCCCTCCGTTTAACACTTTTTGCATGGTAATGTGTAAATTTTTTTTGAAAGACTACAAGAAAATGGTTGTGAATGGTATTTTTATTTATTTATTTATTTTTTTGATTTCGAAAAATATTTTAATTTTATTTTCTTTCTAAATACGTACACAATTATATTTGTCAAATAATTTTTTTTTTTTTTTTTTTCTCTATTGAAAGCTTTGAAATTGAAATTTTCAATTTTTTTTTCTATTCAAAGTTTTGTCATCAATTTCAGGAATCTAATACATTCAAAATAAAAATAAAATTAAGAATGTATTTTCATAATTGACATATAACGGTAATATTTCAAAAATAAAATCGATGGCCTAATTAAAATTGATAAAGAATAAATTTTGATCATGTCTAGGAAATATCACATATAGAGATATGTGGAAAAGAAAGTAGTATTATTTCAAAATGTTTCAAAATTCTAGTTTTCAACAAAATATCAAAATTATAGTTTTGGATAAAATGTCAACTTTTACATTTCTTTCCTAGAACATATTGAAAAGAGCAAGATGTTTGAAAAACGCAATCAATTATTGTAGTCGGACGCGGAGGAATTGCCTCGACGTCGAAAAGTGACCGGAAACCGGGAAAAAAAAAATTAAAATTATTGTATAGGCAGTGTTTGAATCATGTTTTTGATGATGGAAATGGATCGGCACCATCAAAAACCTCTGGGGCACCTAAAATTTTGAACTTTAGCAACTGTAACTTGGATTTACAAAAATCCCTCTCGTATTTTTTCCAAATATAACCAGAATTTTTGTGACTTTCAAGGCAAAAAAATAGTCTCGTTAGACTACGGCTCAATTTTTTGTCCTCATCCAAGAAAAAATTTCTTAACACTTTGTGACATACTTGTTCATCATTTACTTATTTTATCACAATCCTACCTATATATTGTTAATTCCTTTTTCATTTGTCATGGACAATTCTATTTTAAATGTCATCAATTTTGCACAATTACATGATCCCCATCCTGACCTTCCCATAAAATTAATGGAGTGGTTATATCTTAAAAAACAAAATCCCTCTCTCTGTGTACTCTAGATCCCTTTGTGATGTCCTATCAAAAAAGTTTGGGGAAAGGTCTTATCAATTTATTATTAAACACTAGACTTAGGGAAATTTGTTTCGTGCAAGGTTAGAAATTACTCTATATGTTCAGCACATTGGATGAAAAATTTATTGAAGGAATGTACTTTTATTTAAAAAATTAGAGCTTCAAGGTCATCCATACCCCATTCCATTATTAATGGAACAACATTAAAATTCTCCCACTATTAATGGAACAATACCAAAATTCTTAGTTTCTTATTCCCTGCTCAATTCCTAGATATGTTGAGCCCATTGTCTACAAAATTTATTAGAAAAATGTATTTTTATTTAAAAATTAAAGCTTCTTGTCCATACATATCACATATGCCAATGGAAGAAGCTCAAAATTCTTTGTTTGTGTAATCCCTACTCAATTCCTAAAACTTATTTCATTAGAATCTACTAATTTTCTTAAATTTTATCTTGTTATGACCTCATCTTCTAGAACACTTGTTTAGAACACTGCAATGCATGACAAAATGACCATTTTTATTTTCAATGAGTTTATTTTTCTTAAGTTAATACTTTGTTCATTAATAAACACTACATAAACAATTATTCGTTAGGATTTTTCATATTCCAAAGATAACATTACAACCGTCAAAGTTCATTCCTTCCTTCTTTTATTCTTAAATTTTTTTATCAAATCCTAGGGATGTGAACCCTTAAAGGAGGAAAAGACCACTTTGGTTCACCTTGGTTTTCCTCCATTCAAACATGACTCCTTTATAAACATCATCAAAAACCATTTTATGAAATCACTTCATTTTATATTAATATTATCTCGTCTATCATAAGCCATCCCTACATCCACATTTAAGTTGTAAGAGGATTTAAAATGTGGGAAAGCATGCAAAAGCCTATGTCCCTTAGCTGTTGAATTATTTTTTGTGCAATTAGGTCATGTCTTTCACTCCCAACCCATGCATCCTCCTCCATATGAATGAAAATCGCCACACCCACCTTTTAAATTAGTGCATACCTTCCCTTCCCCACCAAATAAAATGAAAATCTTTCACAATAGTCTTCCACATCACTAAAATATCATGCCTAGGTTTCTCACTAGCCCTTATCAAATATTTTATACAAAACACATAAATATATTTCTAAATGATTAGTTGACAGCACAATTCTTCACCTAGAAGAGGCCTCCAAGGACTCTTTGCTACCAAATATTTTGAGAAAAGTAATTTTTTCCCAAGGCACCATCTTCCCAACAACTTTCATATGACTAACTTCTCCCATTTTACCCACGAAGTCACCTCTTTTGGTTTGATCGTTACCTATAGCTTATCCTTTTAACCTTTTCAATAATCCCTTTTAGATTGAACTATTTAATGGATTTATTTATGTCACCCAAATTGGCCACTAAATGATAGATATAAGCTCATGATATTTGATAAATCCTAAATAATGTGATAGGTAACTTTGTCACATTGATAGTGAGTTATTATTAAGGACTTCTATTATTATTTGGCAATTGTTTGATAGAATACACTCAAATTTCCTTGTATTTGTTGAAACTCTTTTGTTTGCTAAGTTGTGTGAGTCCTATGATGATTGCACACTTTATCTTTGACTCAAGAAACTGTGACTCAAAACCGACCAGGGATCACACATGGCTTGGGCCACATTAGCCCTTAACATAACTCGAATTTTTCTCATGGAGTTTCAAACCCGTGGCCTTCACATCGTAGAGTCCCTTAATAGTGCATCCCATCAACATATATTCTAAAACCCGTGGACTTATATATTTTGAAATTTGATAAATGAAAAATTGTTTAAATTTTAATTTGCAACATTCCAAGTGTAATTTTAAGTATTTTGGTAGATTTAGAATTATGGAATTATTGAAGTCGTAATTTTAAATTAAATTAAAAAAAAAAAAAGTTTACTTTGATCAAACTATTAAGAAAAAACCACTTGAATAATGGCTGAGATCATAGCCTTATATACTATTCTCACTTTGAAATGTTTATAGTTATTTATTATTAGGAAAAAAGTAATTTACTTTACATAAAAATGGGGATCCTTATTGGACAAATATAACAGAGATTTTTATTGCACCATTTACCACTCTTGGTAGATTTGATGCTCTGGTTATGGCCTAGGGCAACCCTTCCTTTCCAGACATGGTCCAAATTCTAAAAAAATAGTGTTTTAATTCCCATACACTATTTTTCCCTATATAAAAAGTGTGTACATGTGGGTCCGTCTATACATATGTATTAAAACACCAAAAATATATAATCTCCTTAAACTCACACAGACTTTATGGGTTTTACCTATTAATCACCCACTATAGCCCGTGGTCCAACTGTTTCCCAACTAAAAAAACTATTTTGGAGAAGTATAACTAAACCTCCATGGGAAGGCCTAAAGGGTGAGAGATAAGATATTGATATTATAGTTGATTATATCCCTGATAAAGTCTGAAGAAATCCCTGTGCCTCCTGCACTCCAAAGTTATAGGAAACCTTTGTTTCCTTCTTTGAGGTGTCCAACATCTTTGTATGACATCCTAGTGTACCTTTACGGAGGAGGACTGCTGAGGCCTGGGCATGACAGATCTGGAGGACGGTTCCGCTTGGGGCTGGAGGAAGACTCAGATTGTAGTTTTCCACAATTCATTTAGCTTACATCAATAAAGAAATGTTGTTCTGTTCTTGATATTTATTGTGTTTATGCATTAGTCTATGTTATGTTTTACATATGAAATCTTATGTTAATGCTCATTTTCTCACATTCTTATATGATTTAACACCTATATCATGAACATGATTTCTATTACTGCTATTGTGTATGATTTTCTTGGATAAGTTACAGGTTCTAAAGGCAATGGAAGGAGCAAAGGTTTTGGATCTTGCGGGATCGACCTCGAACATAGGACCTCCGCGTAATACCTATTCTTCCTACTTCAGTAGTTTAATCATTTAGATTGATTGTCTGCGCGTTTCTTTATGTTGTATGCCCTTCACTCTGTTGGGGTTTTTAACTCAAGACCCTAGGGTGCTTCCACCCACAATAGAATTGACGACTCGACTCGGGAAAACATTCTTGTTTTTTCCTAGTTTGGGTTGTTTGTTCTTGATCAGGGTTTGTTTTCTTGATTTCTTATTTTTACAGTGTTAGTGACTTTTTGGCTTCCCACGCATCAAGTCTGAGCTTTTGGATGAGGCCTTGATTTTGTATTTTTCTTAATTGAGATTTTTATATGCATTTTTTAGGGATACAGTAGTGTATGCATGCTTGTTTACTCAAATTTCCTATGCTTGAAAAACGTGCACACACCTCTGTACCTTTAGATAGTAACGTATACCTAATTTTGAATTAATTAATAAAAATATTTTTCCTAGTTAAGTCTGTTGCCCGGTAAATTTTGCTGTTTTTTGGTCATTCATTGTCATTAAAGCTCTGTTTTCTTGCAACTTTTCAATTTCGAATCTTCTTCTTGGTGAAAATTCTAGTTGACTTAAGATTGCTTTTTTAGTAAGGTTTCATTTTACATTTTGGGTTCAAGGCTTCTATCAGATGTTTTTTGTTTTTTTGGCTTTCCAGAAAAAGAAATTGGTTTCAGTTTGGTTTATAACCCAACTTTAAGATTACTTTTCTTTGCTTTCCTTTTTGGTTGACCTATTTTGTTTTTCATGGTTTTTGAGTCTCTCTTTGGCAATCTTGAGAATCTTTCTTGACATTCTATTGGTTTGCTGAAGCCTTTTATACTTCTATTCAAACCAGTTTATGCAAGTTTGTAGTCCTTTCTCATTTCAAGTTTCATTTTATTAATGAGTTGCATAACTTGCGAAATCCAGGGACTATTTATGCTTGTTTCTTGATCTTTGAAATTTAGTAGTCTTTTGTGACCTCAAAAATTTCATTGGGTTTTTAAAAGAAAAAGCCAAAAAACATAGCTTTTGCCTTTGTTTTTCTTTTCAAGCTTTTGTTTTTGGTTTCTTTTACTTTGTTTTTGAACAACTGTGAACTTTTTCAATTGGTTTTGCTGGGTTTTGAGAGAATTTTGTCATTGAATTTTTTCCCTCTTTAATTTCAAGTTGGCTTATTGATCTTGCAAAGAAACACATTTGCTTAGGATACTGCATCATCATTATAATTTCCATTAGGTTAGTTTGCACTGTAAGCATTTTTAGTCTTTTTGTTAGATTTTGAGTGTGTGTGGAGTGTACTTCTGAAAAAGAAAAAGAAATATTTTTCTTATATATGTTTTTCGTAGAACCAAGTAGAAATCCTTTTTCATCGACCAAAATAACGGCATGCATATAGTTAAGTTTCTATTGATTTCTTTTGTGTCGAAAACACCATAAGCTTCACTCTCGTTGTACCGTTGACTTAAAGAAAAACCCTCTAAAATCAAATTCTTTAATAAAAAGAAATACAACTTTTTTTAATTTGTCATTAACAACACCAACAAGCTTAGTTCTTTAGGGCCATTGAATTGGTGAGTGGAGAGTTAACTCTAGGGAAAATTTTATGCATGTAAATTTTTCTTAAAGTTTAGAAAGCTTGGCGAATCTTACTAGTCCCTAATATGAAAACTATAAAATATTTGGTCATCTATTTGTAAAAATATTCAAATTTATAATGATTTTATAAGTGGTATCTATATAATTTTGGCGACCTTTGAGGTAAAATAATTTTATACTATAAAACTTCGGTGAGTCATTCTTAGAAAAAAAAAAGGAAATTAGAGATATTGTTTTTGAAAAAACCATGGAAAATTAGCCTTCTTGTGAATATTAGCCCCTAAAATTTTCCTTGGTTAACTCTCCAAGGCCACTCAACGTATCAAACATAGATGTTTAATAATGAGTGAAATCCAGTGTCGTTAGAAAGACAGGAAAGCTCTGTGACTGGGAGTTAAGCACACGGGAGAGTGAAGGCAAGGAAGAGAGATACCCCCTCTCCAACTTGTTGGATCCCGCCCCGAGACTGTTCCACCCAGATTTTGATACGAACTGGTGCCCTTAGTTGCTATTCCTATGGATCACATAGGTGGCTGCGGAGGGGAATCTTGTGGCACCTGAGGCAGAAGTTGCATCACATTCATTAGTACTTCTGGAGGGTACCCTTGCAAAGCTTGGGTGCTTGCATCGGCAAAGGATTTTGTCTGGAGGTCAGCATAATTGTTTATGTTACCTTCGCTAGTAGGCTTGGGCCGTAATTATCCCAAACCATTTTCAAAATGTCCTTGATTTTCACTTTCTTGTATTTTGGTGTCCAGTCCTCATCACCCGGAGCGGAAATACTTGGAAGCAGCTTGACTGACTGTATCGTTTAGGGAATTTGTTAGAGAGTAATTTGTGCTCCTAGTTGGCCCAGCTTTATAAATTTTATGAGTCTTTAATTAATTCTCTTAAAAATAATTAAAAGTGGCTGATCAACTAGATCGTTGGTCTATGAGGCTTCGTGGGCTTTCAACTACGAGTGTTGAGCCTGCTTCAAGAAGGCGTAGGAGCAATTCTACCGGTGTTTTCCAATTAGTGGCAACATACGTAATGGAGATTGATCCTTCGGTTGAAGCTATTGATTTACATAATAGACCTGGTAGAAGTAGAGAGTTGGAGAGGAACACTCCAGTCCTTTCTAGAATCCTCTTCCAGTCGGAAGAGGTTAGCAGACCCCGAGTTAGCTTGCTTATCATCTTAGACTGCATTTAGGAATTTGTATCATACATCTCGTGGTGAACCTTGAAAGGCAAACTTTAAAAAGATCAACCTAAAATAAACTGAATGAACCTAACAACGCTTTGTAACATAACGCACAACATAAAGGTCTAAGCTAGAGACGTGTTCTGGCGTCATTAAACATAGTGACTGTCGATCTCGAAGAAGGTGGGTGATTCCTCCTGAGAGGCGATAGCGCTAATACGGATTGTGCTCCCACGTACCGTCGCGTATATATTGGGAGACCCCTATAGGCATATATCTTTTATCCTTAGGAAGTCGTGTCGGCCGCCCTACTGATCGCAGTGTAGTGAACACAGCATTCACGAAGATCGACCACCTGTACCGTAAAAAGTATTCTGTGGTTTTGCGAAAAGTTTGGCACACCCTCTGCCTAGATCTCCAGAGCAGTTCCTTTTGGCCTTTTTCAGACTCTATAACAGAAAAAGTCCATCCGAGCATTTGTCACTTCGGGCTCGTTAAAACATCGAAGGAGACTAGAGTCATCTTTAGCTTTTTCTCGACTCTTTAAAAGTGAAAAAGCAAGTTGTGTCTAAAGCGTCGTTAACAATTTATTTTAAACAGAACAATCACCCTTTAATTCCTGCGTTGATCTTTAGGTTGAAAAGAGGGAGCACACCAACCAAGGAGTTACCCTTAGTGGGAATCCTAGTCCCTTCTCCTGTTGGGGAGATGTTGGTGCACCCCACATGGCCACATTGTCGCTTCCAGGATTGACAATTGGCCTACCAGTTTGGCTCTTTTCAACCAATGTCATTTAGAATACCACAATTCCTAAACAGTCGAGTCAACAGTTAGATCAGACAAGAGTTGCCTCCCAGCCTTCCACTTCATCTTCCTCCCCTCCTTCCTCTTCGCTTGACGGAACTGGTAAGTCAAAGAACTGTGTTCCTAAGGAGAAGAAGGAGAATAAGAAGAAAGAAAAGAAGAAGAAGGAGCCTAAGGCGACTGGGGGCAAACAAGGGTCATCTAACAAAAATCCACACACCGCACTCGTAAGGCCTAAATCGCCATGCGTCATATGCAAGGGAGACCATTTCCATACAGATTGTCCCTGTATTCCCCGGATACTAAGGGACTGGTCCACCCGTTTGCAAAATTCGGTAGCATCAACCTCTGATAGCCATGTCGACTGCTTACCGTCAGCTAGTGGGAGTGAAGCTCCAGGACAGAGCGGGAAAGCTAAATTTCCCTGCAGACTGTGTGAAGGCGATCACGCCATCCACCGTTGTCCCTTCTTAAATGAGGCAAAAAGAGTTCTGGAAGATCGCCCGATTTTACGAGCGCATCTCCCTCCTGGATATCAAAAACTCTTGCCAAGTCCCTCGCTAGTTGAGAATCCGGCTGAGCCACTTAGGTGGTCAGCCGAAGCACCTGTCATTGAAGAAGAACCGTCTAGATCCATGCCTGACGAAAGTCAAAAGGTTGATACGGCAGTTGACCCGGTTTTGCCTTCAGAGGCTCCATCTTCGAATGACACCATCACAGAGGAGAGTCAAGACGACACCGTCCAGATTCTCTTCATCAGCACTGACTCTGATGATCAAGGGGGAAATGCCACCATTCCTTTATCGCAGGAAGGAAGTTCATCAGAGCGCTATCCGGCCGTATATTCGGTCCCACCACCAAGCAACCTGGTTCTGTCCTTTGATTGGAACCAACTAGGCAGACCCCGGTTGCCAGCCAGTATACCATTCAGGATTATTTGTCAAATATACAGAATGGTAATGGCTGGCACTATCATTGATGAAGGGGCATCTGTGAGTATCCTTTCCTCTATTGCTTGGAAAGCGCTTGGTTCGCCAGTGCTTTTACCTGAGATGAGAAATCTATCAGGTTTTGATAAAGGAACCAGTCGACCTTTAGGGATCCTCCCCAATGTGCCTGTAACATTGAAAGGGAAGACCGTTTATATGAACGTGATGGTCATTCAAGGACCCTTGGATTATAACCTACTCCTTGGACGAGACTATATATATTGCATGGGAGCTGTAGTCTCCTCACTCTTTAGAGTAATGTGTTTTCCACATGAAGGAAGAATGGTCAAGCTCGTAGACCAACTTTCGTTTCCCGGATCACACATCGCAAATAGTCATGTACCATCCCTAAATGGTCTATACACGCAAGAAGTGTCTCAACCCACGGTCTGTCCTCCTGATGAGCGCGAGTAATCCGGGAGGGTATGACCGGAACCCAGGGGGCATGCGTCCTGGCCTGCTTCAGCAGGAAAACTTTGGGTATAGGGTAGGTTTCCGCGGGAGAATATGACTAGTCCATACCCCGTCCGTTATTTGGAAGAGGGGTTGTTCTAGAATAAGATTCTTTTGTCAAAGTTACGTGTTTGAAAACAGTCATTCACCCTTGTCTATTTCGGTAGACATTTCCAAGGAAGTGTTTTGTTTGAAAGATTAACGAGACAATCTTTGGGTAACCTGAAAGAGCTAAGCCTCTCTCGATTAAAACAAATGTTTTGGCGGAGGGTAAGTAGAGGTAACCTTGAAACTCTGTTTTATAACTGGGGGCATGCAAACCTTTTGGAGTGCAAGCAAGGGGCGACTATTTATTTTTTAAATTTTTAGGTCCTTCCTTTAAACCTGTAGGTCTAACCCTTTAAACTCGTAGGATTAGCCGTTTCCGAACTTGCATAAAGAAAGGATGAGGAGCAAAGCTTAGTGAGATGAAGCTGCATAAAAAATAGAATCTTGATGAGACACTCTTATCTTATGACTGGGTAATCGAGCAATTTTAGCATAAAGTTCATGTTCGTTAAAAAATAAACGCAAGATCCAAGCAGTTTTAACGCGGTCTTCATGCTCGTTAAAAAATAAATATAAGCAGTGAGCAATGTTTCCTCCAGTGTTTAAGCTCATTTTTATCTAAAAAATGAACCTATCCCGGTAAATAACCACAGTGATCGTAAATTTATCAGCCGTTAAAGCCTTGGTCGTGTTTGCACCTGCCACCTCCACTTTTCATTTGGCCGATCGTTCACCTCCATATGATTGTTTACCCATTTTGAGGAACAACTGCGAAGAGTGATTTCACCTAGCCATCCTTGTGACACTGCCGTGATTGGAAAATTCCAACCTGTAACTGGAATCAGTTGCTACCCCTGTTTATCACTCGTTCCTCAAAAGACAAGTCTTCTTTAAGCTCTTTTCAATTGACTCGTAAAATATGAAAAGATTGCCGAGTTTTAGCCTTCTAGCTCCTTAAAGGACAGGAAGAGCTATCCCTCCTCTAGATTTTAATCTTTTTGGACCTGAGGGATTATTGCACAAAAAGGTCGAGCACTTGTTTTATTCGGCTCGTTAAAATTATCGAAAACTCATCCCTTCTGTATTGTTTTATACTTTTTCGGACTTAAGGGATTAGATGACGAAAAATGAATTTTGGAGTTAACTTTATGTACCTTTTCAGACTCTCTAAAAATGAAAAGGACCGAGTTATCCTTGTCGTTAGACTCGTTAAAATTATTAAATAGCGAAAAACTTGTCTTTAGACGAGAACGAGTTTCACTATCGCTAGGCTCATTAAAACATAGCGATGGGCTTGCCCGAAGGGCAGGTTATAGAACAAGCATATGTTATCCTCCTCAAGCTTGACAAAAATAAAGAGGTACTGGTCAGCAATGACTGGGGAAAAATTGGGAGAAAACTAAAGAGAACTTTGATGGTAGCAGGTCACTCTTGAACATGACACTTTTCCTCCGTACCACAGTCGGGTTGGGTTGTTTCATTCACCGGTCACATCACCATGGTCTCGCCATACCATCCATATTTGGGGTAATGCTACCAATCCATCGCATCAGTGTCGCCATATGTTCATGAGAAGTCGTTCAGAAAGAGTCAACCAGGTCCCATCCACTGCCATACATTATCCTTCATCCATTCATGACCGCCACCCTGAATCATACATCACAGATCGTTTTCACCTCCATTAAAATCACTAGCTCCGTTCCGTGTCACTGATGTGGGATTCATCAAGGCCCTCCTTTAACGGATCGCTTCTTGTCGACATCAGCTCATTATCCAAGAAGTTGATCTAGGAACAACCCCCTCAGTACTTTGAAGCTTGCATGCCTCAATGGCAAGTTTCTCACTTCCGGCGACAGGTATACATCAATGACCTTCGACCAGAAGATTTTGCGTGGTGTTCAACGCCAAGTCCTTTATTCACACCACGTGAATTGTACTGCAGTACCTTGAGGGTCATTATCATTATCGGTGATTCCTCTCACGCTTGTTAACGGTTTACATCATTGACCGGTAATCAAGCGATGTCTTTCCATGTTCGACTTCAGCACAATTCTCACATGGATCGACTTGTACTTAGAGTGAAGATCGAACGAGTTTGAAGACCCCGGATCTAGTTTCATCCATCCGGGCTGCGATATATATTCAGGAAAAATAAAGACATTTGACATGTACATCATTACAGCAGATGATCATCCTACTCAAAGGATGATAATTTCGCCAAAATTATCAGTCTACCATCAGACGATCGTCTGTTCTATGTACAAAAATGAATTTATAAAGCTGAGCATGGGAATGCCCGCCTCAGCTAGATCATGGAAGCAGTATGAATCATAATGTATTGTATTGTATTTTATTACAGGTCTCCTCCCGGCATATGGATGAACTTCGGACCCTCCTGGATAAAGCATTTCACCCGATAAACGGCCTCATACTTTAGGGGGCAACTGTTATAGACATTTTTGTGCCTTACAGCATTGAGCATGAAATGTCCATAATCTAAGGGATCCAAAGTCCCGAAACATGTTGTTCCTACCCCTAGAGGAACAAGGCAAACTAACCACAACAATTCACAGAAGTTCTCCACCTGGAAACACTCAAAAACAAGCCAATTCTGGATCATGTCAACTGCTCCACTGAGCATCTGCGCTGAATGTCAACTGCTCCACTGTCTACCTGTGTTGAATGTCAACTCCAACAAAGGCTACCTGCGCTGAGCGAGTTTGGACAAGTGGCAGAGTCATTCCTCAAGGTGTCAATGCCCAGGAAGCTTCCAAAATGACACTTGGATCAAGGAATTCGACTGGTGATGAGTAAGAGGTTCCAAATCTCCAAGTGGAAGCAAGAACCTCCAAGTGGACTCAAGAACTGAGAGAGGGAGAGGACACTAGTCAGCTTCATACCAGCCTCAAGCTGACTCATCCTCTCTCCAAAACATCTATATATGGATCTCTCCTCCATGGGATCTAAAGGCTGGAATTTTGTTATTGCAAAGAATTACTGTTGCTTTATGGTTGGATCATTGGGTGCTTAATGCTTTGAAGGGAGCTAAAGAAGGAATTCCATTCTGCTGGGAAGGAGATGCTGGATTAGAGCCTTATGGGTTGTATCTCTTCCTGAACTCTGTTACTTATCAATAAAGCTATCTTGGTTTGCTCCTATATACTGGTGTATTTGTATGATTGCATTAGTGTATTTGATCTACTTCTAATCCTGAATCATTTATGAATATGAATATATGCCTTTGTGTTATGTTCTTCTCTTGTCGCAAGTAGCTATTCTCTTGTCACAGGTAGCTGTTCTCTTGTGATCTCGTGGGATTCAAGTAGCTGTTCTCTTGAGAAAGCGAGGAGACAAGTAGCTGTGGACACACAAAGAGAAGAGGATCTAGTTCGAGGGACAACCGGAAGACAACGGTAAGTCTACCGATCTCTCCTCTTTCCATTTCATAAAGGAGGAAATCATAATAGCTATATTCATTTGTTGCTAAGGCGCTGTCACACCTTAGGTGGATAGGATCGCCCTGCATAGGCATTTTTCCCCACAACAGGTGGCGTCGCCAAAAGTATAGTTGTTGTAGTGACATACAAAGTCCATCACCAATAATGATTTATAATGACGGATAGTGATTGTCACCATTTCATATGAGCAATGGTGATGGACCATAGCCTCCATCACCAAAAAGTGAACGTCACCAATGGTGGCTTCGCCAAAAGTATAGGTGTTGTAGTGACATTCAAAGTTCGTCACCAATAATGATTTATAATGATGGATAGTGACCATCACCATTGCATATGAACAATGGTGATGTACAATAGACCCGATCACCAAAAACTGAACATCACTGAAGGTGGCATTGCCAAAAGTATAGGTGTTATGGTGACATTCAAGGTCCGTCACAGATATTGATTATAATGACGAATAGTGACCATCAGCGTTTCATATGAAAACCAATGATTTATTGTGATGGATCTTTAATGGTCGTCACTATTGGTGCATATATATGGTGATGTTCGTTGACCATCACCAAAATTCACAGTGCTAGAAGTATAGGTGTTGTGGTGACATTCAAGGTCCTTCATGAACAATGACTATAATGATAGACAACAACCGTCACCATTTCATATCAATAACAATGATTTATGGTTGTGGACATTTGAGGGTCATCACTATTGATGCATATATATGATGGTGTTTGTTCACCGTCACCATTTCATATTTTTGGTGAGGTTCGAAAAATGTCACCAAAGCTCATTGGTGATAGTCAAAAGAGCCTCTGTCACCAAAAATTGATCGTCTCCATTCCATATGGATGTCAGGGCATGATGGAATCCAACCATCAAACTCCTACTTGTAAAGTAGGTACTCTTCCATTGAGCTTTCACGCTTTAAAGAATTATACTATTAAAATTTAGACCTTGGAACTTCATAAATTGTGAATTCTACAACTTTCAATAAGCTAAAGTCTCGAAAATATTTTACTAAGCAAGCAAATCAACATCGAATCTGCATGTCCCTACCTAATGGTTATTGAAGTTATGAAAAGTGGGTGGAGGGAATAATGGTTTTGTATAAGAGAATCAATATGTTCAGTTGAATACTCAATTAGAAGTGAAACTTTGATGACATTTATAACCTATAAATGACCTATAACTAGCAAATGCACCAACTATTGCAAAGGAAATGTCATAACTGGATATCATATGGAAGAAGAGAAGGTAGGGACTTGGAACCCTTGTTCATGTTGGCATGCCTTAGCACTTGGCACATCTTAGCTTGTTTGACATGTCTCCATACTATCTAGAACATGTTAGAATGCCCCAGCATTCCCTAATACACCTTGGTAGTCATGACCTCACAACTAGAATTACATTTTTCCATGACTTGGGAACCTTACATTCAGTAGAACACCTTGGCACTCCCTAGTTGTCATGCCCTCTCTTATCCTCCATAATTTCCCAAGTTGATGAGGAGATCAATGGAGGTAACCACAAACCAAGATTTTAGTTTGGTAGCTAGCCCTACCAAACCAGAGAGGGATCTCTCTAAGAAATCACAGCCAAGAGATGACTGGAATGTAAAGTATTTTAGGCAAGATAGTTAGGCTTAGGTGGGGTTTTGGAAAATTTAGGGACTTAGAACTCTATCCACTGGTGTCTTGTCTGGTAGGGACTTTGTCAAGGAGGTAGTGACTTGGAGCTCTGTCTAGGATAAAGCACCTAACATGCATGACAGAATCTCCCTAGAATATAGTACCTCCTACCTAGAAAAGTGTCCCCTACTCAAAATATAGAACCCTCTCTACTATGCACTTTTCTTAAAGGTAAATCTGTGCATAAAATAGTACTAAGAAAAACACCTAAATTAAGAAAAGTGAGCATCTAAGTCAAACTATAAAAGTATAGTAAATATGGCTCTATATAAGTTTTGGAAACACTAGACAAGCATGCTTGCATAAAACAAGCATAAGATACCTAAAATCGATGCGATTCTTTCATCATTTCTATACCCTCACAACAAAACTGGAATCTATAGCATGTACCTCAAGTTTGTATGCATTTGTTGAAGGTGTAGATTGAAAGGATTCATTGAGATGAAGTACTATTGAAGGAGAAACACCTTCAAAATAACAGATAAAGTCTAATGTGAATTCAACCCATTTACACACAGACCAAGGTTGTTACTGGGTACACTTCTCCGCTGAATGGAAACTGCAATGTATTGTAGTACTGCTAAAGAAAAAACACCTTTAGTGCAACATGGATAAAACTCTAACAAATATTGTCGCTGTGGCCCTGGTTGTAGATGATCTCACTAATATAGGTAATAAATTCAATAATTGAAAAACCAAAAAGTGAGATGCATAGCTCATTTGAAATGACAGATTTTGGCATACTTTATTATTGTTTAGGAGTGTTAGTATAGAAAATGCAAGGTAGCCTGTTGTGTCTTTATGTCACAGGCCAAGGATGCGAAGAAATACATAAAATATTAAATAACATGGTATAAGTCAATTGTAGGTTCTTTTGAAACGTGAATGGAATTCTCCTTGTGTGGGTTCTAATCTAGTGGGTATAACTTTAAAGAAGAAACTGATAGTTGTGGGGTTTGAATTGTCTCACAATTCACGAAAAGTCCCAAATTTGTTCACTAGAAAGAAGTAGAGCGAGTTGTCAGGTTTATGGAAGGGAACACCCTATTCAAAGGAAGATAACTTGAAATTATTCGGGCATATTATTTCTCATCTTCTTCTACCTATGTTCTTTGAAAAGATAACCACATCCAAAGACTCAATAACAACTCTAGTAAAGTTTATAGATGTGAAGCACTTTTGAGAAAACCCATCGCTTAATGGCAATTGAGTGAGGAATATGTCGAAGGATTCAATCTTGCACTCAGGCATAAAAAGGAAGTTTGGGTATCTAACATCTTTCCAACAAACTGACTCCAACCATAATGTGAAATGTAGGTTAACTGCGAAACCTCCTTCCCACTTTATCGTATTGTTGCCTCTTGAATTCCAATAGGTATCTGGCTACCTAGATCGACAAAACTTGTGCCAGGTAAACTCTGCATGATACAATTGTGACATGCAAGCTTGAAACATGCTCTAGTTTCCCTCTAAAAGATGGTAAGTCAAAATATTATGACAATCTTAACTATAATTTGATTATACACTATTGAGGTATTGCATGGAATAAAAAATATACTATCAATGCACTAATGAAGAACTCAAAATAAATGAATTTCTTATTGCTACAATAGCGCCACCCTTGGAATTCTCAAATAAATCACCTAACCTGCATGGAAATAGCTTCCTAGAATAGAGTACCTCTTACCTAGAAGTGTGTCCCCTGATCAAAATATAGAACCCTTCTCTACTGTGCACTTTTCTTAAAGATAAATCTATGCATAAAACATAACTAAGAAAAACATGTAAATTAAGAAAAGTGAGCATCTAAGTCAAACTATAGAATCATACTAAATATGGCTCTATCTAAGTTTGGTAAACACTAAACAAGCATGCCTGCACACAACAACCACAAGATTCCTAAATTCGATGCACTTCTTTCATTGTTGCTATACCCTCATAGGAAAACTATAATCTACAACATGTAACCCAAGGCTGCATGCATCTACTAGAGGTGCAGGCTGAAAGGATCTACTAAGATGAAGTATTGTTGAAGGAGAAACACCTTAAAAACAACAGATAGAGTCTAATGTGCATTCAACCCATCTGCACACAGGCCAAGGTTGCTACTGGGTACACTTCTCCCCTAAATGGAAACTGCAATGTATTTTTTCTCTACCGAGGGAGAAACACCTTCAGAGAAACATGAATAAAACAATAACATATATTGTCACCGTGGTATCAGTTGTAGAAGATCTCATCAATATGGGTTACAACTTCAATAATTGAAAAACCAAAAGGTGAGCTACATAAATCATTTGAAATGATAGATTTGGGCATACTTTATAATTTTTTAGGAGTGTTAGTATAGAAAATGCAAGGTAGCCTATTGCATCTTTATGTCACAGACCAAGGATGTGAATAAATATAGAAAAGATTAAATAGCATGGTACAAGTCAATTGTAGGTTATTTCAAAAGAAGAATGGAGTTCTCCTTGCGCACATTCTAATCTAGTGGGTATAGATTTAAATAACAAATTTATAGTTATGGGGTTGGAATTGTCTCATGATTCATGGCAAGTCCCAAATTTGTTCACTAGAAATAAGTAGAGCGAGTCATCGGGTTTATGAATGGGAACACCCTATTCGTAGGGAGATAACTTCAAATTAGTCGGGCATATTATTTCTCGTCTTCTTGTACGTGTGTGCTTTGAAAAGATAACCACCTCCAAAGACTAAAGAACAACTCTGGTGAACTTTATATGTGTGAAGAAATTCTGAGAAAACCCATCACTTAATGAAAATTGAGTGAGGAATATGTCGAAGGATTCAATCTTGCTCTCAGTCATAAAAAGGAAGTTTGGGTATCCAACATCTTGCCAACAAACCGACTCCAAACATAATGTGAAAGTCAGGTTAACTGTGAAACCTCTTTCCCACTTTGTAGTATTGTTGCCTCTTGAATTCCAACAAGTATATTGATTCTTAGATCCACAAAAATTGTCCCAGGTAAACTCTGCATGATACAATTGTGACGTGCAAGCTTGACACACACTCTAGTTTCCCTCTAAAAGAGGGTAAGTCAAAATATTATGACATGCTTAACTATAATTTTATCATACACTATTGAGGTATTGCATGGAATAAACAATATGATATCAATGCACTAATGAATAACTCAAAATAAACGAATTTCTTGTTGCTACAATAGTGCCACTCTTGGGATTCTCAAGGAGCCACTAACTTATACACATTTGGAATCTTTACTTGGTCTACAGAAATATTAAGCAAAGGTAGTGATCACTATTTTCCCTCCCATGGAAGGTCTATACATGGTCGGTAATATGTTGATTTAAAAGTGAGGTATATGCTTGAAAAATAGGAATCTGACTCTTCTGCTCTAATTTAGTGGCAAGGAAATATTCAACTGTAAATGCCTGATCTTCTACAATGTAAATTTATAGATAAATGGCTAGCCTAAATCTTTCCATTGTCCACATATCCCAAAAAAACCATCTATGTCTGGACTCTGGTTTTGTGTGAGAGAGGGGAGATCACATAAATAATACATTATCAAAAGAAAAAGTTAAAGCACAACATTCTATGGAGAATTTGTTTAAAATTTTATTACATACCTTAGAAAGTTTGAAAGAACATAACTGAAGCTTCCCTCTCCTTCTACACTTCATTAAATATGCCCCTTTTCCAATGTAGATGTGGCCTGCAAAATCAAAATCAACAAACAGAATATGAAAAGAAGGTTTAATGAACTAAAATAGCTTTGTTATACCTCAAGCAAATGGACTCTAAGAAATTGGATTAATTCTCTACAAAAGATGATATATCAAGATCTAATCACATTTTTAACTGAAACAAAGGTAAATTGGATTCATGCTCTGCAATAGACGATATAATGAGATCTAATGACATTTTCAACCCAAACAAAGGTAAGTTGAGTAAGCTCAAGCTCCAAAATGATGGCATCCAACTTCTGAGTGGTAGATATTGTATATATCTAGCTAGAGGCTATAACATAAAGATATTTGTTATATGTGAAGATAAAAAAATGAAAGTAATGTGAAATTTTGACCATCAACTATAAGTTCCTTTCAAGGACTAGATCAAACCATAACATTGTTATCAAGATAATCAACTCACCCATGCTAGTACGCTTCTAGTAGTTTCATGATAAAATTCAAACTCAATAAACTTCAAACAACATAAATTAACCAACGATATGTCTAAGGTTGGTTACCTAAGGATTATATCATACTAAATTACCTTTTGCATATAACATTGAAAATGAATATGAAAGAAATGAAGACAAATCAGTGATTATGATGGATGCATGGGATGAAATAAATTAAAAAAATACCTTTCTTCTTTCTACTGATGAGCCTTCTAGGGGATTCTTGGATGAAGTTGATCCTGGTCTGCTTTCTGAAATCAAAGAGACACTTTCTGGCTACTTTTATTTGATGGACAAAAACCCTAATGCTTATGAAAATGAATATGGAAAGAAATAAGCATCAACGAACCTGGTCTTGAAGAAGGTGTCTCAAACTCTAATACGGATAGTATTTTAAATTTCTACAGCTCGCAGAGGGTTTTCCCAGTTGGATTCCCTAGAAAATTTTGTTTCTTTTCTATAGTGTGACTGTGTTTTATTTTTGTTCTATTCCACTGCAAATTGGTAGAGATATTTTTTTGTCTTGGTGCAACAATTAGTTTCATATTTATTCATTCAAGCAGTGGCAGAATTTCAAGGAAATTCTACAGAAAGGACAATTAATCTATATTTTCACTTATATCTTTTGCAAGTAAAATTCACAACTAACTTTTCATCCAAAGTGTTTAGGTTACTACCAAGTGGTATCACAACATATCTCAACATTGAAAGGCATAAATCCTACTATTCAATAAGGTTGAGACTTGAGTAACAAGAAAATTCCCAAGTTATGCAAGCAAGAAAACTATTGATTTTTAGTTCTAAATCTATCCAACGAGAACAAAATTATGCCATTTTCAACACCCTCTAGTCAAAGCTATTCTTGGCCTCATTCAACTCAATTAATAATATATCAATCTAGTTGAGATTTCTTCTTCATTTCACGCTTCTAAGTTATATGTTTATGCAACCTAATATAACATTTATGTTAAGTGATTATTCATTCAAAATTATTTAGTCCGTCTAGCGCATCTCCCTAATTTTCCAATCAGTTTTTGGGCAGACTCTATCATACACTTGTAGGAGAAAATAGAAGATTGTTTTAGTACCTAGTGTTATAAAACTCCATCCTGGAAAAAGTATTTTGGGTTGCTTCCCTAAAAACATTTACAAAATTTTCAATCCCAAAGCCATTTCAGGGAGAATTTTAGTCAGGGAGAAATTTAGTATTATTTTTGGAAAATTTGAACGCAACTAAAAGAAATTCTTCCTGTTTGCTCAAAAGATTCTAGCACCAAATATGAGTGAATTCACAAAACTTAAGATTTGGAAATAATTAAATTTCACTTCGCTTTTCTAGGACCGTATATGAGAGAATTCACAAAACCTGATATTTTGATTCTAGAAACACTTAAATTTCACCTCATTTATTAGGATTGGAAGTTCCCTGAGATGCAAACATGTAGCATTAAGGATCTACATTGCTTGTTTAAGGGCAATCTTGTTTTATAAATAGTTATACAAGAATCCTTGTATACATTCCTGACACAATTATTTGGTCACAAGTAATGAAACTGAACTCCATCAATACATAATAGACAAGGTAGAATGTAAGAGAGCATCTACTTTTCAACATATACTTTGACAAAAATTAACATCTATACAATCATATAAAGTTGTCACCACACTAAAAAAGGAATTAAAAACCAAAATAAAAATAGGAACAGGTTTGGATTGTTATGGTTACTCTAACAAAATTTTAAAAAGGATCAATATGTTAATATGTAAAATAGTGTATTTGATTATGATTTATTGAGCCCAAGGGGTTAGCCCAATCAAATGTCATTAATGTTAATGGGTACTTGGCTAGTTCTGTGATGGTAGCTACCTTGTTCAAAATCCCTTTGGTGAGGTGCACTAGTCAATGCCAATGGGTTTACTAGGGATGCCATTCATGAATGTGGGGAAAAATCCATTGGGATTCCCTAGAGAGTTTTTCATGGAAATAATAAAAATAGGATTTCCTAAAGAGAAAATTTGAGATGCATACAGTGTACACCGAGTAAAATCAACTCTATAGAGACAAACCATAAAAGAAGGAAAAATACATATGCTTTTACCTATGTTCCCTTGTGAGTGTGTGCTTCATGTGAGATTTTACCATGGAGATCACCTTCTCCTTTGCACCTTTAGCTTTGCAGACTCAATTTTCAAGAGGTTTACTAAATGAACTTCCATTGTTTAGCTGATTATGTAAACTGTTACTTCTTTCAGGTAATCTTATACCCAATATCTCATTCGAAACACTAGGTGCTAGCAGCCTATTATTTCCAACATCCCTACATGAGATCTCATCTATTATCCTTTCTAGATTTTCAAATTAGTTAGTAGTTGCAGGAATGTGTCTATCTTGACTATATCTAGTTCTTGATCGTACATGAGCAGTTAAGATGCTTCTGCTCACAACAATTGACCTTGCATTAACCATCAATTCTTATAAATCATTTTTTTTATGACCAAAAGATGATCCCTACCAATGTCTTCCATATTTATGAGAATTAGCCGGACCTATATCATCTTCTCTTGATGCTAGAGTATGTTCCATCATTGCCCACACTTTATCAACATCAGATTTAACTGTATAATTTTCCATCTCTAAAACATGGGATAAATTACTTCTCTGAGCTAATTCATGAAAGAGAAGCGACCTGCTGTTGGGTGTGGGTTGTATAATTGCATCAGTCCCATCTCTGGCCCAAAATTTATCAAGGGAAGAGCTAGGTGAAAACTGTTAAAATCCTCTTCCTGGTGCAAACCAATTGTCATGTAAAGCCTATACATGCTCCTGAAATATGTGCTGACTTAAGAGAGATTTTTTCCGTACAATGGATAATTGGGATGTAGACCCAGATACTTCAGTTTTCCTAAGTGAAGCCCTTGCTGCATCTGGCAATCTAGGAGATGGATTTTGAGTGCTTGGTCACAAAATCATTCAGTGAATTGCTCTTACATGAGTTGGCCTTGTCTCTACAAGAGGAGTAGAAGAAGAAGAAGGTGGGGATAAATTTAACTCTAAGTTTATTTTCTACAACCATCCCAACTGGAGCATCTTCCACAAATCCTCTGATTCCTGTGCTTTATCCCCATTATCAAAAACAAGCATAAAATCCTCAACATCTTCATCATGTCTGTTGGAATATTCAAGCATAGATGTTTGATATACTTGACAATACCAAACTCCTTTAGGGATAGCCCTTCCAAGGCCAACACAATATGTATGATATGTTGAATCATAGTGATCACACAATAATAAAATATCACCATCACCAGCCTCATTACAATCTAAGAAAACTATATTTACATAGGGATCAAGAAATCCCATCACTTCTTCTTCTGAAGGTTGATATACATGCCAAACATAACCAAATCATATAATAAAATCATCCTTCAAATGCAGAACCAACTACTTAAACTTCAACCCTACTTATGCAAATAAATAATCATGCTTCGCAGGAAAGATAGTAAGATAAAGGCAAGGAAATATCTTTAAGAAATCCAACAAGTTGTTGCAGCTGGAAACTAATATCACCAAATTGTAAATCACCAACAAAAACAAGGCTTGATAGAATAAAAGGATGAAATAAAATGAACTAGACCCAGGGGAACTCAAATGCATATGTCTTTAAACATGAACCTATAAATTCAGAGAACTCTAATAAATAATGATTACTACTGCAAATAGAACATAAACTACTCCAAATAGTTATTGGGAAAATAACTAAATTCTAGCATTCAAACAAGGGCATAAACATGTTGTCAAATTGAAAAGTTGAAAGCAGTTAAAAACATTAGGGGCATGTTGCAAATCCAATTCCTATCATTGAAATAAAGAAAACTACCATTGGAATGTCAGGCTTGGATCCACTTCTCTATTGAATCTATTCATCTATTTGTCTACTCAATCTGTCATAACTACACCAAATGGTGCCACATGATGAATAAATTGTAACTTCAACATATATTCTCAAACAAAGGTTATCTTCTTGACATTGGAATGAGTGATGCAGGAGCATCCCCAGTCCATTAGTGTTCTTGCATCACCAAAAAAGTATTTAAATTCCAACATCTTGTTCATGTTTAATCATCAATTTGTGCTTGTGAGACTTACATGATCCCATAACATATCACTCTTAGTTTCATCGACTCCCACTTTAAACATGACATTTATAAAAATAGTTGGCAGGAAAGGAAAGATACATTGTACTTAGTTTATTCACCAATTACACCGGAACCACAATAAAAACAAGAGGAGTTGAGATGACAGATTGCTACTACTGGAGAAATAAGACAAAAACAAAGAGATACCGAATTAATAGAAATACATCAGGGTGTGTTGGCATGGCATCATGGATCTTGCCGTTTCCAGAAACATCTTGCCAAATGATGAAACAAAAATCAACTCCAGCAATGATTAAGACATTGATTGCAAAGGAGGAGATCACTGAGAAAGAAATTTTAACATATACCAGAAATTAGTAGGCTAAAGTGAAAGAAATCATTGAGGAAAACAAATTAGGAGAAGCAACAGACTCTCTCGAGAATAAGGCAACGACTTCCACAAATTCAATTGAGCACAATAATTGGGAAAGAAGATCCTTGGAGCATTTGAGGCACATCACTGGGTAGTTGAGGAAGATCACTCCACTGAAAATGAAGCATATTATTAAGGAATAATCACTGAGCAACAAGAGGGTAAATCCTTGAAAGAGAACTAGCATGGAATCTATGCCTTAACAAGAAACCGTGCAACCCATTATTGTGTGAGAAAGAGAGTATTTATTTTTATTCATCCTTTCTCAATCCCATGCATAAGGATTAATTTCTGTTACAGAGTGAATGTAATTGAGTAGCAACACTGCTATTTAACTGATTTACCTGAATGTTATAATACAAGTTTAATGATAAAATACTCATGTGGAATTGTTTGGATTTTGTTTAGTGATGTACATTGATTGTGATTGACACCATCCACTTAGATGGGTAGTAAATTTATTGCTTATCTACCTATAACAGA
Organism: Pinus tabuliformis; assembly: GCA_031772625.1. Lineage (NCBI taxonomy): Eukaryota > Viridiplantae > Streptophyta > Pinopsida > Pinales > Pinaceae > Pinus > Pinus tabuliformis. Next base: position 1,116,837,479 of record CM062809.1, read on the forward strand.
TTAGTATGAATTTGTGCAAGTTTTGCGTTTTCCAGCACCCATAGATTAGTATTAAAGCAGAAATAACCTGTAGTGAGGAAAATCCAACAAAGGAGGGAGAAATTTTTTTAGGCATTTCTTGTTTGTCAGGAAAACCCAATAGCACTAGGGTTTGTAGGGTTTCTCTGATTTTGGGAATGGGAGGGTTAAACTTTGTTGTGTGTCTACTTCTTCTAATTGATCTGTGTTTCTCCATATTGGTTGAATAACAACCCCTTGTTTTAACTTATCACAATGGTCCCCTGCTCACCAATAGTTCTACTGTGGATGTTCATCTGATTTGGTATGGCAGATTCAACCTTGCTCAACATTCCATTGTGGTAGATTTTGTTTAGTCCTTGGAAGCCAAATAGACCCTAGAGCCTTCTTTGTATAGCAGGTGTAAAACCACTCAAAGATACTGTGTTCAATCCAACAAGTCCATCACAATGGAAAATACAATGCTAGGAAGTAGAAGTTGGATGCTGGTTATTCCCTCAGCATATCTTTGAAGCGGAGCCAGATTATAGCTTTGGTGGAAGGGGAAATTACTTCCAAAGCTCTACTGGATAATGGCAATGACGTGTATTTGGTACTCACGTCTGATGATGTTACTATAGAGGGCTTCTGTATTCTCCACAATTGCAATTGAGCACAATCATTGGGTAATAAGATCCTTGGATCAGTGGAGGCATATCATTGGGAAATTGAGGAAGATCACTCCACTGATAATGAAGGAGATTGTTAAGGAATAATCACTAAGCATCAAGAAGTGTAAACTCCTGGAAAGAGAACTAGCCTTTTCTATTGAAAGCTTTGAAATTGAAATTTTCAATTATTTTTTTTCTATTCAAAGCTTTGTCATCAATTTCGAGAATCTAATACATTCAAAAAAAAAAAAAAAATAAGAATGTATTTTCATAATTGACATATAACAGTAATATTTCGAAATTAAAATCGATGGCCTAATTAAAATTGATAAAGAAGAAATTTTGATCATGTGTAGGAAATATCACATATAGAGATATGTGGAAAAGAAAGTAGTAATATTTCAAAATGTTTCAAAATTCTAGTTTTGATCAAAATATCAAAATTATAGTTTTGGATAAAATGTCAACTTTTGCATTTCTTTCCTAGAACATATTGAAAAGATCAAGATGTTTGAAAAACACAATCAATTATTGTAGTCAGAGGCAGAGGAATTGCCTCGACGACGAAAAGTGGCTGGAAACCGGGTAAATTTTTTTTAAAAATATTGTATAGGCAGTGTTTAAATCATGTTTTTGATGATGGAAATGGATCAGCACCATCAAAAACCTCTGGGGTACCTAAAATTTTGAAGTTTAACAACTGTAACTTGGATTTACAAAAATCCCTGTCGTATTTTTTCAAAATATAACCAGAATTTCCGTGACCTTCAAGGCAAAAAAATACTCTCGTTAGACTACGGCTCAATTTTTTGTCCTCATCCAAGACAAAATTTATTAACACTTTGTGACATACTTGTTCATAATTTACTTATTTTATCACAATCCTACCTCTATATTGTTAATTCCTTTTTCATTTGTCATGGACAATTCTATTTTAAATGTCATCAATTTTTCACAATTACATAATCCCCATCCTGACCTTCCCATAAAATTAATGGAGTGGTTATATCTTAAAACACAAAATCCCTCTCTCCGTGTACTCTAGATCCCTTTGTGATGTCCTATCAAAAAAAGTTTGGGGAAAGGTCTTATCAATTTATTATTAAACACTAGACTTAGGGAAATTTGTTTCGTGCAAGGTTACAAATTACTCTATATGTTGAGCACATTGGATGAAAAATTTATTGACGGAATGTACTTTTATTTAAAAAATTAGAGCTTCAAGGTCATCCATACCCCATTCCATTATTAATGGAACAACATTAAAATTCTCCCACTATTAATGGAACAACACTAAAATTCTTAGTTTCTTATTCCCTGCTCAATTCCTAGATATGTTGAGCCCATTGTCTACAAAATTTATTAGAAAAATGTATTTTTATTTAAAAATTAAAGCTTCTTTTCCATACATATCACATATTCCAATGGAAGAAGCTCAAAATTCTTTGTTTGTGTAATCCATACTCAATTCCTAAAACTTATTTCATTAGAATCTACTAATTTTCTTAAATTTTAAATCTTGTTATGACCTCATCTTCTAGAACACTTGTTTAGAACACTGCAATGCATGACAAAATGACCATTTTTATTTTCAATGAGTTTATAAAGATTGCATCTATGATCCCCTCCAAATTCCTCTTCTTTAATTTTTCTTAAGTTAATACTTTGTTCATTAATAAACACTACATAAACAATTATTCATTAGGATTTTTCATATTCCAAAGATAACACTACAACCGTCAAAGTTCATTCCTTCCTTCTTTTATTCTTAAAATTTTTTTATCAAATCCTAGGGATGTGAACCCTTAAACGAGGAAAAGACCACTTTGGTTCACCTTGGTTTTCCTCCATTCAAACATGACTCCTTTATAAGCATGATCAAAAACCATTTTATGAAATCACTTCATTTTCTATTAAGATTATCTCATCTATCATAAGCCATCCCTAAATCCACATTTAAGTTGTAAGAGGATTTAAAATGTGGGAAAGCATGCAAAAGCTTATGTCCCTTAGCTATTGAATTATTTTTTGTGCAATTAGGTCATGTCTTTCACTCCCAACCCATGCATCCTCCGCCATATGAATGAAAATTGCCACACCCACCTTTTAAATTAGTGCATACCTTCCCTTCCCCCCAAATCAAATCAAAATCCTTCACAATACTCTTCCACGTCACTAAAATATCATGCCTAGATTTCTCACTAGCCCTTATCAAATATTTCATACAATACACATAAATATATTTCTAAATGATTAGTTGACACCACAATTCTTCACCTAAAAGAGACCTCCAAGGACTCTTTGCTACCAAATATTTTGAGAAAAGTAAATTTTTCCCAAGGCACCATCTTCCCAACAACTTTCATATAACTAACTGCTCCCATTTTACCCATGAAGTCATCACTTCTGGTTTGATCCTTCCCTATAGCTTATCCTTTTAACCATTTCAATAATCCCTTTTAGATTTAACTATTTAATGGATTTATTTATGTCACCCAAATTGGCCACTAAATGATAGATATAAGCTCATGATATTTGATAAATCCTAAATAATATGATAGGTAACTTTGTCACATTGATAGCGAGTTATTATTAAGGACTTTTATTGTTATTTGGCAAGTGTTTGATAGAATACACTCAAATTTTCTTGTATTTGTTGAAAAAATTTTGTTTGCTAAGTTGTGTGAGTCCTATGATGATTGCACACTTTATCTTTGGCTCAAGAAACTGTGACTCGAAACCATCGAGGGATCACACATGGCTTGGGCCACATCAGCCCTTAACATAACTCGAATTTTTCTCATGGAGTTCCAAACACGTGGCCTTCACATCATAGAGTCCCTTAATAGTGCACCCCATCAACATATATTCTAAAACCCGAGGGCTTGTATATTTTGAAACTTGATAAATGAAAAATTGTTTAAATTTTGATTTGCAACGTTCCAAGTGTAATTTTAAGTATTGTGGTAGATTTAGAATTATGGAATTATTGAAGTCGTAATTTTAAATTAAATTAAAAAAATTTAAGTTTACTTTGATCAAACTATTAAGAAAAAACCACTTGAATAATGGCTGAGATCATAGCCTTATATACTATGCTCACTTTGAAATGTTTATAGTTATGTGTTATTAGGAAAAAATTAATTTACTTTACATAAAAATGGGGATCCTTATTGGAAAAATATAACAGAGATTTTTATAGCACCATTTACCACTCTTGGTAGATTTGATGCTCTGGTTATGGCCTAGGGCAACCCTTCCTTTCGAGACATGGTCCAAATTCAAAAAAAATAGTGTTTTAAGTCCCATACACTATTTTTCCCTATATAAAAAGTGTGTACATGCGGGTCCGTCTATACATATGTATTAAAACACCAAAAATATATAATCTCCTTAAGCTCACATAGACTTTATGGATTTTACATATTAATCAACCCACTATAGCCCATGGTCCAACTGTTTCCCAACTAAAAAAACTATTTTGGAGAAGTATAACTAAACCTCCATGGGAAGGCCTAAAGGGTGAGAGATAAGATATTGATATTATAGTTGATTACATCCCTGATAAAGTCTGAAGAAATCCATGTGCCTCCTGCACTCCAAAGTTATAGGAAACCTTTGTTTCCTTCCTTCAGGTGTCCAACATCTTTGTATGACATCCTGGTGTACCTTTACGGAGGAGGACCGCTGAGGCCTGGGCATGATAGATCCGGAGGACGGTTCCGCTTGGGGCTAGACGAAGACTCAGGTTGTAGTTTTCCACAATTCATTTAGCTTACATCAATAAAGAAATGTTGCTCTGTTCTTGATATTTATTGTGTTTATGCATTAGTCTATGTTATGTTTTACATATGAAATCTTATGTTAATGCTCATTTTCTCACATTCTTATATGATTTAACACTTATTTCATGAACACGATTTCTATTACTGCTGTTGTGTATGCTTTGCTTGGATAAGTTACAGGTTCTAAAGGCAATGGAAGGAGCAAAGGTTTTGGACCTTGCGGGATCAACCTCGAACGTAGGACCTCTGCGTAATACCTATTCTTCCTACTTCAGTAGTTTAAGCATTTAGATTGCTTTTCTGCGCGTTTCTTTATGTTATATGCCCTCCACTCTATTGGGGTTTTTAACTCAAGACCCTAGGGTGCTTCCACCCACAATAGAATTGACGACTCGACTAGGGAAAACATTCTTGTTTTTTCCTAGTTTGGGTTTTTTGTTCTTGATCAGGGTTTGTTTTCTTGATTTCTTGTTTTTACAGTGTCAGTGACTTTTTGGCTTCCCACGCATCAAGTTTGAGCTTTTGGATGAGGACTTGATTTTTTATTTTTCTTAATTGAGATTTTTATATGCATTTTTTAGGGATACACTAATGTATACATGCTTGTTTACTCAAATTTCCTATGCTTGAAATGCGTGCACACACCTCTCTACCTTTAGATAGTCAAGTATACCTACTTTTGAATTAATTAATCAAAATATTTTTCCTAGTTAAGTCTGTTGCCCGGTAAATTTTGCTGTTTTTTGGTCATTCATTGTCATTAAAGCTCTGTTTTCTTGCAAGTTTTCAATTTCGAATCTTCTTCTTGGTGAAAATTCTAGTTCACCTAAGATTGCTTTTTGAGTAAGGTTTCATTTTACATTTTGGGTTCAAGGCTTCTGTCAGATGTTCTTTGTTTTTTTGGCTTTCCAGAACAAGAAATTGGTTTCGGTTTGGTTTATAACCCAACTTTAAGATTACTTTTTTTTGCTTTCCTTTTTGGTTGACCTATTTTGTTTTTCATGGTTTTTGAGTCTCTCTTTGGCAATCTTGAGAATCTTTCTTTACATTATATTGGTTTGCTGAAGCCTTTTATACTTCTATTCAAACCAGTTAATGCAAGTTTGTAGTCCTTTCTCATTTCAAGTTTCATTTTATTAATGAGTTGCATAACTTGCGAAATCCATGGACTCTTTATGCCTGTTTCTTGATCTTTGAAATTTAGTAGTCTTTTGTGACCTCAAAAATTTCGTTGGGTTTTTAAAAGAAGAAAGCCAAAAACCATAGCTTTTTCCTTTATTTTTCTTTTCAAGCTTTTGTTTTTGGTTTCTTTTGTTTTGTTTTTGAGCAATTGTGAACTTTTTCAATTGGTTTTGCTGGGTTTTGAGAGAATTTTGTCATTGAATTTTTTCCCTCTTTAATTTCAAGTTGGCTTATTGATCTTGCAAAGAAACACATTTGCTTAGGATACTGCATCATCATTATAATTTTCATTAGGTTAGTTTGCACTTTAAGCATTTTTAGTCTTTTTGTTAGATTTTGAGTGTGTGTGGAGTGTACTTCTGAAAAAGAAAAAGAAATATTTTTCTTATATATGTTTTTCGTAGAACCAAGTAGAAATCCTTTTTCATCGAGGAAAATAACTGCATGCATATAGATAAGTTTCTATTGGTTTCTTTTGTGTCGAAAACACCATAAGCTTCACTCTCGTTGTACCGTTGCCTTAAAGAAAAACCCTCTAAAATCAAATGCTTTAATAAAAAGAAATAGAACTTTTTTAATTTGTCATTAACAACACCAACAAGTTTAGTTCTTTAGGGCCATGGAATAGGTGAGTGGAGAGTTAACTCTAGGGAAAATTTTATGCATGTAAATTTTTCTTAAAGTTAGAAAGCTTGGCGAATCTTATTAGTCCCTAATATGAAAAATATAAAATATTTAGTCATCTATTTGTAAAAATATTCAAATTTATAATGATTTTATAAGTGGTATCTATATAATTTTTGTGACCTTTGAGGTAAAATAATTTTATACTATAAAACTTGGGCAAGTCATTCTTAGAAAAAAAAAAGAAATTAGAGATATTTTTTTTGGAAAAACCATGGAAAATTAGCCCGCTTGTGAATATTAGCCCCTAAAATTTTCCTTGGTTAACTCTCCAAGGCCACTCAACGTATCAAACATAGATGTTGAATAATGAGTGAAATATAGTGTCATTAGAAAGACAGGAAAGCTCTGTGACTGGGAGTTAAGCACACGGGAGAGTGAAGGCAAGGAAGAGAGATACCCCCTCTTCGACTTGTTGGATCCCGCCCCGAGACTGTTCCACCCAGATTTTGATACGAACTGGTGCCCTTAGTTACTATTCCTATGGATCACATAGGTGGCTATGGAGGGGAATCCTGTGGCACCTGAGGCAGAAGTTGTATCACATTCATTAGTATTTCTCGAGGGTACCCTTGCAAAGCTTGGGTGCTTGCACTGGCAAAGGATTTTGTCTGGAGATTAGCGTAATTGTTTATGTTACCTTCGCTAGTAGGCTTGGGCCGTAATTATCCCAAGCCATTTTCAAAACGTCCTTGATTTTCACTTTCTTGTATTTTGGTGTCCAGTCCTCATCACCCGGAGCGGAAATACTTGGAATCAGCTTGACTGACTGTATCTTTTAGGGAATTTGTTAGAGAGTAATTTGTGCTCCTAGTTGGCCCAGCTTTATAAATTTTATGAGTCTTTAATTAATTCTCTTAAAAATAATTAAAAGTGGCTGATCAACTAGATCGTTCGTCTATGAGGCTTCGTGGGCTTTCACCTACGAGTGTTGAGCCTGCTTCAAGAAGGTGTAGGTGCAATTCTGCCGGTGTTTTCCAATCAGTGGCAGCATACGTAATGGAGATTGATCCTTCGGTTGAAGCTATTGATTTACATAATAGACCTGGTAGAAGTAGAGAGTTGGAGAGGAACACTCCAGTCCTTTCTAGAATCCTCTTCCAGTCGGAAGAGGTTAGCAGACTTGGAGCTGGGAATCAGTTCTCTTTCGGCCAATGGGGGAATATGCCATATTCCTCCTTGAGTTCATTCCAGAGTTTTTCTACCTATGCTCATGCATGGAACCCTTACCAAGGGCCCTCTGCTCCGTTCAACACCTCTCTAGGGGGGAATTTCACTGGATATGGAAATTTTTCAGCAGGAGTTAGACAAACTCCGATTTTTTCTGGGCCACAAGGTGCTCCTTATGGTTCATGTTTTTCAGAATGTTGGAAATTATGCCCAGACCGGGTGGAATCCTTGGGGTCCTCCGTGCCTACCTTTCCTGGTAATGTTAAACTTGCCAGATATATCCAAATTGACTAATGACCCCATCCGACATAATCCTACCCGGCCTCCTGTTCCAACCAAACTTCCATCAGATATACCCAAATTTGAAGGGAAGACTAGAGAAGATCCAGACAACCATATAACCACTTTATACTTATGGTGTTCGTCGAACACCCTGATATATGATTCAATCAGGTTGAGATTATTTCAATGCGCCCTAACTGGGAATGTGGCTAAATGGTACATTGAACTCCCAGGGGGCACCTTCGCTTCGTTCGGTGATTTGGGTACCATATTTTAAAACCATTTTCAGTTGTTCGTTTGATATGATGCTGGAACTAAGCTATTATCAAATTTCCACCAGGACCAGGCAACCCACATTTTGAATCATATCCAGGAATGGAGGAGAAGGAAGAGGCTCATTAAAGCCGATATTCCTCAAGAATTCCTTCTTGAATGGTTTCTCAAATCTTTGCAACCTGATATTTCTAAGGATGTATCGCTCTTCTGTGTATTCACCGATGAATAGGCTATTTTTAGAGCCCGACAGCTAGAAATTATATATTCTCAATCTGGGGTTCTTAAGAAAATTTTGCCTAATGCTCCTAGATCCAAGGTTGCATTAGCCAAGCCATAGCCAAGTCCCCATGCTGATGGGCTAGTTAGATTGATTGATAGTAACAAGACCAACTTGCTAAATCAATTGCAACAGTTGTCTCTACAAACTGTTTCTTTTATGCATGCATCGTCATCAGTCCCTATGCCCTCTCAACCTTCATATATACATTCTGTTCAAACATCTAACCCTAAAAGAAATAAACAATCCAATGGGAAGAATAAAGGACATGGTAGGTGTTATCACTCAGGTTGTTCCCTGCCTCCTGAAGGGAATACGGCCGAGGTAACCACTAACCAGTCTTTTAGCTGCAGGTCCTAGCCTACCTGCAACCAGAGAGCGCTCTCTCTTTGTAATTTAGCTTTTTTTTTGGAGTATTTTAGGCTAGTTATTATGCACAAGTTTTTGTTTTAAGTTTGTTGGATGGTGATTTCAGGCAGGGCTGGGATGCAAGTCCAAGACAGTCTGTTCCATTGGGCTATGGAGTTGATGATGGTGTACAACTGAAAGCGTTTCCTGGGCAAAGGTAATACTACAGAGCGAGATAGGCAGTTCTAGAACAATTTTCAAATCTGGAAATGATGGAATGAAGTAAGGGAATGAAAGGCAATCAAGAATCTTTCATTATGCTGGCAGAGGGAAAGTGTATGAATGTTATTCAGGAGCAATTAAGAATTCCTAAACAAGATTCAAAATGAAAGGACTTAGTGCAAACATGAGCAATTAAGAATTAGTATTTATGACTAATCCTGAAGAAAACATTATTTAATAGGAGAGATTGAGCACAGGGTGCATTTAAACAAATCCTGGGCTATTCTTCTTCTCTGTTACTAAGATTATGGAAAATACATGACAATTTGTAAACACTGAAAACATAAAACAGGGGTTAGAATAACTTATTGTTCCATAAAGTGATACAGGAATTCTGTAGCAAGTCCCAGAACATCATTTGCACATTCAGACAGCATAGAAACCATGAACTCCAATAGCCATTTGTATTAGAGAGTCTCAAAAATTATAGCATAGCTAAGAGAGAAAATCACCAACCCCAAATACATATTGTGGGGAGGTATTTATACAAAAAGGTGATACAAAATATCATGAAGATAAGTCTTTGAGCTCATAACTTCTTTACCAACTCCTAAGAAGCAGTAAATGAGGGAATAAACGCTGTAATAAATATGAATGTGCTAGCTGTCCAATTAGTCAGAAATATTTTGACTTTTCTGGGCTGTGTGAGTCGGCTGCTTGTTGCGCATTCATTCTGCATTTGTTGTCCTGAAGTTGGTACATTGTTTGTTGTTGTCTTGGTCTTCATCATCAGTGCTCGGTTTCTTTGCATTTGACGAGCTGTAATCACCATTCCATTTCTGCTTTATGCTGCTTTTAATCCTTTAACAGGTGGACCGTGTCTTTGTTTTCGCTGACCTCTAGTTGATCAAAAGGAATCAATAAATAAAATTTACCTGAGCAATGTCTCCATCATTCCTTTCCACCAATCCTCTGTAGGCAGTTGATGTCTTTGTATCTTTATCAATGTTTCATCAGCTTCAGTGTATTTGTAAAAGTTTGGTTGGACTTCAAAGAGATGGTTTATCTCGTGCTCAATGTAAAAAAGGTTTTCTAATTTGTCATAGACTTTGTCCAGATGGAGGCCCTGTTTCTTCTGATGTGCTTGAGGAAGCTGTGATTTGATTGTAGGCATAGTTGTTTACCCTGTTGGCATAATGCTCATGCGACTGTATTTTTCATGCGCTAGTTACTAAACTTGGTAGTTCTCTGCTCTATAATGATGCAAACTTTATTCTGAATTCATTCACCTCTGCTTGCATTTCTTGGCATTTTCTTTCCAGGGTTTGCACAAAATTCCTTAGGGTCAACACCCTTTTTTCTAGCGAGATAGTATCAGTCCTGTTCCTGATACCTATTGCTGCCAGTTGCTCTCTGGTATGAGTGTTTAGGAATTGAATCATCCTGTTGGCTTGCTCAGGCATATTCCCTAATGATGCTCTAGCCTTTTGATTTTCAAATTGAGCTAAGCCTATCAAGTCCATTTGCTCATGTATGGTCTCAATTGATTGCCACTGGTCTGTAATGGATTGGCCAATCTTGGCCCACAAAATTTTCTTGACCTCAGCTAGGGTCCTATCAATAGTGAGCTCTTTCTCCAGCTCCTTTATTCTTTTTTCCAGGGTTTTCACTTCCCTTGTCTTCTCAGCTACATCCAGCTTTGACTTGTCGTATCTTTCCTCAATTTTGGCCAGCTTTTCTTTGGCCTCTTTCAATTCTGTCATCTGCACTTCCAGGGCTTTTATTTCTTTCATCATCCCCTCCATACTCAAGCTGGTCTCTTGCTCTGTTGTTGTTGTAGTTGCTGCTGAAACTGGTGCTGAACTTGAGGTACCTGCTTCTGATGTTGGACCAGTGGGAGGGACTGTTATGGTGGCCGTAGGAGGAGCAGCTGTAAGAATCTGAGCTGTTTGAATTGGTTGAGAGGCCAAATCTCCTTGTCTTCCCTGTAATGATGCCTCCAAGGCACTCTCTGTTTCTATCCACCTTTTATGCGAGCTCATAATGTTGTTGGGAAAAGTATCCATTCGGAATGCCCCTATCCCACTCTAAGGTGTGACAGTGCCTTAGCAACAAACAAGGAAAACTATTTTCGTATTCTTCTTTATGAAATGTAAACGAAGAGGAAGGATGTAACTAACCTGTGTCTTTCGCTAGTTTGTTGATCCACTCACTCTCTTCTTTGTTCGCTTCCCGCTGCCTGCTCCCTCACTGGTCCAGCTTCACAAAGTTCCTGCAAGATCACAAGAGAGGAAAACAACACAAAAGATGTAGATTTACATTCATAACTAGTTTAGGATCAGATTTAAACTAAACATGCAAATATAACAAAGCATCATTGATATACAAGCATATAGGAGAAACTCAAATAGTTTTATTGATATGATAAGAAAGTCCAAGAGGAGATACAACCAAGTGAGTCCCGATCCAGCATCTACCTCCCAGCAAAGGAATCCCTTCCTCACCTCCAACAAAGCATAAATCACCCAATGCACTAATCTCAATCTCAAACCAACATCAATTCTCTGCAAAGTACAAAATTCTAGCCTCCTGGATCTCTGGGTGAGGGATCCATATATAGATGTAAGCAGAGAGGATGAGTCAACTTATGTTTTGACTTGTGGCTTCTCTCTGTCAGTTCTTGCTTCCACTTGGAGGCTGAGAGCCTCTTACTCATCACTGGTCGAATTCATTGAGGCAAGTGTCATTGGAGAAGATTCTAGAAGCTTCCAGTGTCTTTCCACCTCGTTGAATGAGCTTTCCATTTGTCATTTCCCGCTCAACGCACCCTGGTAGTGCATTCTCCTGCGTTGCAATGCACCTAGCCAGTGTATTTGGGTGCTTTGCAACGCAGGCAGCTAGTGGAGCCTCTAAATTGATCCTGATTTGACTAGTTTTGAGCAGTTTCTGGTGGAGAACTTCTGGGAGAAGTTGTCATTTGTTGACCTTGATTCTTTAGGAGTTGGAACAACATCTTTAGGGACTTAGGATCCCTTAGTTTATGGACATTTTCATGCTTATAGCTGTAAGGCACAAAAATGTCTATAATAGTTGCCCCCTAAAGTATGAGGCCGTTTATCGGGTGAAATGCTTTATTAGGAGGATCCGAAGTTCTTTCAATGCTGGGAGGAGACAATACAATACATTATTTTTCATATTGTTTTCATGATCTAGCTGAGGCGGGCATTCCCATGCTCAGCATTATAAATTCATTTTTATGTACATAGGACAGACAATCGTCTAATGGTAGACTGATGATCTTGATGAAATTATCATCCTTTTGGTAGGATGATTATCTGTGCTGCAATGCTGTACATGTCAATGTCTTTATTTTTCCTGAATATATATCGCAGCCCGGATGGATGAAACTAGATCCGGGGTCTTCAATCTTGTCCGTTCTTCACTCTAAGTACAAGTCGATCCATGTGAGAAATGTTTTGAAGTCGAACATGGAAAGACATCGCTTGATTACCAGTCAATGATGTACACTATTAACAAGCGCGAGAGGAATCACTGATAATGATAATGACCCTCAAGGTACTGCAGTACAATTCATGTGGTGTGAATAAAGGACTTGGCGTCGAACACCATGCAAAATCTTTCGGTCGAAGGTCATTGATGTATACCTGTCGCCGGAAGTGAGAAACTTGCCATTGAGGCATGCAAGCTTCAAAGTACTGAAGGGGGTGTTCCTAGATCAACTTCTTGGATAATGAGCTGATGTCGACAAGAAGCGATCCGTCAAAGGAGGGCCTTAATGTATCCCACATCAGTGACACGGAACGGAGCAAATGATTTTGATGGAGGTGAAAACGATATAATGATATATGGTTCAGGGTGGAGGTCATGAAAGAATGAAGTATAATGTATGGTAGTGGATGGGACACGGATGACCTCTCTGGATGACTTCTCTTGAACATATCGGCGACACTTGTGTGATGGATCGGTAGCATTTACCCCAAATGTGGATGGTATGGCGAGACCATGGTGATGTGACCGGTGAATGAAACAACCCGACTCAGGCACAGAGTGGAAGTGTCATGTTCAAGAGCGACTTGCTACCAATAAAGTTCTTTGAGTTTCTTCCCAATTTTTCCCCAGTCATTGCTGACCAGTACCTCTTTATTTTTGTCAAGCTTGAGGAGGATAACATATGCTTGTTCTATAATTTTCCCTTCGGGCAAACCCATCGCTATGTTTTAACGAGCCTAGCAATAGTGAAACTCGTTCTCGTCTAAAGACAAGTTTGTCACTATTAATGTTTTTAACGAGATTAACGACAAAGATAACTCGGTCCTTTTCCTTTTTAGGGAGTCTGAAAAGGAACATAAAGATTACTCCAAAGTTCCTTTTTCGTCATCTAATCCTTTAAGTCCGAAAAAGTATAAAACAATACAGAAGGGATGAATTTTCGATAGTTTTAACAAGCCGAACAAAATAAGCGCTCGATCTTTTTGTGCAATAATCCCTCAGGTCCAAAAAGATTAAAATCTAGAGGAGGGATAGCACTTCCGGTCGTTTTAACGAGCTGGAAGGCCAAAACTCGGCAATATTTTCATATTTTACGAGTTAGATGAAAAGAGCTTAAAGAAGACTCGTCTTTTGAGGAACGAGTGATAAAACGGGTAGCAGCTGATTCCAGGTAAGGGTTAGAATTTTCCAATCATGGCAGTGTCACAAGGATGGCTAGTGAAATCACTCTTCGCAACTGTTCCTCAAAATGGGTAAACAATCAAATGGAGGTGAATGATCGGCCAATGGAAAAGTGGAGGTGACGGTGCAAACACGACCAAGGCTTTAATGGCTGATAATGTTACATTCACGGTGGTTATTTACCAGAGGATAGTTCATTTTTTAACGAGCTTAAACGCGGATTGAAACACTTGCTCGGTCTTATGTTTATTTTTTAACGAGCATGAACTATGTGCTAAAACTGCTCAATCTTATGTTTATTTTTTAACGAGCATGAACTATGTGCTAAAACTACTCGATTATATGGTCTAGTTTTGATTTTTTACCATAAATAGCTTTGCCTTTTCCAAGATAGTACTGTAGCCTCAATTGCTGCATCAAACTAGTTAGAAATGAATAACATTTTCTTGAAAATGAGATTAAAACGCTAATATTTCACTTTGAACTACGTAAAAAGCAATTAAAAAGTGTTTTTACCTCTCATTTTACCATTTCATTTGAGCTTGGTTTGTTGGAGCTTTGGAGGTGCCTCTGCCCACTTGATTTTCATCAGCTGATTTTGGGAGATTCTGTGGACGATTCTCGGCACCATCTGGACCAGGTAGGAGCTAAACCTGAGCTCTTTCATTTCATGGTTTCCTTCTTGCATTCTATGCTTCATTCCCTGCTTTTCTGAGCCCCTGGGGTTTGATGGGCTCATTCTGCCATCAACGCACCTTGGGCACTCAAAACCTGCGCTGAAGGTCAACCAGTATGAAGGCAGTTTGACCTTCAACGTAGGTGGAACACTGTGCAGGTGTGTTGGGCACAGAAAAGGATTTTGTTGCACAGTTTTTGATGAAAATTTTTGCCTGTTTCTCATCAAAACTAGGATCTAACTCCCCTCTTGTTTGTTTTTCAGAGACCTTGGAGCTAAATGACCCTTACATGGCGAGAACGAGAACATGAAGAAGAGGACATGATTTCCCTACATGATCCGGTCATGGTGGACGCGCTGCGGAACTGTGGTTTGTTGAAGTTCTTCCGCATCTCTAGCATGAGACAGCAGATCAACCTACTGCAGTATTTGCTCGATGCTTGGGATCCTATCAATCAAGTTTTCCAGATTAGGGGCAAATCTATCCCCTTGACCGCAGTAGACATTTACTTCTTGACTGGCTTGTCGAGGCGGGGTGCCCCCATCTCTTTGTCAGGTTCGGCCCGAGGGAGTGACTCTGTGAGAGATTATGTCCGCCAGTATTGCAGAGAAGGATCTCAGCTGAGTAAAGACAACAAGATCGTCATCCGTGATGTTACTGACAGGTCCCTTAGGTCTATCCTGTATACTTTTGGTAGGATGGTTGGGAGTGCGTCTCTTCATGTAGCCAACAGATCCTATATGCAGCATGCCTTGGAATGCCTCCAACCGAAAATATTCAACTGGTGTGATGCAGTACTTCTTGTGATGAAAAGTCAGTTGACCAAGATAAAGGAGGGGAGGTTGAAGAACTTTGGGTTCGGTTCTATTTTGACCGCCTTTGCCTTGGAGAAGATACCACTGATGCAGCCGCAGTACATTGCACTTGACTTACCTTCTCCTACTGAACCACGCATGCAGAGATGGGTTGACCACATGTCTAGGCATGTTGGTCAATCTCAGATTTCTTTTTCTGATACCTTCTTCAGGTGGTTTGAGTGTTAGGAGATGGTCTATTCCGAGTATCCATATGTTGGCATGGACTTCCGGGGTGATCCGGATTTAGTACTGCCGGATGGCGAGTAGTGGGGCGCTATTGGTAAAATCTTTGACCATATCACTGTTTACTATTTTTATTTATAATGTCCTTGTGCTTTATTCTATCAAGACTTTAATCAAGCTCATGTGTGCATGCAGATGTTGCTCCTGTTCGTCCAGTAGTTCGCCTGAGAGTGTCAGCCGCTGCCCCAGTAGGAGAGGCCGCTGGGAGGGTTATCCTTCGTGACCTTGATGTGGCCGAGACTCTCACAGCTGTACAGGAGCAGGTTGAGAGCCTTACTCTCGGTATCCCAGATGTGAGGATCGACGAGCTACCTTTGCAGTTACAACGTCATACTAATGGTGTGCCTGGACGATGGACTCGTCTCTTACGCATGATCGCGCAGGCTGTGACCTGCTATCATGAGCATCACTAGACTAGGGTGCCCCCTATCATTTTGAGTTTTTGGGTCATGTGACCGATTTTGTCTTGGTTACAGAACATTATATGTAAACCATAAACAACTATATATGTATATTTTGATTTTCGGGGTTTTATTCTGGTTGAGTTATATGATCCACATGTAAAACATTGATGATGTGTTTCTTTTCATAAATGTCGCAAATGTCTATCTAACACATAGTTTGCTAATGAGTCAGTTAATGTGTTTAAGTTTCTGGAAATATGTTGGTATTGAATCAAATCAAATTGTCTTTCCAAAATCTTAACCCTTAGGAACATGTGATAAATGGCCAGGTTTCGGACGGAATATATACCATTGAGTTGTAGTATTACGAGTTGTGAGTCTAGCCTGACGATTAGTCGGCGTATGCCATGTGTGATGGCATCAGAGAGAAGTTCTATCAACGCGCTATACTCAGCGATGTTATTTGTTGATTGACCGATACATACACCTCTGAAACTTACTAACTCGCCGCTTCGATCAAAAATGGCCCAGGCTGCGGAGGACAGGTTCCGCGAACTACGACTCGCTCTGTCGGCATATCCCACACATGGTTCCAATGGGTTTGACATCTGCAATAAATGTAAAAAGGTGGATTACTCGACCAAAACGAACACTTTAGCGAAAACAAAATACAACAAAAGCATACTGGTCACTATTTAAGCATAGTAATGCTTGAGGTAGAACCCATTACGAGGTTGCGCTAGTGGAATTCCGTCATAATCCATTAACTCGTAGGCTCCTTTTGCTAACACTCGTTTAACAATATAGGGGCCCATCCATAAAGAATTAAATTTACCTGCTCCCAATTTATCGGATTCTTGGTCATAAAGCAAGACCAAGTCACCTTCTAAGAAGACACAGGGTTTGACATTTTTGTCAAACTGCGCCTTGACTCGTTTCTTATGGGCTTCGTTAGCCAAAGCGGCATCACGACGGGTTTCATCCAATTGGATTAATTCCAAGAAACGGGCCTCTTCTTCTGAAGTTCCGGGGAGGAGATCAATTGCGAGTTTAAGAGACGAGATTTCGCAGTGGACTGGTAAGACTGCTTCCAGGCCATATACCAGTTGGAAGGGTGTGAACCCGGTTGCATTCCTTACCGATGTTCGGTAAGCCCATAAGGCTGAGTACAGGATTCGGTGCCACCTTCTTTTTTGAACTCTGACCTTTGCAACATACGCTTCAGGACTTTGTTGATCGCTTCAACTTGTTCGTTGGCTTGCGGATAATACGGAGTAGAGCTGTCGTGAGATAGCCCTAGCTTGGCAGCTAATTCAACCATCATGTGATTGCGAAAGTGCGATCCATGATCTGTGACTATAGCCTGTGGTACGCCGAATCTGGCGACTACATGATTGAAAAAGAAAAGGGCAGTTGTTTCACCAGTGTTATCTAATGCAGGCATCGCCTCGGCCCATTTGGTAAAATAGTCCACGGCGACTATAATATACCCATGCCCCCCGGTCGAGGTGGGGTTACATGTCATGAAATCGATGCCCCATTTGGCAAAAGGCCCAACAACAACTATCGGCTGTAAAGGTGCAGGTGGTCTTCTGGTTTTGCTATCAAAAATTTGACAAGCATGGCAACTTCTGACTGCGGTTATGCAATCCTTGAACATGGTTGGCCAGAAGTATCCTGCTCGTAAGATTTTTTGTGTTGTAGCATATCCAGATTGATGCCCCCCACACGTGCCTGAATGACACTCATTCAGGGCTTTTTCGGCCTCCTCAAGGGTGAGGCACCTTCTCGGAACTGTATCGATACCACGACGGTAAAGCGTATCACCGATGATCATGTAGTATTTTGCTTAGTATCGTATACGTTTTTGTTAAGAGTGAGAGGTGTTAGGCATAAACTTTTGGGTTTGGAGATAAATTATTATATCTCCATACCACTCATTGCTTGTAGATATCAGAAACAAATTCTCATCCACGATTGATTCTTCGGATGTTTCATCGTTGGACGACGATGGGAGATCGCATAATAGTTCTGCGAAAACTAGAGCTTTCTTTGACTTGGATTTTACAAATTCCAGATCAAACTCTTGAAGGATCGCTATCTATTTTGAATATTTGCCCCCCAGCAACTGTTGCGACAATATATAAGTCATGGGGTTGCAATCTGACAGAATGGTAGTTTTCCGAAAGAGGACATAATGTCGAAGTCTTTGTATCGCTTCAACAGCTGCAAGCGCTAGTTTTTCAACATAAGAATATTTGCTTTCTGTATCATTTAAGTTTCTACTTAAATAATATATAGGGTGTTCAATCCCATCAACTTCTTGAACTAAAACCATTGCAATGGTCGTATTTGCTGCAGCCAGATACAGGTTAAAATCTCTTTGATAATCAGGGGCGTACATTAATGATGCTTTTATTAAGGAATATTTTAAAGCATCAAAGGAACCTTGCGCAACCTGATCCCAGACGAAGGGTACCTCCTTTTTCAAAATACGTGTATAACCTTTAGCAAGTTCGGCGTAATTTGGAATGAGCCTCCTCAGAAAGTTTGCTTTCCCTTGGAGTTTCTGAATCTGAAGCAAATTCGAAGGTGGAGGCAAATTTATGATTGCCTAGACCTTGCACGGGTCGAGACGAATCCCATCCTTGGAGACTACAAAGCCAAGTAAATGACCAGAACCGACGCAAAATACACATTTGTGCAGATTGAGTCATATCTTGTAGTGTCGGCAACGTAGAAATATCGCTCTTAAATGCTGCGGATGATTAGTCCGCGTTCGCGAATGAGTCGGAAGGTCGTTGAGGTATGGTTGAACGATGTTCTTGATGTCATGGAAGACATAATTCATTGCCCTCTGAAAGGTTGCCCCTGCGTTCTTTAAACCAAAGGGTAATTTTCGATATGCGAATGTGCCCCACGGACAAATGAATGCAGTCTTTGACTGGTCCTGTGGGCGAATATTTATTTGATTATACCCAGAAAATCCATCCATGAATGAAAAGATTTCGCATCCGGCGCATTCATCAATTATCTGGTCGATGAAGGGTGTAGGGTAGTTGTCTTTCGGACAAGCTTGATTTGACATCCCTATAATCGACACACACTCTAATTGTCCCCTGTTTCTTCATAACAGGGACAATATTCGATACCCAATCGGTTTAGAGGAACCGGGTAGATGAAACCAGCATGGAGAAGTTTTTCAACTTCTGCCTTAATGGCAGCGGCTTTCTTGGGGTGCACCTGCCTGAGCCGTTGTCGTACCGGTTTGACATCTGGATACATCTTAATTTCGTGTTCAACGATACTCGAGTCAATGCCTGGCATTTCATCATATGACCAAGCAAAGACATCTTTGAACTAGCGAAAAAGAGCATTATATATTTCCAGTTCTGAAGGAGAACAACCTTTGCCGACATAAATATTCTCTACAACATCCATTTTAGTCGAGATATTTATGGCTATAGTCTCTTCAATATTAGATAAGTTTCGCTCAGAATCCACCGTATTTACAGTATTTGATAGGAATTCAAAAACTCAATGATGATAAAGGTCGTCTTGAGTATCTTCTTCACAATCCGGAAGAAGGGAACGATGGTGGCAGTCATTCCATGGTGCCCCTTCAATCAACATTGATTGTATGATTCCTTCGTCGGTTCCATGCACTCGCGACCAAGGATCTGAAGGGGTACCATATTATCTAGACCTATCTACCCAAACGCTTGATGAGCGTTGATTTGGGTTCACCTCCCATGCTAGAAACATTGATTGCTACAATACTTCTATTGGGCTTGGGGGCAAAACCATTACATGATCCATGTTGATATCGTCGTCTGAGATCTTCGTGGAAGATATCATATTGCAGGTTCCTATCGATGCTACTTCCACCAAATCAATTGGAGGTGGAAGAGCGAAAGTTTCCATTAGTATAGGATCTTTTAGTAGGCCTACTCTGATATTTTGAAGCGAATGGGGGCTTCCATGGATCATGGGAATGCTTCCTGTAACTTGTGAACCATTTGGGAGGAAGTTTTGTTGGTCGACGATTGTAATCCCCCCCCGAAAGGGAAATGCAATCTTTCTAAAATAGGTCGACACAATAGCTGCCATGGCATATATCCACGGTCTTCCTAGAAGGATGTTGTAATCAAGATTTCCATCGATGACTTCAACATCTATTTCTACTGTTTTTCCCCCTAGTTCAACCTTCAAGTTATTTAGGATACCATATGGGGTATATGTCCTTCCGTCGAATGCTTTTAATGTCGTCGAAGATCGCGACAAGGTTACAGATCCTAAAGTTTTCCAGCAACTCATCGACATAATACATGTAGATGCCCCCTCATCAATAATTGTTCGATGAACGGTTTTGTTGAGGGCTTTCACTTGAATAAGGAAAGCTAGTTGAGCTGGTAACTGAGGATCGTATACTTTGTGGTCGAAGGATACAAGATTGGAATCCTTAGGATCAACCCCACCAATGGCCGATAACAAAGCCTGCCTTTGGGATGGGAAATTTTGTAGTACTTCAAGAGTCGACATAGCGGATGGCGATTGGGCCAAATCTTCCACTATGTTATAATGCTACGCCGCTCTAGTGCGAGGATTAAATGTCGACTTGTGTACTACTCCCTTTGGCGGTTTTATTTTTAATTCAGGAATGATGGGTGGTACAACTTCTGTCGAAGTTGTTGTCGAACTACTTGGTTGATCTTTATCCTTGTTGTTCGACAGCTACGGATTCCCGTAATCTTTGTTCCTTGTTGAAATCAAAGCATCATTTTGCTGCTTCGAAATCGACAACATTAGCACTTGCGACGGGGAAGCATTTCCACTATCAACCAGATTTGTTCCCGGATTTGGAAACGGATCAGTTAACACTGCTGAGGTTTTCGAACTTTTAAAGAATCTTTTAAGCTCAGCTTTGTATGGACATTCTTTCGTCCAATGATCCTTATCACATATCTGACATGGATATTTTGGTTTCCTATCTCCAGGGGGGTTTGAAGAAGTTTTTTCAGGAGATGATTCACCCTGTTTCTTCTTCTTCCCTTTGCTTTGTTTCTTCTTGCTTCCTGGTTGTTTGGTTTCTTTGCCTTTATCTACTGATACGACATTTACTTCCGAAGCAAGAATTTCGTCTTTTGCATTTTGATCTGAAATCTTACGGGCTTTCTTGGACGTAGCCTTTGTCGATTTCGCGTTTGTCGTTCCAATCACGCCATCGCCGCTGTGAGAGTCATTGTTTGATTTAGGAGGAGGAGGAATTGAGAATTCCAGTCTAGGGGCGTCAGGTATTTTGTCGTAGAGCATGCCAGACTGAGTATAGACCAAGTTTAGATATTGTGCACGAGCGATAACTTGCTCTTCCGTTACGAATCCCCCCTTTGCCACATCTTTCGTTATGGCAGGAAGTAACGACTTGATAAACCATTCAGCTAATAGCTAATCGGGAACGTACATTTTTGCCATCCTACGACGACGTCGCCACTCATGTATATGATCAGATATGTGAGTGGCGGTTGCCTGTTTGAAGTTGGTTAGGATTTCTGTTCCCGTTTCATACCTTATCGGTAATTGAAAATGGGTTAAAAAAGTCGTGGCTAAGGTACTGAAGTTGTCGAACGAAGCTCTAGGCAATTCAATATACCATTTTGCCGCTGGACCCGTTAACGTCCTCTGAAAATGGCGAAGCCTTATCGAATCATCGTTTAGGGTGTTTGATGAACACCATAGATGAAATGTCATCACGTGATTCGATGGATCTTCACCTGGATTTCCATTAAATTTAGGAATATCTGAAGGAAGTTTATGTGGAATCGCTGGCCACCAAGGGGCGTAAGCAATTGGATCGTTTGTTAATCGGTGTAAATCAGGTAACTCTAAAGTTTCCATGAATGGTAACTGTTGATTCAAGTTAGGTGAAGCATACCCAGGATACGATGGAATCGCCTGAGCAGTTGGTCTTTGCATACCAGCATAATGCAGTTGATGTTGGTATGACTGATACGGTTGGTGGACATGACCATTGTAAAGTGGTTGATTTTGACCGTTTTGAATGTACGGTTGTCCACTATTTGCAAAGATCTGCTGCTCAGAACCTTGGTACACTTGTTGGAATTGTGGTTGTTGGTATTGCACCAACCACGGTTGTGAAGCCATGTTCTGTTGCGCTATACTAACCGTTGGACCAAGGTGTGGGGTAAGTGTACCTATTTGGACCTGTGTTGTCCCACCAGTTGGCAATTGTGGTTGAGTCACAGGGTCAAGGGGCTGTTGCATTACAACCTGAGAAATCTGAGGTTGACATACAACAGGCAGCGTTTGAACTTGTGACACTGTTACAATAGCTGGTGTTGTCAGGATGTTCGACATAGGTACACATTGTTGCATAGAATACACAACTCTTGGTTGTTGGGGTAGTATAGGTACCCAACCACTTAACTTAACTCCAGTACAACCTGAATACTATTGTGAACTCCCGTATGGGTATCCTCCCGGAGGGGGTAATGAAAGGGCATACTGCCCCCCATACGGTGGTAATCCGGAACTCAAGGGGATTGTTTGCCCTTGGGGACTGGATTTCCCAAATTGACCTCCAAATGGATCAATTTGTCGAGTCTCAACATAAGAGTTGTCGGATATTATTCCGGAGGAACAAACAGGAACGGACCATACTGTCGAAACAGCCCCTGGATGGACTCCTTCTAGCGGTTGTGAGCTAGTCGGGACAGATGGTACGCCGACAAACATTGTCGAAGTGACGGCAGGGAGTTCTGCTATCGCTGTGTCAGTCGACACAGTCCTAGATGTTGATGGTTGTTCAGACATTTTGAGTCTATCCAAAAGATTACCTAGCGATTCTACAGGAACTTCCACTGGTGGTAGACTAACTTCTGATGTCGAAGGAAATAGAGTGACCCTGACTCCAAAATGTGTTGGAGTACTTGCTTGCGGGTCTTCTACAATTTCCTCTATCGCAATCAAACTAGGTGGAAGGGGAAGACCGTCAGGTCCGTAAAATATTTCTGGTGCCGAAGAAGGGGTTGAATCGATAGCGACAGATGTTTGAGGAGCAAGACTCTCCGAACCGGTTGCAGATGGAACTGGTTCTGTAACAAAAGTGTTTGCTCTCAGACTAGGATCAGTATCACTGTCCCTCTGTGGCTGTTGAACTTCTTCTGTAGAGGTAGGGTTTCCAGAAATGTTTGGAGTAACCGGAATCTCGGATGTTGTTGGAACACTTGTCCTAACTTTAATAGGAGATTTCGAACCGGTTAAATGAGTTCGCTTTGTCCGTACTGTTTTCGATTTCAGAGACAAAGACGGTTGACTCGTAAGCCTTCGCGAACGACGGGGTTTCAATTGACTTTCTTCCACGATTGCAGATTACTCGGTCAACCAAAATACAAAAGGGGAAAGTGTGTTTCCGAATTAAATGAATTTTTAGACGCTTTAGACACAACTTGCTTTTTCAATTTTAAAGAGTCGAGAAAAAGCAAAAGATGACTCTAGTCTCCTTCGATTTTTAATGAGCCTGAAGTGACAAGTGTTCAGATGGACCTTTTCCATTAAGGAGTCTGAAAAGGAACGAAAGGGACTGCTCTGGAGTTCTAGGTAGAGGGTGTGCCAAACCAATCGCAAAACCACAGAATACTTTTCAGGGTACGGGCGGTCAGTCTTCCCGAATGCTGTGTTCAGTGCATTGCGATCAGTAGGGCGGCCGACACGGCTTCCTATGGATAAAGGTTTTATGCCTATAGGGGTCTCCCAATATATACTCGACGGTACATGGGAGCACAATCCATACTGGCACTTATTGTCTCTCAGGAGGAATCACCCAACCATCAGTGAGGCAACAGTTACCAGGTTTTACGATGCCGGAACACGTCTCTAGCCTAGACCTCTATGTTGTGCGTTAAGTTACAAAGCATTGTTAAGTTCATTCAATTTATTTTAGGTTGATCTTTCTTAGAAGTTTGCCTTTTTGGATCACCACGATATGTAGGTACAATTCCTAAATGCAGTCTAAAGATGATAAGCAAGCTTTTATCTCTTTTCAACAATGAAAATCCTAGCTACAAGGGGAAAAGAAAGACACAATCTTTTCTCAAAGAGCATAGAGCACACTGTAAATGCACTTTTCCTAAATCAATCCATACAAACTGTCAAGATGCAAATGCACATATGCATGTATTTGTTTTCACTTTCTTAATATTGATGCCTAAAAAGAAAGTTGTTGTACAAATTTGAATTCGATTTCAAGTGAAAAACAAAAACAAGCTTCTTTTCGAAATCAAAAAGACGATTACGACACTTTATGATTTTGAAGTAAACACTCGTTTCGACACTAGAAATTCACAAATTCAAACCAAAGACAAAAGTAAAAGCGTAATCAACTGTCAACAACAAACAAACTTACTCCTAAGATCAAAACGACACTTACGACAGGTCTAGATCTAAGGGCGACAGTATGACTAGTTTACTTTTGTAATGGGAAACTGTAAATGATGTAACAAATACACAAAAACAAATACAGTTTCTTTTATACAACGGAGGTGGAATTGAGGCAAAGAAAAGGTGTTTTTAGATAGGTACACACACTGATAACAGGCTACAAAAATCAGAGATAAAACTGAACAAAATGAAGCAAAGAACCACAGCTGCACAGGGCAAAGGCTGATCAACGCACTTGTTGCACAGAGAAACTGAATTGCAGTGCAGGTAGCCCTCTCGGGACCTGCGTTGAAATGCAGAACCTCTTCACAGAGCCTGCGCTGAAGCAGAAACGAGAATTGTCTCTGGGTTCTGGATCACGATTTGCAGTTTAATCTATGGTTTTTGGCCGGATAAAAGCTATCAATAAGGTACAATTAGAGGGATGATTTAAAGGAGGACTAAGATCTATCACAAAGGGATGTTAGAGCATTTGTGGATCAGCTATTCAAATCATAAACAGGCCCAGTGAATGGACTAGAGTAGCATATCTCTACTTTGCATTTGTAAATGACAAATGCAGTTTGATTCAACACTCCTGAGTTTATGAGATGAACAACAATAGAAACACAAATAAACTAACTAGATACGATCCCCAACGGAGTCGCCAATTTTTTGTTGGGAAAAGTATCCATTCGGAATGCCCCTATCCCACTCTAAGGTGTGACAGTGCCTTAGCAACAAACAAGGAAAACTATTTTCGTATTCTTCTTTATGAAATGTAAACGAAGAGGAAGGATGTAACTAACCTGTGTCTTTCGCTAGTTTGTTGATCCACTCACTCTCCTCTTTGTTCGCTTCCCACTACCTGCTCCCTCACTGGTCCAGCTTCACCAAGTTCCTGCAAGATCACAAGAGAGGAAAACTACACAAAAGACGTAGATTTACATTCATAACTAGTTTAGGATCAGATTTAAACTAAACATGCAAATATAACAAATCATCATTGATATACAAGCATATAGGAGAAACTCAAATAGTTTTATTGATATGATAAGAAAGTCCAAGAGGAGATACAACCAAGTGAGTCCCGATCCAGCATCTACCTCCCAGCAAAGGAATCCCTTCCTCACCTCCAACAAAGCATAAATCACCCAATGCACTAATCTCAATCTCAAACCAACAACAATTCTCTGCAAAGTACAAAATTCCAGCCTCCTGGATCTCTAGGTGAGGGATCCATATATAGATGTAAGCAGAGAGGATGAGTTAGCTTATGTTTTGACTTGTGGCTTCTCTCTGTCAGTTCTTGCTTCCACTTGGAGGCTGAGAGCCTCTTACTCATCACTGGTCGAATTCATTGAGGCAAGTGTCATTGCAGAAGATTCTGGAAGCTTCCAGTGTCTTTCCACCTCGTTGAATGAGCTTGCCATTTGTCATTTCCCACTCAACGCACCCTAGTAGTGCATTCTCCTGCGTTGCAATGCACCTAGCCAGTGTATTTGGGTGCTTTTCAACGCAGGCAGCTATTGGAGCCTCTGAATTGATCCTGATTTGACTAGTTTTGAGCAGTTTCTGGTGGAGAACTTCTGGGAGAAGCTGTCATTTGTTGACCTTGATTCTTTAGGAGTTGGAACAAAATCTTTAGGGACTTATGATCCCTTGGTTTATGGACATTTTCATGCTTATAGCTGTAAGGCACAAAAATGTCTATAAAACATAAGCAAAGTTACCACATTTTGCTCTTCCTTTTGTTGTGCTATCTTTGTGGCTTGAGGATGCAGTGTAGCTGGCAGCTTGAGTTGTCTTTTGAGGGTTGCTATATCTTACTCTTTCTTTTTGATCAAGGCCTGAATGCCTTTCGGATCCTGGGGATCATGTCCCAACTCTATAATAATTTCCTCCAAGGACTTGATTCTGTTGTCCTTGGCCTGTGATGAAGCTTTCTCCAATTCTAGTTGGGTAGAAGTATAGTGCAGAGAGTTTTGAAATCTATGGGCCAACAATGTTTTGTCTGCCAATGTAGAATATACCATTTCCCCGGTCTGCTTGTGCAATTCAATCTGGTCCATCGGATGGATGTCTTTGGAGAGCACTTCCAGATTGGTTTTGATATAGTCAGCAGCTCATTGTGGTTGCTGCATTATAGGTCTGAAATGACTAAGAGTCATTTTCCATTCCTGGATGTCATAGGCTACCATTTGCCTTTGCTGATTAGTGGGTGCCATCCTTAGCAACTGGTTGTAAAGCTGGTATCTCACTGGCTCATTTCTAGCCTTGATATCAATGAATGCTTTTTTAATATCAGAGCCCTGTCTACTCTGTTGCATGGTGGATGTAACCTCCACCCCTTGTTGTCATTCTTGCTCAGGCTGGAAGGCACTGGCTGATGTCTCCATGCTTGGGGTAACTTGCTGTTCAGTTGGCCCTTCTGGTATTTCTTCCTCTGAAAAAGGATTTAATCTCTGTCTTTTTTCTCCTTGCTGCTCTGTGGATGTCCCTGGAGGGGTCTCTTCCTGTCTATCTCT
The DNA here is from genome assembly GCA_031772625.1 of Pinus tabuliformis. Taxonomy (NCBI): domain Eukaryota; kingdom Viridiplantae; phylum Streptophyta; class Pinopsida; order Pinales; family Pinaceae; genus Pinus; species Pinus tabuliformis. Next base: position 1,116,864,210 of record CM062809.1, read on the forward strand.
TTTCTTAGCCATTTCCTCACTAAGAGGAGTCTGTAACACTGGGATTTCAGTTGCCTTTGATTGAGTAGAAGGGTCTAGCCCTTGACTTTGTTCATCTGTAGAGGCTGGCCGGTCTGCCATTGTCTCTTGCTGTTCCAAATTGTGCACTTGCTGTTCTGAATCTTGCACCTCCTTACCTTTAGATGTTCCTGCTAGTGGAGCACTTTCTTGGACAGGCTATTGGGAAGTCGTGGCAGATGAGGTGCCTTCTCCGAGGTGCCGAGGAGCTGTGAAAAACACTTGTTCAAAAGATTCCAAGTCAACTGATTTTTCAAGATTCTTGATTGCTCTTTCTGTTATTTCTTCTTCAGTGACTTCTTCCACAAGTGTGCCCTCTACCCATTCTTGTTGATTAGAATATTGTTCAATTTGAGGGATATTGCAGTGTACATATCCTGCAAGCTTGTGTTTGACTCTTCTAAAGCTTATGAAGTGATTGGGGTCACATGGTGTCCAATAAAAGCTTGGTTTTAGCAACAGAAAATTTTTCAAAATCTTGTCTGCCTCTTCTCAAGCTTCCTCTCCCTTATTGAAAATAAATGGGCCCAATTGATGTCTTATCTTGAGCTGTGCCTTCTTCCTAGTGCCATAGAAATGAATCATATCTAAATTACCAAATTGCCGGAAGTATTCTAAGGCAAAGAGTCTCATAGGGACATATTTTGGCAGTCTGTAGGGGGCTGATTCGCAGCCATAAATCCTTATTAATGTGTGGTTTTGGTAAAAATACCAGTCACCAATGCTGTAGCTTTTGGAAAGCTGTAGAATCTTTTGCATCTCATCAGTGAGTCTAGGAAGAGGAGTGCTCACCAGTAAAGAAGAAGTTGGATATATAAATAGGTCAATAAACTCGCAGTAGGTATATGGAGAGTAATAAACATGGTGGCAGACTGATGACCAAAATATTACAGACCTTCGCTTCCCCTTAGCATCCAATTTTTTGAGGAAAACTGGGAAACTATCAGGCTGATAGTACAGAAGTAAATGATATATGTAGGAGGTGTATTTGAACACTCTTTCCCTCTCCAGGTTCATGAATTTCTCATGAATCTTGTCAGCTATGAAGGTGGCATAATCATACTGGATAGCAGGGGGCTGTCCTGGAGCAAACTTGGACAGTAACACAAAGATTGTCTCATCAACAAACTCACTGGTATTGAATCCTAAGATGCAGGATATCATGTCTACCAGCAGTCTCCCTGTTTCATTGAACCAAACATGTAGATAAGGAGGAGGTTGTCGGGGCTGACAATCTGGTTGCATGAACAGCTGGGAAATTCTTGTGATCTCTGAGCTGGGCAGTTTGGCACCTTGGTCAAGCAGAAGTTTCATGGAGAGAGGAGCCAGAGGCTTAGTTGGCTCAAAGTTTAGCATCTCGTTTATGGCTTGAGGGGTGATGTGGAACAAGACAGTCCCAGATGGAGCCAAAACTTCTCTTTGAGTGGGCTCATAATTTTCACAACATTGATGGATAAGGTCAGGGAATACCTTTACTTGTGGGATATAATAGATTGGCATGTTGGACTCCCAATACCCAGGACATCAGCATTGCTTTTGTATCTTTTCCTTATCTCACAAAAAGTTTCAATGTGATATTTGTTGCTCAGTTCAATTGTTTCCTTCATTTGGTAATCCCTGTCAGCAAGGGGCAACCACTCCAAGTTCATATGTGGTGCGTTCAAGGGGGCAATATTTAAGGCCACTGGAGCATCCATGATCCACAGTGTTTACAACTAGATTTTGAGTTGGTATGTCAACAGGAAACAAGGTGTTGGGAGTAGGTTTTTAGCAAAATTGTTACAATTTGAATTCTGTATAAAAGTGGTCTTAGTGAGTGACACTCTTAGGGACAACAGAGTCTGCGGAGTCTTTCGATGAGGAAACTAAAAAGACAGTAGAAAAGGGGTGGCTTCTGCATGTGCTTTCAGTGGTTTTGTAGGCGAGGGTGAGCTTGATTTCATGTTTTAAGGGATAGTTTATCAGAGGGCCATAGAATTAGCAAGTTTTGCCCAGAAAACACGGTCAAACAGTAAGTTGGAGCACAGAGGTTTGGGACAACAATGTATTTTAGTCAAATTCAACTCTCTCGGTGATTTTTAATAGAGAAATCACGTAGGAAAAACAGGGTTTATGGGTGACTGATGGATAAATACATGTTTCCCGAGAGTTTGGCACGAAATGCAGTTGCAGGTAGAGCTGAGGAGGTCGGGTTTGCAGGTTGAACTCCTCTGGGTGGCGGATTGGAGCTACGGTGATCAAATCATCGTGAATCGCATGCAAAGTTTCTGCAGACAAACGAATAAAAAATAAACGAAAAACCATCACTTTCGTGACTTTTGAACAAATTTGGGCTTTTTGGACTTTTTGGCACTTTTTATGCGGACATCATCATGACGTGGCTTTTGTCGCGTAGCGGGTACGGAGGGTGACGTGGCAGCTGATGTAGGTGCTGACATGGACGGATGATGAGGCAGACAAGTCAGACGGAACAGTGACATGGGGGCTGACGCAGGTGCCGACGTGGTGTATGACGTGGGCAGTGGGGACAGAAGGCGGTAACCGGTTTCCATCGGACCGCTTTTGGTACGGGGGCGGTTTCCGTCAGAGCGGGCCCGATGCAATCAAAAGAGGGCACGCATCCTTTGTACGACGGGAAAACCACCTTTATATCGGGTGCTAACTCTCGTATGTCGGGGCGGATCTGATATCAACGAGAACCGTCGGATGGGGAGGGCCTGATCCGATGGTTGACGGAACTACGAGTTGGCGGCATGTTAATGTACAGGACCCGCTGCCATTTTTTAGCAATTAAATATTGTTTGGCGGGGTTTAAACTTTGGGTTATGGGTTATATGGAATGCGGTTATGTGATTAATCAAACATTAATCAAATCCCGATGTTTATGCGCAGCGGCTATGGTTATTCGCTGAACCGGAGGTTAGCGAATCCCAGGGTGACAAGTGGCGGGTTGTTATTGGTCCCAGGTGGACCAATGACTCCCGAGAAAGAGTTTATAGCCATATTAGGCCGGGGGTGGGGTATTTACAATATTTTTGGGTTTTTTGTAGATTTTTATACATAATAGGGGAGGGGAGATATAAAGGGGATTTATATATTAAAGTTAGAATATTAATATGAATGTGAAGGGAAAAGCCCTAGGTGCATGACATTGAATCACCTAGGCTTTATGGTGTATAGGAGAAATAAGACCTTTTACACAACAAATGTGGCTTCTTCCACTAAGTAAACCGAGAGTTTAACTTAGAATTTCTCATAGAATGAAGTGAAATAGGACTATTGGGCAGATCCCAAGGTCCTTGAGGGGATGTTTGTTATAGACATTTTTGTGCCTTACAGCATGAAGCATGAAATGTCCATAATCTAAGGGATCTAAAGTCCCTAAACATGTTGTTCCTACCCCTAGGGGAACAACGTCAGCAAACCACAGCATTGAACAAAATTTCTCCACCTGAAAACACTCAAAAACAAGGCAATTCTGGATCATGTCACCTGCTCCACTGAGCATCTGCGCTGAATGTCAAGTGCTCCACTGTCTACCTGCATTGAATGTCAACTGGAAAGAAGGCTACCTGCACTGGGTGAGTTTGGACAAGTGGCACAGTCATTCCTCAAGGTGTAAATGCCTAGGAAGCTTCCAAAATGACACTTGGATCAGGGAATTTGACTGGTGATGAGTAAGAGGTTCCAAATCTCCAAGTGGAAGCAAGAACCTCCAAGTGGACTCAAGAACTGAAGAAGAACTGGAGTAGGAGAGGACACTAGTCACGTCTCAGGATGACTCATCCTCTCTCCAAACTCCTATATATGGATCTCTCTCCCATGAGATCCAGGGGGCTGGAATCTTGTGAAAGTAAAGAATTGCTGTTGGTTTGAGTTTAGGACTATTGGGTGATTTGCTTTGAAGGAGGTGAAGAGGAGATTTCTTTCTGCTGGGAAGATGATGCTGGATTGGGCCTCTTATGGTTGTATCACTTCCTGAACCTTACTTCTTCCATTAATAAAGCATTTGAGGTTCTTCTATATGCATGTGTCTCAATGGTGTATTGTTATACTTGTGTATTTGATTTATTCTAATCCTTGAATCAATTATGAATGTATGCTTCTTGTAGTTTCCCTCTCTTGCCATTTTGCAAGATCTTGGTGTAGCTGGGCCAGTGAAAGAGCAAGGAGCTGGGAACAAGCAGCAAGGAGAGAAGATTGGATCAATCATTAGCGAAAGACATCGGTTAGTGGATCTCTTTCTCCCCTCTTTTACATCTCATAAAGAGGTAATCTCAGATAGCTTTGCTTTGATTGTTGCTAAGGAACTATCACCCTTAGAGTGAGATAAGGTCATTCCGTATTGGATACTTTTCCCAACAACAAATTGGCGACTCCGCTGGGGAACGTATCTTGTTGGTTGTTTGTGTTTTTGCTATTCATTTCCTAAACACAGGGAGTACCGAATCGAACTGCATTTGGATCTTTCAAATGCAAAGTAGAGGGCAGCTACTCTAGCTCAGTTTCTGGGCATGTTTATGATTTGAAGAGCTGATCCACAAGGACTTTGAATAGCTCTTAGTGATAGCTTTTCATCCTCCTTTGAATCATCCTTTAGTTTGTACTTGATTGGTAGCTTTGATTTGGCCAAAAACTGTTGATTTTTGAGCAATCTGTGACCCAGAACCTGAGAAAAATGAGAGTTTCTCTCTTCATTGCAGGCACTGTGAAGGCAGTCTGCATTTCATCGCAGGTCCCGAAGGGGCTACCTGCGCTGAATTTCAAACTGACAGTGTTCTACCTACGCTGAACCAGTGTGGCCTTGTGCAACTGGGGTTCTCTGCTTTCTGTTGCCCTGTTTTCATCCCTGTTTTTGCAGCCTGTTATCAGTTAATGTACCTATCTGAAACCACCTTTCTTTGCCACTATTCTGCCTTGGTTGTATAAAGAAACTGTATTTGTTCTTTGTGTATTTCTTACATCATTTGCAGTTTCCCATAACGAAAGTGAACTAGTCTTGTTGTGGCCTCTTAGATCTAGACCTGTGATAAGTGTTGTTCTGTTCTTAAGAGTTAGTTTGTTTGCTGTTCATAGCTGATTGAGCTTTTTGCTTTCGTCATATGGTTTGAATTTATGTATTTCTAGTGTTGAAACAAGTAAATCTTAAGGTGTCTTTTGATTTTGGACAAAAGCTTGTTTTCTTTCACTTGAAATTGAATTCAAAGTTATACAACAGCTTTCTTTTTGTAGTACATCAACATTAAGAAAGAGAAAAGAAATACCTGCATTGTGCATTTTGCATTTGATAAGTTTGCATGTTGATTTAGGAAAAAGTGCATTAGTGTGTGCTTTATGATCTGTGTGAAAAGATGATGTCTTTCTTTCCCCTCAGTAGTTAAGATTTTCATAAGTTGAAAAGATTGAAAAAGCTTGCTTCTCATCTTTAGACTGCATTTAGGAATTTGTGTCATACATCTCGTGGTGAACCTTGAAAGGCAAACTTTAAAAAGATCAACTTAAAATATATTGAATGAACCTAACAATGCTTTGCAACATAACACTCATCGTAGAGGTCTAGGTAGAGACGTGTTCCGGCGTCGTTAAACGTAGTGACTGTCGATCTCGAAGAAGGTGGGTGATTCCTCCTGAGAGTCGGTGGCACTAATACGGACTTGTGCTCCCACGTACCGTCGCGTATATATTGGGAGACCCCTATAGGCATATATCTTTTATCCTTAGGAAGCCGTGTCGGCCGCCCTACTGACAGCAATGCAGTGAACACAACATTCACGAAGATCGACCACCCGTACCGTAAAACGTATTCTGTGGTTTTGCGAAAGGTTTGGCACACCCTCTGCCTAGATCTCCAGAGTAGTTTCTTTTGGCCTTTTTCAAACTCTATAATTGAAAAATTCCATCCGAGCATTTGTCACTTCGGGCTCGTTAAAACATCGAAGGAGACTAGAGTCATCTTTAGCTTTTTCTCGACTCTTTAAAACTGAAAAAGCAAGTTGTGTCTAAAAGCGTCTAATAAAATTCATTCAATTCGGAAACACAAATTTCCCCTTTTAATATTTTGGTTGATCGAGTAATCCGCAATCGTGGAAGAAAGTCAATTGAAACCCCGTCGTTCGCGGAGGCTTACGAGTCAACCGTCTTTGTCTCCGGAATCGAAAACAGTACGGACAAAGCAAACTCGTTTAACCGGTTCAAAATCTCCTATAAAAGTTAGAACAAGTGTTCCAACTACATCTGAGGTTCCGGTTACTCCAAACATTTCTGGAAACCCTGCGTCTATAGAAGAAGTTCAACAGCTACAGAAGGACAGTAATACTGATCCTAGTTTGGGGGAAAATACTTGTATAACTGAACCAGTTCCATCTGTAACCAGTCCAGAGAGTTTTGTTCCTCAAACAACTGTCATTGTCGAAACAACCACTTCTTCGGCACCAGAAATATTTTACGGACCTGACGGTCTTCCTCTTCCACCGGGTTTGATTGTGATAGAGGAAATTGCAGAGGATCCGCAAGCAAGTACTCCAACCCATTTTGAAGTCGGGGTCACTCTATTTCCTTCATCAGAAGTTAATCCACCACAAGTGGAGGTTCCTGTAGAATCGCTAGGCAATCTATTGGATAGACTTAAAATGTCTGAACAACCGTCATCATCTAGGACTGTGTCAAACGACGCAGCGACAGCAAAAGCCCCTGCCGTCACTCCAACAATGTTTGCCGGCATACCATCTGTCCCAACTAGCTCACAACCGCTAGAAGGAGTCCACCAAGGGACTATTTCGACAGTATGGTTTGTTCCAGTTTGTTCATCCGGGGTAATATCCGACAACTCTTATGTTGAGACTCGCCAAATTGATCCATTTGGAGGTCAATTTGGGCAATCCAGTCCCCAAGGACAATCAATCCCCTTGAGTTCCGGATTGCTACCGTATGGGGGGCAGTATGCCCTTTCATTACCCCCTCTGGGAGGGTACCCATACGGGAGTTCACAACAATATTCAGGTTATACTGGAATTGCATCAAGTAGTTGGGTACCTATGCTACCTCAACAACCAAGGATTGTATATTCTATGCAACAATGTGTACCTATGACGAACATCCCAACCACATCGGCTATTGTAACAGTGTCACAAGTTCAAGCGATGCCTGTTGCATGTCAACCTCAGATTTCTCAGGTTGTAATGCAATAGCCCCTTAACCATGGGTCACAACCAAAATCGCCAACTGGTGGGGCGACACAAGTCCAAACGGGTACAATTACCCCACACCTCGGTCCAACGGTTAGCATAGCACAACAGAACATGGCTTCACAACCATGGCTAGTGCAATACCAACAACCGCAATTCCAGCAGGTGTACCAAGGTTCTGAGCAGCAGATCTTTGCGAACAGTGGACAACCTTATATACAAAACGGTCAAAACCAACCACTTTACAGTGGTCAAGTCCACCAATCGTATCAGTCATACCAACATCAATTACATTATGCTGGTATGCAAAGGCCCACTGCTCAAGCGATTCCATCGTACCCTGGTTATGCTTCGCCTAACCTGAATCAACAGTTACCATTCGTGGCGACTTTAGAGTTACCCGATTTACACCGGTTAACCAACGATCCGATTGCTTATGCCCCTTGGTGGCCAGCGATTCCTCATAAACTTCCATCTGACATTCCTAAATTCAATGGAAATCCAGGTGAAGACCCATCGAATCATGTGATGACTTTTCATCTGTGGTGTTCGTCGAACACCCTAAACGACGATTCGATAAGGCTTCGCCTTTTTTAGAGGACATTGACGGGTCCAGCGGCTAAATGGTATATTGAATTACCTAGAGCCTCTTTCGACAATTTTAGTTCCCTAGCCATGACTTTCTTAACCCATTTTCAATTACCGATAAGGTATGAAACGGGAACAGAAATATTAACCAACTTCAAGCAGACAACTGCCACCCATATATCTGATCATATACATGAGTGGCGTCGTCGTCGTAGGATGGTGAAAACATACGTTCCCGATCAGCTGTTAGCTGAATGGTTTATAAAGTCGTTACTTCCTGCTATAACGGAAGATGTGGCCAAGGGAGGAGTCGTAACAGAGGAGCAAGTTATCGCTCGTGCACAGTTTTTGGACTTAGCTTATACTCAGTCTGGCACGCTCTACGACAAAATACCTGACGCTCCTAGACCGGAATTTTCAATTCCTCCTCCTCCTAAATCCAATAGTGACTCTCATGCCGGTGATGGCGTGATTGGCACGGCAAACACGAAATCGATAAAGGCTTCGTCTAAGAAAGCCTGTAAGAATTCGCATCAAAATGCAAAAGAAGACATTCTTTCTTCGGAAGTAAACGTCGTATCAGCAGATAAAGGCAAAGAAACCAATCAACCAGGAAGCAAGAAGAAGCAAAACAAAGGGAAGAAGAAGAAACAGGGTGAGTCATCCCCTGGAAAAAATTCTTCAAACCCTCATGGGAAAGGAAAACCAAAAAGTCCATGTTTTATATGTGATGAGGATCATTGGACAACAGACTGTCCATACAAAGCTGAGCTAAAAAGATTCTTAAAGAATTCACAAACCCTAGCTGTGTTAACTGATCCGTTTCTGAATCCAGGTCAAAATCTGGTTGATAGTCGAAATGCTTCCCCGTCGCAAGTTCTAATGTTGTCAATCTCTAAGCAACAAAATGATGCTTTGATTTCAACAAGGAACAAAGATTACGGGAATCCGCAACTGTTGAATGGCGAGGAAAGAGATCAACCAAGCAGTTCGACGACAACTTCGGCAAAAGTTGTGCCACCATTCATTACGAGAAGCATTCCAATGATCCATGGAAGCAATCATTCTCTCCAAAATATTGGAGTAATTTTCCTAAAAGACCCTACTTTAATGGGTACTTTTGCCCTACCACGTTCGAGTGATCTGGCAGAAATGGCCACAGTGGAATATGAAACCTTCTATTTCTAATGGATCTAAAACTTCGAGGATAGTTCCTATCTCATGTCAACCTCGCTAAAAAATGAAATAAGGAGTCAAGAGGATAGTTCTTTACTATGTCAACCTCATTAAAAAAATGAAACGACCCCCTGAAATCTAGGGGGCATGCGCCTCGTTTGCATTATTATGCTGGGGGCATGCAATATTATTCAAGCAGTTTTAGCACATAGTTCATGCTCGTTAACATAAGATTGAGCAGTGTTTTGGCGCATTCAAGCTCGTTAAAAAATGAACCCATCCCGGTAAATAACCATTAAGAATGTAACCTGATCAACCATAAAAGCCTTGGTCATGTTTGTGCATTGTCACCTCCACTTTTCATTTGGCCGATCGTTTTACCTCCATATGATTGTTTACCCATTTTGAGGAACAGCTGTGAAGAGTGATTTCACCTAGCCATCCTTGTGACACTGCCGTGATTGGAAAATTCCAACCTGTACCTGGAATCAGTTGCTATCCCTGTTTATCACTCGTTCCTCAAAAGACGAGTCTTCTTTAAGCTCTTTTCAACTGACTCGTAAAATATGAAAAGATTGCCGAGTTTTGGCCTTCCAGCTCGTTAAAGGACCGGAAGAGCTATCCCTCCTCTAGATTTTAATCTTTTTGAACCTGAGGGATTATTGCACAAAAAGATCGAGCGCTTGTTTTGTTCGGCTCGTTAAAGATATCGAAAACTCATCCCTTTTGTATTGTTTTATACTTTTTCGGACTTAAGGGATTAGATGACGAAAAAGGAATTCTGGAGTTGACTTTATGTCCCTTTTCAGACTCTCTAAAAATGAAAAGGACCGAGTTTTCCTTGTCGTTAGACTCGTTAAAATGATTAAATAGCGACAAACTTGTCTTTAGACGAGAACGAGTTTCCCTATCGCTAGGCTCGTTAAAACATAGCGATGGGCTTGCCCGAAGGGCAGGTTATAGAACAAGAATATGTTATCCTCCTCAAGCTTGACAAAAATAAAGAGGTACTGGTCAGAAATGACTGGGGAAAAATTGGGAGAACCTCAAAGCTTTAATGGTAGCAAGTCGCTCTTGAACATGACACTTTTCCTCCGTACCACATCGGGTTGGGTTGTTTCATTCACCGGTCTCATCACCATGGTCTCGCCAAACCATCCACATTTGGGGTAATGCTACCGATCCATCGCATCAGTGTCGTTATATGTTCAAGAGATGTTGTTCAGAAAGAGTCAACCGTGTCCCATCCACTACCATACATCATCTTTCATCCTTTCATGACCGCCACCCTGAATCATATTTCACAGATCGTTTTCAACTTCATCACAATCATTAGCTCCGTTCTGTGTCACTGATGTGGGATTCATTAAGGCCCTCCTTTGACGGATCGCTTCTTGTCGACTTCAGCTCATTATCCAAGAAGTTGATCTAGGAACAACCCCCTCAGTACTTTGAAGCTTGCATGCCTCAATGGCAAGTTTCTCACTTCCGGCGACAGGTATACATCAATGACCTTCGACCGAAAGATTTTGCGTGGTGTTCGACGCCAAGTCCTTTATTCACACCACGTGGATTGTACTGTCGTACCTTGATGGTCATCATCATTATCGGTGATTCCTCTCGCGCTTGTTAACAGTTTACATCATTGACTGGTAATCAAGCGATGTCTTTCCATGTTCGACTCCAAGAAATTCTCACATGGATCGACTTGTACTTAGAGTGAAGATCGGACGAGTTTGAAGACCCCAGATCTAGTTTCATCCATCCGGGCTGCGATATATATTTAGGAAATAAAGACATTGACATGTACAGCAAATGATCATCCTACTCAAAGGATGATAATTTCAGCAGAGAATTATCAGTCTACCATCAGACGATTGTCTGTTCTATGTACAGAAAAATGTATTTATAAAGCTGAGCATGGGAATGCCCACCTCAGCTAGATCATGAAAGCAGTATGAAAAATAATGTATTGTATTGTATCTTATTACAGGTCACCTCTCAGCGATTGAATGAACTTCGGATCCTCCTAATAAAGCATTTCACCCGATAAACGACCTCATACTTTAGGGGGCAACTGTTATAGACATTTTTGTGCCTTACAGCATGAAGTATGAAATGTCCATAATCTAAGGGATCCAAAGTCCCTAAACATGTTGTTCCTACCCCTAGGGGAACAAGGTCAGAAAACCACAACACTGAACAAAAGTTCTCCACCTGAAAACACTCAAAAACAAGGCAATTCTGGATCATGTCAACTGCTCCACTGAGCATCTGCGCTGAATTTCAAGTGCTCCACTGTCTACCTGTGTTGAATGTCAACTGCAAAGAAGGCTACCTGCGCTGTGCGAGTTTGAACAAGTGGCACAGTCATTCCTCAAGGTGTCAATGCCCAGGAAGCTTCCAAAATGACACTTGGATCAGGGAATTCGACTGGTGATGAGTAAGAGGTTCCAAATCTCCAAGTGGAAGCAAGAACCTCCAAGTGGACTCAAGAACTGAAGAAGAACTGGAGTGGGAGAGGACACTAGTCACATCTCAGGATGACTCATCCTCTCTCCAAACTCCTATATATGGATCTCTCTCCCATGAGATCCAGGGGGCTGGAATCTTGTGAATGTAAAGAATTGCTGTTGGTTTGAGTTTAGGACTATTGGGTGACTTGCTTTGAAGGAGGTGAAGAGGAGATTTCTTTCTGCTGGGAAGATGATGCTGGATTGGGCCTCTTATGGTTGTATCACTTCCTGAACCTTACTTCTTCCATTAATAAAGCATTTGAGGTTCTTCTATATGCATGTGTCTCAATGGTGTATTGTTATACTTGTGTATTTGATTTATTCTAATCCTTGAATCAATTATGAATGTATGCTTCTTGTAGTTTCCCTCTCTTGCCATTTTGCAGGATCTTGGTGTAGCTGGGCTAGTGAAAGAGCAAGGAGCTGGGAACAAGCAGCAAGGAGAGAATATTGGATCAATCATTAGTGAAAGACATCGGTTAGTGGATCTCTTTCTCCCCTCTTTTACATCTCATAAAGAGGTAATCTCAGATAGCTTTGCTTTGATTGTTGCTAAGGAACTATCACCCTTAGAGTGGGATAGGGTCATTCCGTATTGGATACTTTTCCCAACAACAATGTCAGTCAAAGATTTATGGGGAAATGGAGGGGAACTAGTCATGCTTCCATTGTTTTTTAGTCCAACAACTGTCTTAGTGCTTATGTCACTGATGATATGAGTCTTCTTTGGCAAGACAATAAATGATCATAACCTTGCTTCTGCAACCTCAAACTACCTACCCAGCCTAATACACCTAACATTTTTTTTTTTTCGTTTGGATTGGGTTGTTAGGATATTCCGACACATAGGAAATAGTTAAGTACAGCTTGGTATAGTATAGAGTTAGGTATAGAGTTAGGTAAAGTGTGTTTCTTTACCGTTGTACATTTTGTAACTTACAATCCGACGGTCACGATATGTAGTGATCCGACGGTTCATTCTCTCCTTGGTATTACTGACACTTGATTCGTGGCTTGACACCCGATTGGTCCATGAATTATATTTAAAGCGCATGGAGGGTCATTTGTAGGGTAATCCGTGCATGAGAGAAACATATGTAAATTTTCATTCTAGTATTAATAAATTGCCTGAAGTGGCCGCGTTGGCTCAAGCCATGGACTGTTTCCCTCTTTGAGGGTTTTAACCACGTCAAAATACTGGTGTATTGATCTGCGATATGGTTGTGAGTGGTGTCCTTTTGGTGTTCTGTCTGAGGAACTCTTACCCTGTAAATTCCCACATGGTATCGGAGCTATTTGAGGGCCGCGTCCATTGGTGATCCAAATCTGAAGCCGGTAGAACTGCATCCGACTGTCATTTCCTAGATCTATTGTTTTTGACTGCTTTCGAGCCAAGAGGACTGCTCTGTTGTGTTGGGAGCATCTGTTCCAGTGAGGAACCCCTTTCGTTTCACGCGAAAAGGTTTCCGGTAGCCCTAGCTGCGTCATTTTTAAGATCTGGAGGTATACAATGTTTATTTGCAGTTTACTGTTATTTTCTCTCTGTTTATTTCGGTTTCAGTTTATTTAGCCTTTTTATTACCGGATCTATACCTTTCATGTCTGCGTATGCTCTTTTCCCTACAACTCTGTGTGATCTGGGCAAATCAGAAACAGAAAGGAAGGATTTTTCTCATGCGTATTCTCTTTTCCCTGCGCCTTAGGGTGATCTCGGAAAATCAGAAACATTGAGGAAAATATTTAGTTTCCAGCCAAAGCTAACTTTGAGCCGCAAGGTTCATTTTTGAAAATATTTAGTTTTTCGGCTAAAGCTAACTTCGAGCCATAAGGTTCGTTTTCTTTGCATGTCCGTGTTGGGTTTTGTGTTTTGTGTTTTTTGTTTTGTAGGGAAAAAGAGCTTTCTCAAAGCAAGCACGCAACCCAAAGCACCCTCTCTCTCTCTCTCTCTCTCTCTCTCTCTCTCTCTCTCTCTCTCTCTCTCTCAAATCTTTTGTATAGATCAATTGGTTCAAAGCTATTTTAAGAGAGTAGATGTCTTGGATTCGAGTCTCCATTTTGTGGGGGCGGACTTTTTCATTTCCGCACATTCCCGCACTTCGTCGGCAACTTGAAAAACATTTTTTCAAAAAGCCATAACTTCTTCATCCGGAAGCCGTTTTTCAGAGCCGTTTTTTTTAAACCAGCCTAATTCTTCGATATCTATCCATTGGAACACTTATTTTCAATATCTTTAGCTTCAGTTTCCATTGAAATGGAAAGTCAATACCAAGTTACCCTTGACAGCACCAACTACTTCCAATGGTTGGCTTACATTGAGGATTTACTTAGAAGTAAAGGTCTCTACAGAATAGCCTCAGGCCAAGAAAAGAAACCGAAGGATGAAGATAAGGCTGCTAAATGGGAAAATAGGCAAGATCAAGCACGTGGATTGATAGGGATGTCTATTTCTCCAGATCTTAGATTCCATATTGCAGAAATTTATACTCCTGATGAAGCAATGAAACAAATCAATAAAGTTTTTGGGATTAAAAATGAAATTAGAGCCCATCAACTTGAAAATGAGTTGCTTACATTGGACCCTAATAATTTTTCTTGCATTGAAGATTTCTTGTCCAAGTTCAAGACCCTTAGATATCTTTTGGAAGGTGTTAAAGTTAAGAAAGAAGATAGTAACCTTATCTATTCCATTCTTACAAAGTTGGGACCAGCCTACTCTGTGTTTGTTTCCACCTTCCATTCTACAAGAGAAGCCTTCATTTCTCAAGGAACAGACTACAAGTCCCCTTCCTTTGACTCTTTTTGTGATTCTTTAATAAGAGAACAAGAAAAACTCTTACACCTTGGTCTTCTTAATCTTGGAAACTCTTCCAAGAAAGCGTTAGCCACCCAGCAGCAACCAAATTCAAAGAATCCTAATAAGTCATATCCTAAAAAGAATGGTCCTAAACCAAACAAGGGTCCTAAGCAATTTCAGCCCCAAAATGAAAAATCATTTCAACAAAATGATAAGACAAATAAAAACAAAGGGAAGAAGATTGATAGACATTGCAATTTTTGTAATCGAGATGGCCACTTAGAATCAAAATGCTTTAAGAAGATGGAAGCCTTGGAAGCAGCAATGAAGAAGCATAACATCCATTTGGGGCAATATTGAACTTCAACTTCATCTTCAGGAATGGCACTTTCTGCATGTGGTTGTCAAGCATCTCGGTCTGGCTATGCATTAAATGTATCTTCTTCTTCTCATTCTCATGAGTGGCTCATTGATTCTAGAGCTTATTATCACATGGCCAAAAATAAAGCCATGTTTTCTTCTTTAAATGATTGTAACACCAAAAATATATATGTTGGTGATGATAGATCTCTTAATGTTTTAGGGACTGGAACTGTTCATCTAGACAATGGTCAGTTTAATGATGTATTATGTGTTCCAACCTTATCCTGCAACCTTCTATCTGTATATCAGATAACTCATGCAGGTGAAGGTAAAATCGTTGAATTTTCACCTCATGATGTTGTAATCAAGGACTTAAGAGATCCTAAACAGATTTTGGCTACTGGCATTGCTGATGATTCTACAAGGTTGTATAAGTTTCACAGCTTTGGGTCATCAAATCTTCCCTCAGTATTTGTTGCTCATAACGATGAAGTGAGCAAACTTTGGCATGAGCGATTTGGTCACTTAAACTATCGCTCCCTTCAGCATCTATGTAAAGAAAATATGGTGACAGGTCTTCCTATGGTATCTTGCAGAGATGGTGTTTGTTCCGGATGTGTACTCGGAAAACATCATCGGGAAAGTTTTGAAAAACATGCCTATTGGCACGCCTCAGCCCCTTTACAGCTTGTGCATAGTGATTTATGTGGTCCACTTCCAGTTGTGTCATTCTCTGGCTGCAAGTATTTCTTAACTTTCATTGATGATTTCTCCAGACGCACTTGGGTATACTTCTTAAAACTCAAGAGTGAAGTATTTAACATTTTTTTAGCCTTCAAGGCCTTTGTTGAAAAACAATCTGGACATCAAATTCTTAAGTTAAGATCTGATAATGGCGGAGAATATGTTAAAAACACATTCATCAACTATTTCACTGAGAATGGAATTCAAATGCAACATACTGTTCCATATACTCCACAACAAAATGGTGTAGCTGAGAGGAAGAATCGCACCTCAAAGGAAATGGCTAATTGTATGCTACAATCTAAAGGACTTGGTCTTAGTTTTTGGGCAGAAGCAATTAACTGTGCAAATTAAATAATAAATCGCACTCCTACTAAGGCTTTAAAGAATATCACTCCAGAAGAAGCATGGAGCTCAATCAAACCAGATGTAAGTCACTTTCGTGTTTTCGGAAGTGAAGCGTGGGCCCATATTCTAGATGAAAAGCATAAAGCTTTAGAACCTAAGAGTGAAAAATGTACTTTTGTTGGATATTCTGAAGATGTCAAAGGCTATAGACTTATTCTATTTAAGTCCAAAAATGTTATCATTAGAAGAGATGTAAAATTTGATGAAAATATATCAGCCTGTGAGCCTAGTCCGGCGGATGTGCCACCTCTCCCTATCTCTTCTACCTTTGAAAACATTTCTTCTTCAGATGATGAAAGTGAGGATGACAATCCTCCCCCACCATCTCAGGATCCTCCTTCAACTCCTGAGCTTCCAAAATGGGTTCGTGCTACTTGAGATGCAACAAGTGATCTTGCCGGTGATCCTACAGATCAGCGACGCACACGTTCTTAGTTCGAGAGAGCCTCTTCTTTACTGGCTCAAGCTCCAGTAAATTATGATCCTGACACCTTTGCAGAAGCTTCAGGCCATCTAGATTGGGAAGCAGCTATGAATGAAGAATATCATTCATTATTGGCAAATGATACATGGGATCTTGTTCCTCTACCAAAGGGACGAAAACTTGTTAGATGCAAATGGGTTTACAGAACCAAGTATGGACCAGATGGGAAAGTTGATAAACATAAAGCTCGTCTTGTTGCTAAAGGTTTTTCACAGGTTGAAGGCATTGACTACACTGAAACCTTCTCCCCTGTTGCCAAAATGAACTCTATCTGCCTTGTTCTTTCTCTTGCTGCCTCTTTCAAATGGGAAGTCCATCAGATGGATGTTAAATCTGCCTTCTTGCATGGGGACTTGCATGAAGAAATCTATATGGAACAACCCATTGGCTTCATACAAACAGACTCCAGCCTTGTATGTCGACTTAAGAAATCCCTTTATGGTCTCAAGCAAGCTCCTCGGGCTTGGTATGCCAAAATGGATAGCTTTTTTTTAGAATCTGGCTTTTCTAGGTGTCATTCTGACAATACTGTGTACACCAAGAAAGTGGGAAACTCAATTATCATCCTTGTTCTTTATGTTGATGATCTTATCCTTGCTGGTAGTGATCCCAACCTTATAAACCATGTGAAGTCTAGCCTTAAAAGGAAATTTGAAATGACAGACTTAGGACACTTACACTATTTTCTCGGTCTTCAAGTTTTGCAATCCAAGGAAGGTATTTCCCTTTCCCAGTCCAAGTATGCTTGTGATATTCTACGCCATTTTCACATGGAAGACTGTAAGCCAGCCCCTTCTCCCTTTCAGTCTGGAGTCAAACTTTTAGTCACTTGTACTTCTCCTGAAGTTGATGCTACCTTATACCGTCAACTTGTAGGAAAACTTTTGTATCTAACCCATACTCGTCCTGACCTTTCCTTTGTTGTTGGCCTTGTTGCTCGGTTCATGCAAAACCCCCGTGAAAGTCATTGGAAAGCAGCTAAAAGAATACTTCATTATGTTCGAGGTACAGTTCAGTTTGGGATTCATTACAGTGCCAAAGCATCTCCTCTATTGGTTGGTTTCACTGATTCCGATTGGGCTGGTGACCCTGATGATCGGAAGTCTACTGCCGATTATGTGTTCACTCTTGGTTCAGGACCTATTACATGGGCTTGCAAGAAACAAGGTGCCATTTCTCTTTCATCAGCAGAAGCAAAGTATCGTGGTGCCGTAGAAGCTATTAAGGAAGCCTTGTGGCTTCGTTAGATCCTGTCAGAGTTTGGCTTTTAGTAGCAGCAT
This sequence comes from Pinus tabuliformis, assembly GCA_031772625.1. Classification (NCBI taxonomy): domain Eukaryota; kingdom Viridiplantae; phylum Streptophyta; class Pinopsida; order Pinales; family Pinaceae; genus Pinus; species Pinus tabuliformis. The sequence continues at coordinate 1,116,881,804 of CM062809.1, forward strand.
CCGACTACACTTTAGTGTGATAATCAAAGTGCCATTCAGCTATGCAAAGATCCATTCCAACATCAGCGCAGCAAACACATTGAACTGCACATGCACTTCATCAGAAAGCTCATTCACGACCATGTTCTTGAAGTGCAATATTGTTCAACAGATGATCAAGTTGCAGACATCTTCACAAAGGCTCTCATAGAGGCGAAGTTCACTAAACTTCGACTTGTGGTTGGAGTTCAGGAAGTTGTCACTAAGGGGGGATAGGCTCTATTGCCTCCTTCCTTCTCCTATAGTGTCATATTTGTAAATCCTTCAATCCTATCCCAAGTTGTTCTTAAGGGGGGATGTTAGGATATTCCGACACATAGGAAATAGTTATGTACGACTTGGTCTAGTATAGAGTTAGGTATAGAGTTAGGTAAAGTGTGTTTCTTTATCGTTGTACATTTTGTAACTTACAATCTGACGGTCACGATATGTAGTGATCCGACGGTTCATTCTCTCCTCGGTATTACCGACACTTGATTCGTGGCTTGACACCCGATTGGTCCATGAATTCTATTTAAAGCGCATGGAGGGTCATTTGTAAGGTAATCCGTGCATGAGAGAAACATATGTAAATTTTCATTCTTTTATTAATAAATTTCCTGAAGTGGCCACGTTGGCTCAGGCCGTGGATTGCTTCCCTCTTTGAGGGTTTTAACTACGTCAAAATACTGGTGTATTGATCTGCGATCTGGTTGTGAGCGGTGTCCTTTTGGTGTTCTGTCTGAGGAACTTACCCTGTAAATTCCTACATGGGTGCACTTGAACTAGCAAACCTTGAAGTTCCTCTTTTCTTTTGACTGCCCTCCTATCTAAGTCTACCCTTATTTCTTCCAAGGGCCCAGATTAATCAGTTGGGCTCCTTTACTTTCTCTACCTGTCTACTCATCTGCCAAGCTTGAGCTGTTTGGACAGATATTTATTCTCTATTCTACAACAGTAAATTCAAATATGGATTGGCCCAGATTGAGCTGTTGGACCATCCATCAAATGTGAGTAAATCACTCATGACTTGAAGTTCTTCAAATATGGAACAATAGTGGCACTTGAGCTAGAACACTTTCCTGGTCTTTTGGTTTGGGGTTCATTTCTGTTATTTTTTCTGAACAATTCATTTTTCTTGCCCTTTGATTTTTCTTTTAGGGCATACCCTCTTTACATTTTTTAATTCTCTCTAACTCTTTACAAAATATGGAACCTTTGCAGCATGAAAAGATGAACATATTTGGCACTTCCATAGTCAATCATGAAACATGAAACCTATTGGTATAAGAACCTAACAGTGGCTCCACTTGGGGATGGCTTTTCCTGGTGAAAAGCCAAGAACAGTAGGTCAGATTGCCTTATTTTCAGTTGACTGCTGTAATTCAAAATTTTCTTCTCCTGGGAACCAATGATCTGAACCTTTCTAACATGTGTGCAATGCTTATGAGCCGATCTGCATAAAATTACAGCTCTGTCTTTGGTGGTTTTTCTGACTGCTTATCAACATCTTTAGACTTCCCAAGTCTTCTTCTTGATCTCTTGTGGTAAACTCAAATTATACACCAAAAGGGGAGTAATTCTTTGACTCTTTCCTCAAAATCTGCTGCATGTTGTTCCTTATTTAATTGCTATAAATGAAAACTGATGGAAATACAAATATTTATGTACACTATACAGTGGTGTTGTTTTGATCAAAGGGAATCAAAAAAGTGCTTGAGCATTCGCCCATTGACCGGGCCTTCCTCAGTATCTGTGCCATCCAAACTCTTCAAAAAATAGGTGTTGTTACCTTGTACAGCTTGAATAACATATGGTCCTTTCCAAAGAAAATCAAATTTTCCATGTTTCTTTATCTTCCCTCCTAGAATCCCATCTCAGCACTTTGTTTCCTATGAAAAAATCCTCAACTTTTGTTCTTTTGTCAAAGATCTTTTTCAGCTTTTCTTGTAAAACTTGGGTTCTCTGATATACTTCTTCTCTTGTTTGCTGCAAGTGAATAGTTTGATTAATCCTTCTTTGAATATCATTAGGCTCTGCTTGTATTTCTTGCAGCAAGTTGATCGTAGGGATTCCCAAAGATGAAGGGAATCTTGCCTCCATTCCATAAACCAATTCATATGGACTTGTACCAATAGATCTTTTGGTGGTCAATATGTCGGCCCATAGTGCGTTACAAGCTTCTTATGCCAATTCTTTTTGTTCTCCTCCAAGACCTTTTTAATGATGTTGATGAGGCTTTTGTTGGAGGACTCAGCTAAACCATTACCTTGAGGATAATAGGCTGTGGAATGGCCTAAGGTAATGTGGTATTTGTGGCAAAAGTTGATCATTCTTTTGGATTTGAAAGCAGTAGCATTGTCTGTAATAATTTTTTCTGGACAGCCAAATCTGGCCAAGATGTTGGTTTCTAGGAATTGCATGATGATTGAGTCATTGGCTTGCCTACAAGGGATGGCTTCTATCCATTTGGTAAAGTAGTCTGTGGCAGTCAAAATCCACCTATGTTGGCCAGAAGAGGAAGGATGGATTTCACCAATGAAGTCTAAACCCCATTGTTGAAATGGTCTTTCAGTTGAAATAGGTTTGAGGGGTAAAGGTAACAACTTTCTCTTGCCTTCAAAGATCTGGCATTTATGGCAAGACATTACAAATTTTTTCACATTAGCAAATAGGGAGGGCCAATAAAACCCAGCCCTTAGGATTTTATCAACTGTTGATTTCCAGTATAAGTGTCCTCCATAGTCCCCTGCATGAAATTCCTTGAGTACTTTGTCAGTTTCATCCAATGTTAGGCAATTAAGCAAAATTCCTTCATGATTTTTCCAAAATAGAGCATTATCTATGATACGAAATTTTGATGCCTTCATTTTTAGGAATCTCTTTTTAGTTCTGGACAACCCTAGAAGAGCTTGCAGGTTTAAGAATACAAAACATATGTTAGCATACCAAGGTGATTGTAAAAAGGCTTGATTGATCTGTGGAGTCGCCATCTCCTGTTCGTTGTCCAATTCATTGATGTCAAGGGCCTGAAAATTGGTTTCAGTCATTAGTTTGGCTAGCCCTTGTCCTTTTATCCGTTTTGTAGGCTTGATTTCAATGTCATATTCTAAGATGTTGGCTATCCATTTGCCCCTCTTACCTTCAATTCCTTCTTGAGTTAAAATGTCCTTAACCACAGCATTTGGAACATAGGCTATCACATGTGAGTACAAGATGTAAACTCTAAAATCCTTGATGGATTTTACAAGGGCATAAGCTTTCTTTTCCATGATCGGATATTTTAAGGGAGCGTCTCTAAGGGCTTTACTAAAGAAAGCAATGGGCTTCTCACATCCTTGGTCATCTTTTTACAATAGGAAAACAACAATAGTATGCTCAGATGCAAAGGAAAAGATGATGACATCTCTGTCAAACTTGGGGCTTGTGAGGATTGGTGTTTTTGTTAGGGCTGTTTTTATGTCCTCAAAGGCTTGTTTAGCTTCCATGGTCCATTTGACTTTAGAATCTTTCTTCAGCGTATTATTCAATAGTCTTATTAGCTCGGCCAAATTGGGAATGAACCTTCTTAGGAAATTGATCTTTCCTAAAAAAGCTTGCATTTCTTTGATGTTTCTTGGATGAGGCACTTGAAGGATAGCTTGAATTCTGTCTGGGTCAATCCTAATGCCATCTTTTGAGATTATGTGACCTAGAAGTTTTCCTTCTTCTAGGCCAAATAGTGATTTCTTTGGATTCAATGATATGCCATATTTTCTGCAAATTATGAACACTTGTCTTAAATGTTCTAAATGTTCTTGGTATGATTTTGAAAAGGAAGTGAGATCATCAAGGTATACGACTAAGAAATCATGGATCTCTTTGGCAAAGGCTATATCCATTTCTCTTTGAAATGTGGCCCCTGCATTTTTGAGTCCAAAAGGCATTTTGACATATTTGAAGGTTCCCCAAGGTGTTGTAAAGGCAGTTTTGTCTTGATCATCTGGGTGGACCAAAATCTGATTGAATCCTAAGAATCCATATAACAATGAAATCCTAGAGGCTCCCACCACCCTTTGTAAGATATGATCCATTTTTGGTAAAGGGTAATGGTCTTTGAGAGAGACTTTATTCAAATTTCTTAAGTCAACACACAGTCTTATCTCTCCCGTTTTCTTCCTAGTAGGCACTAGATTTGAAATCCACTCTGAGAATCTGATAGGTGCAATGATACCAGCTTCCTACATTCGTTTAACTTCCTTTTCAATCAGGGGAAGGAGGATAGGATTCACTCTTCTAAGCTTTTGTTTAAAAGGTTTTTGATTCTCTTTCAAAGGTATAGTATGTTGGATGACTGAAGTATCATAGGATTTGAGGTCCTCATAACTCCAGGCAAAGACATCTTGGAATTCCTTAAACAAATCAATGTATTTCAGTTTCTGATCAGCAGGCAATGCTTTTGACAATTTTACCATTTTGGGATCCTCTATGGTTCCAATGTTACAGTCCTCAATTTCTGCATTGAGTGGTTGCATTTTTGGCTTCCTTGAAATATCATTTGAATCGAATAAATCCTCCAAAGGAGTTAAGCCTATGGGGAGAAAATTGTCTTTTAGTTCAATTACTTCAGCTTCTGCCTCAGCTGTTTCATCAAAATCTGTTTGCTTCAGCTCTTGTACATTTTTGTCATCAAAAGTTGTTGGGTGCAAAATCAGATTTGTTGTTTCAGTTGATATATTTTGTTCAATTTTGTCTATCTGTTGTTGGTCATCCCTGGTGCTTGTATCAATGTTTATGCTGGAGAATTCCTCTTTCAAAGTCAGGAAGTTATTTATTTGTGTATCATTCTCAAAGACTTGCCAATTTTTGACATTATCTGGGACAGCAGGCCTATGTTTGATCTCAGCAGTGAAGTGGTGGTTGGGTTCAAAAGGGAGCTTGCAAGTGCTGGCAAAGGTTGCCAAGCTATGTGCATGTAAATTGTGCTTTCTAGGGATTTTGGTTAGCTAAGATTCTGAGAAAGTGTTGAGTATTTCGATGGCTGCCCCTCTGTAAGCTCTCAACCTAAGATCATTTGTGACAAAATTTCCCTTCATCTACTGTATGATCAGATCTGAATCCCCTAGAATTGAAACTTTGGTTGCCCTTAGACCTCTGATTAGTTTGAGTCCTAACAACAGGGCTTCATACTCGGCCATATTGTTTGTGCATCTGAAATTTAACCTATATGCATGACCTTCAGCATGGTCATTTTGCATGTTGTGAATCCAAACCCCTGCCCCTGCTCCTAATTTGTTTACCGAGCCATCAAACTCTAAATGCCATAAGACCTCTTGGTTATGACTAGCCTTAAGAGTTTTAGAAGCTTGTTCAGAGGGCAGATTTGGCTCTTGTATGTCACATGATATATCATTTCCCTTTGTTGCATCAATCATAACAACAGTTTTTTGATCTTGAGTGTTAGACTTTTCTTGTATGCTTTGTGTTGGTACTGCTTCTATGAGTTTGATATCAGTTGTGGAACACATCCCAACATTATATAAAATGAATGAATTCATATCGGAATGCATAGAATAGATGGGGAACTTTTGGGGTTTTTCTTGACTGCTAACGACATATTTCATTAGTGTTTCACGGTATAATCTCTTTGGCTATCCAAAGACTGAAATAGTGGCATAGGACATGTCTAGTTGCAAAGATCCTTGGAGTTTTGCACCCCAAGATCTGGATAAAAGCATACCATACTTAGGTGGAATATCAGCTACCACCACATCCATCAAGATTGTTTTAGCCTGATATTTGACTAAAGATACACATAGGTCTTTGATTAGGCCTAGACACCTGACCTGGCTAGAATCGAATGAGAACAAATCTTTGTAGGGTCTTGTGATGTCTAGGTCCAGCCTTTCCATCACAGATTTAGGCATTAGATTGTGGGAAGCTCCTGAATCAAACATTGCATTATGGAGCACCTTGTCATGAATGTTCAAGCTTGCATAAAATGGAGGAACTCCTCCATCTACTGTTTTACCATTGACTTCTGGACTGAAAATCAACTCTACTTGATCATCTAGAACATTGACTGCATCCTTATTCTCTGGTATTTGGAGTGACCGATTGATTTGTTGTTTGTATACTTCATGTTTAGCCAATTCAGAGAGAGGAATAGCTATTTTCAGCTTACCTATTTCTGTTTCCAAGTTGAAAGGTTTTTCTATCTGTATTTTTGCATTATGCATAGCAGACTTTTCCTTTTCAGCTGGATTTTCAGTGATCTTCTCTTGATTATGAGTGTTGTTTTGAGGTATTTATGTTTTGAAATTATTTTCAAGAGAGCAGTTTGGACTTTCCTTCGAAGAATGGGATATGTATGGTTGTTTTTTTAAAGACTGTGAATCTGATACATCTTCCACAGTGACTTCCTTTAGGTCTGGGTCTGTTTTATCAGAGGGTTCCATCTGGATAGTTTTATCCTTTCTCTTCTTTGTCTGCTTAGTATCTTTTAGCTTGGTAGGTTGAGGCGCATCTATCGTTCTACTTCTCAATTTGTACTGTTTGTGAACCTCATAGACTGCTACATCATAGCCTTCCCTAAAATCAAATGACTCTCCGAATTTGGTTTGGAATTGATTGAAATTGTGAACCTCTTGGTCATCTTGGGTCAGGAATATTTCTTGCTCACTGTTCAATCCCATTAGGTTGATTTTGGTGTCCTCATTTGGTTCATTAGATGTTGAGGCTTCGGCATAGTTCTCTTGGAACAGAGGTCTGATATTTTGGTCAGGGTCAGCTCTTCCAACATTTGGATTTTGATTTTTTCTAAAGTTTGGGTTTCTTGCAGTGTTACTTGGTTGACCTTCCCATGATGACTTTCTTTCTATGGTTTCCACCCTATCCCCAAGTCTGTCCATACCTTTGATGATTGCATCAAGTTTTTGTTCAAATGTTGAAGGTTCCTCTTTGAACATTGTTCTTCTTTCAGCTCTTGCCCGATTTCGCTTAGCAATAAGGTTTGCCTCCACACTAACAGCTATATTCTGCATGTCTGCTAAGCTTGGAGGAGCTCTTTCCCTCAGTTGGTATGCCATGTCAGAATCAAATCCATCAGGGAATTTGATCAAGGCTAGATCAGGTGGAGGTCTAAGGTTTTGAGGAATGGCATTGTAAACATTGTTGCACCTAGCACAATAGTCTTGGACAGCTTCTTGTGGGCCTCTTTTCAAGTTTTCATATTCTGTTAAAATGTGTAAAGGGTCTTTCTTCTTCTCCCATCTGTTTAGAAAGGATTGATAAAGAGATTCTGGATTAGCTATGGAATTTGCAGCAAGTGCTCTAAACCAAGTCCTTACATCACCAATTAAACTTTGGACAAAAATCTTCATTCTCACATCATCATCATCTATTTCATAATTCTCAAAATAATCTTGCATTTTCTTGGTGTGTTGCTGGGCTGTATATGTACCAGTACCATCCAAATAAGTGATCATACTTTGATAATCTTGAGGCATAGCCCCAGGATTTCTAGGTAACTGTAAAGGAGCATAACGGTTTGCCATATTTACAGGGACAAATGGGGCAACAGGAAGAAATGGGACAGCTGTAACAACAGGGACTGGAGTTGAAATATGTGCAGTGGATGGAGGTGTAGGGAAGGTGCTTTGAGAGGTAGATGAAGAACTAGGAGAAGCAGCAGTTGTGTGAAGACGGACTGAGGCTTTAGCAGGAGTTGGGATATAGCTCTACTGAACTGTTTCAAGGTCTAAATCAGTAGAACTTTCTTGAGCTTCTTGTTTCCTAAGGGTCTTAGGGATCAAGTTTGGATTTTCAAAAACAGCTGGAGGATCTGGGTCAGGTTTTGACCTAGTGTACCAAGTTTTCTTCTTTGGAGCCAGCTTCTAAATTTGTTTTTGCTATTTTCTGGGAATATTTTAAGATTACAGTTTTTGACAATATTTTACATGAAGTTCTTTTGAAACATAGGAGGCTTTGAGTTTTTCCTTTGAATATGTTGAAACAGGGAGACTGATCAAATCTTTGGAACAACTATCTAACGCCTAGAGCTGTACTGGAGATTGACTGAAGCAGCTTTTATCTACTCCTGTCAAGGCATAGCAAAGACAGTTTCAAAGGCTACCTGGCTGACTTCAGGCTCCATCTGTAACTTTAGAAAATAGGTAGTAATTATAAACAAACATTCAGGTCCCCAGTGGAGTCGCCAATGATGTTATCACTCAGGTTGTTCCCTGCCTCCTGAAGGGAATACGGCCGAGGTAACCACTAACCAATCTTTCAGCTGCAGGTCCTAGCCTACCTGCAACCAGAGAGGGCTCTCTCTTTGTAATTTAGCTTTGTTTTTGGAGTATTTTAGGCTAGTTATTATGCACAAGTTTTTTTTTTTTAAGTTTGTTGGATGGTGATTTCATGCAGGGCTGGGATGCAAGTCCAAGATAGTCTGTTCCATTCGGCTATGGAGTTGATGATGGTGTACAACTGAAAGCATTTCCTGGGCAAAGGTAATACTACAGAGCGAGATAGCCAGTTTTGGAACAATTTTCAAATCTGGAAATGATGGAATGAAGAAAGGGAATGAAAGGCAATCAAGAATCTTTCATTATGCTGACAGAGGGAAACTGTATGAATGTTATTCAGGAGCAATTAAGAATTCCTAAACAAGATTCAAAATGAAAGGACTTAGTGCAAACATGAGCAGTTAAGAATTCATATTTATGACTAATCCTGAAGAAAACATTATTTAATAGCAGAGATTGAGCACAGGGTGCATTTAAACAAATCCTAGGCTATTCTTCTTCTCTGTTACTAAGATTATGGAACATACATGACATTTTGTAAACACAGAAAACATAAAACAGGGTTTAGAATAACTTATTGTTCCATAAAGTGACACAGGAATTCTGTAGCAAGTCCCAGAACATCATTTGCACATTCAGACAGCACAGAAACCATGAACTCCAACAACAATTTGTATTAGAGAGTCTCAGAAATTACAGCGTAGCTAAGAGAGAAAATCACCAACCCCAAATACATATTGTGGGGAGGTATTTATACAAAAATTTGATACAAAATATCATGAAGATAAGTCTTTGAACTCATAACTTTCTTTACCAACTCCTAAGAATCAGTAAATGAGGGAATAAACGCCGTAATAAATATGAATGTGCTAGTTGTCCAATTAGTCAGAAATATTTTGACTTTTCTGGGCTGTGTGAGTCAGCTGCTTGTTGCGCATTCATTCTGCATTTGTTGTCCTGATGTTGGTACGTTGTTTGTTGATGTCTTTGTCTTCATCATCAGTGCTCAATTTCTTTGCATTTGACGAGCTGTAATCACCATTCCATTTCTGCTTTATGCTGCTTTTAATCCTTTGATAGGTGGACCGTGTCTCTGTTTTCGCTGACCTATAGCTGATCAAAAGGAATCAATAAATAAAATTTACCTGAGCAATGTCTCCATCATTCCTTTCCACCAATCCTCTGTAGGCAGCTGATGTCTTTGTATCTTTATCAATGTTTCATTAGCTTCAGTGTATCTGTAAAAGTTTGGTTGGACTTCAAAGAGATGGTTTATCTCATGCTCAATGTAAAACAGGTTTTCTAATTTGTCATAGAGACTCTGTCCAGATGGAGGCCCTGTTTCTTCTGATGTGCTTGAGGACGCTGCGATTTGATTGGAGGCATAGTTGTTTACCCTGTTGGCATAATTCTCATGTGACAGCAGTCTTCCAGCGCTAGTTACTAAACTTGGTATCCCTCTGCTCTGTAATGCTGCAAACTTTATTCTGAATTCATTCACCTCTGCTTGCATTTCTTGGCATTTTCTTTCCAGGGTTTGCACAAAATTCCTTAGGGTCAACACCCTTTTTACTAGCGAGATAGTATCATTCCTGTTCCTGATACCTATTGCTGCTAGTTGCTCTCTGCTATTAGCGTTTAGGAATTGAATCATCCTGTTGGCTTGCTCAGGCATATTCTCTAATGATGCTCTAGCCTTTTGATTTTCAAAATGAGCTAAGCCTATCAAGTCCATTTGCTCATGTATGGTCTCAATTGATTTCCACTGGTATGTAATGGATTGGCCAATCTTGGCCCACAAAATTTTCTTGACCTCAGCTAGGGTCCTATCAAGAGTGAGCTCTTTATCCAGCTCCTTTATTCATTTTTCCAGGGTTTTCACTTCCCTTGTTTTCTTAGCTACATCCTACTTTGACTTGTCATATCTTTCCTCAATTTTGGCCAGCTTTTCTTTGGCCTCTTTCAATTCTGCCATCTACACTTCCAGGGCTTTTATTTCTTTCATCATCCCCTCCATACTCAAGCTGGTCTCTTGCTCTGCTGTTGCTGTAGTCATTGCTGAAACTGGTGTTGAACTTGAATTACCTGCTTTTGATGTTGGACCAGTGGGAGGGACTGTTATGGTGGCCATAGGAGGAGAAGTTGTAAGAATCTGAGCTGTTTGAATTGGCTGAGAGGCCAACTCTCCCTGTCTTCCCTGTAATGATGCCTCCAAGGCACTCTCTGTTTCTATCAACCTTTTATGCAAGCTCATAAGCAAAGTTACCACATCCTGCTCTTCCTTTTGTTGTGCTATCTCTGTGGCTTGAGGATGCAGTGTAGCTGGCAGCTTGAGTTGTCTTTTGAGGGCTGCTATGTCTTCCTCTTTCTTTTTGATCAAGGCCTGAATGCCTTTCGGATCCTGGGGATCATGTCCCAACTCTATAATAATTTCCTCCAAGGACTTGATTCTATTGTCCTTGGCCTGTGATGAAGCTTTCTCCAATTCTAGTTGGGCAGAAGTATTATGTAGAGAGTTTTGCAATCTATGGGCCAACAATGTTTTGTCTGCCAATGTAGAATATACCATTTCCCTGGTCTGCTTGTGCAATTCAATTTGGTCCATCGGATGGATGTCTTTGGAGAGAACTTCCAGATTGGTTCTGATATAGTTAGCAGCTGATTTTGGTTGCTGCATTATAGGTCTAAAACGACTAAGAGTCATTTTCCCTTCCTGGATGTCATAGGCTGCCATTAGCCTTTGCTGATTAGTGGGTGCAATCCTTAGCAACTGGTTGTAAAGCTGGTATCTCACTGGCTCATTTCTAGCCTTGATATAAGTGAATGCTTTTTAAATATCAGAGCCCTGTCTACTCTGTTGCCTGGTGGATGTAACCTCCACCCCTTGTTGTCTTTCTTGCTTAGGCTGGAAGGAGCTGGCTGATGTATCCATGCTTGGGGGAACTTGCTATTCAGTTGGCCCTTCTGGTATTTCTTCCTCTGAAAAAGGATTTAATCTCTGTCTTTTTTCTCCTTGCTGCTCTGTGGATGTCCCTGGAGGGGTCTCTTCCTGTCTATCTCTTTTCTTAGCCCTTTTCTCATTAAGAGGATTCGATAACACTGGGATTTCAGTTTCCTTTTCTTGAGTAGAAGGGTCTAACCCTTGACTTTGTTCATATGTAGAGGCCGGCCGGTCTGCCATTGTCTCTTGTTGTTCCAAATTGTGCACTTATTGTTCTGAATCCTACACCTCCTTACCTTTAGATGTTCCTACTAGTGGAGAACTTTCTTGGAGAGGCTGTTGGGAAGCTGTGGCAGATGAGGTGCCTTCTCCAAGGTGCCGAGTAGCTATGAAAAACACCTGTTCAAAAGATTCCAAGTCAACTGATTTTTCAAGATTATTGTTTTCTCTTTCTGTTATTTCTTCTTCAGTAAGGTTTTCCACAAGTGTGCCCTCTACCCATTCTTGTTGATTAGAATATTGTTCAATTTGAGGGATATTGCAGTGTACATATCCTACAAGCTTGTGTTTGACTCTTCTAAAGCTTATGAAGTGATTGGGGTCATATGGTGCCCAATAAAAGCTCGGTTTTAGCAACAGAAAATTTTTCAAAATCTTGTTTGCCTCTTCCCAGGCTTCCTCTCTCTTATTGAAAATAAATGGGCCCAATTGATGTCTTATCTTGAGCTGTGCCTTCTTCCTAGTGCCATAGAAATGAATCATATCTGAATTACCAAATTTCCGGAAGTATTCCAAGGCAAAGAGTCTCATAGGGACATATTTTGGCAGTCTGTAAGGGGCTAATTCACAGCCATAAAACCTGATTACTGTGTGGTTTTGGTAAAAATACCAGTCACCAAAGCTGTAGCTTTTGGAAAGCTGTAGAATCTTTTGCATCTCATCAGTGAGTCTAGGAAGAGGAGTGCTCACTAGTAAAGAAGAAGCTGGATATATAAATAGGTCAATAAACTCGCAGTAGGTATATGGAGAGTAATAAACATGGTGGCAGACTGATGACCAAAATATTACAGACCTTCGCTTCCCCTTAGCATCCAATTTTTTGAGGAAAACTGGGAAACTATCAGGCTGATAGTACAACAGTAAATGATATATGTAGGAGGTGTATTTGAACACTCTTTCCCTCTCCAGGTTTATGAATTGCTCATGAATCTTGTCAGCTATGAAGGTGGCATAATCATACTAGATAGCAGGGGGCTATCCTAGAGCAAACATGGATAACAACACCAAGATTGTCTCATCAACAAACTCACTGGTATTGAATCCTAAGATGTAGGATATCATGTCTACCAGCAGTCTCCCTGTTTCATTGAACCAGACATGTAGATAAGGAGGAGGTTGCCGGGGCTGACAATCTGGTTGCATGAACAACTGGGCAATTCTTGTGATCTATGAGCTGGGCAGGTTGGCACCTTGGTCAAGCAGAAGTTTCATGGAGAGAGGAGCTAGAGGCTTAGTTGGCTCAAAGTTTAGCATCTCCATTATGGCTTGACGGGTGATGTGGAACAAGACAGTCCCAGATGGAGCCAAAACTTCTCTTTGAGTGGGCTCATAATTTTCACAACATTGATGGATAAGGTTAGGGAATACATTTACTTGTGGGAGATAATAGATTGGCATGTTGGACTCCCAAATACCCAGGACATCAGCATTGCTTCTGTATCTTTTCCTTATCTCACAAAAAGTTTCAATGTGATATTTGTTGCTCAGTTCAACTGTTTCCTTCATTTGGTAATCCTTGTCAGCAAGGGGCAGCCACTCCAAGTTCTTATGTGGTGCGTTCAAGGGGGCAATATTTAAGGCCACTGGAGCATCCATGATCCACAGTGTTTACAACTCGATTTTAAGTTGGTATGTCAACAGGAAAGAAGGTGATGGCAGTAGGTTTTTAGTAAAATTGCTACAATTTGAATTATGTATATAAGTGGTCTTAGTGAGTGACACTCTCAGGGACAACAGAGTCTGTGGAGTCTTTCGATGAGGAAACTAAAAAGACAGTGGAAAAGGGGCGGCTTCTACAGGTGCTTTCGATGGTTTTGCAAGCGAGGGCGAGCTCGATTTCAGGTTTTAATGGAGAGTTTATCATAGGGCCATAGAATTAGCAAGTTTTGCCCGGAAAACACGGTCAAACAATAATTTGGAGCATAGAGGTTTGGGACAACAATGTATTTTAGTTAAATTCAACTCTCTCAGTGATTTTTAACAGAGAAATCACGTAGGAAAAACAGGGTTTATGGGTGACTGACGGATAAATACCTGTTTCCCGAGAGATTGGTACGAAATGCAGTTGCAGGTAGAGCTGAGGAGGTCGGGTTTGCAGGTTGAACTCCTCTGGGTGGCAGATTGGAGCTACGGTGATCAAATCGTCGTGAATCGTATGCAAAGTTTCCGCAGACAAACGAATAAAAAATAAACGAGAAACCATCACTTTTGTGACGTTTGAAAAAATTTGGGCTTTTTAGACCTTTTGGCGCTTTTTATGCTGACGTCATCATGATGTGCATTTGTCACGTAGCGGGTACGGAGGGTGACATGGCAGCTGACGTAGACACTGACATGGACGGATGATGAGGCAGACACGTCGGACGAAACAATGACATGGGGGCTGACGCAGGTGCTGACGTGGTGTATGACGTGGGCAGCGGGGACAAAAGGCAGTAACCGGTTTCCATCAGACCGCTTTTGGTACGGGGGTGGTTTCCGTCAGAGCGGGCCCAATGCAATCAAAAGAGCGCACACGTCCTTTGTACGACGGGAAAACCACCGTTCTATCGGGCACTAACTCTTGTACGTTGGGGCGGATCCGATATCAACAAGAGCCGTCAGATGGGGAGGGCCCGATTCGATGGTTGACGGAACTGCGAGCTGGCAGCATGTTAATGTACGGGACCCACTGCCATTTTTTAGCAATTAAATATTGTTTGGCAGGGTTTAAAATTTGGGTTATGGGTTATATGGAATGCGGTTATGTGATTAATCAAACATTAATCAAATCCCGATGTTTATGCGCATCGACTATGGTTATTCGCTAAACCGGAGGTTAGAGAATCCCAAGGCGACAAGTGGCGGGTTGTTATTGGTCCCAGGTGGACCAATTACTCCAAAGAAAGAGTTTATAGCCATATTAGGCCGGGGTGGGGTATTTACAATATTTTTGGGTTTTTTGTAGATTTTTATACATAATAGGGGAGGGGAGATATAAAGGGGATTTATATATTAAAGTTAGAATATTAATATGAATGTGAAGGGAAAAGAGCTAGGTGCATGACATTGAATCACCTAGGCTTTAGGGTGTTTAGGAGAAATAAAACTTTTTACACAAGAAATGTGGCTTCTTCCACTAAGTAAACTGAGAGTTTAACTTAGAATTTCTCATAGAATGAAGTGAAATATGACTATTGGGCAGATCCCAAGGTCCTTGAGGGGATGTTAGTCAAATATTTATGGGGAAATGGAGGGGAATTAGTCATGCTTCCATTGTTTTTCAGTCCAACAACTGCCTTAGTGCTTATGTCACTAATGATATGAGTCTTCTTTGACAAGACAATAAATGATCATAACCTTGCCTCTGCAACCTCAAACAACCTGCCCAGCCTAATACACCTAATATTGTTTTTTTCGTTTGGATTGGGTGCACTTGAACTAGCAAACCCTGAAGTTCCTCTTTTCTTTTGAGTGCCCTCCTATCTAAGTCTACCCTTATTTCTTCCAAGGGACTAGATTAAGCAGTTGGGCTCCTTTACTTTCTCTACCTGTCTCCTCATCTGCCAAGCTTGAGCTGTTTGGACAGATATTTATTCTCTATTCTACAATAGTAAATTCAAATATGGATTGGCCCAGATTGAGCTATTGGACCATCCATCAAATGTGAGTAAATCACTCATGACTTGAAGTTCTTAAAAAATGGAACAGTAGTGGCACTTGAGCTAGCACACTTTCCTAGTCTTTTGGTTTGGGGTTCATTTCTGTTATTTTTTCTGAACAATTCATTTTTCTTGCCCTTTGATTTTTCTTTTAGGGCATACCCTCTTTACATTTTTTAATTCTCTCTATCTCTTTACAAAATATGAAACCTTTGCAGCATGAAAAGATGAACATATTTGGCACTTCCATAGTCAATCATGAAACATGAAACCTATTGGTATAGGAACCTAACAATGGCTCCACTTGGGGATGGCTTTTCCTGGTGAAAAGCCAAGAACTGTAGGTCAGATTGTCTTATTTTCAGTTGACTGCTGTAATTCAAAATTTTCTTCTCCTGGGAACCAATGATCTGAACCTTTCTAACATGTGTGCAATGGTTATGAGTCGATCTGCATAAAATTACAGCTCTGTCTTTGGTGGTTTTTCTGACTGCTTATCAACATATTTGGACTTACCAAGTCTTCTTCTTGATCTCTTGTGGTAAACTCAAATTATACAGCAAAATGGGGAGTAATTCTTTGACTCTTTCCTCAAAATCTGTTGCATGTTGTTCCTAAGAAGAAAGTAAACTTTCCATGCAAGTTATGCAATGGTGACCATTTGACTCATATTTTCCATAAGATTCAAGATGCTCAGTGCTTATTGATTCAGCAGGGGTCTTCTAAGCTATTATCTATGATAACCAATACTAAGGCTTATCAATACCACATACCCAATATGACACATTGTTATGACATTTTCTTTCGTTAATTTATTTGAGATAAATCACTTAAAAGAGCATAACTAAGTTGGAGATAAATCTTAGCACTTGAAATTTTCTTTCACGAAGGTTAAATGTCCATTGTCCATGTAATAATTTCTAAACATGTCTAAGTTACCTCAGTTTATTGAGATGAGAGAGATTGTTAGTAACTCGAATAATGAAAAATGATGAAATAAAATTTTGAGTGCAAAGAAACAAGGTAACAATAGATAGATAGATAGATAGATATGGAGAGAGAGTGTGTATGTTTGGGGGTTGAGATAGAGAGATAAAGAAGGAAAAACAATGGGAGATAGAGATATCGATAGAGGGGGTAGAGATGTACTTATACTGAAATCAATGCACACTATTAATCTAATTACTTTGAAATTAATGTACATCATACAACTAGTTGCATCAAATTAGAAATCAACATCTACACTAAAATCAATGCATCTAGTACAAAAAAACAAATAGGATTAGAAATAAATATCTACATTGAAATCGATGCATTTAGTGCAAACAATTAAATATGATTAGAAGTCAATATCTATATTGAAACCAATGGATCTAGTGAAAGTGATCAAATAGGAGTAGAAATCAACATCTACACTTAAATTAATGCATCTAGTGTAAGGATTAAATAGGACTAGAAATCGACATCTTCCCTCTCTCTCCATCTTACATTCACTGTCTGTCTCCCTCCCTCTCTCCTCTCTCTCCCACGTCTATCGCTCTCTTTCTCTCTCTTCTTCTCGCCTCTCCCTCTCTCTCTCTCTCTCTCTCTCTCTCTCTCTTCACTTGTCTCCCCTTATCACACCCAAAACATGCACACTCTCCCTCCATATCTATCTATCTCTCTCTACCTCCCTCCTCTTCCTCTCTCTCTCTTGGTTCCCTCTTGCTCTCCTCTCTCCCTCACCATCACTCCATCTCTCCCTTATGACTCCCTTTCCCTCTCCATGTTTCTCTCTCAGTCTTTCTTCCCCTTCCAACTCCATCTCTGCCTCCCCCGCTCTCTCTCCCTATCTTTCTCACCTTTATGTTTCTCTCCCCCACCTTTTCCGCCTCCAACTAACTCTCTCTCCTAAATATGATCTCATTGTATTGTATTTAAGAAAGCATCCAAAAAAACATTAATTGGTTGTAAAATATTAAACCTATGTTTTGGATCAATCATGTCAAAGAAAATACAATAATAAAAAACTTACAAGAATCATGCACTATCTTTCCTTTAGCATTGTTAGTCACTTTGCTTTCTCTCTTCACTTAAGATGTATCTATCCAAGTTCTTTATAATATTATTTATATTATATAAATTTCTCATATGTATATATAAAAGTATTCTCATTTTTAATTTATTAAAACCTAGACTTAATCTATATGGGAATATGTTTAGTAGTTGTGAGGATGGAGAGTTTAGATCTACCTCCAAAGTAATCATAACTTTTTTGCTTTTACATTTAATCAAAAAATATTATAAAATTAAATTAAAATATAGTGTTTGTAAAACTTCTTAGGCATGTAGTACTAATAAACCATAGTATGATAAGAGAATAATAAAAAACTTAAATCCATAATATAATAATCAAAAACTTAAATTATCTAAAATATTAATAAAACCATGTTTTTAAAACCATGGTAAAAAACATGCGTTAAGCTTCAGTGAGCAACTTCCCGTTAATATTATTTAGAAAACAATATTCCCCGATAAAATTCCCACCCACATTAAAATCCTGAAGCTAACAAATTTTCAAATGTAAAATATCAGATACACTTCCCTACAATAATAAAATCCTGCAGCTACCAAATTTTCAAATGTAAAATTATGTATGGTTAATGATTAGGAAGCCCAGAAAGATTAAAAAATATAAAGCCATAGTAGCAACTGTGGGATAAGTATCAACAGCTGCCATAGTAGCAACTGTGGGATAAGTCTCATGGCGAGCAATGTATTCCCCTCGCAAATCTGCATGAAGATCAAAACGGTCACCTCTCAATTGTATGGAATCACTGTTGTCTTCCAAGAGTTGCAGTACCCGATGACCATCTGCAAAACTGCCGCTCCATACAATTTGCTCGCTCCACACATTTCCATCTAAGCGGCTCCAATCTATGATAGTTCGCAACAAAATAACATTCGGGTTTTCAGCCATTGCAACCAGGATATTCCTTGGGCCACTGTAGTTCACAGGATGCCATTCATACCCGGCTTTCTGTCCAATGTCGTCTAATTGACGTACAGACACATTATCCCAAACGTTATCCAATATCCACTCGTATCCGTACTCTGTTTCAATCCTTGTAAACACCACGCTAGAGACCAAGTGTTGCTCAACAGCGGATTCATTTTCCATGGATGCCGATTGTTCATCTGAAATATCATCAGCTACGACTCAATTTTTTTTCTTCATCCAAGACAAAATTTATTAATGCTTTGTGACATACTTGTTCATCATTTACTTATTTTATCACAATCCTACCTATATATTGTTAATTCCTTTTTCATTTGTCATGGACAATTCTATTTTAAATGTCATCAATTTTGCACAATTACATGATCCCCATCCCGACCTTCCCATAAAATTAATGGAGTGGTTATATCTTAAAACACAAAATCCCTCTCTCCGTGTACTCTAGATCCCTTTGTGATGTCCTATCAAAAAAAGTTTGGGGAAAGGTCTTATCAATTTATTATTAAACACTAGACTTAGGGAAATTTGTTTCGTGCAAGGTTACAAATTACTCTATATGTTGAGCACATTGGATGAAAAATTTATTGAAGGAATGTACTTTTATTTTAAAAATTAGAGCTTCAAGGTCATCCATACCCCATTCCATTATTAATGGAATAACATTAAAATTCTCCCACTATTAATGGAACAACACTAAAATTCTTAGTTCCTTATGCCCTGCTCAATTCCTAGATATGTTGAGCCCATTGTCTACAAAATTTATTAGAAAAATGTATTTTTATTTAAAAATTAAAGCTTCTTGTCCATACATATCACATATGCCAATGGAAGAAGATCAAAATTCTTTGTTTGTGTAATCCCTACTCAATTCCTAAAACTTATTTAATTAGAATCTACTAATTTTCTTGAATTTTAAATCTTGTTATGACCTCATCTTCTAGAACACTTGTTTAGAAAACTGCAATGCATGACAAAATGACCATTTTTATTTTCAATGAGTTTATAAAGATCGCATCTATGATCCCCTCCAAATTCCTCTTCTTTAATTTTTCTTAAGTTAATACTTTGTTCATTAATAAACACTACATAAACAATTATTCATTAGTATTTTTCATATTCCAAAGATAACACTACAACTGTCAAAGTTCATTCCTTCCTTATTTTATTCTTAAATTTTTTTATCAAATCCTAGGGATGTGAACCCTTAAAGGAGGAAAAGACCACTTTGGTTCACCTTGGTTTTCCTCCATTCAAACATGACTCCTTTATAAACATGATCAAAAACCATTTTATGAAATCACTTCATTTTCTATTAAGATTATCTCGTCTATCATAAGCCATCCCTACATCCACATTTAAGTTGTAAGAGGATTTAAAATGTGGGAAAGCATGCAAAAGCCTATTTCCCTTAGCTATTGAATTCTTTTTTGTGCAGTTAGGTCATGTCTTTCACTTCCAACCCATGCATCCTCCCCCATATGAATGAAAATCGCCACACCCACCTTTTAATTAGTGCATACCTTCCCTTCCCCCCCAAATCAAATGAAAATCCTTCACAATACTCTTCCACATCACTAAAATATCATGCCTAGATTTCTCACTAGCCCATATCAAATATTTCATACAATACACATAAATATATTTCTAAATGATTAGTTGACACCACAATTCTTCACCTAGAAGAGGCCTCCAAGGACTCTTTGCTACCAAATATTTTGAGAAAAGTAAATTTTTCCCAAGGCACCATCTTCCCAACAACTTTCGTATAACTAACGTCTCCCATTTTACCCATGAAGTCACCACTTCTGGTTTGATCCTTCCCTATAGCTTATCCTTTTAACCATTTCAATAATCCCTTTTAGATTGAACTATTTAATGGATTTGTTTATGTCACCCAAATTGGCCACTAAATGATAGATATAAGCTCATGATATTTGATAAATCCTAAATAATATGATAGGTAACTTTGTCACATTGATAGCGAGTTATTATTAAGGACTTTGATTGTTATTTGGCAAGTGTTTGATAGAATACACTCAAATTTCCTTGTATTTGTTTAAACTTTTTTGTTTGCTAAGTTGTGTGAGCCCTATGATGATTGCACACTTTATCTTTGACTCGAGAAACTGTGACTCAAAACCACCCAGGGATCACACATGTCTTGGGCCACATTATCCCTTAACATAACTCGAATTTTTCTCAAGGAGTTTCAAATCCGTGGCCTTCACATCGTAGGGTCCCTTAATAGTGCACCCCATCAACATATATTCTAAAACCCGAGGGCTTGCATATTTTGAAACTTGAAAAATGAAAAACTGTTTAAATTTTGATTTGCAACGTTCCAAGTGTAATTTTAAGTATTTTGGTAGATTTAGAATTATGGAGTTATTGAAGTCGTAGTTTTGAATTAAATTAAAAAAAATTAAGTTTACTTTGATCAAACTATTAAGAAAAAACCACTTGAATAATGGCTGAGATCATAGCCTTATATACTATGCTCACTTTGAAATGTTTATAGTTATGTGTTATGAGGAAAAAGTTAATTTACTTCACATAAAAATGGGGATCCTTATTGGAAAAATATAACAGAGATTTTTATAGCACCATTTACCACTCTTGGTAGATTTGATGCTCTCGTTATGGCCTAGGGCAACCCTTCCTTTCCAGACATGGTCCAAATTCTAAAAAAATAGTGTTTTAATTCTCATACACTATTTTTCCCTATATAAAAAGTGTGTACATGCGGGTTCGTCTATACATATGTATTAAAACACCAAAAATATATAATCTCCTTAAACTCACACAGACTTTATGGGTTTTACCTATTAATCACCCACTATAGCCCGTGGTCCAACTGTTTCCCAACTAAAAAAACTATTTTGGAGAAGTATAACTAAACCTCCAAGGGAAGGCCTAAAGGGTGAGAGCTAAGATATTGATATTATAGTTGATTACATGCCTGATAAAGTCTGAAGAAATCCCTGTGCCTCCTGCACTCCAAAGTTATAGGAAACCTTTGTTTCCTTCTTTGAGGTGTCCAACATCTTTGTATGACATCCTGGTGTACCTTTACGGAGGAGGACTGCTGAGGCCTGGGCATGACAGATCCGGAGGATGGTTCCGCTTGGGGCTAGAGGAAGACTCAGATTGTAGTTTTCCACAATTCATTTAGCTTACATCAATAAAGAAATGTTGTTCTGTTCTTAATATTTATTGTGTTTATGCATTAGTCTATGTTATGTTTTACATATGAAATCTTATGTTAATGCTCATTTTCTCACATTCTTATATGATTTAACACCTATATCATGAACATGATTTCTATTACTGCTCTTGTGTATGATTTGTTTGGATAAGTTACAGGTTCTAAACGCAATGGAAGGAGCAGAGGTTTTGGACCTTGCGGGATCGACCTCGAACGTAGGACCTCCGCGTAATACCTATTCTTCCTACTTCAGTAGTTTAAGAATTTAGATTGCTTGTCTGCGTGTTTCTTTATGTTGTATGCCCTCCACTCTATTGGGGTTTTTAACTCAAGACCCTAGGGTGTTTCCACCCACAATAGAATTGACGAATTGACTGGGAAAACATTCTTGTTTTTTCCTAGTTTGGGTTGTTTGTCCTTGATCAGGGTTTGTTTTCTTGATTTCTTGCTTTTACAATGTCAGCGAACTTTTTGGCTTCCCACACATCAAGTATGAGCTTTTGGATGAGGCCTTGATCTTTTATTTTTCTTAATTGAGCTTTTTATATGCATTTTTTAGGGATACAATAGTGTATACATGCTTTTTTACTCAAATTTCCTATGCTTGAAATGCGTGCACACACCTCTGTACCTTTAGACAGTCGCATATACCTAATTTTGAATTAATTAATCAAAATATTTTTCCTACTTAAGTCTGTTGCCCGATAAATTTTGTTGTTTTTTGGTCATTCATTGTCATTAAAGCTCTGTTTTCTTGCAAGTTTTCAATTTCGAATCTTCTTCTTGGTGAAAATTCTAGTTGACCTAAGATTGCTTTTTGAGTAAGGTTTCATTTTACATTTTGGGTTCAAGGCTTCTGTCAGAAGTTCTTTGTTGTTTTGGCTTTCCAGAACAAGAAATTGGTTCCGATTTGGTTTATAACCCAACTTTAAGATTACTTTTCTTTGCTTTCATTTTTGGTTGACCTATTTTGGTTTTCATGGTTTTTGAGTCTCTCTTTGGCAATCTTGAGAATCTTTCTTGACATTCTATTGGTTTGTTGAAGCCTTTTATACTGCTATTCAAACTAGTTAATGCAAGTTTGTAGTCCTTTCTCATTTCAAGTTTCATTTTATTAATGAGTTGCATAACTTGCGAAATCCAGGGACTTTTTATGCTTTTTTCTTGATCTTTGAAATTTAGTAGTCTTTTGTGACCTCAAAAATTTCGTTGGGTTTTTAAAAGAAAAATCCAAAAAACATAGCTTTTTCCTTTATTTTTCTTTTCAAGTTTTTGTTTTTGGTTTCTTTTGTTTTGTTTTTGAGCAATTGTGAACTTTTTCAATTGGATTTGCTGGGTTTTGAAAGAATTTTGTTATTGAATTTTTTCCCTCTTTAATTTCAAGTTGGCTTATTGATCTTGCAAAGAAACACATTTGCTTAGGATATTGCATCATCATTATAATTTTCATTAGGTTAGTTTGCACTGTAAGCATTTTTAATCTTTTTGTTAGATTTTGAGTGTGTGTGGAGTGTACTTCTGAAAAAGAAAAAGAAATATTTTTCTTATATATGTTTTTCGTAGAACCAAGTAGAAATCCTTTTTCATCGAAGAAAATAACTGCATGCATATAGTTAAGTTTCTATTGATTTCTTTTGTGTCGAAAATACCATAAGCTTCACTCTCGTTGTACCGTTGACTTAAAGAAAAACCCTCTAAAATCAAATGCTTTGATAAAAAGAAATAGAACTTTTTTTAATTTGTTATTAACAACACCAACAAGTTTAGTTCTTTAGGGCCTTCAAATAGGTGAGTGGAGAGTTAACTCTAGGGAAAATTTTATGCATGTAAATTTTTCTTAAAGTTTAGAAAGCTTAGCGAATCTTACTAGTCCCTAATATGAAAACTATAAAATATTTGGTCATCTATTTGTAAAAATATTCAAATTTATAATGATTTTATAAGTAGTATCTATATAATTTTGGCAATCTTTAAGGTAAAATAATTTTATACTATAAAACTTGGGCGAATCATTCTTAGAAAAAAATGGAAATTAGAGAATATTTTTTTTGGAAAAACCATGGAAAATTAGCCCGCTTGCGAATATTAGCCCCTAAAATTTTCCTTGGTTAACTCTCCAAGGCCACTCAAACTATCAAACATAGATGCTGAATAATGACTGAAATCCAGTGTCGTTAGAAAGACGGGAAATCTCTGTGGCTGGGAATTAAGCACAAGGGAGGGTGAAGGCAAGGAAGAGAGATACCCCCTCTCTGACTTGTTGGATCTCGCCTCGAGACAATTCCACCCAGATTTTGATACGAACTGGTGCTCTTAGTTGCTGTTCCTATGGATCACATAGGTGGATACGGAGGGGAATCCTGTGGCACCTGAAGCAGAAGTTGCATCACATTCATTAGTACTTCTCGAGGGTACCCTTGCAAAGCTTGGGTGCTTGCACCGGCAAAGGATTTTGTCTGGAGGTCAACGTAATTGTTTATGTTACCTTCGCTAGTAGGCTTGGGCCGTAATTATCCCAAACCATTTTCAAAACGTCCTTGATTTTCACTTTCTTGTATTTTGGTGTCAAGTCCTCATCACCCGGAGCGGAAATACTTGGAAGTAGCTTGATTGACTCTATAGTTTAGGGAATTTGTTAGAGAGTAATTTGTGCTCCTAGTTGGCCCAGATTTATAAATTTTATAAGTCTTTAATAAAAATAATTAAAAGTGGCTGATCGACTAGTTCGTTGGTCTATGAGGCTTTGTGGGCTTTCACCTACGAGTGCTGAGCCTTCTTCAAGAAGGCATAGGAGCAATTATGTCAGTGTTTTCCAATCAGTGGCAGCATACGTAATGGATATTGATCCTTTGGTTGAAGCTATTGATTTACATAATAGACCTGGTAGAAGTGGAGAGTTGGAGAGGAACACTCCATTCCTTTCTAGAATCCTCTTCTAGTCAGAAGAGGTTAACAGACTTGGAGATGGGAATCAGTTCTCTTTCGGCCAATGGGGGAATATGCCATATTCCTCCTTGAGTTCATTCCAGAGTTTTTCTCCCTATGCTCATGCATGGAACCCTTACCAAGGGCTCTCTGCTCCGTTCAACACCTCTCTAGGGGGGAATTTCACTCGATATGGAAATTTTTCGGCAGGAGTTAGACCAACTCCGATTTTTTCTAGGCCACAAGGTGCTCCTTATGGTTCATGTTTTGCTTTGAATTACTTTAGGAAACCTGGTGTCTTAAAAAATCTATGGTATTCTTTTCAAAATGTTGGAAATTATGCCCAGACCGGGTGGAATCCTTAGGGTCCTCCTTGCCTACCTTTCCTGGTAATGTTAAACTTGCCAGATCTATCCAAATTGACTAATGACCCTATCCGACATAACCCTACCCGACCTCCTGTTCCAACCAAACTTCCATCATACCCAAATTTGAAGGGAAGACTGGTGAAGATCCAGACAACCATATAACCACTTTCTACTTATGGTGTTCGTCGAACACCCTGATAGATTATTCAATCAGGTTGAGATTATATCAATGCATCCTAACTGGGAATGTGGCTAAATGGTACATTGAACTCCCAGGGGGAACCTTCGCTTCGTTCGGGGATTTGGCTACCATATTTTTAAACCATTTTCAATTGTTCGTTTGATATGATGCTGGAACTAAGCTATTATCTAATTTCCACCAGGACCAGGCAACCCACATTTCGAATCATATCCAGGAATGGAGGAGAAGGAAGAGGCTCATTAAAGCCAATATTCCACAAGAATTCCTTCTTGAATGGTTTCTCAAATCTTTGCAACCTAATATTTCTAAGGATGTATCGCTCTTCAGTGTATTCACCGAAGAATAGGCTATTTTTAGAGCCTGACAGCTAGAACTTATATATTCTCAATCTGGGGTTCTTAAGAAAATTTTACCTAATGCTCCTAGATCCAAGGTTTCATTAGCCAAGCTGTAGCCAAGTCCCCATGCCGATGGGCTAGTTAGATTGATTGATAGTAACATGACCAACTTGCTAAATCAATTGCAACAGTTGTCTTCACAAACTGTTTCTTTTATGCAGGAATCGTCATCAGTCCCTATGCCCTCTCAACCTTCATATATAAACTCTGTTCAAACATCTAACCCTAAAAGAAACCAACAATCCGATGGGGAGAATAAAGGACATGGTAGGAAAAAGAATTAGGATGGGAAGGGTAACGCAAACAAACCCGACAATGATCTTGGAGGGGGTAAAAAAGAGTCTAAGAAGAAAGTAAACTTTTCATGCAAGTTATGCAATGGTGACCATTTGACTCATATTTTCCATAAGATTCAAGATGCTCAGTGCTTGTTGATTCAGCAGGGGTCTTCTAAGCTATTATCTATGATAACCAATACTAAGGCTTATCAATACCACATACCCAATATGACACATTGTTATGACATTTTTTTCATTAATTTATTTGAGATAAATCACTTAAAAGAGCATAACTAAGTTGGAGATAAATCTTAGCACTTGAAATTTTCTTTCACGAAAGTTAACTGTCCACTGTCCATGTAATAATTTCTAAACATTTCTAAGTTACCTCAGTTTATTGAGATGAGAGAGACTGTTGGTAACTCAAATGATGAAAAATGATGAAATAAAAAATTTGAGTGCAAAAAAACAATGTAACAATAGATAGATAGATATAGAGAGAGAGTGTGTATGTTTGGGGGTTGAGATAGAGAGATAAAGAAGGAGAGACAATGGGAGGTAGAGATATCGATAGAGGGGGTAGAGATGTGTTTATACTGAAATCAATGCACACTATTAATCTAATTACTTTGAAATTAATGTACATCATACAACTAGTTGCATCAAATTACAAATCAACGTCTACACTAAAATCAATGCATCTAGAAATCGACATCTTCCCTCTCTCTCCATCTTACATTCAATGTTTGTCTCCCTCCCTCTCTCCTCTCTCTCCCACGTCTATCCCTCTCTTTCTCTCTCTCTTCTTCCCGCCTCTCTCTCTCTCTCTCTCTCTCTCTCTCTCTCTCTCTCCCTCTCTCTCTCTTCACTTGTCTCCGCTTATCACCCCCAAAACATGCACACTCTCCCTCCATATCTATCTATCTCTCTCTACCTCCCTCCTCTCCATCTCTCTCTCTTGCTTCCCTCTTGCTCTCCTCTCTCCCTCACCATCACTCCATCTCTCCCTTATGACTCCCTTTCCCTCTCCACGTTTCTCTCTCTGTCTCTCTTCCCCTTCCAACTCCATCTCTGTCTCCCCACCTCTCTCTCCATATGTCTCTTTGCGCCATCACACATTCTCTCTCCACACTCCAACTCTGTCACTTTCTCCCTTCCTCTCCTTCCCACTCTCATCCTCTCTCCCCCTCCATATTTGTCTCCTTGTCTCAGTCGTCCCCTTCTTTCTCTATCTTTATCCTCTCCTTTTCTTTCTCTTCCCTAGTCTCCTCTCTCCCTCATTCCATCTTCATCTCTCCCTTGTCACTCCCTCTCTCTCTCTCCACCTTTATCTCTCAATGTATTTTTTCTTCCCTCCCTTTCTTTCCCCTTCCAAATCCATCTCTCTCCTTCCCTCTCTCCTCATCTCCCCCCTCCTCTCTCCCTTCCTTCCTCTCTCTCCCTGTCTTTCCCACCTTTATGTTTCTCTCCCCCACTTTTTCCACCTCCAACTAACTCTCTCTCCTAAATACGATCTCATTGTATTGTATTTAAGAAAGCACCCAAAAAAACATTAATTGGTTGTAAAATATTAAACCTATGTTTTGGATCAATCATGTCAAAGAAAATACAATAATAAAAAGCTTACAAGAATCATGCACTATATTTCCTTTATCATTGTTAGTCACTTTGCTTTCTCTCTTCACTTAAGATGTATCTATCCAAGTTCTTTATAATATTATTTATATTATATAAATTTCTCATATGTATATATAAAAGTATTCTCATTTTTAATTTATTAAAACCTAGACTCAATCTATATGGGAATATGTTTAGTAGTTGTGAGGATGGAGAGTTTAGATCTACCTCCAAAGTAATCATAACTTTTTTGCTTTTACATTTAATCAAAAGATATTATAAAATTAAATTAAAATATAGTATTTGTAAAACTTTTTAGGCATGTAGTACTAATAAGCCATAGTATGGTAAGAGAATAATCAAAAACTTAAATCCATAATATAATAATAAAAAACTTAAATTATCTAAAATATTAATAAAACCATGGTAAAAACATGCATTAAGCTTGAGTGAGCAACTTCCCGTTAATATTATTTAGAAAACAATATTCCTCGATAAAATTTCGTACCACATTAAAATCCTAAAGCTAACAAATTTTCAAATGTAAAATATCAGATACACTTCCCTACAATAATAAAATCCTGCAGCTACCAAATTTTCAAATTAAAATTATGTATGGTTAATGATTACGAAGCCCAGAAAGATTAAAAAATATAAAGCCATTGAGCTGTCTATCTCCGAAAGTCACGCCTGCATAGAGGGCATTCGAGTTTAAAATAAAACCACCGGAAAAGGCAGTTCCTATGAAAATGGTGATTGCAAGACAATCGATTTTCAATTCCAGTGGAGAGCATATCATGACAAATGGCACATAACAATATGTCACCCTCACCATCACCTGTGTCTACGGATTCGGCTGGAATGATAACCATTGGGAAAGTATCAACAGCTGCCATAGCAACAACTGTGGGATAAGTCTCATGGCGAGCAATGTATTCCCATCGCAAATCTGCATGAAGATCAAAACGGTCACCTCTCAATTGTATGGAATCGCTGTTGTCTTCCAAGAGTTGTAGTACCCGATGACCATATACAAAACAGCCGCTCCATACAATTTGTTGGCTCCACACATTTCCATCTAAGTGGCTCCAATCTATGATAGTTCGCGACAAAATAACATTCGGGTTTTCAGCCATTGCAACCAGGATATTCCTTGGGCCACTGTAGTTCACAAGATGCCATTCATACCCGGCTTTCTGTCCAATGTCGTCTAATTGACGTACAGATACATTATCCCAAACGTTATCAAATATCCACTCGTATCCGTACTTTGTTTCAATCCTTGTAAACACCACGCTAGAGACCAAGTGTTGCTCAATTCCTAAAACTTATTTCATTAGAATCTACTAATTTTCTTAAATTTTAAATCTTGTTATGACCTCATCTTCTAGAACACTTGTTTAGAACACTGCAATGCATGACAAAATGACCATTTTTATTTTCAATGAGTTTATTTTTCTTAATTTAATACTTTGTTCATTAATAAACACTACATAAACAATTATACATTAGGATTTTTTATATTCCAAAGATAACACTACAACCGTCAAATTTCATTCCTTCCTTCTTTTATTCTTAATTTGTTTTATCAAATCCTAGGGATGTGAACGCTTAAAGGAGGAAAAGACCGCTTTGGTTCACCTTGGTTTTCTTCCATTCAAACATGACTCCTTTATAAACATGATCAAAAACCATTTTATGAAATCACTTCATTTTCTATTAAGATTATCTCGTCTATCATAAGCCATCCCTACATCCACGTTTAAGTTGTAAGAGGATTTAAAATGTGGGAAAGCATGCAAAAGCCTATGTCCCTTAGCTATTGAATTATTTTTTGTGCAATTAGGTCATGTCTTTCACTCCCAACCCATGCATCCTCCCCCATATGAATG
Source organism: Pinus tabuliformis (assembly GCA_031772625.1). Classification (NCBI taxonomy): domain Eukaryota; kingdom Viridiplantae; phylum Streptophyta; class Pinopsida; order Pinales; family Pinaceae; genus Pinus; species Pinus tabuliformis. Next base: position 1,116,910,854 of record CM062809.1, read on the forward strand.
AAAATCGCCACACCCACCTTTTAAATTAGTGCATACCTTCCCTTCCCCCCCAAATCAAATGAAAATCCTTCACAATACTCTTCCACATCACTAAAATATCATGCCTAGATTTCTCACTAGCCCTTATCAAATATTTCATACAATACACATAAATATATTTCTAAATGATTAGTTGACACCACAATTCTTCACCTAGAAGAGGCCTCCAAGGACTCTTTGCTACCAAATATTTTGAGAAAAGTAAATTTTTCCCAAGGCACCATCTTCCCAACAACTTTCGTATAACTAACTTCTCCCATTTTACCCATGAAGTCACCACTTCTGGTTTGATCCTTCCCTATAGCTTATCCTTTTAACCATTTCAATAATCCCTTTTAGATTGAACTATTTAATGGATTTATTTATGTCACCTAAATTGGCCACTAAATAATAGATATAATCTCATGATATTTGATAAATCCTAAATAATATGATAGGTAACTTTGTCACATTGATAGTGAGTTATTATTAAGGACTTTGATTGTTATTTGGCAAGTGTTTGATAGAATACACTCAAATTTCCTTGTTGAAACTTTTTTGTTTGCTAAGTTGTGTGAGTCCTATGATGATTCCACACTTTATCTTTGACTCAAGAAACTGTGACTCAAAACCACCCAGGGATCACACATGGCTTGGGGCACATTAACCCTTAACATAACTCGAATTTTTCTCATGGAGTTTCAAACCTGTGGCCTTCACATCGTAGAGTCCCTTAATAGTGCACCCCATCAACATATATTCTAAAACCCGAGGGCTTGTATATTTTGAAACTTGATAAATGAAAAATTGTTTAAATTTTGATTTGCAACGTTCCAAGTGTAATTTTAAGTATTTTGGTAGATTTAGAATTATGGAATTATTGAAGTCGTAATTTTAAATTAAATTAAAAAAATTTAAGTTTACTTTGATCAAACTATTAAGAAAAAACCACTTGAATAATGGCTGAGATCATAGCCTTATATACTATGCTCACTTTGAAATGTTTATAGTTATGTGTTATTAAGAAAAAAGTAATTTACTTTATGGGTTTTACCTATTAATCACCCACTATAGCCCGTGGTCCAACTGTTTCCCAACTAAAAAAACTATTTTGGAGAAGTATAACTAAACCTCCAACATCTTTGTATGACATCCTGGTGTACCTTTACGGAGGAGGACCGCTGAGGCCTTGGCATGACAGATTCGGAGGACGGTTCCGCTTGGGGCTAGAAGAAGACTCAGGTTGTAGTTTTCCACAATTCATTTAGCTTACATCAATAAAGAAATGTTGTTCTGTTCTTGATATTTATTGTGTTTATGCATTAGTCTATGTTATGTTTTACATATGAAATCTTATGTTAATGCTCATTTTCTCACATTCTTATATGATTTAACACCTATATCATGAACATGATTTCTATTACTGCTGTTGTGTATGCTTTGCTTGGATAAGTTACAGTTTCTAAAGGCAATGGAAGGAGCAAAGGTTTTGGACCTTGCGGGATCGACCTCGATCGTAGGACCTCCGCGTAATACCTATTCTTCCTACTTCAGTAGTTTAAGCATTTAGATTGCTTGTCTGTGCATTTCTTTATGTTTTATGCCCTCCACTCTATTGGGGTTTCTAACTCAAGACCCTAGAGTGCTTCCACCCACAATAGAATTGACAACTCGACTGGGGAAAACATTCTTGTTTTTTCCTAGTTTGGGTTGTTTGTTCTTGATCAGGGTTTGTTTTCTTGATTTCTTGTTTTTACAGTGTCAGTGACTTTTTGGCTTCCCACGCATCAAGTCTGAGCTTTTGGATGAGGCCATGATTTTTTATTTTTCTTAATTGAGATTTTTATATGCATTTTTTAGGGATACAGTAGTGTATACATGCTTGTTTACTCAAATTTCCTATGTTTGAAACACGTGCACACACCTCTGTACCTTTAGACAATCACATATACCTAATTTTGAATTAATTAATCAAAATATTTTTCCTAGTTAAGTCTGTTGCCCGGTAAATTTTGTTGTTTTTTGGTCATTCATTGTCATTAAAGCTTTGTTTTCTTGCAAGTTTTCAATTTCGAATCTTCTTCTTGGTGAAAATTCTAGTTGACCTAAGATTGCTTTTTTAGTAAGGTTTCATTTTACATTTTGGGTTCAAGGCTTATGTTAGAAGTTCTTTGTTGTTTTGGCTTTCCAGAACAAGAAATTGGTTCAGTTTGGTTTATAATCCAACTTTAAGATTACTTTTCTTTGCTTTCCTTTTTGGTTGACCTGTTTTGTTTTTCATGGTTTTTGAGTCTCTCTTTGGCAATCTTGAGAATCTTTCTTGACATTCTATTGGTTTGCTAAAGCCTTTTATACTGCTATTCAAACCAGTAAATGCAAGTTTGTAGTCCTTTCTCATTTCAAGTTTCATTTTATTAATGAGTTGCATAACTTGTGAAATCCAGGGACTCTTTATGCTTGTTTCTTGATCTTTGAAATTTAGTGGTCTTTGTGACCTCAAAAATTTTGTTAGGTTTTTAAAAGAAAATGCCAAAAAACATAGCTTTTGCCTTTATTTTTCTTTTCAAGCTTTTGTTTTTGGTTTCTTTTGTTTTGTTTTTGAGCAATTGTGAACTTTTTCAATTGGTTTTGTTGGGTTTTCAGAGAACTTTGTTATTGAATTTTTCCCTCTTTATTTTCAAGTTGGCTTATTGATCTTGCAAAGAAACACATTTGCTTAGGATATTGCATCATCATTATAATTTTCATTAGGTTAGTTTGCACTGTAAGCATTTTTAGTCTTTTTTTTAGATTTTGAGTGTGTGTGGAGTGTACTTTTGAAAAAGAAAAAGAAATATTTTTCTTATATATGTTTTTTGTAGATCCAAGTAGAAATCCTTTTTCATCGAAGAAAATAACTGCATGCATATAGTTAAGTTTCTATTGATTTCTTTTGTGTCGAAAACACCATAAGCTTCACTCTCGTTGTATCGTTGACTTAAAGAAAAACCCTCTAAAAGCAAATGCTTTAATAAAAAGAAATAGAAATTTCTTTAATTTGTCATTAACAACACCAACAAGTTTAGTTCTTTAGGGCCTTGGAATAGGTGACTGGAGAGTTAACTATAGGGAAAATTTTATGCATGTAAATTTTTCTTAAAGTTTAGAAAGCTTGGTGAATCTTACTAGTCCCTAATATGAAAACTATAAAATATTTGGTCAACCTTTTGTAAAAATATTCAAATTTATAATGATTTTATAAGTGGTATCTATATAATTTTGGCAATCTTTAAGGTAAAATAATTTTATACTATACAACTTGGGCGAATCATTCTTAGGAAAAAAATGGAAAATAGAGAATATTTTTTTTGGAAAAACCATGGAAAATTAGCCCGCTTGCGAATATTAGCCCCTAAAAGTTTCCTTGGTTAACTCTCCAAGGCCACTCAAACTGTCAAACATAGATGTTGAATAACGAGTGAAATCCAGTGTCGTTAGAAAGATGAGAAAGCTCTGTGACTAGGAGTTAAGCACAAGGGAGAGTGAAGGCAAGGAAGAGAGATACCCCCTCTCCGACTTGTTGGATACCGCCCCGAGACTGTTCCACCCAGATTTTGATACGAATTGGTGCCCTTAGTTTCTATTCCTATGGATCACATAGGTGGCTATGGAGGGGAATCCTGTGGCACCTGATGAGCCCCAAAAATGGACAATTATTTGGGCTCATTCAACCTCCTAATTTGACTTAATCCACCATTCTCATTAGTTTATTGCATGTTTTTTATTACATTTATGTTAATAGAGTGAATTTGGTTAGTCATTATGCCAACAAGTCTAATGGGTGCTTTGTGTAGCCTTTTTGGTCAACTTGGAGACAAAATTGAAGGTCTTAATGAGCACTTGGCAGCCAAATTCGTGGGAGAACAAGCTAGAGGATTTGTAGGAAGGTGTCCCCTTCATTTATGGGCCCTTACCTCGAATTCTCCACCATCATCTCGGAGTTCAAGGGCCACCGAATCAATCAACACAAGGGCATCCAAGCAAGTCAAGTAGGACTGCTGTTAACTACAAGTCTTGGGCAGCCAAGTCCCTAAATTTTAGGAGGACTGTTGGGTCCTCAAATTGTATAAATAAGAAGGCTTAGGGCCTCATTTTGGTTAGCCAGTTAGTCATTTTGTTAGCCAGTGGATGTTAGCTAGTTAGCCAGTAGATAGTAGCTAGTAGTTAGTCATTTCATAGCCTTGTTGTAGTCATTTTGTAATTCGATTTGTATGAAATAGATTAGCTTTGCTTTCAGCTCATTCTCAAGCTCTCCTTGTGGACAGTTTTGATGTAACTCTTCATTCTTGATTAATAAAGATGAATTCAGCTTTGCACCGGCTCTAAATCTCTCTTGGGAGGCTGTAGCTCTTGGGGTTGGGCCCATCTCAAGTGCCCAGTACCTCCCCTGTTTATCTTTATGTGTGTTTGCTGCGTTCTTAAAATAAAATCTGCTCTTTAGATCTTGCTTTGTTATTTTGGTTGTTTTTGTTGGTTAAAGTATCTTTTTATGTTTGGGAATCGATTGGTAGGAGTTTTTCATGCATTTAGATCTTTCGGAATGTTCTTTCTCACGTGATGTACATGGTTCTCTTTCCAAACGAGGCTGTTGTTTATTCATTTCATTGATAGTTAGATTAAGTTAGCTAGGACTTAGTTTGTTTGCAAGAATTCATTGATTCGGTTGAATGTGCATTGTGCAGGGCATCTCTATCACTCACTCACATGGTCAAGCTTCATCAGAGCCATCTGATTCATCCCATATCTAGGCTTCTCGCTTCACACCCATCCTCTTGCCCACGTAACCCTACCTTCTTCTCCATTGTTGTCTCAACTACCTTAAAGCCAAATCAGCCTTCCACACATCATCTCACCACTCCATCCATCAGTTCCTGGGTCACTTCAGACCCCCATCCTACCTCCATAACCATCCATGCATCTTCCATCAATCAACCATCCTCAAAAATCCCATTTCGAAACATCCTGTAGAAGAATTGCAGAACATCCTGTAGAAACCCCTGCAGACTTCCTGTAGAAGTTCATAAACACGGTTGCATGGCATCCAGACTTTGTGAAACTCTCAGAAAGAATGTTAGGGATCCCTTAGACCCTCTCTGTACCATCCCAACCTTTCCCAAAGCATTTCATCCCTTGATCCATCCCTGCACAGTGGAAAACTAGTTAGAAGCACATGCATGATAATTTCAACAACTTAAGCAAAAATACAAAAAGATGTTTTCTTCAGATAGTGATAACTTAGACACATGCATTTTACCTTCCTAGAAGTAATGGCATCTATTTCAGTAGTTTGCATGCTCTCCTTTGCGTCAGTAGGACTAGCTGGTAGAATTAGGGTTTGCTAGGGTTTGCGTTTCTTTTTGGCTTTCAGTTTCTTTTTGCAATTAGATTAGCTTCCTTCTAGTTAGCTTTCATCCATCAGTTAAAAAGCTTCTTCTAAGAGCTCATAGAAGTTCGCTTAAGCTCCTAGTGGACTTGTGCCAGCTGACCAAGTGACAGCTGCGGCAAGAGCTAGTACTTGTGCATACAGCACCGTCGCTTCCAAGTTTGTTACGAACTACCGGGTTGATAAAATTAAAGAAGGGAGCTCCAGGAGTTGTAGCATTTTTGCTACAATACTGGACCCCACCAGCACCTGAGGCAGAAGTTGCATCACATTCATTATTACTTCTGGAGGGTACCTAGAATCCTTTCTAGATTCCTTTTCCAGTCAGAAGAGGTTAGCAGACTTGGAGCTGGGAATTAGTTCTCTTTCGGCTAATGGGGGAATATGCCATATTCCTCCTTGATTTCATTCCAGAGTTTTTCTCCCTATACTCATGCATGGAACCCTTATCAAGGGCTCTCTACTCCATTAAACACCTCTATAAGGGAAATTTCATTGGAAATGGAAATTTTTCGGCAGGAGTTAGACAAAGTCTGATTTTTTCTGGGCCACAAGGTGCTCCTTATGGTTCATGTTTTGCTTGGAATTACTTTAGGAAACCTTGTGCCTTAAAATATCTAGGGTATTCTTTTCAGAATGTTGGAAATTATGCCCAGACTGGGTGGAATCCTTAGGGTCCTCCATGCCTACCTTTCCTGGTAATGTTAAACTTGCCAGATCTATCCAAATTGACTAATGATCCTATCCAACATAACCCTACCCGGCCTCCTATTCAAACCAAACTTCCATTAGATATACCCAAATTTGAAGGGAATATTGGTGAAGATCCAGACAACCATATAACCACTTTCCACTTATGGTGTTCATCGAACTCCCTGATAGATGATTCAATCAGGTTGAGATTATTTCAATGCACCCTAACTGGGAATGTGGCTAAATGGTACATTGAACTCCGAGGGGGCACCTTCGCTTCGTTCGGTGATTTGGCTACCATATTTTAAAACCATTTGCAGTTGTTCATTTGATATGATGCTGGAACTAAGCTATTATCTAATTTCCACCAGGACCAGGCAACCCACATTTCAAATCATATCTAGGAATGGAGGAGAAGGAACAGGCTCATTAAAGCTGATATTCCACAAGAATTCCTTCTTGAATGGTTTCTCAAAACTTTGCAACTTGATATTTCTAAGGATGTATCGCTCTTCGGTGTATTCACCAAAGAATAGGCTATTTTTAGAGCCCGACAGCTAGAACTTATATATTCTCAATCTAGGGTTCTTAAGAAAATTTTACCTAATGCTCCTAGATCCAAGGTTGCATTAGCCAAACTGTAGCCAAGTCCCCATGTCGATGGGCTAGTTAGATTGATTGATAGTAGCAGGACCAACTTTCTAAATCAATTACAACAGTTTTCTTTACAAACTGTTTCTTTTATGCAGGCATCATCATCAGTCCCTATGCCCTCTCAACCTTCATATATAAATTCCGTTCAAACATCTAACCCTAAAAGAAACCAACAATCCGATGGGAAGAATAAAGGACATGGTAAGAAAAAGAATTAGGATGGGAAGGGTAATGTAAACAAACCTGACAATGATCTTGGAGGGGGTAAAATAGAGTCTAAGAAGAAAGTAAAGTTTCCGTGCAAGTTATGCAATGGTGACCATTTTACTCATATTTTCTATAAGATTCAAGATGCTCAATGCTTCTTTATTCAGCGGGGGCCTTCTAGCTCCCAGGCTGTGCTAACTAACCCTTTTCCCCAAGGGTAGTAGTTTCTTGTTGGTGCGAATTCTAGTACCAGTACCTCTGTTGCGGGAAACTAGGAAGGGGAAAATACATCAAATGTTTATATGATGATTTCACATATTGACGTTGCTACACGGTCATGTGATTGTGGTGAATAATAATTGTCTAAGGCTAAGTCTACTCCTGATGTTTCAGAGCCACTCCAGATATAGTATCAACTCCAATACTAACGAAACCTAGAACTACTATATTATAGAAGATATGGCTCACAGTCCTTGTGCTATGTTGGCGTTAGAGGTATTCCAGTCGTGCCCAACATAAAGGAGTGCATTGCTCACTGCGATCAGAGAAGTTGTTCCAAAAAATTCTCTCATTCTTACATTCGATATGTCAAACATAAAGAATCGACTCTTACATCATATGGCTTTTCAAATAAAGTCTACATATTGAAAGACCAATATCTTTCAAATTGTAGTTTATGAGGGAGCTTCCACATGTGTAATGTCTGTATCATGTTGGAAGGATATCGCATCGCCTTAGACTGTTCCTTCACCTACTCTATTAACTACATTTGACGGTCATTATCATAGACCACATGGGATTATTCCAGCCTTTCCCATCTGTGTTGGGGGTATGGTTGTAAATATTGAAGTAGAAATAGTTGATGCCAATTTGGATTACAATCTCCTTCTAGGTAGAAATTAGATTTATGAGATGGATGCTATTGTATCATTGTTATTTTGAATCCTTTGTTTTCCTCATGAAGAGAGAATTGTAATGGTTGATTAAATGGATTATTCTCTGGGTGAGTCCAATGCATCTTTTGAATCTACTGTTCCATTTGTGAACAATCCCAAGAAACTTATAGAGAATCTAGGAGTTAGAATGTACTCTTGCTTAATGGGTACCTTTGATTTTCCTACTCCTATTTCTAGAATTAATGTTATTTCATCCTCCAAGGCACCTTCTCGAACAGAGTTCTTTAGGACTCATTATTTTTCAGATCGTTGGCCCTTACCCTCTTTTACCACCACATTAGATGAGGGGTAGGTAGGTGGAATGGAATTTCCTATGTCTATAGCTGAAATTATTATCCATCTATTGTTAACATTGTAGACTTTGATCCTACTCCTTTTTCACCAGAGGAGCTGGATGGGGACGTGGCTCCGACCTAGACTCTAGATTCAACTTCTGATATGGATTTCTTATATACCGTATTACCATCTGAAGAAGCAATTATATAAGTAATGATGGGTGTTGAAAGACCGTGGAATGATTTGCGTCATCGATCATATTTTCTCCCTCATTTGCGAGAAGTAGAATCAAGCCTATCCAGTTCTTCATATACTAGTGATGTTCATGCAGTTTTAAATCGTTTGGCCCCAACATAGTTTTCTGCTGAAGGTAACATGTCTATCATCTCACAAACTATTCTAGTGAACATCTCTAAGAATCCCAACATTATTGAAAATGTCTTCATTGGAGCTGACTGTTCCCATGAAGAAATTAAAACTTATACAGATCTCTTTAAAGAGTTCCGAGATGTATTTGCTTGGTCTTATGAGGAAATGTCTAGGATAGATCCATCTATAGTCCAACATGAGGTCAAGACGTATGAAAATGAAAAACCTATTCACTAGAAGCTTCGACCGGTAAACTCTAGAAAAGCAACAACTATTAAAGCTAAGGTTTAGAAGTTGCTTAAGGCGGGTTTCATATACCTTGTTCCTTTGATTGAGTGGGTCTCTAATCCCATCCCCGTAGACAAAAAGAAAGGAAAGATCAGTGTATGCATTGACTTAAGGGACCTAAATAAGGCTTGTCCTAAGGATAATTACCCAACGCCCTTTATTGATCAGATTATCAATGAATGTGAGGATATTGAAATTTTCTCATTTATGGATGGATTTTTCAGTTATAATCAAATAACTATTCGTCTAGAAGATCAACATAAGACAACTTTTATTGGACCCTAGGTTACATTTGCATATAAATATATGCCTTTTAACCTTAAAAATGTTGGAGCTACTTTTCAATGGGCCATGTCATATGCTTTCACGATATTAAACATGTTATTGAGGCTTATTTGGATGATTTAGCTGCTCATTCTAGAAAGAGAATAGATCATCCTAAACATATTTGATTTATTTCTGAACGATGTCAGTTTTATAAAATCCATTTGAATCCAAATAAGTGTTTTTTCTCCGTCACATCTAGTCGGTTGTTGGGATTCATCATGTCGACTGAAGGGATTCATGTAGATACCTTCAAGGTTGAGGAAATACCTTAGTTGCCTCTCCCCCTTTCTCTATACGTCAACTTCAAAGTCTTCAAGGAAAATCCAATTTATTAAGGAGATTTATAGCTAATTATGCCAAGATTACTAAAGGATTTATGAGATTGCTTAAGAAAAGGGTCTCATTTCTATGGGATGATTCCACACAACACTCCTTTGATGCTTTGAAAAAAGCATTAACCTATGCTCCTTTGTTGAATCCACCTAATTATAGCAGAGAATCCCTTTTATATCTTGATGCAGCAGAATTGACTATTGGTATGGTTCTGGTTCATAAGGATGATGCTTTTTGTGAGAACGTAATCTATTATCTAAGACGAGGCTTAGTAGGTCCTGAACTATGCTATTCTCCCATCGAGAAATTAGCTTTGGCAGCTATCCATCTTGTCCATCAACTTAGACATTATATTCTGCTTCGATTTTTTTTTTGTGTTAGTAGCCGTCAATCCATTTCAATTTGTTCTCATCAAGTGAGTGATTGGGGGCAAATACAATAGATGGATTGAGTTATTGGGGGCAAATACATACTTCCTTTGGTTTAACCAGAGCTTCCTCTTTGCTCGATCCCTTTTAATTTCCATGCCCAAAATATAGTTTGCAGCACCAAGATCTTTCATGTCAAATTTGGAGGACAATTGGGTCTTCAAATCTTGGATAATTTCTTTGTCATTTCCAACCAGCAACATATCATCCACATACAAGACCAGATAAATAACACGGTCACCAATTAATTTAAAATACACACAGTGATCTGCTTTGCTTCTGGTGAAGCCAAGTCCCCGTATAAATGTATCAAATTTCTGATACCACATCCTTGGTGACTGTTTTAACCCATACAGAGACTTCTTTAACTTGCATACCAGTTCTTCCTTACCCTTCAACGCAAAGCCTTCAGGCTGCTTCATGTAGATTTCCTCTTCCAAATCCCCGTGAAGAAATGTTGTCTTCACATCCATCTGTTCTACCTCAAAATCAAAAGCAGTAGCAACAAATAAAAGTAACCTAATAGAAGTTACCTTAGCAACAGGAGAAAAAATATCACCAAAATCAATTCCTAGAACTTGGGAATAACCTTTTGCTACCAACCGAGCTTTGTATTTCTCCACCTTCCCTTGTGCATTTGTCTTCTTTTTGAACACCCATTTGCTGCCAATGGGTTTCCTTCCAGCTGGCAACTCCACCAGATCCCAAGCCTCATTTTTGTGCAAAGATGCCATTTCATCAACCATGGCCTCTTTCTAGAGTTTTCCATCCTCTAAATCTATTGCTTCCTTCATAGTTCTAGGATCATCATCAGTAACAGACAAAGCAAAATTTGAACAGAAAGCAGAAGGACTATACCTTTCTGGCTGCCTTCTTTCTCGAACTGATCTTCTCACAACTGAAGTTTGTGGCTCTTCATCTTCTGATTCCTCCTCTCCTGCAGAGTCTGATTCTTCCTCCTTTAGCACAAACTCTATCTTCTCAGGTTTCTTTGGTTGGACTTCATGTTTAATAACATCTTTTACCTCTCTGAACACCACATCTCGGCTGTACAAAACCTTCCGTGTGACTGGGTTCCAAAGCTTATAACCCTTTAAACAATCCTTATACCCAATAAAGATTCACTTTTCAGATTTACTATCCAACTTGGTTCATTTCTCCTTTGGAACATGTACATACGCATCACATCCAAATACCCTCAGATGTGAAAGAGAGGGTTTCTTACCAGTCCATACTTCTTGTGGAGTCTTATCCTCCAACGCTGATGAAGGTGACTTGCTGACCAAGTAACATGCAGTATCCACCGCCTCTACCCAGAATTCCTGTCCTAACCCAGCACCACTGAGCATGCTTCTTGCCCTTTCCATCAACTTCTTGTTCATCCTTTTTGCGACTCCATTTTGCTGAGTTGTATATGGAGTAGTCTTATGTCGTGCTATACCACACTTATTATAGAATTCTTCAAATTCCTTGCTGCAAAACGCTCCACCATTATCTGTCCTCAACACCTTTATCTTCTTCTCTGTCTGATTTTCCACAAGAGCCTTAAATTCTTTAAACCTGTCAAAAACTTCAGATTTCTTCTTAAGGAAATATATCCATGTATTCCTTGAGAAGTCATCTATAAATGATACATAGTACATAGACTTACCTAGTGATGGAACCTTCACAGGTCCAAACACATCACTGTGCACAAGCTCTAATATCTGTTTCGCCCTCTTACCATGGGGGGGTCACAGAAACTCACCCGATTCTGCTTCCCATATACACAATTTTCATAGAAATCAAAATCCAAAGAGCTATTACTCATACCTTCTACCATACCTTTACCATGAAGTATTCGAAGGCCCTTCTGTCCAATATGTCCAAGCCTTTGATGCCACAACATGGTCTTCTCTCCAGAGACCACTAGATTTTCAGCTCCACTTTCAGGAACCACAGAACTGTTGCACCCATCAACAACAGTGCTACCTTGCAGCTTGTACAGAGTTCCAGTCCGAACTCCCCGCATCAATACCAGTGCTCCCCGAACCATCTTGCAGGTATCCTTCTCGAACACTGTTTTTACACCTGCATCATCCAACTTGCTTACAGAAATCAGATTTCTGGCCAATGTAGGAATATGCAGAACACCCGGAAATGTTCTAACCCTTCCACCTTGCAACTTTAACTTTACTTTTCCGCGACCAATGATTCTATCCTTCCTATCATCTCCTAAGAAGACATCACCACCATCATATTTCTCATACTCGCAGAACCACTCTCTATGGGGAGTGAAGTGAAAGGATGCACCTGAGTCAATCAACCATGCCTCATGATCTACATGTGTACTTGAAGAAGCCAAGTACACATCCCCACCTTCATCTGAGGTGGTTTTCACCTCTGTAGAAGGAGCATCATCAGATCCCTTTCCTTTATCAGGAGCTTTAGATTTACAGTCCCTTTTGAAGTGCCCTTCCTTTCCACATTTCCAGCACACCACATTTACAGGTTTTCCTGGAGATTTATATCTCCCTCTAGATTTAGATCTCCCACTCGATGACTTATTTTTGTTTCTATTCCAGGACCATCCTCGTACAGACAAGGCATCACCATTCTGACTCTCCATATTTTTCCATCTCATCTCCTTCGTCAGCAAGGCTGAGACTACTTCATCAAACTGCAAAGCAGTTGCATTGCTACCTATTGCAATAACCAGACTATCCCACGAATCTGGTAGAGAACACAACAAACTGATGAACTTATCTTCATCTGAAATTTTAATATCAACAGACGCTGACTGACTTACCACAGTATTAAATGCGTTCAGATGCTCTGTCACCGAGTCTCCATATTTCATCCTCAGGTTATACAGCTTTTTCCGTAGGAACAGTTTATTCACCAGAGACTTAGATTGGTACAAAGTCCCTAACTTGTCCCACAAAGCCTTCGCCGTAGCTTCCCCTAATACATTCAGCAATATTGAATCTGAGACACACAATCATATTGTGCTCTTTGCCTTCCGATCCAAATTCTTCCATTCTTGATCGGTCATTCCCATTGGTTTAGTACCTGGATCTACTGCGACCCACTGATCTTTATCCACCAACAGATCCTCCATCTTGAGCTTCCACAACTCAAAACTCTGACCACTGAACTTCTCAATCTCTATCTTTCCGCTGCTCGTCATCCTCTTTCACCACCAGAATCGATCTCGCAGATCTCCCACTGAACAGGGTCTACCACAGGCCTGAGTGAAACCCTTCAGCAACAAAGGCGTCCCCTTGAAGCCAAAATAACTCTGATACAAAATCTAGGTTTTAACCCCGTACAGAAATTACCTGCATACGAATTCTAAATCACAAAAAAATAAACAATGCGAGAGCATAACACATAAAACACATATACACAGAGATTTTCCCTTGGATCCCAAAACCAGGACTATCAGCTTGATTTTTCATTATTCCTTTCAATGTTACAATACATATTTATACATGCCGAAGCATCCAATACCATGGACCGAAAACCATCACGTCCAAAACCATTGACCGAATATCTTAGGTAGGTTCGCCCAACCTAATATAGGGTCCAAAAACAAAAATTTCCCAGGGCGCTGCCCGGGACCCCGTAGGGGGGGGATACCCGGCCCCCTCAAACCCCCCGGACAGGGGGGCTACCGCCCCCCCTGTGACCCCCCCGCTGCGCAATTGACGCAATGAAGGGGCCCTATAACCCCTTGGTTCACTACGTGGGTTAGTCTTGGAAAGAATATAACACAACCCAACATCTTGGTATGGAGATATTATTATATATCTCCACACTTCGAAGTTTCTTCTCACTTTTTAAAATGATGAACATAGAAAATTATGTCACCTTGCTAAAAGCTATATTATTACAGGTGACACTTTGTATCATCATGGGGTTGATTCAATCCTTAGATGCTGTTTAAACTTAGAAGAATTTGAGTCTGTGCTTAATGATTGCCATATTCGACCTTGTGGTGGTCATCTATTTGGTCTTGCAATAACCAAAAATGTTTTGCATGCTAGTTACTTTTGGCCTTCGATCTCCAAAGATTGTATTGAAGCGGTCAAGAGATATCATCATTGTTAGGTTTATACTCAGAAAATGTGCGTGCATCTAGCTCCACTTTTCCCTATAATCACCATTGGTCCTTTCACAAAGTGGAATATTGACTTTACTACTTGTAGTCCACCTTCAACAGGAAATCACAAGTATATCATTATAGACATAGACTACTTTACTAAGTGGGCCGAGGCTATGCCTACTTTCAAGAATGATGATGAAACAACAACCTTGTTTCTCTTCAATCAAGTTATTTCTCGGTACGATATTCCTAAAGAGATTGTCACTGAGAATGGCATCCATTTCCAAAATCAAATGATGTCTGAATTGGCTCTTAAGTTGGGTTTTCGATAGGATCATTCATCTTTGGACTATCCTCAGGAAAATGGGTAAGTTTAAGCCTTGAATAAATCCACAAAATCATCCTACAAAGGATGATTAACAAATCTCAATCCAATTGGCACATTATGTTATATCCGAAACTTTGAGCATATCGAATGCCAGTCAAGACGGCCACCGTTTTTACTCCTTTTCAACTAGTTTATGGGTTGGAATCCATTTTTCCTGAGGAATGTGAAATTCCTTCCCTTAAACTAGTTGTTGAGCTTCTTCCTGATACTTCTAGTCTCGAAGAACGCCTTGTTTATTTGGAACATCTCGATGAGTAGCATCGAGATGCAGCCATAATTAGCGAAGCCCATAAAAAGCGAGTAAAAACTCCATATGATAAGGTTTTCTATCCTAGAGTTTTCTCTGAAGGCAACCATGTCCTGGTCTATGACCAAGACAAAGATGCCTTGGGGGCAGGAAAGTTTAAATCTATGTGTTACGTTCCATTCATTTTCAAAAAGGTTTCGAAAAATGGAGCTTATGAATTGATTGATTTTGAGGGAAATGAATTAGCGGAGCCCAAAAACAGACTCTATCTTAAGAAGTATTTTGCTTAGGCTTTGGCCTAGCGTTTTCTTGGTTGTAAATATTGTATCTTTGTGCATATCTATCTATTGGTTTTATAGTGATGTCGATACTTTTGATCTGCTTTGGCAGGTATTGATGGACAATTTGATATATCTAGGGTTCGTCGATGGTACTAGTAGACACACTCGGAACCTTGATTCCACGACTTGGGTGATTTATTATCCATCTGGCTAGTTTTTGGTTTCGAGAGACATATGTATCAGTCCCGCTTCAAATAATGCTGACGAATATAATGCTATTATTAATTTATTATCTGAGGCAATATATCTTGGTATTGATTCATTAGTAGTTTATTTGGATTCACAACTGGTGGTATCTCAACTGAATAACATCTATCGTGTGAGAGATCCTTATTTATATCGCCAATTTCTGAGAGTGTATTTATTATCAAGATCATTTGTTTATATCACATTTATTTATATTCCACGATCAGAAAATTCATTGGCAGATTCTATCGTTAATCAAACATTGGATTGCCATATAAATCATTCATTGCATTAAAAAATCAAAATTAATTGAATTATCATTTGTATATATATGATCATCATGATAAACCATCTCTACATAGATAGAGTTTTGTGTCCAAAATAATATACAAAATCAAGTCACAATGTCTTGAAAATTTACGGTTTATGCCCATCATCATGTCTAATAAAAAAATATTTGATCATCCATCTAGTGATCCCACCAAGGATGAGTAGCAAGGAAGAAAATGATGGCATTTTCCACCCGCCGAAATAGCTGCATCTAATCCCATGGTACTCCTATGAAGCGTCTTTGAATCTCCTCCAGCAGGTCCTCTATATCCACCATAGGTACTTGGTGGTTTAACCTCACCAAGTTTCTCTGGACATCATGGAGGGTCCTCTCAGTCTATGTTGCAGCTCCTTCTGCGTCCTTTACGTGACACATGTGTTGAAGTAGACCATCAGGTCTCACTGGTCCAACATCTATGTCATGATCAATAATTTTGTAATTATTGTGTCTCATCAAAATATTTTTAGTTCATTTATACTTAAAATACAAAAGATATTAAAATTAAAAAATTAAAAAACATTTCTACCTATGGTGCCCCATGTTGCATTTGGTGGCAACACCAAATCTGGATCTACTCTGAAGTCCATTCCTGCATAAGGGTAGTCCTCGACCACAATGACCTATTGTTCCCACCAAAGGAAAAACTCGTCATCGAATGTATTTCTAGGGACCTCACTGCCCCCTAGTCTTTTCATTAAGTCAACCCACCTGCCCATCCATGGATCCCTTGCGCTGCTGATGGTGGATAATACCTTGGGATGAAGCCTAGGTACTCTCTCAAAGAACAAGGAGCACAAGGTGGTTTTGTATCCAAATTTCTTTGTCTAACCCTTCTGGATAGAGGTAATTTGTTTTTTCATATTGACTAACAAGGGTGTGCACCAATCTAAGATTGTAGTGAGACAATCCACTACAAGACTCATTGAAAAATGAGAGGCCTAATGTAGAGAAGATGAACCATTTAATCTGGAAAAGGTAAAAAGAAGGATTCTCAGTGATAGAATATTTAAATGTTTGATTGGAATCTGGGTTCCAATCTTCTCGGTGTTTCCCAGGCAATATATGCATATGTAGTCTTCCACACTAAGACTATTTCTTGTTCTTCTAGCTGAGTGGACCCTCTCTCCCCTCCAGGAAAGGCCTGTGATGAAATATATATCCTTTATTTCAATCCTCAAGGGCATATGATCAATAACAAACGCATCTTCTTCTAGATTCCAGTAGTGGATTAACATCTTAAACAACCTAGTATTTGCCTTCTTATTTGACATTTTAAAAATTTTCAATAATCTTCATCCTCATAAGGCATCTAATGCATCTTGATCTTCCATTACTTCATTATCAATCACATAATGCTCTATTTCACACCAAGTAATTGACATTTTGCAAAAAAAATATGTTTTGAATCATTAAAACCATGTTTCAAAATTTAAATTCACGCACACGCTGGTTCAGTATTCACACAGTTGTGTATAGGGCTTTCCTATACGCAATTCACATGTGTCCAACCCATGTGTACGTAGAGTGAAAATTTTAAAATAAATTCCCACAGTAAATTTTTTGACAAAAACATTTAAAAAGCATTAAAACTTGTTAAAATCTTAGTTAGAAGGTTACCCAGAAGATTGGAGGTTGTTTGAATGAATGAATTTGATGGAGTAAGCTTGCTTGGTTTTTTCTCCACAACTCCTTCACCCAATTGCTCAAAACAAAAATGAAGAATTGTGAGTCAAAAAGTCCTTATATAAGTTGACATATCAAAATTACTTTTTCTAAAGTTTATTTTTCTTTTTGTGGGCGTTTTGTCGTTTTTGGCTTGGAGTGTTCGGATGGGTTGTTTTCTCAGGATACTTTGGAGTTTTTTGAGAGATTGCTTCGGTTCCATGACTATAGACATGTCATGGCAGGTATCATTTTTTCACTTGCATATAGGTTAGGGATATCATTTTCCACTGCATTTTCTTTCCTATAATTCTTGTCTTAGTTTGCTTCTACTCGGGTCGTGTAGGAAGATCCTTCCTGTACCAGTGCATGTAGTTTCCTGCACTCCAGTTTATTCATTTACTTCACATCAAGTGTTATGTTCTTTTTCCTGCTTATAATCTCATTTATTCCTGCAAGCAAAAGTATTGTTAATTCAAATAATCGTTCTTAACATTAAGAGTATACTTCTAAAGGATCTGAGAATGTTTACATGAATTAAGGAAGGACGCTACTACAAACACTTCATACTTGCATTTTATGACTTAAGAAAAAGGAGCAGAAACATTATAAGCAAATTGCCGAAAGCTAGTTGATGCATGAAAATTACTTTGACTATTGCTTTGATTATTCTGAATTGTTTTTGCTTTATGAAGTTTACTTTCATTGCAAGGTTTAATTAATTAAAGCATTTCTTTTTCACATGTAATTTATCTCAGAATTTAGTTTGCAATTGCAATTCTTTTCAACACGTCTTTTAATTCTTTCAAAAGTAAATTGGAAACTTTGGTGAAGAAATCTCTGTCTCCGTGCAAGAGTTGGTTTCTTGTCATAGGAACAGAGTGCTCTAAGCCTTGAGGCTTAGTGTACCTCCACAAATACATAAATCTTTAGTAAAGAAGGTAAAATATACTTTTGCATAAAATTATGATACCTGTACTAGTGCAACTAGATTGCAATAGTACAAGAACAGGTTGCTTGGTGTAGAAGGAAAATCAATTGGGAAATAGATCCTTGCAAAGCCCTGCTTGTTAATTTATTACCATCTATACTGAAGATAAACATAGTATTTCATTTCAAAATTTGGATTGCTTCCAATTGTGTGAAAGTTCCTTTACTTGATTTCTTTGTAAATTATTTTTTTACATTCCAGCACTAGAATTTCTTTGGTGTTGATTGCCTTTAAGATTGTTTTTTATCTGATTCTGCAAAATTTCATTTAAGAAGTATGATTAAGAATAGAAAAATTTCATACCACTTCTAGCATTTCTTGTGCTCCATCTCTAAGTTTACAAAACCCCTGGGTTGACAATTAAGTGTTGAGGAGTTTGCTTAAGTGTAATTCTTGCACCCAACACTATTACATTGCATGTTGAACATTTGTACCTTTTGGCGTTAAGACATGTTCACTTAGACTCATGTTTAAGCCACCTTTTGACCATGTATTTTGTGAAATCAACCTTGCAATCAATTAGCCTCTGCAACTTAACACCCTCTTACCCACGGAAAGAACAGTCCCTTGAGTGTCATTGACCAGTTTTGTCACCTTGCATTGAGCATAGGAATGTTCCCCTCCTAGGAACTACTGCATATGTATTCAGACACTCGTTCATTCCACTGTACCATAGGAATTCTTTTATTCTTTTTTAGGCTATCTAAATATGAAAAGGACAAAAAAATTATATATTCCAAAAAGAGTGGGAATAAGACAGTATTTCCATGATTGTGGCAGCTAGATTCAGTTGTGTCGCTCTTGAACAAAGCACTCAAAATTAGGTCTTTCCTCCATTGGGATGGTCTTTAGTTTGACTTGGGAAAGCCTTAATATTTTTATTGAGTTAGTACTCCTCTGATTGGTTATATCTTCCAATCATATGGAGAGTTTGTTTATGCCTCCTGCATGAAAAATTTATACAAAGTTATCATATGTTACCATGTAGTCACATTTGAGTCATGCTCTTGTTCAAGGGAAGTAAACCTAAGTCAACCTTTCTATGGTGTCTCTTGACTCATTTTTTAGTTAGCCATCCCTGATCTTCAGAGTCATGTTCATTATCACATCAACTATTTGGTCCTTTTCTCATGATGGTTTGAGAAGGTCTCCACTGACTTCTTGTTGGTTGGTCTTGCTCTTATCGACTACAACAAATTGCTCTAAGAGCGGATCTAGAGCTACACCCTATCCCTCTTTTCATTATTGATAGGTCACCTTATGCTAAGCATCAATCAATATCATGGGTCTTTGATTGAGTGGTTTCCTTTGTGTTCAATGTCGGCTTTCATTATCACACATTGGGATTCATGTAGTCCCTTGGTTTCCATTTGACACTATTGGTAGATTCCTCGCCTCTGTATCAGCTTTCACTATTGGTTGGTTGATAGGGTTTTTATCATTGTTAGGGTACCACCCTAACCCCCTTATTTATGTAATGGGATCGAGTCATATTCAAGAGTCGATAAAGCCCATATTAATAATTATAAGTGGTTAACCCGCAATTAATGACAGGACCACAGTTAGTTGCAAATGGGCCGTAGTATTAGATAGATGGTATTAATAAAACCCATGGTATTGATCCATGGTATTGCATGTATGAGTCATATATAAATGATAGAGACTCCCTGCGAGGAGCATCGTGTCTTATTTTTGAATTAAGCTATGCTCTATTGGAGGTTGCCCCCTCGAAGAGGCCAGTGAACATTGCTTTCTGAATAATAAAATATTTGCTGTTGTCTCTCACTATTCTATGTTCTGGGTATATTTCTTTGCATATTTTGTATTTGGGTATCTTTTTGCAAGCTAAGAGCATAACAAGTGGTATCAAAGCACTTTCCAGGGCCGGTGGGATCTCCATTTCTTAGCAATTTTTTTTTTGGCTAGAGACGTGTTTCAGCGTCTTTAAACCACAGGATATGTCGTTGAGCGCATAAACTTGCAGATTTGGGGAGGCATGCACGCAAGAAATACAAGAGGTGGTCATGCTTGTTGGACTCCCTTGTAACCCCTGTGGGTACCCCTTCAAGTAGTAGCGCATTAGACAGAACCGCGTATGGACTGTCTTCCAAGTACCTTCTGGGTATATTGGAAGCCCCTTAGCTCCTCTGCAACCTCGCCATATATAAACCGTCGGCCATCTTGCTGCTACAGTACACCAAGAACAACACTCAAAGAGATTACTCACCCGTACGATAGGGTAGTCGGGTTGTACAACTAAGTGTACGGTTGATCCTCCTTAGTTAGAGCCCTGAAACATTGGGCCGAGTACTACTGTCAGACCCTTATGTATATTGTGATTTGTAGCACCTGACACTCCTCGAGACCATAGTTCCCTTTTCTATCTTGGTATCACGCATCATCTTTGCCAGATCCGCTCGTGCAAAGGGGTGCAGCAACAACAGACATCAATCCTGCAGTTCTGAGTTAGCAGACCAGCCATTCTGATCTATTAGATCTGTCAGAGTCTGAGATCTCCTGGGGCGCTTATTGGTGATCTAGCCCATCAGAATCAGGATGACGAGCTGAGCACGGTGGTACCATTCAATTCTTACTGAAATTTTTTTTTGGGCAGTCCCAAATCTCAAGAACATCTTATCGGTGCATGGTAGAAACTAGAGCTCAAGCTATGGCCAATGAGAGGATGGAAAAACTTGAACTAACCTTGCAATCCATCCAAAGTCAACTTGACAGAATATCTACCCTAATCACAAAGGGCAAGGAGGAAGCCCACGAGGAGGCGTATAATGGCAATGGACACAGTGACGGTGAGTCTAGCCACTCTCCTCACGTCTGGGGCACCCACCAATAATCCCGTCAGCGACCTCCTAAGTTGGATATGCATAAATTTGACGGTTCTCACCCAGCAGCATGGATAGCACAAATTGACCAGTATTTCAATCTGAATAACATCTTAGATAATGAGACTCAGCTTATGGTGGGGAGCATGTAAGGACAATGAAAGGTGGCAATGGTGGGAATGGCATCAATGTTGCAATGGACCTTTTCTGGCTTGGACCAACTTCAAAAAGGCTCTTACAGACTGCTTTGACTAGGAATCTTCTTTTTTGGGTCATCTTACTAAGCTCCGATAGACTGGCACAGTGGATGAATATATTACAGCCTTTGAAGCCTTAGCCTTCCACACTAGGGGTCTCTCAGATGTGTTCTACACAGAATGTTTTATCAGTGGTCTTAAAGAAGCCATAAAAGCCCAAGTCCTACGGCACCACCCTCCCGCATGGACGGAGGCTTGCAAGGTAGCTCATAACGTGGAATGTGCGTTAGCAGCCCAGTACAGTCACCCAAATTTCTCCACTAAAGGTCGCCCCCCACAGGCTCACAACACGACTCAAACACTTAAGGTCCAAAAGGTGTCACCTGCAGAAATGGCCGAAAGAAGAAAGAAAGGATTATGTTACTACTGTGATGAAAAATACTCCCCAAGTCATAAATGCAAGGAGCCCAAATTTTTTCAAATTGATGCCACTGACTATAGCTCATCGGAGGAAGATCCACCACTTCAGGAACATGAGGTGGTAGAAGAGGACAACCAATAGGACAATGTCCCCAATGAACCAGTTATTTTGCTACATGCTTTCGCAGGGATTTCTTCACCTCAAACTCTCAAAATTAGAGGTTTTATTAAACATCGCCCAGCAGTAGTCTTGATTGATAGTGGAAGTACACATAATTTCATCCATCAAAAAATCGCGGAAGCAGTGCATTGTTTTGTATGAGCAGTTTCTAACTTCCAAGTCCAAATTGCGGATGGGGGCACAATGAAATGTGAAGGCCGCTGTGAAAATGTCAAACTTCAAATGGGGGATTATCAGTTGAAGACCCACATGTTTTCCATACACATGGGAGGGTGCTGCATTGTCCTCAGTGCTGAATGGCTCCGCACTCTTGGGCCAATCACAATGGATTTCCAGGAGTTATATATGAGTTTTAAGCAGAATAACTCCACCCATACCCTCCGTGGACTCCAGGCGGGAGCTCCCTCTATCATCAGCTCGCATAGGATGGAAAAATTGCTAAAAAAGGGCCATCATGGAGTTATAGCTCAATTTAATGCTATCCAGGCAGTCGCAACCAAGTCTCTGCCGATTCATCCTGAGATGCAATAGATTTTAAATAGCCATCTACCGGTCTTTGACAAGCCTCATGAGCTTCCACCCTCGAGAGGGTAACATGATCATAACATCACCTTGGTTCCAGGGGCCCAACCCACAAATGTGCGCCCATACAGATATTCGTTCACCCAAAAGAATGAAATAGAAAATATAATCAAGGAACTTTTGGAAGTAGGTGTCATTCGTCCCAGCATTAGTCCTTATTCATCATCGGTGGTCATGGTGCTCAATGAAAGATGGGGAGTGGCGGATGTGTCCAGACTTCAGGGCCCTCAATAAGTTGACAGTCAAAGATAAATTTCCCATCCCGGTGGTTGATGATTTGCTGGATGAACTCAGTGGGGCTCAATTCTTCACTAAGCTGGATCTGCGCTCAGGCTACCACCAAATTCGCATGAAGGAAGTCGACATTCCAAAGACTGCTTTCCGAACTCATGAAGGCCATTATGAGTTCTTGGTCATGCCATTCGGTCTTTGTAATGCCCCATCTACTTTTCAGAGCCTTATGAACCACCTTCTCAAACCAGATCTCAGGAAATTTGTCCTTGTCTTCTTCGATGACATCCTCATCTATAGTTGCACTTGGGCCGCACATCTTTAGCATGTAGATCTACTCTTGCAACTGCTTCGCAAGCATAAATTATTTGTTAAGATGTACAAGTGTTCATTTGGCATGGAGAAAGTTGAGTATTTGGGCCACATTGTGGGGTGTGAAGTTGTTAAGGTGGAGCCCAAAAAGTTCCAGGCAATGTAGGATTGGCCTCAACCTAGGACCTTGAAGAGTCTGAGAGGATTTTTCGGTCTCACAGGCTATTATCGCAAATCTGTCCGCAATTATGGTCACATATTCTTCTAGAATGAGGACGCACAATAGGCCTTTACAGCTCTCAAAAATGCCATGTGTTCCACTCCAATCTTAGCACTACCTTATTTCACCAAATCTTTGTCATTGAATGTGATGCTTTGGGTACGGGTATTGGGGCAGTCTTAATGCAGGAAGGACGAACTTTGGCCTTCACAAGCCAACAACTAAGTGGGAATAATCTGGGCCAATCTACCTACGAGAAGGAAATGATGCCCATATTACATGCAGTAGAGACCTAGCGACCTTACTTATTGCGGCGACGTTTCCAAATCCGCACAGACCATCACAGTATTAAATATTTTTTGGAGCAATGTCTATCCTCCCCACAACAAAATAAATGGCTCACCAAAATGCTGGGATATGATTATGAGATCATTTACAAGAAAGGGCAAGACAATAGTGTAGCATATGCATTATCTCACCAATTTGAGGAGGAAAGTACTCTGCTAACAATTTCCCTCCCCATTCCAGAATGGATTGAAGAGGCTTGCAGGGAATGGTTTTCACATCCTGAGCTCCCCCAACTCATTTCTCAATTGCAGGCGGATCCAAATACCACCAAGGGCTACTCGTGGCACGATGAGATTCTTCGCTACAGGGATAGAGTCGTAATATCACCAACATCCACCCTCAAAAGTTGCATTTTGGCAGAATTGCACTCGTCCCCCATTGCAGGACATTCAGGGTTTTAGAAGACGTATGCTTGCACCAGAAGATCATTTTTTTGGACAGGTATGAAAAAGGACATCCTTACTTTCGTAGCAGAATTCGATGTCTGTCAACGCCACAAAGGGGAGACCGTCAACACACTAGGCACATTACAACTGTTGCCCATCTCAGCATCAATATGGACGGAGGTTTCTATGGATTTCATTATAGGTCTTCCAAAGTCAGGAAACAAGTCAGTCATCATGGTGGTTGTGGATAGACTTTCGAAGTATGCTCATTTCTGTGCCCTACCCCACCCGTTTACAGCGACTTTGGTCGCTCAATCTTTCATGGATCAGATCTTCAAATTGCATGGCATGCCCACATTTATTGTGTCCGATCGCGACCCAATCTTCACCAGTAATTTTTGGCAGGAACTCTTCAGGCTACAAGGCACTTAACTAAAACTCAATACTTCCTATCATCCACAAACGGATGGTCAAACTGAAGCCGTCAACAAATGTCTGGAAACCTACCTTAGGTGTTTCACTTCAGAAAAACAACATCTTTGGGTACAGTGGTTACCTCTGGTTGAATGGTGGTATAACACCAACTATCATGCCACCACCAAAATGACTCCCTATGAAGCAGCATATGGTCAACTCCCTCCTTCCCCTACTTCTTATATCAAGGGGTGCTCAAAGGTACAAGCAGTGGATCAAATCCTACAACAATGCACAACCATGCTCGCCCATCTTAGAGAGAATCTTCATCAAGCTCAAAACCGCATGAAGCAACAGGTAGACCAGCATCGCTCAAAGCGCCAATTTCAAGAAGGGGATCAGGTCTTTTTGAGGCTGCAACCATATAAGCAAACAACACTCAAAGACAAGGGTTGTCAGAAACTATCTCCAAAATTCTACGGACCATATCAAGTACTTCAGCGCATTGGAGAAGTGGCTTACAAGTTGGCTTTGCCACCTACTGCAAAAATCCATCCAGTTTTCCATGTCTCATGCCTCAACAAAGTGATTGGGAACAATTGCAGATTTCAAACCAGTCTACCTGAATTGGATGAAGAAGGGTCAATCTGGCTCCAACCTGAACAGGTCCTAGACACACAAGATAGGCACCTGTGGGGCCGCATGATTAGGGAAGTCCTCGTCAAGTGGAAAGACACCTCTCCAGAAGAAGCAACTTGGGAACCGGCCACTATTCTTCAGCAGTTCCGCAGCTTCAGCCTTGAGGACAAGGCTAGTCTTAAGGGGGAGGGCATGTTAGGGTCCCACCGTAAACCCCTTATTTATGTAATGGGATCGAGTCATAGTCAAGAGTCCATAAAGCCCATATTACTAATTGTAATTGGTTAACCCGCAATTAATGACGGGACCACAGTTAGTTGCAAATAGGTCGTAGTATTAGATAGATGGTATTAATAAAACCCATGGTATTGCATGTATGAGTCATATATAAAGGACAGAGACTCCCTGCGAGGAGCATCGTGTCTTATTTTTGAATCGAGCTCTGCTCTATTGGAGGTTGCCCCCTCGAAGAGGCCAGTGAACATTGCTTTCTGAATAATAAAATATTTGTTGTTGTCTCTCACTATTCTATGTTCTGGGTATCTTTCTTCACATATTCTATATTTGGGTATCTTTTTGCAGGTTAAGAGAATAACAATCATGCACTAGCTACATCTTGTGTACATCAGAAACGTGCTTCGTTTCGGTTACTACATCTTTCTTCACTAGATTCCTTCCACATTATTGGCCTATGGGTTACGCTCGCACTAGATTGATGAAGGATGCCTTAATGCCTTCCTTCCAACGGATATTTTCCCATAGACTTCAACTAATTTCTCTGGGAACAAGGTCTAGAGTCCACTTGGTAGTACCTTAGGGTTTGCAGTCTTTAATGGAAGACTCCTTCTCTATCGACAGTGAGAAAACATGATACCCTCCTATATATGCACCTTACCCATTGCCACAACCACCATTACCTCAACTGAGTCAGCCAATGCCACCATTACCTTTACCTCCACCATTTTTCCCTTCTAAACTGCTTGGTCAACCTTTACCCAAAGATAATAACAATACGGTACAAATGATCCATTCTATGAACACGATTTCTTTGTCTAGATATCAGTCCATGCCAGTTAGAGTCAATGACCTCCAATTGAGATCAGGGAAGATAGCAACCTCAGAAAATCAAAAGCAACCTATGGTGACTATCAGTGAGAAAGGAGAGGAGGAAAATCCTGACCATTCTGAAAAATATGACACCATCTAGCCTATCCCCGTACCTTCTGAGCCTTTGTCATCTTCTTCCACCCAACCTCCCTATCCAGAGAGGTTAGTTGTGGAGAAGAAAGATCTCGTTCCTGAGTCTAGCCTGGCTTCTGAGCTTAGAAACCTTTTCATAAGGAAACCTTTGCTCCAAGCTGTTAAAGAGATCCCCATCTACACAAAAAACATTAGGGAGCTCCGTCTCAAGAAGCCAAGAAGGAGAAGATTAGAACCTAAAACTATTCAATTTGTTGGTAGAGCAACAAATTTAATGATAGGGTGTATGCACATGGAGAAATATACTGATCTCGGAAACCTTGTTGTCTCTATTTAGATAGGTGATGTCCTTGTCTCCAATGTACTTATAGACCTATAGGTAGCCATTAATTTTATGACCAAGAAACCATGGATCAAATTGGATTGGTCCATATTCATCCTACTCCTACTGTGCTTGAACTAGCATACAGATCTAAAATCAAGCTGGAAGGGGTGTTGGATGATGTGGTCATTTCCCTAGACTCTTGGGAATATACCACAAATTTCATTGTGCTTTAGCCAAGGAATCTTGTGGGAGGACATCACTTGATCTTGGGACGACAATGACTTGCTATGACCGATGCTTATATCAAATTTCATTCTGGTGACATGTATATTTCCCATGGAGATTCCAAGAAGAAGGTCACTTTGTATCCACCCGCTAGATCCATTTAGGAGCTCCAAGACACTTTATGGTCAGAATATAGTATTGATGAGGTGACTCAGCCTATTTCCTTGATACATCAGAATGCTGATTTTTCGTAGGAAGGTGAGATTCAAGACTTCCCAAACAATCTAGACACCATGCCCAATTTTGAGTCATTGAGTCATATTTTTAGGAAATATCTGACTCTCTACCTCCCTTACCACCATCTCTAGCGACACCTCTATGTATGCTTGAGCTTGATACCACTCTTATTGAGATTAGTCCAGGTAAATCCTTGCATATCAATTTAGACTTGGATTCTTCCCAGCAAGAGTAGCTTGTGAATTTGTTGCAAAACCATCTTGATGCCTTTACATGGGACTATGAAGATATGAAATGCATCCCTCCTGAAACTTGTGCCCACCATATCTACATTCAGGATGGAGCCTGACCTGTCCGACAACCCCAAAGGTGAATGAACCTAGCTCTAAGAGAAGTTGTAAGGAAGAATTGCAAAAACTCTTAGATGTTGATTTTATCTATCCTATTTCTGACACCCAGTGGGTCTCTCCATTG
The DNA here is from genome assembly GCA_031772625.1 of Pinus tabuliformis. Taxonomy (NCBI): domain Eukaryota; kingdom Viridiplantae; phylum Streptophyta; class Pinopsida; order Pinales; family Pinaceae; genus Pinus; species Pinus tabuliformis. The sequence goes on from CM062809.1 coordinate 1,116,938,289, forward strand.
GTATTAGTCTTGAAGAAAGATAGGAGATGGCACATTTGTATCGACTACAAAGAATTGAACAAAGCCATTCTCAAATATTACGTCCACCTTCCTTTCATCAATCAGGTACTCGATACCCTAGTCGTAAGAAGTACTTTTGTTTTTTAGATGGATTTAGCTGGTATAACCATATACATATTACACCCGAGGATCAAGAAGAAATCACTTTTACATGTCCATGGGGTACATTTTCTTACCGAGTGCTTCCCTTTGGCTATGTAATGCCCCAGCTACCTTTCAAAGGAAAGTCTTGGCTATTTTTTCTAACCTTGAGTGTGTGGAAATCTTTATGGATGAATTTTCTATCTTTGGTGATTCATTTCAGGAACCCCTCAAGGATCTAGAAAAAATGCTTCTTCGCTGCCAAGAGGCTCATCTCAACTTGAGTGAAAAAAAATGTAGATTAATGTGCAAGGCAGGGGTGGTTCTTGGCCATCTTATTTCTAACAAAGATATCCAGGTTGACCCTGCAAAAATAGAAATTATTTTGAGTCTTTCTATACCCAAAACTCAAAGGGAATTAAGAAGTTTTCTAGGACATTTAGGCTACTATATGAGATTCATTGAGAATTTCTAAAAGATAGCTACCCCCTCTTTTTTTACTTTTGGCTAAATATAGTGATTTTTCTTCGTCCACAGCTTGCCAACGTTCGTTTGAGACATTGAAGGGAAAACTAGTCTAGGCACTAGTTTTCAGAGGACCAAACTAGTCCCTACCATTTCATATTTCCTCTGATGCCTCAGATACTTCTATTGGCATGGCTTTAGGACAAGAAGAAGACAAACAATCTTATGCTATTTATTTCATTAGTAAAAACTTGTCACTTGCTGAATTAAATTATACGGTTATTGAGAAAGAGTTTTTAGCTATAATTTTTTCCATTAATAAATTTAGAAATTATATTACATGATATGAAGTCTTTGTACATACTAACCATTCTGGAATAAGATATTTGATGAATAAACCATTAACTAGTGGTAGAGTGACTAGGTGGTTATTATTGTTACAGGAATTTAATATTACTATTGTTGATAGACCATGAAAATCGAATGTAGTAGTAGATTATATTTCAAGATTAAATAATCCTGGTGAAGCAATTCCTGTTCATAATGATTTTCCTGACGAACATCTTTTTGTTGTGTCCACAAAATCCCCATGTTTTTATGACATAGATAACTATTTAGTCATTGGGAAATTACCACCTCACTTATTTGCTAATGAAAAGCAGAATATTTTATAGAAAAGTGTTGCATACTCCTAGATTCAAGGATACCTCTTTTACACTGGAGAAGATCTCATTATCCATGGATGTGTAAGAGAGGAAGAAGTGTTTGAAATTTTAAAATCTTCCCATGATGAACCTTGCGGGGTTCACTTCGCCGATAAGCGAACTGCATACAAAGTGTTAGGAGCTGCCTATTTTCGGCCTTACTTGTTTAAGTATGCCAAACAATATGTCAAGTGATGTGATAGTTGTCAACGAGTTGGCCAACCTAATCAAACCAATGAAATGCCTTCATGTCCTCAAGTTATGATTGAGCCTTTTGAAAAATGGGTCGTTGATTTCGTAGGGCTAATAAATCCAACATCATTAAATAAAAAGCATATTTTGGTTTGTACATATTTTGTTACAAAATGGGTAGAAGCTAAAGTTGTTTCTTTTGCTACTGAAAGAATTGTTGTTGATTTTCTTTTCACTGAAATCTTTACTTGATTTGGTGTGCCTAGAGAAATTGTTTCTGACAATGGACCTCAGTTTTTTTCTAATCTGGTATAGGGTGTGATGGAGTAGTACAAAATATGTCACAGGAAATATACACCATATCACCCGCAAGAAAATGGTCAGGTGGAGTCCACAAACAAGTAGATTAAGTCTATACTCACAAAGATGGTAAATATTCACAGAAAGGATTGGGCTGACAAATTACCGGAAGCATTATGGGCATACCGAACCACTTGGAGGAACAACACAGGACACACGCCATATGGGATGGTGTACGGGAAACAAGTCCTCTTGCCGATAGAATTCAAGATCAAGACTTTTAGGACTACAGTCCAATTGGGGCTAGATCTCTTTGAAGCACAACAACACCGTCTTCTATAGTTTAATGAGTTAGATGAATTTTTAAGGGATGTTGTTTAGTAGAACATCTTTGTTCAACAACAATGTAAGAAGTGGCATGACAAGTCCATTTAGAAGAAGCAATTCCAACAAGGTGATTGGGTACTCCTTTATGATTCTAGATTAAAATATTTTAAAGGGAAATTCCACACACACTAGATGGGACCCTATGAGGAGGTCAAAGTGTTTGAAAATGAAGTGGTAGACATCAAAACCATTGATGGACAAAATTTTGTGTTCCTGGTAAATGGGCATAGAGTGAAGGTATATTTTCAGCCACTTACTAAAGGATATTTTATGCAACAAGTCCAACAACAATCTGAAAAGGAGTTGGTACGTGGTAACACCAACTATTGAAGATTTGAGTATTTCTTTTCCTCATTGGAAAAAATAAAAAAATAAAAAAATGACAAAAATAAAAAAGTATAATTTTTTTTTCCTCTAATTATGAAAATCAGTTGATTGACATGATTGCAGAAGGATCAACCTAAAAACCAGCATGCTGGCAAGAATATCGAAATTTCAATAAAAAGGGAATGTTACTTGATTTTTTAGATATGTTTTCTACCACCAAGAAGAAGAAGGTTCAAGGAACTCAGACCTTACCCAAGTTTTAGGTAACTAGCATGTGAATTTTTATCCAAGTAAATGCTTAGTTCCCACTACAATTACTTTTTCTGGCACCATTGTAGGCAGATTTTCAAGGTAAAAATTCTGCCTTTCTGCTATTTCCCATTTTGTAAATTCCCAATATTTTTTTTTTTTCTAAATCCCCAATGAATTAACTTCCTCTTTCTTCTAAGAAAACTACCCTTACCTGATTTCATAAAATCCCTCTTTTCCCCTGAATTTTTTCCACATTCCATTTCATTTATCCCCCTTGGTGATATTATTCTTGGAATCCCTGCTGAAATGATCCTTCCCATTCTAAAAATTACCCCTTTCCCACTTCTTTATTCCCTCATAAATTGATTGCAGAATTTGATATAGTCAATCCAAAAGGCATGCTCATGAAACACCAAAGGATGGCGAATAAAACTTTTCTTATATATTGAGGCAAAATTTTTAAAGTCCAGCTACAGAATTGTGTTACATCAGAGTTTTTTGTAACATCCTTGGTGCAATAAGTGCAGTGCAAGCAAGATGAGTGTAGGAACGTAACCGACTGTGGAAGCAAGTGTAAAACAAATTTCACACAATCCAGGAGTGCCTTATGAAGAATGTTTATGGAAGTTTATTACTCTACACTTGAGTGATTCCTGCACTGATAGACCATGGCATTATATATTTTTTAATTAATACTTTGTTTTATAATTTACTGACTTAGGAAAATTTTTAAAGTGCAAGACTTGAAATCTAATTTTTTAATGAGTAATGAAATATGTCTTGATTGAATTATGAGGTAGACTGTGGGATAGTACATATTATCGAAAAACTCGTATTCACCTCCTTTGAAATAATATCCCATTACTTGTTCATTATTATCTTACCTCATAACCTGATCATTATGATCGTTACACCACCGCTGCATAAGCCTTCGCTACATCAAATTATTATTGCTCACCTATAGCAGGATGATACGTATTTGCATCTGATCTGAGGAGCTATTTTTATCATGATCGGTTGGGTGTGACTGAAAAGGCGGGGGATGGATTAACCTCCAGTATAAAGCTCTTAGCAATCATTGGTATCACTCACTGAAATCCTTTTGAGGTTGTGATAGGGAATTGTGATAATTTGAACATTGCACTTGCAAGGAATGAGCCGTCATCCTTGAAGGAGATCGAGCAGGCTGCAGAATACCAGAACTATCTTACACTATTGCAAGAATCCAGGTTCCCTCCATTTTTAGAGAATTTTGACTGGTTCGACATGGCTATGGTATTGGAGTTTATGAAGACGTTTGAAGGAGTTTGAGTCAGGGTAGGCTCAATATATTTCAAAGTCATGGAGGAGTCCATTATGCAAGCTACAAGCTTGCCAATTATAGGGGGCAGTGGTTCAAAAAGGAATGACTTGGGAAGAATGATGGCATTGGTTTTTGGTTGACAGAAAGCTTAAAGTTGATTGGAGGAAGGGACTTCTACAGAGTGCCATGCTTGGGAAATGGTGAGACCTCCTATTTATCTTGCAGAACTTTGTTACCTACGAGGGATGTTGTACATTAGCGTTCGTGTATAACCTTCGGCTGTTGCTACACTTTGAGTTGGGGAAACTTATTAATTTTCCTTACTGCCTGCTCAGAAGTCTTGAGAAAATGGCGAAGGGTGTGTAGAGTGGGAACGCAAGCCAAGTCGAAAATAAGCTATATCATCATGGGTTTATCACAATCCTCATCAATAAAGTGTTGGAAGAAAAGGGTGACCTAGGAGGCATTCCTGAAGGAGTTTTAGGTGAGGAGTGTAGGGAAGTCTACTGGAATGATTACAAGCAAGAAAAGGAAGGTAGAGACACCATCCCCTACCAAGAAAAAGGGTAAAAGCACGTCGATGCAAGAAGAAAAGAAGTTTGTCGAAGGCACTCCACCATTGACAAAGAAAATAAAAGTCAGAACCTTAACAAGGAAGAAGACTGTCTCCCTAGGGAAGAATCAGTCAAGCTCTCTAATTGTGATTGATGAACCACCCTAGGTTTTTTCCTAAAGACCATAACCTTTCAGTGCTTGCAGATGTAGCAGCCCACATCATGGTAAATGAAGAAAACATGGAAGACAACATATTGTTGCCTACCTTTGTTCGTAGGTTAAGAAAGAGGAAGACAACATTAAGTGCAGGTGAGTTCAGGGAGATGGTCATGAGGATGATGAGTCACAACACATGGAGACCCTCGATAATTTCAATGAATAGGACATTGAAACCCTTAATGTTTTTTAGGAACAGGGTATTGAATCCCCTGTTGTTTTTGAGGAACAAGGTGCTAAAGTCCTTGCTGGTTTAAATGAACAGGGTATTGAATCCCATGAAGAATTGGAAGAATAGGGTATTAAAAACCCTATGGAGTTGAGTGCCTAAGGTACTTAAACCCTTGGCACAAAGTCTATGGAGGGCGCCAAAACCCTCGGTGATAATGAAGCCCTGGGCATATAAACTTTTGGCGATGTCATAATGCAAATGCTGGATGACCTCGATCTTGACAATTACGAGACTTGTTTTGAGTCCATTGCAGAGAAGGTATTTACACCAAAGGATTTGAGCATGAAGCCCTCTACCCTCTACCTCAACAACTGAATAGTGGAATTGGAGAAACAAATTCATGACCCGAAGGCTTTGAACTAGGTCATGAAGGAGAAAAATTAGCAAAAGAAAAGCGAGGTAGAGTTACTCGCAGAGGTCAAGAAGCAGAAACAACAAGTGAAATTATGGAAGTATCGGGCTTCCAAATGCTACAAAGGCCTCAAGAAGGTGACTAATCAACTGAAAAGAGCCCAAGGTAAAAAGCCAAAGGTAGTGAAAGCAGGGATAAGTATTGAAGTACAGGATTGAAAACTGGCCACCCATTTTTGAAGATTCTTTGCAAAAGGTAAAATGTTGTGAGAGGACACACAACAAATTAGGGATGGGAGGATGTGGGTGTCCCAAATTGCTCTATTTTTACCCTATTCCCTTAAACTTTAACCTCTGTTTTATCTCTATTTAGCCCTCTCATTCCTAAACTAGTCCAAGATAATCATCTATTCCTACATATGCTTCGTATTTCATAATCAAGATTTATTAATTACTAATTAATTTACATATATTTCATGCTTATCAGTATCTCTTGTAACTTATGTTTAACTTTCCTAAAATTAATTGAAGAACTAAGAGTTAATTATTATTTAGCGTGATCAGTGCAGGAAGATTGCTGCACCGCCAATGATGTTGCTATGAGATCTTTGTGATAGTTTGAATCCTTCCACGCGGGCGTTTTGATCCACAACTCCTAGTTTGGTTGTGGACTAACTGAGGCTGGATATTAGCGGAGTATAGTCAGGGATACTTGCCAAAGATATTGTCTATGGCTGGCGAAGTTCATGCTTTATTATAACCATTAGCAAGTTTTGCAATATTGTTTGTTATTTTGTTTGGCCAAAAGGCTTGAATAGGAAATGACTGTAATTAGCAAAATATGGTTAAGGTAGAGAGATTTCATATAATGTAGACTATAGGTAGAGCCATGCTAGAGATCTCTGAGTTGTAATTTCATTTACTATGTAATTTTTTATCGCCCTCGGTTTTGGGCTGGACTCGCACCATCATGTATATTTGCTTATCAAGTTTAATACAAGGAATGTGCCATGTTATTGACATGCTGTGTCTAATTTTCATTTTATGCATGATTAAGTGCTAAATCATTTCGTTCCCTAAACGGGAAACGAGTTGTTTGGCTGGGGCCCAACCAACCCAGCTCGTTTACCCTTGTGCTTTCGCCATTTAAAAGGTTTATGTGAACATTTGTTCATTCAAAGTTGTGTGGTTTTGATGGTTCTTATATTTATTTAAGAAGTTATGAGTTAAATTCATTTCATATTCAAGTGTGAACGGATCCGTAGTTTGGAAGTTTGATTAAGTTTATTTCTTTCTCGCAATTTCTTACCTGCAATTCTTTTCCTGTAATTGTTGTCTTAGTTTGCTTCCACTCGGGTCATGTGGGAATATCCTTCCTGTACCAGTGCAGGTAGTTTCTTGCACTCTGGTTTATTCATTTACTTCACAACAAGTGTTACATTCCTTTTCCTGCTAATAATCTCATTCATTCTTGCAAGCAAAAGTATTGTTAATTCAAGTAATTGTTCTTAATGTTAAGAGTATACTTCTGAAGGATTTGAGAATGCTTACATGAATTAAGTAAGGATGCTACTACAAACAATTTATACTTGCATTTTATGACTTAAGAAAAAGGAGCAGAAATTTTATAAGTGAATTTCCGAAAGTTAGTTGATGCATGCAAATTACTTTGACTGCTACTTTGATTATTCCAAATTGTTTTTACTGTATGAAGTTTACTTTCATTGCAAGGTTCATTTAATTAAAGCATTTCTTTTTCACATGTAATTTATCTCAGAATTTAGTTTGCAATTGCAATTCTTTTCAACACGTCTTTTAATTCTTTCGAAAGTAAATTTGAAACTTTGGTGAAGAAAGCTCTGCCTCGGTGAAAAAGTTGGTCTCTTTTCATAAGAACAGAGTGCTTTAAGCCTTGAGGCTTAGTGCACCTCCACAAAGACATAAATATCAGTAAAGAAGTTAAAATATACTTTTTTCACAAAAGTATTATACCTGCACTAGTGTAAGCATATTGCAATTATACAAGAACAGGTTGCTTGGTGTAGAAGGAAAATCAATTGGGAAATAGATCCTTGCAAGGGCCAACTTGTTAAGATGTTAGCCATCTATACTGAAGATAAACATAGTATCTCATTTCAGGGTTTAAGATTGCTTCCAGTTCTGTGAAAGTTCCTTTACTTGATTTGATCTTCCAAATTATTCTTTTACATTCGAGCACTAGAATTGCTTTGGTGTCAATTGCATTTAAGATTGTTTTCTGTCCGATTTTGCAACATTTCATTCAAGAAGTAGCATTAGGAATAGGAAAAGTTCATACCACTTCTGGCCTTGCCCATGCTTCTTCTCTAAGTTTACGAAACCCCTGGGTTGACAATTAAGTGTTGAGGAGTTTTCTTAAGTGCAATTCCTACAGCTAACACTACTGCATTGCATGTTGACCATTTGTACCTTTTGGCGTTAAGATGACTTCACTTGGACTCATGTTTAAGCCACCTTTTGTCCATGTCATTTGAGAAATCAACCTTGCAATCAATTAGCCTCTGCAACTTGACACCCTCTTACACATGGAAAGAACATTCCTTTGAGTTTCATCGACCAATTTTGTCACCTTGCATTGAGCATAGGAATGTTCCCCTTCCAGTAACTAGCGCATCTGTATTTGGACACTCGTTCATTCCACTGTACCAAAGGAATTCTTTTATTATTTTTTAGGCTTTATAAATATGAAAAAGACAAAAAAATACATATTCCAAAAAGAGCGAGAATGGGACATTATTTCCATGATTGATGGCAATTAGATTCAGTTGTGTCGCCCTTAAATAAAGCACTCAAAATTAACTCTTTCCTCCATTGGGATGGGATTTAGTTTGATTTGGTAGAGCCTTAATCTTGTTATTGAGTCAGTACTTCTCCGATTGGTTATCTCTTCCAATCATATGGAGAGTATTTTTATACCTCTTGCATGAAAAACTTATACAAAGTTATCATATGCTACCATGTAGTCACATTTGAGTCATGCTCTTGTTCAAGGGAAGTAAACCTGAGTCGACCTTTCTATGGTGTCTCTTGACTCATTCTTCAGTCGACCATCCCTGATTGTCAGAGTCATGTTCATTATCACATAAGATATTTGGTCCTTTGCTCGTGATGGTTTGAGAAGGTCTACACTGACTTCTTGCAGGCAGGTCTTGCTCTTATCGACTACGAAAAATTGCTCTAAGAGTGGATCTAGAGTTGCACCCTGGCCCTATTTTCATTATTGATAGGTCACCTTGTGCTCAACATCGATCAGTATCATGGGTCTTTGATTGAGCGGGTTCCCTTGTGTTCAACGTCAACTTTCATTATCACACATTGGGATTCGTGGAATACCTTGGTTTCCATTTGACCCTATTGGTGGATTCCTCACCTCTATATCAAATTTCATTATTGGTTGGTTCAGAGGGCTTTTATCGTACGCTAACTACATCTTGTGTATGCAAAAATGTGCTTCAGTTGGGTTACTACATCTTTCTTCATCAGATTTCTTCCACATTATTGGCCTATGTGTTACACTTGCACTGGATTGATGAAGGATGCCTTAATGCCTTCCTTCCAATGGATATTTTACGATCGACTTCAACTAATTACTCTAGGAATAAGGTCTAGAGTCCATTTGGCAGTACCTTAGGGTTTGTAATAATCAGTGGAAGACTCCTTCACTATCGACAATGGGAAAACATCATACCCTCCTACATATTCACCTTACCCAATGCTACAACCATCATTACCTCAGCTAAGTCAGCCAATGCCACCATTACCTTTACCTCCACCGTTTCGACCTTCTCAGCTGCCTACTCAACCTTTACCAAACCCCAATAAGAAAACGGTACAATTGATCCATTCTAATAACCTGATTTCCTCATCCAGATATCATTCCATGCCAATTGGAGTCATTGGCCTCCAATTGATATTGGGGAAGATAGTAACCTCATAAAATCAAAAGAAGCCTATGGTGATTATCAATGAGAAAGGAGAGGAGGAAACTCCTGACCATTCTGAAAATGATGACACCATCTAGACTATCCCCATACCTTTTGAGATTTTGTCATATTCTTCCAATTGACCTCCCTATCGATAGAGGTTAATTGTGGAGAAGAAAGACCCCATTCCTGAGTCTAGCCTGGCTTCTGAGCTTAGGAACCTTTTCATAAGGGTACCTTTTCTCCAAGCTATTAAAGAGATCCCCATCTTCAAAAAAATCATTAGGGAACTCTGTCTCAAGAAGCTAGGAAGGAGAAGATTAGAACCTCAAACTATTCAATTTGTTGGTAGAGCAACAGATTTAATGACGAGGTGTATGCACATGGAGAAATATACCGATCCCAAAAACCTTGTTGTCTCTATTCAGATAGGTGATGTCCTTGTCTCCAATCTACTTATAGACCTGGAGGAAGCCATTAATGTTATGACCAAGCAAAACATAGATCAACTTGGATTGGTCCATATTCGTCCTACTCCCATTGTTCTTGAACTAGCAGACAGATCTAAAATCAAGCCGGAAGGGGTGTTGGATGATGTGGTCATTTCCCTAGACTCTTGGGAATATCATGTAGATTTAATTATGCTTCAGCCAAATAATCCTATGGGAGGACATCCCTTGATCTTGGGATAACAATGGCTTGCTATGGTCGATGCTTATATCGAATGTCGTTCTGGTGACATGTATATTTCCCATGGAGATTCCAAGGAGAAGTCACCTTGTATCCACCCGCTAGATCCATTCAGGTGCTCTGAGACACTTTATCGTAAGAATACAGTAGTGATGAGGAGACTCAGCATGTTACCTTGATACATTAGAATGTTGAGTTTTCAGAGGAGGGTGAGATTCAAGACTTCCTGAAAAGTCTAGACACCATGCCCAATTCTGAGTCATTGAGTTAGATTTTTAGTCTATATTTTTAGGAAATATATGAGACTCTACCTCCCTCGCCACCATCTCTACTAACAACTCTGTTTACTCTTAAGCCTAATACCACTCTTATTGCAATTAGTCCAAGTAAATCGTTGCATATCAGTTCAGACTTGGATTCTTCCCAGAAAGAGAAGCTTGTGAATTTGCTGTGAAACCATCTTGATGCCTTTATATGGGGCTATGAAGATATGAAAGGAATCCCTCTTGAAACTTGTACCCACCATATATACATTTAGGATGGAGCAAAACTTGTCTGACAACCCCAAAGACGAATGAACCCAACTCTAAGAGAATTTGTAAAGGAAGAATTGAAAAAACTCTTAGATGCTAATTTTATCCACTACAAGAAAAAAGGACATTGGTCAGGGGAAAAAAATGTCACCATAAGCTCATTGGTGATGGTCAAAAGAGAATTCATCACCAAAAACTGAACATCACCAAAGGTGGCATCGCCAAAAGTATAGGTGTTGTAGTGACATACAAAGTCCATCACCAATAATGATTTATAATGACGGATAGTGATTGTCACCATTTCATATGAGCAATGGTGATGGACCATAGCCTCCATCACCAAAAAGTGAACGTCACCAATGGTGGCTTCGCCAAAAGTATAGGTGTTGTAGTGACATTCAAAGTTCATCACCAATAATGATTTATAATGATGGATAGTGACCATCACCATTGCATATGAACAATGGTGATGTACAATAGACCCGGTCACCAAAAACTGAACATCACTGAAGGTGGCATTGCCAAAAGTATAGGTGTTATGGTGACATTCAAGGTTCGTCACGGATATTGATTATAATGACGAATAGTGACCATCAGCGTTTCATATGAACACCAATGATTTATTGTGATGGATCTTTAATGGTCGTCACTATTGGTGCATATATATGGTGATGTTCGTTGACCATCACCAAAATTCACAGTGCTAGAAGTATAGGTGTTGTGGTGACATTCAAGGTCCGTCATGAATAATGACTATAATGACAGCCAACAACCGTCACCAGTTCATATCAATAACAATGATTTATGGTTGTGGACATTTGAGGGTCATCACTATTGATGCATATATATGATGGTGTTTGTTCACCGTCACCATTTCATATTTTTGGTGCGGGTCGAAAAATGTCACCAAAGCTCATTGGTGATAGTCAAAAGAGCCTCTGTCACCAAAAATTGATCGTCTCCATTCCATATGGATGTCAGGGCATGATGGAATCCAACCATCAAACTCCTACTTGTAAAGTAGGTACTCTTCCATTGAGCTATCACGCTTTAAAGAATTATACTTTTAAAATTTAGACCTTGAAACTTCATAAATTGTGAATTCTACAACTTTCAATAAGTTAAAGTCTCGGAAATATTTTACTAAGCAAGCAAATCAACATCGAATCTGCATGTCCCTACCTAATCGTTATTGAAGTTATGAAAAGTGGGTGGAGGGAAAAATGGTTTTGTATAAGAGAATCAATATGTTCAGTTGAATACTCAATTAGAAGTGAAACTTTGATGACATTTATAACCTATAAATGACCTATAACTAGAAAATGCACCAACTATTGCAAAGGAAATGTCATAAGTGGATATCATATGGAAGAAGAGAAGGTAGGGACTTGGAACCCTTGTTCATGTTGGCATGCCTTAGCACTTGGCACATCTTAGCTTGTTTGACATGTCTCCATACTATCTGGCACATGTTAGAATGCCCCAGCATTCCCTAACACACCTTGGTAGTCATGACCTCACAACTAGAATTACATTTTTCCATGACTTGGGAACCTTACATTCAGTAGAACACCTTGGCACTCCCTAGTTGTCATGCCCTCTCTTATCCTCCATAATTTCCCAAACTGATGAGGAGATCGATGGAGGTAACCACAAACCAAGATTTTAGTTTGGTAGCTAGCCCTACCAAACCAGAGAGGGCTCTCTCTAAGAAATCATAGCCAAGAGATGACTGGAATGTAAAGGATTTTAGGCAAGATAGCTAGGCTTAGGTGGGGTTTTGGAAAATTTAGGGACTTGGAACTCTATCCACTGGTGTCTTGTCTGGTAGGGAATTTGTCAAGGAGGTAGTGACTTGGAGCTCTGTCTAGGATAAAGCACCTAACATGCATGATAGAAGCTCCCTAGAATATAGTACCTCCTACCTAGAAAAGTGTCCCCTACTCAAAATATAGAACCCTTCTCTACTATGCACTTTTCTTAAAGATAAATCTGTGCATAAAATAGTACTAAGAAAAACACCTAAATTAAGAAAAGTGAGCATCTAAGTCAAACTATAAAAGTATAGTAAATATGGCTCTATATAAGTTTTGGAAACACTAGACAAGCATGCTTGCATAAAACAAGCATAAGATACCTAAAATCGATGCGATTCTTTCATCATTTCTATACCCTCACAACAAAACTGGAATCTATAGCATGTACCTCAAGTTTGTATGCATTTGTTGAAGGTGTAGATTGAAAGGATTCATTGAGATGAAGTACTATTGAAGGAGAAACACCTTCAAAATAACAGATAAAGTCTACTGTGAATTCAACCCATTTACACACAGTCCAAGGTTGTTACTGGGTACACTTCTACGCTGAATGGAAATTGCAATGTATTGTAGTACTGCTGAAGAAAAAACACCTTTAGTGCAACATGGATAAAACTATAACAAATATTGTCACTGTGGCCTTGGTTGTAGATGATCTCACTAATATAGGTAATAAATTCAATAATTGAAAAACCAAAAAGTGAGATGCATAGCTCATTTGAAATGACAGATTTTGGCATACTTTATTATTGTTTAGCAGTGTTAGTATAGAAAATGCAAGGTAGCCTGTTGTGTCTTTATGTCACAGGCCAAGGATGCAAAGAAATACATAAAATATTAAATAACATGGTATAAGTCAATTGCAGGTTCTTTTGAAATGTGAATGGAATTCTCCTTGTGTGGGTTCTAATCTAGTGGGTATAACTTTAAAGAAGAAACTGATAGTTGTGGGGTTGGAATTGTCTCACAATTCACGAAAAGTCCCAAATTTGTTCACTAGAAAGAAGTAGAGCGAGTTGTCAGGTTTATGGAAGGGAACACCCTATTCAAAGGAAGATAACTTGAAATTAGTCGGGCATATTATTTCTCATCTTCTTCTACGTATGTTCTTTGAAAAGATAACCACATCCAAAGACTCAATAACAACTCTAGTAAAGTTTATAGATGTGAAGCACTTTTGAGAAAACCCATCGCTTAATGACAATTGAGTGAGGAATATGTCGAAGGATTCAATATTGCACTCAGCCATAAAAAGGAAGTTTGGGTATCTAACATCTTTCCAACAAACTGACTCCAACCATAATGTGAAATGTAGGTTAACTGCAAAACCTCTTTCCCACTTTATCGTATTGTTGCCTCTTGAATTCCAATAGGTATCTGGCTACCTAGATCGACAAAACTCGTGCCAGGTAAACTCTGCATGATACAATTGTGACATGCAATCTTGAAACATGCTCTAGTTTCCCTCTAAAATATGGTAAGTCAAAATATTATGACAATCTTAACTATAATTTAATTATACACTATTGAGGTATTGCGTGGAATAAAAAATATACTATCAATGCACTAATGAAGAACTCAAAATAAATGAATTTCCTATTGATACAATAGCGCCACCCTTGGAATTCTCAGATAAATCACCTAACCTACATGGAAATAGCTTCCTAGAATAGAGTACCTCTTACCTAGAAGTGTGTCCCCTGATCAAAATATAGAACCCTTCTCTACTGTGCACTTTTCTTAAAGATAAATCTATGCATAAAACATAACTAAGAAAAACATGTAAATTAAGAAAAGTGAGCATCTAAGTCAAACTATAGAATCATACTAAATATGGCTCTATCTAAGTTTGGTAAACACTAAACAAGCATGCTTGCACACAACAACCACAAGATTCCTAAAATCGATGCACTTCTTTCATTGTTGCTATACCCTCATAGGAAAACTATAATCTACAACATGTAACCCAAGGCTGCATGCATCTACTGAAGGTGCAGGCCGAAAGGATCTACTAAGATGAAGTATTGTTGAAGGAGAAACACCTTAAAAACAATAGATAGAGTCTAATGTGCATTCAACCCACCTGCACACAGGCCAAGGTTGCTACTAGGTACACTTCTCCCCTAAATGGAAATTGCAATGTATTTTTTCTCTACTGAGGGAGAAACACCTTTAGAGAAACATGGATAAAACAATAACATATATTGTCACCGTGGTATCAGTTGTAGAAGATCTCATCAATATGGGTTACAACTTCAATAATTGAAAAACCAAAAGGTGAGCTACATAAATCATTTGAAACGATAGATTTGGGCATACTTTATAATTTTTTAGGAGTGTTAGTATAGAAAATGAAAGGTAGCCTATTGCATCTTTATGTCACAGACCAAGGATGTCAATAAATATAGAAAATATTAAATAGCATGGTACAAGTCAATTGTAGGTTATTTCGAAACAAGAATGGAGTTCTCCTTGCGCACATTCTAATCTAGTGGGTATAGATTTAAATAACAAATTTATAGTTATGGGGTTGGAATTGTCTCATGATTCATGGCAAGTCCCAAATTTGTTCACTAGAAATAAGTAGAGCGAGTCATCAGGTTTATGAATGGGAACACCCTATTCGCAGGGAGATAACTTCAAATTAGTCGGGCATATTATTTCTCGTCTTCTTGTACGTGTGTGCTTTGAAAAGCTAACCACCTCCAAAGACTCAAGAACAACTCTGGTGAACTTTATATGTGCGAAGAAATTCTGAGAAAACCCACCACTTAATGAAAATTGAGTGAGGAATATGTCGAAGGATTCAATCTTGCACTCAGTCATAAAAAGGAAGTTTGGGTATCCAACATCTTGCCAACAAACCGACTCCAAACATAATGTGAAAGTCAGGTTAACTGTGAAACCTCTTTCCCACTTTGTAGTATTGTTGCCTCTTGAATTCCAACAAGTATCTTGATTCTTAGATCCACAAAAATTGTCCCAGGTAAACTCTGCATGATACAATTGTAACGTGCAAGCTTGACACACACTCTAGTTTCCCTCTAAAAGAGGGTAAGTCAAAATATTATGACATGCTTAACTATAATTTTATCATACACTATTGAGGTATTGCATGGAATAAACAATATAATATCAATGCACTAATGAATAACTCAAAATAAACGAATTTCTTGTTGCTACAATAGTGCCACTCTTGGGATTTTCAAGGAGCCACTAACTTATACACATTTGGAATCTTTACTTGGTCTGTAGAAAGATTAAGCAATGGTAGTGATCACTATTTTCCCTCCCATGGAAGGTCTATACATGGTTGGTAATATGTTGATTTAAAAGTGAGGTATATCCTTGAAGAATAGGAATCTGACTCTTCTGCTCTAATTTAGTGGCAAGGAAATATTCAACTGTAAATGCCTAATCTTCTACAATGTAAATTTATAGATAAATGGCTAGCCTAAATCTGTCCATTGTCCACATATCCCAAAAAATCCATGTATGTCTAGACTCTGGTTTTGTGTGAGAGAGGGGAGATCACATAAATAATCCATTATCAAAAGAAAAAGTTAAAGCACAACATTCTATGGAGAATTTGTTTAAAATTTTATTACATACCTTAGAAAGTTTGAAAGAACATAACTGTTCAGCTTCCCTCTCCTTCTACACATCATTAAATATGCCCCTTTTCCAATGCAGATGTGGCCTGCAAAATCACAATCAACAAACAAAATATGAAAAGAAGGTTTAATGAACTAAAATAGCTTTGTTATACCTCAAGCAAATGGACTCTAAGAAATTGGATTAATTCTCTACAAAAGATGATATAGCAAGATCTAATCACATTTTTAACTGAAACAAAGGTAAATTGGATTCATGCTCTGCAATATACGATATAATGAGATCTAATGACATTTTCAACCCAAACAAAGGTAAGTTGAGTAAGCTCAAGCTCCAAAATGATGGCATCCAACTTCTGAGTGGTAGATATTGTATATATCTAGCTAGAGGCTATAACATAAAGATATTTGTTATATGTGAAGATAAAAAAATGAAAGTAATGTGAAATTTTGACCATCAACTATAAGTTCCTTTCAAGGACTAGATCAAACCATAACATTGTTATCAAGGTAATCAACTCACCCATGCTAGTACACTTCTAGTAGTTTCATGATAAAATTCAAACTCAATAAACTTCAAACAACATAAATTAACCAACGATATGTCTAAGGTTGGTTACCTAAGGATTATATCATACTAAATTACCTTTTGCATATAACATTGAAAATGACTATGAAAGAAATGAAGACAAATCAGTGATTATGATGGATGCATGGGATGAAATAAATTAAAAAAATACCTTTCTTCTTGCTACTGATGAGCCTTCTAGGGGATTCTTGGATGAAGTTGATCCTGGTCTGCTTTCTGAAATCAAAGAGACACTTTCTGGCTACTTTGATTTGATGGACAAAAACCCTAATGCTTATGAAAATGAATATGGAAAGAAATAAGCATCAACGAACCTGGTCTTGAAGAAGGTGTCTCAAACTCTAATACGGATAGTATTTTAAATTTCTACAGCTCGCAGAGGGTTTTCCCAGTTGGGTTCCCTAGAAAATTTTGTTTCTTTTCTATAGTGTGACTGTGTTTTATTTTTGTTCTATTCCACTGCAAATTGGTAGAGATATTTTTTGTCTTGGTGCAACAATTAGTTTCATATTTATTCATTCAAGCAGTGGCAGAGCATCAAGGAAATTCTACAGAAAGGACAATTAATCTATATTTTCACTTATATCTTTTGCAAGTAAAATTCACAACTAACTTTTCATCCAAAGTGTTTAGGTTACTACCAAGTGGTATCACAACATATCTCAACATTGAAAGGCATAAATCCTACTATTCAATAAGGTTGAGACTTGAGTAACAAGAAAATTCCCAAGTTATGCAAGCAAGAAAACTACTGATTTTTAGTTCTAAATCTATCCAACCAAAACAAAATTATGCCATTTTCAACACCCTCTAGTCAAAGCTATTCTTGGCCTCATTCAACTCAATTAATAATATATCAATCTAGTTGAGATTTCTTCTTCATTTCACGCTTCTAAGTTATATGTTTATGCAACCTAATATAACATTTATGTTAATTGATTATTCATTCAAAATTATTTAGTCCGTCTAGCACATCTCCCTAATTTTCCAATCATTTTTTGGGCAGACTCTATCATACATTTGTAGGAGAAAATAGAACACTGTTTTAGTACCTAGTGTTATAAAACTCCATCCTAGAAAAAGTATTTTGGGTTGCTTCCCTAAAAACATTTACAAAATTTTCAATCCCAAAGCCATTTCAGGGAGAATTTTAGTCAGGGAGAAATTTAGTTTTATTTTTGGAAAATTTGAATGCAACTAAAAGAAATTCTTCCTGTTTGCTCAAAAGATTCTAGCACCAAATATGAGTGAATTCACAAAACTTAAGATTTGGAAATAATTAAATTTCACTTCGCTTTTCCAGGACCGTATATGAGAGAATTCACAAAACCTGATATTTGGATTCTGGAAACACTTAAATTTCACCTCATTTATTAGGATTGGAAGTTCCCTGAGATGCAAACATGTAGCATTAAGGATCTACATTGCTTGTTTAAGGGCAATGTTGTTTTATAAATAGTTATACAAGAATCCTTGTATACATTCCTGACACAGTTATTTGGTCACAAGTAATGAAACTGAACTCCATCAATACATAATAGACAAGGTAGAATGTAAGAGAGCATCTACTTTTCAACATATACTTTGACAAAAATTAACATCTATACAATCATATAAAGTTGTCACCACACTAAAAAAGGAATTAAAAACCAAAATAAAAATAGGAACAAGTTTGGATTTTTATGGTTACTCTAACAAAATTTTGAAAAAGATCAATATGTTAATATGTAAAATAGTGTATTTGATTATGATTTATTGAGCCCAAGGGGTTAGCCCAATCAAATGTCATTAATGTTAATGGGTACTTGGATAGTTCTGTGATGGTAGCTACCTTGTTCAAAATCCCTTTGGTGAGGTGCACTAGTCAATGCCAATGGGTTTACTAGGGATGCCATCCATGAATGTGGGGAAAAATCCATTGGGATTCCCTAGAGAGTTTTTCATGGAAATAATAAAAATAGGATTTCCTAAAGAGAAAATTTGAGATGCATACAGTGTACACCGAGTAAAATCAACTCTATAGAGACAAACCATAAAAGAAGGAAAAATACAGATGCTTTTACCTATGTTCCCTTGTGAGTGTGTGGTTCATGTGAGATTTTACCATGGAGATCACCTTCTTCTTTGCACCTTTAGCTTTGCGGACTCAATTTTCATGAGGTTTACTAAATGAACTTCCATTGTTTAGCTGATTATGTAAACTGTTACTTCTTTCAGGTAATCTTATACCCAATATCTCATTCGAAACACTAGGTGCTAGCAGCCTATTATTTCCAACATCCCTACATGAGATCTCATCTATTATCCTTTCTAGATTTTCAAATTAGTTAGTAGTTGCAGGAATGTGTCTATCTTGACTATATCTAGTTCTTGATCGTACATGAGCAGTTAAGATGCTTCCGCTCACAACAATTGACCTTGCATTAACCATCAATTCTTATAAATCATTTTTTTTATGACCAAAAGATGATCCCTGCCAATGTCTTCCATCTTTATGAGAATTAGCCGGACCTATATCATCTTCTCTTGATGCTAGAGTATGTTCCATCATTGCCCACACTTGATCAACATCAGATTTAACTGTATAATTTTCCATCTCTAAAACATGGGATAAATTACTTCTCTGAGCTGATTCATGAAAGAGAAGCGACCTGCTGTTGGGTGTGGGTTGTACAATTGCATCAGTCCCATCTCTGGCCCAAAATTTATCAAGGGAAGAGCTAGGTGAAAACTGCTAAAAGCCTCTTCCTGGTGCAAACCAATTGTCATGTAAAGCCTATACATGCTCCTGAAATATGTGCTGACTTGAGAGAGATTTTTTCCATACAATGGATAATTGGGATGTAGACCCAGATACTTCAGTTTTCCTAAGTGAAGCCCTTGCTGCATCTGACAATCTAGGAGATGGATTTTGAGTGCTTGGTCACAAAATCATTCAGTGAATTGCTCTTACATGAGTTGGCCTTGTCTCTACAAGAGGAGTAGAAGAAGAAGAAGGTGGGGATAAATTTAGCTCTAAGTTTATTTTCTACAACCATCCCAACTGGAGCATCTTCCACAAATCCTCTGATTCCTATGCTTTATCCCCATTATCAAAATCAAGCATAAAATCCTCAACATCTTCATCATGTCTGTTGGACTATCCAAGCATAGATGTTTGATATACATGAAAATACCAAACTCCTTTAGGGATAGCCCTTCCAAGGCCAACACAATATGTATGATATGTTGAATCATAGTGATCACACAATAATAAAATATCACCATCACCAGCCTCATTACAATCTAAGAAAACTATATTTACATAGGGATCAAGAAATCCCATCACTTCTTCTTCTGAAGGTTGATATACATGCCAAACATAACCAAATCATATAATAAAATCATCCTTCAAATGCAGAACCAACTACTTAAACTTCAACCCTACGTATGCAAATAAATAATCATGCTTCGCAGGAAAGATAGTAAGATAAAGGCAAGGAAATATCTTTAAGAAATCCAACAAGGTGTTGCAGCTGGAAACTAATATCACCAAATTGTAAATCACCAACAAAAACAAGGCTTGATAGAATAAAAGGATGAAATAAAATGAACTAGACCCAGGGGAACTCAAATGCATATGTCTTTAAACATGAACCTATAAATTCAGAGAACTCTAATAAATAATGATTACTACTGCAAATAGAACATAAACTACTCCAAATAGTTATTGGGAAAATAACTAAATTCTAGCATTCAAACAAGGGCATAAACATGTTGTCAAATGGAAAAGTTGAAAGCAGTTAAAAACATTAGGGGCATGTTGCAAATCCAATTCCTATCATTGAAATAAAGAAAACTACCATTGGAATGTCAGGCTTGGATCCACTTCTCTATTGAATCTATTCATCTATTTGTCTACTCAATCTGTCATAACTACACCAAATGGTGCCACATGATGAATAAATTGTAACTTCAACATATATTCTCAAACAAAGGTTATCTTCTTGACATTGGAATGAGTGATGCAGGAGCATCCCCAGTCCATTAGTGTTCTTTCATCACCAAAAAAGTATTTAAATTCCAACATCTTGTTCCTGTTTAATCATCAATTTGTGCTTGTGAGACTTACATGATCCGATAACATATCACTCTTAGTTTCATTGACTCCCACTTTAAACATGAAAATTATAAAAATAGTTGGCAGGAAAGGAAAGATACATTGTACTTAGTTTATTCACCAATTACACCAGAACCACAATAAAAGCAAGAGGAGTTGAGATGACAGATTGCTACTACTGGAGAAATAAGACAAAAACAAAGAGATACCGAATTAATAGAAATACGTCAGGGTGTGATGGCATGGCATCATGGATCTTGCCGTTTCCAGAAACATCTTGCCAAATGATGAAACAAAAATCAACTCCAGCGATGATTAAGACATTGATTGCAAAGGAGGAGATCACTGAGAAAGAAATTTTAACATATACCAGAAATCAGTAGGCTAAAGTGAAAGAATTCATTGAGGAAAACAAATTAGGAGAAGCAACAGACTCTCTCGAGAATAAGGCAACGACTTCCACAAATTCAATTGAGCACAATAATTGGGAAAGAAGATCCTTGGAGCATTTGAGGCACATCATTGGGTAGTTGAGGAAGATCACTCCACTGAAAATGAAGCAGATTATTAAGGAATAATCACTGAGCAATAAGAGGGTAAATCCTTGAAAGAGAACTAGCATGGAATCTATGCCTTAACAAGAAACCGTGCAACCCATTATTGTGTGAGAAATAGAGTATTTATTTTTATTCATCCTTTCTTAATCCCATGCATGAGGATTAATTTCTGTTACAGAGTGAATGTAATTGAGTAGCAACACTGCTATTTAACTGATTTACCTGAATGTTATAATACAAGTTTAATGATAAAATACTCATGTGGAATTGTTTGGATTTTGTTTAGTGATGTACATTGATTGTGATTGACACCATCCACTTAGATGGGTAGTAAATTTATTGCTTATCTACCTATAACAGATTAGTATGCATTTGTGCAAGTTTTGCGTTTTCCAGCACCCATAGATTAGTATTAAAGCAGAAATAACCTGTAGTGAGGAAAGTCCAACAAAGGAGGGAGAAATTTTTTTAGGCATTTCTTGTTTGTCAGGAAAAACCCAACAGCACTAGGGTTTGTAGGGTTTCTCTGATTTTGGGAATGGGAGGGTTAAACTTTGTTGTGTGTCTGCTTCTTCTAATTGACCTGTGTTTCTCCATATTGGTTGAATAACAACCCCTTGTTTTAACTTATCACAATGGTCCCCTGCTCACCAGTAGTTCTACTGTGGATGTTCATCTGATTTGGTATGGCAGATTCAACCTTGCTCAACATTCCATTGTGGTAGATTTTGTTTAGTCCTTGGAAGCCAAGTAGACCCTAGAGCCTTCTTTGTATAGCAGATGTAAAACCACTCAAAGATATTGTGTTCAATCCAATAAGTCCATCACAATGGAAAATACAATGCTAGGAAGTAGAAGTTGGATGCTAGTTATTCCCTTAGCATATCTTTGAAGCGGAGCCAAATTATAGCTTTGGTGGAAGGGGAAATTACTTCCAAATCTCTGCTTGATAATGGCAATGCCATGTATTTGGTACTCACGTCTGATGATGTTACTATAGAGGGCTTCTGTATTCTCCACAATTGCAATTGAGCACAATCATTGGGTAATAAGATCCTTGGATCAGTGGAGGCATATCACTGGGAAATTGAGGAAGATCACTCCACTGATAATGAAGGAGATTGTTAAGGAATAATCACTAAGCATCAAGAAGTGTAAACTCCTGGAAAGAGAACTAGCCTTTCCTATTGAAAGCTTTGAAATTGAAATTTTCAATTATTTTCTTTCTATTCAAAGCTTTGTCATCAATTTCGAGAATCTAATACATTCAAAATAAAAAAAATTAAGAATGTATTTTCATAATTGACATATAACGGTAATATTTCGAAAATAAAATCGATGGCCTAATTAAAATTGATAAAGAAGAAATTTTGATCATGCGTAGGAAATATCACATATAGAGATATGTGGAAAAGAAAGTAGTAATATTTGAAAATGTTTCAAAATTCTAGTTTTGATCAAAATATAAAAATTATAGTTTTGGATAAAATGTCAACTTTTACATTTCTTTCCTAGAACATATTGAAAAGAGCAAGATGTTTGAAAAACACAATCAATTATTGTAGTCAGAGGCGGAGGAATTGCCTCGACGACGAAAAGTGGCCGGAAACCGGGCAATTTTTTTTTTAAATATTGTATAGGCAGTGTTTGAATCATGTTTTTGATGATGGAAATGGATCAGCACCATCAAAAACCTCTGGGGCACCTAAAATTTTGAAGTTTAACAACTGTAACTTGGATTTACAAAAATCCCTGTCGTATTTTTTCAAAATATAACCAGAATTTCCGTGACTTTCAAGGAAAAAAAATAGTCTCGTTAGACTACGGCTCAATTTTTTGTCCTCATCCAAGACAAAATTTATTAACACTTTGTGACATACTTGTTCATCATTTACTTATTTTATCACAATCCTACCTATATATTGTTAATTCCTTTTTCATTTGTCATGGACAATTCTATTTTAAATGTCATCAATTTTTCACAATTACATAATCCCCATCCCAACCTTCCCATAAAATTAATGGAGTGGTTATATCTTAAAACACAAAATCCCTCTCTCCTTTTACCCTAGAT
The DNA here is from genome assembly GCA_031772625.1 of Pinus tabuliformis. Lineage (NCBI taxonomy): Eukaryota > Viridiplantae > Streptophyta > Pinopsida > Pinales > Pinaceae > Pinus > Pinus tabuliformis. Next base: position 1,116,961,649 of record CM062809.1, read on the forward strand.
CCCTTTGTGATGTCCTATCAAAAAAAGATTGGGGAAAGGTCTTATCAATTTATTATTAAACACTAGACTTAGGGAAATTTGTTTTGTGCAAGGTTACAAATTACTCTATATGTTGAGCACATTGGATGAAAAAATTATTGAAGGAATGTACTTTTATTTAAAAAATTAGAGCTTCAAGGTCATCCATACCCCATTCCATTATTAATGGAACAACATTAAAATTCTCCCACTATTAATGGAACAACACTAAAATTCTTAGTTTCTTATTCCCTGCTCAATTCCTAGATATGTTGAGCCCATTGTCTACAAAATTTATTAGAAAAATGTATTTTATTTAAAAATTAAAGCTTTTTTTCCATACATATCACATATTCCAATGGAAGAAGCTCAAAATTCTTTGTTTGTGTAATCCCTACTCAATTCCTAAAACTTATTTCATTAGAATCTACTAATTTTCTTAAATTTTAAATCTTGTTATGACCTCATCTTCTAGAGCACTTGTTTGGAACATTGCAATGCATGACAAAATGACCATTTTTATTTTCAATGAGTTTATAAAGATCGCATCTATGATCCCCTCCAAATTCCTCTTCTTTAATCTTTCTTAAGTTAATACTTTGTTCATAAATAAACACTACATAAACAATTATTCATTAGGATTTTTCATATTCCAAAGATAACACTACAACCGTCAAAGTTCATTCCTTCCTTCTTTTATTCTTAAATTTTTTTATCAAATCCTAGGGATGTGAACCCTTAAAGGAGGAAAAGACCACTTTGGTTCACCTTGGTTTTCCTCCATTCAAACATGACTCCTTTATAAACATGATCAAAAACCATTTTATGAAATCACTTCATTTTCTATTAAGATTATCTCGTCTATCATAAGCCATCCCTAAATCCACATTTAAGTTGTAAGAGGATTTAAAATGTGGGAAAGTATGCAAAAGCCTATGTCCCTTAGCTATTGAATTATTTTTTTTGCAATTAGGTCATGTCTTTCACTCCCAACCCATGCATCCTCTGCCATATGAATGAAAATCGCCACACCCACCTTTTAAATTAGTGCATACCTTCTCTTCCCCCCCAAATCAAATGAAAATCTTTCAGAATACTCTTCCACGTCACTAAAATATCATGCCTAGATTTCTCACTAGCCCTTATCAAATATTTCATACAATACACATAAATATATTTCTAAATGATTAGTTGACACCACAATTCTTCACCTAAAAGAGGCCTCCAAGGACTCTTTGCTACCAAATATTTTGAGAAAAGTAAATTTTTCCCAAGGCACCATCTTCCCAACAACTTTCGTATAACTAACTTCTCCCATTTTACCCATGAAGTCACCACTTCTGGTTTGATCCTTCCCTATAGCTTATCCTTTTAACCATTTCAATAATCCCTTTTAGATTTAACTATTTAATGGATTTATTTATGTCACCCAAATTGGCCACTAAATGATAGATATAAGCTCATGATATTTGATAAATCCTAAATAATATGATAGGTAACTTTGTCACATTGATAGCGAGTTATTATTAAGGACTTTTATTGTTATTTGGCAAGTGTTTGATAGAATACACTCACATTTTCTTGTATTTGTTGAAACTTTTTTGTTTGCTAAGTTGTGTGAGTCCTATGATGATTTCACACTTTATCTTTGGCTCAAGAAACTGTGACTCAAAACCATCGAGGGATCACATATGGCTTGGGCCACATTAGCCCTTAACATAACTCGAATTTTTCTCATGGAGTTCCAAACACGTGGCCTTCACATCATAGAGTCCCTTAATAGTGCACCCCATCAACATATATTCTAAAACCCGAGGGCTTGTATATTTTGAAACTTGATAAATGAAAAATTGTTTAAATTTTGATTTGCAACGTTCCAAGTGTAATTTTAAGTATTTTGGTAGATTTAGAATTATGGAATTATTGAAGTCGTAATTTTAAATTAAATTAAAAAAATTTAAGTTTACTTTGATCAAACTATTAAGAAAAAACCACTTGAATAATGGCTGAGATCATAGCCTTATATACTATGCTCACGTTGAAATGTTTATAGTTATGTGTTATTAGGAAAAAATTAATTTACTTTACATAAAAATGGGGATCCTTATTGGAAAAATATAACAGACATTTTTATAGCACCATTTACCACTCTTGGTAGCTTTGATGCTTTGGTTATGGCCTAGGGCAACCCTTCCTTTCCAGACATGGTCCAAATTCTAAAAAAATAGTGTTTTAATTCCCATACACTATTTTTCCCTATATGAAAAGTGTGTACATGCGGGTCCGTCTATGCATATGTATTAAAACACCAAAAATATATAATCTCCTTAAGCTCACATAGACTTTATGGGTTTTGCCTATTAATCAACCCACTATAGCCCATGGTCCAACTGTTTCCCAACTAAAAAAACTATTTTGGAGAAGTATAACTAAACCTCCATGGGAAGGCCTAAAGGGTGAGAGATAAGATATTGATATTATAGTTGATTACATCCCTGATAAAGTCCGAAGAAATCCATGTGCCTCCTGCACTCCAAAGTTATAGGAAACATTTGTTTCCTTCTTTGAGGTGTCCAACATCTTTGTATGACATCCTGGTGTACCTTTACGGAGGAGGACCGCTGAGGCCTGGGCATGACAGATCCGGAGGACGGTTCCACTTGGGGCTAGAGGAAGACTCAGGTTGTAGTTTTCCACAATTCATTTAGCTTACATCAATAAAGAAATGTTGCTCTGCTCTTGATATTTATTGTGTTTATGCATTAGTCTATGTTATGTTTTACATATCAAATCTTATGTTAATGCTCATTTTCTCACATTCTTATATGATTTAACACCTATATCATGAACATGATTTCTATTACTGCTGTTGTGTATGCTTTGCTTGGATAAGTTACAGGTTCTAAAGGCAATGGAAGGAGCAAAGGTTTTGGACCTTGCGGGATCAACCTCGAACGTAGGACCTCTGCGTAATACCTATTCTTCCTACTTCAGTAGTTTAAGCATTTAGATTGCTTTTCTGCGCGTTTCTTTATGTTGTATGCCCTCCACTCTATTGGGATTTTTAACTCAAGACCCTAGGGTGCTTCCACCCACAATAGAATTGATGACTCGACTAGGGAAAACATTCTTGTTTTTTCCTAGTTTGGGTTGTTTGTTCTTGATCCGGGTTTGTTTTCTTGATTTCTTGTTTTTACAGTGTCAGTGACTTTTTGGCTTCCCACGCATCAAGTCTGAGCTTTTGGATGAGGCTTTGATTTTTTATTTTTCTTAATTGAGCTTTTTATATGCATTTTTTAGGGATACAGTAGTGTATACATGCTTGTTTACTCAAATTTCCTATGCTTGAAATGTGTGCACACACCTCTGTACCTTTAGACAGTCGCGTATACCTAATTTTGAATTAATTAATCAAAATAATAACTATATCCTATGTGTCGGAATATCCTAACATGTTGCCCGATAAATTTTGTTGTTTTTTGGTCATTCATTGTCATGAAAGCTCTGTTTTCTTGCAAGTTTTCAATTTTGAATCTTCTTCTTGGTGAAAATTCTAGTTGACCTAAGATTGCTTTTTGAGTAAGGTTTCATTTTACATTTTGGGTTCAAAGCTTCTGTCAGAAGTTCTTTGTTGTTTTGGCTTTCCAGAACAAGAAATTGGTTTCGGTTTGGTTTATAACCCAACTTTAAGATTACTTTTCTTTGCTTTCATTTTTGGTTGACCTATTTTGGTTTTCATGGTTTTTGAGTCTCTCTTTGGCAATCTTGAGAATCTTTCTTGACATTCTATTAGTTTGTTGAAGCCTTTTATACTGCTATTCAAACTAGTTAATGCAAGTTTGTAGTCCTTTCTCATTTCAAGTTTCATTTTATTAATGAGTTGCATAACTTGCAAAATCCAGGGACTCTTTATGCTTGTTTCTTGATCTTTGAAATTTAGTAGTCTTTTGTGACCTCAAAAATTTCTTTGGGTTTTCAAAAGAAAAATCCAAAAAACATAGCTTTTTCCTTTATTTTTCTTTTCAAGTTTTTGTTTTTGGTTTCTTTTGTTTTGTTTTTGAGCAATTGTGAACTTTTTCAATTGGTTTTGCTGGGTTTTGAAAGAATTTTGTTATTGAATTTTTCCCTCTTTAATTTCAAGTTGGCTTATTGATCTTGCAAAGAAACACATTTGCTTAGGATATTGCATCATCATTATAGTTTCCATTAGGTTAGTTTGCACTGTAAGCATTTTTAGTCTTTTTGTTAGATTTTGAGTGTGTGTGGAGTGTACTTCTGAAAAAGAAAAAGAAATATTTTTCTTATATATGTTTTTCGTAGAACCAAGTAGAAATCCTTTTTCATTGAAGAAAATAACTGCATGCATATAGTTAAGTTTCTATTGATTTCCTTTTTGTCGAAAACACCATAAGCTTCACTCTCGTTGTACCGTTGACTTAAAGAAAAACCCTCTAAACTCAAATGCTTTAATAAAAAGAAATAGAACTTTTTTTAATTTGTTATTAACAACACCAACAAGTTTAGTTCTTTAGGGCCTTCGAATAGGTGAGTGGAGAGTTAACTCTAGGGAAAATTGTATGCATGCAAATTTTTATGAAAGTTTAGAAAGCTTAGCGAATCTTACTAGTCCCTAATATGAAAACTATAAAATATTTGGTCATCTATTTGTAAAAATATTCAAATTTATAATGATTTTATAAGTAGTATCTATATAATTTTGGCGATATTTAAGGTAAAATAATTTTATACTATAAAACTTGGGCGAATCATTCTTAGAAAAAATGGAAATTACAGAATATTTTTTTTCGAAAAACCATGGAAAATTAGCCCGCTTGCGAATATTAGCCCCTAAAATTTTCCTTGGTTAACTCTCCAAGGCCACTCAAACTATCAAACATAGATGCTGAATAATGAGTGAAATCCTGTGTCGTTAGAAAGACGAGAAATCTCTGTGGCTGGGAGTTAAGCACAAGGGAGAGTGAAGGCAAGGAAGAGAGATACCCCCTCTCTGACTTGTTGGATCTCGCCCCGAGACAATTCCACCCAGATTTTGATACGAACTGGTGCTCTTAGTTGCTGTTCCTATGGATCACATAGGTGGCTACAGAGGGGAATCCTGTGGCACCTGAAGCAGAAGTTGCATCACATTCATTAGTACTTCTCGAGGGTACCCTTGCAAAGCTTGGGTGCTTGCACCGGCAAAGGATTTTGTCTGGAGGTCAACGTAATTGTTTATGTTACCTTCGCTAGTAGGCTTGGGCCGTAATTATCCCAAACCATTTTCAAAACGTCCTTGATTTTCACTTTCTTGTATTTTGGTGTCTAGTCCTCATCACCTGGAGCGGAAATACTTGGAAGTAGCTTGATTGACTCTATATTTTAGGGAATTTGTTAGAGAGTAATTTGTGCTACTAGTTGGCCCAGCTTTATAAATTTTATGAGTTTTTAATTAATTCTCTTAAAAATAATTAAAAGTGGCTGATCGACTAGTTCGTTGGTCTATGAGGCTTCGTGGGCTTTCACCTACGAGTGCTGAGCCTTCTTCAAGAAGGCATAGGAGCAATTATGTCGGTGTTTTCCAATCAGTGGCAGCATACGTAATGGATATTGATCCTTAAGTTGAAGCTATTGATTTACATAATAGACCTGGTAGAAATAGAGAGTTGGAGAGGAACACTCCAGTCCTTTCTAGAATCCTCTTTTAGTCGAAAGAGGTTAGCAGACTTGGAGATGGGAATCAGTTCTCTTTCGACCAATGGGGGAATATGCCATATTCCTCCTTGAGTTCATTCCAGAGTTTTTCTCCCTATGCTCATGCATGGAACCCTTACCAAGGGCTCTCTACTCCATTCAACACCTCTCTAGGGGGGAATTTCACTCGATATGGAAATTTTTCGGCAGGAGTTAGACAAACTCTGATTTTTTCTGGGCCATAAGGTGCTCCTTATGGTTCATGTTTTGCTTTGAATTACTTTAGGAAACCTGGTGCCTTAAAAAATCTATGGTATTCTTTTCAAAATGTTGGAAATTATGCCGAGACCGGGTGGAATCCTTGGGGTCCTCCGTGCCTACCTTTCCTGGTAATGTTAAACTTGCCAGATCTATCCAAATTGACTAATGACCCTATCTGACGTAACCCTACCCGACCTCCTTTTCCAACCAAACTTCCATCAAATATACCCAAATTTGAAGGGAAGACTGGTGAAGATCCAGACAACCATATAATCACCTTCTACTTATGGTGTTCGTTGAACACCCTGATAGATTATTCAATCAGGTTGAGATTATATCAATGCACCCTAACTGGGAATGTGGCTAAATGGTACATTGAACTCCCAGGGGGAACCTTCGCTTCGTTCGGGGATTTGGCTACCATATTTTTAAACCATTTTCAATTGTTCATTTGATATGATGCTGGAACTAAGCTATTATGTAATTTCCACCAGGACCAGGCAACCCACATTTCGAATCATATCCAGGAATGGAGGAGAAGGAAGAGGCTCATTAAATCCAATATTCCTCAAGAATTCCTTCTTGAATGGTTTCTCAAATCTTTGCAACCTGATATTTCTAAGGATGTATCGCTCTTCAGTGTATTCACCGAAGAATAGGCTATTTTTAGAGCCCGACAGCTAGAACTTATATATTCTCAATCTGGGGTTCTTAAGAAAATTTTGCCTAATGCTCCTAGATCCAAGGTTTCATTAGCCAAGCCATAGCCAAGTCCCCATGCCAATGGGCTAGTTAGATTGATTGATAGTAACATGACCAACTTGCTAAATCAATTGTAGTAGTTGTCTTTACAAACTGTTTCTTTTATGCAGGCATCGTCATCAGTCCCTATGCCCTCTCAACCTTCATATATAAAGTCCGTTCAAACATCTAACCCTAAAAGAAACCAACAATCCGATGGGAAGAATAAAGGACATGGTAGGAAAAAGAATTAGGATGGGAAGGGTAACGCAAACAAACCCGACAATGATCTTGGAGGGGGTAAAAAAGAGTCTAAGAAGAAAGTAAACTTTTCATGCAAGTTATGCAATGGTGACAATTTGACTCATATTTTCCATAAGATTCAAGATGCTCAGTGCTTGTTGATTCAACAGGGGTCTTCTAAGCTATTATCTATGATAACCAATACTAAGGCTTATCAATACCACATACCCAATATGACACATTGTTATGACATTTTTTTCATTAATTTATTTAAGATAAATCACTTAAAAGAGCATAACTAAGTTGGAGATAAATCTTAGCACTTGAAATTTTCTTTCACGAAGGTTAACTGTCCACTTTCGATGTAATAATTTCTAAACATGTCTAAGTTACCTCAGTTTATTGAGATGAGAGAGACTGTTGGTAACTCGAATGATGAAAAATGATGAAATAAAAAATTTGAGTGCAAAGAAACAATGTAACAATAGATAGATAGATATAGAGAGAGAGTGTGTATGTTTGGGGGTTGAGATAGAGAGATAAAGAAGGAGAGACAATGGGAGGTAGAGATATCGATAGAGGGGGTAGAGATGTGCTTATACTGAAATCAATGCACACTATTAATCTAATTACTTTGAAATTAATGTGCATCATACAACTAGTTGCATCAAATTAGAAATCAACATCTACACTAAAATCAATGCATCTAGAAATCGACATCTTCCCTCTCTCTCCATCTTACATTCAATGTTTGTCTCCCCCCCTCTCTCTCCCACGTCTATCCCTCTCTTTCTCTCTCTCTTCTTCCCGCCTCTCCCTCCCTCTCTCTCTCTCTCTCTCTCTCTCTCTCTCTCTCTCTCTCTCTCTTCACTTGTCTCCCCTTATCACCCCCAAAACATGCACACTCTCCCTCCATATCTATCTATCTCTCTCTACCTCCCTCCTCTCCCTCTCTCTCTCTTGCTTCCCTCTTGATCTCCTCTCTCCCTCACCATCACTCCATCTCTCCCTTATGACTCCCTTTCCCTCTCCACGTTTCTCTCTCTGTCTTTCTTCCCCTTCCAACTCCATCTCTGTCTCCCCCCTCTCTCTCCATATGTCTCTTTGCGCCATCATACACTCTCTCTCCACACTCCAACTCTGTCACTTTCTCCCTTCCTCTCCTTCCCACTCTCCTCCTCTCTCCCCCTCCATATTTGTCTCCTTGTCTCACTCGTCCCCTTCTTTCTCTATCTTTATCCTCTCCTTTTCTCTCTTCCCTAGTCTCCTCTCTCCCTCATTCCATCTTCATCTCTCCCTTGTCACTCCCTCTCTCTCTCCACCTTTATCTCTCAATGTCTTTTTTCTTCCCTCCCTTTCTTTCCCCTTCCAAATCCATCTCTCTCCTTCCCTCTCTCCTCCTCTCTCCCTTCCTTCCTCTCTCTCCCTGTCTTTCCCACCTTTATGTTTCTCTCCCCCACTTTTTCCCCCTCCAACTAACTCTCTCTCCTAAATATGATCTCATTGTATTGTATTTAAGAAAGCATCCAAAAAAACATTAATTGGTTGTAAAATATTAAACCTATGTTTTGGATCAATCATGTCAAAGAAAATACAATAATAAAAAACTTACAAGAATCATGCACTATCTTTCCTTTATCATTGTTAGTCACTTTGCTTTCTCTCTTCACTTAAGATGTATCTATCCAAGTTCTTTATAATATTATTTATATTATATAAATTTCTCATACGTATATATAAAAGTATTCTCGTTTTTAATTTATTAAAACCTAGACTTAAGCTATATGGGAATATGTTTAGTAGTTGTGAGGATGGAGAGTTTAGATCTACCTCCAAAGTAATCATAACTTTTTTGCTTTTACATTTAATCAAAAGATATTATAAAATTAAATTAAAATATGTATTTGTAAAACTTTTTAGGCATGTAGTACTAATAAGCCATAGTATGGTAAGAGAATAATCAAAAACTTAAATCCATAATATAATAATCAAAAACTTAAATTATCTAAAATATTAATAAAACCATGGTAAAAACATGCGTTAAGCTTGAGTGAGCAACTTCCCATTAATATTATTTAGAAAACAATATTCCCCGATAAAATTCCCTACCACATTAAAATCCTAAAGCTAACAAATTTTCAAATGTAAAATATCAGATACACTTCCCTACAATAATAAAATCCTGCAGCTACCAAATTTTCAAATGTAAAATTATGTATGGTTAATGATTACGAAGCCCAGAAAGATTAAAAAATATAAAGCCATTGAGCTGTCGAGCTCCGAAAGTCACGCCTGCATAGAGGGCATTCGAGTTTAAAATAAAACCACCGGAAAAGGCAGTTCCTATGAAAATGGTGATTGCAAGACAGTCAATTTTCAATTCCAGTGGAGAGCATATCATGACAAATGGCACATAACAATATGTCACCCTAACCATCACCTGTGTCTATGGATTCGGCTGGAATGATAACCATTGGGAAAGTATCAACAGTTGCCATAGCAGCAACTGTGGGATAAGTCTCATGGCGAGCAATGTATTCCCCTCGCAAATCTGCATGAAGATCAAAACGGTCACCTCTCAATTGTATGGAATCGCTGTTGTCTTCCAAGAGTTGCAGTACCCGATGACCATCTGCAAAACTGCCGCTCCATATAATTTGCTGGCTCCACACATTTCCATCTAGGTGGCTCCAATCTATGATAGTTCGCGGCAAAATAACATTCGGGTTTTCAGCCATTGCAACCAGGATATTCCTTGGGCCACTGTAGTTCACAGGATGCCATTCATACCCGGCTTTCTGTCCAATGTCGTCTAATTGACGTACAGATACATTATCCCAAACGTTATCAAATATCCACTCGTATCCGTACTCTGTTTCAATCCTTGTAAACACCACACTGGAGACCAAGTGTTGCTCAATTCCTAAAACTTATTTCATTAGAATCTACTAATTTTCTTAAATTTTAAATCTTGTTATGACCTCATCTTCTAGAACACTGCAATGCATGACAAAATGACCATTTTTATTTTCAATGAGTTTATTTTTCTTAAGTTAATACTTTGTGCATTAATAAACACTACATAAACAATTATACATTAGGATTTTTTATATTCCAAAGATAACACTACAACCGTCAAAGTTCATTCCTTCCTTCTTTTATTCTTAATTTTTTTTATCAAATCCTAGGGATGTGAACCCTTAAAGGAGGAAAAGACCACTTTGGTTCACCTTGGTTTTCTTCCATTCAAACATGACTCCTATATAAACTTGATCAAAAACCATTTTATGAAATCACTTCATTTTCTATTAAGATTATCTCGTCTATCATAAGCCATCCCTACATCCACATTTAAGTTGTAAGAGGATTTAAAATGTGGGAAAGCATGCAAAAGCCTATGTCTCTTAGCTATTGAATTATTTTTTGTGCAATCAGGTCATGTCTTTCACTCCCAACCCATGCATCCTCCCCCATATGAATGAAAATCGCCACACCCACCTTTTAAATTAGTGCATACCTTCCCTTCCCCCCCAAATCAAATGAAAATCCTTCACAATCCGTGCCTACCTTTCCTAGTAATGTTAAACTTGCCAGATCTATCCAAATTGACTAATGACCCTATCCGACATAACCCTACCCGACCTCCTGTTCCAACCAAACTTCCATCAGAGATACCCAAATTTGAAGGGAAGACTGGTGAAGATCCAGACAACCATATAACCACCTTCTACTTATGGTGTTCGTTGAACACCCTGATAGATGATTCAATCAGGTTGAGATTATTTCAATACGCCATAACTAGGAATGTGGGTAAATGGTACATTGAACTCCCAGGGGCACCTTCGCTTTGTTTGGGGATTTGGCTACCATATTTTTAAACCATTTTCAATTGTTCGTTTGATATGATGCTGGAACTAAGCTATTATCTAATTTCCACCAAGACCAGGCAACCCACATTTCGAATCATATCCAGGAATGGAGGAGAAGGAAGGGGCTCATTAAAGCCGATATTCCTCAAGAATTCCTTCTTGAATGGTTTCTCAAATCTTAGCAACCTGATATTTCTAAGGACGTATCGCTCTTCAGTGTATTCACCGAAGAATAGGCTATTTTTAGAGCCCGACAGCTAGAACTTATATATTCTCAATCTGGGGTTCTTAAGAAAATTTTTCCTAATGCTCCTAGATCCAAGGTTTCATTAGCCAAACGGTAGCCAAGTCCCCATGCCGATGGGATAGTTAGATTGATTGATAGTAACATGACCAACTTGCTAAATAAATTGCAACAGTTGTCTTCACAAACTGTTTCTTTTATGCAGGAATCATCATCAGTCCCTATGCCCTTTCAACCTTCATATATAAATTCTGTTCAAACATCTAACCCTAAAAGAAACCAACAATCCGATGGGAAGAATAAAGGACATGGTAGGAAAAAGAATTAGGATGGGAAGGGTAATGCAAACAAACCCGACAATGATCTTGGAGGGGGTAAAAAAGAGTCTAAGAAGAAAGTAAACTTTTCATGCAAGTTATGCAATGGTGACCATTTGACTCATATTTTCCATAAGATTCAAGATGCTCAATGCTTGTTGATTCAACAGGGGTCTTCTAAGCTATTATCTATGATAACCAATACTAAGGCCTATCAATACCACATACCCAATATGACCCATTGTTATGACATTTTCTTTCGTTAATTTATTTGAGATAAATCACTTAAAAGAGCATAACTAAGTTGGAGATAAATCTTAGCACTTGAAATTTTCTTTCGCGAAGGTTAAATGTCCACTGTCCATGTCATAATTTATAAACATGTCTAAGTTACCTCAGTTTATTGAGATGAGAGAGATTGTTAGTAACTCGAATGATGAAAAATGATGAAATAAAAAATTTGAGTGCAAAGAAACAATGTAACAATAGATAGATAGATAGAGAGAGAGTGTGTGTATGCTTGGGGGTTGAGATAGAGAGATAAAGAAGGAGAGACAATGGGAGGTAGAGATGTCGATAGAGGGGGTAGAGATGTGCTTATACTGAAATCAATGCACACTATTAATCTAATTACTTTGAAATTAATGTACATCATACAACTAGTTGCATCAAATTAGAAATCAACATCTACACTAAAATCAACGCATCTAGTACAAACAAACAAATAGGATTAGAAATAAATATCTACATTGAAATCTATGCATTTAGTTCAAACAATTAAATATGATTAGAAATCAATATCTATATTGAAACCAATGCATCTAGTGAAAGCGATCAAATAGGAGGAGAAATCAACATCTACACTTAAATTAATGCATCTAGTGTAAGGATTAAATAGGATTAGAAATCGACATCTTCCCTCTCTCTCCATCTTACATTCAATGTCTCTCTCTCTCTCTCTCTCTCTCTCTCTCTCTCTCTCTCTCTCTTCACTTGTCTCCCCTTATCACCCCCAAAACATGCACACTCTCCCTCCATATCTATCTATCTCTCTCTACCTCCCTCCTCTCCCTCTCTCTCTCTTGCTTCCCTCTTGATCTCCTCTCTCCCTCACCATCACTCCATCTCTCCCTTATGACTCCCTTTCCCTCTCCACGTTTCTCTCTCTGTCTTTCTTCCCCTTCCAACTCCATCTCTGTCTCCCCCCCTCTCTCTCCATATGTCTCTTTGCGCCATCATACACTCTCTCTCCACACTCCAACTCTGTCACTTTCTCCCTTCCTCTCCTTCCCACTCTCCTCCTCTCTCCCCCTCCATATTTGTCTCCTTGTCTCACTCGTCCCCTTCTTTCTCTATCTTTATCCTCTCCTTTTCTTTCTCTTCCCTAGTCTCCTCTCTCCCTCATTCCATCTTCATCTCTCCCTTGTCACTCCCTCTCTCTCTCCACCTTTATCTCTCAATGTATTTTTTCTTCCCTCCCCTTCCTTCCCCTTCCAAATCCATCTCTCTCCTTCCCTCTCTCCTCATCTCCCCCCTCCTCTCTCCCTTCCTTCCTCTCTCTCCCTGTCTTTCCCACCTTTATGTTTCTCTCCCTCACTTTTTCCACCTCCAACTAACTCTCTCTCCTAAATACGATCTCATTGTATTGTATTTAAGAAAGCATCCAAAAAAACATTAATTGGTTGTAAAATATTAAACCTATGTTTTGGATCAATCATGTCAAAGAAAATACAATAATAAAAAACTTACAAGAATCATGCACTATCTTTCCTTTAGCATTGTTAGTCACTTTGCTTTCTCTCTTCACTTAAGATTTATCTACCCAAGTTCTTTATAATATTATTTATATTATATAAATTTCTCATACGTATATATAAAAGTATTCTCATTTTTAATTTATTAAAACCTAGACTTAATCTATATGGGAATATGTTTAGTAGTTGTGAGGATGGAGAGTTTAGATCTACCTCCAAAGTAATCATAACTTTTTTTCTTTTACATTTAATCAAAAAATATTATAAAATTAAATTAAAATATAGTATTTGTAAAACTTCTTAGGAATGTAGTACTAATAAGCCATAGTATGGTAAGAGAATAATAAAAAACTTAAATCCATAATATAATAATCAAAAACTTAAATTATCTAAAATATTAATAAAACCATGTTTTTAAAACCATGGTAAAAAACATGCGTTAAGCTTGAGTGAGCAACTTCCCGTTAATATTATTTTGAATACAATATTCCCCGATAAAATTCCCTACCACATTAAAATCCTAAAGCTAACAAATTTTCAAATGTAAAATATCAGATACACTTCCGTACAATAATAAAATCTTGCAGCTACCAAATTTTCAAATGTAAAATTATGTATGGTTAATGATTACGAAGCCCAGAAAGATTAAAAAATATAAAGCCATTGAGCTGTCTAGCTCCGAAAGTCACGCCTGCATAGAGGGAATTCAAGTTTAAAATAAAACCACCGGAAAATGCAGTTCCTATGAAAAAGGTGATTGCAAGACAGTCGATTTGCAATTCCAGTGGAGAGGATATCATGACAAATGGCACATAACAATATGTCACCCTCACCATCACCTGTGTCTACGGATTCGGCTGGAATGATAACCATTGGGAAAGTATCAACAGCTGCCATAGCAGCAACTGTGGGATAAGTCTCATGGCGAGCAATGTATTCCCCTCGCAAATCTGCATGAAGATCAAAACGGTCACCTCTCAATTGTATGGAATCACTGTTGTCTTCCAAGAGTTGCAGTACCCGATGACCATCTGCAAAACTGCCGCTCCATACAATTTGCTGGATCCACACATTTCCATCTAAGCGGCTCCAATCTATGATAGTTCGGGACAAAATAACATTCGGGTTTTCAGCCATTGCAACCCAGATATTCCTTGGGCCACTGTAGTTCACAGGATGCCATTCATACCCGGCTTTCTGTCCAATGTCGTCTAAATGACGTACAGATATATTATCCCAAACGTTATCGAATATCCACTCGTATCCGTACTCTGTTTCAATCCTTGTAAACACCATGCTAGAGACCAAGTGTTGCTCAACAGCGGATTCATTTTCCATGGATGCCGATTGTTCATCTGAAATATCATCAGCTCCGCGTGTTTCCGTCGAATCCGCATATCTTTCCCATACCGTCCCATTCATGTGACCGTTAGTTCTCTCAAAGATTTCTATCGCAAAACTGGTATTATCAGTTTCGCATCCATTTCTTGATTCCTCCATCCCGTCACTTTCTTAAAGATACATTGGAGAAGATTCAGCACGTACCGCGAAGAAACTGTAAATATGATAGCGCGATCACACGCCTTTGCTCCTATCCTTTTAAGGATTTATATACTTCTCATATCCGTTTAATGCCGCCGACCTCTCCTCCGCCCTCCGTTTAACACTTTTTTTTGGCATTATGATACAAGTGTTGTCCTTGATGGCAACTCACTCAGAAGCAGGTACAAGTGATGGCAACTTAATCAGAGGACAAATCTTAGTTCAGTAGGACAAGAAAGAGATATACGCAGGTTCATTAAGGAAAATCAGCGTATACACGCAGGTTGGTTTTAGTAAAAGCACGTACATGTGAAAACGTACCTTTGGTCCGTGGCGGTTAGTCCTTGGAAGTTGTGCCTATGGTTTTGGACCATGGTGTCTCGATAGACGTGTCGATCCCTAGTTTTGAAGTTGATGGTATTGTGTTACTATGGTTTTGGACCATGGTATTGTGAAGGGCCTAAGGCTATATAAGGAGAAGATCATTAGGCAAAGTTAGGTAAGCAAGGTGTGTCTGACGAAGTGAGAAGATCTGGTATTGCTGGTAATCTGTTCGGGACGCTTGGCAAGGGTCAGATCTGACAGCGAAGGTATAAGTGATTATTTCTAGATCTGCAAGCGGGTTGCCTTTGGAGAAAGCGCGCATACACGCGGTTTTGGTATAGCGAAGTAGCGTATGCATAATAAGATTTGATATTTCATGTTGCTGTTGATTATGGTGGTTGTTGTAGAGTTCTGGGCTCGGGTTTGTGTTCTGTGTTCTTGATGACAGGGTTTCAGTGATTCAGTATTGGGTGATTTAGAGAATTATGATGCAAGTATAAGTTGATGATTGTATTGTAGCAGTGTTTGTTTTGTACTCATGGATCCAGTCTGAAAATTGATGAAACGTGGTCCCTGTAGGAGAGAAGGTTGTAGCCTTCTGTAGGGTCACCACCTACGTACTAGTAAATGGATCGGCTAGTACAAGAGCTGAGGGGGTTGTAGCTCCCTTGCAGAAGTAGTTGGAAAACGAGAGAGGGTTGTAGCCCTCTGCAAGTTGTAGCCTGCGTACTGGTAAAGGACTGCACCAGTACATTGTAAAAGAAGTTTCTTATTAAAGAAGAAAGAGACGAATTGCAGCAGGTGGTTTTTACCCACATTGGGTTTCCACCTAATATCATGGTGTTCATGTGTGTGGATTTTATGTGATGATCTGTTCTGTTATACTGCACCTGTTTACTGTCAATGTGGTTAATAATGTTCTGATGCATTTACTGAAGATAAGCTAACTGAATCATAAGATTTCTGGATATACGCTAGTTGCTTTAGACACAGTAGCGTGTACACGCGGGTTCACTTAACTGAAGTAGCGTATATGTTTCTGAGCATGAAATTTGTAAAGTTTTATTGATCTGATAATACTGATTCAACCCCCCCTCTCAGTATTATTTCCAAGAATTGGTATTAGAGCAAGGTCCTTCAGAGGAAGCTTGATCACTTGAAGGAAAAGATCCATCAGAATGGCTAATCCAGAAAGAGAGGCACACATCAGGCCACCAGTCTTTGACGGGAACAATTTTACCCACTGGAAGATAAGAACCACTGCATATCTACAATCACTTGGAGCAGAAGTTTGGGGAATCGTAGAAGGAGGATACAAATTCCCATCAGCAACTCCTACAGATCCAGCAGAGAAAAAGCAATATGAGCTCAATTGCAAAGCTGTTACTGTCCTATTGAGTAGTTTGACACAATCAAAATTTATGAAGATCATGCATTTCAAATCAGCTAAGGAAATATGGGACAAAATCGTTACAAGCTACGAAGGAGATGATCAGGTAAAAAGAGCAAAGCTTCAAACTCTCAGAATCCGGTATGAAACTCTTAAGATGCATAGTAATGAAAGCATAGCTAATTATTTCCTGCGTATGGACGAGATTGTAAATTGTATGAGGGATCTGGGTGAAAAATTTGAGGAAGTTGTCTTAGTTGAAAAGGTTTTGAGATCTCTGTCTGCTAAATTTGATTCTAAAGTATCTGCCATAGAAGAAAAGGAGAATGTGCAGAAAATCACCATGTCACAGCTTCACGGGATCTTAACTGCTTTTGAAATGCGATAAGAGGTACCATCAGAAGCCGCATTCGAAGCGTCAGAGGAAGAAGATGAGGTAAATTTTGTCAAGAATCTTGAACGGGGAACTAGACGGTTCAAAGGTAAGCTACCTTTCAAATGTTTTCTATGTGGTAGAGTTGGTCACTATGCTGCTAGATGCCCTCATAACAAAGGAAAGATATCTGAAGAAGATGGTAGAAGCTATTATACCCATATTAAAAGTTCATTCAATGATAGTGAAGATATTAGAAGTCTCATGGCACATGAAAAGAAGAATGCTCCATCCAATAATAGTGAAGATATTAGAAGTCTCATGGCACATGAACAGAAGAATGCAGAAACTGAAGAAGTTACCAAATTAAATGAACACTTGGAGACAGAAACTAGGGTAAGAGAAAAATTGCAGGATATAGTAAAGGAGCAGAGCATAACAATTCAGAGACTTGAATCAAATATCCTCTCTCTAAAAGAAGATCTTAAAAAATCAAGAGAACAGAAAAGAGAAGCTCTTGAAGATCAAGAACATGAAGTGATCAAACTAAAGCGACAAGTGGAAGAAGGAAGAAAAGCTGAAGAAGACCTAAGGAATCAGTATCTGGAAAAGGAAGAACAACATCAAGTTGAGGTAAATATCTTGAAAGGTAAATTAGAAGAAAAGGATAAGCTTTTACGATTTAAAGATAGTACTAAAGTCTTGGACGATATTCTTAATAGTCAAAGGTCTCCTGCTATCAAAACTGGCCTTGGTTTTCATGAATATGTTGAAGGTGAATCTAGTTCACAAGGTGAGGCAAGAAACTCTAATGAGAAATCTGAAATGCTGAACAAGGAACAACCAAGGAAAGAAATTCCTCAAGGAAGATCCTTTACTCATAACTATGGAAGTGATAGACGATTATTTCCTCCTCTGAATAATGTTGAATGTTATGTATGTCATAATCTTGGACATGTTGCAGCTAGATGTAGAAGTAGAATGGTTCAAGACCATTACAAAAGATCATCGCATCCCAGGTATTTCAGAGGATATTGCTTTGCCTGCAATGTATATGGACACAAAGCAATTGATTGCGATAGAAGGAACATGAAATATGTAAGATGTTATACATGCAACAAATATGGGCATAAAGCAAGGGAATGCAGGAGCAGATTTAAAAAATTCAAAACAAGAGGACCATACATCATCACAGTTCCAGGAATTGAAGAAGACAGAGACAGAAAGGTGTGGCATAACTCAGTCAGCTGACATAACAGACACAGGGGAATCTGAAAGTGATGAATTTCAGTATTCCATCTTTCATATGCTGATATAATGAAGACAAGTCGCGTATATACGCGAGTTACAGGCTGCAAAGTCGCGTATATGTAGAAAGAGCAGCAGAACAGACCCAGGAAATGTTTCAGTCATGGTTGGCTCAGGCTCAGGGGGAGCATAAAGGGCAGCAGAATAGACTGAGGAAATGGTCATGGTTGGCTCATGCTCAAGGGGAGCATATACTTCAAATAACTCATTGTTGGCATTATGGTTAGAAGTTGCTGATGAAACTAAATGATACATCTTGTTGTTTGATCAAAGGAATGGTATTGCAGGCTTATGCATATGGTACAGATCATATATGATAAATGATAGTTATTGCTGGTCTTAGAACCTGCAACTGCTTAGGGGGAGCATGGATGGATTGATACAAATTTGCATATACAAAGGGGAGCCAAATCAGAAACTTCAGCATGTACTCAGGGGGAGTATGGACAGCAGAAGGTATACCAAAGAAGAGAATGTCTTGGTCCGCCCTTTGCCCTTGATGTCAAAGGGGGAGAGTGACTTGGTGTGGTGGTTGCCATCAAGTCCAAAGGGGGAGATTGTTGGCATTATGATACAAGTGTTGTCCTTGATGGAAACTCACTCAGAAGAAGGTTCAAGTGATGGCAACTTAATCAGAGGACAGATCTTAGTTCAGCAGGACAAGAAAGAGATATACGCAGGTTCATTAAGGAAAATCAGCGTATACACGCAAGTTGGTTTCAGTAAAAGCGTGTACATGTGAAAACGTAGCTTTGGTCCATGGCGGTTAGTCCTTGGAAGTTGTGCCTATGGTTTTGGACCATGGTGTCTCGACAGACGTGTCGATCCCTAGTTTTGAAGTTGATGGTATTGTGTTACTATGGTTTTGGACCGTGGTATTGTGAAGGGCCTAAGGCTATATAAGGAGAAGATCATTAGGCAAAGTTAGGTAAGCAAGGTATGTCTGACGAAGTGAGAAGATCTGGTATTGCTGGTTATCTGTTCGGGATGCTTGGCAAGGGTCGGATCTGACAGCGAAGGTATAAGTAATTATTTCTAGATCTGCACGCGGGTTGCCTTTGGAGAAAGCGCGTATACACGCGGTTTTGGTATAGCGAAGTAGCATATGCATAATAAGATTTGATATTTCAGGTTGCTGTTGATTCTGGTGGTTGTTGCAGAGTTCTGGGCTCGGGTTTGTGTTCTGTGTTCTTGATGACAGGGTTTCAGTGATTCAGTATTGGGTGATTTAGAGAATTATGATGCAAGTATAAGTTGATGATTGTATTGCAGCAGTGTTTGTTTTGTACTCATGGATCCAGTCTGAAAATTGATGAAACGTGGTCCCTGTAGGAGAGAAGGTTGTAGCCTTCTGTAGGGTCAGCACCTACGTACTAGTAAATGGATCGGCTAGTATAAGAGCTGAGGGGGTTGTAGCTCCCTTGCAGAAGTAGTTGGAAAACGAGAGAGGGTTGTAGCCCTCTGCAAGTTGTAGCCTGTGTACTGGTAAAGCACTGCACCAGTACATTGTAAAAGAAGTTTCTTATTAAGGAAGAAAGAGACGAATTGCAGCAGGTCGTTTTTACCCACATTGGGTTTCCACCTAATATCATGGTGTTCATGTGTGTGGATTTTATGTGATGATCTGTTCTATTATACTGCACCTGTTTACTGTGAATGTGGTTAATAATGTTCTGATGCATTTACTGAAGATAAGCTAACTGAATCATAAGATTTCTGGATATATTCTCGTTGCTTTAGACACAGTAGCATGTACACGCGGGTTCACTTAACTGAAGTAGCGTATATGTTTCTGAGCATGAAATTTGTAAAGTTTTATTGATCTGATAATACTGATTCACCCCCCCCTCTCAGTATTATTTCCAACAATTGGTATTAGAGCAAGGTCCTTCAGAGGAAACTTGATCGCTTGAAGGAAAAGATCCATCAGAATTGCTAATCCAGAAAGAGAGGCACACATCAGGCCACTAGTCTTTGACAGGAACAATTTTACCCACTGGAAGATAAGAACCACTGCATATCTACAATCACTTGGAGCAGAAGTTTGGGGAATCATAGAAGTAGAATTGTTCAAGACCATTACAAAAGATCATCGCATCCCAGGTATTTCAGAGGATATTGCTTTGCCTGCAATGTATATGGACACAAAGCAATTGGTTGCGATAGAAGGAACATGAAATATGTAAGATGTTATACATGCAACAAATATGGGCATAAAGCAAGGTAATGCAGGAGCAGATTTCAAAATTCAAAACAAGAGGACCATACATCATGATAGTTTGAGGAATTGAAGAAGACAGAGACAAAAAGGTGTGGCATAACTCAGTTAGCTGACATAACAGACACAGGGGAATCTGAAAGTGATGAATTTCAGTATTCCATCTTGCATACGCTGATATAATGAGGACAAGTCGCGTATATACGCGAGTTACAGGCTGCAAAGTCGCGTATATGTAGAAAGGGCAGCAGAACAGACCCAGGAAATGTTTCAGTCATGGTTGGCTCAGGCTCAGGGGGAGCATAAAGGGCAGCAGAAGAGACTCAGGAAATGGTCATGGTTGGCTCACGCTCAAGGGGAGCATATACTTCAAATAATTCATTGTTGGCATTATGGTTAGAAGTTGTTGATGAAACTAAATGATACATCTTGTTGTTTGATCAAAGGAATGGTATTGCAGGCTTATGCGTATGGTACAGATCATATATGATAAATGATAGTTATTGCTAGTCTTAGAACCTGCATCTGCTCAGGGGGAGCATGGATGGATTGATACAACTTGGCATATACAAAGGGGAGTATGGACAGCAGAAGGTATACCAAAGAAGAGAATATCTTGGTCCGCTCTTTGCCCTTGATGTCAAAGGCGGAGAGTGACTTGGTGTGGTGGTTGCCATCAAGTCCAAAGGGGGAGATTGTTGGCATTATGATACAAGTGTTGTCCTTGATGGCAACTCACTCAGAAGAAGGTACAAGTGATGGCAACTTAATCAGAGGACAGATCTTAGTTCAGTAGGACAAGAAAGAGATATACGCAGGTTCATTAAGGAAAATCAGCGTATACACGTAGGTTGGTTTCAGTAAAAGCGCGTACATGTGAAAACGTACCTTTGGTCCGTGGCGGTTAGTCCTTGGAAGTTGTGCCTATGGTTTTGGACCATGGTGTCTCGACAGGCGTATCGATCCCTAGTTTTGAAGTTGATGGTATTGTGTTACTATGGTTTTGGATCGTGGTATTGTGAAGGGCCTAAGGCTATATAAGGAGAAGATCATTAGGCAAAGTTAGGTAAGCAAGGTGTGTCTGACGAACTGAGAAGATCTGGTATTGCTGGTTATCTGTTCGGGATGCTTGGCAAGGGTCGGATCTGACAGCGAAGGTATAAGTAATTATTTCTAGATTTGCGTGCAGGTTGCCTTTGGAGAAAGTGCGTATACACGCGGTTTGGTATAGTGAAGTAGCGTATGCATAATAAGATTTGATATTTCAGGTTGCTGTTGATTCTGGTGGTTGTTGCAGAGTTCTGGGCTCGGGTTTGTGTTCTGTGTTCTTGATGACAGGGTTTTAGTGATTCAGTATTGGGTGATTTAGAGAATTATGATGCAAGTATAAGTTGATGATTGTATTGCAGCAGTGTTTGTTTTGTACTCATGGATCCAGTCTGAAAATTGATGAAACGTGGTCCCTGTAGGAGAGAAGGTTGTAGCCTTCTGTAGGGTCAGCACCTACGTACTAGTAAATGGATCGGCTAGTACAAGAGTTGAGGGGGTTGTAGCTCCCTTGCAGAAGTAGTTGGAAAATGAGAGAGGGTTGTAGCCCTCTGCAGGTTGTAGCCTGCGTACTGGTAAAGCACTGCACCAGTACATTGTAAAAGAAGTTTCTTATTAAAGAAGAAAGAGATGAATTGCAGCAGGTGGTTTTTACCCACATTGGGTTTCCACCTTATATCATGGTGTTCACGTGTGTGGCTTTTATGTGATGATCTGTTATGTTATACTGCACCTGTTTACTGTGAATGTGGTTAATAATGTTCTGATGCATTTACTGAAGATATGCTAAATGAATCATAAGATTTCTGGATATACGCTAGTTGCTTTAGACATAGTAGCGTGTACACGCGAGTTCACTTAACTGAAGTAGCGTATATGTTTCTGAGCATGAAATTTGTAAAGTTTTATTGATCTGATAATACTGATTCACCCCCCCCCCTCTCAGTATTATTTCCAACAATTGGTATCAGAGCAAGGTCCTTCAGAGGAAGCTTGATCGCTTGAAGGAAAAGATCCATCAGAATGGCTAATCCAGAAAGAGAGGCACACATCAGGACACCAGTCTTTGACGGGAACAATTTTACCCACTGGAAGATAAGAACCACTGCATATCTACAATCACTTGGAGCAGAAGTTTGGGGAATCGTAGAAGGAGGATACAAATTCCCATCAGCAACTCGTACAGATCCAGCAAAGAAAAAGCAATATGAGCTCAATGCCAAAGCTGTTACTGTCCTATTGAGTAGTTTGACACAATCAGAATTTATGAAGATCATGCATTTCAAATCAGCTAAGGAAATATGGGACAAAATCGTTACAAGCTACGAAGGAGATGATCAGGTAAAAAGAGCAAAGCTTCAAACTCTCAGAATCCGGTATGAAACTCTTAAGATGCATAGTAATGAAAGCATAGCTAATTATTTCCTGCGTATGGATGAGATTGTAAATTGTATGAGGGATCTGGGTGAAGAATTTGAGGAAGTTGTCTTAGTTGAAAAGCTTTTGAGATCTCTGTCTGCTAAATTTGATTCTAAAGTATCTGCCATAGAGGAAAAGGAGAATGTGCAGAAAATCACCATGTCACAGCTTCACGAGATCTTAACTGCTTTTGAAATGCGACAAGAGGTACCATCAGAAGCCGCATTCGAAGCGTCAGAGGAAGAATATGAGGTAAATTTTGTCAAGAATCTTGAACGGGGAACTGGACGGTTCAAAGGTAAGCTACCTTTCAAATGTTTTCTATGTGGTAGAGTTGGTCACTATGCTGCTAGATGCCCTCATAACAAAGGAAAGATATCTGAAGAAGATGGTAGAAGCTATTATACCCATATTAAAAGTTCATTCAATGATAGTGAAGATATTAGAAGTCTCATGGCACATGAAAAGAAGAATGCTTCATCCAATAATAGTGAAGATATTAGAAGTCTCATGGCACATGAACAGAAGAATGCAGAAACTGAAGAAGTTACCAAATTAAATGAACAATTGGAGACAGAAACCAGGGTAAGAGAGAAATTGCAGGATATAGTAAAGGAACAGAGCATAACAATTCAGAGACTTGAATCAAAGATCCTCTCTCTAAAAGAAGATCTTAAAAAATCAAGAGAACAGAATAGAGAAGCTCTTGAAGATCAAGAACATGAAGTGATCAAACTAAAGCGACAAGTGGAAGAAGGAAGAAAAGCTGAAGAAGACCTAAGGAATCAGTATCTCGAAAAGGAAGAACAACATCAAGTTGAGGTGAATATCTTGAAAGGTAAATTAGAAGAAAAGGATAAGCTTTTACGATTTCAAGATAGTAGTAAAGTCTTGGACGATATTCTTAATAGTCAAAGGTCTCCTGCTATCAAAACTGGTCTTGGTTTTCATGAATATGTTGAAGGTGAATCTAGTTCACAAGGTGAGGCAAGAAACTCTAATGAGAAATCTGAAATGTTGAACAAGGAACAACCAAGGAAAGAAATTCCTCAAGGAAGATCCTTTACTCCTAACTATGGAAGTGATAGACGATTATGTCCTCCTTTGAATAATGTTGAATGTTATGTATGTCATAATCTTGGACATGTTGCAGCCAGATGTAGAAGTAGAATGGTTCAAGACCATTACAAAAGATCATCGCATCCCAGGTATTTCAGAGGATATTGCTTTGCCTGCAATGTATATGGACACAAAGCAATTGATTGCGATAGAAGGAACATGAAATATGTAAGATGTTATACATGCAACAAATATGGGCATAAAGCAAGGGAATGCAGGAGCAGATTTCAAAATTCAAAACAAGAGGACCATACATCATCACAGTTCGAGGAATTGAAGAAGAAAGAGACAGAAAGGTGTGGCATAACTCAGTCAGCTGACATAACAGACACAAGGGAATCTGAAAGTGATGAATTTCAGTATTCCATCTTGCATACACTGATATAATGAAGACAAGTCGCGTATATACGCGAGTTACAGGCTGCAAAGTTGCGTATATGTAGAAAGGGCAGCAGAACAGACCCAGGAAATGTTTCAGTCATGGTTGGCTCAGGCTCAGGGGGAGCATAAAGGGCAGTAGAACAGACTCAGGAAATGGTCATGGTTGGCTCACGCTCAGGGGGAGCATATACTTCAAATAATTCATTGTTGGCATTATGGTTAGAAGTTGCTGATGAAACTAAATGATACATCTTGTTGTTTGATCAAAGGAATGGTATTGCAGGCTTATGCGTATGGTACACATCATATATGATAAATGATAGTTATTGCTAGTCTTATAACCTGCATCTGCTCAGGGGGAGCATGGATGGATTGATACAACTTGGCATATACAAAGGGGAGCCAAATCAGAAACTTCAACATGTACTCAGGGGGAGTATGGACAGCAGAAGGTATACCAAAGAAGAGAATATCTTGGTCCGCCCTTTGCCCTTGATGTCAAAGGGGGAGAGTGACTTGGTGTGGTGGTTGCCATCAAGTCCAAAGGGGGAGATTGTTGGCATTATGATACAAGTGTTGTCCTTGATGGAAACTCACTCAGAAGCAGGTACAAGTGATGGCAACTTAATCAGAGGACAGATCTTAGTTCAGCAGGACAAGAAAGAGATATACGCAGGTTCATTAAGGAAAATCAGCGTATACACGCAGGTTGGTTTCAGTAAAAGCGCGTACATGTGAAAACGTACCTTTGGTCCGTGGCGGTTAGTCCTTGGAAGTTGTGCCTATGGTTTTGGACCATGGTGTCTCGACAAACGTGTCGATCCCTAGTTTTGAAGTTGATGGTATTGTGTTACTATGGTTTTCAACTGTGGTATTGTGAAGGGCCTAAGGCTATATAAGGAGAAGATCATTAGGCAAAGTTAGGTAAGAAAGATGTGTCTGACGAAGTGAGAAGATCTGGTATTGCTGGTTATCTGTTCGGGACGCTTGGCAAGGGTCGGATCTGACAGCGAAGGTATAAGTAATTATTTCTAGATCTGCACGCGGGTTGCCTTTGGAGAAAGCGCGTATACACGCGGTTTTGGTATAGCGAAGTAGCGTATGCATAATAAGATTTGATATTTCAGGTTGCTGTTGATTCTGGTGGTTGTTGCAGAGTTCTGGGCTCGGGTTTGTGTTCTGTGTTCTTGATGACAGGGTTTTAGTGATTCAGTATTGGGTGATTTAGAGAATTATGATGCAAGTATAAGTTGATGATTGTATTGCAGTAGTGTTTTTTTTGTACTCATGGATCCAGTCTGAAAATTGATGAAACGTGGTCCCTGTAGGATAGAAGGTTGTAGCCTTCTGTAGGGTCAGCACCTACGTACTAGTAAATGGATCGGCTAGTACAAGAGCTGAGGGGGTTGTAGCTCCCTTGTAGAAGTAGTTGGAAAACGAGAGAGGGTTGTAGCCCTCTGCAGGTTGTAGCCTGCGTACTGGTAAAGGACTGCACCAGTACATTGTAAAAGAAGTTTTTTATTAAAGAAGAAAGAGACGAATTGCAGCAGGTGGTTTTTACCCACATTGGGTTTCCACCTTATATCATGGGGTTCATGTGTGTGGCTTTTATGTGATGATCTGTTCTGTTATACTGCACCTGTTTACTGTGAATGTGGTTAATAATGTTCTGATGCATTTACTGAAGATAAGCTAACTGAATCATAAGATTTCTGGATATACGCTAGTTGCTTTAGACACAGTAGCGTGTACACGCGGGTTCACTTAATTGAAGTAGCGTATATGTTTCTGAGCATGAAATTTGTAAAGTTTTATTGATCTGATAATACTGATTCACCCCCCCCCCCCTCTCAGTATTATTTCCAACAATTGGTATCAGAGAAAGGTCCTTCAGAGGAAGCTTGATCGCTTGAAGGAAAAGATCCATCAGAATGGCTAATCCAGAAAGAGAGGCACACATCATGCCACCAGTCTTTGACGGGAACAATTTTACCCACAGGAAGATAAGAACCACTGCATATCTACAATCACTTGGAGCAGAAGTTTGGGGAATCGTAGAAGGAGGATACAAATTCCCATCAGCAACTCCTACAGATCCAGCAGAGAAAAAACAATATGAGCTCAATGCCAAAGCTGTTACTGTCCTATTGAGTAGTTTGACACAATCAGAATTTATGAAGATCATGCATTTCAAATCAGCTAAGGAAATATGGGACAAAATCGTTACAAGCTATGAAGGAGATGATCAGTTAAAAAGAGCAAAGCTTGAAACTCTCAGAATCCGGTATGAAACTCTTAAGATGCATAGTAATGAAAGCATAGCTAATTATTTCCTGCGTATGGACGAGATTGTAAATTGTATGAGGGATCTGGGTGAAGAATTTGAGGAAGTTGTCTTAGTTGAAAAGGTTTTGAGACCTCTATCTGCTAAATTTGATTCTAAAGTATCTCCCATAGAAGAAAAGGAGAATGTGCAGAAAATCACCATGTCACAGCTCCACGGGATCTTAACTGCTTTTGAAATGCGACAAGAGGTACCATCAGAAGCCGCATTCGTAGTGTCAGAGGAAGAAGATGAGGTAAATTTTGCCGAGAATCTTGAACGGGGAACTGGACGGTTCAAAGGTAAGCTACCTTTCAAATGTTTTCTATGTGGTAGAGTTGGTCACTATGCTGCTAGATGCCCTCATAACAAAGGAAAGATATCTGAAGAAGATGGTAGAAGCTATTATACCCATATTAAAAGTTCATTCAATGATAGTGAAGATATTAGAAGTCTCATGGCACATGAAAAGAAGAATGCTTCATCCAATAATAGTGAAGATATTAGAAGTCTCATGGCACATGAACAGAAGAATGGAGAAACTGAAGAAGTTACCAAATTAAATGAACAATTGGAGACAGAAACCAGGGTAAGAGAGCAATTGCAGGATATAGTAAAGGAGCAGAGCATAACAATTCAGAGACTTGAATCAAAGATCCTCTCTCTAAAAGAAGATCTTAAAAAATCAAGAGAACAGAACAGAGAAGCTCTTGAAGATCAAGAACATGAAGTGATCAAACTAAAGCAACAAGTGGAAGAAGGAAGAAAAGCTGAAGAAGACCTAAGGAATCAGTATCTAGAAGAGGAAGAAGAACATCAAGTTGAGGTAAATATACTGAAAGGTAAATTAGAAGAAAAGGATAAGCTTTTACGATTTCAAGATAGTACTAAAGTCTTGGACGATATTCTTAATAGTCAAAGGTCTCCTGCTATCAAAACTGGTCTTGGTTTTCATGAATATGTTGAAGGTGAATCTAGTTCACAAGGTGAGGCAAGAAACTCTAATGAGAAATCTGAAATGTTGAACAAGGAACAACCAAGGAAAGAAATTCCTCAAGGAAGATCCTTTACTCCTAACTATGGAAGTGATAGACGATTATTTCCTCCTCTGAATAATGTTGAATGTTATGTATGTCATAATCTTGGACATGTTGCAGCCAGATGTAGAAGTAGAATGGTTCAAGACCATTACAAAAGATCATCGCATCCCAGGTATTTCAGAGGATATTGCTTTGCCTGCAATGTATATGGACACAAAGCAATTGATTGCGATAGAAGGAACATGAAATATGTAAGATGTTATACATGCAACAAATATGGGCATAAAGCAAGGGAATGCACGAGCAGATTTCAAAATTCAAAAGAAGAGGACCGTACATCATCACAGTTCGAGGAATTGAGGAAGACAGAGACAGAAAGGTGTGGCATAACTTAGTCAGCTGACATAACAGACACAGGGGAATCTCAAAGTGATGAATTTCAGTATTCCATCTTGCATACGCTGATATAATGAAGACAAGTCGCGTATATACGCGAGTTACAGGCTGCAAAGTCGCGTATATGTAGAAAGGGCAGCAGAACAGACCAAGGAAATGTTTCAGTCATGGTTGGTTCAGGCTCAGGGGGAGCATAAAGGGCAGTAGAACAGACTCAGGAAATGGTCATGGTTGGCTCACGCTCAGGGGGAGCATATACTTCAAATAATTCATTGTTGGCATTATGGTTAGATGTTGCTGATGAAACTAAATGATACATCTTGTTGTTTGATCAAAGGAATGGTATTGCAGGCTTATGCGTATGGTACAAATCATATATGATAAATGATAGTTATTGCTGGTCTTAGAACCTGCATCTACTCAGGGGGAGCATGGATGGATTGATACAACTTGGCATATACAAAGGGGAGCCAAATCAGAAACTTCAGCATGTACTCAGGGGGAGTATGGACAGCAGAAGGTATACCAAAGAAGAGAATATCTTGGTCCGCCCTTTGCCCTTGATGTCAAAGGGGGAGAGTGACTTGGTGTGGTGGTTGCCATCAAGTCCAAAGGGGGAGATTGTTGGCATTATGATACAAGTGTTTTCCTTGATGGCAACTCACTCAGAAGCAGGTACAAGTGATGGCAACTTAATCAGAGGACAGATCTTAGTTCAGCAGGACAAGAAAGAGATATACACAGGTTCATTAAGGAAAATCAGCGTATACACGCAGGTTGGTTTCAGTAAAAGTGTGTACATGTGAAAACGTACCTTTGGTCCGTGGCGGTTAGTCCTTGGAAGTTGTGCCTATGGTTTTGGACCATGGTGTCTCGACAGGCGTATCGATCCCTAGTTTTGAAGTTGATGGTATTGTGTTACTATGGTTTTGGACCGTGGTATTGTGAAGGGCCTAAGGCTATATAAGGAGAAGATCATTAGGCAAAGTTAGGTAAGCAAGGTGTGTCTGACGAACTGAGAAGATCTGGTATTGCTGGTTATCTGTTCGGGATGCTTGGCAAGGGTCGGATCTGACAGCGAAGGTATAAGTAATTATTTCTAGATTTGCGTGCAGGTTGCCTTTGGAGAAAGTGCGTATACACGCGGTTTGGTATAGCGAAGTAGCGTATGCATAATAAGATTTGATATTTCAGGTTGCTGTTGATTCTGGTGGTTGTTGCAGAGTTCTGGGCTCGGGTTTGTGTTCTGTGTTCTTGATGACAGGGTTTCAGTGATTCAGTATTGGGTGACTTAGAGAATTATGATGCAAGTATAAGTTGATGATTGTATTGCAGCAGTGTTTGTTTTGTACTCATGGATCTAGTCTAAAAATTGATGAAACGTGGTCCTGTAGGAGAGAAGGTTGTAGCCTTCTGTAGGGTCAGCACCTACGTACTAGTAAATGGATCGGCTAGTACAAGAGCTGAGGGGGTTGTAGCTCCCTTGCAGAAGTAGTTGGAAAATGAGAGAGGGTTGTAGCCCTCTGCAGGTTGTAGCCTGCATACTGGTAAAGCACTGCACCAGTACATTGTAAAAGAAGTTTCTTATTAAAGAAGAAAGAGACAAATTGCAGCAGGTGGTTTTTACCCACATTGGGTTTCCACCTTATATCATGGTGTTCATGTGTGTGGATTTTATGTGATGATCTTTCTGTTATACTGCACCTGTTTACTGTCAATGTGGTTAATAATGTTCTGATGCACTTACTGAAGATAAGCTAACTAAATCATAAGGTTTCTGGATATAAGCTAGTTGCTTTAGACACAGTAGCGTGTACACGTGGGTTCACTTAACTAAAGTAGCGTATATGTTTTTGAGCATGAAATTTGTAAAGTTTTATTGATCTGATAATACTGATTCATCCCCCCCTCTCAGTATTATTTCCAACAATTGGTATCAGAGCAAGCTCCTTCAGAGGAAGCTTGATCGCTTGAAGGAAAAGATCCATCAGAATGGCTAATCCAGAAAGAGAGGCACACATCAGGCCACCAGTCTTTGACGGGAACAATTTTACCCACTGGAAGATAATAACCACTGCATATCTACAATCACTTGGAGCAGAAGTTTGGGGAATCGTAGAAGGAGGATACAAATTACCATCAGCAACTCGTACAGATCCAACAGAGAAAAAGCAATATGAGCTCAATGCCAAAGCTGTTACTGTCCTATTGAGTAGTTTGACACAATCAGAATTTATGAAGATCATGCATTTCAAATCAGCTAAGGAAATATGGGACAAAATCGTTACAAGCTACGAAGGAGATGATAAGGTAAAAAGAGAAAAGCTTCAAACTCTCAGAATCCGGTATGAAACTCTTAAGATGCATAGTAATGAAAGCATAGCTAATTATTTCCTGCGTATGGACGAGATTGTAAATTGTATGAGGGATCTGGGTGAAGAATTTGAGGAAGTTGTCTTA
The DNA here is from genome assembly GCA_031772625.1 of Pinus tabuliformis. NCBI lineage: Eukaryota > Viridiplantae > Streptophyta > Pinopsida > Pinales > Pinaceae > Pinus > Pinus tabuliformis. The sequence goes on from CM062809.1 coordinate 1,116,992,127, forward strand.
GTTGAAAAGGTTTTGAGATCTCTGTCTGCTAAATTTGATTATAAAGTATCTGCCATAGAAGAAAAGGAGAATGTGCAGAAAATCACCATGTCACAGCTTCACGGGATCTTAACTGCTTTTGAAATGCGACAAGAGGTACCATCAGAAGCTGCATTCGAAGCGTCAGAGGAAGAAGATGAGGTAAATTTTGTCAAGAATCTTGAACAGGGAACTGGACAGTTCAAAGGTAAGCTACCTTTCAAATGTTTTCTATGTGGTAGAGTTGGTCACTATGCTGCTAGATGCCCTCATAACAAAGGAAAGATATCTGAAGAAGATAGTAGAAGCTATTATACCCATATGTTGTGGGGAAAAATGCCTATGCAGGACGATCCTATCCACCTAAGGTGTGACAGAGCCTTAGCAACAAACAGATACAGCTATTCTGGTTTCTTCCTTTATGAAATGTGAAAGAGGGGAGATCGATAGACTTACCGTTGTCTTCCGTTTGTCCCTCGATCTAGATCCTCTTCTCTTTGGGTGTTCACAGTTACTTGCCTCCTCGCTTGCTCAAGAGAACAGCTACTTGATTCCCACGAGATCACAAGAGAACAGCTACCTGTGACAAGGGAACAGCTACTTGCAACAAGAGAAGAACACAACACAAAGGCAGACATTCATATTCACAAATGATTCAGGATTAGAAGTAAATCAAATACACTAATGCAATCATACAAATACACCAGTATATAGGAGAAAACCAAGATAGCTTTATTGATTGATAACAGGGTTCAGGAAGAGATACAACCCAGAGGGCTCCAATCCAGCATCTCCTTCCCAGCAGAATGGAATTCCTTCTTCAGCTCCCTTCAAAGCATTAAGCACCCAATGATTCCAGTCTCAAACCAACAGCAATTCTTTGCAATAACAAAATTCCAGCCTCCAGATCTCATGGAGGAGAGATCTATATATAGTTATTTTGGAGAGAGGATGAGTCAGCTTGAGATATGACTAGTGTCCTCTCCCTCTCTCAGTTCTTGAGTCCACTTGGATGTTCTTGCTTCCACTTGGAGATTTGGAACCTCTTACTCATCACCAGTCGAATTCTCTGAGGCAAGTGTCATTTTGGAAGCTTCCTGAGCATTGACACATTGAGGAATGAGCCTGCCACTTGTCCAAACTCGCTCAGCGCAGGTAGCTAGTGTTGGAGTTGACATTCAACGCAGGTAGCCAGTGTAGCAGTTGACATTCAGCGCAGATGCTCAGTGGAGCAGTTGACATGATCCTGAATTGACTTGTTTTTGAGTGGTTTCAGGTGGAGAACTTCTGTGAATTGCTGTGGTTAGTTAGCCTTGTTCCTCTAGGGGTGGGAACAACATGTTTAGGGACTTTGGATCCCTTAGATTATGGACATTTCATGCTCAATGCTGTAAGGCACAAAAATGTCTATAACAGTTGCCCCCTAAAGTATGAGGCCGTTTATCGGGTGAAATGCTTTATCCAGGAGGGTCCGAAGTTCATCCATTTGCCGGGAGGAGACTTGTAATAAGATACAATACAATACATTATGATTCATACTGCTTTCATGATCTAGCTGAGGCGGGCATTCCCATGCTCAGCTTTATAAATTCATTTTTGTACATAGAACAGACGATCGTCTGATGGTAGACTGATAATTTTGGCGAAATTATCATCCTTTGAGTAGGATGATCATCTGCTGCAATGATGTACATGTCAAATGTCTTTATCTTTCCTGAATATATATCGCAGCCCGGATGGATGAAACTAGATCCGGGGTCTTCAAACTCGTTCGATCTTCACTCTAAGTACAAGTCGATCCATGTGAGAATTGCGCTGAAGTCGAACATGGAAAGACATCGCTTGATTACCGGTCAATGATGTAAACCGTTAACAAGTGCGAGAGGAATCACCGATAATGATAATGACCCTCAAGGTACTGCAGTACAATTCACGTGGTGTGAATAAAGGACTTGGCGTCGAATACCACGCAAAATCTTCTGGTCGAAGGTCATTGATGTATACCTGTCGCCGGAAGTGAGAAACTTGCCATTGAGGCATGCAAGCTTCAAAGTACTGAAGGGGTTGTTCCTAGATCAACTTCTTGGATAATGAGCTGATGTCGACAAGAAGTGATCCGTCAAAGGAGGGCCTTGATGAATCCCACATCAGTGACACGGAACGGAGCTAATGATTTTAATGGAGGTGAAAACGATCTGTGACATATGATTCAGGGTGGCGGTCATGAATGGATGAAGGATAATGTATGGCAGTGGATGGGACCCGGTTGACTCTTTCTGAACGACTTCTCTTGAACATATGGCGACACTGATGCGATGGATCGGTAGCATTACCCCAAATATGGATGGTATGGCGAGACCATGGTGATGTGACCGGTGAATGAAACAACCCAACCCGAATATGGTACGGAGGAAAAGTGTCATGTTCAAGAGCGACCTGCTACCATCAAAGTTTTCTTTAGTTTCTCCCAATTTTTCCCCAGTCATTGCTGACCAGTACCTCTTTATTTTTGTCAAGCTTGAGGAGGATAACATATGCTTGTTCTATAACCTGCCCTTCGGGCAAGCCCATCGCTATGTTTTAACGAGCCTAGCGATAGTGAAACTCGTTCTCGTCTAAAGACAAGTTTGTCGCTATTTAATAATTTTAACGAGTCTAACGACAAGGATAACTCGGTCCTTTTCATTTTTAGAGAGTCTGAAAAGGTACATAAAGTTAACCCCAAAATTCCTTTTTCGTCATCTAATCCCTTAAGTCCGAAAAAGTATAAAACAATACAGAAGGGATGAGTTTTCGATAGTTTTAACGAGCCGAACAAAACAAGCGCTCGATCTTTTTGTGCAATAATCCCTCAGGTCCAAAAATATTAAAATCTAGAGGAGGGATAGCTCTTCCTGTCCTTTAACGAGCTGGAAGGCCAAGGACTCGACAATCTTTTCATATTTTACGAGTCAATTGAAAAGAGCTTAAAGAAGACTCGTCTTTTGAGGAACGAGTGATAAACAGGTTAGCAGCAGATTCCAGGTACAGGTTGGAATTTTCCAATCACGGCAGTGTCACAAGGATGGCTAGGTGAAATCACTCTTCGCAGCTGTTCCTGAAAATGGGTAAACAATCATATGGAGGTGAACAATCGGCCAAATGAAAAGTGGAGGTGGCAGGTGCAAACACGACCAAGGCTTTAATGGCTGATGATATTACATTCACGGTGGTTATTTACCGGGTAGGTTCATTTTTTATTTTAAAATGAGCTTAAACACTGGAGGAAACTCTTGCTCATTGCTTATGTTTATTTTTTAACGAGCATGAAGTCCGCATTAAAACTGCTCGGATCTTGCGTTTATTTTTTAACGAGCATGAACTTTATGCTAAAACTGCTCGATTATATAGCCAAATTTTGATTTTTTACCATAACTAGCTTTTCTCTTTTCAAGGATAGTACTGCATTCTCAATTGCTGCATCAAACTTAGTTAGAAATGAATAACATTTGCTTGAAAATGAGAGTAAAACCCTAATATTTCACTTTGAACTACGTAAAAAGCAATTAAAAAGTGTTTTTACCTCTCATTTTACCATTTCATTTGAACTTGGTTTGTTGGAGCTTTGGAGGTGCCTCTTCCCCTTGATTTTCACCAGCTGATTTCGGGAGATTCTATGGATGATTCTTGGCGCCGTCTGGACCAGGTAGGAGCTAAACCCTAGCTCTTTCTTTTCATGGTTTCATTTTTCCATTCTGTGCCTGTTTCCCTGTCTTTCTGAGTACCTGGGGTTTTGCTAGGGCGCCCTGCCATCAGCGCAGGTGGTCCATTCGAAACCTGCGTTGAATGTCAAGCTGCCTTGAGGCAGCTTGACCTTCAACGCAGGTGGAACACTGTCTACCTGCGTTGGGACTAGAAAACTGATTTTGTGGCACAGTTTTTGATGAAATTTCGCCATTTTCTCATCAAATCCAGGATCTTACTCATTCTCTTGTTTGTTTTGCAGGGACCTTTGAGCAAAATGTCACTTACATGGCAAGAACGAGAACATGAAGAAGAAGATATGATTGCTCTCCATGACCCTGTCACGGTGAATGCGCTGCGGAACTGTGGCCTGCTGAAGTTTTTCCGTATCTCTAGCATGAGAGCACAGATCTCTTTACTGCAGTATATGCTTGATGCTTGGGATCCCATCAACCAAGTATTCCAGATTAGGGGAAAATCCATCCCCTTGACCATCGTAGACATTTACTTCTTGACTGGGTTGTCAAGGCGGGGTGCCCCCATTTCTTTGTCAGGTTCGGCCCGGGGGAATGACTCCGTGAGAGACTATGTCCGTCAGTATTGCAGGGAAGGTTCCCAGCCGAGCAGAGACGGCAAGGTCGTTATCCGTGAGATTACTGATAGGTCCCTCAGGTCCATTCTGTATACTATCGGTAGGATGGCCGGTAGTGCATCTCTTCATGTTGCCAACAGGTCTTACGTACAACATGCCTTGGAGTGTCTCCAACCGAAAGTATTCAACTGGTGTGATGCAGTACTTGTTCAGATGAAAAGTCAATTGACCAAGGTAAAGGACGGGAAGCTGAAGAACTTTGGATTTGGTTCTATTTTGACTGCCTTCGCCTTGGAGAAAATACCACTGATGCAGCCTCAGTATATTGCACTCGACTTGCCTTCTCCGACCGAGCCACGCATGCAGAGATGGGTCGATCACATGTCTAGGCATGCTGGTCAACCTCAGATTACTTTCACTGATACCTTCTTCAGGTGGTTCGAGCGTCAGGAGATGGTCTATTCTGAGTATCCATATGTTGGTATGGATTTCCGAGGTGATCCGGACTTGGTGTTACTGGATGGCGAACAGTGGGGCGCTATTGGTAAAATCTCTGACCATATTACTGTTTACTGCTCTTATTTATAATGTTCTTGTGCTTTATTCTATCAAGACTTTAATCAAACTCATGTGTGCATGCAGATGTTGGTCCTGTTCGTCCAGCAGTTCGCCCGAGAGTGCCAGTTGCTGCCCCAGCAGGGGAGACTGCTGGGAGAGTTATTCTCCGCGACCTTGACGTAGCCGAGATCCTTACAGCTGTGCAGGAGCAGGTTGAGAGCCTTACTCTCGGCATTCCCGATGTGAGGATTGATGAGTTACCTTTACAGTTGCAGCGACATACTACTGGCGTGCCTAGACGATGGACTCGTCTCTTGCGCATGATTGCACAGGCCATGACGTGCTATCATGAGCATCACTAGACTAGGGTGCCCCTAGCACTTTTGAGTTTTTGGGTCATATGACCGATTTTGTCTTGGTTACAGAACATTATGTATGAACGATAAACAGCTTATATATATTTTGATTTTCGAGTTTTATTCTGGTTGAGCTATATGATCCATATGTACAATCATTGATGATGTGTCTCTTTTTATAAATGTCGCAAATGTCTATCTAACACATAGTTTGCTAATGAGTCGGTTAATGTGTTTAAGTTTCTGGAAATATGCTGGTATTGAATTGAATCAAATTGTCTTTCCAAAATCTTAACCCTTAGGAACATGCGATAAATAGCTGGATTGCGAACGGAATATATACCATTGAGTTGTAGTATTACGAGCTGTGAGTCTAGCCTGACGATTAGCCGGCGTATACCACGGGTGATGGCATCAGAGAGTAGTTCTATCAACGCGCTATACTCAGCGATGTTATTCGTTGATTGCCCAATACATACACCTCTGAAACTTACTAACTCGCCGCTTGGATCAAAAATGGCCCAGGCTGCGGAGGATAGGTTCCGCGAACTACGACTCGCTCCGTCGGCATATCCAACACATGTCTCCAGAAGGTTTGACATCTGCAATAAATGTAAAAAGGTGGATCATTCGACCAAAACAAACACTTTAGCAAAAACAAAATACAACAAAAGCATACAGGTTACTATTAAGCATAGTAACGCTTGAGGTACAACCCATTACGGGGCTGCGCCACTGGAATTCCGTCATAATCCATTAACTCGTAGGCTCCTTTTGCTAACACTCGTTTAACAATATAGGGGCCCATCCATAAGGAATTAAATTTACCTGCTCCCAATTTATCGGATTCTTGGTCATACAGCAAGACCAAGTCACCTTCTGAGAAGACACGGGGTTTGACATTTTTGTCGAACTGCGCCTTGACTCGTTTCTTATGGGCTTCGTTAGCCAAAGCGGCATCACGACGGGTTTCATCCAATTGGATTAATTCCAAGAAACGAGCCTCTTCTTCCGAAGTTCCGGGGAGGAGATCAATTACGAGTTTAAGCGACGAAATTTCACACTGGATTGGCAAGACTGCTTCCAGGCCATACACCAGTTGGAAAGGTGTGAACCCGGTCGCGTTCTTTACCGATGTTCGGTAAGCCCACAAGGCTGAGTACAGGATTAGGTGCCACCTTCTTTTGTGAACCCCGATCATCCTTTGCAACATACGCTTCAGGGCCTTGTTGATTGCTTCAACTTGTTCGTTGGCTTGCGGATAATACGGGGTAGAGCTGTCGTGAGATAGCCCTAGCTTGGCAGCTAATTCAACCATCATGTGATTGCGAAATTCGATCCATGATCTGTCACTATAGCCTGTGGTACGCCGAACCTGGCGACTACATGATTGAAAAAGAAAAGGGCAGCTGTTTCACCAGTGTTATCTAATGTAGGCATCGCCTCGGCCCATTTGGTAAAATAGTCAACAGCGACTATAATATACCCATGCCCCCCGGTCGAGGTGGGGTTACATTGCATGAAATCGATTCCCCATTTGGCGAAAGGCCCAACAGCAACTATTGGCTGTAAAGGTGCGGGTGGTCTTCTGGTTTTGCTATCAAAAATTTGACAAGCATGGCAACTTCTGACTGCGGTTATGCAATCTTTGAACATGGTTGGCCAGAAGTATCCTGCTCGTAAGATTTTTTGTGCTGTTGCATATCCAGATTGATGCCCCCCACACGCGCCTGAATGACACTCATTCAGGGCTTTTTCGGCCTCCTCATGGGTTAGGCACCTCCTCAGGACTGTATCGATACCACGACGGTAAAGCGTATCACTGACGATCATGTAGTCTTTAGCTTGGTATCGTATACGTTTCTGTTCAGAGTGAGAGGTGTTAGGCCTGAACTTTTGGGTTTGGAGATAAATTACGATATCTCCATACCACTCATTGCTTGTAGATATCAGAAACAAATTTTCGTCCACGATTGATTCTTCGGAGGTTTCATCGTTGGACGACGATGGGAGATCGCACAATAATTCTGCGAAAACTAGAGCTTTCTTTGATTTGGATTTTACAAATTCCAGATCAAACTCTTGAAGGATCGCTATCCATTTTGAATATTTGCCCCCCAGCAACTGTCGCGACAGTATATAAGTCATGGGGTTGCAATCTGATAAAATGGTAGTTTTCCGAAAGAGGACATAATGTCGAAACCTTTGAATCGCTTGAACAACTGCAAGCGCTAGTTTTTCAACATAAGAATATTTACTTTCTGTATCATTTAAGTTTTTACTCAAATAATATATAGGGTGTTCATTTCCATCGACTTCTTGAACTAAAACCATTGCAATGGTCGTATCCGCTGCAGCCAGATACAGGTTAAAATCTTTTTGATAGTCTGGGGCATACATTAATGATGCTTTTACTAGAGAATCTTTCAGAGCATCAAAGGAAGCTTGCGCCACCTGGTCCCAGACGAAAGGTACATCCTTTTTCAAAAGACGAGTATAACCTTTAGCAAGTTCTGCGTAATTTGGAATGAACCTCCTCAGAAAGTTTGCTTTCCCTTGGAGTTTCTGAATCTGAAGCAAATTTGAAGGTGGAGGCAAATTAATGATTGCCTGAACCTTGCAAGGATCGAGACGAATCCCATCCTTAGAGACTACAAAGCCAAGTAAACGACCAGAACCGACGCAAAACACACATTTGTGCAGATTGAGTCTTATCTTGTAGTGTCGGCAACGTAGAAATATCGCTCTCAAATGCTGCGGATGATCAGTCCGCTTTCGCGAATGAGCCGGAAGGTCGTCGAGGTAAGGTTGAACGATGTTCTTGATGTCATGGAAGGCATAATTCATTGCCCTCTGAAACGTCGCCCCTGCGTTCTTTAAACCAAAGGGTAATTTTCGATAAGCGAATGTGCCCCACGGACAGATGAATGCAGTCTTTGACTGGTCCTGTGGGCGGATATTTATTTGATTATACCCGGAAAATCCATCCATAAATGAAAATATTTCACATCCGGCGCATTCATCAATTATCTGGTCGATGAAGGGTGTAGGGTAGTTGTCCTTTGGACAAGCTTGGTTTACATCCCTATAGTCGACACACACTCTAATCGTCCCTTGTTTTTTCATAACAGGGACAATATTCGATACCCAATCGGTTAGAGGAACGGGTAGATGAAACCAGCGTGGAGAAGCTTTTCAACTTCTGCCTTAATGGCAGCGGCTTTCTTGGGGTGCACCTGCCGAAGCCGTTGTCTTACTGGTTTGACATCAGGATACATTTTAATTTCATGTTCAACGATACTCGAGTCAATGCCTGGCATTTCATCATATGACCAAGCAAAGACATCTCTGAATTCGCGAAAAAGAGCGTTATATATTTCCAGTTCTGAAGGGGAACAACCTTTGCCGACATAAATATTCTCTACAACATTTGTTTTGGTCGAGATATTTATGGCTATAGTTTCTTCAATATTGGATAAGTTTCGTTCGGAATCCACCGTATTTACAGTATTTGATAGGAATTCAAAAACTGAAGGGTGATAAAGGTCGTGTTGAGTATCTTCTTCATATTCCGGAAGAAGGGAACGATGGTGGCAATCATTCCATGGTGCCCCCTCAATCAACATTGATTGTAGGATTCCTTCGTCAGTCCCATGTACTTTCGACCAAGGATCTAATGGGGTACCATATTCTCTAGACCTATCTACCCAAACGCTTGATGAGCATTGATTTGGGTTTGCCTCCCATGCTCGAAACATTGATTGCTACAATATTTCTATAGGGCTTGGGGGCAAAGCCATTGCATGATCCATTTCGACATCGTCTTCTAGGATCTTCGTGGAAGATACCATGTTGCAGGCTCTTACGAATGCTACTTCTCCTATATAGAATGGAGGTGGAAGTGCGAAAGTTCCCATTAATGTGGGGTCTTTCAGTAGGCCTACTCCGATGTCTTGAAGCGAATGGTTGCTTCCATGGATCATGGGAATGCTTCCTGTAACTTGTGAACCATTAGAGAGGAAGTTTTGTTGGTCGACGATCGTAATCCCTCCTTCAAATGGGAATGCGATCTTCCTAAAATAAGTCGATACAACAGCTGCCATGGCATAGATCCATGGTCTTCCCAGTAGGATGTTGTAGTCAAGATTCCCATCGATGACTTCAACATCTATTTCTACTTTTTTTCCTCCCAGTTCAACCTTCAAGTTATTAAGGATACCGTACGAGGTATAAGTCCTTCCGTCGAAAGCTTTTAATGTCGTCGAAGATCGCGACAAGGTTGGAGATCCTAAAGTTTTCCAGCAACTCATCGACATAATGCATGTAGATGCCCCCTCATCAATAATTGTTCGGTGAACAGTTTTGTTGAGGGCTTTCACTTGAATAAGGAAAGCTAGTTGAGCTGGTAACTGAGGATCGTATCCTTTGTGATCAAAGGATACAAGATTGGAATCCTTAGGATCAACCCCACCAATAGCCGATAACAAAGCCTGCCTTTGGGATGGGCAATTTTGTAGTACTTCAAGAGTCGACATAGCGGATGGCGATTGGGCCAAATCTTCCACTATGTTATAATGCTGCGCCGCTCTGGCGCGAGGATTAAATGTCGACTTGTGTACTACTCCCTTTGGCGGTTTTATTGTTAATTCAGGAATGATGGGCGGTACAACTTCTGTCGAAGTTGTTGTCGAACTACTTGGTTGATCTCTACCTTTGTCGTTCGACAGCTGCGGATTCCCGTAATCTTTGTTCCTTGTCGAAATCAAAGCATCATTCTGTTGTTTTGAAACCGACAACATAAGTACTTGCGACGGGGAAGCATTTCCACTATCAACCAGATTTTGACCTGGGTTGGGAAATGGGTCAGTTAACACAGCTGAGGTTTGCGAACTTTTAAAGAACTTTTTAAGCTCAGCTTTGTATGGACAATTTCCTGTCCGGTGATCCTCCTCATCACATATTTGACATGGATAATTTGGTTTCCCTTTCCCAGGAGGGTTTGAAGAAGTTTTTCCAGGAGATGACTCACCCTGTTTCTTCTTCTTCCCTTTGTTTTGTTTCTTCTTGCTTCCTGGTTGATTGGTTTCTTTGCCTTTATCTGCTGATACGGCATTTACTTCCGAAGCAAGAATTTCTTGATTTGCATTTTGATCCGAATTCTTACGGGCTTTCTTAGACGAAGCCTTTGTCGATTTCGCATTTGCCGTGCCTATCACTCCATCGCCGGCATGAGAGTCACTATTTGATTTAGGAGGAGGAGGAATTGAAAATTCCAGTCTAGGGGCGTCAGGTATCTTGTCGTAGAGCGTGCCAGACTGAGTATAAACTAAGTCTAGATATTGTGCACGAGCAATAACTTGCTCCTCTGTTACGACTCCCCCCTTTGCCACATCTTCTGTTATAGCAGGAAGTAAAGACTTTATAAACCATTCAGCTAACAACTGATCGGGAAAGTATGTTTCCACCATCCTACGACGACGACGCCACTCATGTATATGATCGGATATATGAGTGGCAGTTGTCTGCTTGAAGTTGGTTAATATTTCTGTTCCCGTTTCATACCTTATCGGTAATTGAAAATGGGTTAAGAAAGTTGTGGCTAGGGAGCTAAAATTGTCGAACGAGGCTCTAGGTAATTCAATATACCATTTTGCCGCTGGACCCGTTAACGTCCTCTGGAAAAGGCGAAGCCTTATCGAATCATCATTTAGGGTGTTTGATGAACACCACAGATGAAAAGTCATCACGTGATTCGATGGGTCTTCACCTGGATTTCCATTGAATTTAGGAATGTCAGATGGAAGTTTGTGAGGAATCGCTGGCCACCAAGGGGCGTAAGCAATTGGATCGTTGGTTAACCGGTGTAAATCGGGTAACTCTAAAGTTGCCACGAATGGTAACTGTTGATTCAGGTTAGGTGAAGCATAACCAGGGTACGATGGAATCGCTTGAGCAGTGGGCCTTTGCATACCAGCATAATGTAATTGATGTTGGTATGACTGATACGGTTGGTGGACTTGACCACCGTAAAGCGGTTGGTTTTGACCGTTTTGAATATACGGTTGTCCATTGTTCGCAAAGATCTGCTGCTCAGAACCTTGGTACACTTGCTGGAATTGTGGTTGTTGGTATTGCACTAGCCACGGTTGTGAAGCCATGTTCTGTTGTGCTATACTAACTGCTGGACCAAGGTGTGGGGTAATTGTACCCGTTTGGACCTGTGTCGCCCCACCAGTTGGCGATTGTGGTTGTGACCCAGGGTCAAGGGGCTGTTGCATTACAACCTGAGAAATCTGAGGTTGACATACAACAGGCATCGCTTGAACTTGTGACACTGTTACAATAGCCGGTGTGGTCGGGATGTTCGACATAGGTACACACTGTTGCATAGAATATACAACCCTTGGTTGTTGAGGTAGCATAGGTACCCAACCACTTGATGTTATTCCAGTATAACCTGAATACTGTTGTGAACTCCCGTATGGATACCCTCCCGGAGGGGGTAATGAAAGGGCATACTGCCCCCCATACGGTAGCAATCCGGAACTCAAGGGGATTGTTTGTCCTTGGGGACTGGATTGCCCAAATTGACCTCCAAATGGATCAATCTGGCGAGTCTCAACATAAGAGTTGACGGATATTATTCCGGATGAACAAACTGGAACAGACCACACTGTCGAAATAGTCTCTTGGTGGACTCCTTCTAGCGGTTGCGAGCTAGTCGGGACAGATGGTATGCCGGCAAACATTGTCGGAGTGACGGCAGGGGCTTCTGCTGTCGCTGTGTCATTCGACACAGTCCTAGATGTTGACGGTTGTTCAGACATTTTGAGTCTATCCAATAGATTGCCTAGCGATTCTACAGGAACTTCCACTTGTGGTGGATTAACTTCTGATGAAGGAAATAGAGTGACCCCGATTCCAAAATGGGTTGGAGTACTTGCTTGTGGATCCTCTACAATTTCCTCTATCGCAATCAAACCTGGTGGAAGAGGAAGACCGTCAGGTCCGTAAAATATTTCTGGTGCCGAAGAAGGGGTTGAATCGACAGCGACAGTTGTTTGGGGAGCAAGACTCTCTAAACCGGTTACAGATGGAACTGGTTCAGTAACGCAAGTATTTGCCCCCAGACTAGGATCAGTATTACTGTCCCTCTGTGGCTGTTGAACTTCTTCTATAGAGGCAGGGTTTCCAGAAATGTTTGGAGTAACCGGAATCTCAGATGTGGTTGGAACACTTGTTCTAACTTTGATAGGAGATTTTGAACCGGTTAAACGAGTTCGCTTTGTCCGTACTGTTTTCGATTCCGGAGACAAAGACGGTTGACTCGTAAGCCTCCGCGAACGATGGGGTTTCAATTGACTTTCTTCCACGATTGCGGATTACTCGATCAACCAAAATAAAAAGGGAAATTGATGTTTCCGAATTGAATGAATTTTATTAGACGCTTTAGACACAACTTGCTTTTTCACTTTTAAAGAGTCGAGAAAAAGCTAAAGATGACTCTAGTCTCCTTCGATGTTTTAACGAGCCTGAAGTGACAAATGCTCGGATGGACTTTTTCTGTTATAGAGTCTGAAAAAGGCCAAAAGAAACTGCTCTGGAGTTCTAGGTAGAGGGTGTGCCAAACTTTTCGCAAAACTGCAGAATACTTTTTAGGGTACGGGCGGTCGATCTTCGTGAATGTTGTGTTCACTGCATTGTGATCAGTAGGGCGGCCGACACGACTTCCTAAGGATAAAGGATATATGCCTATAGGGGTCTCCCAATATATACGCGACGGTACGTGGGAGCACAATCCGTACTAGCGCTATCGTCCCTCAGGAGGAATCACCCACCTTCCACGAGATCGACAGTCACTAGGCTTAACGACGCCGGAACACGTCTGTAGCCTAGACCTCTATGTTGTGCGTTATGTTACAAAGCGTTGTTAGGTTCATTCAGTTTATTTTAGGTTGATCTTTTTAAAGTTTGCCTTTCAAGGTTCACGACGAGATGTATGATACAAATTCCTAAATGCAGTCTAAAGATGATAAGCAAGCTTTATATCTTTTCAACTTTGAAAATCCTAGCTACTAAGGGAAAAGAAAGACACTATCTTTTCTCAAAGAGCAATCAGCACACTCTAATGCACTCTTCCCTAAATCAATCATGCAAACTTATCAAAATGCAAATGCACAATGCAGGTGTTTGTTTTCCACTTTCTTAGTATAAATGCCTACAAAGAAAGCTTTTTGTACAACTTTGAATTTGCTTTTAAATGACAGATACAAACAAGTTTACTTTTTCGAAAACAACAAGGGTAGAAGAGATTACAATCACTTTGCGACTTTCGAAATGAATACTTGTTTCGACATTTAAAAGAGACAAACTCAAACCAATAAGCAAAAGCAAATGATAATCAACTGTAAACAGCCAATGAACTCTCTCCTAAGATCACAATCAATCAGATCTGAATCAAAGGCTACAGGATGACTACTTTACTCATGCAAAGGAAAACTGTAAATGACGCCACAAACACATAAAAACACTTACAGTCTTTTTGTACAAAAGGAGGCGGAATCTAAGCAAAGAAAAGGGGTTTTTAGACTGGTACCTATGCTGGTTAAAGGCTGCAAAAAACAGAGATCAAAACAGGGCAACAGAGAGCAGAGAACCCCAGCTGCACAAGGCCAAACTGGTTCAGCGCAACCTCAACACTGAGGATTTGACATTCAGCGCAGGTAGCCTTCACGGGACCTGCGTTGAAATGCAGACTGCCTTCACAGCAGTTGCGCTGAAGGAGAAACTCTCGTTTCTCCTGGGTTCTGGGTCACAAAATGCTCAAAAATCAACTGTTTCAGGCCAAATCAGAAACACAAGCAAGGTATAATCAAAGGGATGCTTTGAGAGGGTACTAAAGACTATCACAAAGGATCATCAAGTCATTTGTGAGTCCATTGTTCAGATCATAGACAAAATCCAGTGAAGGATCAAGGCAGTAACAGTCTACTTTGCAGAAGCAGTTCGATTGTTGTTGTTGAGTCTATGAAGCAAACAATGATGTAAACACAAATAAAATGTTTAAAGCAATTTCCCTAGTGGAGTCGCCAATTTGTTGTGATCAGTCCGCTTTCGCGAATGAGCCGGAAGGTCGTCGAGGTAAGGTTGAACGATGTTCTTGATGTCATGGAAGGCATAATTCATTGCCCTCTGAAACGTCACCCCTGCGTTCTCTAAACCAAAGGGTAATTTTCGATAAGCGAATGTGCCCCACGGACAGATGAATGCAGTCTTTGACTGGTCCTGTGGGCGGATATTTATTTGATTATACCTGGAAAATCCATCCATAAATGAAAAGATTTCACATCCGGCGCATTCATCAATTATCTGGTCGATGAAGGGTGTAGGGTAGTTGTCCTTTGGACAAGCTTGGTTTACATCCCTATAGTCGACACACACTCTAATCGTCCCTTGTTTTTTCATAACAGGGACAATATTCGATACCCAATCGGTTAGAGGAACTAGGTAGATGAAACCAGAGATTTTGGGTTCGATCCCCAGTGGAGTCGCCAATTTGTTGTGGGGAAAAATGCCTATGCAGGATGATCCTATCCACCTAAGGTGTGACAGAGCCTTAGCAACAAACAGATACAACTATTCTGGTTTCTTCCTTTATGAAATGTGAAAGAGGGGAGATCGATAGACTTACCGTTGTCTTCTGTTTGTCCCTGGATCTAGATCCTCTTCTCTTTGGGTGTTCACAGCTACTTGCCTCCTCGCTTGCTCAAGAGAACAGCTACTTGATTCCCACGAGATCGCAAGAGAACAACTACCTGTGACAAGGGAACAGCTACTTGCGACAAGAGAAGAACACAACACAAACGCAGACATTCATATTCACAAATGATTCAGGATTAGAAGTAAATCAAATACACTAATGCAATCATACAAATACACCAGTATATAGGAGAAAACCAAGATAGCTTTATTGATTGATAACAGGGTTCAGGAAGAGATACAATCCAGAGGGTTCCAATCCAGCATCTCCTTCCCAGTAGAATGGAATTCCTTCTTCAACTCCCTTCAAAGCATTAAGCACCCAATGATTCCAGTCTCAAACCAACAGCAATTCTTTGCAATAACAAAATTCCAGCCTCCAGATCTCATGGAGGAGAGATCTATATATAGTTATTTTGGAGAGAGGATGAGTCAGCTTGAGATCTGACTAGTGTCCTCTCCCTCTCTCAGTTCTTGAGTCCACTTAGAGGTTCTTGGTTCCACTTGGAGATTTGGAACCTCTTACTCATCACCAGTCGAATTCTCTGAGGCAAGAGTCATTTTGGAAGCTTCCTGAGCATTGACACATTGAGGAATGAGCCTGCCACTTGTCCAAACTCGCTCAGCGCAGGTAGCTAGTGTTGGAGTTGACATTCAACGCAGGTAGCCAGTGTAGCAGTTGACATTCAGCGTAGATGCTCAGTGGAGCAGTTGTAATGATCCTGAATTGACTTGTTTTTGAGTGGTTTCAGGTGGAGAACTTCTGTGAATTGCTGTGGTTAGTTAGCCTTGTTCCTCTAGGGGTGGGAACAACATGTTTAGGGACTTTGGATCCCTTAGATTATGGACATTTCATGCTCAATGCTGTAAGGCACAAAAATGTCTATAACACCATATTAAAAGTTCATTCAATGATAGTGAAGATATTAGAAGTCTCATGGCACATGAAAAGAAGAATGATTCATCCAATAATAGTGAAGATATTAGAAGTCTCATGGCACATGAACAGAAGAATGCAGAAACTGAAGAAGTTACCAAATTAAATGAACAATTGGAGACAGAAACCAGGGTAAGAGAGCAATTGCAGGATATAGTAAAGGAGTAGAGCATAACAATTCAGAGACTTGAATCAAATATACTCTCTCTAAAATAAGATCTTAAAAAATCAAGAGAACAGAACAGAGAAGCTCTTGAAGATCAAGAACATGAAGTGATCAAACTAAAGCGACAAGTGGAAGAAGGAAAAAAAGCTGAAGAAGACCTAAGGAATCAGTATCTGGAAAAGGAAGAACAACATCAAGTTGAGGTAAATATCTTGAAAGGTAAATTAGAAGAAAAGGATAAGCTTTTACGATTTCAAGATAGTACTAAAGTCTTGGACGATATTCTTAATAGTCAAAGGTCTCCTGCTATCAAAACTGGTCTTGGTTTTCATGAATATGTTGAAGGTGAATCTAGTTCACAAGGTGAGGCAAGAAACTCTAATGAGAAATCTGAAATGCTGAACAAGGAACAACCAAGGAAAGAAATTCCTCAAGGAAGATCCTTTACTCCTAACTATGGAAGTGATAGACGATTATTTCCTCCTCTGAATAATGTTGAATGTTATGTATGTCATAATATTGGACATGTTGCAGCCAGATGTAGAAGTAGAATGGTTCAAGACCGTTACAAAAGATCATCGCATCCCAGGTATTTCAAAGGATATTGCTTTGCCTGCAATGTATATGGACACAAAGCAATTGATTTTGATAGAAGGAACATGAAATATGTAAGATGTTATACATGCAAAAAATATGGGCATAAAGCAAGGGAATGCAGGAGCAGATTTCAAAATTCAAAACAAGAGGACCGTACATCATCACAGTTCGAGGAATTGAAGAAGACAGAGACAGAAAGGTGTGGCATAACTCAGTCAGCTGACATAACAGACACAGGGGAATCTGAAAGTGATGAATTTCAGTATTCCATCTTGCATACGCTGATATAATGAAGATAAGTCACGTATATATGCGAGCTACAGGCTGCAAAGTTGCGTATATGTAGAAAGGGCAGCAGAACAGACCCAGGAAATGTTTCAGTCATGGTTGGCTCAGGCTCAGGGGGAGCATAAAGGGCAGCAGAACAGACTTAGGAAATGGTCATGGTTGGCTCACGCTCAGGGGGATCATATACTTCAAATAATTCATTGTTGGCATTATGGTTAGAAGTTGCTGATGAAACTAAACGATACATCTTGTTGTTTGATCAAAGGAATGGTATTGCAAGCTTATGCGTATGGTACAAATCATATATGATAAATGATAGTTATTGCTGGTCTTAGAACCTGCATCTGCTCAGGGGGAGCATGGATGGATTGATACAACTTGGCATATACAAAGGGGAGCCAAATCAGAAACTTCAGCATGTACTCAGGGGGAGTATGGACAATAGAAGGTATACCAAAGAAGAGAATATCTTGGTCCGCCCTTTGCCCTTGATGTCAAAGGGGGAGAGTGACTTGGTGTGGTGGTTGCCATCAAGTCCAAAGGGGGAGATTGTTGGCATTATGATACAAGTGTTGTCCTCTATGGCAACTCACTCAGAAGCAGGTACAAGTGATGGCAACTTAATCAGAGGACAGATCTTAGTTCAGCAGGACAAGAAAGAGATATACGCAGGTTCATTAGGGAAAATCAGCGTATACACGCAGGTTGGTTTCAGTAAAAGCGCGTACATGTGAAAACGTACCTTTGGTCTGTGGCGGCTAGTCCTTGGAAGTTGTGCCTATGGTTTTGGACCATGGTGTCTCGACAGACGTGTCGATCCCTAGTTTTGAAGTTGATGGTATTGTGTTACTATGGTTTTGGACCGTGGTATTGTGAAGGGCCTAAGGCTATATAAGGAGAAGATCATTAGGCAAAGTTAGGTAAGAAAGGTGTGTCTGATGTAGTGAGAAGATCTGGTATTGCTGGTTATCTGTTCGGGATGCTTGGCAAGGGTCGGATCTGACAGCGAAGGTATAAGTAATTATTTCTAGATCTGCACGTGGGTTGCCTTTGGAGAAAGCGTGTATACACGCGGTTTTTCTATAGCGAAGTAGCGTATGCATAATAAGATTTGATATTTCAGGATGCTGTTGATTTTGGTGGTTGTTGCAGAGTTCTGGGCTCGGGTTTGTGTTCTGTGTTCTTGATGACAGGGTTTCAGTGATTCAGTATTGGGTGATTTAGAGAATTATGATGCAAGTATAAGTTGATGATTGTATTGCAGCAGTGTTTGTTTTGTACTCATGGATCTAGTCTGAAAATTGATGAAACATGGTCCGTGTAGGAGAGAAGGTTGTAGCCTTCTGTAGGGTCAGCACCTACGTACTAGTAAATGGATCGGCTAGTACAAGAGCTGAGGGGGCTGTAGCTCCCTTGCAGAAGTAGTTGGAAAACGAGAGGGGGTTGTAGCCCTCTACAGGTTGTAGCCTGCGTACTGGTAAAGGACTGCACCAGTACATTGTAAAAGAAGTTTCTTATTAAAGAAGAAAGAGACGAATTGCAGCAGGTGATTTTTACCCACATTGGGTTTCCACCTTATATCATGGTGTTCATGTGTGTGGCTTTTATGTGATGATTTGTTCTGTTATACTGCACCTGTTTACTGTCAATGTGGTTAATAATGTTCTGATGCATTTACTGAAGATAAGCTAACTGAATCATAAGATTTCTGGATATACGCTAGTTGCTTTAGACACAGTAGCGTGTACACGTGGGTTCACTTAAATGAAGTAGCGTATATGTTTCTGAGCATGAAATTTGTAAAGTTTTATTGATCTAATAATACTGATTCACCCCCCCCCTCTCAGTATTATTTCCAACACTTTTTGCATCGTAATGTGTAAATTTTTTTTGAAAGACTACAAGAAAATGGTTGTGAATGGTATTTTTATTTATTTATTTATTTTTTTGATTTCGAAAAATATTTTAATTTTATTTTCTTTCTAAATACGTACACAATTATATTTGTCAATTTTTTTTATTTTTATTTTTTTATTTTCTTTTTCCTTTTGGAAGCTTTGAAATTGAAATTTTCAATTATTTTTTTTCTATTCAAAGCTTTGTCATCAATTTCAGGAATGTAATACATTCAAAATAAAAAAAATTAAGAATGTACTTTCATAATTGACATATAATGGTAATATTTCAAAAATAAAATCGATGGCCTAATTAAAATTGATAAAAAATAAATTTTGTTCAAAATTCTAGTTTTGAACAAAATATCAAAATTCTAGTTTTGGATAAAATGTCAACTTTTACCTTTCTTTCCTAAAACATATTGAAAAGAACAAGATGTTTGAAAAACACAATCAATTATTATAGCCGGAGGCGGAGGAATTGCCTCGACGGCGAAAAGTGGCTGGAAACCGGACAAAAAAAAAATAACAATATTGTATAGCCAGTGTTTGAATCATGTTTTTGATGATGGAAATGGATCAGCACCATCAAAAGCCTTTGGTGCACCTAAAATTTTGAATTTTAACAACTGTAACTTGGATTTACAAAAATCCCTGCCGTATTTTTTGAAAATATAACCATAATTTCCGTGACTTTCAAGGCAAAAAAATAGTCTTGTTAGACTACGACTCAATTTTTTTTCTTCATCCAAGACAAAATTTATTAACACTTTGTGACATACTTGTTCATCATTTACTTATTTTATCACAATCCTACCTATATATTGTTAATTCCTTTTTCATTTGTCATGGGCAATTCTATTTTAAATGTCATCAATTTTTCACAATTACATGATCCCCATCCTGACCTTCCCATAAAATTTATGGAGTGGTTATATCTTAAAACACAAAATCCCTCTCTCCGTGTACTCTAGATCCCTTTGTGATGTCCTATCAAAAAAGTTTGGGGAAAGGTCTTATCAATTTATTATTAAACAATAGACTTAGGGAAATTTGTTTCATGCAAGGTTACAAATTACTCTATATGTTGAGCACATTGGATGAAAAATTTATTGAAGGAATGTACTTTTATTTTAAAAATTAGAGCTTCAAGGTCATCCATACCCCATTCCATTATTAATGGAACAACATTAAAATTCTCCCACTATTAATGGAACAACACTAAAATTCTTAGTTTCTTATTCCCTACTCAATTCCTAGATATGTTGAGCCCATTGTCTACAAAATTTATTAGAAAAATGTATTTTTATTTAAAAATTAAAGCTTCTTGTCCATACATATCACATATGCCAATGGAAGAAGATCAAAATTATTTGTTTGTGTAATCCCTACTCAATTCCTAAAACTTATTTAATTAGAATCTACTAATTTTCTTAAATTTTAAATCTTGTTATGACCTCATCTTCTAGAACACTTGTTTAGAAAACTGCAATGCATGACAAAATGACCATTTTTATTTTCAATGAGTTTATAAAGATCGCATCTATGATCCCCTCCAAATTCCTCTTTTTTAATTTTTCTTAAGTTAATACTTTGTTCATTAATAAACACTACATAAATAATTATTCATTAGGATTTTTCATATTCCAAAGATAACATTACAACCGTCAAAGTTCATTCCTTCCTTCTTTTATTCTTAAATTTTTTTATCAAATCCTAGGGATGTGAACCCTTAAAGGAGGAAAAGACCACTTTGGTTCACCTTGGTTTTCCTTCATTCAAACATGACTCCTTTATAAACATGATCAAAAACCATTTTATGAAATCACTTCATTTTCTATTAAGATTATCTCGTCTATCATAAGCCATCCCTACATCCACATTTAAGTTGTAAGAGGATTTAAAATGTGGGAAAGCATGCAAAAGCCTATGTCCCTTAGCTATTGAATTCTTTTTTGTGCAATTAGGTCATGTCTTTCACTTCCAACCCATGCATCCTCCCCCATATGAATGAAAATCGCCACACCCACCTTTTAAATTAGTGCATACCTTCCCTTTTCCCCCAAATCAAATGAAAATCCTTCACAATACTCTTCCACATCACTAAAATATCATGCCTAGATTTCTCACTAGCCCTTATCAAATATTTCATACAATACACATAAATATATTTCTAAATGATTAGTTGACACCACAATTCTTCACCTAGAAGAGGCCTCCAAGGACTCTTTGCTACCAAATATTTTGAGAAAAGTAAATTTTTCCCAAGGCACCATCTTCCCAACAACTTTCGTATAACTAACTTCTCCCATTTTACCCATCAAGTCACCACTTCTGGTTTGATCCTTCCCTATAGATTATCCTTTTAACCATTTCAATAATCCCTTTTAGATTGAACTATTTAATGGATTTATTTATGTCACCCAAATTGCCCACTAAATGATAGATATAAGCTCATGATATTTCATAAATCCTAAAAAATATGATAGGTAACTTTGTCACATTGATAGCGAGTTATTATTAAGGACTTTGATTGTTATTTGGCAAGTGTTTGATAGAATACACTCAAATTTCCTTGTTGAAACTTTTTTGTTTGCTAAGTTGTGTGAGTCCTATGATGATTCCACACTTTATCTTTGACTCAAGAAACTATGACTCAAAACCACCCAGGGATCACACATGGCTTGGGCCACATTAGCCCTTAACATAACTCGAATTTTTCTCATGGAGTTTCAAACCTGTGGCCTTCACATCGTAGAGTCCCTTAATAGTGCAGCCCATCAACGTATATTCTAAAACCCGAGGGCTTGTATATTTTGAAACTTGATAAATGAAAAATTGTTTAAATTTTGATTTGCAACGTTCCAAGTGTAATTTTAAGTATTTTGGTAGATTTAGAATTATGGAATTATTGAAGTCGTAATTTTAAATTAAATTAAAAAAAATTAAGTTTACTTTGATCAAACTATTAAGAAAAAACCACTTGAATAATGGCTGAAAAAATTATAGTTATGTGTTATTAGGAAAAAAGTAATTTACTTTATGGGTTTTACCTATTAATCACCCACTATAGCCCGTGGTCCAACTGTTTCCCAACTAAAAAAACTATTTTGGAGAAGTATAACTAAACCTCCAACATCTTTGTATGACATCCTGGTGTACCTTTACGGAGGAGGACCGCTGAGGCCTGGGCATGACAGATTCGGAGGACGGTTCCACTTGGGGCTAGAAGAAGGCTCAGGTTGTAGTTTTCCACAATTCATTTAGCTTACATCAATAAAGAAATGTTGTTCTGTTCTTGATATTTATTGTGTTTATGCATTAGTCTATGTTATGTTTTACATATGAAATCTTATGTTAATTCTCATTTTCTCACATTCTTATATGATTTAACACCTATATCATGAACATGATTTCTATTACTGCTGTTTTGTATGCTTTGCTTGGATAAGTTACAGTTTCTAAAGGCAATGGAAGGAGCGAAGGTTTTGGACCTTGCGGGATCGACCTCGAAAGTAGGACCTCCGCGTAATACCTATTCTTCCTACTTCAGTAGTTTAATCATTTAGATTGCTTGTCTGTGCGTTTCTTTATGTTGTATGCCCTCCACTCTATTGGGGTTTCTAACTCAAGACCCTAGGGTGCTTCCACCCACAATAGAATTGACAACTCGACTGGGGAAAACATTCTTGTTTTTTCCTAGTTTGGGTTGTTTGTTCTTGATCAGGGTTTGTTTTCTTGATTTCTTGTTTTACAGTGTCAGTGACTTTTTGGCTTCCCACGCATCAAATCTGAGCTTTTGGATGAGGCCATGATTTTTTATTTTTCTTAATTGAAATTTTTATATGCATTTTTTAGGGATACAGTAGTGTATACATGCTTGTTTACTCAAATTTCCTATGCTTGAAACACGTGCACACACCTCTGTACCTTTAGACGATCACATATACCTAATTTTGAATTAATTAATCAAAATATTTTTCCTAGTTAAGTCTGTTGCCCGGTAAATTTTGTTGTTTTTTGGTCATTCATTGTCATTAAAGCTCTTTTTTCTTGCAAGTTTTCAATTTCGAATCTTCTTCTTGGTGAAAATTATAGTTGACCTAAGATTTCTTTTTTAGTAAGGTTTCATTTTACATTTTGGGTTCAAGGATTCTGTCAGAAGTTCTTTGTTGTTTTGGCTTTCCAGAACAAGAAATTGGTTTCGGTTTGGTTTATAATCCAACTTTAAGATTAATTTTATTTGCTTTCCTTTTTGGTTGACCTATTTTGTTTTTCATGGTTTTTGAGTCTCTCTTTGGCAATCTTGAGAATCTTTCTTGACATTCTATTGGTTTGCTGAAGCCTTTTATACTGCTATTCAAACCAGTAAATGCAAGTTTGTAGTCCTTTCTCATTTCAAGTTTCATTTTATTAATGAGTTGCATAACTTGTGAAATCCAGGGACTCTTTATGCTTGTTTCTTGATCTTTGAAATTTAGTAGTTTTTGTGACCTCAAAAATTTTGTTAGGTTTTTAAAAGAAAAAGCCAAAAAACATAGCTTTTGCCTTTATTTTTCTTTTCAAGCTTTTGTTTTTGGTTTCTTTTGTTTTGTTTTTGAGCAATTGTGAACTTTTTCAATTGGTTTTGTTGGGTTTTCAGAGAACTTTGTTATTGAATTTTTCCCTCTTTATTTTCAAGTTGGCTTATTGATCTTGCAAAGAAACACATTTGCTTAGGATATTGCATCATCATTATAATTTTCATTAGGTTAGTTTGCACTGTAAGCATTTTTAGTCTTTTTGTTAGATTTTGAGTTTGCGTGGAGTGTACTTTTGAAAAAGAAAAAGAAATATTTTTCTTATATATGTTTTTTGTAGAACCAAGTAGAAATCCTTTTTCATCAAAGAAAATAACTGCATGCATATAGTTAAGTTTCTATTGATTTCTTTTGTGTCGAAAACACCATAAGCTTCACTCTCGTTGTATCGTTGACTTAAAGAAAAACCCTCTAAAATCAAATGCTTTAATAAAAAGAAATAGAACTTTTTTTAATTTGTCATTAACAACACCAACAAGTTTAGTTCTTTAGGGCCTTGGAATAGGTGACTAGAGAGTTAACTATAGGGAAAATTTTATGCATGTAAATTTTTCTTAAAGTTTAGAAAGCTTGGTGAATCTTACTAGTCCCTAATATGAAAACTATAAAATATTTGGTCATCTTTTCGTAAAAATATTCAAATTTATAATGATTTTATAAGTGGTATCTATATAATTTTGGCAATCTTTAAGGTAAAATAATTTTATACTATACAACTTGGGCGAATCATTCTTAGGAAAAAAATGGAAAATAGAGAATATTTTTTTTTGGAAAAACCATGGAAAATTAGCCCGCTTGCGAATATTAGCCCCTAAAAGCTTCCTTGGTTAACTCTCCAAGGCCACTCAAACTATCAAACATAGATGTTGAATAACGAGTGAAATCCCGTGTCGTTAGAAAGATGAGAAAGCTCTGTGGCTGGGAGTTAAGCACAAGGGAGAGTGAAGGCAAGGAAGAGAGATACCCCTCTCCGACTTGTTGGATACCGCCCCGAGACTGTTCCACCCAAATTTTGATACGAATTGGTGCCCTTAGTTGCTATTCCTATGGATCACATAGGTGGCTACGAAGGGGAATCCTGTGGCACCTGAGGCAGAAGTTGCATCACATTCATTAGTACTTCTGGAGGGTACCTAGAATCCTTTCTAGATTCCTCTTCCAGTCAGAAGAGGTTAGCAGACTTGGAGCTGGGAATTAGTTCTCTTTCGGCTAATGGGGGAATATGACATATTCATCCTTGATTTCATTCCAGAGTTTTTCTCCCTATACTCATGCATGGAACCCTTACCAAGGGCTCTCTACTCCATTAAACACCTCTATAAGGGAAATTTCATTGGATATGGAAATTTTTCGGCAGGAGTTAGACAAAGTCTAATTTTTTCTGGGCCACAAGGTGCTCCTTATGGTTCATGTTTTGCTTGGAATTACTTTAGGAAACCTTGTGCCTTAAAAAATCTAGGGTATTCTTTTCAGAATGTTGGAAATTATGCCCAGACCGGGTGGAATCCTTAGGGTCCTCCATGCCTACCTTTCCTGGTAATGTTAAACTTGCCAGATCTATCCAAATTGACTAATGATCCTATCCAACATAACACTACCCGGCCTCCTATTCCAACCAAACTTCCATTAGATATACCCAAATTTGAAGGGAATATTGGTGAAGATCCAGACAACCATATAACCACTTTCCACTTATGGTGTTCGTCGAACTCCCTGATAAATGATTCAATCAGGTTGAGATTATTTCAATGCACCCTAACTGGGAATGTGGCTAAATGGTACATTGAAATCCGAGGGGGCACCTTTGCTTCGTTCGGTGATTTGGCTACCATATTTTAAAACCATTTGCAGTTG
The DNA here is from genome assembly GCA_031772625.1 of Pinus tabuliformis. Taxonomy (NCBI): domain Eukaryota; kingdom Viridiplantae; phylum Streptophyta; class Pinopsida; order Pinales; family Pinaceae; genus Pinus; species Pinus tabuliformis. The sequence continues at coordinate 1,117,017,450 of CM062809.1, forward strand.
TTCATTTGATATGATGCTGGAACTAAGCTATTATCTAATTTCCACCAGGACCAGGCAACCCACATTTCAAATCATATCTAGGAATGGAGGAGAAGGAACAGGCTCATTAAAGTCGATATTCCACAAGAATTCCTTCTTGAATGGTTTCTCAAAACTTTTCAACTTGATATTTCTAAGGATGTATCGCTCTTCGGTGTATTCACCGAAGAATAAGCTATTTTTAGAGCCCGACAACTAGAACTTATATATTCTCAATCTAGGGTTCTTAAGAAAATTTTACCTAATGCTCCTAGATCCAAGGTTGCATTAGCCAAACTGTAGCCAAGTCCCCATGCCGATGGGCTAGTTAGATTGATTGATAGTAGCACGACCAACTTTCTAAATCAATTGTAGCAGTTTTCTTTACAAGCTGTTTCTTTTATGCAGGCATTGTCATCAGTCCCTATGCCCTCTCAACCTTCATATATAAATTCCGTTCAAACATCTAACCCTAAAAGAAACCAACAATCCGATGGGAAGAATAAAGGACATGGTAAGAAAAAGAATTAGGATGGGAAGGGTAATGTAAACAGACCTGACAATGATCTTGGGGGGGTAAAAAAGAGTCTAAGAAGAAAGTAAAGTTTTCGTGCAAGTTATGCAATGGTGACCATTTTACTCATATTTTCTATAAGATTCAAGATGCTCAATGCTTGTTTATTCAGCGGGGGCCTTCTAGCTCCCAGGCTGTGCTAACTAACCCTTTTCCCCAAGGGTAGTAGTTTCTTGTTGGTGCGAATTCTAGTACCAGTACCTCTGTTGTGGGAAACTAGGAAGGGGAAAATACATCAAATGTTTATATGATGATTTCACATATTGACGTTGCTACACGGTCATGTGATTATGGTGAATAATAATCGTCTAAGGCTAAGTCTACTCCTGATGTTTCAGAGCCACTCCAGATATAGTATCAACTCCAATACAAACGAAACCTAGAACTACTATATTATAGAAGATATGGCTCAGAGTCCTTGTGCTATGTTGGCGTTAGAGGTACTCCAGTCGTGCCCAACACAAAGGAGTGCATTGCTCACTGCGATCAGAGAAGTTGTTCCAAAAAACACTCTCATTCTTACATTCGATATGTCAAACATAAAGAATCGACTCTTACATCATATGGCTTTTCAAATAAAGTCTACATATTGAAAGACCAATATCTTTCGAACTGTAGTTTATGAGGGAGCTTCCACATGTGTAATGTCTGTATCATGTTGGAAGGATATCGCATCGCCTCAGACTATTCCTTCACCTACTCTATTAACTACATTTGATGGTCATTCTCATAGACCACATGGGATTATTCCAGCCTTTCCCATCTGTGTTGGGGGTATGGTTGTAAATATTGAAGTAGAAATAGTTGATGCCAATTTGGATTACAATCTCCTTCTAGGTAGAAATTAGATTTATGAGATGGATGCTATTGTATCATTGTTACTTTGAATCCTTTGTTTTCCTCATGAAGAGAGAATTGTAATGGTTGATTAGATGGATTATTCTCTGGGTGAGTCCAATGCATCTTTTGAATCTACTGTTCCATTCGTGAACAATCCCAAGAAACTTATAGAGAATCTAGGAGTTGGAATGTACTCTTGCTTAATGGGTACCTTTGATTTTCCTACTCCTATTTCTAGAATTAATGTTATTTCATCCTCCAAGGCACCTTCTCGAACAGAGTTCTTTAGGACTCATTATTTTTCGGATCGTTGGCTCTTACCCTCTTTTACCACCACATTAGATGAGGGGTAGGTAGGTGGAATGGAATTTCCTATGTCTATATCTGAAATGCTTATCCATCTATTGTTAACATTGTAGACTTTGATCCTACTCCTTTTTCACCAGAGGAGCTGGATGGGGACGTGGCTCCAACCTAGACTCTAGATTCAACTTCTGATATGGATTTCTTAGATACCGTATTACCATCTGAAGAAGCAATTATATAAGTAATGATGGGTGTTGAAAGACCGTGGAATGATTTGCGTCATCGATCATATTTTCTCCCTCATTTGCGAGAAGTAGAATCAAGCCTATCCAGTTCTTCATATACTAGTGATGTTCATGTAGTTTTAAATCTTTTGGCCCCAACATAGTTTTCTGCTAAAGTTAACATGTCTGTCATTTCACAAACTATTCTAGTGAACATCTCTAAGAATCCCAACATTATTGAAAATGTCTTCATTGGAGCTGACTGTTCCCATGAAGAAATTAAAACTTATACAGATCTCTTTAAAGAGTTCTGAGATGTATTTGCTTGGTCTTATGAGGAAATGTCTAGGATAGATCCATCTATAGTCCAACATGAGGTCAAGACGTATGAAAATGAAAAACCTATTCACTAGAAGCTTCGACCGGTAAACTCTAGAAAAGCAACAACTATTAAAGCTAAGGTTGAGAAGTTGCTTAAGGCGGGTTTCATATACCTTGTTCCTTTGATTGAGTGGGTCTCTAATCCCGTCCCCGTAGACAAAAAGAAAGGAAAGATCAGTGTATGCATTGACTTAAGGGACCTAAATAAGGCTTGTCCTAAGGATAATTACCCAACGCCCTTTATTGATCAGATTATCAATGAATGTGAGGGTATTGAAATTTTCTCATTTATGGATGGATTTTTCGGTTATAATCAAATAACTATTCGTCCAGAAGATCAACATAAGATAACTTTTATTGGACCCTAGGTTACATTTGCATATAAAAATATGCCTTTTAACCTTAAAAATGTTGGAGCTACTTTTCAATGGGCCATGTCATATGCTTTCACAATATTAAACATGTTATTGAGGCTTTTTTGGATGATTTCGCTGCTCATTCTAGAAAGAGAATAGATCATCCTAAACATATTTGATTTATTTCTGAACGATGTCAGTTTTATAAAATCCATTTGAATCCAAATAAGTGTTTTTTCTCCGTCACATCTAGTCGGTTGTTGGGATTCATCGTGTCGACTGAAGGGATTCGTGTAGATCCCTTCAAGGTTGAGGCAATACCTTAGTTGCCTCTCCCCCTTTCTCTATACGTCAACTTCAAAGTCTTCAAGGAAAATCCAATTTATTAAGGAGATTTATAGCTAATTATGCCAAGATTACTAAAGGATTTATGAGATTTCTTAAGAAAAGGGTCTCATTTCTATGGGATGATTCCACACAACACTCCTTTGATGCTTTGAAAAAAGCATTAACCTATGCTCCTTTGTTGAATCCACCTAATTATAGCAGAGAATCCCTTTTATATCTTGATGCAGCAGAATTGACTATTGGTATGGTTCTGGTTCATAAGGATGATTCTTTTTGTGAGAACGTAATCTATTATCTAAGACGAGGCTTAGTAGGTCCTGAACTATGCTATTCTCCCATCGAGAAATTAGCTTTGGCAGCTATCCATCTTGTCCATCAACTTAGACATTATATTCTGCTTCGATTTTTTTTTGTGTTAGTAGCCGTCAATACATTTCAATTTGTTCTCATCAAGTGAGTGATTGGGGGCAAATACAATAGATGCATTGTCATTTTACAAAAATTCGATCCCGAATTCATGTCAACTAAGTCAAAGAAATCCTTAGTATTTGCATAGTTGATCTCAGAGTTTCCTTGTGAGGAAGAAATCATTTATGAGGAGAAATTTCCTGATGAACATATTTTTCTTATTCCTTCGCAAGATTCTTGTGTAGGTTTTAACCCTGTAGAGAAATTACTTGCATACAAATTCTAAATCACAGAAAAATAAACAATGCGAGAGCATAACACATAAAACACATATACACAGAGATTTTCCCTTGGATCCCAAAACCGGGACTACCAGCTTGATTTTTCATTATTCCTTTCAATGTTACAATACATATTTATACATGTCGAAGCATCCAATACCATGGACCGAAAACCATCACGTCCAAAACCATGGACCGAAAACCATAGGTAGGTTCACCCAACCTAATATAGGGTCCAAAAAAAAATTTCTCGGGGCGCTGCCCCGAACCCCGTAGAGGGGGGCTACCTGCCCCCCTCAAACCCCCCAGACAGGGGGGCTTGCCGCCCCCCCTGTGACCCCCCCGCTGCGCAATTGGTGCAACAAAGGGGGGCTCTGCCCCCCTCTAACCCCCGGTTCACTACGTGGGTTAGTCGTGGAAAGAATATAACATAACCCAACAATCTCCCACTTGTTGTTTTCTTTCGACAGGGGGCCATAAGAGAGCTTAGTCATTTTTCCAACCCTGAAATGCCCATTGTTTCTCTACACCAAGAGAACTTCTCAGAGCTCACATATTTTGTCAATGCATCTGCAGTATTTTTCAAAGTGTCCACCTTTACCAACAACACCTTTTTGTCTTCTATCATATCCCTCACAAAGTGATACTGAACACCAATGTGCTTTGTCTTTCAATGATAAGCAGGGTTCTTTGCCAAGAAAATTGCACTTTGGCTGTCACAGTCTATTCTTATAGCTCCATGTACTAACCCCATACTTGAACACAATCTCTGCAACCAAACTGCTTCCTTGCTTGCATGAGTGGCTGCCATGTATTTTGCCTCTATAGTTGATAGTGCCACTACAGATTGTTTCTTACTCATCCAACTGACTGCACCTCCAAATAGGTTAAACACATACCCACTTGTAGATCTTCTCTGATCCAGATCTCCAGCCCAGTCTGCATCAATAAAGCCATGAATATCCAACACTCTGTCCAATCCTGGTCTTCCTTGGTAGCACAAACCATAATCACTAGTGCCACGCAAATACCTGAAAATCCGCGTCACTGTTGTCCAGTGCCCTTCCCTGGTTTTGACATAAACCTGCTCAATACTCCCACTGCATGTGCAATGTTTGGTCTAGTAGAGACCATTGCATATATCAGGCTACCGACTGCACTCGCATATGGAACACAGGACATGTCCTCTTCCTCTTATTGTGTCTTGGGACACTGTTCAGCAGATAACCTCAGAACCTACAGGAATAGGAACCTTGACCGGTTTACTATCCTGCATATTAAACCTCTGCAGTATTGTCTTGACATAATTCCTTTGGTTTAACCAGAGCTTCCTCTTTGCCCGATCCCTTTTAATTTCCATGCCCAAAATATAGTTTGCAGCACCAAGATCTTTCATGTCGAATTTGGAGGACAATTGGGTCTTCAAATCCTGGATAATTTCTTTGTCATTTCCAACCAGCAACATATCATCCACATACAAGACCAGATAAATAACACGGTCACCAATTAATTTAAAATACACACAGTGATCTGCTTTGCTTCTGGTGAAGCCAAGTCCCCGTATAAATGTATCAAATTTCTGATACCACATCCTTGGTGACTGTTTTAACCCATAAAGAGACTTCTTTAACTTGCATACCAGTTCTTCCTTACCCTTCAACGCAAAGCCTTCAGGTTGCTTCATGTAGATTTCCTCTTCCAAATCCCCGTGAAGAAATGTTGTCTTCACATCCATCTGTTCTACCTCAAAATCAAAAGCAGCAGCAATAGATAAAAGTAACCTAATAGAAGTTACCTTAGCAACAGGAGAAAAAATATCACCAAAATCAATTCCTGGAACTTGGGAATAACCTTTTGCTACCAACCGAGCTTTTTATTTCTCCACCTTCCCTTCTGCATTTGTCTTCTTTTTGAACACCCATTTGCTGCCAATGGGTTTCCTTCCAGCTGGCAACTCCACCAGATCCCAAGCCTCATTTTTGTGCAAAGATGCCATTTCATCAACCATGGCCTCTTTCCAGAGTTTTCCATCCTCTAAATCTATTGCTTCCTTCACAGTTCTGGGATCATCATCAGTAACAGACAAAGCAAAATTTGAACAGAAATCAGAAGGACTATACCTTTCTGGCTGCCTTCTTTCTCGAACTGATCTTCTCACAACCGAAGTTTGTGGCTCTTCATCTTCTGATTCCTCCTCTCCTGCAGAGTTTGATTCTTCCTCCTTTAGCTCAAACTCTATCTTCTCAGGTTTCTTTGGTTGGACTTCATGTTTAATAACATCTTTTACCTCTCTGAACACCACATCTCGGCTGTACAAAACCTTCCGTGTGACTGGGTTCCAAAGATTATAACCCTTTAAACAATCCTTATACCCAATAAAGATGCACTTTTCAGATTTACTATCCAACTTGGTTCATTTCTCCTTTGAAACATGTACATATGCATCACATCCAAATACCCTCAGATGTGAAAGAGAGGGTTTCTTACCAGTCCATACTTCTTGTGGAGTCTTATCCTCCAACGCTGATGAAGGTGACTTGTTGACCAAGTAACATGCAGTATCCACCGCCTCTGCCCAGAATTCCTGTCCTAACCCGGCACCACTGAGCATGCTTCTTGCCCTTTCCATCAACTTCTTGTTCATCCTTTCCGCGACTCCATTTTGCTGAGGTGTATATGGAGTAGTCTTCTGTCGTGCTATACCACACTTCTTACAGAATTCTTCAAATTCCTTGCTGCAAAACTCTCCACCATTATCTGTCCTCAACACCTTTATCTTCTTCTCTGTCTGATTTTCCACAAGAGCCTTAAATTCTTTAAACCTGTCAAAGACTTCAGATTTCTTCTTAAGGAAATATATCCATGTATTCCTTGAGAAGTCATCTATAAATGATACATAGTACATAGACTTACCTAGTGATGGAACCTTAACAGGTCCAAACACATCACTGTGCACAAGCTCTAATATCTGTTTCGCCCTCTTACCACGGGGGGGTCACAGAAACTCGCCCAATTCTGCTTCCCATATACACAATTTTCATAGAAATCAAAATCCAAAGAGCTATTACTCATACCTTCTACCATACCTTTACCATGAAGTATTCGAAGGCCCTTCTATCCAATATGTCCAAGCCTTTGATGCCACAACATGGTCTTCTCTCCAGAGACCACTAGATTTTCATCTCCACTTTCAGGAACCACAGAACTGTTGAACCCATCAACAACAGTGCTACCTTGCAGCTTGTACAGAGTTCCAGTCCGAACTCCCCGCATCAATACCAGTGCTCCCCGAACCATCTTGCAGGTATCCTTCTCGAACACTGTTTTTACACCTGCATCATCCAACTTGCTTACAGAAATCAGATTTCTGGCCAATGTAGGAATATGCAGAACACCCGGAAATGTTCTAACCCTTCCACCTTGCAAATTTAACTTTACTTTTCCACGACCAACGATTCTAGCCTTCCTATCATCTCCTAAGAAGACATCACCACCATCATATTTCTTATACTCGCAGAACCACTCTCTATGGGGAGTGAAGTGAAAGGATGCACCTGAGTCAATCAACCATGCCTCATGATCTACATGTGTACTTGAAGAAGCCAAGTACACATCCCCACCTTCATCTGAGGTGGTTTTCACCTTTGTAGAAGGAGCATCATCAGATCCCTTTCCTTTATCAGGAGCTTTAGATTTACAGTCCCTTTTGAAGTGCCCTTCCTTTCCACATTTCCAGCACACCACCTTTACAGGTTTTCCTGGAGATTTATATCTCCCTCTAGATTTACATCTCCAACTGGATGACTTATTTTTGTTTCTATTCTAGGACCATCCTCGTACAGACAAGGCATCACCATTCAGGCTCTCCATATTTTTCCATCTCATGTCCTCCGTCAGCAAGGCTGAGACTATTTCATCAAACTACAAAGCAGTTGCATTGCTACCTATTGCAATAACCAGACTATCCCACGAATCTGGTAGAGAACACAACAAACTGATGAACTTATCTTCATCTGAAATTTTAATATCAACAGACGCTGACTGACTTACCACAGTATTAAATGCGTTCAGATGCTCTGTCATCGAGTCTCCATCTTTCATCCTCAGGTTATACAGCTTTTTCCGTAGGAACAGTTTATTCACCAGAGACTTAGATTGGTACAAAGTCCCTAACTTGTCCCACAAAGCCTTCGCCGTAGCTTCCCCTGATACATTCAGCAATACTGAATCTGAGACACACAATCGTATTGTTCTCTTTGCCTTTCGATCCAACTTCTTCCATTCTTGATCGGTCATTCCCGCTGGTTTAGTACCTGGATCTACTGTGACCCACTGATCTTTATCCACCAACAGATCCTCCATCTTGAGTTTCCACAACTCAAAAATCTGACCATTGAACTTCTTGATCTCTATCTTTCCGCTGTTCGTCATCTTCTTTCACCACCAGAATCGATCTCGCAGATCTCCCACTGAACAGGGTCTACCACAGGCCCGAGTGAAACCCTTCAGCAACAAAGGCGTCCCCTTGAAGCAAAAATAGCTCTGATACAAAATCTAGGTTTTAACCCTGTACAGAAATTACCTGCATACGAATTCTAAATCACAAAAAAATAAACAATGCGAGAGCATAACACATAAAACACATATACACAGAGATTTTCCCTTGGATCCCAAAACCAGGACTATCAACTTGATTTTTCATTATTCCTTTCAATGTTACAATACATATTTATACATGCCGAAGCATCCAATACCATGGACCGAAAACCATCACGTCCAAAACCATTGACCGAATACCATAGGTAGGTTCGCCCAACCTAATATAGGGTCCAAAAAAAAAAATTTCCCAGGGCGCTGCCCGGGACCTCGTAGAGGGGGGCTACCCGCCCCCCTCAAACCCCCCGGACAGGGGGGGCTGCCGCCCCCCCTGTGAACCCCCCGCTGCGCAATTGATGCAATGAAGGGGGGGCTCCGCCCCCCCTCTAACCCCCTGGTTCACTACATGGGTTAGTCGTGGAAAGAATATAACACAACCCAACATCTTGGTATGGAGATATTATTATATATCTCCACACTTCGAAGTTTCTGCTCACTTTTTAAAATGATGAACGTAGAAAATTACGTCACCTTGCTAAAATCTATATTATTACAGGTGACACTTTGTATCATCATGGGGTTGATTCAATCCTTAGATGCTGTTTAAACTTAGAAGAATTTGAGTTTGTGCTTAATGATTGCCATATTGGAGCTTGTGGTGGTCATCTATTTGGTCTTGCAACAACCAAAAAAGTTTTGCATGCTAGTTACTTTTGGCCTTCGATCTTCAAAGATTGTATTGAAGCGGTCAAGAGATATCATCATTGTTAGGTTTATACTCAGAAAATGTGCGTGCATCTAGCTCCACTTTTCCCTATAATCACCATTGGTCCTTTCACAAAGTGGGATATTGACTTTACTACTTGTAGTCCACCTTCAACAGGAAATCACAAGTATATCATTATAGACATAGACTAGTTTACTAAGTGGGCCGAGGCTATGCCTACTTTCAAGAATGATGATGAAACAACAACCTTGTTTCTCTTCAATCAAGTTATTTCTCGGTACGATATTCCTAAAGAGATTGTCACTGAGAATGGCATCCATTTCCAAAATCAAATGATGTCTGAATTGGCTCTTAAGTTGGGTTTTCGATAGGAGCATTCATCTTCGGACTATCCTCAGGAAAATGGGTAGGTTTAAGCCTTGGACAAATCCACAAAATCATCCTACAAAGGATGATTAACAAATCTCAATCCAATTGGCACATTATGTTATATCCGAAACTTTGAGCATATCGAATGCCAGTCAAGACAGCCACCGTTTTTACTCCTTTTCAACTATTTTATGGGTTGGAATCCATTTTTCCTGAGGAATGTGAAATTCCTTCCCTTAAACTAGTTGTTGAGCTTCTTCGTGATACTTCTAGTCTCGAAGAACGCCTTGTTTATTTGGAACATCTCGATGGTTAGCATCGAGATGCAGCCATAATTAGCGAAGCCCATAAAAAGCGAGTAAAAACTCCATATGATAAGGTTTTCTATCCTAGAGTTTTCTCTGAAGGCGACCATGTCCTGGTCTATGACCAAGACAAAGATGCGTTGGGGGCAGGAAAGTTTAAATCTATGTGTTACGGTCCATTCATTGTCAAAAAGGTTTCGAAAAATGGAGCTTATGAATTGATTGATTTTGAGGGAAATGAATTAGCAGAGCCCAAAAATAGACTCTATCTTAAGAATTATTTTGCTTAGGCTTTGGCCTAGCGTTTTCTTGGTTGTAAATATTGTATCTTTGTGCATATCTATCTATTGGTTTTATAGTGATGTCGATACTTTTGATTTGCTTTGGCAGGTATTGATGGACAATTTGATATATCTAGGGTTCGTCGATGGTACTAGTAGACACACTCGGAACCTTGATTCCATGACTTGGGTGATTTATTATCCATCTGGCTAGTTTTTGGTTTCGAGAGACATATGTATCAGTCCCGCTTCAAATAATGCCGACGAATATAATGCTATTATTAATTTATTATCTGAGGCAATATATCTTGGTACTGATTCATTAGTAGTTTATTTGGATTCACAACTGGTGGTATCTCAACTGAATAACATCTATCGTGTGAGAGATCCTTATTTATATCGCCAATTTCTGAGAGTGCATTTATTACCAAGATCATTTGTTTATATCACATTTATTTATATTCCACGATCAGAAAATTCATTGGCAGATTCTATCGTTAATCAAACATTGGATTGCCATATAAATCATTTATTGCATTAAAAAATCAAAATTAATTGAAGTATCATTTGTATATATATGATCATCATGATAAACCATCTCTACATAGATAGAGTTTTGTGTCCAAAATAATATACAAAATCAAGTCAAAATGTCCTGAAAATTTAGGGTTTATGCCCATCAGCATGTCTAATAAAAAAATATTTGATCATCCATCTAGTGATCCTACCGAGGATGAGCAGCAAGGAAGAAAACGATGGCATTTGCCACCCACCGAAATAGCTACACCTAATCCCATGGTACTCCTATGAAGCGTCTTTGCATCTCCTCCAGTAGGTCCTCTATATCCACCATAGGTACTTGGTGGTTTAACCTCACCAAGTTTCTCTGGACATCATGGAGGGTCCTCTCAGTCTCTGTTGCAGCTCCTTCTGCGTCTTTTACGTGACGCATGTGTCGAGGTAGACCATCAGGTCTCACTGGTCCAACATCTATGTCATGATCAATAATTTTGTAATTATTGTGTCTCATCAAAATATTTTTAGTTCATTTATACTTAAAATACAAAAAATATTAAAATTAAAAAATTAAAAAACATTTCTACCTATGGCGCCCAATGTTGCATTTGGTGGCAACACCAGATCTGGATCTACTCTGAAGTCCATTCCTGCATAAGGGTAGTCCTCGACCACAATGACCTATTGTTCCCACCAAAGGAAAAACTCGTCATCGAATGTATTTCTAGGGACCTCACCGCCCCCTAGCCTTTTCATTAAGTCAACTCACCTGCCCATCCGTGGATCCCTTGGGCTGCTGATGGCGGATAATACCTTGGGATGAAGCCTAGGTACTCTCTCAAAGAACAAGTAGCACAAGGTGGTTTTGTATCCAAATTTCTTTGTCTAACCCTTCTGGATAGAGGTAATTTGTTTTTTCATATTGACTAACAAGAGTGTGCACCAATCTAAGATTGTAGTGAGACAATCCACTACAAGACTCATTGAAAAATGAGAGGCCTAATGTAGAGAAGATGAACCATTTAATCTGGAAAAGGTAAAAAGAAGGATTCTCAGTGATAGAATCTTTAAATGTTTGATTGGAATCTGGGTTCCAATCTTCTTGGTGTTTCCCAGGCAATATATGCATATGTAGTCTTCCACACTAAGACTATTTCTTGTTCTTCTAGTTGAGTGGACCCTCTCTCCCCTCCAGGAAAGGCCTGTGATGAAATAGATATCCTTTATTTCAATCCTCAAGGGCATATGATCAATAACAAAAGCATCTTCTTCTGGATTAAAGTAGTGGATTAACATCTCAAACAACCTAGTATTTGCCTTCTTATTTGACATTTTAAAAATTTTCAATAATCTTCATCCTCGTAAGGCATCTAATGCATCTTGATCTTCCATTACTTCATTATCAATCGCATAATGCTCTATTTCACACCAAGTAATTGACATTCTACAAAAAAAATATGTTTTGAATCATTAAAACCATGTTTCAAAATTTAAATTCGCGCACACGTTGGTTCGGTATTCACACAGTTGTGTATAGGGCTTTCCTATACGCAGTTCACATGTGTCCAACCCACGTGTACGTCGAGTTAAAATTTTAAAATAAATTTCCACAGTAAATTTTTTGACAAAAACATTTAAAAAGCATTAAAACTTGTTAAAATCTTAGTTAGAAGGTTACCCAGAAGATTGGAGGCTGTTTGAATGAATGAATTTGATGGAGTAAGCTTGCTTGGTTTTTTCTCCACAACTCCTTCACCCAATTGCTCAAAACACAAATGAAGAATTGTGAGTCAAAAAGTCCTTATATAAGTTGACATATGAAAATTACTTTTTCTAAAGTTTATTTTTCTTTTTGTGGGCGTTTTGTCCTTTTTGGCTTGGAGTGTTCGGATGGGTTGTTTTCTCAGGATACTTTGGAGCTTTTTGAGAGATTGCTTCGGTTCCATGACTGTAGACTATCATTTTTTCACTTGCATATAGGTTAGGGATATCATTTTCCACTGCATTTTCTTTCCTATAATTCTTGTCTTAGTTTGCTTCTACTCGGGTCGTGTAGGAAGATCCTTCCTGTACCAGTGCATGTAGTTTCCTGCACTCCAGTTTATTCATTTACTTCACAGCAAGTGTTATGTTCTTTTTCCTGCTTATAATCTCATTTATTCCTGCAAGCAAAAGTATTGTTAATTCAAATAATTTTTCTTAACATTAAGAGTATACTTCTAAAGGATCTGAGAATGTTTACATGAATTAAGGAAGGACGCTACTACAAACACTTCATACTTTCATTTTATGACTTAAGAAAAAGGAGCAGAAACATTATAAGCAAATTGCCGAAAGCTAGTTGATGCATGCAAATTACTTTGACTGTTGCTTTGATTATTCTGAATTTTTTTTGCTTTATGAAGTTTACTTTCATTGCAAGGTTTAGTTAATTAAAGCATTTCTTTTTCACATGTAATTTATCTCAGAATTTAGTTTGCAATTGCAATTCTTTTCAACACGTCTTTTAATTCTTTCAAAAGTAAATTGGAAACTTTGGTGAAGAAAGCTCTGTCTCGGTGCAAGAGTTGGTCTCTTGTCATAGGAACAGAGTGCTCTAAGCCTTGAGGCTTAGTGCACCTCCACAAATACATAAATCTTTAGTAAAGAAGGTAAAATATACTTTTTCATAGAATTACGATACCTGTACTAGTGCAACTAGATTGCAATAGTACAAGAACAGGTTGCTTGGTGTAGAAGGAAAATCAATTGGGAAATAGATCCTTGCAAGGCCCTGCTTGTTAAGTTATTACCATCTATACTGAAGATAAACATAGTATTTCATTTCAACATTTGGATTGCTTCCAATTGTGTGAAAGTTCCTTTACTTGATTTCCTTGTAAATTATTTTTTTACATTCCAGCACTAGAATTTCTTTGGTGTTGATTGCCTTTAAGATTGTTTTTTATCTGATTCTGCAAAATTTCATTTAAGAAGTATGATTAAGAATAGGAAAATTTCATACCACTTCTAGCATTTCTTGTGCTTCATCTCTAAGTTTACAAAACCCCTGGGTTGACAATTAAGTGTTGAGGATTTTGCTTAAGTGTAATTCTTGCACCCAACACTATTGCATTGCATGTTGAACATTTGTACCTTTTGGCGTTAAGACAGGTTCACTTAGACTCATGTTTAAGCCACCTTTTGACCATGTATTTTGTGAAATCAACCTTGCAATCAATTAGCCTCTGCAACTTAACACCCTCTTACCCACAGAAAGAACATTCCCTTGAGTGTCATTGACCAGTTTTGTCACCTTGCATTGAGCATAGGAATGTTCCCCTCCTAGGAACTACTGCATATGTATTCGGACACTCATTCATTCCACTGTACCATAGGAATTCTTTTATTCTTTTTTAGGCTATCTAAATATGAAAAGGACAAAAAAATTATATATTCCAAAAAGAGTGGGAATAAGAGAGTATTTCCATGATTGTGGCAGCTAGATTCAGTTGTGTCTCTCTTGAACAAAGCACTCAAAATTAGGTCTTTCCTCCATTGGGATGGTCTTTAGTTTGACTTGGGAAAGCCTTAATATTGTTATTGAGTTAGTACTCCTCTGATTGGTTATATCTTCCAATCATATGGAGAGTTTGTTTATGCCTCCTGCATGAAAAATTTATACAAAGTTATCATATGCTACCATGTAGTCACATTTGAGTCGTGCTCTTGTTCAAGGGAAGTAAACCTAAGTCAACCTTTCTATGGTGTCTCTTGACTCATTTTTTAGTTAGCCATCCCTGATCTTCAGAGTCATGTTCATTATCACATCAACTATTTGGTCCTTTTCTCATGATGGTTTGAGAAGGTCTCCACTGACTTCTTGTTGGTTGGTCTTGCTCTTATCGACTACAACAAATTGCTCTAAGAGCGGATCTAGAGCTACACCCTATCCCTCTTTTCATTATTGATAGGTCACCTTATGTTAAGCATCAATCAATATCATGGGTCTTTGATTGAGTGGTTTCCTTTGTGTTCAACGTCGGCTTTCATTATCACACATTGGGATTCATGTAGTACCTTGGTTTCCATTTGACACTATTGGTAGATTCCTCGCCTCTGTATCAGCTTTCACTATTGGTTGGTTGATAGGGTTTCTATCATTGTTAGGGTACCACCCTAACCCCCTTATTTATGTAATGGGATCGAGTCATATTCAAGAGTTGATAAAGCCCATATTAATAATTGTAAGTGGTTAACCCGCAATTAATGACAGGACCACAGTTAGTTGCAAATGGGCCGTAGTATTAGATAGATGGTATTAATAAAACCCATGGTATTGATCCATGGTATTGCATGTATGAGTCATATATAAAGGATAGAGACTCCCTGCGAGGAGCATCGTGTCTTATTTTAGAATCAAGCTCTGCTCTATTGGAGGTTGCCCCCTCGAAGAGGCCAGTGAACATTGCTTTCTGAATAATAAAATATTTGCTGTTGTCTCTCACTATTCTATGTTTTGGGTATCTTTCTTTGCATATTTTGTATTTGGGTATCTTTTTGCAAGTTAAGAGCATAACAAGTGGTATCAGAGCACTTTCCAGGGCCGGTGGGATCTCCATTTCTTAGCAATTTTTTTTTTTGGCTAGAGACGTGTTTCGGCGTCTTTAAACCACATGATATGTCATTGAGCGCATAAACCTGCAGATTTGGGGAGGCATGCACACAGGAAATACAAGAGGTGGTCATGCTTGTTGGACTCCCTTGTAACCCCTGTGGGTACCCCTTCGAGTAGTAGCGCATTAGACAGAACCGCGTATGGACTGTCTTCCAAGTACCTTCTGGGTATATTGGAAGCCCCTTAGCTCCTCCGCAACCTCGCCACAGATAAACCGTCGGCCATCTTGCTGCTACAGTACACCAAGAACAACACTCAAAGAGATTACTCGCCCGTACGATAGGGTAGTCGGGTTGTACAACTAAGTGTACGGTTGATCCTCCTTAGTTAGAGCCCTGAAACATTGGGCCGAGTACTACTGTCAGACCCTTATGTATATTGTGATTTGTAGCACCTGACACTCCTCGAGACCATAGTTCCCTTTTCTATCTTGGGATCACGCATCATCTCTGCCAAATCCGCTCGTGCAAACGGGTGCAGCAACAACAGACATCAGTCCCGCAGTTCTGAGTTAGCAGACCAGCCATTCTGATCTATTAGATCCGTCAGAGTCTGAGATCTCCTGGGGCGCTTATTGGTGATCTAGCCCATCAGAATCAGGATGACGAGCTGAGCACGGTGGTACCATTCAATTCTTACTGAAATTTTTTTTTGGGCAGCCCCAAATCTCAAGAACATCTTATCGGTGCATGGTAGAAACTAGAGCTCAAGCTATGGCCAATGAGAGGATGGAAAAACTTGAACTAACCTTGCAATCCATCCAAAGTCAACTTGACAGAATATCTACCCTAATCGCAAAGGGCAAGGAGGAAGCCCACGAGGAGGCGTATAATGGCAATGGACACAGTGACGGTGAGTCTAGCCACTCTCCTCACGTCTGGGGCACCCACCAATAATCCCGTCAGCGACCTCCCAAGTTGGATATGCATAAATTTGACGGTTCTCACCCAGCAGCATGGATAGCACAAATGGACCAGTATTTCAATCTGAATAACATCTTAGATAATGAGACTCAGCTTATGGTGGGGAGCATGTAAGGACAATGAAAGGTGGCAATGGTGGGAATGGCATCAATGTTGCAATGGACCTTTTCTGGCTTGGACCAACTTCAAAAAAGCTCTTACAGACTGCTTTGACCAGGAATCTTCTTTTTTTGGTCATCTTACTAAGCTCCGACAGACTGGCACAGTGGATGAATATATTACAGCCTTTGAAGCCTTAGCCTTCCACACGAGGGGTCTCTCAGATGTGTTCTACACAGAATGTTTTATCAGCGGTCTTAAAGAAGCCATAAAAGCCCAAGTCCTACGGCACCACCCTCCCGCATGGACGGAGGCTTGCAAGGTAGCTCGTAACGTGGAACGTGCGTTAGTAGCCCAGTACAGTCGCCCAAATTTCTCCGCTAAGGGTCGCCCCCCACAGGCTCACAACACGACTCAAACACTTAAGGTCCAAAAGGTGTCACCTGCAGAAATGGCCGAAAGAAGAAAGCAAGGATTATGTTACTACTGTGATGAAAAATACTCCCCAGGTCATAAATGCAAGGAGCCCAAATTTTTTCAAATTGATGCCACTGACTATAGCTCATCGGAGGAAGATCCACCACTTTAGGAACATGAGGCGGTAGAAGATCCACCACTTCAATTCTTACTGAATTTTTTTTTTGGCAGTCCCAAATCTCAAGAACATCTTATCGGTGCATGGTAGAAACTAGATCTCAAGCTATGTCCAATGAGAGGATGGAAAAACTTGAACTAACCTTGCAATCCATCCAAAGTCAACTTGATAAATATCTACCCTAATCGCAAAGGGCAAGGAGGAAGCCCACGAGGAGGCGTATAATGGCAATGGACACAGTGACGGTGAGTCTAGCCACTCTCCTCACGTCTGGGGCACCCACCAATAATCCCGTCAGCGACCTCCGAAGTTGGATATGCATAAATTTGACGGTTCTCACCCAGCAGCATGGATAGCACGAATGGACCAGTATTTCAATCTGAATAACATCTTAGATAATGAGACTCAGCTTATGGTGGGGAGCATGTAAGGACAATGAAAGGTGGCAATGGTGGGAATGGCATCAATGTTGCAATGGACCTTTTCTGGCTTGGACCAACTTCAAAAAAGGTCTTACAGACTGCTTTGACCAGGAATCTTCTTTTTTTGGTCATCTTACTAAGCTCCGACAGACTGGCACAATGGATGAATATATTACAGCCTTTGAAGCCTTAGCCTTCCACACGAGGGGTCTCTCAGATGTGTTCTACACAGAATGTTTTATCAGCGGTCTTAAAGAAGCCATAAAAGCCCAAGTCTTACGGCACCACCCTCCCGCATGGACGGAGGCTTGCAAGGTAGCTCGTAACGTGGAACGTGCGTTAGTAGCCCAGTACAGTCGCCCAAATTTCTCTGCTAAGGGTCGCCCCCCACAGGCTCACAACACGACTCAAACACTTAAGGTCCAAAAGGTGTCACCTGCAGAAATGGCCGAAAGAAGAAAGCAAGGATTATGTTACTACTGTGATGAAAAATACTCCCCAGGTCATAAATGCAAGGAGCCCAAATTTTTTCAAATTGATGCCACTGACTATAGCTCATCGGAGGAAGATCCACCACTTTAGGAACATGAGGCGGTAGAAGAGGACAACCAAAAGGATAATGTCCCCAATGAACCAGTTATTTCGCTGCATGCTTTGACAGGGATTTCTTCACCTCAAACTCTCAAAATCAGAGGTTTTATTAAACATCGCCCAGCAGTAGTCTTGATTGATAGTGGAAGTACGCATAATTTCATCCATCACAAAATCGCGGAAGCAGTGCATTGTTTTGTATGAGCAGTTTCTAACTTCCAAGTCCAAATTGCGGATGGGGGCACAATGAAATGTGAAGGCTGCTGTGAAAATGTCAAACTTCAAATGGGGGATTATCAGTTGAAGACCCACATGTTTTCCATACACATGGGAGGGTGCGACATTGTCCTCAGTGCTGAATGGCTCCACACTCTTGGGCCAATCACAATGGATTTCCAGGAGTTATATATGAGTTTTAAGTAGAATAACTCCACCCATACCCTCCGTGGACTCTAGGCGGGAGCTCCCTCTATCATCAGCTCGCATAGGATGGAAAAATTGCTAAAAAAGGGCCATCATGGAGTTATAGCTCAATTTAATGCTATCCAGGCAGTCGCAACCAAGTCTCTGCCGATTCATCCTGAGATGCAACAGATTTTAAATAACCATCTACCAGTCTTTGACAAGCCTCATGAGCTTCCACCCTCGAGAGGGTAACATGATCATAGCATCACCTTGGTTCCAGGGGCCCAACCCACAAATGTGCACCCATACAGATATCCGTTCACCCAAAAGAATGAAATAGAAAAAAAAATCAAGGAACTTTTGGAAGTAGGTGTCATTCGTCCCAGCATTAGTCCTTATTCATCATCGATGGTCATGGTGCTCAAGAAAGATGGGGAGTGGCGGATGTGTCCAGACTTCAGGGCCCTCAATAAGTTGACAGTCAAAGATAAATTTCCCATCCCGGTGGTTGATGATTCGCTGGATGAACTCAGTGGGGCTCAATTCTTCACTAAGTTGGATTTGCGCTCAGGCTACCACCAAATTCGCATGAAGGAAGTCGACATTCCAAAGACTGCTTTCCGAACTCATGAAGGCCATTATGAGTTCTTGGTCATGCCATTCGGTCTTTGTAATGCCCCATCTACTTTTCAAAGCCTTATGAACCACCTTCTCAAACCATATCTCAGGAAATTTGTCATTGTCTTCTTCGATGACATCCTCATCTATAGTTGCACTTGGGCCGCACATCTTCAGCATGTAGATCTACTCTTGCAACTGCTCCGCAAGCATAAATTATTTGTTAAGATGTACAAGTGTTCATTTGGCATGGAGGAATTTGAGTATTTGGGCCACATTGTGGGGCGTGAAGGTGTTAAGGTGGAGCCCAAAAAGATCCAGGAAATGTAGGATTGGCCTCAACCTAGGACCTTGAAGAGCCTGAGAGGATTTTTGGGTCTCATAGGCTATTATCGCAAATCTGTCCGCAATTATGGTCACATATTCTTCTAGAATGAGGACGCATAATAGGCCTTTACAGCTCTCAAAAATGCCATGTGTTCCACTCCAGTCTTAGCACTACCTTATTTCACCAAATCTTTGTCATTGAATGTGATGCTTTGGGTACGGGTATTGGGGCAGTCTTAATGAAGGAAGGGCGAACTTTGGCCTTCACAAGCCAACAACTAAGTGGGAAGAATCTGGGCCAATCTACCTACGAGAAGGAAATGATGCCCATATTACATGCAGTAAAGACCTAGCGACCTTACTTATTGGGGCGACGTTTCCAAATCCGCCCCGTTTACACCGACTTTGGTCGCTCAATCTTTCATGGATCAGATCTTCAAATTGCATGGCATGCCCACATTTATTGTGTCCGATCGCGACCCGATCTTAACCAGTAATTTTTGGCAGGAACTCTTTAGGCTACAAGGCACTTAACTAAAACTCAGTACTTCCTATCATCCACAAAGGATGGTCAAACTGAAGACGTCAACAAATGTCTGGAAACCTACCTTAGGTGTTTCACTTCAGAAAAGCAACATCTTTGGGTACAGTGGTTACCTCTGGCTGAATGGTGGTATAACACCAACTATCATGCCACCACCAAAATGACTCCCTATGAAGCAGTATATGGTCAACTCCCTCCTTCCCCTACTTCTTATATCAAGGAGTGCTCAAAGGTACAAGCAGTGGATCAACTCCTACAACACTGCGCAACCATGCTCGCCCATCTTAGGGAGAATCTTCATCAAGCTCAAAACCGCATGAAGCAACAGGTAGACCAGCATCGCTTAGAGCGCCAATTTCAAGAAGGGGATCAGGTCTTTTTGAGGCTGCAACCATATAAGCAAACACCACTCAAAGACAAGGGTTGTCAGAAACTATCTCCAAAATTCTACAGACCATATCAAGTACTACAGCGCATTGGAGAAGTGGCTTACAAGTTGGCTTTGCCACCTACTGCAAAAATCCATCCAATTTTCCATGTCTCATGCCTCAAGAAAGTGATTGGGAACAATTGCAGAATTCAAACCAGTCTACCTGAATTGGACGAAGAAGGGTCAATCTGGCTCCAACCTTAATAGGTCCTAGACACAGGAGACAAGCACCTGTGGGGCCACATGATTAGGGAAGTCCTCGTCAAGTGGAAAGACACCTCTCCGGAAGATGCAACTTGGGAACCAACCACTATTCTTCAGTAGTTCCGCAACTTCAGCCTTGAGGACAAGGCTAGTCTTAAGGGGGAGGGCATGTTAGGGTCCCACCCTAACCCCCTTATTTATGTAATGGGATCGAGTCATAGTCAAGAGTCAATAAAGCCCATATTACTAATTGTAAGTGGTTAACCCGCAATTAATGACGGGACCACAGTTAGTTGCAAATGGGCCGTAGTATTAGATAGATGGTATTAATAAAACCCATGGTATTCATCCATAGTATTGCATGTATGAGTCATATATAAATGACAGAGACTCCCTGCGAGGATCATTGTGTCTTATTTTTGAATCGAGCTCTGCTCTATTGGAGGTTGCCCCCTCGAAGAGGCCAGTGAACATTGCTTTATGAATAATAAAATATTTGTTGTTGTCTCTCACTATTCTATGTTCTGGGTATCTTTCTTCGCATATTCTATATTTGGGTATCTTTTTGCAAGTTAAGAGCATAACAATCATGCACTAGCTACATCTTGTGCACATCAGAAACGTGCTTCGTTTTGGTTACAACATCTTTCTTCGTTAGATTCCTTTCACATTATTGGCCTATAGGTTACGCTCGCACTGGATTGATGAAGGATGCCTTAATGCCTTCCTTCCAATGGATATTTTCCCATAGACTTCAACTAATTGCTCTGGGAAGAAGGTCTAGAGTCCATTTGGCAGTACCTTAGGGTTTACAGTCTTTAGTGGAAGACTCCTTCTCTATCGATAGTGAGAAAACATGATACCCTCCTCCATATGCACCTTACCCATTGCCACAACCACCATTACCTCAACTGAGTCAGCCAATGCCACCTCCACCATTTTTACCTTCTAAACTGCTTGGTCAACCTTTACCCAAAGCTAATAACAATGCGATACAAATGATCCATTCTATCAACCCGTTTTCTTTGTCTAGATATCAGTCCATGCCAGTTAGAGTCAATGACCTCTAATTGAGATCGGGGAAGATAGTAACCTCAGAAAATCAAAAGCAACCTATGGTGACTATCAGTGAGAAAGGAGAGGAGGAAACTCCTGACCATTCTGAAAAATATGACACCATCCAGCCTATCCCCGTACCTTCTGAGCCTTTGTCATCTTCTTCCACCCAACCTCCCTATCTAGAGAGGTTAGTTGTGGAGAAGAAAGACCCTGTTCCTGAGTCTAGCCTGGCTTCTGAGCTTAGAAACCTTTTCATAAGGAAACCTTTGCTCCAAGCTATTAAAGAGATCCTCATCTGCACAAAAATCATTAGGGAGCTCCGTCTCAAGAAGCCAAGAAGGAGAAGATTAGAACCTAAAACTATTCAATTTGTTGGTAGAGCAACAAGGTTAATGACAGGGTGTATGCACATGGAGAAATATACTGATCTTGGAAACCTTGTTGTCTCTATTTAGATAGGTGATGTCCTTGTCTCCAATGTACTTATAGACCTATAGGTAGCCATTAATGTTATGACCAAGAAACCATGGATCAAATTGGATTGGTCCATATTCCTCCTACTCCTACTGTGCTTGAACTAGCATACAGATCTAAAATCAAGCTGGAAGGGGTGTTGGATGATGTGGTCATTTCCCTAGACTCTTGGGAATATCCCACAAATTTCATTGTGCTTTAGCCAAGGAATCTTGTGGGAGGACATCACTTGATCTTGGGACGACAATGACTTGCTACGACCGATGCTTATATCAAATTTCATTCTGGTGACATGTATATTTCCCATGGAGATTCCAAGAAGAGGGTCACTTTGTATCCACCCGCTAGATCCATTCAGGAGCTCCAACACAATTTATGGTCAGAATATAGTATTGATGAGGAGACTCAGCCTATTTCCTTGATACATCAGAATGCTGATTCTTCGTAGGAAGGTGAGATTCAAGACTTCCTAAACAATCTTGACACCATGCCCAATTTTGAGTCATATTTTTAGGAAATATATGACTCTCTACCTCCCTTACCACCATCTCTAGCGACACCTCTATATATGCTTGAGTTTGATACCACTCTTATTGAGATTAGTCCAGGTAAATCCTTGCATATCAGTTTAGACTTGGATTCTTCCCAGCAAGAGTAGCTTGTGAATTTGTTGCAAAACCATCTTGATGCCTTTACATGGGACTATGAAGATATGAAATGCATCCCTTCTGAAACTTGT
Source organism: Pinus tabuliformis (assembly GCA_031772625.1). Taxonomy (NCBI): domain Eukaryota; kingdom Viridiplantae; phylum Streptophyta; class Pinopsida; order Pinales; family Pinaceae; genus Pinus; species Pinus tabuliformis. The sequence continues at coordinate 1,117,040,067 of CM062809.1, forward strand.
GCCCACCATATCTACATTCAAGATGGAGCCTGACCTGTCCAACAACCCCAAAGGCGAACGAACCCAGATCTAAGAGAAGTTGTAAGGAAGAATTGCAAAAACTTTTAGATGTTGATTTTATCTATCCTATTTCTAACAACCAGTGGGTCTCTCCATTGGTATTAGTCTTGAAGAAAGATAGGAGATGGTGCATTTGTATCGACTACAGAGAATTGAACAAAGCCATTCTCAAATATTACTTCCCCCTTCCTTTCATCGATCAGGTACTCGATACCCTAGTCGTAAGAAGTACTTTTGTTTTTTAGATGGATTTAGCTGGTATAACCATATACATATTACACCCGAGGATCAAGAAGAAATCACTCTTACATGTCAATGGGGTACATTTTCTTACCGAGTGCTTCCCTTTGGGCTATGTAATGCCCCAACTACCTTTCAAAGGGAAGTATTGGCTATTTTTTCTAACCTTGAGTGTGTGGAAATCTATATGGATGAATTTTCTATATTTGGTGATTCATTTCAGGAAACCCTCAGGATCTAGAAAAATGCTTCTTCGCTGCCAAGAGGCTCATCTCAGCTTGAGTGACAAAAAATGTAGATTAATGTGCAAGGCAGGGGTGGTTCTTGGCCATCTTATTTCTAACAAAGGTATCCATGTTGACCCTGCAAAAATAGAAACTATTTTGAGTCTTTCTATACCAAAAACTCAATGGGCATTCAGAGGTTTTCTAGGACATTTAGGCTACTATATGAGATTCATTGAGAATTTCTAAAAGATAACTACCCCCTCTTTTTTGACTTTTCGCTAAATATAGTGATTTTTCTTCGTCCACAGCTTGCTAACATTCGTTTGAGACATTGAAGGGAAAACTAGTCTAGGCACTAGTTTTGAGAGGACCAAACTAGTCCCTACCATTTCATATTTCCTCTGATTCCTCAGATACTGCTATTGGCATGGCTTTAGGACAAGAAGAAGACAAACAATCTTATGCTATTTATTTCATTAGTAAAAACTTGTCACTTGCTGAATTAAATTATACGGTTATTGAGAAAGAGTTTTTAGCTGTAATTTTTTCCATTAATAAATTTAGAAATTATATTACATGATATGAAGTCTTTGTACATACTAACCATTCTGGAATAAGATATTTGATGAATAAACCATTAACTAGTGGTAGAGTGACTAGGTGGTTATTATTGTTACAGGAATTTAATATTACTATTGTTGATAGACCATGAAAATCGAATGTATTAGTAGATTATATTTCAAGATTAAATAATCCTGGTGAAGCAATTCCTGTTCATAATGAGTTTCCTGATGAACATCTTTTTGTTGTGTCCACAAAATCCCCATGTTTTTCTAACATAGATAACTATTTAGTCATTGGGAAATTACCACCTCACTTATTTGCTAATAAAAAGAAGAATATTTTACAGAAAAGTGTTGCATACTCCTAGATTCAAGGATACCTCTTTTACACTGGAGAAGATCTCATTATCCATAGATGTGTAAGAGAGGAAGAAGTGTTTGATATTTTAAAATCTTCCCATGATGAACCTTGCGGGGGTCACTTCGCCGATAAGTGGACTGCATACAAAGTGTTAGGAGCTGCCTATTTTTGGCCTTCCTTGTTTAAGTATGCCAAACAATATGTCAAGTGATGTGACACCTGTCAACGAGTTGGCCAACCTAATCAAACCAATGAAATGCCTTCATTCCTCAAGTTATGATTGAGCCTTTTGAAAAATGGGTCGTTGATTTCGTAGGGCTAATAAATCCAACATCATTAAATAAAAATCATATTTTGGTTGTACATATTCTGTTACAAAATGGGTAGAATCTAAAGCTATTTCTTTTGCTACTGAAAGAGTTGTTGTTGATTCTCTTTTCACTGAAATCTTTACTAGATTTGGTGTGCCTAGAGAAATTGTTTCTGACAATGGACCTCGGTTTTTTCTAATCTAGTATAGGGTGTGATGGAGCAGTACAAAATATGGCACAGGAAATATACACCGTATCACCCGCAAGAAAATGGTCAGGTGGAGTCCACAAACAAGTAGATTAAGTCTATACTCATAAGGATGGTAAATATTCACAAAAAGGATTGGGCTGACAAATTACCGGAAGCATTATGGTCATACCGAACCACTTGGAGGAACAACACAAGACACACACCATATGGGATGGTGTATGGGAAACAAGTCCTCTTGCCGATAGAATTCAAGATCAAGACTTTCAGGACTACAGTCCAATTGCGGCTAGATCTCTTTGAAGCACAACAACGTTGTCTTCTATAGTTGAATGAGTTAGATGAATTTTGAAGGGATGTTGTTTAGTAGAACATCTTTGTTCAACAACAATGTAAGAAGTGGCATGACAAGTCCATTTAGAAGAAGCAATTCCAACCAGGTGATTGGGTACTCCTTTATGATTCTAGATTAAAATATTTTAAAGGGAAATTCCACACACACTAGATGGGACCCTATGAGGTGGTCAAAGTGTTTGAAAATGGAGTGGTAGATATCAAAACCATTGATGGAAAAAATTTTGTGTTCCTGGTAAATGGGCATAGAGTAAAGGTATATTTTCAGCTCCTTACTAAAGGATATTTTATGCAACAAGTCCAACAACAATCTGAAAAGCAGTTGGTACGTGGTAACACCAATCTATTGAAGATTTGATTATTTCTTTTACTCATTGGAAAAAATAATAAAAGAAAAAAATGACAAAAATAAAAAGTATAATTTTTTTTGCTCTAATTATGAAAATCAGTTGATTGACATGATTGCAGAAGGATCAACCTGAAAACCAGCATGCTGGCAAGAATATCGAAATTTCAATAAAAAGGGAATGTTACTTGATTTTTTAGATATTTTGTCTACCACCAAGAAGAAGAAGGTTCAAGGAACTCAGACCTTACCCAAGTTTTGGGTAACTAGCATGTGAATTTTTATCCAAGTAAATGCTTAGTTCCTGCTACAGTTACTTTTTCTGGCACCATTGCAGGTAGATTTTCAAGGTAAAAATTCTGCCTTTCTTCTATTTCCCGTTTTGTAAATTCCCAATATTTTTTTTTTCTAAATCCCTAATGAATTAACTTCCTCTTTCTTCTAAGAAAACTACCCTTACCTGATTTCGTAAAATCCCTCTTTTCCCCTGAAGTTTTTCCACATCCCATTTCGTTTATCCCCCTTGGTGATATTATTCTTGGAATCCCTGCTCAAATGATCCTTCCCATTCTAAAAATTACCCCTTTGCCACTTCTTTATTCCCTCATAAATTGATTGCAGAATTTGATATAGTCAATCCAAAAGGCATGCTCATGAAACACCAAAGGATGGTGAATAAAACGTTTCTTATATATTGAGGCAAATTTTTTAAAGTCCAGCTACAAAATTGTGTTACATCAAAGTTTTTTGTAAAATCCTTGGTGCAAGATGGGCAGTGCAAGAAGGATGAGTGTAGGAATGTAGCCGACTGTGGAAGCAAGTGTAAAACACATTTCACACAATCCAGGAGTTCCTTATGAAGAATGTTTATGGAATTCTATTACTCTATACATGAGTGATTCCTGCACTGATAGACCATGGCATTATATATTTTTTAATTAATACTTTGTTTTATAATTTACTGACTTAGGAAAATTTTTAAAGTGCAAGACTTGAAATCTAATTTTTTAATGAGTACTGAAATATGTCTTGATTGAATTATGAGGTAGACTGTGGGATAGTACAGATTATCCAAAAACTCATATTCACCTCCTTTGAAATAATATCCCATTACTTGTTCATTATTATCTTACCTCATAACCTAATCATTATGATCGTTACACCACCGCTGCATAAGCCTCCGCCACATCAAATAATTATTGCTCACCTATAGCAGGATGATACGCATTTGCATCTGATCTGAGGAGCTATTTTTATCATGATCGGTTGGGTGTGACTGAAAAGGCGGAGGATGGATGAACCTCCAGCATAAAGCTCTTAGCAATCGTTGGTATCACTCACTGAAATCCTTTTGAGGTTTTGATAGGGAATTGTGATCATTTGAACATTGCACTTGCAAGGAATGAGCCGTCATCCTTGAAGGAGATCGAGCAAGCTACAGAATACCAGAACTGTATTCCACACTATTGCAAGAATCCAGGTTCCCTCCATTTTTAGAGAAGTTCAACTGGTTCGACATGGCTATGGTACTGGAGTTTATGAAGACGTTTGAAGGAGTTTGAGTCAGGGTCGGCTCATTATATTTCAAAGTCATGGAGGCGTCCATTATGCAAGCTACAAGCTTTCCAATTATAGGGGCAGTGGTTCAAAAAGGAGTGACTTGGGAAGAATGATGGCATTGGTTTTTGGTTGACAGAAAGCTTAAAGTTGATTGGAGGAAGGGACTTCTACAGAGTGCCATGCTTGGGAAATGGTGAGACCTCCTATTTATCCTGCAGAACTTTGTTACCTGCGAGGGACATTGTACATTAACGTTCGTGTATCACCTTCAGCTATTGCTACAATTTGAGTTGGGGAAACTTATTAATTTTCCTCACTGCCTGCTCAGAAGTCTCGAGAAAATGGCGAAGGGTGTGCAGAGTGGGAACGCAAGCCAAGTCAAAAATAAGCTATATCATCATGGGTTTATCACAATCCTCATCAAGAAAGTGTTGGAAGAAAAGGGTGACCTAGGAGGCATTCCTGAAGGAGTTTCAGGTGAGGAGTGTAGGGAAGTCTACTGGAATGATTACAAGCAAGAAAAGGCAGAGACACCGGCCCCTACCAAGAAAAAGGGTAAAAGCACGCTGGTGCAAGAAGAAAAGAAGTTTGTTGAAGGCACTCCACCCTTGACAAAGAAAAGAAAAGTCAGAACCTTAACAAGGAAGAAGACTGTCTCCCTCGGGACGAATGAGTCAAGCTCTATGATTGTGATTGATGAACCACCCTAGGTTTTGCCTAAAGACCATAACCTTTCAGTGCTTTCAGATGTAGCGGCCCACATCATAGTAAACGAAGAAAACATTGAAGACAACATATTGTTGTCTACCTTTGTTCGCAGGTTAAGAAAGAGGAAGACAACATTGAGTGCAAGTGAGTTCAGGCAGATGGTCATGAGGATGATGAGGCACAACACATGGAGACCCTAGATAATTTCAATGAATAGGACATTGAAACCCTTAATGTTTTTTAGGAACAGGGTACTGAAGCCCTTGTTGTTTTTGAGGAACAAGGTGCCAAAGTCCTTGCTGGTTTAAATGAACAGGGTATTGAATCCCATGAAGAATTGGAAGAACAAGGTATTAAAAACACTGTGGAGTTGAGTGTGTAAGGTACTAAAACCCTTGGCACAAAGTCTATGGAGGGCACCAAAACCCTCGGTGATAATGAAACCCTGGGCATAGAAACTTTTGGCGATGTCATAATGCAAACGCTGGATGACCTCGATCTTGACAATTACGAGACTTGTTTTGAGTCCATTGCAGAGAAGGTATTTACACCAGATGATCTGAGCATGAAGCCCTCTACCCTCTACCTCAACAACCGAATAGTGGAATTGGAGCAGCAAATTCATGACCCGAAGGCTTTGAACTAGGTCATGAAGGAGAAAAATTAGCAATAGAAAAGCGAGGTAGAGTTATTCGCAGAGGTCAAGAAGCAGAAACAACAAGTGAAATTGTGGAAGTACCAGGCTTCCAAATGCTACAAAGGCCTAAAGAAGGTGACTAATCAACTGAAAAGAGACCAAGGTAAAAAGCCAAAGGTAGTGAAAGCAGGGATAAGTATTGAAGTATAGGATTGAAAATTGGCCACCCATTTTTGAAGATTCTTTGCAAAAGGTAAAATTTTGTGAGAGGACACACAACAACTTAGGGATGGGAGGATGCGGGTGTCCCAAATTGCTCTATTTTTACCCTATTCCCTTAAACTTTAACCTCTGTTTTATCTCCATTTAGCCCTCTCATTCCTAAACTAGTCCAAGATAATCATCTATTCGTACATATTCTTCGTTTTTCATAATCAAGGTTTATTAATTACTAAGTAATTTACATATATTTCATGCTTATCAGTATCTCTTGTAACTTATGTTTAACTTTCCTAAAATTAATTGAAGAACTAAGAGTTAATTATTATTTAGCGTGATCAGTGCAGGCAGATTCCTGCACCGCCAACGATGTTGCTCTGAGATCTTTGTGATAGTTTGAATCCTTCCACGCAGGCGTTTTTATCCACAACTCCTAGTTCGGTTGTGGACTAACTGAGGTTGGATATTAGCGGAGTATAGTCAAGGATACTTGCCAAAGATATCGTCTATGGCTGGCGAAGTTCATGCTTTATTATAACAATTAGCAAGTTTTGCAATATTGTTTGTTATTTTGTTTGGCCAAAAGGCTTGAATAGGAAATGACTGTAATTAGCAAGATATGGTTAAGGCAGAGAGATTTCATATAATGTAGATTGTAGGTAGAGCCATGCTAGAGATCTCTGAGTTGTAATTTCATTTACTATGTAATTTTTTATCGCCCTCGGTTTTGGACTGGACTCGCACCATCATGTATATTTGCTTATCAAGTTTAATACAAGGAATGTGCCATGTTATTGACATGTTGTGTCTAATTTTCATTTTATGCATGATTAAGTGCTAAATCATTTCGTTCCCTAAATGGGAAACGAGCTGTTTGGTTGGGGCTCAACCAACCCAGCTCGTTTACCCTTGTGCTTTCGCCATTTAAAGGTTTATGTGAACATTTGTTCATTCAAAGTTGTGTGGTTTTGATGGTTCTTATATTTATTTAAGAATTTATGAGTTAAATTCATTTCATATTCAAGTGTGAACGGATCCGTAGTTTGGAAGTTTGATTAAGTTTATTTCTTTCTCGCAATTTCTTACCTGCAATTCTTTTCCTGTAATTGTTGTCTTACTTTGCTTCCACTCAGGTCATGTGGGAATATCCTTCCTGTACCAGTGCAGGTAGTTTCTTGCACTCTGGTTTATTCATTTACTTCACAGCAAGTGTTACATACCTTTTCCTGCTTATAATCTCATTTATTCCTGCAAGCAAAAGTATTGTTAATTCAAGTAATTGTTCTTAACGTTAAGAGTATACTTCTGAAGGATCTGAGAATGTTTACATGAACTAAGTAAGGATGCTACTACAAACACTTTATACTTGCATTTTATGACTTAAGGAAAAGTAGCAGAAATGTTATAAGTGAATTTCCGAAAGTTAGTTGATGCATGTAAATTACTTTGACTACTACTTTGATTATTCCAAATTATTTTTACTTTATGAAGTTTACTTTCATTGCAAGGTTCATTTAATTAAAGCATTTCTTTTTCACATGTAATTTATCTCATAATTTAGTTTGCAATTGCAATTCTTTTCAACATGTCTTTTAATTCTTTCGAAAGTAAATTTGAAACTTTGGTGAAGAAAGCTCTGTCTCAGTGAAAAAGTTGGTCTCTTGTCATAAGAATAGAGTGCTTTAAGCCTTGAGGCTTAGAGAACCTCCACAAAGACATAAATCTCAGTAAAGAAGTTAAAATATACTTTTGCACAGAAGTACTATACCTGCACTAGTGGAAGCATATTGCAATTGTACAAGAACAGGTTGCTTGGTGTAGAAGGAAAATCAATTGGGAAATAGATCCTTGCAAGGGCCAACTTGTTAAGATGTTAGCCATCTATACTGAAGATAAACATAGTATCTCATTTCAGGATTTAAGATTGCTTCCAGTTCTGTGAAAGTTCCTTTACTTGATTTTCTTCCAAATTATTCTTTTACATTCGAGCACTAGAATTGCTTTGGTGTCAATTGCATTTAAGATTGTTTTCTGTCCGATTCTGCAACATTTCATTTAAGAAGTACGATTAAGATTAGGAAAAGTTCATACCACTTCTGGCCTTCCCATGCTTCTTCTCTAAGTTTACGAAACCCTTGGGTTGACAATTAAGTGTTGAGGAGTTTTCTTAAGTGCAATTCCTACACCTAACACTACTGCATTGCATGTTGACCATTTGTACCTTTTGACGTTAAGGTGACTTCACTTGGACTCACGTTTAAGCCACCTTTTGTCCATGTCATTTGAGAAATCAACCTTGCAATCAATTAGCCTCTGCAACTTGACACCCTCTTACACATGGAAAGAACATCCCTTTGAGTGTCATCGACCAGTTTTGTCACCTTGCATTGAGCATAGGAATGTTCCCCTCCCAGGAACTAGCGCATCTGTATTTGGACACTCGTTCATTCCACTGTACCAAAGGAATTCTTTTATTATTTTTTAGGCTTTATAAATATGATAAAGACAAAATAATACATATTCCAAAAATAGCGGGAATGGGACATTATTTCCATGATTGAGGGCAATTAGATTCAGTTGTGTCGCCCTTAAACAAAGCACTCAAAATTAAGTCTTTCCTCCATTTGGATGGGATTTAGTTTGATTTGGTAGAGCCTTAATCTTGTTATTGAGTCAGTACTTCTCCGATTAGTTATCTCTTCCAATCATATGGAGAGTTTTTTATGCCTCTTGCATGAAAAACTTATACAAAGTTATCATATGCTACCATGTAGTCACATTTGAGTCATGCTCTTGTTCAAGGGAAGTAAACCTGAGTCGACCTTTCTATGGTGTCTCTTGACTCATTTTTCAGTCGACTATCCCTGATTGTCAGAGTCATGTTCATTATCACATAAGATATTTGGTCCTTTGCTCGTGATGGTTTGAGAAGGTCTACACTGAATTCTTGCAGGCAGGTCTTGCTCTTATCGACTACAACAAATTGCTCTAAGAGTGGATCTAGAGTTGCACCCTGGCCCTATTTTCATTATTGATAGGTCACCTTGTGCTCAGCATCGATCAGTATCATGGGTCTTTGATTGAGCAGGTTCCCTTGTGTTCAACGTCAACTTTCATTATCACACATTGGGATTCGTGCAATACCTTGGTTTCCATTTGACCCTATTGGTGGATTCCTCACCTCTGTATCAACTTTCATTATTGGTTGGTTCAGAGGGTTTCTATCGTATGCTAAATACATCTTGTGTATGCCGAAAATGTGCTTCAGTTGGGTTACTACATCTTTCTTCATTAGATTTCTTCCACATTATTGGCCTATGTGTTACACTTGCACTGGATTGATGAAGGATGCCTTAATGCCTTCCTTCCATTGGATATTTTACCATCGACTTCAACTAATTACTCTAGGAATAAGGTCTAGAGTCCATTTCGCAGTATCTTAGGGTTTGTAATAATCATTGGAAGACTCCTTCGCTATCGACAGTGGGAAAACATCATACCGTCCTACATATCCACCTTACCCAATGCTACAACCATCATTACATATTCACCTTACCCAATGCTACAACCATCATTACCTCAGTTGAGTTAGCCAATGACACCATTTCCTTTACCTCCACCATTTCGACCTTCTCAGCTGCCTACTCAATCTTTACCCAACCCCAATAAAAAAATGGTGCAATTGATCCATTCTAATAACCTGATTTCCTCATGCAGATATCATTCCATGCCAATTGGAGTCATTGACCTCCAATTGAGATCGGGGAAGATAGTAACCTCAGAAAATCAAAAGAAGCCTATGGTGATTATCAATGAGAAAGGAGAGGAGGAAACTCCTGACCATTCTAAAAAAGATGACACCATCTAGACTATCCCCATACCTTTTGAGCTTTTGTCATATTCTTCCAATTGACCTCCCTATCCATAGAGGTTAATTGTGGAGAAGAAAGACCCCATTCCCGAGTCTAGCCTGGCTTCTGAGCTTAGGAACCTTTTCATAAGGGTACCTTTTCTCCAAGCTATTAAAGAGATCGCCATCTTCACAAAAATCATTAGGGAACTCTGTCTCAAGAAGCTAGGAAGGAGAAGATTACTACCTCAAACTATTCAATTTGGTGGTAGAGCAACAGATTTAATGACGAGGTGTATGTACATGGAGAAATATACCGATCCCAGAAACCCTGTTGTCTCTATTCAGATATGTGATGTCCTTGTCTCCAATCTACTTATAGACCTGGAGGAAGCCATTAATGCTATGACCAAGCAAAACATATATCAACTTGGATTGGTCCATATTCGTCCTACTCCCATTGTGCTTGAACGAGCAGACAGATCTAAAATCAAGCCGGAAGGGGTGTTGGATGATGTGGTCATTTCCCTAGACTCTTGGGAATATCATGTAGATTTAATTATGCTTTAGCCAAATAATCCTAGGGGAGGACATCCCTTGAGCTTGGGATAACCATGGCTTGCTATGGTTGATGCTTATATCGAATGTCGTTCTGGTGACATGTATATTTCCCATGGAGATTTCAAGAAGAAGTCACCTTGTATCCACCCGCTAGATCCATTCAAGCGCTTCGAGACACTTTATGGTCAGAATACAGTAGTGATGAGGAGACTCAGCATGTTACCTTGATACATTAGAATGTTGAGTTTTCACAGGAGGGTGAGATTCAAGACTTCATGAAAAATCTAGACACCATGCCCAATTTTGAGACATTGAGTTAGATTTTTAGTCTATATTTTTAGGAAATATATGAGACTCTACCTCCCTCGCCACCATCTCTACTGACACCTCTGTGTACTCTTGAGCCTAATACCACTCTTTTTGCAATTAGTCCAAGTAAATCCTTGCATATCAGTTCAGAATTGGATTCTTCCCAGCAAGAGAAGCTTGTGAATTTGTTGTGAAACCATCTTGATGCCTTTATATGGGGCTATGAAGATATGAAAGGAATCCCTTCTGAAACTTGTACCCACCATATATACATTCAGGATGGAGCGCGACTTATCCGACAACCCCAAAGGAGAATGAACCCAACTCTAAGAGAATTTGTAAAGGAAGAATTGAAAAAACTCCTAGATGCTGATTTTATCCACTATAAGAAAAAAGGAAATTGGTCAAGGGTAAAAAATGTCACCATAAGCTCATTGGTGATGGTCAAAATAGCATTCGTCACCAAAAACTGAACATCACCGAAGGTGGCGTCGCCAAAATTATAGGTGTTGTAGTGACATACAAAGTCCATCACCAATAATGATTTATAATGACGGATAGTGACTGTCACCATTTCATATGAGAAATGGTGATGGACCATAGCCTCCATCACCAAAAAGTGAACGTCACCAATGGTGGCATCACCAAAAGTATAGGTGTTTTAGTGACATTCAAAGTTCGTCACCAATAATGATTTATAATGATGGATAATGGCCATCACCATTGCATATGAGCAATGGTGACGTACAATAGACCCGGTCACCAAAAACTGAACATCACTGAAGGTGGCATTGCCTAAAGTATAGGTGTTATGGTGACATTCAAGGTCTGTCATGGATATTGATTATAATGACGAATAGCGACCATTACCGTTTCATATGAACACCAATGATTTATTGTGATGGATCTTTAATGGTCGTCACTATTGGTGCATATATATGGTGATGTTCGTTGACCATCACGAAAATTCACATTGCTAGAAGTATAGGTGTTGTGGTGACATTCAAGGTCCGTCATGAATAAGAACTATAATGACACACAACCGTCACCATTTCATATCAATAACAATGATTTATGGTTGTGGACATTTGAGGGTCGTCACTATTGATGCGTATATATGGTGGCATTTGTTCACCATCACCATTTCATATTTTTGGTGAGGGTCGAAAAGTGTCACCAAAGCTCAATGGTGATAGTCAAAAGAGCCTCCGTCACCAAAAATTGATCGTCTCCATTCCATATGGATGTCAGGGCATGATGGAATCCAACCATCAAACTCCTACTTGTAAAGTAGGTACTCTTCCATTGAGCTATCACATTTCAAAGAATTATACTTTTAAAAAGTCGACCTTGAAACTTCATAAATTGTGAATTCTACAACTTTCAATAAGTTAAAGTCTTGGAAATATTTTACTAAGCAAGCAAAGCAACATCGAATCTGCATGTCCCTACCTAATGGTTATTGAAGTTATGAAAAGTGGGTGGAGGAAAAAATGGTTTTGTATAAGAGAATCAATATGTTTGAAAGAACATAACTGAAGCTTCCCTCTCCTTCTACACTTCATTAAATATGCCCCTTTTCCAATGCAGATGTGGCCTATAAAATCACAATCAACAAACACAATATGAAAAGAAGGTTTAATGAACTAAAATAGCTTTGTTATACCTCAAGCAAATGGACTCTAAGAAATTAGATTAATTCTCTACAAAATATGATATAGCAAGATCTAATCACATTTTTAACTGAAACAAAGGTAAATTGGATTCATGCTCTGCAATAGACAATATAATGAGATTTAATGACATTTTCAACCCAAACAAAGGTAAGTTGAGTAAGCTCAAGCTCCAAAATGATGGCATCCAACTTCTGAGTGGTAGATACTATATATATCTAGCTAGAGGCTATAACATAAAGATATTTGTTATATGTGAAGATAAAAAAATGAAAGTAATGTGAAATTTTGACCATCAACTATAAGTTCCTTTCAAGGACTAGATCAAACCATAACATTGTTATCAAGATAATCAACTCACCCATGCTAGTACGCTTCTAGCAGTTTCATGATAAAATTCAAACTCAATAAACTTCAAACAACATAAATTAACCAACGATATGTCTGAGGTTGGTTACCTAAGGATTATATCATAGTAAATTACCTTTTGCATCTAACATTGAAAATGACTGTGAAAGAAATGATGACAAGTCAATGATTATGATGGATGCATGGGATGAAATAAAATAAAAAAATACCTTTCTTCTTGCTACTAAAGAGCCTTCTAGGGGATTCTTGGATGAAGTTGATCCCGGTATGCTTTCTGAAATCAAAGAGACACTTTCTGGCTACTTTGATTTGATGGAAAAAAACCCTAATGCTTATGAAAATGAATATGGAAAGAAATAAGCATCAATGAACCTGGTCTTGAAGAAGGTGTCTCAAACTCTAATATGGATAGTATTTTAAATTTCTACAGCTCGCAGAGGGTTTTCCCAGTTGGGTTCCCTAGAAAATTTTGTTTTTTTTCTATAGTGTGACTGTGTTTTATTTTTGTTCTGTTCCACTGCAAATTGGTAGAGATATTTTTTGTCTTGGTGCAACAATTAGTTTCATATTTATTCATTCAAGCAGTAGCAGAATTTCAAGGAAATTCTACAGAAAGGACAAATAATCTATATTTTCACTTATATCTTTTTCAAGTAACATTCACAGCTAACTTTTCATCCAAAGTGTTTAGGTTACTACCAAGTGGTATCACAACATATCTCAACATTGAAAGGCATAAATCCTACTATTCAATAAGGTTGAGACTTGAGATACAAGAAAATTCCTAAGTTATGCAAGAAAGAAAACTACTGATTTTTAGTTCTAAATCTATCCAACCAGAACACAATTATGCCATTTTCAACACCATCTAGTCAAAGCTATTCTTGGCCTCATTCAACTCAATTAATAATATATCAATCTAGTTGAGATTTCTTCTTCATTTCCTGCTTCTAAGTTATATATTTATGCAACCTAATATAACATTTATGTTAAGTGATTGTTCATTCAAAATTATTTAGTCTGTCTAGCACATCTAACTAATTTTCCAATCAGTTTTTGGGCAGACTCTATCATACACTTGCAGGAGAAAATAGAAGATTGTTTTAGTACCTAGTGTTATAAAACTCCATTCTGGAAAAATTATTTTGGGTTGCTTCCATAAAAACATTTACAAAATTTTCAATCCCAAAGCCATTTCAGGGAGAAATTTAGTTTTATTTTTGGAAAATTTGAATGCAACTAAAAGAAATTCTTCCCATTTGCTCAAAAGATTCTAGCACCAAATATGAGTGAATTCACAAAACTTAAGATTTGGAAATAATTAAATTTCACTTCGCTTTTCCAAGACCGTATATGAGAGAATTCACAAAACTTGATATTTGGATTCTCGAAACACTTAAATTTGACCTCATTTATTAGGATTGGAAGTTACCTGAGATGCAAACATGTAGCATTAAGGATCTACTTTGCTTGTTTAAGGGCAATGTTGTTTTATAAATAGTTATACAAGAATCCTTGTATACATGCCTGACACAGTTATTTGGTCACAAGTAATGAAACTGAACTCCATCAATACATAATAGACAAGGTAGAATGTAAGAGAGCATCTACTTTGACAAAAATTAACATCTATACAATCATATAAAGTTGTCACCACGCTAAAAAAAGGAATTAAAAACCAAAATAAAAATAGGAACAGGTTTGGATTGTTATGGTTACTCTAACAAAATTTTAAAAAGGATCAATATGTTAATATGTAAAATAGTGTATTTGATTATGATTTATTGAGCCCAACGGGTTAGCCCAACCAAATGTCATTAATGTTAATGGGTATTTGACTAGTTCTGTGATGGTAGCTACCTTGTTCAAAATCCCTTTGGTGAGGTGCACTAGTCAATGCCAATGGGTTTACTAGGGATGCCATCCATGAATGTGGGGAAAAATCCATTGGGATTCCCCAGAGAGTTTTTCATGGAAATAGTAAAAATAGGATTTCCTAAAGAGAAAATTTGAGATGCATACAGTGTACACCGAGTAAAATCAACTCTATAGAGACAAACCATAAAAGAAGGAAAAATACAGATGCTTTTACCTATGTTCCCTTGTGAGTGTGTGCTTCGTGTGAGATTTTACCGTGGAGATCACCTTCTCTTTCACACCTTTAGCTTTGCGGACTCGATTTTCATGAGGTTTACTAAATGAACTTCCATCGTTTAGCTGATTATGTGAACTATTACTTCTTTCAGGTAATCTTATACCCAATATCTCATTCGAAACACTAGGTGCTAGCAACCTATTATTTCCAACGTCCCTACATGAGATCTCATCTGTTATCCTTTCTGGATTTTCAAATTAGTTAGTAGTTGCAGGAATGTGTCTATCTTGACTATATCTAGTTCTTGATTGTACATGAGCAGTTAAGATGCTTCTGCTCACAACAATTGACCTTGCATTGCCCATCAATTCTTATAAATCATTTTTTTTATGACCAAAAGATGATCCCTGCCAATGTCTTCCATCTTTATGAGAATTAGCCGGACCTATATTATCTTCTCTTGATGCTAGAGTATGTTCCATCATTGCCCACGCTTGATCAACATCAGATTTAACAGTACAATTTTCCATCTCTAAAACATGGGATAAACTACTTCTTTGAGCTGATTCATGAAAGAGAAGTGACCTGCTGTTGGGCGTGGGTTGTACAATTGCATCAGTCCCATCTCTGGCCAAAAATTTGTCAAGGGAAGAGCTAGGTGAAAACTGCTAAAAGCCTCTTCCTAGTGCAAACCAATTGTCATGTAAAGCCTATACATGCTCCTGAAATATGTGCTGACTTGATAGAGTTTTTGTCCGTACAATGGATAATTGAGATGTAGACCCAGATACTTCAGTTTTCCTAAGTGAAGCCCTTGCTGCATCTGGCAATCTAGGAGATGGATTTTGATTGTTTCGTCACAAAATCATTCTGTGTATTGCTCTTACATGAGTTGGCCTTGTCTCTGCGAGAGGAGTAGAAGAAGAAGAAGGTGGGGATAAATTTAGCTCTAAGTTTATTCTTTCTACAACCATCCCAACTGGAGCATCTTCCACAAATCCTCTAATTCCTAAGCTTTATCCCCATTATCAAAATCAAGCATAAAATCCTCAACATCTTCATCATGTCTGTTGGACTATCCAAGCATAGATGTTTGATAGACTTGACAATACCAAACTCCTTTAGGGATAGCCCTTCCAAGGCCAACACAATATGTATGATATGTTGAATCATAGTGATCACACAATAATAAAAGATCACCATCACCAGCCTCATTACAATCTAAGATAACTATATTTACATAGGGATCAAGAAATCCCATCACTTCTTCTTCTGAAGGTTGATATACATGCCAAATATAACCCAGGGGAACTCAAATGCATATGTCTTTGAACATGAACCTATAAATTCAAAGAACTCTAATAAATAATGATTACTGCTGCAAATAAAACATAAACTACTCCAAATAGTTATTGGGAAAATAACTAAATTCTAGCATTCAAACAAGGGCATAAACATGTTGTCAAATGGAAAAGTTGAAAGCAGTTAAAAACATTAGGGGCATGTTGCAAATTCAATTCCTATCATTTAAATAAAGAAAACTACCATTGGAATGTCAGGCTTGGATCCACTTCTCTATTGAATCTATTCATCTATTTGTCTACTCAATCTATCATAACTACACCAAATGGTGCCACATGATGAATAAATTGTAACTTCAACATATATTCTCAAACAAAGGTTATCTTCTTGACATTGGAATAAGTGATGCAGGAGCATCCCCAGTCCATTAGTGTTCTTGCATCACCAAAAAAGTATTTAAATTCCAACATCTTGTTCATGTTTAATCATCAATTTGTGCTTGTGAGACTTACATGAGCCCATAACATATCACTCTTAGTTTCATCGACTCCCACTTTAAACATGACATTTATAAAAATAGTTGGTAGGAAAGGAAAGATAGATTGTACTTAGTTTATTCACCAATTACACCGGAACCACAATAAAAACAAGAGGAGTTGAGATGACAAATTGCTACCACTGGAGAAATAAGACAAAAAAAAGAGATACCACATTAATAGAAATACATCAGGGTGTGATGGCATGGCATCATGGATCTTGCCGTTTCCACAAACATCTTGCCAAATGATGAAACAAAAATCAACTCCAGCGATGATTAAGACATTGATTGCAAAGGAGGAGATCACTGAGAAAGAAATTTTAACATATACCAGAAATCACTAGGCTAAAGTAGAAGAATTCATTGAGGAAAACAGATTAGGAGAAGCAACAAACTCTCTCGAGAATAAGGCAACGACTTCCATAAATTCAATTGAGCACAATAATTGGGAAAGAAGACCCTTGGAGCATTTGAGGCACATCACTGGGTAGTTGAGGAAGATGACTCCACTGAAAATGAAGGAGAATATTAAGGAATAATCACTGAGCAACAAGAAGGGTAAATCCTTGAAAGAGAACTAGCATGGAATCTATACCTTAACAAGAAACCGTGCAACCCATTGTTGTGTGAGAAATAGAGTATTTATTTTTATTCATCCTTTCTCAATCCCATGCATGAGGATTAATTTCTATTGCAGAGTGAATGTAATTGAGTAGCAACACTGCTATTTAACTGATTTACCTGAATTTTATAATACAAGTTTAATGATAAAATACTCATGTGGAATTGTTTGGATTTTGTTTAGTGATGTACATTGATTGTGATTGACACCATCCACTTAGATGGGTATTAAATTTATTGCTTATCTGCCTATAACAGATTAGTATGCATTTGTGCAAGTTTTGCATTTTCCAGCACCCATAGATTAGTATTAAAGCAGAAATAACCTGTAGTGAGGAAAATCCAACAAAGGAGGGAGAATTTTTTTTAGGCATTTCTTGTTTGTCAGGAAAAACCCAACAGCACTAGGGTTTGTAGGGTTTCTCTGATTTTGGGAATGGTAGGGTTTAACTTTATTGTGTGTTTGCTTCTTCTAATTGATCTGTGTTTCTCCATATTGGTTGAATAACAACCCCTTGTTTTAACTTATCACAATGGTTCCCTGCTCACCAGTAGTCCTACTGTGGATGTTCATCTGATTTGGTATGGCATATTCAACCTTGCTCAACATTCCATTGTGGTAGATTTTGTTTAGTCCTTGGAAGACAACAAGACCCTAGAGCCTTCTTTGTATAGCAGGTGTAAAACCACTCAAAGATATTGTGTTCAATCCAACAAGTCCATCACAATGGAAAATACAAGGCTAGGAAAGTAGAAGTTGGATGCTGGTTATTCCCTCACCATATCTTTGAAGCGGAGCCAAATTATAGCTTTGGTGGAAGGGGAAATTACTTCCAAAGCTTTGCTGGATAATGGCAATGCCATGTATTTGGTACTCATGTCTGATGATGTTACTATAGAGGGCTTCTATATTCTCCACAATTGCAATTGAGCACAATCATTGGGTAATAAGATCCTTGGATAAGTTGAGGCATATCACTGGGAAATTGAGGAAGATCACTCCACTGTTAATGAAAGAGATTGTTAAGGAATAATCATTGAGCATCAAGAAGTGTAAACTCCTAGAAAGAGAACTAGCCTTTTCTGTTGAAAGCTTTGAAATTGAAATTTTCAATTATTTTTTTTCTATTCAAAGCTTTGTCATCAATTTCAAGAATCTAATACATTCAAAATAAAAAAAATTAAGAATGTATTTTCATAATTGACATATAACGGTAATATTTCGAAAATAAAATCGATGTCCTAATCAAAATTGATAAAGAATAAATTTTGATCATGCGTAGTAAATATCACATATAGAGATATGTGGAAAAGAAAGTAGTAATATTTCAAAATGTTTCAAAATTCTAGTTTTGAACAAAATATCAAAATTATAGTTTTGGATAAAATGTCAACTTTTACATTTCTTTCGTAGAACATATTGAAAAGAGCAAAATGTTTGAAAAACACAATCAATTATTGTAGTCGGAGGTGGAGGAATTGCCTCGACGGCGAAAAGTGGCCGGAAACCGGGCAAAAAAAATATAAAAATATTGTATAGGCAGTGTTTGAATCATGTTTCTGATGATGGAAATGGATCGACACCATCAAAAACCTATGGGGCACCTAAAATTTTGAATTTTAACAACTGTAACTTGGATTTACAAAAATCCCTGTCGTATTTTTTCAAAATATAACCAGAATTTCCGTGACTTTCAAGGCAAAAAAATAGTCTCGTTAGACTACGGCTCAATTTTTTGTCCTCATCCAAGACAAAATTTATTATCACTTTATGACATACTTGTTCATCATTTACTTATTTTATCACAATCCTACCTATATATTGTTAATTCCTTTTTCATTTGTCATGGACAATTCTATTTTAAATGTCATCAATTTTGCACAATTACATGATCCCCATCCTGACCTTCCCATAAAATTAATGGAGTGGTTATATCTTAAAACACAAAATCCCTCTCTCTGTGTACTCTAGATCCCTTTGTGATGTCCTATCAAAAAAAGTTTGGGGAAATGTCTTATCAATTTATTATTAAACACTAGACTTAGGGAAATTTGTTTCGTGCAAGGTTACAAATTACTCTATATGTTGAGCACATTGGATGAAAAATTTATTGAAGGAATGTACTTTTATTTAAAAAATTAGAGCTTCAAGGTCATCCATACCCCATTCCATTATTAATGGAACAACATTAAAATTCTCCCACTATTAATGGCACAACACTAAAATTCTTAGTTTCTTATTCCCTGCTCAATTCCTAGATATGTTGAGCCCATTGTCTACAAAATTTATTAGAAAAATGTATTTTTATTTAAAAATTAAAGCTTCTAGTCCATACATATCACATATGCCAATGGAAGAAGATCAAAATTCTTTGTTTGTGTAATCCCTACTCAATTCCTAAAACTTATTTCATTAGAACCTACTAATTTTCTTAAATTCTAAATCTTGTTATGACCTCACCTTCTAGAACAATTGTTTAGAACACTGCAATGCATGACAAAATGACCATTTTTATTTTCAATGTGTTTATAAAGATCGCATCTATGATCCCCTCCAAATTCCTCTTCTTTAATTTTTCTTAAGTTAATACTTTGTTCATTAATAAACACTACATAAACAATTATTCATTAGGATTTTTCATATTCCAAAGATAACACTACAACCGTCAAAGTTCATTCCTTCCTTCTTTTATTCTTAAATTTTTTTATCAAATCCTAGGGATGTGAACCCTTAAAGGAGGAAAAGACCACTTTGGTTCACCTTGGTTTTCCTCCATTCAAACATGACTCCTTTATAAACATGATCAAAAACCATTTTATGAAATCACTTCATTTTCTATTAAGATTATCTCGTCTATCATAAGCCATCCCTACATCCACATTTAAGTTGTAAGAGGATTTAAAATGTGGGAAAGCATGCAAAAGCCTATGTCCCTTAGCTATTGAATTATTTTTTGTGAAATTAGGTCATGTCTTTCACTCCCAACCCATGCATCCTCCCCCATATGAATGAAGATCGCCACACCCACCTTTTAAATTAGTGCATACCATCCCTTCCCCCCCAAATCAAATGAAAATCCTTCACAATACTCTTCCACATCACTAAAATATCATGCCTAGATTTCTCACTAGCCCTTATCAAATATTTCATACAATACACATAAATATATTTCTACATGATTAGTTGACACCACAATTCTTCACCTAGAAGAGGCCTCCAAGGACTCTTTGCTACCAAATATTTTGAGAAAAGTAAATTTTTCCCAAGGCACCATCTTCCCAACAACTTTCGTATAACTAACTTCTCCCATTTTACGCATGAAGTCACCACTTCTGGTTTGATCCTTCCCTATAGCTTATCCTTTTAACCATTTCAATAATCCCTTTTAGATTGAACTATTTAATGGATTTATTTATGTCACCCAAATTGGCCACTAAATGATAGATATAAGCTCATGATATTTGATAAATCCTAAATAATATGATAGGTAACTTTGTCACATTGATAGCGAGTTATTGTTAAGGACTTTTATTGTTATTTGGCAAGTGTTTGATAGAATACACTCAAATTTCCTTGTATTTGTTGAAACTTTTTTGTTTGCTAAGTTGTGCGAGTACTACGATGATTGCACACTTTATCTTTGACTCAAGAAACTGACTCAAAACCACCTAGGGATCACACATGGCTTGGGCCACATTAGCCCTTAACATAACTCGAATTTTTCTCATGGAGTTTCAAACCCATGGCCTTCACATCATAGAGTCCCTTAATAGTGCACCCCATCAACATATATACTAAAACCCGAGGGCTTGTATGTTTTGAAACTTGATAAATGAAAAATTGTTTAAATCTTTATTTGCAACGTTCCAAGTGTAATTTTAAGTATTTTGGTAGATTTAGAATTATGGAATTATTGAATTCGTAATTTTAAATTAAATTAATAAAATTTAAGTTTACTTGATCAAAATATTAAGAAAAAACCACTTGAATAATGGCTGAGATCATAGCCTTATATACTATGTTCACTTTGAAATGTTTATAGTTATGTGTTATTAGGAAAAAATTAATTTACTTTACATAAAAATGGGGATCCTTATTGGACAAATATAACAGAGATTTTTATGGCACCATTTACCACTCTTGGTAGATTTGATGCTCTGGTTATGGCCTAGGGCAACCCTTCCTTTCCAAACATGGTCCAAATTCTAAAAAAATAGTGCTTTAATTCCCATACACTATTTTTCCCTATATAAAAAGTGTGTACATGCGGGTCCGTCTATACATATGTATTAAAACACCAAAAACATATAATCTCTTTAAAATCACACACACTTTATGGGTTTTACCTATTAATCACCCACTATAGCCCGTGGTCCAACTGTTTCCCAACTAAAAAAACTATTTTGGAGAAGTATAATTAAACCTCCATGGGAAGGCCTAAAGGGTGAGAGATAAGATATTGATATTATATTTGATTACATCCCTGATAAAGTCTGAAGAAATCCCTGTGCCTCCTGCACTCCAAAGTTATAGGAAACCTTTGTTTCCTTCTTTGAGGTGTCCAACATATTTGTATGACATTGATCTAGGTGGATGTTGGTGGCCACCCACCTATCCCATTTGGACCCCCACAACTGTCTCTTTCAATTTTTCTGTTTCCTTAAGTATAGCATAGTTTACTATTTTTAGCAGTTTTTCGGGTCCTAAACTTCTGGAGCCGGTTTGAGGCCCTAAATGATGTGTTTCGGGAAATACACCGCCAGCGATTTTTCCACCTAAAAGTCATCTTTTCCGTCGTAGTCCTTGGAGAGATCTTTTCAACAGGCTATCATGCACGTCAAACGGAGATAGTACGACCAATTCGTGACCCCGAGAAGTTGATGTACCAACTTACCCAAAAACGAGGCCCACAATTTGGGGTTTCATCTTCTAGGGTTAGGTTTTGGAATGTGAAGGGTTTTCTGTTGTTTCTCAACAATAAATAGGCCCTCGAGCCTCATTGTAACACAATTTTTGGAGAACAGTTCAGAGGTATGTAGCCACACATCTCTTCTCAGTGATAAGCTACCATCACCCTAGTTGGTTTATTTCCATTTCTGGTTGTAAGCATATTTTAGTATTTTCCATTAATGAAATGAAGTATTATTTCCGCTGCATCTTTGTGTATATGGTTATCTCGGTAATTTATTGTGTTCCTGTTTAAATCCGGATCAGAAATCCTGGTGTACCTTTACGGAGGAGGACTGCTGAGGCCTGGGCATGACAGATCCAGAGGATGGTTCTGCTTGGAGCTAGACGAATACTCAGGTTGTAGTTTTCCACAATTCATTTAGCTTACATCAATAAAGAAATGTTGTTTTGTTCTTGATATTTATTGTGTTTATGCATTAGTCTATGTTATGTTTTACATATGAAATCTTATGTTAATGCTCATTTTCTCACATTCTTATATGATTTAACACCTATATCATGAACATGATTTCTATTACTGATGTTGTGTATGCTTTGCTTGGATAAGTTACAGGTTCTAAAGGCAATTGAAGGAGCAAAGGTTTTGGACCTTGCGGGATCGACCTCAAACGTAGGACCTCCGCGTAATACCTATTCTTCCTACTTCAGTAGTTTAAGCATTTAGATTGCTTGTCTTCGTGTTTCTTTATGTTGTATGCCCTCCACTCTATTGGGGTTTCTAACTCAAGACCCTAGGGTTCTTCCACCCACAATAGAATTGACGACTCGACTGGGGAAAACATTCTTGTTTTTTCCTAGTTTGGGTTGTTTGTTCTTGATCAGGGTTTGTTTTCTTGATTTCTTGTTTTTACAGTGTCAGTGACTTTTTGGCTTCCCACGCATCAAGTCTGAGCTTTTGGATGAGACCTTGATTTTTTATTTTTCTTAATTGAGATTTTTATATGCATTTTTTGGGGATACAGTAGTGTATACATGCTTGTTTACTCAAATTTCCTATGCTTGAAACGCGTGCACACATCTCTGTACCTTCAGACAGTCACGTATACCTAATTTTGAATTAATTAATCAAAATATTTTTCCTAGTCAAGTCTGTTGCCCGGTAAATTTTGTTGTTTTCTGGTCATTCATTGTCATTAAAGCTCTGTTTTCTTGCAAGTTTTCAATTTCGAATCTTCTTCTTGGTGAAAATTCTAGTTGACCTAAGATTGCTTTTTGATTAAGGTTTCATTTTACATTTTGGGTTCAAGGTTTCTGTCAGAAGTTCTTTGTTGTTTTGGCTTTCCAGAACAAGAAATTGGTTTCGGTTTGGTTTATAATCCAACTTTAAGATTACTTTTCTTTGCTTTCCTTTTTGGTTGACCTATTTTGTTTTTCATGGTTTTTGAGTCTCTCTTTGGAAATCTTGAGAATCTTTCTTGACATTCTATTGGTTTGTTGAAGCCTTTTATACTGCTATTCAAACCTGTAAATGCAAGTTTGTAGTCCTTTCTCATTTCAAGTTTCATTCTATTAATGAGTTGCATAACTTGCGAAATCCAGGGACTCTTTATGCTTGTTTCTTGATCTTTGAAATTTAGTAGTCTTTTGTGACCTCAAAAATTTCGTTAGGTTTTTAAAAGAAAAAGCCAAAAAACATAGCTTTTGCCTTTATTTTTCTTTTCAAGCTTTTGTTTTCGGTTTCTTTTGTTTTGTTTTTGAGCAATTGTGAACTTTTTCAATTGGTTTTGATGGGTTTTTAGAGAAATTTGTTATTGAATTTTCCCTCTTTATTTTCAAGTTGGCTTATTGATCTTGCAAAGAAACACATTTGCTTAGGATATTGCATCATCATTATAATTTTCATTAGGTTAGTTTGCACTGTAAGCATTTTTAGTCTTTTTGTTACATTTTGAGTGTGTGTGGAGTGTACTTTTGAAAAAGAAAAAGAAATATTTTTCTTAGATATGTTTTTTATAGAACCAAGTAGAAATCCTTTTTCATCGAAGAAAATAACTGCATGCATATAGTTAAGTTTCTATTGATTTATTTTGTGTCGAAAACACCATAAGCTTCACTCTTGTTGTATTGTTGACTTAAAGAAAAACCCTCTAAAATCAAACGCTTTAATAAAAAGAAATAGAACTTTTTTTAATTTGTCATTAACAACACCAACAAGTTTAGTTCTTTAGGGCCTTGGAATAGGTGACTGGAGAGTTAACTCTAGGGAAAATTTTATGCATGTAAATTTTTCTTAAAGTTTAGAAAGCTTGGTGAATCTTACTAGTCCCTAATATGAAAACTATAAAATATTTGGTCATCTATTTGTAAAAATATTCAAATTTATAATGATTTAGTAAGTAGTATCTATATAATTTTGGCGATCTTTAAGGTAAAATAATTTTATACTATAGAACTTGAGCGAATCATTCTTAGAAAAAAAAATGGAAATTAGAGAATATTTTTTTTGGAAAATTAGCCCGCTTGCAAATATTAGCCCCTAAAAGTTTCCTTGGTTAACTCTCCAAGGGCACTCAAACTTTCAAACATAGATGTTGAATAACTAGTGAAATCCAGTGTCGTTAGAAAGATGAGAAAGTTCTATGACTGGGAGTTAAGCACAAGGGAGAGTGAAGGCAAGGAAGAGAGATACCCCCTCTCCGACTTGTTGGACACCGCCCCGAGACTGTTCCACCCAAATTTTGATACGAACTGGTGCCCTTATTTTCTATTCCTATGGATCACATAGGTGGCTACGGAGGGGAATCCTATGGCACTTAAGGCAGAAGTTGCATCACATTCATTAGTACTTCTAGAGGGTACCTAGAATCCTTTCTAGATTCCTCTTCCAGTCAGAAGAGGTTAGCAGACTTGTAGCTGGGAATTAGTTCTCTTTCGGCTAATGGGGGAATATGCCATATTCCTCCTTGATTTCATTCCAGAGTTTTTCTCCCTATGCTCATGCATGGAACCCTTACCAAGGGCTCTCTACTCCATTAAACACATCTATAGGGGAAATTTCATTGGATATGGAAATTTTTCGGCAGGAGTTAGACAAACTCTGATTTTTTCTGGGCCACAAGGTTCTCCTTATGGTTCATGTTTTGCTTGGAATTACTTTAGGAAACCTTGTGCCTTAAAAAATCTAGGGTATTCTTTTCAGAATGTTGGAAATTATGCCCAGACCGGGTGGAATCCTTAGGGTCCTCCATGCCTACCTTTCCTGGTAATGTTAAACTTGCCAGATCTATCCAAATTGACTAATGATCCTACCCAA
Source organism: Pinus tabuliformis (assembly GCA_031772625.1). NCBI lineage: Eukaryota > Viridiplantae > Streptophyta > Pinopsida > Pinales > Pinaceae > Pinus > Pinus tabuliformis. The sequence continues at coordinate 1,117,065,404 of CM062809.1, forward strand.
CATAACACTACCCGGCCTCCTCTTCCAACCAAACTTCCATTAGATATACCCAAATTTGAAGGGAATATTGGTGAAGATCTAGACAACCATATAACCACATTCCACTTATGGTGTTCGTCGAACTCCCTGATAGATGATTCAATCAGGTTGAGATTATTTCACTGCACCCTAACTGGGAATGTGGCTAAATGGTACATTGAACTCCCAGGGGGCACCTTCGCTTCATTCATGATTTGACTACCATATTTTAAAACGATTTTCAGTTGTTCATTTGATATGATGCTGGAACTAAGCTATTATCTAATTTCCACCAGGACCAGGCAACCCACATTTCAAATCATATCTAGGAATGGAGGAGAAGGAACAGGCTCATTAAAGCTAATATTCCACAAGAATTCCTTCTTGAATGGTTTCTCAAAAATTTGCAACTTGATATTTCTAAGGATGTATCGCTCTTCGGTGTATTCACCGAAGAATAGGCTATTTGTAGAGCCCGACATCTAGAACTTATATATTCTCAATCTATGGTTCTTAAGAAAATTTTACCTAATGCTCCTAGATCAAAGGTTGCATTAGCCAAACTGTAGCCAAGTCCCCATGCCGATGGGCTAGTTAGATTGATTGATAGTAACATGACCAACTTTCTAAATCAATTACAACAGTTTTCTTTACAAACTGTTTCTTTTATGCAGGCATCGTCATCAGTTCATATGCCCTCTCAACCTTCATATATAAATTCCATTAAAACATCTAACCCTAAAAGAAACCAACAATCCGATGGGAAGAATAAAGGACATGGTAGGAAAAAGAATTAGGATGGGAAGGGTAATGCAAACAAACCTGACAATGATCTTGGAGGGGGTAAAAAGGAGTCTAAGAAGAAAGTAAAGTTTCCATGCAAGTTATGCAATGGTGACCATTCGACTCATATTTTCTATAAGATTCAAGATGCTCAATGCTTGTTTATTTAGCAGGGGTCTTCTAGCTCCCAGGTTGTGCTAACTAACCCTTTTCCCTAAGGGTAGTAGTTGCTTGCTGGTGCGAATTCTAGTACCAGTACCTCTGTTGCGGGAAAGGAAGGGGGAAATACATGAAATGTTTATATGATAATTTCACATATTGACATTGCTACACGGTCATGTGATTGTGGTGAATAATAATCGTCTAAGGCTAAGTCTACTCCTAATTTTTCAGAGCCACTCCAGATCGAGAGGGCTGTAGTTGATACTATACCTCGGATACCAAAATACTTCACAAAAGGCTCAACCATTAACTCCAATACTAACGAAACCTAGAACTACTATATTATAGAAGATATGGCTCAGAGTCCTTGTGCTATGTTGGCGTTAGAGGTACTCCAATCATGCCCAACACAAAGGAGTGCATTTCTCACTGCGATCAGAGAAGTTGTTCCAAAATACTCTCTCACTCTTACATTCGATATGTCAAACATAAAGAAGAGACTCTTACATCATATGGCTTTTCAAATAAAGTATACATATTGAAAGACCAATATCTTTCGAATTGTAGTTAATGAGGGAGCTTCCACATGTGTAATGTCTATATCATGTTGGAAGGCTATCGCATCGCCTCAGACTGTTCCTTCACCTACTTTATTAACTACATTTGATGGTCATTCTCATAGACCACATGGGATTATTCCATCCTTTCCCATCTGTCTTGGGGGTATGGTTGTAAATATTGAAGTAGAAATAGTTGATGCCAATTTGGATTACAATCTCCTTCTAGGCAGAAATTGGATTTATGAGATGGATGCTATTGTATCATTGTTATTTTGAATCCTTTGTTTTCCTCATGAAGAGAGAATTGTAATGGTTGATTAGATGGATTATTCTCTGGGTGAGTCCAATGCATCTTTTGAATCTACTATTCCGTTAGTGAACAATCCCAAGAAACTTATAGAGAATCTAGGAGTTGGAATGTACTCTTCCTTAATGGGTACCTTTGATTTTCCTACTCCTATTTCTAGAATTAATGTTATTTCATCCTCCAAGGCACCTTCTCGAACAAAGTTCTTTAGGACACATTATTTTTCGGATCCTTGGCCCTTACCCTCTTTTACCACCATATTAGATGAGGGGTAAGTAGGTGGAATGGAATTTCCTATGTCTATAGCTGAAATTCTTATCCATCTATTGTTAACATTGCAGACTTTGATCCTACTCCTTTTTCACCAGAGGAGCTGGATGGGAACGTGGCTCCGATCTAGACTCTAGATTCAACTTCTGATATGGATTTCTTAGATACTATATTACCATCTGAAGAAGAAATTATATAAGTAATGATGGGTGTTGAAAGACCGTGGAATGTTTTGCATCATCGATCATATTTTCTCCCTCATTTGCGAGAAGTAGAATCAAGCCTATCCAGTTCTTCATATACTAGTGATGTTCATGCAGTTTTAAATCTTTTGGCGCCAACATAGTTTTCTGTTGAAGGTAACATGTCTATCATTTCACAAACTATTCCAGTAAACATCTCTAAGAATCCCAACATTATTGAAAATGTCTTCATTAGAGTTGAATGTTCCCATGAAGAAATTAAAACTTATACAGATCTATTTAAAGAGTTCTCAGATGTGTTCGCTTGGTCTTATGAGGAAATTTCTAGGATAGATCCATCTATAGTCCAACATGAGGTCAAGACATATGAAAATGAAAAACCTATTCACTAGAAGCTTCGATCGGTAAACTCTAGAAAAGCAACAACTATTAAAGCTAAGGTTGAGAAGTTGCTTACAGTGGGTTTCATATACCTTGTTCCTTTGATTGAGTGGGTCTCTAATCCCATCCCCGTAGACAAAAAGAAAGGAAAGATCGGTGTATGCATTGACTTAAGGGACCTAAATAAGGCTTGTCCTAAGGATAATTACCCCACGCCCTTTATTGATCAGATTATCAATGAATGTGAGGGTATTGAAATTTTCTCATTTATGGATGGATTTTTCGGTTATAATCAAATAACTATTCGTCCAGAAGATCAACATAAGACAACTTTTATTGGACCCTAGGTTACATTTTCATATAAAAAGATGCCTTTTAACCTTAAAAATGTTGGAGCTACTTTTCAATGGGCCATGTCATATGCTTTCACGATATTAAACATGTTATTGAGGCTTATTTGGATGATTTAGCTGCTCATTCTAGAAAGATAATAGATCATCCTAAACATATTTAATTTATTTTTGAACGATGTCATTTTTATAAAATCCATTTGAATCCAAATAAGTGTTTTTTCTCCGTCACATCTAGTCGGTTGTTGGGATTCATCGTGTCGACTGAAGGGATTCGTGTAGATCCCTTCAATGTTGAGGCAATACCTTAGTTGTCTCTCCCCCTTTCTCTATACATCAACTTCAAAGTCTTCAAGGAAAATCCAATTTATTAAGGAGATTTATAGCTAATTATGCCAAGATTACTAAAGGATTTATGAGATTGCTTAAGAAAAGGGTCTCATTTCTATGGGATGATTCCACACAACACTCCTTTGATGCTTTGAAAAAAGCATTAACCTATGCTCCTTTGTTGAATCCACCTAATTATAGCAGAGAATCCCCTTTATATCTCGATGCAGTAGAATTGACTATTGGTATGGTTCTGGTTCATAAGGATGATGATTTTTGTGAGAACGTAATCTATTATCTAAGACGAGGCTTAGTAGGTCCTGAACTATGCTATTCTCCCATCGAGAAATTAGCTTTGGTAGCTCTCCATCTTTTCCATCAACTTAGACATTATATTCTGCTTCGATTTTTTTTGGTGTTAGTAGCCGTCAATCCATTTCAATTTGTTCTCATCAAGCGAATGATTGGGGGAAAATACAACAGATGGATTGTCATTTTACAAAAATTCGATCCCAAATTCATGTCAACTAAGTCAAAAAATCCTTAGTATTTGAATAGTTGATCTCAGAGTTGTTGTGAGGAAGAAATCATTTATGAGGAAAATTTTCCTAATGAACATATTTTTCTTATTCCTTTGCAAGATTCTTGTGTAGGTTTTAACCCCGTACAGAAATTACCTGCATACGAATTCTAAATCGCAGAAAAATAAACAATGCGAGAGCATAACACATAAAACACACATACACAGAGATTTTCCCTTGGATCCCAAAACCGAGACTATCAGCTTGATTTTTCATTATTCCTTTCAATGTTACAATACATATTTATACATGCCGAAGCATCCAATACCATGGACCGAAAACCATCACGTCCAAAACCATGGACCGAAAACCATAGGTAGGTTCGCCCAACCTAATATAGGGTCCAAAAAAAAAATTTCCCAGGGCGCTGCCCCGGACCCCGTAGAGGGGGGCTACCCGCCCCCTTAAACCCCCTGGACAGGGGGGCTTACTGCCCCCCCGCTGTGCAATTGGTGCAATGAAGGGGTGGCTCCGCCCCCCCTCTAACCCCCAGGTTCACTACGTGGGTTAGTCGTGGAAAGGATATAACACAACCCAACAATCTCCCACTTGTTGTTTTGTTTCCACAGGGGGCCACAGGAGAGCTTAGTCATTTTTCCAGCCCTGAAATGCCCATTGTTTCTCTACACCAAGAGAACTTCTCAGAGCTCACAGATTTTGTCAATGCACCTGCAGTATTCTTCAAAGTGTCCACCTTTACCAGCAACACCTTTTTGTCTTCTATCATATCCCTCACAAAGTGATACTGAACACCAATGTGCTTTGTCTTTGAATGATAAGCAGGGTTCTTTGCCAAGAAAATTGCACTTTGGCTCTCACAGTCTATTCTTATAGCTCTGTCAGGCGGAAAGAGTCGATTGTGCGGACACAACCAACCTCCCTAGGAGCCTAAGACTCTCTAGTGACAAACAAGACAAACAAGAGCAATCCTTCTCTAAACATGCATTTACTATATGAGAAATCAAGTGTTTAGATCCTACCTGTAGTCCAACGCTGTTGTAGCAGTCCAGCTCCGCTGATCCGGATGAGATCCTCCTTCACTTTGAAACCTGCATCCACTAACAATCAAACGATTAAATAGCACTTGATAATCTCATAGAATAAAACATATTTAACACATAGACCAAGGAGTACATGAAACAACTCATAAATAACAAGTTATTGAGAAGAATGGACTCATTTGCATTAATAGGTAACAAAAGGAACAAATAAAACCTGAGCCTTGGTGTTGTGCAAGTCCCTCCCAGGGTCCATCAAGAGTTCTCCTTTACTTTGACAAAGCTCACCCACTTCCAAATAGAACAAGCAAAGATGGCAATCTCTCCTCACAAGCTTCTAAATGGGAGTCCTAATTCCAGCAGCATCTACCCATAGAAATGTATAGCTTCCAACCTCTCCTCCTTCTGGCCCAATGCCTGTATTTATAGTGCTCAAGAGGAAGTTAATCAGGTCCACTATCAATGGGATAATCCCCTATTTGGATGGGATAGCTCCCTTATTGATGGGATAAGTTCCTCTTTGGTAGGGGTACATGAACCATCTGGAGGCGCTCAATACACGTCGAACAACCTTCTAGAATGCTCTATAAATGACCACAAGTAACTTTTTAAAGATGAAACTTGCGCATTTTGACCTTTACAGGGGGACGCACTTGCCCCTTTACATACAGAGCGTCCAAAGACGCAGCTTTTGTGAACATTGGGTGCGTACCCGCAGGTAAGGTTGAGAGAACCTGCGTACCCAGAGATAAATACATTTGAAAAGGCTTTCTCTCTTTTTGGAGTTTGACATGGAGAGAAGAGGCATAAGACTTGCCTAAGAGGATAGCATGACTGTTGATAGAGCCATACTAACTGTAAATAGCCATGGTGACATTTTTAGTGTAACAGATTGCCCCCTAAAGTGCGAAGCCTGTAATAGATTAGGGTTTTGTATTATCTAGGAAGGGTGAAGTGCTTTATCATTTCAAGGATTATCTCGTGGAGAGCCTGGTCAGAACCTGCAATTTTCAACACAAAATACATGTATAAGATTATATCATCACTAAGGTAGGCATTCCCATACTCAGATCAAAACTTTTAACTAACAGACTAACTACTCTGATACAGGAATGATCTTGCAGTACATCATAATCATAGACTTTTGTAGACACAGTATGGGCGCAGCCATCTGTTTATGATTAGTATACTTAGATAATGAATACAAAACTCCTCGCAGCCTGGATGGTGGAAACTAGATCCAGGGTCTTCATCTCTACTTCCCGAATTGGTATGATTCTAGCCATGCAAATAAATGAGTTGATGTCGAACATGGTAGAAACCACTTGATTACCAGTCGATGATGTAAACTGTTAACAAGTGTGAGAGAGACCACCAGTAACGTCAATGGTTCTCAAAGTACCCAGTACAATCCATGAGATGTGAATGAATGAGTTGATGTCGAACATTTCACGGAATCCTTCGATCGAAAGTCAATGATGTAAACTGACGTCAAAGGCGAGAAACCTGCCATTGATGCATGCAGACTTCAAGGTACTGACGATTTCTAAGTCATCTCTCTAGATAATGTGCTGATGTCGACAGAAAGCGACCCGTTGCAGGCAAGCCCACAACACGAAATCATTGTTCAAGTTGAAGAACTGTTGCTGTAAGGACTGACTCAGGGATGGTCAAATGGATGACAAGTATTTTGCAGATGAAAGTTTTGCTTGTAGACCTCTTGAACACATAACAACACGACAGATGGTTTGGTGATAAATGACTCAAAGTTAATCCCCGGAACCCGGCTGAAGACTTTCAAAGTGGTTCGATCAACTGTGAGGTAAAAATTTCCAACCCAGGTGAATGAAAAGTGTCGTGTCCAAGAGTGGTAATAGAGTTTCTTCTGAGACAAAAGATAACAAATAGGCTCATTCTTCTCTCTTTTCCCCCACCATTTCTGGCAAGTACCTCTTTATTTTTAACAAGCTTGAGGAGGATAACATATGCTTGATTATAAGCTCATCCTTCGGATGAGTCCAACCTAGTTTTGATTTGAACCCTAGGAAGGAGTGGTCCGTTCCTGTTTGTAATTGAACAAGTCCTTTACTGTGAAATGTTTAACGAGTCCAGTATAGGAGAAACTCGGCGTTTTTCAATTTTAGAGAGTCTGAAAAACTTAAGAAGACTCCAAGTTGAACTTTTTCGTATATTTGTGTCCCTCAAGCCCGAAAAAGTATAAAATAATACCTGGGGGAACCGCTTGATATTGCGACTGAGGAGTACTTTCATAATTAGTGCCACTGACCTGAAAAGTAAAAAGCGATCAAGGACACGTCATTTTATTTCCGTATCGAGTTTGAAACGACAAAAACCCGGCAATCTTTTCCTGATTTTACGGTCAGAAAAGAGCTATAAGGGGACCGTCTTTTAATTCCGTTTTAACGAGTGTAAAAGAAACGCTCGGCAATATTTTCATTTTTTAGGAGTTAGAAAAGGGCTTAAAAGATGACTCTGATATTTTGGTTCGTGAAAAATGACAATTTTCCCTCTAAATCCCTTTGTCCTGCACAAAAACGACACATTACTCATACCTGTTTAAGATAGGCAAAAATGCATTGAAAAATATCCTTCCATGGTGAAAAATGAACAAACCTAGCATTCATTCATCCAAAAAAAACCTATAGAAAGACTTTTTACCATGTCATTTTTACCATTTTACTGTTGAGGTTGAAAAAAGGGCTTTTGGCAAGAAACTTCCCGTGGTTGCTGCGGAGAATCCGACCGTCAGAATCGAACGCCGTCTCTTCCAGGTATTTCACAACATCCTCCTCTTCAATTTCATCCGATTAAAAGTTTGTTTTAGGTTTTAGTTTTGATTCTTGGGGGGTTTTGGGTTTCAAAAAACACTCCGCGGTACGCAGGTGCCCTTAGGGTGACCTGCGTCCCCTGACTTTTTCCTGTACAGGAAAAAGGTCGGGGGACGCAGCCCACCTTCAGGCCAGCTGCGTCCCGACGCTCTGTGTCCTAAACGCGGGGTGCGTCCCCCGCGAAAGGCAGAATTTGAAACCCCAAACTCCACAAACAACCATTTGAATTTTCCCAAATCAATTCTAATCTTGTTTCTTGGTGTGTAGGGCACTCACCATGTTGGATTGGAGAGAAAGAGAGCACGAGGACGTTGATTTAGCCGCAATCAATCATCAACCTTCCATTGATGCCCTAAAAGCATGCGGACTATATAAATACTGGGCCATACCTGGCATGAGGGCTCAGGTGAGATTCTTAGAGTGGCTGGTTGAGAGATGGAACATTCATGAGCAATGCTTTTACATCGGAGGGCACCAGCTCGAGATAGAGCCCTCTGACATATACTTTCTCACTGGCTTGCCAAATAGAGGCGAGCAACTCAAACTAGCTGGGACTAGGCCGGGTGGCCAATCCCTTGCTAGTCTCCGGGCAGATTGGTGCACACCCAATGCTCACCATGCGAAAGGCGTAGAAATCAAACACATCTCTCTGCGTGAACTCAAGGTTATAGCTTTCACGGTTACCAGAATTTGCGGCGCAGCCGCTTTACATATTGCCACCGGGTCCCAAATGCGGATGGCGATTGACTGTTTCCAAGGCACCATTTTCAACTGGTGTGATGCTGTGTCAGCCAATATGAAGGGCCAACTGACTAGGGCAAAGAACGGACAACTGAAGACCTTTGGATATGGGCCTCTAGTTGTGAGCTTTGCCTTAGAGAGAGTTCCGATGCTGATCCCTCAGCAACTCACTGTTGATATCTTGGGTCCTCGGGAGCCAAAGCTGATACGATGGGTTACGGTGATGGCCCGGCATCCTGACGAGGGCGCGGTGGTTGTTCGATTCTTTGATAGTTATTTTCACTGGTTAGAGGACCAGGTTTTTTCGATCCAGGACTTTCCGTATGGCGGAGTAGATTTTCGAGGTGATTCAGACATGGTTCTTCCACAGGGAGAACAATGGGATGACATAGGTACTTTATTTTTCACAAGTTTCCAAATTATATATTTTTTTTTTGTTTTTTATATATCGTCTCAAAACTGACAGTAAAAATTTTTCAAAATGCAGATGTTGGTCCACAGCGCCCAGCCAACCTCCGGCCTTTTGAGAGGAGACATTCAGTTGCACCGGTACCGGCCCCACAGGACGTGGCTGCAGAGTCACTAGCTGAGTTGGAGCAGGATCTAGAGCGTCTGACGGTGGATATACCTGAGACTACCATAGATGATATTCCTATCAAACTTCAGCGCTATGTAGTCGCAGTCCCTGGACCGTTTAGGAGGTTTTTGTGTAAGGTAGCCCGTGCAGTGGTGTCGTATAGGGAGCACCACCAGTGATTGGCTAGTCACTTTTGTAGACACATATGACATTTTTGGCTTTTTGTACTTATCATTTTGCCAATCATAAGGTGTTTTTCAACCTATGATCGAAGACGATGTATATTTTTTGACACACTCTTATCTATATATATATCACTATTACCGGCTTATCTTGTTTAACATATGTGATGAAATGTTTTTAAATTTACTTGCATGATTATCGTAAATGTTTGTCCAACATTCGAGAAGCAATTGCATCTGCTAATGTATTTAAAGACCTTGGAATATGCTGATATTCAATGTAATCAAATTCACGTTCCAAGAGACGCACTCTCAAAAACAACCTTAATAGCACAGGATTTCTAATGGCATATACTCTATTAAGCTGTAATACAACAAGTTCAGAATCTAACCTCACTATCAAACGTCGAATTCCAAATGAAATAGATTCGGATAATAATTCAACCACTGCACTGTATTCTGCAATGTTGTTCGTTGTTTGACCGAGGCTTACCCCATGCATAGAAACTAACTTGTCAGAGGGCGAATAGATAACCCAAGCTGCGGAAGAGATATTCCGTGTACTACGACAAGCACCATCAGCAAATCCAATGTATGTTTGGAGAGGCGTCGACATCTGCAATATCAAGAGTAAAACCAAGATAAGCCAAAATAACGACGAAAAACACACTCTCTAAGCTAAGCACACTAACTAAACTAACAAACACGCTAGCTAGAAAGAAAATCTAACCTAACTAAAAATTCTCCATACCCACCATTTAAGCATAATACCTCTTTAGGTAAAGTCCATTTCTGGGTTTACACAAAGAGTCCCCATCAAAATCTACCAGCTCATAAGCCCCTTTTGCTAGCTTTCGCTTTACAATGTAGGGTCCATGCCACATAGGAACGAATTTTCCAGCACCTAGCTTATCGTTAGCTTGATCATATAATAGCACTAGGTCTCCCTCCGAAAAACTTCGAGGGGTCACATTTCTATCATACTAAGCTTTCATTCGCTTCGCGTGAGTCTCGATTGCCAATGCAGCGTCACGTCGAGTCTCATCTAATTTAGCTAAGTACAATAAAATTTCTCCTCTTCGGAAGTAGCTGGAAGTAATTCGACAGCCATTTGAAGTGATGGGATTTCGCATTCAATGGGTAACACAGCTTCCAAGCCATAAACTAGCTGGAAAGGAGTGAACCTGTTGAAGTTTTCACTGAGGTTCGGTATGCCCATAGCGCTGAAAATAACATGTTGTGCCAATTCGACCGATGAATACCAATGGTTCGTCGGATCATGATAACTAGAACTTTGTTGATAGACTCAACCAAACCGTTGGCTTGCGGATAATAAGGAGTAGAGCTATCGTGGCGCAAACCAAGCTGGCTTGTAAGTTCAGTCATCATGATGTTTCGAAAATGGCTCCCATGGATAGTAATGATTGCTTGTGGGACACCAAACCTAGTTATAATATGATTGAATACGAAAACTGCAGCTGTTTTGCCGCTTGCGTCGAATGTAGGCATCGCCTCGGCCCATTTAGTAAAATAATCAACCGCGAGGATGATATACGCATGCCCCCCGGCCGAGTGAGGGTTACAAGTAATAAAGTCGATACCCCATTTGGCGAATGGACCAATGGCAATTATAGGGTGGAGAGGAGCAGGTGGTGCGCGCATCTTACGATCAAACACTTGACAGTTGTGGCACTTCCGGACTGCAATGATACAATCTTTGAACATGGAGGGCCAGAAGTAGCCAGCGCGCAAAACCTTCTGAGCTGTGGCATACCCAGACATATGACCGCCACATGCTCCAGAGTGACAATCATTCAAAACCCTCTCAGCCTCTTCGTGAGTTAAGCAACGTCGAAAAACTAAGTCTGCCCCCGGCGATAAAGTGTATCTCCAATAATTTTGTATTGCTGGGATTGAAACCGAATTTTTCGACGTTCCGCCTTTGAAGCTTCAGGCTGAAAGGTTTGGGTTTGGAGATAGATGATTATATCCCCGTACCACGGATCTAAAGTACTGATAAGAAACAAAGATTCGTCCGCAATGGACTCCTCTGCCACAGTTTCTGTGTCAGCACGCGGGAAATCACACATCAATTTCGCAAAAACTAAGGATTTCTTAGACTTGGACTTCTCGAACTCCAAGTCGAACTCTTGCAGGATAACGATCCATTTAGAGTACTTGCCCCCTAGCAGTTGTTTTGTCAAATATAAATCATAGGGTTGCAATCCGAAATAACTGTAGTTTTACGGAGAAGAATGTAGTGACGAAAACGCTGGACAACTTGAACGGCTGCCAGGGCCAATTTCTCCACATGCGAATATTTTAGCTCAGTGGGATTTAAGGTCCTACTAAGATAATATATCACATGTTCTGCTCCGAATTCATCTTCTTGAACTAACACCATTCCAATGGTGGAATGCGAAGCTGCGAGGTATAAGAAGTAGTCCTGGTTGTAGTTGGGAGGATGCAACAACGGTGCATGGGTCAACGCGTGTTTAAGTGCATCAAAAGATTGTTGGGCAATCTCGTCCCAAAAGAATTGAGCGTTCTGTTTCAACAACCGTGTAAAACCTTTAGTGACCTCGGCGTAGTTTGGAATGAATCGGCGTAAAAAGTTTTCTTTCCCTTGCAAACTTTGGAGTTGGCGCAAACTCGAAGGAGGAGGCAATTTGATGATAGCTTCGACCTTCGAGGGATCGACGTGAATGCCGGCTTTTGAAACAACAAATCCCAGCAATCGACCCGTCTCTATACAGAATACACACTTGTGGGGATTCAACCGAATTCGATAATGCCTACACCTCATAAAGATTGCTCGTAAGTGGACAAGGTGATCAGCTCGATGTAAAGAATGCGCAGGCAAATCATCGAGGTACGGTTGCACAATGTGCTTGATGTCATGAAATGAGTAAGACATCGCCCGTTGAAAAGTGGCCCCGTAATTTGCAATAAGCAAATGTCCCCCATGGACAAATGAATGCCGTTTTTGGCTGGTCGGCAGGTAGAATATTGATTTGATTATAGCCCGAAAAACCATCCATAAAGGAAAACATTTCGCTTCCGGCATAATCATCAATAATTTGATCGATATAAGGCGTAGGATAGTTGTCTTTTGGACAAGCTCGATTTATATCCCTATAGTCGATACAGATTCTTATTGTTCCTTGTTTCTTGTTGACCGGAACAATATTCGATACCCAATCCGTCAATGGGATTGCATAAATGAAACCTGCTTTCAAGAGCTTTTCGACTTCTGCTTTAATCGCAGCCGCTTTTCGAGGGTGAATCTGACGCAACCGTTGCCGGACGGGTTTAGCATCCGGGTAGGTCTTTATTTCATGAACAAAAATGGCAGGATCGATTCCCGGCATTTCCTCATAAGACCAGGCAAACACATCGCGGAATTCTTGGAATAGGGCCTTGTAAGTTTGGATTTCATCTTCTGTACATGCGGCACCTATATGAATGTTTTCCTCAATTCCGGGCTTCACTGAAATATCAATGGGAATAGTGCGAGAAATATTCCCTAAATTCAACTCTGAATCAGAATGTTTCGTTGGATTCTGAGCGTCTTTGACATATTCAGTGGTAAAGATAGATGAAAAATCATTTTCAAAAGCATCATCCTTAGGTAAAAACGAAGATCTGTGATGGAGATCTTCCCATGGTAGATCGTCTACACTTAGGATTTCGCGAAGTTGCTCGTCAGATGACACGACTTCGGGAAACGCTATCCGTTCTAAGGTTGAGGTGAAAAGTGATTCTTCACTGACCACATTCATTTGGTCGATTTGGGTTGAACGCGAGTCGGTAAAAGACATGACGGCTTCATAAGCAATTTCATATGGACTCAAAGGCATAGCATCACCGAATGAGTCTATCTCAGATTCAGATGGGACAATCCAAGGATCATCATAAATAATGTTTTCTGATGTAATCATATGAATTGATGCAAATGAAGGGTCTACGTTGATTGGAGGGAAAGGAAAAGTTCCCAGTAAACCGGAATCTTTAACTAAACCTACGCCAACGTCCCTATAAGGGATTGTCGTCTTACCGACATGCTGGATACTCTCTGAAGAGGCTGGGTCGGATGAAAAGTATGTCAGCTGATCAATAGTCACGATCTTACCGTTATATGGAAACTTAATTACTCTGAAGACCGATGAAACGACTGCTGTCATAGCATATGAGCAACTTCGACCCAAAAGAAGGTTGTAGTCTAGAGGGGCATCAACCACCTCCACATCCAGACTAACGGTTTTACCTTCTACCCCTATAGGCAATTCCTGTAGAATACCAAACGGACGGAACCCACGGCCATCAAAGGCCTTAAGGATGGTGGGGGATTGGTTCAACGAAGGAGAACCAAGCGATCTCCAACATTGAATCGACATAATACACGTAGAAGCTCCCTCATCAATCACAGTCCGATGAATAGGCCTGTTTTTGACTATCACTGGAATTTGGAAAGCCATTTGATGGGGAGACGCGGTGTACTATTTTCTAGATCGAAGATTATCAGGTTCGGGTCCTGAACATCAACAGCTCCGATAGCCGACAAAAGTAATTTTCGTTGTGCTGGGCATGATTGCAGCACTTCTAAAGCCGACATTGCTGAGGGTGAAACAGCTAAGTCCTCAACAATGTTGTAATTCTGGGCTGCTCTTGCATGTGGATTGAAAGCAGACCTTCGAAGTACACCCTTGGCGGGCGGTTTAATTACTAAGTCCGGGTTAGGTTTTTCGATCTGTAGTGGATCAGAACCAGGAGCTGAGGTTGATGGGTTAGAGTGAGAAGATTCTGCTTCCTTACCATCAACAGGATTCTTACTACCATAATCTTGCGATCGAGTCGCAATCCTCACATGAGACATCATCAAAATGGGTTCTTCACTGGCATTCGAGGAAGAACCTATCATCTTACTCTCCTGCTTTGGAAATGGATCTTTTAACACAGCAGGAGTGGGAGAACCTTTGACTATTTTCACAACCTCGGCCTGATGAGGGCAATCTCTTGTAAAATGATCCTCTTCACAAATAAGACAAGGATATCGAGGTTTGCGCTTTTCGTCATTGGTTTCCGACTTTTCTGTTTTCTCCTTCGGAGCCTTGTTTGCTTTAGCCTTCTTCTTTCCTTTCTTCTTTCCACCGTTTTTTGATTTGGCCGTAGATGACTCTACAGCGTGAATATCGGCGGTAAGTTCAGGAGAAGACTCTCCTGTCGGGGAATCAGGCAAAGTGATAATAGGAGTAGTTGAAGCCTTGGAAGACTTCTTCTTGCTCTTTGTATTCACGATACCAATCATACCATCAGCGGCATGAGATCCCGAAGGAGCAGCAGCGATTTGATTCGACTTTGGAAGATCTGGAATCTTCTCGTGTAACGTACCCGACTGAGTATAAACTAAGTCAAGGTATTGCGCCTGAGCAATGACTTGCTCCTCAGTAACTACTCCGGCCTTAGCTACATCTTCAGTAATCTTCGGTAATAATGATTTAACAAACCATTCAGCTAAGATTTGGTCCGGGATAAAAACTTTCACTAGCCTTCTTCGACGTCTCCACTCATGAATGTGATCAGAAATATACGTGGACGTTGATTGTTTTAGTGAAGTTAATAACTCTGTGCCGTTATCGTATCTGACCGGCAACTGAAAGTGAGTTAAGAACGAGGTAGCTAACTGGCTAAAATTGTAAAAAGAGGCCCGTGGTAACTCAATGTACCACTTGGCCGCGAGACCAATGAGTGTACGCTGGAAAAGACGTAAGCGGATCGAATCATCCGAGATAGAATTTGAAGCACACCAGAGGTGGTAAGTCATCACATGATTGGACGGATCCTCTCCAAACTTACCTTCGAACTTGGGTATATCACTGGGCAACTTATTTGGCATTGGCGGCCAGAACGGAAGATATTGAATTGGATCATTCGTTAGGCGCGTCAAGTCTGGTAAATCCAAAGTTGCGATAAACGGTAACTGCCGGTTAGGATCTCTAAAACTCTGGGTCACAAGACCAGTCCCAGGAGGAGGATATCCAGGATAACTAGGAACAGGAATCGCATTAGGGATATTATATCCTCCTGGAAAACCAGGATTAACCGGACCGTACTGGGGTTGTTGAGGTTGTTGATAAGTGTACCCAGGATACGGTTGATACTGGTAAACCGGCTGTTGGACAGCTTGCCCATGTTGGTACTGTCCCTGGTACGGTTGTTGAACAAATTGAGGTTGAGTAGTGACAACCGTACTTATACCAGGCTGACCTGTAGGCATCTGGACCGTGGTTTGAATCGTAGATCCAGACAACGGTAAAGATGTCTGAGGAGTGGTTACAGAGACAGTAGAAACCGGAGCCGTCGATACTCCAGAAGTAAGTATGGTAGATGTGGCGGTAGTTGCAGCAGCCGTTTGAGATGGAGTACTAGGTGCAATTGGCGGCTGAGTAACTACCGAAGTTACAGAAGTTTGAACATTTGACTGGACAGGTTGCGGTTGCTGAGGTGGACCAGAAACTACGGGTTGTCCAGCTTGAGGTACCAACTGTAAACTTGGCTGCAACACCTGTTGACCCTGTGATGGATCCCACACTAACATTCTGGGGTATTGACCCGTAACAGGTTGAGGATACTGAGATCCATAACCGGATTGAGGATAGGATTGATAATTGTAAGGTGCAGTTCCCATACTTGGAACATATGACTGACCTTGAGGTGGTTGATAACCTTGACTCGAGTATTGACCTTGAGGTTGATAACCTTGAGGTAAATACGGATACTGGGGTTGACCTTGACCTTGAGGTTGGTACCCTTGAGGTTGATACCCTTGAGGTTGATACCCTTGGGGTTGATACCCTTGGGGTTGCCATCCTTGAGGTTGATATTGATACTGAGGTTGACCCTGAGGTACATATTGAGGCTGGGGTTGACCTTGAGGCATGTATTGCACCATAGGTACATACTGACTTTGAGGTTGCCCCCCAGACACGATTTGTGTACCTTGAGGTTGCCCCCCAGGCATTAACTGAGGTTGCTCCCCAGGCGGTAATTGGCCACCTTGAGGTTGGGAAACGGGAACTGAACCTGACATCATGTAAATGTCTCCTACACCCAATGGTATATTACCACTGTTTCCAGCTAATAACCCATGATCAACGGGTTGAGGAGATGCCCCCGCAAAGGTACCAGAAAGTGATTGATACCCGGTGGGAATAGAAGGACCGCCGTGTAAGAAAGATTCAGAACTTTGAGTAAACACGGACGACTGACCAGACATATTTACAGGAGTATAAATACCTCCAGGTGGAAAAGGAGTACGAGGTGTAGAAAAACCTACCCCTGAGTTGTCTAAATAATTGGTTAACGAAAGGTACCAAGTAGTACTTCTAGGAGGACTGTAAAAGATAGATTCACGCTCCCTTAGATCAATAGTAAGTTGATCTTCAAGGTTAGAGACGCCTATTTCTTCCTCTGGAGCAAGTTCTTCTATAGCAATCAAACCAGTAGGAAGATTTTCGGTGATAACTCGTTCTATTCTTGGTGAATCTGGAACACTAGAAGTCGTAGTAACAGGTTTAGATATTTCAGGTTCTTCGCCTGTATCACTAGCAGACGAAAAACTACCAACAAGTTCAGAAACTGTAATAGCTTCGGGATTATAACCTGTCTCTAAGCCTTGGTAATCCGAATGGACTACCAAGGAAGATTCTCCTTCTTCAGGCGAACCTACTCTACTGCCACTAGGAGGAGTTACAAGGACCTTCAACCCTTCTAGATTACTAGGGTCGTCTCGAGGAGGTGATCCCCTAAGTCTACGGGATCTTCTCAACAATTCGGCCACAGAAACAACTTCAGGAGACTGGCCCCGAAGTCTACGGGACTGTCTCAGTAATTCCGCCACAGCTAAAAACTTTTAACTACTACACACGAAAACAAAGTAAAATTTCAAATCAAACCACCTAAAGTCTCTAAAGAACCAAACAAATTTGAATCACACGCCTAAAGAATCTAGGGCGTCAAACCAAGCACAAACAGTAGCCTTCCAGACCGAAAGCGCTAGTTGGTGATGAAACCCAACATCGCCGGATTCAGTACAGAAGTGGCGGGTGGAACAGTTACCCCGACAGCCTACTTAATGAATAGACCGGCACAAGTTCCTCCACTTTAACCGTCTCGAGTGAAGTGAACCCCCCGGAAAATCCAAGTGAGTCTAGCCGACGTCTGCTCCAGGTACAGTGGGATCTTCCCTCCACCGTCACCTCGGTAGAATCCTAAAGATAATGGTCACTAAGGTTACCAACCGCAACAAATGCACCTGGGGGAACAGTCTACACTCCGACAGCACGCAAGGGCAGAGTATCAAGCTCAATCCCCTTGTCGATTCCTTGACAATAATCCAAGGTTTACTAACAAGTGACCCCTGGCTCCTCAACAATGGTTAATCCGAGGTTTACCGTTTGTAATACGTGCATGTCTGGCGTCGTTCCCAACGAGGGGGGATTGATCCCCTCACTGGTTCGGACACGAGCTCGTGCTTCTCCTTTAAGAGGAGCTTTCCCAGAGTACAAATGAGACAATTGGATTTATTCTATCACAAGATAAGCTACTTGTTTGGTTTTGTTGTCTTGGAGAGTTAATTACTCACCTACTCCAAGACACTAGCCTGATCTAAATTGGTGTTTCAGAGCCCTAGTAAATAAAAGTTACTACGTTGATTTTACTTTAAGCGTTAATTTTATGGTTTTTCTTAAAGACGAAAGGTAGTAGAAATGAAACCAATGGTGTGTAGACTCGACTCAAACCACTACAAAGATGCACCTAAGATGATTTACGCTACTTTCCTTTTTTCAATGAAATTCCTAACTAAGAGAGTTGATAGATACAAATTTTATAGAAAACAACTTTCTTAGTAAATACAATCAAAAAAACAATTCTCTCTATCTTTCCAAGCATACAAACATGACCACTCCTTACGTGCACGAAAAACTCTTTTTCTTTCAAAACTTTTCAAAGCTACTTGAAACAAAACTTTTCAAAGGAGATGTTTTTGTATTTTCTCTTTTTAATAAAGCATATAATTCTATTTTAACAAAAATGAATCTTAAAAGCTATAAAATCTATGAAAACTTCACTCACAAGCAAATCAAAAAGGAAATTACTCTAAGCAAACCTAACGAGGCAAAAGCCTACAAAGATGATTCTAGGTTATTTTACTTGACCAAAATCAAATCAAGGACCAGCTAATGCAGAATCAAAAGACTAGTCAAAACAAAACTCAAATCTTTTTGTTCTTTTTGTAAAATGGAATTCAATACTCAATCAACAAGCACTTCGAAATTTGCCAAAGAGACAACTCAAAGGTAAGTTGCTCTCACAGGTAGACTTTATGACAGGTCTGACTTCTAAGAATGCTGACAAAACCAGAGAGATCTAAGGCTTGACAACTTCTACCGCCAAAGTCACTACAAGACCTACTCAAAAATCAAACCCTAGGGCTTAAACTTCTATGAGAACCACTAAAACACTCAATGCTATCGAAACAAGTTCAGGTGAAGATCTTTGACAAGAGACTAATGAATCTGGGCAGTAAAAACTGAGAAAAAACAAAATCTAAGAGAAAAAATGCAAAAAATGGAATTTTCTCAAATTTTAGCAGGGGATGCAGGCAACCCGTTAAAATAGGTGCGGGCCCACTCTGTGCACACAGCGACAGTGCGTCCAGGGACGCACTGTGCAATACTCAGAGGGTGCATCCTACTAGAAAATTCAAGAAAAACTAAAATGAATCTAACCCTAAGCTAACCCACCCAAAAACAAAGTCACAGAGCCAAAAACCAGAAAAATAAACCAATTTTCTCAGAGCAAAGTTCATACAAAGGAAAAGACTTTCACATCAATGGAGTCCCCAGCGGAGTCGCCAATTTTTCAGGCGGAAAGAGTCGATTGTGCGGACACAACCAACCTCCCTAGGAGCCTAAGACTCTCTAGTGACAAACAAGACAAACAAGAGCAATCCTTCTCTAAACATGCATTTACTATATGAGAAATCAAGTGTTTAGATCCTACCTGTAGTCCAACGCTGTTGTAGCAGTCCAGCTCCGCTGATCCGGATGAGTTCCTCCTTCACTTTGAAACCTGCATCCACTAACAATCAAACAATTAAATAGCACTTGATAATCTCATAGAATAAAACATATTTAACACATAGACCAAGGAGTACATCAAACAACTCATAAATAACAAGTTATTGAGAAGAATGGACTCATTTGCATTAATAGGTAACAAAAGGAACAAATACAGCCTGAGCCTTTTTGTTGTGCAAGTCCCTCCCAGGGTCCATCAAGAGTTCTCCTTTACTTTGACAAAGCTCACCCACTTCCAAATAGAACAAGCAAAGATGGAAATCTCTCCTCACAAGCTTCTAAATGGGAGTCCTAATTCCAGCAGCATCTACCCATAGAAATGTATAGCTTCCAACCTCTCCTCCTTCTGGCCCAATGCCTGTATTTATAGTGCTCAAGAGGAAGTTAATCAGGTCCACTATCAATGGGATAATCCCCTCTTTGGATGGGATAGCTCCCTTATTGATGGGATAAGTTCCTCTTTGGTAGGGGTACATGAACCATCTGGAGGCGCTCAATACATGTCGAACAACCTTCTAGAATGCTCTAGAAATGACCACAAGTAACTTTTTAAAGATGAAACTTGCGCATTTTGACCTTTACAGGGGGACACACCTGCCCCTTTACATACAGAGCGTCCAAAGACACAGCTTTTGTGAACATTGGGTGCGTACCCGTAGGTAAGGTTGAGAGAACCTGCGTACCCAGAGATAAATACATTTGAAAAGACTTTCTCTCTTTTTGGAGTTTGACATGGAGAGCAGAGGCATAAGACTTGCCTAAAAGGATAGCATGACTGTTGATAGAGCCATACTAACTGTAAATAGCCATGGTGACATTTTTTAGTGTAACAAGCTCCCTGTACTAACCCCATACTTGAACACAATCTCTGTAACCAAACTGCTTCCTTGCTTGCATAAGTGGCTGCCATGTATTCTGCCTCTGTAGTTGATAGTGCCGCTACAGATTGTTTCTTACTCATCCAACTGACTGCACCTCCAAATAGGTTAAACACATACTCACTTGTAGATCTTCTCTGATCCAGATCTCCAGCCTAGTTTGCATCAACAAAGCCATGAATATCCAACAGTCTGTCCAATCCTGGTCTTCCTTGGTAGCACAAACCATAATCACTAGTGCCAAGCAAATACCTGAAAACCGCTTCACTACTGTCCAGTGCTCCTTCCCTAGTTTTGACATAAACCTGCTCAATACTCCCACTGCATGTGCAATGTATGGTCTAGTACAGACCATTGCATACATGAGGCTACCGACTGCACTCGCATATGGAACACAGGACATGTCCTCTTCCTCTTCTTGTGTCTTGGGACACTGTTCAGCAGATAACCTCACACCTACAGGAATAGGAACCTTCACCGGTTTACTATCCTGCATATTAAACCTCTGCAGTATTGTCTCAACATACTTCCTCTGGTTTAACCAGAGCTTCCTCTTTGCCCGATCTCTTTTAATTTCCATGCCCAAAATATAGTTTGCAGCACCAAGATCTTTCATGTCGAATTTGGAGGACAATTGGGTCTTCAAATCCTGGATAATTTCTTTGTCATTTCGAACGAGCAACATATCATCCACATACAAGACCAGATAAATAACACGGTCACCAATTAATTTAAAATACACACAGTGTTCTGCTTTGCTTCTAGTGAAGCCAAGTCCCCGTATAAATGTATCAAATTTCTGATACCACATCCTTGGTGACTATTTTAACCCATACAAAGACTTCTTTAACTTGCATACCAGTTCTTCCTTACCCTTCAATGCAAAGCCTTCAGGTTGCTTCATGTAGATTTCCTCTTCCAAATCCCCGTGAAGAAATGTTGTCTTCACATTCATTTGTTCTACCTCAAAATCAAAAGCAGCAACAACAGATAAAAGTAACCTAATAGATGTTACCTTAGCAACAGGAGAAAAAATATCACCAAAATCAATTCCTGGCACTTGGGAATAACCTTTTGCTACCAACCGAGCTTTGTATTTCTCCACCTTCCCTTCTGCATTTGTCTTCTTTTTGAACACCCATTTGCTGCCAATGGGTTTCCTTCCAGCTGGAAACTCCAATAGATCCCAAGCCTCATTTTTGTGCAAAGATGCCATTTCATCAACCATGGCCTCTTTCCAGAGTTTTCCATCCTCTAAATCTACTGCCTCCTTCACAGTTATGGGATCATCATCAGTAACAGACAAAGAAAAATTTGAATAGAAAGCAGAAGGACTATACCTTTCTGACTGCCTTCTTTCTCGAACTGAGCTTCTCACAACCAGAGTCTGTGGCTCTTCATCTTTTGATTCCTCCTCTTCTGCAGAGTCTGATTCTTCCTCCTTTAGCTCAAACTCTATCTTCTCAAGTTTCTTTGGTTGGACTTCATGTTTCATAACATCTTTTGCCTCTCTGAACACCACATCTCAGCTATATACAACCTTCTGTGTGACTGGGTTCCAAAGCTTATAAACCTTTAAACCATCCTTATACCCAATAAAGATGCACTTTTCAGATTTACTATCCAACTTGGTTCATTTCTCCTTTGGAACATGTACATATGCATCACATCCAAATACCCTCAGATGTGAAAGAGAGGGTTTCTTACCAGTCCATACTTCTTTTGGAGTCTTATCCTCCAACACTGATGAAGGTGACCTGTTGACCAAGTAACATGCAGTATCCACCGCCTCTGCCCAGAATTCCTGTCCTAACCCGGCACCACTGAGCATGCTTCTTGCCCTTTCCATCAACGTCTTGATCATCCTTTCTACAACTCCATTTTGCTGAGGTGTATATGGAGTAGTCTTTTGTCGTGCTATACCAAACTTCTTACAAAATTCTTCAAATTCCTTGTTGCAAAACTCTCCACTATTATCTGTCCTCAACACCTTTATCTTCTTCTCTGTCTGATTTTCCACCAGAGCCTTAAATTATTTAAACCTGTCAAAGACTTCAGATTTCTTCTTAAGGAAATATATCCATGTATTCCTTGAGAAGTCATCTATAAATGATATGTAGTACATAGACTTACCCATTGATGGAACCTTCACAGGTCCAAACACATCACTGTGCACAAGCTCTAATATCTGTTTCACCCTCTTACCATGGGGGGCTCACAAAAACTCACCCAATTTTGCTTCCCATATACACAATTTTCATAGAAATAAAAATCTAGAGAGCTATTACTCATACCTTCTACCAGACCTTTACCATGAAGTATTTGTTATAGACATTTTTGTGCCTTACAGCATAGAGCATGAAATGTCAATAATCTAAGGGATCCAAAGTCCCTAAACATGTTGCTCTTACCCTTAGAGGAACAAGGTCAGCAAACCACAGCACTGCAAATCAGTTCTCCACTAAAAAACACTCAAAAACAGGTCAATTTTGGATCAAAGCAGCTGCTCCAAAGGCTACCTGCACTGCATAGCAAGTGCAACAAAGGCTACCTGCGCTGCATCGCAAGTGCAACAAAGGCTACCTGCGCTGGGCATACTTTGACATGTGGAGGAATCTTTCTCTCAATGTGCCAGTGCCCAGGAAGCTTCCAAAAAGACACTTGATCATAAGATTCACCTAATGATGAGTTAAGAGCTTCTAAAACTCCAAGTGGAACGTAGAAACTCCAAGTGAAGAACTGAAGAACAACTGGAGTTGAAGAGGACAACAAGTCACACATCAAGCTGACTTATCTTCACTCCAAAACTCTATATAAGGATCTCCTCCCATGGGATCTAGAGGCCGGAATTTTGTGCAGAGAATTGTTGTTGGTTTACAGTTGAGAGTATTGGGTGATTGCTTGAGGGAGGTGAAGAAGAGATTTCTCTCCGTCGGGAAGGTGATGCTGGATTGGACCTCTCATGGTTGTATCACCGCCTGAACCTTACTTCCATATATTAATAAAGCATTTGAGGTTCTTCTATTCGCATGTGTTTCAATGGTGTATTGTCTTACTTGCGTCTTTGATTTATGCTAATCCTTGAATCAGTTATGCATGCATGCCTCTTGTAGTTTCCTTTCTTTGTCTTGTTTGCAGGATCTCGTGTAGCTGGGCCCGTGAAAAGACTTGGAGCTGGGAGCAAGCGGCAATCAAAGGAGATTGGATCGACCATTTGCGCAAGACATCGGTAAGTGGAGCTCTTCCTTTTATCTCTTGCATGTCATAAAGAAGAAACTTTAGATAGCTTTTCTTTCAGCTGTTGCTAAGGAACTGTCACCCTTAGAGTGGGTTAGGGTCATTCCGAGTTGGATACTTTCCCCCACAACAGACTGGCGACTCCGCTGGGGAACGTGTCTTGTTGGTAGCTTGTGTTTCTTGCTATTCATTTCCTAAACAAAGGGAGTACCGAATCGAACTGCATTCGAATCCTTCGAATGCAAAGTAGAGGGCAGCTACTCTAGCTCAGTGCTGGGCATGTTTATGGTTTGAAGAGCTGATCCACAAGCACTCTTTTTAGCTCTTTGTGATAGTGTTCATATTCCTCAATCATCCTCTAGTGTATACTTGGCTGATAGCCTCTGATTTGGCCAAAAACCATTGATTTTTGAGCAAACTGTGACCCGGAATCTAAGAGAGACGAGAGTTGTCTCTTCAGTGCAGCTGCGACAAAGGCTACCTGCGCTGCAACGCAGGTCCCGAAGGGGCTACCTGTGCTGCATGTCAGATTGACAGTGCAGTGCCTGCGCTGATCCAGTTTTGCCTTGTGCAACTGGGGTTCCCTACTGTCTGTTGCCCAGTTTTCAATATTGTTTTTGCAGCCTGTTGTCAACCTGTATACCCAGCTGAAACTATCTTTCTTTGCCTTCATTCCGCCTCAGTTGTATGAAGAAACAGTGATTGTTCTTATTGTATTTCTTGCTTTCATTCACAGTTTCCCGTAGCGAAAGTGAACTAGTCTTGCTGTGACCTCTTGGATCTAGACCTGTGAGAAAGTGTCGTTGTGATTCTAAGAGCTAGTTTATTGCTGTTCATAGCTGCTTGAGCATTTGCTTTCGTTATATGGTTCGAATTTCATTATTTCTTGTGTTTGAAACGAGTGAATCTTAAGGTGTTCTTTTGATTATTGGACAAAAACTTGTTTTCTTTCGCTTGAAATTGAATTCGAAATTATACAACAGCTTTCTTTTTGTAATACATCAACATTAAGGAAGAAGAAAAGAAATACTTGCATTGTGCATGTGCATTTTGACAGTTTGCATGTCGATTTAGGAAAGTGCATCAGTGTGTGCTCTATGATCTGTTCGAAAAGATGATGTCTTTCTTTTCCCTCAGTAGTTAAGATTTTCATAAGTTGAAAGAATTGAGAAAAGCTTGCTTATCATTCTTAGACTGCATTTAGGAGTTGTATCATACATCACGTGGTGATCCATAAAGGCAAATTGCTAAGCAAGATCAACCTAAAAAGAACTGAATCTATCTAACAACGCTTTGAAACATAACAAAACACAGTAGAGGTCTAGGTAGAGACGTGAACCGGCGTCGTTAAACATAGTGACTGTCGATCTCTACGAAGGTGGGTGATTCCTCCTGAGGGACGATAGCGCTAATACGGATTTGTGCTCCCGCGTACCGTCGCGTATATTGGGAGACCCCTATAGGAACAAAGCCTTTATCCATAGGAAGCCGTGTCAACCGCCCTACTGATCGCGATGCAGTGAACACAGCATTCACGAAGATCGACCACTCGTACCGTAAAACGTATTCTGTGGTTTCGCGAAAGGTTTGGCACACCCTCTGCCTAGAACTCCAGAGTAGTTTCTTTTGGCCTTTTTCAAACTCTATAACTGAAAAAGTCCATCCGAGCATTTGTCACTTCGGGCTCATTAATACATCGAAGGAGACTAGAGTCATCTTTAGCTTTTTCTCGACTCTTAAAAAGTGAAAAAGCAAGTTGTGTCTAAAGCGTCGTCATAATAAAATTCATTTTAAACGGAACATAATCACCTCCTATTCCTGTGTTGATCTTCGAAGTTAGTCTTTTGGCATCGTAAGTTCCTGTAGAATCGCTAAGAAATCTTTTGGATAGACTAGATATGTCTGAACAACCGTCGACATCTAGGACTGTGTTGTCTGACACAGCAGCAGCAGAACCTCCTGCTGCTACTCCAACGATGTTCGCTGGTATACCATCTGTCCCGGCAAATTGTCAACAACAAGCCGGAGTCTAATCAGGGACGACAATATGGTTAGTTCCTATTTCTTCATCCGGATTATCATCTGGTACTTCTTATGTTGAAACTCAACAAATTGATCCAATGTGTCTTCAAAGGCCAATTTACCCTTTAAGTACTGGATTTCCACCATGTGGAGGGCAGTATGCTCTTTCATTGTTCCCTCCTAGAGAACAACCATATGAGAGTTTACAACAAGGATCAGGTCAAACTGGAATTACATCCAGCGGTTGGGTACTAATACTGCCTCAACAACCAGGAGTTGTATACTCAATGGAACCAGTACACCCTGTGTCGAATATTCCCACCACACCTGCTATGGCGAATGTGTCGCAAGTACAAGCGTTACCTGTTGTAATACAACAACCTCTTGTCTCAGCGGCTCAATCACAATCTCAGGGTAGTGCCTCCTTATCTGGAGCGACTCAGGCTCAAACAAGTACTGTGACTCCTCATCTTGGTCAATCATCCAGTATTGGTCAACAGCAAATGGTCCAACAACCAGAGCTGGTTCAATCTCAACAACCGCCATTCCAACAATCATATCAAGGACCTGAGCAACAAGTCTTTGTAAGTAATGGGCAACCATGCTATAATGGTTATACCCATCAACTTTGTCAAAGTTGTCAGCATTATGCTGGTCTGCAAAGACCCATTGCTCAGGCGATACCATCTTATCCTAGATATGCTTCGCCTAACCTGAGCCAACAGTTGCCCTTTGTAGCAACTCTAGAATTGCCAGATCTAAACTGGCTAACGAATGATCCAATTGCTTATGCCCCTTGGTGGCCAGCGATTCCACATAAACTTCCATCGGACATTCCTAAATTCAATGGAAATCCAGGTGAAGACCCGTCGAACCACGTCATGACTTTTCATCTATGGTGTTCATCGAACACTCTAAACGATGATTCGATAAGACTTCGCCTCTTCCAGAGGACATTGACAGGTCCAGCGGCTAAATGGTACATTGAATTGCCAAGAGCCTCTTTCGAAAATTTCAGCTCCTTAGCCATGACTTTCTTAACCCATTTTCAATTACCGATAAGGTATGAAACGGGAACAGAACTCCTTACCAACTTCAAACAGACAACGGCCACTCACATATCTGATCATATACATGAGTGGCGACGTCGTCGTAGGATGGTGAAAACTTACGTTCCCGATCAGCTGTTAGCTGAATGGTTTATAAAGTCGTTACTTCCGGCTATAACGGAAGATGTGGCCAAGGGGGGAGTCGTAACAGAGGAGCAGGTCATTGCTCGTGCTCAATATCTGGACTTAGTATATACTCAGTCTGGCACGCTCTACGACAAAATACCTGACGCCCCCAGACCTGAATTTTCAATTCCTCCCCCTCCTAAATCGAATACTGACTCTCACACCAGCAATGGCGTGACTGGCAAACACAAAATTTCTAGTCAAAATGCAAATGAAGAATTTCTTGCCTCAGAAGTAAATGCCATGTCGACCGACAAGGGCAAACAACTGAAGCAACCAGGGGGCAAGAAGAGAAAGAAAAGGAAAGGGAAACCCCCGACAGGGTGTCATATATGCGATGAGGATCATTGGACGAAAGATTGTCCACATATAGTTGAAGTTAAGAAATTCTTCAAGAGTTCAAAAACCCCAGCAGTATTGACTGATCCGTTTCCTAGTCCAAGACAAAATCTGGTTGCTAATCAAAATGCTTCCCGATCCCAAGTGCTTATGTTGTCCACCTCAAAGCAGCAGAATAATGCTTTGACGAGGAATAAAGATTACAGGAATCCACGGCTGTCGAATAACAAGGCTAATGAACAACCTAGTAGTTCAACAACAACTTTGACCAAAGTTGGGCCACCCATCGTTCCTAAACCAATGATAAAGTCGCCAAAGGGAGTAGTACACAAATCGACATTTAATCCTCGTGAAAAAATGACGCAGGATTACAATATAATAGAGGACCTGGCTCAATCATCGTCCGCTATGTCGACACCTGAGGTACAACAAAACTGCCCCTCCCAAGAGCAAACTTTATTATCAGCAATAGGTGGGATTGGCCCAATGGATTCCAATCTTGTGGCCTTTGATCATAAAGGATATGACCCTTAGTTACCAGCTCAACTAGCTTTCCTTATTCAAGTGAAAGCCCTCAACAAAACCGTTCATCGAACAATTATTGATGAGGGGACATCTACATGTCTTATGTCGATGAGTTGCTAGAAAAATTTAGGCTCACCACCCTTGTCAAAATCGTCAACGACATTAAAAGCATTTGATGGACGATCATACACTCCATACGGGATTTTAAGTAACTTGCAAGTTGAACTGGGGGGCAAAACAGTAGAAGTTGATGTTGAAGTAATCGACGGAAACCTCGATTACAACATCCTACTGGGAAGGCCTTGGATATATGCCATGGCTGCAGTTGTGTCGACCTACTTCAGAAGGATTGTATTTCCTTTTCAAGGAAAAATTACAATCGTCGACCAACAAACATTTCTCCCCAACAGTTCTCAAGTTACGGGAAGCAGCACAATGATCCATGAAAATAATCAATCGCTCCAAAATATTGGAGTAGGTCTCCTAAAAGACCCTGCCTTAATGGGTACTTTTGCCCTACCGCCGGTAGGTAATCTGGCGGAAGTAGCCACAGTGGAAACCTACAATATGAAATCTTCTATATCCAACGGATTCGGAAGATTCCTAAATATTTTGTCAGCATGGATCATCGCCCTAATGGAAATACTGTAAATACAGTGGGCTCCGAGGACGGTTCTTATCTCGTGTCAACCTCGTTAAAAAATGAAACAAGGAGTCATGAGGATAGTTCTTTTACTATGTCAACCTCAATAAAAAATGAAACAAATCCCCTGTTTAAAATTCAAAGGTAAACCTTCATTCCAACCACCAAGTTGAATGCAATGAAGCTTGGGGGGCACCCTCCTTTGACATGCGTTATTATGATGCTGGGGGCATGCAAAATAAACGAGCAGTTTTGGTAAAGTCCATGCTCATTAAAAAATAAATGCAAGAACCGAGCAGTTTTAATGCGGAAATTCATGCTCGTTAAAAAATAAATATAAGCATGTGAGCAGGCTTTCCCCAGAGTTCAAGCTCATCCAGAAAAAATGAACCGGTAAATAACCATTTGAGACCGTAAATTCATCAGCCATAAAAGCCTTGGTCGTGTTTGTACACCGTCACCTCCACTTTTCATTTGGCCAATCATTCACATCCACTTGATTGTTTACCTATTTTGAGGAACAGCTACGAAGAGTGATCCCACCTAGCCATCCTTGTAATACTGCCGTGATTGGAAAATTCCAACCTGTACCTGGAATCTGCTGCTATCCCTGTTTATCACTCGTTCCTCAAAATACGAGTCTTCTTTGAGCTCCTTTCACTGACTCGTAAAAAATGAAAAGTTTGCCGAGTTTTGGCCTTCCAGCTCGTTAAAAGGACCGGAAGAGCTATCCCTCCTCTAGATTTTAATCTTTTTGGACCTGAGGGATTATTGCACAAAAAGATCGAGCGCTTGTCTAGTTCGGCTCGATAAAGATATCGAATATTCATCCCTTCTGTATTGTTTTATACTTTTTCGGACTTAAGGGATTAGATGACGAAAAAGGACCCCTGGAGTCTACTTTATGTACACTTTTCAGACTCTCTAAAAATGAAAAGGACCGAGTTGTCTTTGTCGCTGGGCTCGTTAAAAATATTAGATAGCGACAAACTTGTCTTTAGACGAGAAAGAGTTTCCCTATCGCTAGGCTCGTTAAAACATAGCGATGGGCTTGCCCGAAGGGCAGGTTATAGAACAAGCATATGTTATCCTCCTCAAGCTTGACAAAAATAAAGAGGTACTGGTCAGAAATGACTGGGGAAAAATTGGGAGAACCTCAAAGCTTAATGGTAGCAAGTCGCTCTTGAACATGACACTTTTGCCTCCGTAAATATCGGGTTGGGTTATTATCATTCACCGGTCCCTTCACCATGGTCTCGCCATACCATCCATACATGGGGTAATGCTATCGATCCATCACATCAGTGTCGTTATATGTTCAAGAGATGTCATTCAGAAAGTGTCAACCGGGTCCCATCCACTACCATACATCATCTTTCATCCTTCCATGACCGCCACCCTGAATCATATTTTATAGATCGTTTTCACCATCATCACTAGCTCCGTTCCGTGTCACTGATGTGGGATTCATTAAGGCCCTCCTTTGATGGATCACTTCTTGTCGACATCAGCTCATTATCCAAGAAGTTGATTTAGGAACACCCCCTCAGTACTTTGAAGCTTGCATGCCTCAATGGCAAGTTTCTCACTCCCGGCGATAGGTATACATTAATGACCTTCGACCAGGAGACTTTGCGTGGTGTTCGATGTCAGATCCTATATTCACACCATGTGAATTGTGCTGCGGTACCTTGAGGGTCATCATCATTATCGGTGACTCCTCTCGCGCTTGTTAACAGTTTACATTATTGACTGGTAATCAAGCGATGTCTTTCCATGTTCGACTTCAGGAAATTCTCACATGGATCGACTTGTACTAGAGTGAAGATCGGACAAGTTTGAAGACCCCGGATCTAGTTTCATCCATCCGGGCTGCGATATATATTCAGGAGATAAAAACATAGACATGTGCAGCAGATGATCATCCTACTAAAAGGATGATAATTAAAAGCAGAGAATTATCAGTCTATTATCAGACAATCGTCTGTTTATGTACAGCAAGTGTATTTATAAAGCTGAGCATGGGAAATGCCCGCCTCAGCTAGATCATGAAAAGAAAGTATGAAAAGATAATGTATTGTATTGTATTTTGTTACAGGTCACCTCCCGGCGATTGAATGAACTTCGGATCCTCCTAATAAAGCATTTCACCCGATAAACGACCTCATACTTTAGGGGGCAACTGTTATAGACATTTTTGTGCCTTACAGCATAGAGCATGAAATGTCAATAATCTAAGGGATCCAAAGTCCCTAAACATGTTGTTCTTACCCTTAGAGGAACAAGGTCAGCAAACTACAGCACTACAAATCAGTTCTCCACTGAAAAACACTGAAAAACAGGTCAATTTTGGATCAAAGCAGCTACTCCAAAGGCTACCTGCACTGCATAGCAAGTGCAACAAAGGCTACCTGCGCTGCATCGCAAGTGCAACAAAGGCTACCTGCGCTGGGCGTACTTTGACATGTGGAGGAATCTTTCTCTCAATGTGCCAGTGCCCAGGAAGCTTCCAAAAAGACACTTGATCATAAGATTCGCCTAATGATGAGTTAAGAGCTTCTAAAACTCCAAGTGGAAGGTAGAAACTCCAAGTGAAGAACTGAAGAACAACTGGAGTTGAAGAGGACAACAAGTCACACATCAAGCTGACTTATCTTCACTCCAAAACTCTATATAAGGATCTCATCCCATGGGATCTAGAGGCCGGAATTTTGTGCAGAGAATTGCTGTTGGTTTACAGTTGAGAGTATTGGGTGATTGCTTGAGGGAGGTGAAGAAGAGATTTCTCTCCGTCGGGAAGGTGATGCTGGATTGGACCTCTCATGGTTGTATCACCGCCTGAACCTTACTTCCATATATTAATAAAGCATTTGAGGTTCTTCTATTCGCATGTGTTTCAATGGTGTATTGTCTTACTTGCGTCTTTGATTTATGCTAATCCTTGAATCAGTTATGCATGCATGCCTCTTGTAGTTTCCTTTCTTTGTCTTGTTTGCAGGATCTCGTGTAGCTGGGCCCGTGAAAAGACTTGGAGCTGGAAGCAAGCGGCAATCAAAGGAGATTGGATCGACCATTTGCGCAAGACATCAGTAAGTCGATCTCTTCCTTTTATCTCTTGCATGTCATAAAGAAGAAACTTTAGATAGCTTTGCTTTCAGCTGTTGCTAAGGAACTGTCACCCTTAGAGTGGGTTAGGGTCATTCCGAGTTGGATACTTTCCCCCACAACAGTATTCGAAGGCCCTTCTCTCCAATATGTCCAAGCCTTTGATGCCACAACATGGTCTTCTCTCCAGAGACCATTAGATTTTCAGCTCCACTTTCAGGAACCACAGAACTGTTGCACCCATCAACAATAGTGCTACCTTGCAGCATGTACAGAGTTCTAGTCCGAACTCCCCGTATCAATACCAGTGCTCCCGAACCATCTTGCAGGTATCCTTCTCGAACACTGTTTTTACACCTGCATCATCCAACTTGCTTACAGAAATCAGATTTCTGGCCAATGCAGCAATATGCAGAACACCCGAAAGTGTTCTAACCCTTCCACCTTGCAATTTCAACTTTACTTTTCCGTGACCAATGATTCTAGCCTTCCTATCATCTCCTAAGAAGACATCACCACCATCATATTTCTCATACTTGCAGAACCACTCTCTATGGGGAGTGAAGTGAAAGGATGCACCTGAGTCAATCAACCATGCCTCATGATCTACATGTGTACTTGAAGAAGCCAAGTACACATCCCCACCTTCATCTAAGGTGGTTTTTGCCTCTGTAGAAGGAGCATCATCAGATCCCTTTCCTTATCAAGAGCTTTAGATTTACAGTCCCTTTTGAGGTGCCCTTCCTTTCCGCATTTCCAGCACACCACCTTTACAGGTTTTCCTGGAGATTTAGATCTCCCTCTAGATTTAGATCTCCCACTCGATGACTTATTTTTTTTTCTATTATAGGATCGTCCTTGTACAGACAAGGCATCACCATTCTGGCTCTCCATATTTTTCTGTCTCATCTCCTCCGTCAGCAAGGCTGAGACTATTTCATCAAACTGCAAAGCAGTTGCATTGCTACCTATTGCAATAACCAGACTATCCCATGAATCTGGTAGAGAACATAACAAACTGATGCAATTATCTTCATCTGAAATTTTAATATCAACAGACACTGACTGACTTAACACAGTATTAAATGCGTTCAAATGCTCTGTCACCGAGTCTCCATCTTTCATCCTCATGTAATACATCTTTTTCCGCAGGAACAGTTCATTCACCAGAGACTTAGATTGGTACAAAGTCCCTAACTTGTCCCACAAAGCCTTCATCGTAGCTTCCCCTAATACATTCAACAATACTGAATCTGAGACACACAATCGTATTGTGCTCTTTGCCTTCCGATCCAACTTCTTCCATTCTTCATCGGTCACTCCCGTTGGTTTAGTACCTAAATCTACCACTGATCTTTATCCACCAACAGATCCTCCATCTTGAGTTTCCACAACTCAAAACTTTGACCATTGAACTTCTCGATCTCTATCTTTCCACTGCTCGCCATCTTCTTTCACCACCAGAATCGATCTCGCAGATCTCCCACTGAACAGGGTCTACCACAGGCCCGAGCAAAACCCCTCAGCAACAAAAGCGTCCCCTTGAAGCCAAAATAGCTCTGCTACCAAATGTAGGTTTTAACCCCGTACAGAAATTACGTGCATACGAATTCTAAATCACAAAAAAATAAATAATGCGAGAGCATAACACATAAAACACATATAGACAGAGAGTTTCCCTTGGATCCCAAAACCAGGACTACCAGCTTGATTTTTCATTATTCCTTTCAATGTTACAATACATATTTATACATGCAGAAGCATCCAATACCATGGACCAAAAACCATCACGTCCAAAACCATGGACCGAATACCATAGGTAGGTTCGTCCAACCTAATGTAGGGTCCAAAATGTTTTTTTTCTCGGGGCACTGCCCGGGACCCCGTAGAGGGGGGCTACCCGCCCCCCTAAAACCCCTCGAACAAGGGGGGCTGCCACCCCCCCGTGACCCCCCCGCTGCGCAATTGGGGCTCCACCCCCCCTCTAACCCCCAGTTCACTACGTGGGTTAGTCATGGAAAGAATATAACACAACCCAACATCTTGGTATGGAGATATTATTATATATCTCCACACTTCGAAGTTTCTGCTCACTTTTTAAAATGATGAACGTAGAAAATTACGTCACCTTGCCAAAAGCTATATTATTATAGGTGACACTTTGTATCATCATGGGGTTGATTCAATCCTTAGATTTTGTTTAAACTTACAAGAATTTGAGTCTGTGCTTAATGATTGCCATATTGGAGCTTGTGGTGGTCATCTATTTGGTCTTGCAACAACCAAAAAAGTTTTGCATGCTAGTTAATTTTGGCCTTCGATCTTCAAAGGTTGTATTGAAGCAGTCAAGAGATATCATCATTGTTAGGTTTATACTCAAAAAATGTGTGTGCATCCAGCTCCACTTTTCCCTATAATCACCATTGGTCCTTTCAAAAAGTGGGCTATTGACTTTACTACTTGTAGTCCACCTTCAACAGGAAATCACAAGTATATCATTATAGACATAGACTACTTTACTAAGTGGGCCAAGGCTATGCCTACTTTCAAGAATGATAATGAAACAACAACCTTGTTTCTCTTCAATTAAGTTATTTCTCGGTACGATATTCCTAAAGAGATTGTCACTGAAAATGGCATCTATTTCCAAAATCAAATGATGTCTGAATTGGCTCTTAAGTTGGGTTTTCGATAGGAGCATTCATCTTCAGACTATCCTCAGGAAAATGGGTAGGTTTAAGCCCTGAATAAATCCAAAAAATCATCCTACAAAGGATGATTAACAAATCTCAATCCAATTGGCACATTATGTTATATCTAAAACTTTGAGCATATCGAATGCCAGTCAAGACTGCCACTGTTTTTACTCCTTTTCAACTAGTTTATGGGTTGGAATCCATTTTTCCTGAGGAATGTGAAATTCCTTCCCTTAAACTAGTTGTTGAGCTTCTTCTTGATACTTCTAGTCTCAAAGAATGCCTTGTTTATTTGGAACATCTCGATGAGTACCATTGAGATGCAGCCATAATTAGCGAAGCCCATAAAAAGTGAGTAAAAACTCCATATGATAAGGTTGTCTGTCCTAGAGTTTTCTCTGAAGGCAACCATGTCCTGGTCTATGACCAAGACAAAGATGCCTTGGGGGCAGGAAAGTTTAAATCTATGTGGTACGGTCCATTCATTGTCAAAAAGGTTTTGAAAAAGGGAGCTTATGAATTGATTGATTTTGAGGGAAATGAATTAGCGGAGCCCAGAAACAGACTCTATCTTAAGAAGTATTTTTCTTAGGCTTTGGCCTAGCATTTTCTTGGTTGTAAATATTGTATCTTTGTGCATATCTATCTATTGGTTTTATAGTGATGTCGATACTTTTGATATGCTTTGGCAGGTATTGATGGACAATTTGATATATCTAGGGTTCGTCGATGGTACTAGTAGACACACCCGGAACCTTGATTCCATGACTTGGGTGATTTATTATCCATCTAGCCAGTTTTTGGTTTTGAGAGACATATGTATCAGTCCCACTTCAAATAATGCCGACGAATATAATGTTATTATTAATTTATTATCTGAGGCAATATATCTTGGTATTGATTCATTAGTAGTTTATTTGGATTCACAACTGGTGGTATCTCAACTGACTAACATCTATCGTGTGAGAGATCCTTATTTATATCGTCAATTTCTGAGAGGGCATTTATTACCAAGATCATTTGTTTATATCACATTTATTTATATTCAACGATCAGAAAATTCATTGGCAGATTCTATCGTTAATCAAACATTGGATTGGCATATAAATCATTCATTGCATTAAAAGGTCAAAATTAATTGAAGTATCATCTTTATATATATGATCATCATGATAAACCATCTCTACATAGATAGAGTTTTGTGTCCAAAATAATATACAAAATCGGGTCAAAATGTCCTGAAAATTTAGGGTTTATGCCCATCATCATGTCTAATAAAAAAATATTTGATCATCCATCTAGTGATCCTGCCCAGGATGAGCAGCAAGGAAGAAAACGATGGCATTTGCCACCCGCCGAAATAGCTCCACCTAATCCCATGGTACTCCTATGAATCGTCTTTGCATCTCCTCCAGTAGGTACTCTATATCCACCATAGGTACTTGGTGGTTTAACCTCACCAAGTTTCTCTAGACATCATGGAGGGTCCTCTCAGTCTCTGCTACAGCTCCTTCTGCATCTCTTACGTGACGCATGTGTCGAGGTAGACCATCAGGTCTCACTGGTCCAACATCTATGTCATGATCAATAATTTTGTAATTATTGTGTCTCATCAAAATATTTTTAGTTCATTTATACTTAAAATACAAAAAATATTAAAATTAAAAAATTAAAAAACATTTGTACCTATGGCGCCCCATGCTGCATCTGGTGGCAACACCAGATCTGGATCTACTCTGAAGTCCATTCCTGCATAAGGGTAGTCCTCGACCGCAATGACCTATTGTTCCCACCAAAGGAAAAACTCATCATCAAATGTATTTCTAGGGACCTCACCGCCCCCTAGTCTTTTCATTAAGTCAACCCACCTGCCCATTCGTGGATCCCTTGGGCTGCTGATGGTGGATAATACCTTGGGACGAAGCCTAGGTACTCTCTCAAAGAACAAGGAGCACAAGGTGGTTTTGTATCCAAATTTCTTTGTCTAACCCTTCTGGATAGAGGTAAGTTGTTTTTTCATATTGACTAACAAGGGTGTGCACCAATCTAAGATTGTAGTGAGACAATACACTACAAGACTCATTGAAAAATGAGAGGCCTAATGTAGAGAAGATGAACCATTTAGTCTGGAAAAGGTAAAAAGAAGGATTCTCAGTGATGGAATCTTTAAATGTTTGATGGGAATCTGGGTTCCAATCTTCTCGGTGTTTCCCAGGCAATAGATGCATATGTAGTCTTCCACACTAAGACTATTTCTTGTTCTTCTAGTTGAGTGGACCCTCTCTCCCCTCCAGGAAAGGCTTGTGATGAAATAGATATCCTCTATTTCAATCCTCAAGGGCATATGATCAATAACAAAAGCATCTTCTTCTGGATTCCAATAGTGGATTAACATCTCAAACAACCTAGTATTTGCCTTCTTATTCGACATTTTAAAAATTTTCAATAATCTTCATCCTCGTAAGGCATCTAATGCATCTTGACCTTCCATTACTTCATTATCAATCACATAATGCTCTATTTCACACCAAGTAATTGGCATTCTGCAAAAAAATATGTTTTGAATCATTAAAACCATGTTTCAAAATTTAAATTCGCGCACACACTGGTTCGGTATTCACACAATTGTGTATAGGGCTTTCCTATACGCAATTCACATGTGTCCAACCCACGTGTACGTAGAGTGAAAATTTTAAAATAAATTCCCATAGTAAGTTTTTTGACAAAAACATTTAAAAAGCATTAAAACTTGTTAAAATCTTAGTTATAAGGTTACCCAGAAGATTGGAGGCTGTTTGAATGAATGAATTTGATGGAGTAAGCTTGCTTGGTTTTTTCTCCACAACTCCTTCACCCAATTGCTCAAAACACAAATGAAGAATTGTGAGTCAAAAAGTCCTTATATAAGTTGACATATGAAAATTACTTTTTCTAAAGTTTATTTTTCTTTTTGTGGGCTTTTTGACCTTTTTGGCTTGGAGTGTTCGGATGGGTTGTTTTCTCAGGATACTTTGGAGTTTTTTGAGAGATTGCTTCGGTTCCATGACTGTAGACATGTCATGGCAGGTATCATTTTCTCACTTGCATATAGGTTAGGGATATCATTTTCCACTGCATTTTCTTTCCTATAATTCTTTTCTTAGTTTGCTTCTACTCGGGTCGTGTAGGAAGATCCTTCCTGTACCAGTGCATGTAGTTTCCTGCACTCCAGTTTATTCATTTACTTCACAGCAAGTGTTACATTATTTTTCCTGCTTATAATCTCATTTATTCCTGCAAGCAAAAGTATTGTTAATTCAAATAATCGTTCTTAACATTAAGAGTATACTTCTAAAGGATCTGAGAATGTTTACATGAATTAAGGAAGGACGCTACTACAAACACTTCATACTTGCATTAAGAAAAAGGAGCAGAAACATTATAAGCAAATTGCCGAAAGCTAGTTGATGCATGCAAATTACTTTGACTATTGCTTTGATTATTCTGAATTGTTTTTTCTTTATGAATTTTACTTTCATTGCAAGGTTTAGTTAATTAAAGCATTTCTTTTTCACATGTAATTTATCTCAGAATTTAGTTTGCAATTGCAATTCTTTTCAACATGTCTTTTAATTCTTTCAAAAGTAAATTGGAAACTTTGGTGAAGAAAGCTCTGTCTCGGTGCAAGAGTTGGTCTCTTGTCATAGGAACAGAGTGCTCTAATCCTTGAGGCTTAGCGCACCTCTACAAATACATAAATCTTTAGTAAAGAAGGTAAAATATACTTTTGCATAGAATTACGATACCTGTACTAGTGCAACCAGATTGCAATAATACAAGAACAGGTTGCTTGGTGTAGAAGGAAAATCAATTGGGAAATAGATCCTTGCAAGGGCCTGCTTGTTAAGTTATTACCATCTATACTGAAGATAAACATAGTATTTCATTTCAACATTTGGATTTCTTCCAATTGTGTGAAAGTTCCTTTACTTGATTTCCTTGGAAATTATTTTTTTACATTCCAGCACTAGAATTTCTTTGGTGTTGATTACCTTTAAGATTGTTTTTTATCTGATTCTGCAACATTTCATTTAAGAAGTATGATTAAGAATAGGAAAATTTCATACCACTTCTAGAATTTCTTGTGCTTCATGTCTAAGTTTACAAAACCCCTGGGTTGACAATTAAGTGTTGAGGAGTTTGCTTAAGTGTAATTCTTGCACCCAACACTATTGCATTGCATGTTGAACATTTGTACCTTTTGGCGTTAAGACAGGTTCACTTAGACTCATGTTTAAGCCACCTTTTGACCATGTATTTTGTGAAATCAACCTTGCAATCAATTAGCCTCTGCAACTTAACACCCTCTTACCCATGGAAAGAACATTCCCTTGAGTGTCATTGACCAGTTTTGTCACCTTGCATTGAGCATAGGAATGTTCCCCTCCTAGGAACTAGTGCATATGTATTTGGACACTCGTTCATTCCACTGTACCATAGGAATTCTTTTATTCTTTTTCAGGCTATCTAAATATGAAAAGGACAAAAAAATTATATATTCCAAAAAGAGTGGGAACAAGACAGTATTTCCATGATTGTGGCAGCTAGATTCAGTTGTGTCGCTCTTGAACAAAGCACTCAAAATTAGGTCTTTCTTCCATTGGGATGGTCTTTAGTTTGACTTGGGAAAGCCTTAATCTTGTTATTGAGTTAGTACTCCTCTAATTGGTTATATCTTCCAATCATATGGAGAGTTTTTTTATGCCTCATGCATGAAAAATTTATACAAAGTTATCATATGCTGCCATGTAGTCACATTTGAGTCGTGCTCTTGTTCAAGGGAAGTAAACCTGAGTCGACCTTTCTATGGTGTCTCTTGACTCATGTTTTAGTTAGCCATCCCTGATCTTTAGAGTCATGTTCATTATCACATCAACTATTTGGTCCTTTTCTCATGATGGTTTGAGAAGGTCTCCACTGACTTCTTGTTGGCTGGTCTTGCTCTTATCGACTACAACAAATTGCTCTAAAAGTGGATCTAGAGCTACACCCTATCCCTCTTTTCATTATTGATAGGTCACCTTATGCTAAGCATTAATCAATATCATGGGTCTTTGATTGAGTGGTTTCCTTTGTG
The DNA here is from genome assembly GCA_031772625.1 of Pinus tabuliformis. Classification (NCBI taxonomy): domain Eukaryota; kingdom Viridiplantae; phylum Streptophyta; class Pinopsida; order Pinales; family Pinaceae; genus Pinus; species Pinus tabuliformis. The sequence goes on from CM062809.1 coordinate 1,117,104,634, forward strand.
TTCAACGTCGGCTTTCATTATCACACATTGGGATTCATGTAGTACCTTGTTTTCCATTTGACACTATTGGTGGATTCCTCGCCTCTGTATCAGCTTTCATTATTGGTTGGTTCATAGGGTTTCTATCATTGTTAGGGTACCACCCTAACCCCATTATTTGTGGAATGGGATCGAGTCATAGTCAAGAGTCGATAAAGCCCATATTAATAATTGTAAGTGGTTAACCCGCAATTAATGACGGGACACAATTAGTTGCAAATGGGTTGTAGTACTAGATAGATGGTATTAAGAAAACCCATGGTATTGATCCATGGTATTGCATGTATGAGTCACATATAAAGGATAGAGACTCCCTGCGAGGAGCATCGTGTCATATTTTTGAATTAAGCTCTGCTCTATTGGAAGTTGCCCCCTCGAAGAGGCCAGTGAACATTGCTTTCTGAATAATAAAATATTTTCTTTTGTCTCTCACTATTATATGTTCTGGGTATATTTCTTCGCATATTCTGTATTTGGGTATCTTTTTGCAAGTTAAGAGAATAACAAGTGGTATCAGAGCACTTTCCAGGGCCGGTGGGATCTCCATTTCTTAGCAAATATTTTTTTTTGGCTAGAGACGTGTTTTGGCGTCTTTAAACCACAAGATATGTCATTGAGCGCATAAACCTGCAGATTTGGGGAGGCATGCACACAGGAAATACAAGAGGTGGTCATGCTTGTTGGACTCCCTTGTAACCCCTGTGGGTACCCCTTCGAGTAGTAGCGCATTAGATAGAACCGCGTATGGACTATCTTCCATGTACCTTCTGGGTATATTGGAAGCCCCTTAGCTCCTCCGCAACCTCGCCATAGATAAAACGTCGGCCATCTTGCTGCTACAGTACACCGAGAACAACACTCAGAGAGATTACTCGCCCGTACGATAGGGTAGTCGGGTTGTACGACTAAGTGTACGGTTCATCCTCCTTAGTTAGAGCCCTGAAACATTGGGCCGAGTACTACTGTCAGACCCTTATGTATATTGCGATCTATAGCACCTGACACTCCTCGAGACCATAGTTCCCTTTTCTATCTTGGGGTCATGCATCATCTCTTCCAGATCCGCTTGTGCAAAGGGGTGCAGCAACAACAGACATCAGTCCCGTAGTTCTGATTTAGTAGACCAACCATTCCGATCTATTAGATCCATCAGATTTTGAGATCTCCTGGGGCGCTTATTGGTGATCTAGCCCATCAGAATCAGGACGATGAGCTGAGCACGGTGGTACCATTCAATTCTTACTGGAATTTTTTTTTGGGCAGTCCCAAATCTCAAGAACATCTCATCGGTGCATGGTAGAAACTAGAGCTCAAGCTATGGCCAATGAGAGGATGGACAAACTTGAACTAACCTTGCAATCCATCCAAAGTCAACTTGACAGACTATCTACCCTAATCTCGAAGGGCAAGGAGGAAGCCCACGAGGAGGTGTATAATGGCAATGGACACAGTGACGGTGAGACTAGCCACTCTCCTCACGTCTGGGGCAGCCACCAAAAATCCCGTCAGCGACCTCCCAAGTTGGATTTGCATAAATTTGACAGTTCTCACCCAGCAGCATGGATAGAAAAAATGGAGCAGTATTTCAATCTGAATAACATCTTAGATAATGAGACTCAGCTTATGGTGGGGAGCATTTACTTGGACAATGAAAGGTGGCAATGGTGGGAATGGCATCAACGTTGCAATGGACCTTTTCTGGCTTGGACCAAAAAAGCTCTTACAGACCGCTTTGACCAGGAATCTTCTTTTTTGGGTCATCTTACTAAGCTCCGACAGACTGGCACAGTGGATGAATATATTACAGCCTTTGAAGCCTTAGCCTTCCACACTAGGGGTCTCTCAGATGTGTTCTACACAGAATGTTTTATCAGCGGTCTTAAAGAAGCCATAAAAGCCCAAGTCCTACAACACCACCCTCCCACATGGACGGAGGCTTGCAAGGTAGCTCGTAACGTGGAACGTGTGTTAGCAGCCCAGTACAGTCGCCCAAATTTCTCCGCTAAGGGTCACCCCCCACAGGCTCACAACACGACTCAAACACTTAAGGTCCAAAAGGTGTCACCTGCAGAAATGGCCGAAAGAAGAAAGCAAGGATTATGTTACTACTGTGATGAAAAATACTCCCCAGGTCATAAATGCAAGGAGCCCAAATTTTTTCAAATTGATGCCATTGACTATAGCTTATCGGAGGAAGATCCACCACTTGAGGAACATGAGGTGGTAGAAGAGGACAACCAAAAGGACAATGTCCCTAATGAACCAATTATTTCGCTGCATTCTTTGGGAGGGATTTCTTCACCTCAAACTCTCAAAATCAGAGGTTTTATTAAACATCGCCTAGTAGTAGTCTTGATTGATAGTGGAAGTACACATAATTTCATCCATCACAAAATCGCAGAAGCAGTGCATTGTTTTTTACGAGCAGTTTCTAACTTCCAAGTCCAAATTGCGGATGGGGGCACAATGAAATGTGAAGGCCACTGTGAAAATGTCAAACTTAAAATGGGGGATTATCAGTTGTAGACCCACATGTTTTCCATACACATGGGAGGGTGCGACATTGTCCTTGGTGGCTCCGCACTCTTGGGCAAATCACAATGGATTTCCAGGAGTTATATATGAGTTTTAAGCAGAATAACTCCACACATACCCTCCGTGGACTCTAGGCAGGAGCGCCCTCTATCAGTAGCTCACATAGGATGGAAAAATTGCTAAAAAAGGGCCATCATGGAGTTATAGCTCAATTTAATGCTATTGAGGTAGTCGCAACCAAGTCTCTACCGATTCATCCTGAGATGCAACAGATTTTAAATAACCATTACCGGTCTTTGACAAGCCTCATGAGCTTCCACCCTCGAGATGGTAACATGATCATAACATCACCTTTGTTCCAGGGGCCCAACCCCCAAATTTGTGCCCATACAGATATCTGCTCACCCAAAAGAATGAAATAGAAAAAATAATCAAGGAACTTTTGGAAGCAGGTGTCATTCGTACCAGCATTAGTCCTTATTCATCACCGGTGGTCATGGTGCTCAAGAAATATGGGGAGTGGCGGATGTGTCCAAACTTCAGGGCCCTCAATAAGTTAACAGTCAAAGATAAATTTCCCATCCCGGTGGTTGATGATTTGCTGGATGAACTCAGTGGGGCTCAATTCTTCACTAAGCTGGATCTATGCTCAGGCTACCACCAAATTCGCATGAAGGAAGTCGACATTCCAAAGACTGCTTTCCGAACTCATGAAGGCCATTATGAGTTCTTGGTCATGCCATTCGGTCTTTGTAATGCCCCATCTACTTTTCAGAGCCTTATGAACCACCTTCTCAAACCATATCTCAGGAAATTTGTCCTTGTCTTCTTTGATGACATCCTCATCTATAGTTGCACTTGGGCCGCACATCTTCAGCATGTAGATCTACTCTTGCAACTGCTCCGCAAGCATAAATTATTTGTTAAGATGTCCAAGTGTTCATTTGGCATGGAGGAAGTTGAGTATTTGGGCCACATTGTAGGGCGTGAAGGTGTTAATGTGGACCCCAAAAAGAGCCAGGCAATGTAGAATTGGCCTCAACCTAGGACCTTGAAGAGCCTGAGAGGATTTTTGGGTCTCACAGGCTATTATCGCAAATTCGTCCGCAATGATGGTCGCATAGCAAAGCCCCTCACTCAACTCCTAAAGAAAAATTCATTCTTTTGGAATGAGGATGCACAACAGGCCTTTACAGCTCTCAAAAATGCCATGTGTTCCACTCCAGTCTTAGCACTACCTGATTTCAACAAATCTTTTTTCATTGAATGTGATGCTTCGGGTACATGTATTGGGGCGGTCTTAATGCAGGAAGGACGAAATTTGGCCTTCACAAGCCAACAGCTAAGTGGGAAGAATCTAGGCCAATCTACCTATGAGAAGGAAATGATGGCCATCTTACATGTAGTAGAGACCTAGCGACCTTACTTATTGGGGCGACATTTCCAAATCCGCATAGATCATCACAGTCTTAAATATTTTTTGGAGCAACGCCTATCCTCCCCACAACAAAGTAAATGGCTTGCCAAAATGCTGGGACATGATTATGAGATCATTTACAAGAAAGGGCAAGACAATAGTGTAGCATATGCATCATCTCGCCAATTTGAGGAGGAAAGTTTTCTGCTAGCAATTTCCCTTCCCATTCCAGAATGGATTGAAGAGGCTTGCAGGGAATGGCTTTCACATCGCGAGCTCTCCCAACTCATTTCTCAATTGCAGGCGGATCCAAATACCACCAAGGGCTAATCGTGGCACGATGAGATTCCTCACTACAGGGACAGAGTGGTAATATCACCAACATCCACCCTCAAAAGTCGCATTGTGGCATAATTGTACTCATCCCCCATTTCAGGACATTCAGGCTTTCAAAGACGTATGCTCGCACTAGAAGATCATTTTTTGGACAGGCATGAAAAAGGACATCCTTACTTTCGTAGCAGAATGTGATGTCTGTCAACGCCACAAAGGGGAGATGTCAACACACTAGGCACATTACAACCATTGCCCATCCCGGCATCAATATGGACGAAGGTTTCTATGGATTTCATTATAGGTCTTCCAAAGTCAGGTAACAAGTCAGTCATCATGGTGGTTGTGGATATACTTTCGAAGTATGCTCATTTCTGTTCCCTACACCACCTGTTTACACCGACTTTGTTCGCTCAATCTTTCATGGATCAGATCTTCAAATTGCATGGCATTCCCACATTTATTGTGTCCAATCGCGACCCGATCTTAACCAGTAATTTTTGGAGGGAACTCTTTAGGCTACAAGGCACTTAACTAAAACTCAGTACTTCCTATCATCCACAAACGGATGGTCAAACTGAGGTTGTCAACAAATGCCTGGAAACCTACCTTAGGTGTTTCACTTCAGAAAAGCAACATCTTTGGGTACAGTGGTTACCTCTAACTGAATGGTGGTATAACACCAACTATCATGCCACCACCAAAATGACTCCCTCCTTCCCCTACTTCTTATATCAAGGGGTGATCAAAGGTACAAGCAGTGGATCAACTCCTACAACACTACGCAACCATGCTCGCCCATCTCAGAGAGAATCTTCATCAAGCTCAAAACCGCATGAAGCAACACGTAGACTAGCATCGCTTAGAGAGCCAATTTCAAGAAGGGGATCAGGTCTTTTTGAGGCTGCAACCATATAAGCAAACACCACTCAAAGACAAGGGTTGTTAGAAAGTATCTCCAAAATTATATGGACCATATCAAGTACTTCAGTGCATTGGAGAAGTGGCTTACAAGTTGGCTTTGCCACCTACTGCAAAAATCCATCCAGTTTTCCATGTCTCATGCCTCAAGAAAGTGATTGGGAACAATTGCAGAATTCAAACCAGTCTACCTGAATTGGACGAAGAAGGGTCAATCTGGCTCCAACCTAAATAGGTCCTAGACACACGAGATAGACACCTGTGGGGCCGCATGATTAGGGAAGTCCTCGTCAAGTGGAAAGACACCTCTCCGAAAGATGCAACTTGGGAACCAACCACTATTCTTTAGCAGTTCCACAACTTCAGCCTTGAGGACAAGGCTAGTCTTAAGGGGGAGGGCATGTTAGGGTCCCACCCTAACCCCCTTATTTATGTAATGGGATCGAGTCATAGTCAAGAGTCAATAAAGCCCATATTACTAATTGTAAATGGTTAACCCGCAATTAATGACGGGATCACAGTTAGTTGCAAATGGACCGTAGTATTAGATAGATGGTATTAATAAAACCCATGGTATTGATCCATGGTATTGCATGTATGAGTCATATATAAAGGATAGAGACTCCCTGCGAGGAGAATCGTGTCTTATTTTTGAATTGAGCTCTGCTCTATTGGAGGTTGCCCCCTCGAAGAGGCCAGTGAACGTTGCTTTCTGAATAATAAAATATTTGCTGTTGTCTCTCACTATTCTATGTTCTAGGTATCTTTCTTCGCATATTCTATATTTGGGTATCTTTTTGCAGGTTAAGAGCATAACAATCATGCACTAGCTACATCTTGTGTACATCAGAAATGTGCTTCATTTCTGTTACTACATCTTGGCCTATGGGTTACGCTCGCACTGGATTGATGAAGGATGCCTTAATGCCTTCCTTCCAACGGATATTTTCCCATAGACTTCAACTAATTTCTCTGGGAACAAGGTCTAGAGTCCATTTGGTAGTACCTTAGGGTTTGTAGTCTTTAGTGGAAGACTCCTTCTCTATCGACAATGAGAAAACATGATACCCTCCTATATATGCACCTTACCCATTGCCACAACCACCATTACCTCAACTAAGTCAGCCAATGCCACCATTACCTTTACCTCCACCATTTTTCCCTTCTAAACTGCTTGGTCAACCTTTATCCAAAGCTAATAACAATGCGGTACAAATGATCCATTCTATGAACCAGCTTTCTTTGTCTAGATATGAGTCCATGCCAGTTAGAGTCAATGACCTCCAATTGAGATCAGGGAAGATAGTAACCTCAGAAAATCAAAAGCAACCTATGGTGACTATCAGTGAGAAAGGATAGGAGGAAACTCCTGACCATTCTGAAAAATATGACACCATCTAGCCTATCCCCGTACCTTCTGAGCCTTTGTCATCTTCTTCCACCCAACCTCCCTATCTAGAGAGGTTAGTTGTGGAGAAGAAAGACCTCGTTCCTGAGTCTAGCCTGGCTTCTGAGCTTAGAAACCTTTTCATAAGGCAACCTTTGCTCCAAGCTATTAAAGAGATCCACATCTGCACAAAAATCATTACAGAGCTCCGTCTCAAGAAGCCAAGAAGGAGAAGATTAGAACCTAAAACTATTCAATTTGTTGGTAGAGCAACAAAGTTAATGACAGGGTGTATGCACATGGAGAAATATACTGATCTCGGAAACCTTGTTGTCTCTATTTAGATAGGTGATGTCCTTGTCTCCAATGTACTTATAGACCTATAGGTAGCCATTAATGTTATGACCAAGAAGCCATGGATCAAATTGGATTGGTCCATATTCGTCCTACTCCTACTGTGCTTGAACTAGCATACAGATCTAAAATCAAGCTGGAAGGGGTGTTGGATGATGTGGTCATTTCCCTAGACTCTTGGGAATATCCCACAAATTTCAGTATGCTTTAGCCAAGGAATCTTGTGGGAGGACATCACTTGATCTTGGGATGACAATGACTTGCTACGACCGATGCTTATATCAAATTTCATTCTGGTGACATGTATATTTTCCATGGAGATTCCAAGAAGAAGGTCACTTTGTATCCACCCGCTAGATCCATTCAGGAGCTCCAACACACTTTATGGTCAGAATACAGTATTGATGAGAAGACTCACCCTGTTTCCTTGATACATCAGAATGCTGATTTTTCGTAGGAAGGTGAGATTCAAGACTTCCTAAACAATCTAGACACCATGCCCAATTTTGAGTCATTGAGTCATATTTTTAGGAAATATGTGACTCTCTACCTCCCTTACCACCATCTCTAGCGACACCTCTATGTATGCTTGAGCTTGATACCACTCTTATTGAGATTAGTCTAGGTAAATTCTTGCATATCAGTTTAGACTTGGATTCTTCCTAGCAAGAGTAGCTTGTGAATTTGTTGCAAAACCATCTTGATGCCTTTACATGGGACTATGAAGATATGAGATGCATCCCTCCTGAAACTTGTGCCCACCATATCTACATTCAGGATGGAGCCTGACCTGTCCGACAACCCCAAAGGTGAATGAACCCAGCTCTAAGAGAAGTTGTAAGGAAGAATTGCAAAAACTCTTAGATGTTGATATTATCTATCCTATTTCTGACAACGAGTGGGTCTCTCCATTGGTATTAGTCTTGAAGAAAGATAGAAGATGGCGCATTTGTATCGACTACAGAGAATTGAACAAAGCCATTCTCAAATATTACTTCCCCCTTCCTTTCATCGATCAGGTACTCGATACCCTAGTCGTAAGAAGTACTTTTGTTTTTTAGATGGATTTAGCTGGTATAATCATATACATATTACACCCGAGGATCAAGAAGAAATCACTTTTACATGTCCATGGGGTACATTTTCTTACCGAGTGCTTCCCTTTGGGCTATGTAATGCCCCAGCTACCTTTCAAAGGGAATTCTTGGCTATTTTTTCTAACCTTGAGTGTGTGGAAATCTATATGGATGAATTTTCTATGTTTGGTGATTCATTTCAGGAACCCCTCAAGGATATAGAAAAAATGCTTCTTCGCTGCCAAGAGGCTCATCTCAGCTTGAGTGACAAAAAATGTAGATTAATGTGCAAGGCAGGGGTGGTTCTTGGCCATCTTATTTCTAACAAAGGTATCCAGGTTGACCCTGCAAAAATAGAAATTATTTTGAGTCTTTCTATTCCCAAAACTCAAAGGGAATTCATAGGTTTTCTAGGACATTTAGGCTACTATATGAGATTCATTGAGAATTTCTGATGATGATGATGGTTAACGTCCACTCAGACCAAATTGGTCTATTGGACCTACAATTTTCTTAGTTTTTAATTATCTGGATCCTCGTCTTTCTTGGCAAGATTGGTGCTATAGCTTTCTTTTCTTTCTCTACCTTCTTCCAACTTCCTTTATCTTGCATCTCTTTCATCTCTACTGGTTCTTGGGAAATTGGTGTCTTAACTTCGTAATCTATTGTGTTCGCCTTTTTGAAGATAATCGGAGAAGAATTTTGTCTAGGAGATTTGCTTTGTTGTTAAATGAAGATTTATTTTGTGCGGTATTCAAATCCTCATAGCTGTTGATCTGTTGGGCGGGGCTTTCTCCTTGTTTGTCTTGAGAGTTGTTTCTTTCTTGCCCGATCTCTTGTGATTCAGAGTTTTCTCTAGAGTATTCTTGTTTGATGACAGTGTAGTGTTCTTTTTTTACTTTTGGCTAAATATAGTGATTTTTCTTCGTCCACAACTTGCCAATGTTCGTTTGAGACATTGAAGGGAAAACTAGTCTAGGCACTAGTTTTGAGAGGACCAAACTAGTCCCTACCATTTCATATTTCCTCTGATGCCTCAGATACTGCTATTGACATGGCTTTAGGACAAGAAGAAGACAAACAATCTTATGCTATTTATTTCATTAGTAAAAACTTGTCACTTGCTGAGTTAAATTATACGGTTATTGAGAAAGAGTTTTTAGCTGTCATTTTTTCCATTAATAAATTTAGAAACTATATTACATGATATCAAGTTTTTGTACATACTAACCATTCTGGAATAAGATATTTGATGAATAAACCATTAACTAGTGGTAGAGTGACTAGGTGGTTATTATTGTTACAGGAATTTAATATTACTATTGTTGATAGACCATGAAAATCGAATGTAGTAGTAGATTATATTTCAAGATTAAATAATCCTGGTGAAGCAATTCCTGTTCATAATGATTTTCCTGACGAACATCTTTTTGTTGTGTCCACAAAATCCCCATGTTTTTCTGACATAGATAACTATTTAGTCATTGGGAAATTACCACCTCACTTATTTGCTAATGAAAAGCAGAATATTTTACAGGAAAGTGTTGCATACTCCTAGATTCAAGGTTACCACTTTTACATTGGAGAAGATCTCATTATCCATAGATGTGTAATAGAGGAATAAGTGTTTGATATTTTAAAATCTTCCCATGGTGAACCTTGCGGGGGTCACTTCACCGATAAGCGGACTTCATACAAAGTGTTAGGAGCTGCTTATTTTTTGCCTTCCTTGTTTAAGTATGCCAAACAATATGTCAAGTGATGTGATAGCTATCAACGAGTTGGCCAACCTAATCAAACCAATGAAATGCCTTCATGTCCTCAATTTATGATTGAGCCTTTTGAAAAATGGGTCGTTGATTTCGTAGGGCTAATAAATCCAACATCATTAAATAAAAAGCATATTTTGGTTTGTACATATTCTGTTACAAAATGGGTAGAAGCTAAAGCTGTTTCTTTTGCTACTGAAAGAGTTGTTGTTGATTTTCTTTTCACTGAAATCTTTACTAGATTTGGTGTGCCTAGAGAAATTGTTTCTGACAATTGACCTCAGTTTTTTTCTAATCTGGTATAGGGTGTGATGGAGCAGTACAAAATATGGCACAAGAAATATACATCGTATCACCCTCAAGAAAATGGTCAGGTGGAGTCCACAAACAAGTAGATTAAGTCTATACTCACAAAGATGGTAAATATTCACAAAAAGGATTGGGCTGACAAATTATCGGAAGCATTATCGGCATATCGAACCACTTGGAGGAACAACACAAGACACACACCATATGGATGGTGTACGGGAAACAAGTCCTCTTGCCAATAGAATTCAAGATCAAGACTTTCAGGACTACAATCCAATTGGGGCTAGATCTCTTTGAAGCACAACAACGCCGTCTTCTATAGTTGAATGAGTTAGATGAATTTTGAAGGGATGTTGTTTAGTAGAAAATCTTTGTTCAACAACAATGTAAGAAGTGGCATGACAAGTCCATTTAGAAGAAGCAATTCCAACCAGGTGATTGGGTACTCCTTTATGATTCTAGATTAAAATATTTTAAAGGGAAATTCCACACACACTAGATGGGACCCTATGAGGTGGTCAAAGTGTTTGAAAATGGAGTGGTAGACATCAAAACCATTGATGGACAAAATTTTGTGTTCCTGGTAAATGGGCATAGAGTGAAGGTATATTTTCAGCCCCTTACTAAAGGATATTTTATGCAACAAGTCCAACAACAATTTGAAAAGGAGTTGGTATGTGGTAACACCAATCTATTGAAGATTTAATTATTTCTTTTCCTCATTGAAAAAATAATAAAAGAAAAAAATGACAAAAATAAAAAGTATAATTTTTTTCCCTCTAATTATGAAAATCAGTTGATTGACATGATTGCAGAAGGATCAACCTGAAAACCAACATGCCGGCAAGAATATCGAAATTTCAATAAAAAGGAATGTTACTTGATTTTTTAGATATGTTGTCTACCACCAAGAAGAAGAAGGTTCAAGGAACTCAGACCTTACCCAAGTTTTGGGTAACTGGCATGTGAATTTTTATCCAAGTAAATGCTTATTTCCTGCTACAATTACTTTTTCTGGCACCATTGCAGGCAAATTTTCAAGGTAAAAATTCTGCCTTTCTGCTATTTCCCGTTTTGTAAATTCCCAATATTTTTTTTTTCTAAATCCCCAATGAATTAACTTCCTCTTTCTTCTAAGAAAACTACCCTTACCTTATTTCGTAAAATCCCTCCTTTCCCCTGAATTTTTTCCACATCCCATTTCGTTTATCCCCCTTGGTGATATTATTCTTGGAATCCCTGCTGAAATGATCCTTCCCATTCTAAAGATTACCCCTTTCCCACTTCTTTATTCCCTCATAAATTGATTGCAGAATTTGATATAGTCAATCCAAAAGGCATGCTCATGAAACACCAAAGGATGGCGAATAAAACTTTTCTTATATATTGAGGCAAATTTTTTAAAGTCCAGCTACAGAATTGTGTTACATCAGAGTTTTTTGTAAAATCCTTGGTGCAAGATGCGCAGTGCAAGCAGGATGAGTGTAGGAACGTAGCCGACTGTGGAAGCAAATGTAAAACAAATTTCACACAATCCAGGAGTGCCTTATGAAGAATGTTTATGGAATTTTATTACTCTACACATGAGTGATTCCTGCACTGATAGACCATGGCATTATATATTTTTTAATTAATACTTTGTTTTATAATTTAATAACTTAGGAAATTTTTTAAAGTGCAAGACTTGAAATCTAATTTTTTAATGAGTACTGAAGTATGTCTTGATTGAATTATGAGGTAGACCGTGGGATAGTACAGATTATCCAAAAACTTCTATTCACCTCCTTTGAAATAATATCCCATTACTTGTTCATTATTATCTTACCTCATAACCTGATCATTATGATCGTTACACCACCGCTGCATAAGCTCCGCCACATCAAATCATTATTGCTCACCTATAGTAGGATGATACGTATTTGCATCTGATCTGAGGAGCTATTTCTATCATGATCGGTTGGGTGTGACTGAAAAGGCGGAGGATGGATGAACCTCCAACATAAAGCTCTTAGCAATCATTGGTATCACTCACTGAAATCATTTTGAGGTTGTGATAGGGAATTGTGATAATTCGAACATTGCACTTGCAAGGAATGAGCCGTCATCCTTGAAGGAGATCGAGCAGGCTGCAGAATACCAAAACTGTCTTGCACTATTGCAGGAATCCAGGTTCCCTCCATTTTTTAGAGAAGTTCAACAGGTTAGACATGGCTATGGTACTGGAATTTATGAAGACGTTTGAAGGAGTTTGAGTCAGGGTTGGCTCATTATATTTCAGTCATGGAGGAGTCCATTATGTAAGCTACAAGTTTGCCAATTATAGGGGGCAGTGGTTAAAAAAGGAGTGACTTGGGAAGAATGATGGCATTGGTTTTTGGTTGACAGAAAGCTTAAAGTTGATTGGAGGAAGGGACTTCTACAGAGTGCCATGCTTGGGAAATGGTTAGACCTCCTATTTATCCTGCAGAACTTTGTTACCTGCGAGGGACGTTGTACATTAGCGTTTGTGTATCACCTTCGGTTGTTGCTACACTTTGAGTTGGGGAAACTTATTAATTTTCCTTACTGCCTGCTCAGAAGTCTCGAGAAAATGGCGAAGGGTGTGCAGAGTGGGAACGCAAGGCAAGTCGAAAATAAGCTATATCATCATGGGTTTATCACAATCCTCATCAAGAAAGTGTTGGAAGAAAAGGGTGACGTAGGAGGCATTCCTGAAGGAGTTTCAGGTGAGGAGTGTAGGGAAGTCTACTGGAATTATTACAAGCAAGAAAAGGCAGAGACACCAGCCCCTACCAAGAAAAAGGGTAAAAGCATGCTGGTGCAAGAAGAAAAGAAGTTTGTCGAAGGCACTCCACCCTTGACAAAGAAAAGAAAATTCAGAACCTTAACAAGGAAGAAGACTGTCTCCCTAGGGACGAATCAGTCAAGCTCTCTGATTGTGATTGATGAACCACCCTAGGTTTTGCCTAAATACCATAACTTTTCAGTGGTTGCAGATGTAGCGGCCCACATCATGGTAAACGAAGAAAACATGGAAGACAACATATTGTTGTCTACCTTTGTTCGCAGGTTAAGAAAGAGGAAGACAACATTGAGTGCAGGTGAGTTCAGGCAGATGGTCATGAGGATGATGAGGCACAACACATGGAGACCCTCGATAATTTCAATGAATAGGACATTAAAACCCTTAATGGTTTTTAGGAACAGGGTACTGAAGCCCCTGTTGTTTTTGAGGAACAAGGTGCTAAAGTCCTTGCTAGTTTAAATGAACAGGGTATTGAATCCCATGAAGAATTGGAAGAACAAGGTATTAAAAACCCTATGGAGTTGAGTGTGTAAGGTACTAAAACCCTTGGCACAAAGTCTATGGAGGGTGCCAAAACCCTTGGTGATAATGAAACCCTGGGCATAGAAACTTTTGGCGATGTCATAATGCAAATGCTGGATGACCTCGATCTTGACAATTACGAGACTTGTTTTGAGTCCATTGCAGAGAAGGTATTTACACCAGAGGATCTGAGCATGAAGCCCTCTACCCTCTACCTCAACAACCGAATAGTGGAATTGGAGCAGCAAATTCATGACCCGAAGGCTTTGAACTAGGTCATGAAGGAGCAAAATTAGCAAAAGAAAATCGAGGTAGAGTTACTCACAGAGGTCAAGAAGCAGAAACAGCAAGTGAAATTATGGAAGTATCGGGCTTCCAAATGCTACAAAGGCCTCAAGAAGGTGACTAATCAACTGAAAAGAGCCCAAGGTAAAAAGCCAAAGGTAGTGAAAGCAGGGATAAGTATTGAAGTACAGGATTGAAAACTGGCCACCCATTTTGAAGATTCTTTGCAAAAGGTAAAATGTTGTGAGAGGACACACAAAAACTTAGGGATGGGAGGATGTGGGTGTCCCAAATTTCTCTATTTTTACCCTATTCCCTTAAACTTTAACCTCTGTTTTATCTCTATTTAGCCCTCTCATTCCTAAACTAGTCCAAAATAATCATCTATTCCTACATATGCTTCGTTTCTCATAATCAAGATTTATTAATTACTAATTAATTTACATATATTTCATGCTTATCAGTATCTCTTATAACTTATGTTTAACTTTCCTAAAATTAATTGAAGAGCTAAGAGTTAATTATTATTTAGCGTGATCAGTGCATGCAGATTCCTGCACCGCCAACGATGTTGCTCTGAGATCTTTGTGATAGTTTGAATCCTTCCACGCGGGCGTTTTGATCCACAACTCCTAGTTTGGTTGTGGACTAACTGAGGTTGGATATTAGCGAGTATAGTCAGGGATACTTGCCAAAGATATCGTCTATGGCCGACGAATTTCGTGCTTTATTATAACCATTAGCAAGTTTTGCAATATTGTTTGTTATTTTGTTTGGCCAAAAGGCTTGAATAGGCAATGACTGTAATTAGCAAATTATGGTTAAGGCAGAGAGATTTCATATAATGTAGACTGTAGGTAGAGCCATGCTAGAGATCTCTGAGTTGTAATTTCATTTACTATGTAATTTTTTATCGCCCTCGGTTTTGGGCTGGACTCACACCATCATGTATATTTGCTTATCAAGTTTAATACAAGGACTGTGCCATGTTATTGACATGCTATGTCTAATTTTCATTTTATGCATGATTAAGTGCTAAATCATTTCGTTCCGTAAACGGGAAACGAGTTGTTTGGCTGGTGCCCAACCAACCCAGCTCGTTTACCCTTGTGCTTTCGCCATTTAAAGGTTTATGTGAACATTTGTTCATTCAAAGTTGTGTGGTTTTGATGGTTCTTATATTTATTTAAGAAGTTATGAGTTAAATTCATTTCATATTCAAGTGTGAACGGATCTGTAGTTTGGAAGTTTGATTAAGTTTATTTCTTTCTCGCAATTTCTTACCTGCAATTCTTTTCCTGTAATTGTTGTCTTACTTTGCTTCCACTTGGGTCATGTGGGAATATCCTTCCTGTACTAGTGCAGGTAGTTTCTTGCACTCTGGTTTATTCATTTACTTCACAACAAGTGTTACGTTCCTTTTCCTGCTTATAATCTCATTTATTCCTGCAAGCAAAAGTATTGTTAATTCAAGTAATTGTTCTTAACGTTAATAGTATACTTCTGAAGGATCTGAGAATGTTTACATGAATTAAGTAAGGATGCTACTACAAACACTTTATACTTGCATTTTATGACTTAAGAAAAAGGAGCAGAAATGTTATAAGTGAATTTCCGAAAGTTAGTTGATGCATGTAAATTACTTTGACTGCTACTTTGATTATTCCAAATTGTTTTTACTTTATGAAGTTTACTTTCATTGCAAGGTTCATTTAATTAAAGCATTTCTTTTTCACATGTAATTTATCTCAGAATTTAGTTTGCAATTGCAATTCTTTTCAACACGTCTTTTAATTCTTTCGAAAGTAAATTTGAAACTTTGGTGAAGAAAGCTCTGTCTCAGTGAAAAAGCTGGTCTCTTGTCATAAGAACAGAGTGCTTTAAGCCTTGAGGCTTAGAGCACCTCCACAAAGACATAAATCTCAGTAAATAAGTTAAAATATACTTTTGCACAGAAGTACTATACCTGCACTAGTGTAAGCATATTGCAATTGTACAAGAACAGGTTGCTTGGTGAAGAAGGAAAATCAATTGGGAAATAGATCCTTGCAAGGGCCAACTTGTTAAGATGTTAGCCATCTATACTGAAGATAAACATAGTATCTCATTTCAGGATTTAAGATTGCTTCTAGTTGTGTGAAAGTTCCTTTACTTGATTTCCTTCCAAATTATTCTTTTACATTCGAGCACTAGAATTTCTTTGGTGTCAATTGCATTTAAGATTGTTTTTTGTCCGATTCTGAAACATTTCATTTAAGAAGTAGGATTAGGATTAGGAAAAGTTCATACCACTTCTGGCCTTGCCCATGCTTCTTCTCTAAGTTTACGAAGCCCCTGGGTTGACAATTAAGTGTTGAGGAGTTTTCTTAAGTGCAATTCCTACACCTAACACTATTGCATTGCATGTTGACCATTTGTACCTTTTGGCGTTAAGATGACTTCACTTGGACTCATGTTTAAGCCACCTTTTGTCCATGTCATTTGAGAAATCAACCTTGCAATCAATTAGCCTCTGCAACTTGACACCCTCTTACACATGGAAAGAACATTCCTTTGAGTGTCATCGACCAGTTTTGTCACCTTGCATTGAGCATAGGAATGTTCCCCTCCCAGGAGCTAGTGCATCTGTATTTGGACACTCGTTCATTCCACTGTACCAAAGGAATTCTTTTATTATTTTTTAGGCTTTATAAATATGAAAAAGACAAAAAAATACATATTCCAAAAATAGCGGGAATGGGACATTATTTCCATGATTGATGGCAATTAGATTCAGTTGTGTTGCCCTTAAAAAAAGCACTCAAAATTAAGTCTTTCCTCCATTTGGATGGGATTTAGTTTGATTTGGTAGAGCCTTAATCTTGTTATTGAGTCAGTACTTCTCCGATTGGTTATCTCTTCCAATCATATGGAGAGTTTTTTTATGCCTCTTGCATGAAAAACTTATACAAAGTTATCATATGCTACCATGTAGTCACATTTGAGTCATGCTCTTGTTCAAGGGAAGTAAACCTGAGTCGACCTTTCTATGGTGTCTCTTGACTCATTTTTCAGTCGACCATCCCTGATTGTCAGAGTCATGTTCATTATCACATAAGATATTTGGTCCTTTGCTCGTGATGGTTTGAGAAGGTCTACACTGACTTCTTGCAGGCAGGTCTTGCTCTTATCGACTACAATAAATTGCTCTAAGAGTGGATCTAGAGTTGCACCCTGGCCCTATTTTCATTATTGATAGGTCACCTTGTGCTCAGCATCGATCAATATCATGGGTCTTTGATTGAGCAGGTTCCCTTGTGTTCAACGTCAACTTTCATTATCACACATTGGGATTTGTGCAATACCTTGGTTTCCATTTGACCCTATTGGTGGATTCCTCACCTCTGTATCAACTTTCATTATTGGTTGGTTCAGAGGGTTTCTATCGTACGCTAACTACATCTTGTGTATGCCGAAAATGTGCTTCATTTGGGTTACTACATCTTTCTTCATCAGATTTCTTCCACATTATTGGCCTATGTGCTACACTTGCACTGGATTGATGAAGGATGCCTTAATGCCTTCCTTCCATTGGATATTTTACCATCGACTTCAACTAATTACTCTAGGAATAAGGTCTAGAGTCCATTTGGCAGTACCTTAGGGTTTGTAATAATCAGTGGAAGACTCCTTCGCTATCGACAGTGGGAAAACATCATAACGTCCTACATATTCACCTTACCCAATGCTACAACCATCATTACCTCAGCTGAGTCAGCCAATGCCACCATTACCTTTACCTCCACCGTTTCGACCTTCTCAGCTGCCTACTCAACCTTTACCCAAGCCCAATAAAAAATGGTACAATTGATCCATTCTAATAACCTGATTTCCTCATCCAGATATCATTCCATGCCAATTGGAGTCATTGACCTCCAATTGAGATCGGGGAAGATAGTAACCTCAGAAAATCAAAAGAAGCCTATGGTGATTATCAATGAGAAAGGAGAGGAGGAAGCTCCTGACCATTCTGAAAAAGATGACACCATCTAAACTATCCCCATACCTTTTGAGCTTTTGTCATATTCTTCCAATTGACGTCCCTATCCATAGAGGTTAATTGTGGAGAAGAAAGACCCCATTCCTGAGTCTAGCCTGGCTTCTGAGCTTAGGAACCTTTTCATAAGGGTAACTTTTCTCCAAGCTATTAAAGAGATCCCCATCTTAACAAAAATCATTAGGGAACTCTGTCTCAAGAAGCCAGGAAGGAGAAGATTACAACCTCAAACTATTCAATTTGTTGGTAGAGCAATAGATTTAATGACGAGGTGTATGCACATGGAGAAATATATCGATCCCAAAAACCCTGTTGTCTCTATTCAGATAGGTGATGTCCTTGTCTCCAATCTACTTATAGACCTGGAGGAAGCCATTAATGTTATGACCAAGCAAAACATAGATAAACTTGGATTGGTCCATATTCGTCCTACTCCCATTGTGCTTGAACTAGCAGACAGATCTAAAATCAAGCCGGAAGGGGTGTTGGATGATGTGGTCATTTCCCTAGACTCTTGGGAATATCATGTAGATTTAATTATGCTTCAGCCAAATAATCCTATGGGAGGACATCCCTTGATCTTGGGATAACCATGGCTTGCTATGGTCGATGCTTATATCGAATGTCGTTCTGGTGACATGTATATTTCCCATGGAGATTCCAAGAAGAAGTCACCTTGTATCCACCCGCTAGATCCATTGAGGTGCTTCGAGACACTTTATGGTCAGAATACAGTAGTGATGAGGAGACTCAGCATGTTACCTTGATACATTAGAATGTTGAGTTTTCACAGGAGGGTGAGATTCAAGACTTCCTGAAAAATCTAGACACCATGCCCAATTTTGAGTCATGGAGTTAGATTTTTAGTCTATATTTTTAGGAAATATATGAGACTCTACCTCCCTCACCACCATCTCTACTGACACCTCTGTGTACTCTTGAGTCTAATACCACTCTTGTTGCAATTAGTCCAAGTAAATCCTTGCATATCAGTTCAGAATTGGATTCTTCCCAGCAAGAGAAGCTTGTGAATTTGTTGTGAAACCATCTTGATGCCTTTATATGGGGCTATGAAGATATGGAAGGAATCCCTCCTGAAACTTGTACCCACCATATATACATTCAGGATGGAGCACGACTTGTCCGATAACCCCAAACGCGAATGAGCCCAACTCTAAGAGAATTTGTAAAGGAAGAATTGAAAAAACTCTTAGATGCTGATTTTATCCACTACAAGAAAAAAGGACATTGGTCAGGGGCAAAAAATGTCACCATAAGCTCATTGGTGATGGTCAAAAGAGCATTCGTCACCAAAAACTGAACATCACCAAAGGTGGCGTCGCCAAAAGTATAGGTGTTGTAGTGACATACAAAGTCCATCACCAATAATGATTTATAATGACGGATAGTGACTGTCACCATTTCATATGAGCAATGGTGATGGACCATAGCCTCCGTCACCAAAAAGTGAACGTCACCAATGGTGGCATCGCCAAAAGTATAGGTGTTGTAGTGACATTCAAAGTTCGTCAACAATAATGATCTATAATGATGGATAATGACCATCACCATTGCATATGAGCAATGGTGACGTAAAATAGACCCGGTCACCAAAAAATGACCATCACTGAAGGTGGCATTGCAAAAAGTATAGGTGTTATGGTGACATTCAAGGTCCGTCACGGATATTAATTATAATGACGAATAGTGACCATCACCGTTTCATATGAACACCAATGATTTATTGTGATGGATCTTTAATGGTCGTCACTATTGGTGCATATATATGGTGATGTTCGTTGACCATCGCCAAAATTCACATTGCTAGAAGTATAGGTGTTCTGGTGACATTCAAGGTCCGTCATGAATAATGACTATAATGACAGACAACAACCGTCACCATTTCATATCAATAACAATGATTTATGGTTGTGGACATTTGAGGGTCGTCACTATTGATGCGTATATATGATGGCGTTCGTTCACCGTCACCATTTCATATTTTTGGTGAGGGTCGAAAAATGTCACCAAAGCTCATTGGTGATAGTCAAAAGAGCCTCTGTCACCAAAAATTGATCGTCTCCATTCCATATGGATGTCAGGGCATGATGGAATCCAACCATCAAACTCCTACTTGTAAAGTAGGTACTCTTCCATTGAGCTATCACGCTTTAAAGAATTATAAGTAGACCTTGAAACTTCATAAATTGTGAATTCTACAACTTTCAATAAGTTAAAGTCTCGGAAATATTTTACTAAGCAAGCAAAGCAACATCGAATCTGCATGTCCCTACCTAATGGTTATTGAAGTTATGAAAAGTGGGTGGAGGGAAAAATGGTTTTGTATAAGAGAATCAATATGTTCAGTTGAATACTCAATTAGAAGTGAAACTTTGATGATATTTATAACCTATAAATGACCTATAACTAGCAAATGCACCAACTATTGCAAAGGAAATGTCATAAGTGGATATCATATGGAAGAAGAGAAGGTAGGGACTTGGAACCCTTGTTCATGTTGGCATGCCTTAGCACTTGGAACATCTTAGCTTGTTTGACATGTCTCCATAGTATCTGGCACATGTTAGAATGCCCCAGCATTCCCTAACACACCTTGGTAGTCATGACCTCACAACTAGAATTAAATTTTTCCATGACTTGGGAACCTTACATTCACTAGAACACCTTTCCACTCCCTAGTTGTCATGCCCTCTGTTATCCTCCATAATGTCCCAAGTTGATGAGGAGATCGATGGAGGTAACCACAAACCAAGATTTTAGTTTGGTATCTAGCCCTACCAAACCAGAGAGGGCTCGCTCTAAGAAATCTCAGCCAAGAGATGACTGGAATGTAAAGGATTTTAGGCTAGATAGCTATGCTTAGGTGGGGTTTTGGAAAATTTAGGGACTTGGAACTCTATCCACTGGTGTCTTGTCTGGCAGGGAATTTGTCAAGGAGGTAGCGACTTGGAGCTCTGTCTAGGATAAAGCACCTAACATGCATGACAAAAGCTCCCTAGAATACAATACCTCCTACCTAGAAGACTGTCCCCTACTCAAAATATAGAACCCTTCTCTACTATGCACTTTTCTTAAAGATAAATCTGTGCATAGAATAGTACTGAGAAAAACACCTAAATTAAGAAAAATGAGCATCTAAGTCAAACTATAAAAGTATACTAAATATGGCTCTATATAAGTTTTGGAAACACTAGACAAGCATGCTTGCATAAAACAACCATAAGATACCTAAAATCAATGCAATTCTTTCATCATTTATATACCCTCACAACAAAACTGGAATCTATAGCATGTACCTCAAGTTTGTATGCATTTCTTGAAGGTGTAGATTGAAAGGATTCATTGAGATGAAGTACTATTGAAGGAGAAACAACTTCAAAATAACGGATAAAGTCTACTGTGAATTCAACCCATTTACACACAAACCAAGGTTGTTACTGGGTACACTTCTCCGCTGAATGGAACCTGCAATGTATTGTAGTACTGCTGAAGAAAAAACACCTTTAGTGCAACATGGATAAAACTCTAACAAATATTGTCACTGTGGCCTTGGTTGTAGATGATCTCACTAATATAGGTAATAAATTCAATAATTGAAAAACCAAAAGGTGAGATGCATAGCTCATTTGAAATGACAGATTTTGGCATACTTTATTATTGTTTAGGAGTGTTAGTATAGAAAATGCAAGGTAGCCTGTTGTGTCTTTATGTCACAGGCCAAGGATGCGAATAAATACATAAAATATTAAATAACATGGTATAAGTTGATTGTAGGTTCTTTTGAAACGTGAATGGAATTCTCCTTGTGTGGGTTCTAATCCAATGGGTATAACTTTAAAGAAGAAACTGATAGTTGTGGGGTTGGAATTGTCTCACAATTCACGAAAAGTCCCAAATTTGTTCACTAGAAAGAAGTAAAGCGAGTTTTCAGGTTTATGGAAGGGAACACCCTATTCAAAGGAAGATAACTTGAAATTAGTCGGGCATATTATTTCTCATCTTCTTCTACGTATGTGCTTTGAAAAGATAACCACATCCAAAGACTCAATAACATCTCTAGTAAAGTTTATAGATGCGAAGCACTTTTGAGAAAACCCATCGCTTAATGACAATTGAGTGAGGAATATGTTGAAGGATTCAATCTTGCACTCAACCATAAAAAAGAAGTTTGGGTATCTAACATCTTTCCAACAAACTGACTCCAACCATAATGTGAAATGTAGGTTAACTGTGAAACCTCTTTCCCACTTTATCGTATTGTTGCCTCTTGAATTCCAATAGGTATCTGGCTACCTAGATCGACAAAACTTGTGCCAGGTAAACTATGCATGATACAATTGTGACATGCAAGCTTGACACATGCTCTAGTTTCCCTCTAAAAGATGGTAAGTCAAAATATTATGACAATCTTAACTATAATTTGATCATACACTATTGAGGTATTGCATGGAATAAAAAATATACTATCAATGCACTAATGAAGAACTCAAAATAAATGAATTTCCTATTGCTACAATAGCGCCACCCTTGGGATTCTTAGATAAATCACCTAACCTGCATGGAAAAAGCTTCCTAGAATAGAGTACCTCTTACCTAGAAGTGTGTCCCCTGATCAAAATATAGAACCCTTCTCTATTGTGAACTTTTCTTAAAGATAAATCTGTGCATAAAACATAACTAAGAAAAACATGTAAATTAAGAAAAGTGAGCATCTGAGTCAAACTATAGAATCATACTAAATATGGCTCTATCTAAGTTTGGTAAACACTAAACAAGCATGCTTGCACACAACAACCATAAGATTCCTAAAATCGATGCACTTCTTTCATTGTTGCTATACCCTCATAGGAAAACTATAATCTACAACATGTATCCCAAGGCTGCATGCATCTACTGAAGGTGCAGGCCGAAAGGATCTAATAAGATGAAGTATTTTTGAAGGAGAAACACCTTAAAAACAACAGATAGAGTCTAATGTGCATTCAACCCATCTGCACACAGGCCAAGGTTGCTACTTGGTACACTTCTCCCCTAAATGGAAACTGCAATATATTTTTTCTCTACTGAGGGAGAAACACCTTCAGAGAAACATGGATAAAACAATAACATATATTGTCACCGTGGTATCAGTTGTAGAAGATCTCATTAATATGGGTTACAACTTCGATAATTGAAAAACCAAAAGGTGAGCTACATAAATCATTTGAAATGATAGAGTTTGGCATACTTTATAATTTTTTAGGAGTGTTAGTATAGAAAATGCAAGGTAGCCTATTGCATCTTTATGTCACAGACCAAGGATGTGAATAAATATAGAAAAGATTAAATAGCACGGTACAAGTCAATTGCAGGTTATTTCGAAACAAGAATGGAGTTCTCCTTGCACATATTCTAATCTAGCAGGTATAGATTTAAATAACAAATTTATAGTTATGGGGATGGAATTGTCTCATGATTCATGGCAAGTCCCAAAGTTGTTCACTAGAAATAAGAAGAGCGAGTCATCAGGTTTATGAATGGGAACACCCTATTCGCAGGGAGATAACTTCAAATTAGTCGGGCATATTATTTCTCGTCTTCTTGTACGTGTGTGCTTTGAAAAGCTAACCACCTCCAAAGACTCAAGAACAACTCTGGTAAACTTTATATGTGTGAAGAACTTCTGAGAAAACCCATCACTTAATGAAAATTGAGTGAGGAATATGTCGAAGGATGCAATCTTGCACTCAGTCATAAAAAGGAAGTTTGGGTATCCAACATCTTGCCAACAAACCGACTCCAACCATAATGTGAAAGTTAGGTTAACTGTGAAACCTCTTTCCCACTTTGTAGTATTTTTGCCTCTTGAATTCCAACAAGTATCTTGATTCTTAGATTCACAAAAATTGTCCCAGGTAAACTCTGCATCATACAATTGTGACGTGCAAGCTTGACATACACTCTAGTTTCCCTCTAAAAGAGGGTAAGTCAAAATATTATGACATGCTTAACTATGATTTTATCATACACTATTGAGGTATTGCATGGAATAAACAATATAATATCAATGCACTAATGAATAACTCAAAATAAACGAATTTCTTGTTGCTACAATAGTGCCACTCTTGGGATTCTCAAGGAGCCACTAACTTATACACATTTGGAATCTTTAATTGGTTTGCAGAAAGATTAAGCAATGTTAGTGATCACTATTTTCCCTCCCATGGAAGGTCTATACAGGGTCGGTAATAAGTTGATTTAAAAGTGAGGTATATGCTTGAAAAATAGGAATCTCACTCTTCTGCGCTAATTTAGTGGCAAGAAAATATTCAACTGTAAATGTGTGATCTTCTATAGTGTAAATTTATAAATAAATGGCTAGCCTAAATCTGTCCATTGTCCACATATCCCAAAAAAACCATGTATGTCTGGACTCTGGTTGTGTGTGATAGAGGGGAGATCACATAAAAAATCCATTATCAAAAGAAAAAGTTAAAGCACAACATTCTATGGAGATTTTTTTTTAAATTTTATTACATACCTTAGAAAGTTTGAAAGAACATAACTGAAGCTTCCCTCTCCTTCTACACTTCATTAAATATGCCCCTTTTCCAATGCAGATGTGGCCTGCAAAATCACAATCAACAAACAGAATATGAAAAGAAGGTTTAATGAAATAAAATAGCTTTGTTATACCTCAAGCAAATGGACTCTAAGAAATTGGATTAATTCTCTACAAAAGATGATATAGCAAGATCTACTCACATTTTTAATTGAAACAAAGGTAAATTGGATTCACGCTCTGCAATAGACGATATAATGAGATCTAATGACATTTTCAACCCAAACAAAGGTAAGTTGAGTAAGCTCAAGCTCCAAAATGATGGCATCCAACTTCTGAGTGGTAGATACTGTATATATCTAGCTAGAGGCTATAACATAAAGATATTTGTTATATGTGAAGATAAAAAAATGAAAGTAATGTGAAATTTCGACCATCAACTATAAGTTCCTTTCAAGGACTAGATCAAACCATAACATTGTTATCAAGATAATCAACTCACCCATGCTAGTACGCTTCTAGTAGTTTCATGATAAAATTCAAACTCAATAAACTTCAAACAACATAAATTAACCAATGATATGTCTGAGGTTGGTTACCTAAGGATTATATCATACTAAATTACCTTTTGCATCTAACATTGAAAATGACTATGAAAGAAATGAAGACAAATCAGTGATTATGATGGATGCATGGGATGAAATAAAATAAAAAAATACCTTTCTTCTTGCTATTAATGAGCCTTCTAGGGGATTCTTGGATGAAGTTGATCCCGGTCTGCTTTCTGAAATCAAAGAGACACTTTCTAGCTACTTTGATTTGATGGACAAAAACCCTAATGCTTATGAAAATGAATATGGAAAGAAATAAGCATCGATGAACCTGGTCTTGAAGAAGGTGTCTCAAACTCTAATATGGATAGTATTTTAAATTTCTATAGCTCGTAGAGGGTTTTCCCAGTTGGGTTCCCTAGAAATTTTGTTTTTTTTTTTATAGTGTGACTATGTTTTATTTTTGTTCTATTCCACTACAAATTGGTAGAGATATTTTTTGTCTTGGTGCAACAAATAGTTTCATATTTATTGATTCAAGCAGTAGCAGAATTTCAAGGAAATTCTACAGAAAGGACAATTAATCTATATTTTCACTTATATCTTTTGCAAGTAAAATTCACAACTAACTTTTCATCCAAAGTGTTTAGGTTACTACCAAGTGGTATCACAACATATCTCAACATTGAAAGGCATAAATCCTACTATTCAATAAGGTTGAGACTTGAGATACAAGAAAATTCCCAAGTTATGCAAGCAAGAAAACTACTGATTTTTAGTTCTAAATCTATCCAACCAGAACAAAATTATGCCATTTTCAACACCCTCTAGTCAAAGCTATTCTTGGCCTCATTCAACTCAATTAATAATATATCAATATAGTTGAGATTTCTTCTTCATTTCACGCTTCTAAGTTATATATTTATGCAACCTAATATAACATTTATGTTAAGTGATTATTCATTCAAAATTATTTAGTCCGTCTAGCACATCTACCTAATTTTCCAATCAGTTTCTGGGCAGACTCTATCATACATTTGCAGGAGAAAATAGAAGATTGTTTTAGTACCTAGTGTTATAAAACTCCATTTTGGAAAAAGTATTTTGGGTTGCTTCCCTAAAAACATTTACAAAATTTTCAATCCCAAAGCCATTTCAGGGAGAATTTTAGTCAGGGAGAAATTTAGTTTTATTTTTGGAAAATTTGAATGCAACTAAAAGAAATTCTTCCCATTTTCTCAAAAGATTCTAGCACCAAATATGAGTGAATTCACAAAACTTAAGATTTGGAAATAATTAAATTTCACTTCGCTTCTCCAGCACCGTATATGAGAGAATTCACAAAACCTGATATTTGGATTCTGGAAACACTTAAATTTCACCTCATTTATTAGGATTGGAAGTTCCCTGAGATGCAAACATGTAGCATTAAGGATCTACTTTGCTTGTTTAATGGCAATGTTGTTTTATAAATAGTTATACAAGAATCCTTGTATACATGCCTCACACAGTTATTTGGTCACAAGTAATGAAACTGAACTCCATCAATACATAATAGACAAGGTAGAATGTAAGAGAGCATCTACTTTTCAACATATCCTTTGACAAAAATTAACATCTATACAATCATATAAAGTTGTCACCACACTAAAAAAGGAATTAAAAACCAAAATAAAAATAGGAACAGGTTTGGATTGTTATGGTTACTCTAACAAAATTTTAAAAAGGATCAATATGTTAATATGTAAAATAGTGTATTTGATTATGATTTATTGAGCCCAAGGGGTTAGCCCAACCAAATGTCATTAATGTTAATGGATATTTGGCTAGTTCTGTGATGGTATCTACCTTGTTCAAAATCCCTTTGGTGAGGTGCACTAGTCAATGCCAATGGATTTACTAGGGATGCCTGTTACCGGGAAAAGTGTCTATTTAGAACTGCTCTATCCCACTAAGGTGTGACAGCTGCCTTAGAAACAAACAGAGAAAACTACTTTTGTATTTCCTTTATGAACTATAGATAGAGAGGAATAGAAAGAACCAACCTATGTCTTGCGCTAATCCTTTGATCCAATCCCTCTCTTCTTTGACAGCTTCCAGCTACCTGCTCCCTTACTTGCCCAGCTTCACCAAGTACCTGTAAGATCACAGAAGAAGAACACTATACAAAGACATGGATCTATATTCATAAACAAATTAAGATCAGATTTAAGTTAACCATACAAATGTAACAAGCATCAATGATACAAAAGCATGGAGGAAAAACTCAAATAGTTTTTATTGATAAACAAGAAAAGATCCAGGAGGAGTTACAACTGATGGTTCCTAACCCAGCATCAACCTCCCAGCAAAGAAGCCCCTCTTCACCTCCAACAAAGCATAGATCACCCAATACTCTGATGTTTGTCTCAAAACCAACAGCAATTCCTTACAATGTGCAAAATTCCAGCCTCTGGATCTCTGGGATGAGGGATCCATATATAGATATGTGTAGGGAGGATGAGTCAGCTTGTGATTTGATTAGTGTCTTCTCTCTGTCAGTTCTTGCTTCCACTTGGAGACTAAAGGCCTCTTACTCATCCTTGGTCGAATTCAGTGAGGCAAGTGTCATAGGAGAAGATTCTGGAAGCTTCCATTGTCTCTCCACCTCGCGGAATGCCACTGCCATTTGTCATTTCTCGCCCAACGCACCCTCACAGTGTATTTAGGTGCATTGCAATGCACCTAGCCAGTGTATTTAGGTGCAATGCAATGCACCTAGCCAGTGGAGCAGCTGAAATGATCCTGTTTTGACTTATTCTGAGCAGTTTCAGGTGGAGAACTTCTGGGAGAAGTTGTAATCTGTTGACCTTGTTCCTTTAGGGGTTATAAAACACTTTTAGGGACTTAGGAGCCCTTGGTTTATGGACATTTCATGCTTGGAGTTGTAAGGCACAAAAATGTCCATAACAGTTTCCCCTTAAAGTATGAGGCCGTTAACCTTTTGGTGTCGGGTGAAATGCTTTATTATGAGGATCCGAAGTTTTTTCAATGCTGGGAGGAGACCTGTAATAAGATACAATACAATACATTATCTTCATACTGTTTTTCATGATCTAGTTGAGGCGGGCATTCTCATGCTCAGCTTTATAAATTCATTTTCATGTACATAGGACAGACAATCGTCTGAGTGTAGACTGATGATTCTGATAGAGCCATCATCCTTTTGGTAGGATGATTATCTGTGCTGCAATGCTTGTACATTTAATGTCTTTATTTCCCTGAATATATATCGCAGCCCGGATGGATGAAACTAGATCCGGGGTCTTCAATCTCGTCCGATCTTCACTCGAAGTACAAGTCGATCCATGTGAGAAATGTCCTGAAGTCGAACATGGAAAGACATCGCTTGATTACCAGTCAATGATGTAAACTGTTAACAAGCGCGAGAGGAATCACCGATAATGATAATGATCCTCAAGGTACTGCAGTACAATTCATGTGGTGTGAGTAAAGGACTTGGCGTCGAACACCACGCAAAATCTTTCGGTCGAAGGTCATTGATGTAAACCTGTTGCCAGAAGTGAGAAACTTGCCATTGAGGCATGCAAGCTTCAAAGTACTGAATGGGGTGTTCCTAGACCAACTTCTTGGATAATGAGCTGATGTCGACAAGAAGTGGTCCGTCAGAGGAGGGCCTAATGAATCCCACATCAATGACACGGAACGGAGCAAATGATTTTGATGGAGGTGAAAACGATCTGATGATATACGGTTCAGGGTGGCGGTCATGAAAGAATGGAGTATAATGTATGGTAGTGGGTGAGACACAGGTGGCTTCTCTGGATGACTTCTCTTGAACATGTCGGCGCCACTGATGTGATGGATTGGTAGCATTAACCCCAAATGTGGATGGTATGGTGTGACCATGGCGATGTGACCGGTGAATGAAACAACCCAACCCGACTCGGGCACGGAGTGGAAGTGTCATGTTCAAGAGCGACTTGCTACCAATAAAGATTCTTTGAGTTTTCTTCCCAATTTTTCCCTAGTCATTGCTGACGAGTACCTCTTTATTTTTGTCAAGCTTGAGGAGGATAACATATGCTTGTTCTATAATTTTCCCTTCGGGCAAACCCATCGCTATGTTTTAATGAGCCTAGAGATAGTGAAACTCGTTCTCGTCTAAAGACAAGTTTGTCGCTATTAATCTTTTTAACGAGTTTAACGACAAAGATAACTCAGTCCCTTTCAATTTTAGAGAGTCTGAAAAGGTACGTAAAGTTAACTCCAAAATTCCTTTTTCGTCATCTAATCCCTGAAGTCCGAAAAAGTATAAAACAATATAGAAGGGATGAATTTTCGATAGTTTTAACGAGCCGAACAAAACAAGCGCTCGATATTTTTGTGCAATAATCCCTCACGTCCAAAAAGATTAAAATCTAGATGAGGGATAGCACTTCTTGTCCCTTTAACGAGCTGGAAGGCCAAGGACTCGGCAATCTTTTCATATTTTACAAGTCAGTTGAAAAGAGCTTAAAGAAGACTCGTCTTTTGAGGAACGAGTGATAAAACGGGTAGCAGTTGATTCCAGGTAAGGTTTGGAATTTTCCAATCACGGCAGTGTCACAAGGATGGCTAGTGAAATCACTCTTCGCAGCTGTTCCTCAAAATGGGTAAACAATCAAATGGAGGTGAATTATCGACCAATGAAAAAGTGGAGGTGATGGTGCAAAAACGACCAAGGCTTTAATGGCTGAAGTACTACATTCACGGTGGTTATTTACCGGGGAATAGTTCATTTTTTAACGAGCTTAAATGCGGGTGGAAACATTTGCTCATGTTTTATGTTTATTTTTTAACGAGCTTGAACTATGTGCTAAAACTGCTCGATTAATCTAGTTGTATGATAAGAATGTCTCATATAAAAACGAAACTTTTAGAGTTTTGCCCCACATCCTTTCTTTATGCAAGTTAGGAAACGACTAATCCAAAAAACAGATTAATAATCGCTCTTTGCTCGCACTCCAAAAGGTTTGCATGCCCCCAGGTATAAAATAGAGTTTCAAGTTTACCTCTACTTCTCTCCGCCAAAACATTTGTTTTACCGAGAGAGGCCTACCTCTTACAGGTTACCAAAGATTGTTCCATTCACAGCGCAAACAAAACATTTCTCGGGCGATGTCTACCGAAATAGACAAAGGTGAGACAATCCACTCACATAACTTTGACAAGAGAATCTTGTTCTAGAATAACCCCCTCTTCCACTCACGGACGGGGGTACAGACTAGTCATATTCTCTCGCGGAAACCTACCCCATACCCGAAGTTTTCCTGCCGAAGCAGACCAGGGTGCATGCCCCCTGGGTTTCAGTCATATCCCTCCCAATTACTCGCACTCATCGGGAGGACGGACTGGAGATTGAGACATTTCTTGCATGAAAAGACCATTCAGGGATGGTATATGACTATTTGCTCTGTATGATCTGGGAAATGAAAGCTGGTCCACGAGCTTGACCACTCTTCCTTCGTGTGGAAAACACATTACTCTAAAGAGTGAGGAGACAATTGCTCCCATGCAATAAATATAGTCTCGTCCAAGGAGTAGATTGTAATCCAGGGGTCCTTGAACTACCATTACGTTCATGCGAACTTCTTTCCTTCTCAATGTTATGGGCACATCCGGAAAGATCCCTAAAGGTCGACTGGTTCCTTTATCAAAGCCTGTCAGATTTCTCATCTCAGGCAAAAGCGATGGTGAACCAAGCGCTTTCCAAGCAGTTGAGGAAAGGATACTCACAGAAGCCCCCTCATCTATGATGGTACCAACCATAACCATTCTATATATTTGAACGATAATTCAGAATGGTACGCTTGCTGGTAAACGGGGTCTGCCTAGTTGACTCCAGTCGAAGGAGACAACTAGGTTGCTTGGAGGTGGGACCGAATAGACGGTCGGGTACAGCTCTGACAAACTTCCTTCCTGTGGTAAAGGAACGGGTAAATTGCCCCCTTGTTCGTCGAGTCTGTGTTTATGAAGAGAATTTGGATGATGTCATCCTTGTTCTCCTCAGTGACTGTAACATCTGAAGATAAAACCTCTGAAGGCAAGACCGGGTCAACTGCCACCTCGACCTTTTGACTTTCATCTGGAATGGATCCAGATGGTTTATCTTCAATGATAGGTGCTTCAGCCGACCACCTGAGCGGGCCAGCTGGATTTTCAACTAGTGACGGACTCGGCAAGAGTTTTTTATATCCAGGAGGAAGTCGTAACGGTGAAACCGGACGATCATCCAAAACTCTTTTACCTTCGTCTAAGAAGGGACAACGGTGGACGACATGATCGCCTTTCGCACAGTTTACAAGGAAATCTACATTTCCCTTTTTGTCCTGGGGCTTCACTTTCACTAGTTGATGGTGTGCTTTCAACATGATCATCAGAGGTTGACGACACTGGGTTGTGCAAACGAGGAGACCAGTCCCTTAATATTCGAGGGATTCAAGGATAATCTCTGTGAAAGTGGTCTCCTTTACAAATGACACATGGCGATTTAGGCCTGGTCGGTGCAGTGTGTGGATTTTTGTTAGACGACACTCGTTTTCCCCCATTCGCTTTTGGCTCCTTCTTCTTCTTCTCTTTCTTCTTCTTTTCCTTCTTCTCCTTAGGAACTTGACTTTTGGCTTTACCAGCCCCATCAAGCGAAGAGGAAGGAGGAGAGGAAGAATTAGAGGAAGTAGAAGGTTGGTGGGAAACTCTGGACTCGTCTAATTGCTGATTCGATTGTTCAGGAATAGTGGTGTTCTAAACGACAGAGGTTGAGAAGAGCCATACAGGCAAACCAATTGTCAGCCTTGGAAGCAACAATGTGGCCATATGGGGCGCACCAACATCTCCCCAAGAGGAGAAGGGACTAGGATTTCCTCCAAGGGGAATTCCTTGGTTGGTAAACTTTGTTTTCTCAACCCAAGATCAACATAGGAAAGGGTAATGAATATTCCGCTTAAAATAAATTTTTATACGCTTTGACACAACTTGTTTTTTGAGTTTTTAAGAGTCGAGAAAAAACAAAAGATGACTCTAGTCTCCTTCGATTTTTAATGAGCCTGAAATGACAAGTGCTCAGATGGACCTTTTCCGTTAAGAAGTCTGAAAAGGAATGAAAGGGACTGCTCTGGAGGTCTAGGTAGAGGGAGTACCAAACCAATCGCAAAACTGCAGAATACTTTTTACGGTACGGCAGTCAATCTTCCCGAATGCTGTGTTCAGTGCATTGCGATCGATAGGGTGGCAGACACGGCTTCCTATGGATAAAGGATTTAAGCCTATAGGGGTCTCCCAAAATATAATCGACGGTACGTGGGAGCACAAGTCCATACTGGCACTTACCGTCTCAAAGTGGAGGAATCACCCAACCATCATTGAGGACAACAGTTACCAGGCTTTACGACGCCGGAATACGTCTCTAGCCTAGACCTCTAAATGTTGTGCGTTAAGTTCCAAAGCGTTGTTAGATTCATTGAATTTATTTTAAGTTGATATTGCTTATGAAGTTTGCCTTTTGGGTTCACCACGAGATGTAGATGTAATTCCTAAAATGCAATCTAAAGATGATAAACAAACTTTTATCTCTTTTGCGCAATGAAAATCCTAGCTACTAGAGGAAAAGAAAGACACAATCTTTTCACAAAGAGCAAATAGCACACTGTAAATGCACTTTCCTAAATCAAGCTAAAGAGAATGTCTATATGCAAATGCACATGCATGTATTTGTTTTCGAATTTCTTAGTATTGATGCTAAAAAAAAGTTGATGTACAAATCTGAATTTGCTTTCAAGCGACAAACACAAACAAACTTCTTTTCGAAATCAAAAGATAGAGATGATTACGACACCTTGCGATTTTGAAATGAACGCTTGTACTTGACACTAGAAATCACAAACTCAGAACAAAGGCAATAGTAAAAGTATAATCGACCATCAACAACAATCAAACTTTCTCCTATGATCGAAATCGACACTTGCGACAGATCTAAATCAAAGGACGACAATACGACTATTCTACTTTTGCAATGGAAAACTGTAAACGACTCAACAAACACACAAAAACATATACAGTTCTTTTGTACAAAGGAGGCGGAATAACAGCAAGGAAAAGGGGTTTTAAACAGACATATACTGATCACAGGCAGCAAAATTCAGAGATAGAACTGGAAAGAATGAAGCACAAGAACCTCAGCTGCACAGGGCTAGTCTGATCAGCGCACCTGTAACACAGAGAAACTGCATTGCAGCGCAGGTTGCCCTTTCGGGAAGTGCGTTGAAATTCAAGATCTCTTAACAGTACCTGCGTTGGGCCAGAAACGAGAATCTGTCTGGGTTCTGGGTCACAGTTTGCAGTTCAGTCTTTGGTTTTTGGCCGAGTAAAAGCAATCAGTAATGCACAATCAGGGGTAGATCTAAGGAGGGTCTAAGAGCTACCACAAGGGCAATCAGAGAGTTTGTGAATCAGCTGTTCAAATCATAAACAGATCCAGCGAATGGATTGAAGCAGCAGATGTCTACTTTGCATTTGTTATGGCAAATGCAGTTCGAATGCTACTTATAAGTTTATGAAACAAACAAAAAAGAGATACACAAACAAACTAATTAGACATCCCCAGTGGAGTCTCCATTTTGTTATCGGGAAAAGTGTCTATTTAGAACTGCTCTATCCCACTAAGGTGTGATAGCTGCCTTAGAAACAAACAGAAAAAACTACTTTTGTATTTCCTTTATGAACTATAGATAGAGAAGAATAGAAAGAACCAACCTATGTCTTGCGCTAATCCTTTGATCCAATCCCTCTCTTCTTTGACAGCTTCCAGCTACCTGCTCCCTTACTTGCCCAGCTTCACCAAGTACCTGTAAGATCACAGAAGAAGAACACTATACAAAGACATGGATCTATATTCATAAAAAACTTAGGATCAGATTTAAGTTAACCATACAAATGTAACAAGCATCAATGATACAAAAGCATGGAGGAAAAACTCAAATAGTTTTTATTGATAAACAAGAAAAGATCCAGGAGGAGTTACAACCGATGGTTCCTAACCCAGCATCAACCTCCCAGCAAAGAAGCCCCTCTTCACCTCCAACAAAGCATAGATCACCCAATACTCTGATGTTTGTCTCAAAACCAACAACAATTCCTTACAATGTGCAAAATTTTAGCCTCTAGATCTCTGGGATGAGGGATCCATGTATAGATATGTGTAGGGAGGATGAGTCAGCTTGTGATTTGATTAGTGTCTTCTCTCTGTCAGTTCTTGCTTCCACTAGGAGACTGAAGGCCTCTTACTCATCCTTAGTCGAATTCACTGAGGAAAGTGTCATAGGAGAAGATTCTGGAAGCTTCCATTGTCTCTCCACCTCGCGGAATGACACTGCCATTTGTCATTTCTAGCCCAACGCACCCTCACAGTGCATTTAGGTGTATTGCAACGCACCTAGCCAGTGTATTTAGGTGCAATGCAACGCACCTAGCTAGTGGAGCAGCTGAAATGATCCTGTTTTGACTTATTCTGAGCAGTTTCAGGTGGAGAACTTCTGGGAGAAGCTGTAATCTGTTGACCTTGTTCCTTTAGGGGTTAGAACAACACTTTTAGGGACTTAGGAGCCCTTTGTTTATGGAAATTTCATGCTTGGAGTTGTAAGGCACAAAAATGTCTATAATATTTCCATCAATGAATGTGGGGAAAAATCCATTGGGATTCCCTAGAGATTTTTTCATGGAAATAATAAAAATAGGATTTCCTAAAGAGAAAATTTGAGATGCATACAGTGTACACCGAGTAAAATCAACTCTATAGAGACAAACCATAAAAGAAGGAAAAATACATATGCTTTTACCTATGTTCCCTTGCGAGTGTGTGCTTCATGTGAGATTTTACCATGGAGATCACCTTCTCCTTTGCACCTTTAGCTTTGCGGACTCGATTTTCATGAGGTTTACTAAATGAACTTCCATTGCTTAGCTAATTATGTAAACTGTTACTTCTTTCAGGTAATCTTATACCCAATATCTCATTGGAAACACTAGGTGCTAGCAGCCTATTATTTCCAACATCCCTACATGAGATCTCATCTATTATCCTTTCTGGATTTTCAAATTAGTTAGTAGTTGCAGGAATGTGTCTATCTTGACTATATCTAGTTCTTGATCGTACATGAGCAGTTAAGATGCTTACGCTCACAACAATTGAACTTGCATTGCCCATCAATTCCTATAAATCATTTTTTTTATGACCAAAAGATGATCCCTGCCAATGTCTTCCATCTTTATGAGAATTAGCCGGACCTATATTATCTTCTCTTGATGCTAGAGTGTGTTCCATCATTGCCCACGCTTGATCAACATTAGATTTAACTGTATAATTTTCCATCTCTAAAACATGGGATAAATTACTTCTCTGAGCTGATTCATGAAAGAGAAGCGACCTGTTGTTGGGTGTGGGTTGTACAATTGCATCAGTCCCATCTCTAGCCCAAAATTTGTCAAGGGAAGAGCTAGGTGAAAACTGCTAAAAGCCTCTTCCTGGTGCAAACCAATTGTCATGTAAAGCTTATACATGATCCTGAAATATGTGCTCACTTGAGAGAGTTTTTGTCTGTACAATGGATAATTTGGATGTAGACCCAGATACTTCAGTTTTCCTAAGTGAAGCCCTTGCCGCATCTAGCAATCCAGGAGATGGATTTTGAGTGCTTCGTTGCAAAATCATTCTATGAATTGCTCTTACATGAGTTGGCCTTGTCTCTGCGAGAGGAGTAGAAGAAGAAGAAGGTGGGGATAAATTTAGCTCTAAGTTTATTCTTTCTACAACCATCCCAACTGGAGCATCTTCCACAAATCCTCTGATTCCTAAGCTTTATCCCCATTATCAAAATCAAGCCTAAAATCCTCAACATCTTCATCATGTCTGTTGGACTATCCAAGCATAGATGTTTGATAGACTTGACAATACCAAACTCCTTTAGGGATAGCCCTGCCAAGGCCAACACAATATGTATGATATGTTGAATCATAGTGATCACACAATAATAAAAGATCACCATCACCAACCTCATTACAATCTAAGACAACTATATTTACATAGGGATCAAGAAATCCCATCACTTCTTCTTCTGAAGGTTGATATACATGCCAAACATAACAAAATCATATAATAAAATCATCCTTCAAATGCAGAACCAACTACTTAAACTTCAACCCTACTTATGCAAATAAATAACCATGCTTCGCAGGAAAGATAGTAAGATAAAGAAAAGGAAATATCTTTAAGAAATCCAACAAGTTGTTGCAACTGGAAACTGATATCACCAAATTGTAAATCACCAACAAAAACAAGGCTTGATAGAATAAAAGGATGAAATAAAATGAACTATACCCAGGGGAACTCAAATTCATATGTCTTTGAACATGAACCTATAAATTCAAAGAACTCTAATAAATAATGATTACTGCTGCAAATAGAACATAAAATACTCCAAATAGTTATTGGGAAAATAACTAAATTCTAGCATTCAAACAAGGGCATAAACATGTTGTCAAATGGAAAAGTTGAAAGCAGTTAAAAACATTAGGGGCATGTTGCAAATCCAATTCCTATCATTGAAATAAAGAAAACTACCATTGGAATATCAGGCTTGGATCCACTTTTCTATTGAATCTATTCATCTATTTGTCTACTCAATCTGTCATAACTACACCAAATGGTGCCACATGATGAATAAATTGTAACTTCAACATATATTCTCAAACAAAGGTTATCTTCTTGACATTGCAATGAGTGATGTAGGAGCATCCCCACTCCATTAGTGTTCTTGCATCACCAAAAAAGTATTTAAATTCCGACATCTTGTTCATGTTTAATCATCAATTTGTGCTTGTGAGACTTACATGAGCCTATAACATATGACTCTTAGTTTCATCGACTCCCACTTTAAGCATGACATTTATAAAAATAGTTGGCAGGAAAGGAAAGATACATTGTACTTAGTTTATTCACCAATTACACCGGAGCCACAATAAAAACAAGAGGAGTTGAGATGACAAATTGCTACTACTGGAGAAATAAGACAAAAACAAAGAGATACTGAATTAATAGAAATACATCAGGGTGTGATGGCATGGCATCATGGATCTTGCCGTTTCCAGAAACATCTTGCCAAATGATGAAAAAAAAATAAACTCCAGCAATGATTAAGACATTGATTGCAAAGGAGGAGATCACTGAGAAAGAAATTTTAACATATACCAGAAATCACTAGGCTAAAGTGGAAGAATTCATTGAGGAAAACAAATTAGGAGAAGCAACAGACTCTCTCGAGAATAAGGCACCGACTTCCACAAATTCAATTGAGCACAATAATTGGGAAAGAAGATCCTTGGAGCATTTGAGGCACTTCACTGGGTAGTTGAGGAAGATCACTCCACTGAAAATGAAGGAGATTCTTAAGGAATAATCACTGAGCAACAAGAAGGGTAAATCCTTGAAAGAGAACTAGCATGGAATCTATGCCTTAACAAGAAACCGTGCAACCCATTGTTGTGTGAGAAATAGAGTATTTATTTTAATTCATCCTTTCTCAATCCCATGCGTGAGGATTAATTTCTGTTGCATAGTGAATGTAATTGAGTAGCAACACTACTATTTAACCGATTTACCTGAATGTTATAATACAACTTTAATGATAAAATACTCATGTGGAATTGTTTGGATTTTGTTTAGTGATGTACATTGATTGTGATTGACACCATCCACTTAAATGGGTAGTAAATTTATTGCTTATCTACCTATAACAGATTAGTATGCATTTGTGCAAGTTTTGCATTTTCCAGCACCCATAGATTAGTGAGGAAAATCCAACAAAGGAGGGAGAAATTTTTTTAGGCATTTCTTGTTTGTCAGGAAAAACCCAACAGCACTAGGGTTTGTAGGGTTTCTATGATTTTGGGAATGGGAGGGTTTAACTTTATTGTGTGTCTGCTTCTTCTAATTGATCTGTGTTTCTCTATATTGGTTGAATAACAACCCCTTGTTTTAACTTATCACAATGGTCCCTTGCTCACTAGTAGTCCTACTGTGGATGTTCATCTGATTTGGTGTGGAAGATTCAACCTTGCTCAACATTCCATTGTGGTAGATTTTGTTTAGTCCTTGGAAGCCAACAAGACCCTAGAGCCTTCTTTGTATAGCAAGTGTAAAAACACTCAAAGATACTGTGTTCAATCCAACAAGTCCATCACAATGGAAAATACAAGGCTAGGAAAGTAGAAGTTGGATGCTGGTTATTCCCTCAGCATATCTTTGAAGCGGAGCCAAATTATAGCTTTGGTGGAAGGGGAAATTACTTCCAAAGCTTTGCTGGAAAATGGAAATGCCGTGTATTTGATACTCACATCTGATGATGTTACTATAGAGGGCTTCTGTATTCTCCACAATTGCAATTGAGCACAATCATTGGGTAATAAGATCCTTGGATCAGTTGAGGCATATCACTGGGAAATTGAGGAAGATCACTCCACTGATAATGAAGGAGATTGTTAAGGAATAATCACTGAGCATCAAGAAGTGTAAACTCCTAGAAAGAGAACTAGCCTTTTCTATTGAAAGCTTTGAAATTGAAATTTTCAATTATTTTTTTTCTATTCAAAGCTTTGTCATCAATTTCAAGAATCTAATAAATTAAAAATATAAAAAATTAAGAATGTATTTTCATAATTGACATATAACAATAATATTTCGAAAATAAAATCGATGGCCTAATTAAAATTGATAAAGAATAAATCTTGATCATGCGTAGGAAATATCACATATAGAGATATGTGGAAAAGAAAGTAGCAATATTTCAAAATGTTTCAAAATTCTAGTTTTGAACAAAATATCAAAATTATAGTTTTGGATAAAATGTAAACTTTTACATTTCTTTCATAGAACACATTGAAAAGAGCAAGATGTTTCAAAAACACAACCAATTATTGTAGTCAGAGGCGGAGGAATTGCCTCGACGGCGAAAAGTGGCAGGAAACCAGGCAAAACAAATTTAAAAACATTGTATAGGCAGTGCTTGAATCATGTTTTTGACGATGGAAATGGATTGGCACCATCAAAAACCTCTGGGGCACCTAAAATTTTGAAGTTTAACAATTGTAACTTGGATTTACAAAAATCCCTGTTGTGTTTTTTCAAAATATAGCTAGAATTTCCGTGACTTTCAAGCCAAGAAAATAGTCTCGTTAGACTACGGCTCAATTTTTTGTCCTCATCCAAGACAAAATTTATTAACACTTTGTGACATACTTGTTCATCATTTACTTATTTTATCACAATCCTACCTATATATTGTTAATTCCTTTTTCATTTGTCATGGACAATTCTATTTTAAATGTCATCAAATTTGCACAATTACATGATCCCCATCCCGACCTTCCCATAAATTTAATGGAGTGGTTATATCTTAAAATACAAAATCCCTCTCTCCGTGTACTCTAGATCCCTTTCTGATGTCCTATCAAAAAAAGTTTGGGGAAAGGTCTTATCAATTTATTATTAAACACTAAACTTAGGGAAATTTGTTTCGTGCAATGTTACAAATTACTCTATATGTTGAGCACATTGGATGAAAAATTTATTAAAGGAATGTACTTTTATTTAAAAAATTAGAGCTTCAAGGTAATCCATACCCCATTCCATTATTAATGGAACAACATTAAAATTCTCCCACTATTAATGGAACAACACTAAAATTCTTAGTTTCTTATTCCCTGCTCAATTCCTAGATATGTTGAGCCCATTGTCTACAAAATTTATTAGAAAAATGTAGTTTTATTTAAAAATTAAAGCTTCTTGTCCATACATATCACATATGCCAACGGAAGAAGATCAAAATTCTTTGTTTGTGTAATCCCTACTCAATTCCTAAAACTTATTTCATTCGAATCTACTAATTTTCTTAAATTTTAAATCTTGTTATGACCTCATCTTCTAGAACACTTGTTTAGAACACTACAATGCATGACAAAATGACCATTTTTATTTTCAATGAGTTTATAAAGATTGCATCTATGATCCCCTCCAAATTCCTCTTCTTTAATTTTTCTTAAGTTAATACTTTGTTCATTAATAAACACTACATAAACAATTATTCATTAGGATTTTTCATATTCCAAATATAACACTACAACCGTCAAAGTTCATTCCTTCCTTCTTTTATTCTTAAATTTTTTTATCAAATCCTAGGGATGTGAACCCTTAAAGGAGGAAAAGACCACTTTGGTTCACCTTGGTTTTCCTCCATTCAAACATGACTCCTTTATAAACATGATCAAAAACCATTTTATGAAATCACTTCAGTTTCTATTAAGATTATCTCATCTATCATAAGCCATCCCTACATCCACATTTAAGTTGTAAGAGGATTTAAAATGTGGGAAAGCATGCAAAAGCCTATGTCCCTTAGGTATTGAATTTTGTTTTGTGCAATTAGGTCATGTCTTTCACTCCCAACCCATGCATCCTCCCCCATATGAATGAAAATCGCCACACCCACCCTTTAAAATAGTGCATACCTTCCCTTCCCCCCCAAATCAAATGAAAATCCTTCACAATACTCTTCCACATCACTAAAATATCATGCCTAGATTTCTCACTAGCCCTTATCAAATATTTCATACAATACACATAAATATATTTCTAAATGATTAGTTGACACCACAATTCTTCACCTAGAAGAGGCCTCCAAGGACTCTTTGCTACCAAATATTTTGAGAAAAGTAATTTTTTCCCAAGGCACCATCTTCCCAACAACTTTCGTATAAC
Source organism: Pinus tabuliformis (assembly GCA_031772625.1). NCBI lineage: Eukaryota > Viridiplantae > Streptophyta > Pinopsida > Pinales > Pinaceae > Pinus > Pinus tabuliformis. The sequence continues at coordinate 1,117,145,380 of CM062809.1, forward strand.
TAACTTCTCCCATTTTACCCATGAAGTCACCTCTTTTGGTTTCATCCTTCCCTATAGCTTATCCTTTTAACCTTTTCAATAATCCCTTTTAGATTGAACTATTTAATGGATTTATTTATGTCACCCAAATTGGCCACTAAATGATAGATATAAGCTCATGATATTTGATAAATCCTAAATAATGTGATAGTTAACTTTGTCACATTGATAGCGAGTTATTATTAAGGACTTTTATTTTTATTTGGCAAGTGTTTGATAGAATACACTCAAATCTCCTTGTATTTGTTGAAACTTTTTTGTTTTGTAAGTTGTGTGAGTCCTATGATGATTGCACACTTTATCTTTGACTCAAGAAACTGTGACTCAAAACCACCCACGGATCACACATGGCTTGGGCGACATTAGCCCTTAACATAACTCGAATTTTTCTCATGGAGTTTCAAACCCGTGGCCTTCACATCATAGAGTCCCTTAATAGTGCACCCCATCAACATATATTCTAAAACCCGAGGGCTTGTATATTTTGAAACTTGATAAATGAAAAATTGTTTAAATTTTGATTTGCAACATTCCAAGTGTAATTTTAAGTATTTTGGTAGATTTAGAATTATGGAATTATTGAAGTTGTAATTTTAAATTAAATTAAAAAAATTTAAGTTTACTTTGATCAAACTATTAAGAAAAAACCACTTGAATAATGGCTCATATCATAGCCTTATATACTATGCTCACTTTGAAATGTTTATAGTTATGTGCTATTAGGAAAAAATGAATTTACTTTACATAAAAATGGGGATCCTTATTGGACAAATATAACAGAGATTTTTATAGAACCATTTACCACTCTTGGTAGATTTGATGCTCTGGTTATGGCCTAGGGCAACCCTTCCTTTCCAGACATGGTCCAAATTCTAAAAAAGTAGTGTTTTAATTCCCATACACTATTTTTCCCTATATAAAAAGTGTGTACATGCGGGTCTGTCTATACATATGTATTAAAACACCAAAAATATATAATCTCCTTAAACTCACATAGACTTTATGGGTTTTACCTATTAATCACCCACTATAGCCCATGGTCCAACTGTTTCCAAACTAAAAAAACTATTTTGGAGAAGTATAAATAAACCTCCAAGGGAAGGCCTAAAGGGTGAGAGATAAGATATTGATATTATAGTTGATTACATCCCTGATAAAGTCTGAAGAAATCCCTGTGCCTCCTGCACTCCAAAGTTACAGTTGTTTCCTTCTTTGAGGTGTCCAACATCTTTGTATGAAATTGATCCAGGTGGATGTTGGTGGCCAACCACCTATCCCATTTGGACCCCCACAATTGTCTCTTTCAGTGTGTCTGTTTCCTTAATTATAGCACAGTTTACTATTTTTAGCAGTTTTTCGGGTCCTAAACTTTCGGAGCTGTTTTGAGGCCCTAAACGATGTTTTTTGGGAAATACACCGCCAGTGACTTTTCCGCCTAAAAATCATCTTTTCTGTCGTAGTCCTCAGAGAGATCTTTCCAACGGGCTATCATGCGCATCAAACAGAGATAGTACGACCAATTCGTGACCCCGGGAAGTTGATGTACGAACTTACCAAAAAACGGGGCCCACAATTTGGGGTTTCATCTTCTAGGGTTAGGTTTTGGAATGTGAAGGGTTTTCCATTGCTTCTCAACAATAAATAGGCCCTCGAGCCTCATTGTAACACAATTTTTGGAGAACAGTTTAGAGGCATGTAGCCACACATCTCTTCTCAGAGATAAGCTACCATCGCCCTAGCTGGTTTATTTCCATTTCTGGTTGTAAGCATATTTCAGTATTTTCCATTAATGAAATGAAGTATTATTTCCATTGCATATTTTCGTATATGGTTATCTCGGTAATTTATTGCGTTCCTGTTTAAATCCAGATCAGACATTCTGGTGTACCTTTACGGAGGAGGACTGCTGAGGCCTGGGCATGACAGATCCGGAGGATGGTTCTGCTTGGAGCTAGAGGAAAACTTAGGTTGTAGTTTTCCACAATTCATTTAGCTTACATCAATAAAGAAATGTTGTTCTGTTCTTGATATTTATTGTGTTTATGCATTAGTCTATGTTATGTTTTACATATGAAATCTTATGTTAATGCTCATTTTCTCACATTCTTATATGATTTAACACCTATATCATGAACATGATTTCTATTACTGTTGTTGTGTATGCTTTGCTTGGATAAGTTATAGGTTCTAAAGGCAATGGAAGGAGCAAAGGTTTTGGACCTTGCGGGATCGACCTCGAACGTAGGACCTCTGCGTAATACCTATTCTTCCTACTTCAGTAGTTTAAGAATTTAGATTGCTTGTCTGCGTGTTTCTTTATGTTGTATGTCCTCCACTCTATTGGGGCTTCTAAATCAAGACCCTAGGGTGCTTCCACCCACAATAGAATTGATGAATCGACTGGGGAAAACATTCTTGTTTCTTCCTAGTTTGGGTTGTTTGTTCTTGATCAGGGTTTGTTTTCTTGATTTCTTGTTTTTACAGTGTCAGTGACTTTTTGGCTTCCCACGCATCAAGTCAGAGCTTTTGGATGAGGCCTTGATTTTTTATTTTTCTTAATTGAGATTTTTATATGCATTTTTAGGGATACAGTAGTGTATACATGCTTGTTTACTCAAATTTCATACGCTTGAAATGCGTGCACACACCTCTGTACCATTAGACAGTCACGTATACCTAATTTTGAATTAATTAATCAAAATATTTGTCGTAGTTAAGTCTGTTGCCCGGTAAATTTTGTTGTTTTTTGGTCATTCATTGTCATTAAAGCTCTATTTTCTTGCAAGTTTTCAATTTTGAATCTTCTTCTTGGTGAAAATTCTAGTTGACCTAAGATTGCTTTTTGAGTAAGGTTTTATTTTACATTTTGGGTTCAAGGCTTCTGTCAGAAGTTCTTTGTTATTTTGGCTTTCTAGAACAAGAAATTGGTTTCGGTTTGGTTTATAATCCAAATTTAAGATTACTTTTCTTTGCTTTCCTTTTTGGTTGACCTATTTTGTTTTTCATCGTTTTTTAGTCTCTCTTTGGATATCTTGAGAATCTTTCTTAACATTCTATTGGTTTGCTTAAGCTTTTTATACTACTATTCAAACCAGTAAATGCAAGTTTGTAGTCCTTTCTCATTTCAAGTTTCATTTTATTAATGAGTTGCATAACTTGTGAAATCCAAGGACTCTTTATGCTTGTTTCTTGATCTTTGAAATTTAGTAGACTTTTGTGACCTCAAAAATTTCTTTGGGTTTTTAAAAGAAAAAGCCAAAAAACATAGCTTTTGCCTTTATTTTTCTTTTCAAGCTTTTGTTTTTGGTTTCTTTTGTTTTGTTTTTGAGCAATTGTGAACTTTTTCAATTGGTTTTGCTGGGTTTTCAGAGAACTTTGTTATTGAATTTTTCCCTCTTTATTTTCAAGTTGGCTTATTGATCTTGCAAAGAAACACATTTACTTAGGATATTGCATGATCATTATAATTTTCATTAGGTTAGTTTGCACTATAAGAATTTTTAGTCTTTTTGTTAGATTTTGAGTGTGTGTGGAGTGTACTTTTGAAAAAGAAAAAGAAATATTTTTCTTATATATGTTTTTTGTAAAACCAAGTAGAAATCCTTTTTCATCGAAGAAAATAACTGCATGCATATAGTTAAGTTTCTATTGATTTATTTTGTGTGAAAAACACCATAAGCTTCACTCTCGTTGTATCGTTGACTTAAAGAAAAACCCTCTAAAATCAAACGCTTTAATAAAAAGAAATAGAACTTTTTTTAATTTGTCATTAACAACACCGACAAGTTTAGTTCTTTAGGGCCTTAGAATAGGTGACTGGAGAGTTAACTCTAGGGAAAATTTTGTGCATGTAAATTTTTCTTAAAGTTTAGAAAGCTTGGTGAATCTTACTAGTCCCTAATATGAAAACTACAAAATATTTGGTCATCTATTTGTAAAAATATTCAAATTTATAATGATTTTATAAGTAGTATCTATATAATTTTGGCGATCTTTAAGGTAAAATAATTTTATACTATAGAACTTGGACGAATCATTCTTAGAAAACAAATGGAAATTAGAGAATATTTTTTTTGGAAAAACCATGGAAAATTAGCCTGCTTGCGAATATTAGCCCCTAAAAGTTTCCTTGGTTAACTCTCCAAGGCCACTCAAACTATCAAACATAGATGTTGAATAACGAGTGAAATCTAGTGTCCTTATAAAGACGAGAAAGCTCTGTGACTGGGAGTTAAGCACAAGGGAGAGTGAAGGCAAGGAAGAGAGATAGCCCCTCTCCGACTTGTTGGATACCGCCCCGAGACTGTTCCACCCAGATTTTGATACGAACTAGTGCCCTTAGTTGTTATTCCTATGGATCACATAGGTGGCTATGGAGGGAAATCTTGTGGCACCTGAGGCAGAAGTTGCATCACATTCATTAGTACTTCTGGAGGGTACCTAGAATCCTTTCTAGATTCCTCTTCCAGTCAGAAGAGGTTAGCAGACTTGGAGCTAGGAATTAGTTCTCTTTCGTCTAATGGGGGAATATGCCATATTCCTCCTTGATTTCATTCCAGAGTTTTTCTCCCTATGCTCATGCATGGAACCCTTACCAAGGGCTCTCTACTCCAATAAACACCTCTATAGGTGAAATTTCATTGGATATGGAAATTTTTCAGCAGGAGTTATACAAACTCCGATTTTTTCTGGGCCACAAGGTGCTCCTTATGGTTCATGTTTTGCTTGGAATTACTTTAGGAAACCTTGTGCCTTAAAAAATCTAGGGTATTCTTTTCAGAATGTTGGAAATTATGCCCAGACCGGGTGGAATCCTTAGGGTCCTCCATGCCTACCTTTCCTGGTAATGTTAAACTTGCCAGATCTATCCAAATTGACTAATGATCCTATCCAACATAACCCTACCCGGCCTCCTATTCCAACCAAACTTCCATTAAATATACCAAAATTTGAAGGGAATATTGGTGAAGATCCAGACAACCATATAACCACTTTCCACTTATGGTGTTCGTCGAACTCCCTGATAGATGATTCAATCAGGTTGAGATTATTTCAATGCACCCTAACTGGGAATGTGGTTAAATGGTACATTGAACTCCCAGGGGGCACCTTCGCTTCGTTCGGTGATTTGGCTACCATATTTTAAAACCATTTTCAGTTGTTCATTTGATATGATGCTGGAACTAAGCTATTATCTAATTTCCACCAGGACCAGGCAACCCACATTTCAAATCATATCTAGGAATGGAGGAGAAGGAAAAGGCTCATTAAAGCTGATATTCCACAAGAATTCCTTCTTGAATGGTTTCTCAAAACTTTGCAACTTGATATTTCTAAGGATGTATCACTCTTCGGTGTATTCACCGAAGAATAAGCTATTTTTAGAGCCCGACAGCTAGAACTTATATATTATCAATCTAGGGTTCTTAAGAAAATTTTACCTAATGATCCTAGATCCAAGGTTGCATTAGCCAAACTGTAGCCATGTCCCCATGCCGATGGGCTAGTTAGATTGATTGATAGTAACACGACCAACTTTCTAAATCAATTGCAACAGTTTTCTTTACAAACTGTTTCTTTTATGCAGGCATCGTCATCAGTCCCTATGCCCTCTCAACCTTCATATATAAATTCCGTTCAAACATCTAACCCTAAAAGAAACCAACAATCTGATGGGAAGAATAAAGGACATGGTAGGAAAAAGAATTAGGATGGGAAGGGTAATGCAAACAAACCTGACAATGATCTTGGAGGGGGTAAAAAAGAGTCTAAGAAGAAAGTAAAGTTTCCATGCAAGTTATGCAATGGTGACCATTTGACTCATATTTCCTATAAGATTCAAGATGCTCAATGCTTGTTTATTCAGCAAGCGTATTCTAGCTCCCAGGCTATGCTAACTAACCCTTTTCCCCAAGGGTAGTATTTGCTTGCTTGTGCGAATTCTAGTACCAGTACCTCTGTTGCGGGAAACTAGGAAGGGGAAAATACATCAAATGTTTATATGATGATTTCACATATTGACATTGCTACACGGTCATGTGATTGTGGTGAATAATAATCATCTAAGGCTAAGTCTACTCCTGATGTTTCAGAGCCACTCCAGATCGAGAGGCTCGTAGTTGATACTATACCTCGGATGCCAAAAGGCTTCGCAAAAGGCTCGACCATTAACTCCAATACTAATGAAACCTAGAACTACTATATTATAGAAGATATGGCTCAGAGTCCTTGTGCTATGTTGGCGTTAGAGGTACTCCAGTCATGCCCAACACAAAGGAGTGCATTGCTCACTGCGATCAGAGAAGTTGTTCCAAAAAACTCTCTCATTCTTACATTCGATATGTCAAACATAAAGAAGAGACTCTTACATCATATGGCTTTTCAAATAAAGTCTACATATTGAAAGACCAATATCTTTTGAACTGTATTTGATGAGGGATCTTCCACATGTGTAATGTCTATATCATGTTGGAAGGCTATCACATCGCCTCAGACTGTTCCTTCAGCTACTCTATTAACTACATTTGATGGTCATTCTCATAGACCACATGGGATTATTCCAGCCTTTCCCATCTGTGTTGGGGGTATGGTTGTAAATATTGAAGTAGAAATAGTTGATGCCAATTTGGATTACAATCTCCTTCTAGGTAGAAATTGGATTTATGAGTTAGATGCTATTGTATCATTGTTATTTTGAATCCTTTGTTTTCCTCATGAAGAGAGAATTGTAATGGTTGATTAGATGGATTATTCTCTGGGTGAGTCCAATGCATCTTTTGAATCTATTGTTCCATTAGTGAACAATCCCAAGAAACTTATAGAGAATCTAGGAGTTGGAATGTACTCTTCCTTAATGGGTACCTTTGATATTCCTACTCTTATTTCTAGAATTAATGTTATTTCATCCTCCAAGGCACCTTCTCGAACAGAGTTCTTTTGGACTCATTATTTTTCCAATCCTTGGCCCTTACCCTCTTTTACCATCACATTAGATGAGGGGTAGGTAGGTGAAATGGAATTTCCTATGTCTATAGCTGAAATTGTTATCCATCTATTTTTAACATTGCAGACTTCGATCCTACTCCTTTTTCACCAGAGGAGCTGGATGGGGACGTGGCTCCGACCTAGACTCTAGATTCAACTTCTGATATGGATTTCTTAGATACCGTATTACCATCTGAAGAAGCAATTATATAAGTAATGATGGGTGTTGAAAGACCATGGAATGATTTGCGTCATCGATCATATTTTCTCCCTCATTTGCGAGAAGTAGAATCAAGCCTATCTAGTTCTTCATAAACTAGTGATGTTCATGCAGTTTTAAATCTTTTGGCCCCAAGATAGTTTTCTGCTGAAGGTAACATGTCTATCATTTCACAAACTATTCCAGTAAACATCTCTAAGAATCCCAACATTATTGAAAATGTCTTCATTGGAGCTGACTGTTCCCATGAAGAAATTAAAACTTATACAGATCTCTTTAAAGAGTTCCGAGATGTGTTCGCTTGGTCTTATGAGGAAATGTCTAGGATAGATCCATCTATAGTCCAACATGAGGTCAAGACGTATGAAAATGAAAAACCTATTCACTAGAAGCTTCGACCGGTAAACTCTAGAAAAGCAAAAACTATTAAAGCTAAGGTTGAGAAGTTGCTTAAGGTGGGTTTCATATACCTTGTTCCTTTGATTGAGTGGGTCTGTAATCCCGTCCCCGTAGACAAAAGGAAAGGAAAGATCGGTGTAATTACCCCACGCCCTTTATTGATCAGATTATCAATGAATGTGAGGGTATTGAAATTTTCTCATTTATGGATGGATTTTTCGGTTATAATCAAATAACTATTCGTCCAGAAGATCAAAATAAGACAACTTTTATTGGACCCTAGGTTACATTTGCATATAAAAAGATGCCTTTTAACCTTAAAAATGTTGGAGCACAAACCATAATCACTAGTGCCACGCAAATACCTGAAAACCCGCTTCACTGCTGTCCAGTGCTCCTTCCCTGGTTTTGACATAAACTTGCTCAATACTCCCACTGCATGTGCAATTTCTGGTCTAATACAAACCATTGCATACATCAGGCTACTGACTGCACTCACATATGGAACACGGGACATGTCCTCTTCCTCTTCTTGTGTCTTGGGACACTGTTCAGCAGATAACCTCACACCTACAGGAATAGGAACCTTCATCGGTTTACTATCCTGCATATTAAACCTCTGCAGTATTGTCTCGACATACTTCCTCTGGTTTAACCAGAGCTTCCTCTTTGCCCGATCACGTTTAATTTCCATGCCCAAAATATAGTTTCAACACCAAGATCTTTCCTGTCGAATTTGGAGGACAATTGGGTCTTCAAATCCTGGATAATTTCTTTGTCATTTCCAACCAGCAACATATCATCCAAATACAAGACCAGATAAATAACACGGTCACCAATTAATTTAAAATACACACAGTGATCTTCTTTGCTTCTAGTGATGCCAAGTCCCCGTATAAATGTATCAAATTTCTAATACCACATCCTTGGTGACTGCTTTAACCCATACAGAGACTTCTTTAACTTGCATACCAGTTCTTCCTTACCCTTCAACGCAAAGCCTTCAGGTTGCTTCATGTAGATTTCCTCTTCCAAATCCCCGTGAAGAAATGTTGTCTTCACATCCATCTGTTCTACCACAAAATCAAAAGCAGCAACAACAAATAAAAGTAACCTAATAGAAGTTACCTTAGCAACAGGAGAAAAAATATCACCAAAATCAATTCCCGACACCTGGGAATAACCTTTTGCTACCAACCGAGCTTTGTATTTCTCCACCTTCCCTTCTGCATTTGTCTTCTTTTTGAACACCCATTTGCTGCCAATGGGTTTCCTTCCGGCTGGCAACTCCACCAGATCCCAAGCCTCATTTTTGTGCAAAGATGCCATTTCATCAACCATGGCCTCTTTCCACAGTTTTCCATCCTCTAAATCTACTACTTCCTTCACAGTTCTGGGATCATCATCAGTAACAGACAAAGCAAAATTTGAACAGAAAGCAGAAGGACTATACCTTTCTGGCTGCCTTCTTTCTCGAACTGATCTTCTCACAACTGGAGTTTGTGGCTCTTCATCTTCTGATTCCTCCTCTGTTGCAGAGTCTGATTCTTCCTCCTTTAGCTCAAACTCTATCTTCTCAAGTTTCTTTGGTTGGAATTCATGTTTAATAACATGTTTTACCTCTCTGAACACCACATCTCGCTTGTACACAACCTTCCGTGTGACTGGGTTCCAAAGCTTATAACCCTTTAAACCATCCTTATACCCAATAAAGATGCACTTTTCAGATTTACTATCCAACTTGGTTCTTTTCTCCTTTGGAACATGTACATATGCATCACATCCAAATACCATCAGATGTGAAAGAGAGGGTTTCTTACCAGTCCATACTTCTTGTGGAGTCTTATCCTCCAACGCTGATGAAGGTGACCTGTTGACCAAGTAACATGCAGTATCCACCGCCTCTGTCTAGAATTCTTGTCCTAACCCGGCACCACTGAGCATGCTTCTTGCCCTTTCCATCAACGTCTTGTTCATCCTTTCTACGACTCCATTTTGTTAAGGTGTATATGGAGTAGTCTTCTATCATGCTATACCACACTTATTACAGAATTCTTCAAATTCCTTGCTGCAAAACTCTCCACCGTTATCTATCCTCAACACCTTTATCTACTTCTCTGTCTGATTTTCCACCAGAGCCTTAAATTCTTTAAACTTGTCAAAGACTTCAGATTTCTTCTTAAGGAAATATATCCATGTATTCCTTGAGAAGTCATCTATAAATGATACATAGTACATAGACTTACCCAGTGATGGAACCTTCACAGGTCCAAACACATCATTGTGCACAAGCTCTAATATCTGTTTCGCCCTCTTACCATGGGGGGGGGGGATCACAGAAACTCACCCGATTCTGCTTCCCATATACACAATTTTCACAAAAATCAAAATCCAGAGAGTTATTACTCATACCTTCTACCATACCTTTACCATGAAGTATTCAAAGGCCCTTCTCTCCAATATGTACAAGCCTTTGATGCCACAACATGGTCTTCTCTCCAGAGACCACTAGATTTTTAGCTCCACTTTCAGGAACCACAAAACTGTTGCACCCATCAACAACAGTGCTACCTTGCAGCTTGTACAGAGTTCTAGTCCAAACTCCCTGCATCAATACCAGTGCTCCCTGAACCATCTTGTAGATATCCTTCTAGAACACTGCTTTTACACCTGCATCATCCAACTTGCTTACAGAAATCAGATTTCTAGCCAATGCAAGAATACGCAGAACACCCGAAAGTGTTCTAACCCTTCCACCTTGCAACTTCAACTTTACTTTTCCACGACCAATGATTCTAACCTTCCTATCATCTCCTAAGAAGACATCACCACCATCATATTTCTCATACTTGCAGAACCACTCTCTATGGGGAGTGAAGTGAAAAAATGCACCTGAGTCAATAAAACATGCCTCATGATCTACATGTGTACTTGAAGAAGCCAAGTACACATCCCCACCTTCATCTGAGGTGGTTTTCGCCTCTGTAGAAGGAGCATCATCAGATCCCTTTCCTTTATTAGGAGCTTTAGATTTACAGTCCCTTTTGAAGTGCCCTTCCTTTCCGCATTTCCAGCACACCACCTTTACAGGTTTTCCTGGAGATTTAGATCTCCCTCTAGATTTAGATCTCCCACTCGATGACTTATTTTTGTTTCTATTCTAGGACCGTCCTCGTACAGACAAGGCATCACCATTCTGGCTCTCCATATTTTTCCGTCTCATCTCCTGCGTCAGCAAGGCTGAGACTGTTTCATCAAACTGCAAAGTAGTTGCATTGCTACCTATTGCAATAACCAGACTATCCCACGAATCTGGTAGAAAACACAACAAACTGATGCACTTATCTTCATCTGAAATTTTAATATCAACAGATGCTGACTGACTTACCACAGTATTAAATGCATTCAGATGCTCTGTCACCGAGTCTCCATCTTTCATCCTCAGGTTATACAGCTTTTTCTACAGGAACAGTTTATTCACCAGAGACTTAGATTGGTACAAACTCCCTAACTTGTCCCATAAAGCCTTCACCGTAGCTTCCCCTGATACATTTAGCAATATTGAATCTGAGACACACAATCGTATTGTGCTCTTTACCTTCCGATCCAACTTCTTCCATTCTTCATCGGTCACTCCCGTTGGTTTAGTACCTGGATCTACTACGATCCACTGATCTTTATCCACCAACAGATCCTCCATCTTGAGTTTCCACAACTCAAAACTCTGACCATTGAACTTCTCGATCTCTATATTTCCGCTGCTTACCATCTTCTTTCACCACCAGAATCGATCTCACAGATCTCCCACTGAACATGGTCTACCACAGGCCCGAGCGAAACCCCTCAGCAACAAAGACGTCCCCTTGAAGACAAAATAGCTCTGATACCAAATGTAGGTTTTACCCCGTACCGAAATTACCTGCATACGAATTCTAAATCACAGAGAAATAAAAAATGCGAGAGAATAACACATAAAACACATATACACAGAGATTTTCCCTTGGATCCCAAAACCAGGACTACCAGCTTGATTTTTCATTAGTCCTTTCAATTTTACAATACATAATTATACATGTCGAAGCATCTAATACCATGGACCAAAAGCCATCACATCCAAAACCATGGACCGAATACCATAGGTAGGTTCGCCCAACCTAATATAGCGTCCAAAAATAAAAATTTCCTGAGGCGCTGCCCCAGACCCCGTAGAGGGGGGCTACCCGCCCCCCTCAAACCCCCCGGACAGGGGGGGATGCCGCCCCCGCTGTTACCCCCCTGCTGCGCAATTGGCGGAACGAAGGGGGGGCTCCACCCCCCCTCTAACCCCTCGGTTCACTACATGGGTTAGTTGTGGAAAGAATATAACACAACCCAACATCTTGGTATGGAGATATTATTATATATCTCCACACTTCGAAGTTTTTTCTCACTTTTTAAAATGATGAACGTAGAAAATTATGTCACCTTGCTAAAAGCTATATTATTATAGGTGACACTTTGTATCATCATGGGGTTGATTCAATCCTTAGATGTTGTTTAAACATAGAAGAATTTGAGTCTGTGCTTAATGATTGCCATATTGGAGCTTGTGGTGGTCATCTATTTGGTCTTGGCATCAACAACCAAAAAAGTTTTGCATGCTAGTTACCTTTGGCCTTCGATCTTCAAAGATTGTATTGAAGCGGTCAAGAGATATCATCATTGTTAGGTTTATACTCAGAAAATGTGCATGCATCTAGCTCCACTTTTCCCTATAATCACCATTTGTCCTTTCACAAAGTGGGCTATTGACTTTACTACTTGTAGTCCACCTTCAATAGGAAATCACAAGTATATCATTATAGACATAGACTACTTTACTAAGTGGGCCGAGGCTATGCCTACTTTCAAGAATGATGATGAAACAACAACCTTGTTTCTCTTCAATCAAGTTATTTCTCGGTATGATATTCCTCAAGAGATTATCACTGAAAATGGCATCCATTTCCAAAATCAAATGATGTCTGAATTGGCTCTTAAGTTGGGTTTTCGATAGGATCATTTATCTTCAGACTATCCTTAGGAAAATGGGTAGGTTTAAGCCTTGAATAAATCCACAAAATCATCCTACAAAGGATGATTAACAAATCTCAATCCAATTGGCACATTATGTTATATCCGAAACTTTGAGCATATCGAATGCCAATCAAGACTGCCACTGTTTTTACTCCTTTTCAACTAGTTTATGGGTTGGAATCCATTTTTCCTGAGGAATGTGAAATTCCTTCCCTTAAACTAGTTGTTTAGCTTCTTCCTGATACTTATAGTCCCGAAGAATGCCTTGTTTATTTGGAACATCTCGATGAGTAGCATCGAGATGCAACCATAATTACGAAGCCCATAAAAAGCGAGTAAAAACTCCATATGATAAGGTTGTCTGTCCTAGAGTTTTCTCTGAAGGCGACCATGTCCTGGCCTATGACCAAGACAAAGATGCCTTGGGGGCAGGAAAGTTTAAAACTATGTGGTACGGTCCATTCATTGTCGAAAATGTTTTGAAAGAGGGAGCTTATGAATTGATTGATTTTGAGGGAAATGAATTAGCGGAGCCCAGAAATAGACTCTATCTTAAGAAGTATTTTTCTTAGGCTTTGGCCTAGCATTTTCTTGGTTGTAAATATTGTATCTTTGTGCATATCTATCTATTGGTTTTATAGTGATGTCGATACTTTTGATCTGCTTTGGCAGGTATTGATGGAAAATTTGATATATCTAGGGTTCATCGATGGTACTAGTAGACACACCTGGAACCTTGATTCCACGACTTGGGTAATTTATTATCCATCTGGCTAGTTTTTGGTTTCGAGAGACATATGTATCAGTCCCGCTTCAAATAATTCCGACGAATATAATGCTATTATTAATTTATTATCTGAGGCAATATATCTTGGTATTGATTCATTAGTAGTTTATTTGGATTCACAACTGGTGGTATCTCAACTGAATAACATCTATTGTGTGAGAGATCCTTATTTATATCGCCAATTTCTGAGAGTGCATTTATTACGAAGATCATTTGTTTATATCACATTTATTTATATTCCACGATCAGAAAATTCATTGGCAGATTCTATCATTATTCAAACATTGGATTGGCATATAAATCATTCATTGCATTAAAAAATCAAAATTAATTGAAGTATCATCTGTATATATATGATCATCATGATAAACCATCTCTACATAGATAGAGTTTTGTGTCCAAAATAATATACAAAATTGGGTCAAAATGTCCTGAAAAATTAGGGTTTATGCCCATCATCATGTCTAATAAAAAAATATTTGATCATCCATCTAGTGATCCTGCCCAGGATGAGCAGCAAGGAAGAAAACGATGGCATTTTCCACCCACCGAAATAGCTGCACCTAATCCCATGGTACTCCTATGAAGCGTCTTTGCATCTCCTCCAGTAGGTCCTCTATATCCACCATAGGTTCTTGGTGGTTTAACCTCACCAAGTTTCTCTGGACATCATGGAGGGTCCTCTCAGTCTCTGCTGCAGCTCCTTCTGCGTCTTTTACGTGACACATGTTTCGAGGAAGACCATCAGGTCTCACTAATTCAACATCTATGTCATGATCAATAATTTTGTAATTATTGTGTCTCATCAAAAATATTTTTAGTTCATTTATACTTAAAATACAAAAAATATTAAAATTAAAAAATTAAAAAACATTTCTACCTATGGCGCCCCATGCTGCATTTGGTGGCAACACCAGATCTGGATCTACTCTGAAGTCCATTCCTGCATAAGGGTAGTCCTCGACTGCAATGACCTATTGTTCCCACCAAAGGAAAAACTCGTCATCAAATGTATTTCTAGGGACCTCACCGCCCCCTAGTCTTTTCATTAAGTCAACCCACCTGCCCATTCGTGGATCCCTTGGGCTATTGATGGTGGATAATACCTTGGGACGAAGCCTAGGTACTCTCTCAAAGAACAAGGAGCACAAGGTGGTTCTGTATCCAAATTTCTTTGTCTAACCCTTCTGGATAGAGGTAAGTTGTTTTTTCATATTGACTAACAAGGGTGTGCACCAATCTAAGATTGTAGTGAGACAATACACTACAAGACTCATTGAAAAATGAGAGGCCTAATGTAGAGAAGATGAACCATTTAATCTGGAAAAGGTAAAAAGAAGGATTCTCAGTGATAGAATCTTTAAATGTTTGATCGGAATCTAGGTTCCAATCTTCTTGGTGTTTCCCAGGCAATAGATGCATATGTAGTCTTCCACACTAAGACTATTTCTTGTTCTTCTAGTTGAGTGGACCCTCTCTCCCCTCCAGGAAAGGCCTGTGATTAAATAGATATCCTCTATTTCAATCCTCAAGGGCATATGATCAATAACAAAAGCATCTTCTTCTGGATTCTAGTAGTGGATTAACATCTCAAACAACCTAGTATTTGCCTTCTTATTCGACATTTTAAAAATTTTCAATAATCTTCATCCTCGTAAGGCATCTAATGCATCTTGATCTTCCATTACTTCATTATCAATCACATAATGCTCTATTTCACACCAAGTAATTGACATTCTGCAAAAAAAATATGTTTTGAATCATTAAAACCATGTTTCAAATTTTAAATTCGCGCACATGCTGGTTCGGTATTCACACAGTTGTGTATAGGGCTTTCCTATACATAGTTCATATGTGTCCAACCCACGTGTACGTAGAGTGAAAATTTTAAAATAAATTCCCACAGTAAATTTTTTTACAATAACATTTAAAAATCCTTAAAACTTGTTAAAATCTTAGTTAGAAGGTTACCCAGAAGATTGGAGGCTGTTTGAATGAATGAATTTGATGGAGTAAGCTTGCTTGGTTTTTTCTCCACAACTCCTTCACCCAATTGCTCAAAACACAAATGAAGAATTGTGAGTCAAAAAGTCCTTATATAAGTTGACATATGAAAATTACTTTTTCTAAAGTTTATTTTTCTTTTTGTGGGCTTTTTGACCTTTTTGGCTTGGAGTGTTCGGATGGGTTGTTTTCTCAGGATACTATGGAGTTTTTTGAGAGATTGCTTCGGTTCCATGACTGTAGACATGTCATGGCAGGTATCATTTTTTCACTTGCATATAGGTTAGGGATATCATTTTCCACTGCATTTTCTTTCCTATAATTCTTGTCTTAGTTTGCTTCTACTCGGGTCGTGTAGGAAGATCCTTCCTGTACCAGTGCATGTAGTTTCCTGCACTCCAGTTTATTCATTTACTTCACAGCAAGTGTTACATTATTTTTCCTGCTTATAATCTCATTTATTCCTGCAAGCAAAAGTATTGTTAATTCAAATAATCGTTCTTAACATTAAGAGTATACTTCTAAAGGATCTGAGAATGTTTACATGAATTAAGGAAGGACGCTACTACAAACACTTCATACTTGCATTTTATGACTTAAGAAAAAGGAGCAGAAACATTATAAGCAAATTTTCGAAAGCTAGTTGATGCATGCAAATTACTTTGACTGTTGCTTTGATTATTCTGAATTGTTTTTGCTTTATGAAGTTTACATTCATTGCAAGGTTTAGTTAATTAAAGCGTTTCTTTTTCACATGTAATTTATCTCAGAATTTAGTTTGCAATTGCAATTCTTTTCAACACGTCTTTTAGTTCTTTCAAAAGTAAATTGGAAACTTTGGTGAAGGAAGCTTTGTATCGGTGCAAGAGTTGGTCTCTTGTCATAGGAACAGAGTGCTCTAAGCCTTGAGGCTTAGCGCACCTCCACAAATACATAAATCTTTAGTAAAGAAGGTAAAATATACTTTTGCATAGAATTACGATACCTGTACTAGTGCAACCAGATTGCAATAGTACAAGAACAGGTTGCTTGTTGTAGAAGGAAAATCAATTGGGAAATAGATCCTTGCAAGGGCCTGCTTGTTAAGTTATTACCATCTGTACTGAAGATAAACATAGTATTTCATTTCAACCTTTGGATTGCTTCCAATTGTGTGAAAGTTCCTTTACTTGATTTCCTTGGAAATTATTTTTTTACATTCCAGCACTAGAATTTCTTTGGTGTTGATTACCTTTAAGATTGTTTTTTATCTGATTCTGCAACATTTCATTTAAGAACTATGATTAAGAATAGGAAAATTTCATACCACTTATAGCATTTCTTGTGCTTCATCTCTAAGTTTACAAAACCCCTGGGTTGACAATTAAGAGTTGAGGAGTTTGCTTAAGTGTAATTCTTGCACCCAACACTATTGTATTGCATGTTGAACATTTGTACCTTTTGGCGTTAAGACAGGTTCACTTAGACTCATGTTTAAGCCACCTTTTGACCATGTATTTTGTGAAATCAACCTTGCAATCAATTAGCCTCTGCAACTTAACACCCTCTTACCTGTGGAAAGAACATTCCCTTGAGTGCCATTGACCAGTTTTGTCACCTTGCATTGAGCATAGGAATGTTCCCCTCCTAGGAACTAGTGCATATGTATTTTGACACTCGTTCATTCCACTGTACCATAGGAATTCTTTTATTCTTTTTCAGGCTATCTGAATATGAAAAGGACAAAAAAATTATATATTCCAAAAAGAGTGGGAACAAGACAGTATTTCCATGATTGTGGCAGCTAGATTCAATTGTGTCGCTCTTGAAAAAAGCACTCAAAATTAGGTCTTTCCTCCATTGGGATGGTCTTTAGTTTGACTTGGGAAAGCCTTAATCTTGTTATTGAGTTAGTACTCCTCTGATTGGTTATATCTTCCAATCATATGGAGAGTTTGTTTATGCCTCTTGCATGAAAAATTTATACAAAGTTATCATATGTTGCCATGTAGTCACATTTGAGTCGTGCTCTTGTTCAAGGGAAGTAAACCTGAGTCGACCTTTCTATGGTGTCTCTTGACTCATTTTTTAGTTAGCCATCCCTGACCTTCAGAGTCATGTTCATTATCACATCAACTATTTGGTCCTTTTCTCATGATGGTTTGAGAAGGTCTCCACTGACTTCTTGTTGGCTGGTCTTGCTCATATCGACTACAACAAATTGCTCTAAGAGCGGATCTAGAGCTACACCCTATCCCTCTTTTCATTATTGATAGGTCACCTTATGCTAATCATCAATCAATATCATGGGTCTTTGATTGAGTGGTTTCCTTTGTGTTCAACGTCGGCTTTCATTATCACACATTGGGATTCATGTAGTACCTTGGTTTCCATTTGACACTATTGGTGGATTCCTCGCCTCTGTATCAACTTTCATTATTGGTTGGTTCATAGGGTTTCTATCATTTTTAGGGTACCACCCTAACCCCCTTATTTATGTAATGGGATCAAGTCATAGTCAAGAGTCGATAAAGCCCATATTAATAATTGTAAGTGGTTAACCCGCAATTAATGACGGGACCACAATTAGTTGCAAATGGGTTGTAGTATTAGATAGATGGTATTAATTAAACCCATGGTATTGATCCATCGTATTGCATGTATGAGTCATATATAAAGGATAGAGGCTCCCTGCGAGGAGCATCGTATCTTATTTTTGAATCAAGCTCTGCTCTATTGGAGGTTGCCCCCTCGAAGAGGCCAGTGAACATTGCTTTCTGAATAATAAAATATTTGCTGTTGTCTCTCACTATTCTATGTTCTGGGTATATTTCTTCGCATATTTAGTATTTGGCTATCTTTTTGCAAGTTAAGAGCATAAAAAGTGGTATCAGAGCACTTTCCAGGGCCGGTGGGATCTCCATTTCTTAGAATTTTTTTTTTTTGGCTAGAGACGTGTTTCAGCGTCTTTAAACCACAGGATATGTCGTTGAGCGCATAAACCTGCGGATTTGGGGAGGCATGCACGCAGGAAATACAAGAGGTGGTCATGCTTGTTGGACTCCCTTGTAACCCTTGTGGGTACCCCTTCGAGTAGTAGCGCATTAGACAGAACCGCGTATGGACTGTCTTCCAAGTACCTTCTGGGTATATTGGAAGCCCCTTAGCTCCTCTGCAAACTCGCCATAGATAAACCATTGGCCATCTTGCTACTACAGTACACCGAGAACAGCACTCAGAGAGATTACTCCCCCAAACGATAGGGTAGTCAGGTTGTACGGCTAAGTGTACGGTTGATCCTCCTTAGTTAGAGCCCTAAAACATTGGGCCGAGTACTACTGTCAGACCCTTATGTATATTGTGATCTGTAGCACCTAACACTCCTCGAGACCATAGTTCCATTTTCTATCTTGGGATCGCGAATCATCTCTACCAGATCCACTCGTGCAAAGGGGTGCAGCAACAACAAACATCAGTCCCGCAGTTCTGAGTTAGCAGACCAGCCATTCCGATCTATTAGATCCATCAGAGTCTGAGATCTCCTGGGGTGCTTATTGGTGATCTAGCCCATCAGAATCAGGACGACGAGCTGAGCATGGTGGTACCATTCAATTCTTACTGAATTTTTTTTTTGGGTAGTCCCAAATCTCAAGAACATCTGATCGGTGCATGGTATAAACTAGAGCTCAAGATATGGCCAATGAGAGGATGGAAAAACTTTAACTAACCTTGCAATCCATCCAAAGTCAACTTGACAAACTATCTACCCTAAGCTTGAAGGGCAAGGAGGAAGCCCATGAGGAGGTGTATAATGGTAATGGACACAGTGACGGTGAGTCTAGCCACTCTCCTCACGTCTGGGGCACCCACCAACAATCCCGTCAGTGACCTCCCAAGTTGGATATGCATAAATTTGACGGTTCTCACCCAGCAGCATGGATAGCACAAATGGACCAGTATTTCAATCTGAATAACATCTTAGATAATGAGACTCAGCTTATGGTGGGGAGCATGTACTTGGACAATGAAAGGTGGCAATGGTCGGAATGGCATCAACGTTGCAATGGACCTTTTCTGGCTTGGACCAACTTCAAAAAGCTCTTACAGACCGCTTTGACCAGGAATCTTCTTTTTTGGGTCATCTTACTAAGCTCCGACAGACTGGCACAGTGGATGAATATATTACAGCCTTTGAAGCCTTAGCTTTCCGCACTAGGGGTCTCTCAGATGTGTTCTACATAGAATGTTTTATCAGCGGTCTTGAAGAAGCCATAAAAGCCCAAGTCCTACGGCACCACCCTCCCACATGGACGGAGGCTTGCAAGGTAGCTCGTAACGTGGAACGTGCATTAGCATCCTAGTACAGTCGCCCAAATTTCTCCACTAAGGGTCGCCCCCCACAGGCTCACAACACGACTCAAACACTTAAGGTCCAAAAGGTGTGACCTGCAGAAATGGCCGAAAGAAGAAAGCAAGGATTATGTTACTACTGTGATGAAAAATACTCCCCAGGTCATAAATGCAAGGAGCCCAAATTTTTTCAAATTGATGCCACTGACTATAGCTCATCAGAGGAAGATCCACCACTTGAGGAACATGATGCGGTAGAAGAGGACAACCAAAAAGACAATGTCCTTGACGAACCAATTATTTCGCTGCATGCTTTGGCAGGGATTTCTTCACCTCAAACTCTCAAAATCAGAGGTTTTATTAAACATCGCCCAGTAGTAGTCTTGATTGATAGTGGAAGTACACATAATTTCATCCATCACAAAGTCACGGAAGCAGTGCATTGCTTTGTAAGAGCAGTTTCTAACTTCCAAGTCCAAATTGCGGATGGGGGCACAATGAAATGTGAAGGCCGCTGTGAAAATGTCAAACTTCAAATGGGGGATTATAGCTCAATTTAATGCTATCCAGGCAGTCGCAACCAAGTCTCTGCAGATTCATCCTGAGATACAATGGATTTTAAATAACCATCTACCGGTCTTTGACAAGCCTCATGAGCTTCCACCCTCGAGAGGGTAACATGATCATAGCATCACCTTGGTTCCAGGGGCCCAACCCCCAAATGTGTGCCCATACAGATATCCGTTCACCAAAAAGAATGAAATAGAAAAAATAATCAAGGAACTTTTGGAAGCAGGTGTCATCGTCCCAGCATTAGTCCTTATTCATCACCGGTGGTCATGGTGCTCAAGAAAGGTGGGGAGTGGCGGATGTGTCCAGACTTTAGGGCCCTCAATAAGTTGACAGTAAAAATAAATTTCCCATCCCGGTGGTTGATGATTTGCTGTATGTACTCAGTGGGGCTCAATTCTTCACTAAGTTGGATCTGCGCTCAGGCTACCACCAAATTCGCATGAAGGAAATCGACATTCCAAAGACTTCTTTCTGAACTTATGAAGGCCATTATGAGTTCTTGGTCATGCCATTCGGTCTTTGTAATGCCCCATCTACTTTTCAGAGACTTATGAACCACCCTCTAAAACCATATCTCAGGAAATTTGTCCTTGTCTTCTTCGATAACATCCTCATCTATAGTTGCACTTGGGCCGCACATCTTCAGCATGTAGATCTACTCTTGCAATTGCTCCGCAAGCATAAATTATTTGTTAAGATGTCCAAGTGTTCATTTGGCATGGAGGAAGTTGAGTATTTGGGCCACATTGTGGGGCGTGAAGGTGTTAAGGTGGACCCCAAAAAGATCCAGGCAATGTAGGATTGGCCTCATCCTAGGACCTTGAAGAGCCTGAGAGGATTTTTGGGTCTCACAGGCTATTATCACAAATTTGTCCACAATTATGGTTGCATAGCGAAGCCCCTCACTCAACTCCTGAAGAAAAATTCATTCTTATGGAATGAGGATGCACAACAGGCCTTTACAACTCTCAAAAATGCCATGTGTTCCACTCCAGTCTTAGCACTACCTGATTTCACCAAATCTTTTGTCATTGAATGTGATGCTTTGAGTACGGGTATTGGGGCGGTGTTAATGTAGGAAGGACGAAATTTGGCCTTCACAAGCCAACAACTAAGTGGGAAGAATCTCGGCCAATCTACCTACGAGAAGGAAATGATGGCCATCTTACATGTAGTAGAGACCTAGTGACCTTACTTATTGGGGCGACGTTTCCAAATCCGCCCAGACCATCACAGTCGTAAATATTTTTTGGAGCAACGCCTATCCTCCCCACAACAAAAGAAATGGCTCGTCAAAATGCTGGGATATGATTATGAGATCATTTACAAGAAAGGGCAAGACAATAGTGTAGCATATGCATTATCTTGCCAATTTGAGGAGGAAAGTACTCTGCTAGAAATTTCCCTCCCCTTTCCAGAATGGATTGAAGAGGCTTGCAGGGAATGGTTTTCACATCCTGAGCTCTCCCAACTCATTTCTCAATTGCAGGCGGATCCAAATACCAGCAAGTTCTACTCGTGGCACGATGAGATTCTTTGCTATAGGGACAGAGTCGTAATATCACCAACATCCACCCTCAAAAGTCGCATTTTGGCAGAATTTCACTCATCCCCCATTGCAGGACATTCAGGCTTTCAGAAGACGTATGCTCGCACGAGAAGATCATTTTTTTGGACAGGCATGAAAAATGACATCCTTACTTTCGTAGCAGAATGCGATGTTGTCAACGCCACAAAGGGGAGACCGTCAACACACTAGGCACATGTTGTGACCACCAACAACCCCCCTCCTTCTTTAGTATTAGCAATAACACTAAAGAAGTGGGGACCCTTAGTAAAAAATCCAAAAAAATTTATAAAGATTTTTGTATTATACTCCTCAAAAATACATCGCATGGAGAAGAGTGAAACATTTCTTTATGAGCACAATAAGAAACTGCGAAGAAACGACGTGACATTCATCGCATCGCATACATTAAGAAGTGCCCATAAATGAAAATCTTAAGAAATATCCGATGGCAGATATGCGACATCGCATATTACAACGTCGCATAAACAACACACAAATAACTTAACAAATTGCAGCGATGCTGCGATCTGCGATCTTGCGATGCTGCGATTTGCTGCGATCTGTGATTTGCTGCGATCTTGTGATGCTGCGATTTGTGCAATTCTGTGCCAAACTGATCAAGGAACTCTGCAATGACACATCTTGATAATGCGATAAATGCGATGATGTGATACGAGTCGCAGAAATCACCCATCGCAAATTCTCCTCGGCTCGGCATTCAAGAAAAGGTGTCCCTAAACCAAAAATTGGGCACGCGCCTTAAAGAAGATTAATGAGTGTACGCCAAAGTATTCATGAAGGACAGTTTTGTGTTTTTTTGAAGAGTCAGTTCACTGTGGGTGTCATGATTTTATACATTCGTAGAGCTTAAAGCTTTCATGTCAAAATTTATTATTGTTACTCTTTTCCTTTGCGTGAACTGCAGGAATAAAAAATGTGGAACAACATGAAGCAATGTGTAGGAAACATCTAAGGAAAAAGGGAAAGCGTCAATGCTCGGAGAACAGAGAAGAGATGCCCTCATAAACGGATACCGCATGCAACAGAAACGCAGATTTCATAGTATTACTGAACAGATGCTGATACCAATAGGTGATTCGACACTCAAGGTCAAAAGCTCACAAAAGCAGCATGTTTACAAAATTCTGAAGCTTATGCCTAGTAAAGGAAAAAGCGCTAAAGGTGGAAAACGCACCAGAAAGGCCCGGATCAAAGAACGGAGGCGGTTTTTGATATGCGATTAGCGCCTAGTGCTAATCGCGCATCGCTAAGAAAATTGTTTAGAAAGCAAAGTCCCTAACTTGCTTAGTCATCCATGAGTCCGGAAACCGAGATAGAAAAAACAGAGGCAATTTAAGAGGAATTTGGGTTGTTACCAAGTATACACGCAATAAGTTCGCACAGCCAGAAGATGATTCCTAGAAATATCTTCTAGTTTACTAAAAAGTGGTGTCAGCGCTTGTCGTTTCTATTTTCATAACCTAAGCAAAAGTAGAAGACGACCAGTCGACTCTTCCCGGAGAAATGTCACATGCTCGCAGCACTAAGGAGCAAATACAGAAATAGTTAGGAATTAGATTCAATTTTTAGAAATAAGTTTGCTTAGATAAAGGGCGATCATTTAAACCGTATCCAAAATTTGTGTAATTAAGTTATTTAGTTAGCAGTATTTAAACCCTTCTAAGGCATTTAGAGAAGGGTCTAGAAATTTGTCAAAAACTTGTCCTCAGAACATGCACTTCTGCACCCTCAAAGGAGGTTTTGATGAATGAATGGATCGAGGTTTATTAATGTTTGCATTTGATATCTGCTACTGATGTTGCACTTCTGTACTCTTAGTAGATATTAGAACAAGTAGAGATAAATCATTGTTGCTTGAAGCTTATGAGTAGGACCAATCATAAATGGTACTTTTATCTCTTGGCCATTTCTGCTTATATTCTTAAAGTGATGTACAATTTTTAGTTGTTTATATGTTATTGCATGAATGTTTGAGTTACCATTTGGCACTTTTGTACGGTGGAGTCATTTATTTATGTTTGATATATGAATAACTTGTTATACGATATGTTGTTCACAATTGTTTTGCCTAACTTTTTATGTAAAGTAGTTCATCTTAATTGATTTTCATTCTTATGATAGCTGAATGATCTTTGTTACAAGTTATTATTTGAAATCTCTTTAGATCGCATAATAGAAGAAATACATCCTGGGTTAGCATAGATTAGATGTGTTGTTTTCATTAGATTATAATAGCATAGAATTAGATTAAAGTAGCTTAGATTAGAACCCTTAGATCAACATCATCCAACTCTGCACACACACACACCCCTTAGATTGGGAAACTTGTCCCATTATCCCCAGGCAGAACCGCTATACCAAATGGATAAGGAGCTGCCAACCAAGGTCCAGACCGGGTGGGTATCCCCCTTGTTGTCGACCCGATTTTCGGGGCCTCAACATATTTGGCGCTAGAAGGAGGGCCTGAACTATGAATGGAACTTAAATCAAAATCTAAATACCATTCTAAGAGTAAATCGCCCTTATCATCTCCCCCGACTTCTCTAGTATATTTAAATCCAGAATCAGAAGTCGCTTGAGTATCAATCGCTGCTACACACCCTGATATTTCAGACTAGTCTACCATTAAACCTCCTGGAGTCGAATCTTTGATTCACAAACTTCAGGGATTTTCCATTTCTCCTCAGAGGTCTGATAAATCTCAATGTAGTGTGACTTCACAGTACAATCATGCTCATCCCCTAACCAGGTTAAAGAGTGAAAAATTTGGCATCCAGCCAACTGAGTTGCCTCTTCCCACTAGGAAAAGAGTGAGGAAATCACCACAAGAGTCTGACAGTGAGACTCTTTCGTCTACATCGCCCATTTCAACTACCTCACTACAAATTCAAGCACCCACACCTCCATTCCAAACCATCATCCATCCGTCTACCACAACCCCTCTTCAATCATCCACGATCGTAGTATCCTCATCTTCCTAGCCACAGAGATCATCTCCTACACTTTTCTCTACTAGCAGCTCAACGATGGCCCAGTCTCCATGGAACAACCCTGGGGCAGTCTTAATGCCTGCACCCTTGAGTCAAATACCGGCCCATCCTGAGAAATGGCTACCCAAATTCAATCCAGAAGCGGGCATGCTAGCGGAAGAACACATAAAAAATTTCATTCTTTCTATCAATCTCAACGGAGTTACTAACGAAGATGCTGTTGTTCAGCTTTTTCCCTATACACTGCAAGGGACAGCTGGGTCATGGTATTTTTCATTACCCTCCGGGTCTATCACAAGTTGGGATATCTTCCAGAATCAATTCCTTATCAAGTTTGGTGATGACAGATCAACGACAATGTTAATCAATGACCTATCCAATCTTAAGGCCCAAGCTAAAGAACCTATCAAAGATTTCGATTTACGGTTCAATAAAATTCTCAACAAAATTCCCACTGCTTCCCAACCCAATGAAGAAGTATGATGTGAATGGTATATTACTGCTTTACCATCAAACATAGCAATCTTCGTGGATAGAGAAAATAAAACAACCTTAGTTGAAAACATGACAGAGGCGATAGCAGTAGAGAAATGGGTAATAGCCCTGGAAAAGAGATCCGCGATAGAGGAACGAAAGTCTAAAAAAGTCACCTTCAAGGAAGACTCCAAGAAGAAACAAACAAAAGACCCTTTCGATTTGGAAGGATTGCAGAAAGTATTAAAGACCATGTCTAATGAGATGGTTGACATAAAAAAACAAGTAGCAGAAACTTCTTCAAAAAAGCCCTACAGAGCTTTTAAAAGAGGTCCTTCAATGGATGCAAAACCACCCAATGCCATCTCCAATGCTGAAACTGAGGAAGAGGAAGAAGAAGAAGAAGAAAGTGCCACTGAAGGGCAGACTGATGACGAAGAAGTTGTGGAATTACAAGGAATGTGGGATTTCATCCTCCCACAAGAAGAAGATCAAGAAGTATTTCCCGTTAGCACACGAAGCAAAAATCAGCTTGATCCTCCCCAAACTACCCCTAAGCAGAAGAGCGCAAGCCATACAACAAAAGATAAAGTCGCAACAAAGAAAACAACTACTAAAGCGACTCAATCTAGCCCAGTCCGAGCAGATCAAACAACTCCATCAAAAACACTGATAGTGTTGGATGAAATGGAGTACAATATTATCGATGACATGAAAAAGACTAGGGCTAATATTACCCTTTATGAATTGAGCAAATTGAAGCATCAACAGAAGATAATGATGAAAGAATTACATGTTGTTCCTATTGTACCTTTGCCTGCCGCTGTACTCTCTCAAGCTTCCCATAACATGAGAAGATGTCCAACTAACGTGATCAATAAGATTGATCCAAATGATATCTCCTTGATTGGAGGAAGATCAAGATCTCACACTCCCCCGTTTCTTCTCACTTACGAGATTTTCAACAAAAATGTGCACAATTGTTTGGTAGATTCTTGTACTTCATCGAATATTTTACCCAGATCAATATGTGATAAGTTAAATGTTCAACCACAAAAATCCACAATGCGCATAGTTCACCTTGATCGATCTCAAGTCGAACTGGTTGGTGAAATTAATCAAGTAACCATAAGATTGTCATCCAACCCAAAGGTATGTCAAGTTATTGACATTCTTGTGGCTGATATCCCAGAATTCTATGGCTTAATTCTTAGCAGAGATTGGTCCGAGAAACTCCATGGATACTTTTCAACCGACTGGTCGCACATGTGGTTACCCTACAACGGTAAACCGAATCAGATAAAGGTTGAACGAGAGTTACACCAGAAGTACATAGTAACAGAATTAGAGGGAGAAAATGAAGTAGTATCATATAACAGCAGTATTATAGGCAATTACTCAGTAGATTCTTTTCTCGGTAATTTCAATGCTCACACATCACCTTACTTAGAAAATTCAGTTTTATCCCAAGTCGAAATTTTTTCCCAAACTGATAGTTCAAAGTGCGTTAATTTTGTAGATGAACATGTAAATACATCTTTGTTTTGGAAATTATATTTCGATGGCTCTAAATCTAACGAAGGAGCAGGAGCAGGATGCGTTCTGATTAGTCCAGAAGGAAACAAGACCATGCTTACGTGCAGACTCGAATTCAATTGCACAAACAATACAGCAGAATATGAGGCCTTGGTGCAAGGCCTATACAAAGCAATCGGGTTAAATGTCAAGTATCTTCAGGTCTTTGGAGACTCTGATATTATCGTCAAACAGGTACGTAACACTATACATTGCCTATCAGGTCATTTAAAGCACTATCAATCTTTAGTACAAGATCTGACTGAGCATTTCATAGCATTTAATATTTCTTCAATCTTGAGACTCCAAAACGCGAGCGCAGACCTTTTGGCTAACGTAGCCTCTAGTCTTATTCCCTCCGAAGACTTTAGTCCAGATAGATTCTCAATAGAATTAATCTTTAGACCATCCATCCCTGACAACATTACAAATTGGAGAGTATTCAATGACGATCCTAATATTGTAAATTTCCTCACTTCTGAAGGATCCTACTCCAATCAGATAATTGAAGAAGACCATCACGATCGAAAAATACAACAAAATAGCACTGATAATGCTATACCTAAATCGGTGGTTAAGTTAGAAGACTTATACGATTTGAAAAACCGGTTTAAAAGGTCTACCAATTCAAAGCTCTACAGTCCAACTCTAAACTACGAATTAGTAAACCTAGGAACCGATGATAAACCACAAAACGTTAATATAGGCATAGGCCTAGCCCCTGAAGAAAAACTAGCGTATATTCAGCTTTCGAGACAATATAAAAATGTTTTTCCCTCGAATTACGATGAGCTAAAGACGTAGGACACTTCTATCATTCAACATACTATTCCTATGATTGACAACGAAAAACCTGTCCAACAGAAACTGAGAAAGATCCACCCCAATTTAGAAAATCAGATAAAAACTGAGCTAAATAAGTTATTAAAAGCCAGAATAATTTTCCCCGTCAGACATTCCAAATGGGTCTCCAATATGGTACCCGTTAGAAAGAAAAACGGAGATATTAGAATCTGTGTCAATTTTCGGAATCTTAACAAAGCCTGTCAAAAAGACAATTTTCCTCTTCCACCTATGGAACAGATATTACAGGCAGTAGCAGGCTCAAAATTGATGTCTTTCTTGGATGGATTTTGAGGATATAATCAAGTGCTGGTACATCCCAATGATCAGTTGAAAACCACATTGAGAACTAAATGGGGCACATACGCATATCGGAAGATGCCATTTGGTTTGATTAATGCCGGCGCTACATTTCAAAGAGCCATGGACATCTCATTTAAGGGTTTAGTCAATAAATCTGTAGTGATTTATCTGGATGATATAACAGTGTACTCCAAGAAGCGAAGCGACCATCTCAAAGATTTAAAACAAATTTTTCAACGATGTTTAAGGTATGGGATTTCACTTAACCCAAAGAAATTTTTTTCACATTAAGTGAAGGAAAACTTCTAGGATTCATAGTGTCAAAATCTGGTATTCACATTGATCCTAACAGAATCAAAGAAATCTCTGAAATATCCCTACCTCATAATAAAAAAGCCATGCAATCTTTCATTGGTCAAATCAATTTTGTAAAAAGATTTGTCCCATATTTTTCACGAATTGTGTCTCCTTTGCAAACCATGATTAAAAAGAATTCAACTTTCAAATGGGGTCAAGATGAACATGAAGCATTCAACCTGATCAAACAAGCTATTATTAATGCTCCATCTTTAGCAACCCCAAATTTCTCATAATCTTTTGTTTTATACACATTTTCCTCAGAGAAATCATATGCTGCAATTCTAACTCAAGCAAATCAAGAAAAAGCGGAAGCTCCAATTACGTTTTTTATCTCAAATTTACAACATGCTGAACTCAATTATTCAGACGTAGAAAAACAGGCCTATGCTGTTTTCAAAGCGGTCAAATATTTCAGACCTTTTTTACACAAAACCCATACTAAGATCATAGTACCGTTACCAGTGGTAAGAAATATTGTAGTACAGAAGCATATGGGCGAGAAAAATGCAAATTGGATCACTGCTTTACAGGAATACAATATTCAGATTAAACCAGCAAACATTGTAAGAGGTCAAGGCTTCTGCAAAATGTTGGCTGGAGCATCGCAAATCCCTGAAATTTCATCCGAAGAGGTACAAATGTATGAGGTAAGCCTAAACGATGAAAAATCATTGTATGCTGATATCATTTATTATTTTAAGAATGGGTATGCTCCTTTACACTTGGATCACACTAAGAAAAGAGCTCTGAGATTGAAAGCTAAACAATATCAGCTCATAAATGACATTCTTTTTAGAAAGAATTATGATTCTGTTCTTCTTAGATGTCTTGAAAAAACTGAAGCCGAAAAAGTTTTGTAGGAAATCCACGATGGACCAGCAGGTGGACACTATGCTGGAGATGCTACTGCACATAAAATTTTATGTGCAGGATGTTACTGGCCTACGCTATTCAAAGATTCACACAGTTACGTGAGGAAATGTCAAGTCTGCCAAACTACTGCTGGAAGACAAAAGAAGTCGTCCCTGCCACTACAACCGGTAAACATCGAGCAACCATTCAGCCAGTGGGGCTTGGACATAATAGGTGAGATCGTTCCTCACTCTTCTAAGCAGCATAGATGCATCCTCATGGCAACAGATTATTTTACTAAATGGGTAGAGGCAGTTCCCCTCAAGACAGCTAATTCTGAAAATATTATTGAATTCATAGATCAATTTATAATCACCAGGTTTGGATTGCTAACGGCTTTAGTGTTTGATAATGCACCATACTTTTCTGGAAATGCAATGATTGAGTTTGCACTTAAAAGAGGGTTCAAACTAAAATATTCGGCCAATTACTATCCGTAAGGTAATGGGTTAGCTGAGTCAACAAATAAAAACCTAATCAGGATTATTAAAAGAACAGTTGACCAGAACCAAAAGAATTGGCATAAAGCTTTGGTAAACACTTTATGGGCAGATAGAATAACAAAAAAAGCTTCGATCGGCACTTCCCCCTTTAATTTAGTTTATGGGAAAGAAGTGGTTCTTCCAACTCACTTAATCATTCCCTTTTTGTCTTTAATACAATACATTGATGAAGTACCTACTTCCTCCATACAACTAAGACAAATGGAAATAATCAAATTAGAAGAGCAACGAGAACAAGCTAAGAGAACCCATGCTCATCATCAAGCACTAATAAAATCCTCTTTTGATTCAAACATAATGACCAGAAAAATTTTTCATATGGGAGATTTAGTTTTAAAAAGGGATAAGGCTCATGAAGAAAAGGGCAAACATACAAAATTTCAAAAGATGTGGCTTAGTCCTTTTTAGATTGTTGAAGTCATAGGTCCATCAAAGTTTGTCTTATAGGATCTAGTAGGTAGAAGGGATTCTTTGCCTGTTAATGGTCAAATCCTTAAAATATATTTTCCATAGAAGATTATTCTTCTGTTTTGTAGAATAGTTTTGTTTTTCTTTTCTTTTTTATAATAAAACCAGTTGTTAATGGTTACCATCGGTATTCGCGAAAAGACACCAATTCTCTTTCATATTTTGAGCTTTTCGCTTGTATAAATATACTTTTTTTTGAAAATCTAATCTTTATTATTGACACATACAGTTAAAAACTTTAGCCTAGATATGATACTAGTTTCAACTTCAAAAAATTTGATGAAAGAAACCTTTAGCGAAGGAATTGTTTTATATCAGCACAATGAAAGGTATCAATAACGAAATAAAGATTCTCTGTAAAACTATTGTTTTCAAACTCTATTATTGTTTTCTAGAGCTTTCTTAAGGAAAACAATGATATCCTCCCTGTTAAAGAAAATTGCAGCATTCAGAGGGACAATCCAAGAAACACTATATCTCAAAGAATAGGAGGTCTCATCATGAGCCGGCTTATCATGATCACAGATATTATAACTTTGCTAACTTTGCCAAACACTATTCATCAAAACAGGGCAATGACTCAAGATTGTTGAAATCAAAAGACAAGGGGTCTCATCACGAGACAGCTTGTTCAGCAAAAGTGTAAATCAGGTGAATGACTGTGTCATAATTTGGCTACCAAAACAAGACATTGTTCTTTAAGAATAAAAAAGGAAAAAGTGTCGATATGGATTTTTCTTTGAGGGTTGTAGATAAACTTAAACAGGATAAAGGATCATTGCTGGGTAAATAGGTAACCCCGTCGAGGCTATGGACGCCTGCTGGCAGCAGTGGCTCTATCTATGACAAACGAGCATATTTTAAAGCTAGCACATAGAGAAGACTTTATTTTATCTTTACAAGACCAAGTAATGGCTGATGTAGATACAAGGACAAGCCTGAGGAAGAAAACAATTAGAATAGAAAGAGGTTGAAACAAAATATCATTGATAGAATAAGGCATAATGTACTCTATCTGTCCATAACAAAGTTTAGATTTATGAAAATTTTTCTGTTTTGGAAGTTTAAAGAATTCAATAGAAAAGCAGAGATAACTGGTTCTTCCAAGTGAATCGCCACTGTTGTGACCACCAACAACCCCCCTCCTTCTTTAGTATTAGCAATAACACTAAAGAAGTGGGGAGCCTTAGTAAAAAATCCAAAAAATTTTATAAAAAAATTTGTATTATACTCCTAAAAAATACATCGCACGGAGAAGAGTGAAACATTTCTTTATGAGCACAATAAGAAACTACGAAGAAGCGACGTGAAATTCATCGCATCGCATACATTAAGAAGCGCCCATAAATGAAAATCTTAAGAAATCTCCGATGGCCGATATGCGACATCGCATATCACAACGTTGCATAAACAACACACAAATAACTTAACAAATTGCAACGATGCTGCAATCTGCGATCTTGCGATGCTGTGATTTGCGATTTTTTGCGATCTGCGATTTGCTACGATCTTGTGATGCTGCGATCTGCGCCAAACTAATCAAGGAACTCTGCGATGACACATCTTGATAATGCAATAAACGCGATGATGCGATACGAGTCGCAGAAATCACCCATTGCAAATTCTCCTCGGCTCAGCATTCAAGAAAAGGTGTCCATAAACCAAAAATTGGGTGCGCGCCTTAAAGAAGATTAATGAGTGTACGCCAAAGTATTCATGACGGACAGTTTTGTGTTTTTTCGAAGAGTCAGTTCACTGTGGGTGTCATGATTTTATACATTCGTAGATCTTAATGATTTCATGTCAAAATTTATTATCGTTACTCTTTTCCTTTGCATGAACTGTAGGAATAAAAAACAGGGAACAACATGAAGCAATGTGCAGGAAACATCTAAGGAAAAAGGGAAAGCGTCAATGCTCAGAGAATAGAGAAGAGATGCCCTCATAAACGGATACCGCATGCAACAGAAACGTAGATTTCATAGTATTACTGAACAGATGTTGATATCAATAGGTGATTCAACACTCAAGGTCAAAAGCTCACAAGAGTATCATGTTTACAAAATTTTGAAGCTTATGCCTTGTAAAGGAAAAAGCGCTAAAGGCGGAAAACGCACCAGAAATGCCCGGATCAGAGAACGGAGGCGGTTTTTGGCATCGCTAAGAAAATTGTTTAGAAAGCAAAGTCAATAACTTGCTTAGTCATCCATGAGTCCAGAAACCGAGATAGCAAAAACAAAGGCAATTTAAGAGGAATTTGGGTTGTTACCAAGTATACACGCAGTAAATTCGCATAGCCAGAAGATGATTCCCAGAAATATCTTCTAGTTTACTAAAACGTGGTGCCAAGTGCTTGCCGTTTCTATTTTCATAACCCAAGCAAAAGCAAAAGACGACCAGCCGACTCTTCCCAGACAAATGTTACATGCTCGCAGCACTAAGGAGAAAATACAAAAATAGTTAGGAATTAGATTCAATTTTTAGAAATAAGTTTGCTTAGATAAAGGGCGGTCATTTAAACCGTATCCGAAATTTGTGTAATTAAGTTATTTAGTTAGCAGTATTTAAACCCTTCTCAGGCATTTAGAGAAGGGTCCAGAAATTTGTCAAAAACTTGTCCTCAGAACATGCACTTCTGCACCCTCAGAGGAAGTTTTGATGAATGAATGGATCGAGGTTTATTAATGTTTGCATTTGATATCTGCTACTGATGTTGCACTTCTGTACTCTTAGTAGATATTACAACAAGTAGAGATAAATCATTGTTGCTTGAAGCTTATGAGTAGGACCAGTCATAAATGGTACTTTTATCTCTTGGCCATTTCTGCTTATATTCTTAAAGTGACGTACAATTTTTAGTTGTTTATATGTTATTGCATGAATGTTTGAGTTACCATTTGGCACTTTTGTATGGTGGAGTCATTTATTTATGTTTGATATATGAATAACTTGTTATGCGATATGCTGTTCACAACTGTTTTGCCTAACTTTTTATGCAAATTAGTTCATCTTAATTGATTTTCATCTTATGATAGCTGAATGATCTTTATTACCAGTTATTATTTGAAATCTCTTTAGATCACATAATAGAAGAAATACATCCCGGGTTAGCATAGATTAGATGTGCTATTTTCATTAGATTATAATAGCATAGAATTAGATTAAAGTAGCTTAGATTAGAACCCTTATATCAACATCATCCAACTCTGCACACACACACACCCTTAGATTGGGAAACTGGTCCCATTATCCCCAGTCGGACCCGCTATACCAAACGGATAAGGAGCTGCCAACCAAGGTCTGGACCGGGTGGGTATCCCCCTTGTTGTCGACCCAATCTTCGGGGCTTCAACAACACATTACAACCGTTGCCCATCCTGACATCAATATGGACGAAGGTTTCTATGGATTTCATTATAGGTCTTCCAAAGTTAGGAAACAAGTCAGTCATCATGGTGGTTGTGGACAGACTTTCAGAGTATGCTCATTTCTGCACCCTACCCCACCCGTTTACACCGACTTTGGTTTCTCAATCTTTCATGGATCAGATATTCAAATTGCATGGCATGCCCACATTTATTGTGTCCGATCGCAACCCAATCTTAACCAGTAATTTTTTGCAGGAACTCTTCAGGCTACAAGGCACTTAATGAAAACTCAGTACTTCCTATCATCCACAAATGGATGGTCAAACTGAAGCCGTCAACAAATGTCTGGAAACCTACCTTAGGTGTTTCACTTCAGAAAAGCAACATCTTTGGGTACAGTGGTCACCTCTCGCTGAATGGTGGTATAACACCAACTATCATGCCACCACCAAAATGACTCCCTATGAAGCAGTATATGGTCAACTCCCTCCTTCCCCTACTTCTTATATCAAGGGGTGCTCAAAGGTACAAGCAGTGGATCAACTCCTACAAGACTGCGCAACCATGCTCGCCCATCTTAGAGAGAATCTTCATCAAGCTCAAAACTGCATGAAGCAACAGGTAGACAAGCATTGCTTAGAGCGCCAATTTCAAGAAGGGGATCAGGTGTTTTTTGAGGCTGCAACCATATAAGCAAACACCACCCAAACACAAGGGTTGTCAGAAACTATCTCCAAAATTCTACGGACCATATCAAGTACTTCAGCGCATTGGAGAAGTGGCTTACAAGTTGGCTTTGCCACCTACTGCAAAAATCCATCAGTTTTCCATGTCTCATGCCTCAAGAAAGTGATTGGGAACAATTGCAGAATTCAAACCAGTCTACCTAAATTGGATGAAGAAGGGTCAATCTGGCTCCAAGCTGAACAGGTCCTAGACACACAAGACAGGGACCTGCAA
This sequence comes from Pinus tabuliformis, assembly GCA_031772625.1. Classification (NCBI taxonomy): domain Eukaryota; kingdom Viridiplantae; phylum Streptophyta; class Pinopsida; order Pinales; family Pinaceae; genus Pinus; species Pinus tabuliformis. The sequence continues at coordinate 1,117,180,117 of CM062809.1, forward strand.
GGCCGCATAAATAGGGAAGTCCTCGTCAAGTGGAAAGACACCTCTCTGGAAGATGCAACTTGGGAACCAACCACTATTCTTCAGCAGTTCCACAGCTTCAGCCTTGAGGACAAGGCTAGTCTTAAGGGGGAGGGCATGTTAGGGTCCCACCCTAACCTTCTTATTTATGTAATGGGATCAAGTCATAGTCAAGAGTCAATAAAGCCCATATTACTAATTGTAAGTGGTTAAACCACAATTAATGACGGGACCACAATTAGTTGCAAATGGGTTGTAGTATTAGATAGATGGTATTAATAAAACCCATGGTATTGCATGTATGAGTCATATATAAAGGATAGAGACTCCCTACGAGGAGCATTGTGTCTTATTTTTGAATCGAGCTCTGCTCTATTGGAGGTTGCCCCCTCGAAGAGGTCAGTGAACATTGCTTTCTGAATAATAAAATATTTGCTATTGTCTCTCACTATTCTATGTTTTGGGTATCTTTTTGCAGGTTAAGAGCATAACAATCATGCACTAGCTACATCTTGTGTACATCAGAAACGTGCTTTGTTTCGGTTACTATATATTTCTTCGCTAGATTCCTTCCACATTATTGGCCTATGGGTTACGCTCACACTGGATTGATGAAGGATGCCTTAATGCCTTCCTTCCAATGGATATTTTCCCATAGACTTCAACTAATTGTTCTGGGAACAAGGTCTAGAGTCCATTTGGCAGTACCTTAGGGTTTGCAGTCTTTAGTGGAAGACTCCTTCTCTATCGATAGTGAGAAAACTTGATACCCTCCTATATATGCACCTTACCCATTGCCACAACCACCATTACCTCAACTGAGTCAGCCAATGCCACCATTACCTTTACCTCCACCATTTTTTCCTTCTAAACTACTTGGTCAACCTTTACCCAAAGCTAATAACAATGCAGTACAAATGATCCATTCTATGAACCTGCTTTCTTTGTCTAGATATCAGTCCACGCCAGTTAGAATCAATGACCTCCAATTAAGATCGGGGAAGATAGTAACCTCAGAAAATCAAAAGCAACCTATGGTGACTATCAGTGAGAAAGGAGAGGAGGAAACTACTGACCATTCTGAAAAATATGACACCATCTAGCCTATCCCCGTACCTTTTGAGCCTTTGTTGTCTTCTTCCACCCAACCTCCCTATCCAGAGAGGTTATTTGTGGAGAAGAAAGAGCCCGTTCCTGAGTCTAGCCTGGCTTCTGAGCTTAGAAACCTTTTCATAAGGCAACCTTTGCTCCAAGCTATTAAAGAGATCCCCATCTGCATAAAAATCATTAGGGAGCTCCATCTCAAGAAGCCAAGAAGGAGAAGATTAGAACCTAAAACTATTCAATTTGTTGGTAGAGCAAAAAAGTTAATGACAGGGTGTATGCACATGGAGAAATATACTGATCTCGGAAACCTTGTTGTCTCTATTTAGATAGGTGATGTCCTTGTCTCCAATGTACTTATATACCTATAGGTAGCCATTAATGTTATGACCAAGAAACCATGGATCAAATTGGATTGGTCCTTATTCATCGTACTCCTACTGTGCTTGAACTAGCATACAGATCTAAAATCAAGATGGAAGGGGTGTTGGATGATGTGGTCATTTCCCTAGACTCTTGGGAATATCCCACAAATTTCGTTGTGCTTTAGCCAAGGAATCTTGTGGGTGGACATCACTTGATCTTGGGACGACAATGACTTGCTACGACCGATGCTTATATCAAATTTCATTCTGGTGACATGTATATTTCCCATGGAGATTCCAAGAAGAAGGTCACTTTGTATCCACCCGATAGATCCATTCAGTAGCTCAAAGACACTTTATGGTAAGAATACAATATTGATGAGGAGACTCAGCCTATTTCCTTGATACATCAGAATGCTGATTTTTCGTAGGAAGGTGAGATTCAAGACTTCCTAAACAATCTAGACACCATGCCCAATTTTGAGTCATTGAGTCATATTTTTAGGAAATATGTGACTCTCTACCTCCCTTACCGCCATCTCTAGCAACACCTCTATGTATGCTTGAGCTTGATACCACTCTTATTGAGATTAGTCCAGGTAAATCCTTGCATATTAGTTTAGACTTGGATTCTTCCCAGCAAGAGTAGCTTGTGAATTTGTTGCAAAACCATCTTGATGCCTTTACATGGGACTATGAAGATATGAAATGCATCCCTCCTGAAACTTGTGCCCACCATATCTACATTCAGGATGGAGCCTGACCTGTGTGACAACCCCAAAGACGAATTAACCCAGCTCTAAGAGAAGTTGTAAGGAAGAATTGCAAAAACTCTTAGATGTTGATTTTATCTATCCTATTTCTGACAACCAGTGGGTCTCTCCATTGGTATTAGTCTTGAAGAAAGATAGGAGATGGCACATTTGTATTGACTACAGAGAATTGAACAAAGCCATTCTCAAATATTACTTACCCCTTCCTTTCATCGATCAGGTACTCCATACCCTAGTCGTAAGAAGTACTTTTGTTTTTTAGATGGATTTAGCTGGTATAACCATATGCATATTACACTCGAGGATCAAGAAGAAATCACTTTTACATGTCCATGGGGTACATTTTCTTACCGAGTGCTTCGCTTTGGGCTATGTAATGCCCCAGCTACCTTTCAAAGGGAAGTCTTGGCTATTTTTCTAACCTTGAGTGCGTGGAAATCTATATGGATGAATTTTCTATGTTTGGTGATTCATTTCAGGAACCCCTCAAGGATCTAGAAAAAATGCTTCTTCACTGCCAATAGGCTCATCTCAGCTTGAGTGACAAAAAAAGTAGATTAATTTGCAAGGTAGGGGTGGTTCTTGGCCATCTTATTTCTAACAAAGGTATCCAGGTTGACCTTGCAAAAATAGAAATTATTTTGAGTCTTTCTATACCCAAAACTCAAAGGGAATTCAGAGGTTTTCTAGGACATTTAGGCTACTATATGAGATTCATTGAGAATTTCTAAAAGATAGCTACCCCCTCTTTTTTGACTTTTGGCTAAATATAGTGATTTTTCTTCGTCCACAGCTTGCCAACGTTCATTTGAGACATTGAAGGGAAAACTAGTCTAGGCACTAGTTTTGAGAGGACCAAACTAGTCCCTACCATTTCATATTTCCTCTGATGCCTCAGATACTGCTATTGGCATGGCTTTAGGACAAGAAGAAGACAAACAATCTTATGCTATTTATTTCATTAGTAAAAACTTGTCACTTGCTGAATTAAATTATACGGTTATTGAGAAAGAGTTTTTAGTGTAATTTTTTCCATTAATAAATTTAAAAATTATATTACGTGATATGAAGTCTTTGTACATACTAACCATTCTGGAATAAGATATTTGATGGATAAACCATTAACTAGTGGTAGAGTGACTAGGTGGTTATTATTGTTACAGGAATTTAATATTACTATTGTTGATAGACCATGAAAATCGAATGTAGTAGTAGATTATATTTCAAGATTAAATAATCCTGGTGAAGCAATTCCTGTTCATACTGATTTTCCTTACAAACATCTTTTTGTTGTGCCCACAAAATCCCCATGTTTTTCTGACATAGATAACTATTTAGTCATTGGGAAATTACCACCTCACTTATTTGCTAATGAAAAGCAGAATATTTTACAGAAAAGTGTTGCATACTCCTAGATTCAAGGATACCTCTTTTACACTGGAGAATATCTCATTATCCATAGATGTGTAAGAGAGGAAGAAGTGTTTGATATTTTAAAATCTTCCCATGATCAACCTTGCGGGGGTCACTTTGTCGATAAGCGGACTGCATACAAAGTGTTAGGAGCTGCCTATTTTTGGCCTTCCTTGTTTTAGTATGCCGAACAATATGTCAAGTGATGTGATAGTTGTCAATGAGTTGTCCAACCTAATCAAACCAATGAAATGCCTTCATGTCCTCAAGTTATGATTGAGCCTTTTGAAAAATGGGTCGTTGATTTCGTAGGGCTAATAAATCCAACATCATTAAATAAAAAGCATATTTTGGTTTGTACATATTCTGTTACAAAATGGGTAGAAGCTAAAGCTGTTTCTTTTGCTATTGAAAGAGTTGTTGTTGATTTTCTTTTCACTGAAATCTTTACTAGATTTGGTGTGCCTAGAGAAATTGTTTCTGACAATGGACCTTTGCTTTTTTCTAATTTGGTATAGTGTGTGATGGAGCAGTACAAAATATGGCACAGGAAATATACACCGTATCACCCGCAAGAAAATGGTTAGGTGGAGTCCACAAACAAGTAGATTAAGTCTATACTCACAAAGATGGTAAATATTCATAAAAAGGATTGGGCTGACAAATTACCGGAAGCATTATGGGCATACCGAACCACTTGGAGGAACAACACAGGACACACACCATATGGGATGGTGTACGGGAAACAAGTCCTCTTGCCGATAGAATTCAAGATCAAGACATTCAGGACTACAGTCCAATTGGGGCTAGATCTCTTTGAAGCACAACAACACCGTCTTCTATATTTGAATGAGTTAGATGAATTTTGAAGGGATGTTGTTTAGTAGAACATCTTTGTTCAACAACAATGTAAGAAGTGGCATGACAAGTCCATTTAGAAGAAGCAATTCCAACCAGGTGATTGGGTACTCCTTTATGATTCTAGATTAAAATATTTTAAGGGAAATTCCACACACACTAGATGGGACCCTATGAGGTGGTCAAAGTGTTTGAAAATGGAGTGGTAGACATCAAAACCATTGATGGACAAAATTTTGTGTTCCTAGTAAATGGGCATAGAGTGAAGGTATATTATCAGCCCCTTACTAAAGGATATTTTATGCAACAAGTCCAACAACAATCTGAAAAGGAGTTGGTATGTGGTAACACCAATCTATTGAAGATTTGATTATTTCTTTTCCTCATTGGAAAAAATAATAAAAGAAAAAAATGACAAAAATAAAAAGTATAATTTTTTTTCCTCTAATTATGAAAATCAGTTGATTGACATGATTGCAGAAGGATCAACCTGAAAACCAGCATGTTGGCAAGAATATCGAAATTTCAATAAAAAGGGAATGTTACTTGATTTTTTAGATATGTTGTCTACCACCAAGAAGAAGAAGGTTCAAGGAAATCAGACCTTACCCAAGTTTTGGGTAACTAGCATGTGAATTTTTATCCAAGTAAATGCTTAGTTCCCGCTACAATTACTTTTTATGGCACCATTGCAAGCAGATTTTCAAGGTAAAAATTCTGCCTTTCTGCTATTTCCCGTTTTGTAAATTCCCAATATTTTTTTTTTCTAAATCCCCAATGAATTAACTTCCTCTTTCTTCTAAGAAAACTACCCTTACCTGATTTTGTAAATTCCCTCTTTTCCCCCGAATTTTTTCCACATCCCATTTCATTTATCCCCCTTGGTGATATTATTCTTGGAATCCCTGCTAAAATGATCCTTCCCATTCTAAAAATTACCCCTTTACCACTTCTTCATTGCCTCATAAATTGATTGCAGAATTTGATATAGTCAATCCAAAAGGCATGCTCATGAAATACCAAAGGATGGCGAATAAAACTTTTCTTATATATTGAGGCAAATTTTTTAAAGTCCAGCTACAGAATTGTGTTACATCAGAGTTTTTTGTAAAATCCTTGGTGCAAGATGCGCAGTGCAAGCAGGATGAGTGTAGGAATGTAGCCGACTGTGGAAGCAAGTGTAAAACAAATTTCACACAATCTAGGAGTGCCTTATGAAGAATGTTTATGGAATTTTATTACTCTACACATGAGTGATTCCTGCACTGATAGACCATGGCATTATATATTTTTTAATTAATACTTTGTTTTCTAATTTACTGAATTAGGAAATTTTTTAAAGTGCAAGACTTGAAATCTAATTTTTTAATGAGTACTGAAATATGTCTTGATTGAATTATGAGGTAGACCGTGGGATAGTACAGATTATCCAAAAAATCGTATTCACCTCCTTTGAAATAATATCCCATTACTTGTTCATTATTATCTTATCTCATAACCTAATCATTATGATTGTTACACCACCGCTGCATAAGCCTCCACCACATCAAATCATTATTGCTCACCTATAGCAAGATGATACGTATTTGCATCTGATCTTAGGAGCTATTTTTATCATGATCGGTTGGGTCTAACTGAAAAGGCGGAGGATGGATGAACCTCCAGCATAAAGCTCTTAGCAATCGTTGGTATCACTCACTGAAATCCTTTTGAGTTTGTGATAGGGAATTGTGATAATTCGAACATTGCACTTTCAAGGAATGAGCCGCCATCCTTGAAGGAGATCGAGCAGGCTGCAGAATACCAGAACTGTCTTGCACTATTGCAAGAATCCAGGTTCCCTCCATTTTTAGAGAAGTTCGACTGGTTCGACATGGCTATGGTACTGGAGTTTATGAAGACGTTTGAAGGAGTTTGAGTCAGGGTCGGCTCATTATATTTCAAAGTCATGGAGGAGTCCATTATGCAAGCTACAAGCTTGCCAATTATAGGGGGCAGTGGTTCAAAAAGGAGTGGCTTGGGAAGAATGATGGCATTGTTTTTTGGTTGACAGAAAGCTTAAAGTTGATTGGACGAAGGGAGTTCTACAGAGTGCCATGCTTGGGAAATGGTGAGACCTCCTATTTATCCTGCAGAACTTTGTTACTTGCGAGGGACGTTGTACATTAGCGTTCGTGTATCACCTTCGGCTATTGCTACACTTTGAGTTGGGGAAACTTATTAATTTTCCTTACTGCCTGCTCAGAATTCTCGAGAAAATGACGAAGGGTGTGCAGAGTGGGAATGCAAGCCAAGTCGCAAATAAGCTATATCATCATGGTTTTATCACAATCCTCATCAAGAAAGTGTTGGAAGAAAAGGGTGACCTAGGAGGCATTCCTGAAGGAGTTTCAGGTGAGGAGTGTAGGGAAGTCTACTAGAATGATTACAAGCAAGAAAAGGAAGGTAGAGACACCATCCCCTACCAAGAAAAAGGGTAAAAGCACACTGGTGCAAGAAGAAAAGAAGTTTGTTGAAGGCACTCCACCCTTGACAAAGAAAAGAAAAGTCAGAACCTTAACAAGGAAGAAGACTGTCTCCCTAGGGACGAATCAGTCAAGCTCTCTGATTGTGATTGATGAACCACCCTAGGATTTTCCTAAAGACCATAACCTATCAGTGCTTGCAGATGTAGCGGCCCACATCGTTGTAAATGAAGAAAACATGGAAGATGACATATTGTTGTCTACCTTTGTTCGCAGGTTAAGAAAGAGGAAGACAACATTGAGTGCAGGTGAGTTCAGGCAGATGGTCATGAGGATGATGAGGCACAACACATGGAGACCCTCGATAATTTCAATGAATAGGACATTGAAACCCTTAATGTTTTTTAGGAACAGGGTACTGAAGCCCCTGTTGTTTTTGAGGAACAAGGTGCTAAAGTCCTTGCTCGTTTAAATGAACAGGGTATTGAATCCCATGAAGAAGTGGAAGAACAGGGTATTAAAAACCCTGTGGAGTTGAGTGTGTAAGGTACTAAAACCCTTGGCACAAAGTCTGTGGAGGGCACCAAAATCCTCGGTGATAATGAAACCCTGGGCATAGAAACTTTTGGCGATGTCATAATGAAAACGCTGGATGACCTCGATCTTGACAACTACGAGACTTGTTTTGAGTCCATTACAGAGAAGGTATTTACACCAGAGGATCTGAGCATGAAGCCCTCTACCCTCTACCTAAACAACCGAATAGTGGAATTGGAGCAGCAAGTTCATGACCCGAAGGCTTTGAACTAGGTCATGAAGGAGCAAAATTAGCAAAAGCAAAGCGAGGTATAGTTACTCGCAGAGGTCAAGAATCAGAAACAACAAGTGAAATTATGGAAGTATCAGGCTTCCAAATGCTACAAAGGCCTCAAGAATGTGACTAATCAACTAAAAAGAGCCCAAGGTAAAAAGCCAAAGGTAGTGAAAGCAGGGATAAGTATTGAAGTACAGGATTGAAAATTGGCCACCCATTTTTGAAGATTCTTTGCAAAAGGCAAAATGTTGTGAGAGGACACCAACAACTTAGGGATGGGAGGATGTGGGTGTCCCAAATTGCTCTATTTTTACCCTATTCCCTTAAACTTTAACCTCTGTTTTATCTCTATTTAGCCCTCTCATTCCTAAACTAGTCCAAGATAATCATCTATTCCTACATATGCTTCGTATTTCATAATCAAGATTTATTAATTACTAATTAATTTACATATATTTCATGCTTATCAGTATCTCTTGTAACTTATGTTTAACTTTCCTAAAATTAATTGAAGAACTACGAGTTAATTATTATTTAGCGTGATCAGTGCAGGCAGATTCCTGCACCGCCAACGATGTTGCTCTGTGATCTTTGTGATAGTTTGAATCCTTCCACGTGGGCATTTTGATCCACAAATCCTAGTTCGGTTGTGGACTAACTAAGGTTGGATATTAGCGGAGTATAGTCAGGGATACTTGCCAAAGATATCGTCCATGGCCGGCAAAGTTCGTGCTTTATTATAACCATTAGCAAGTTTTGCAATAATGTTTGTTATTTTGTTTGGCCAAAAGGCATGAATAGGAAATCACTGTAATTAGCAAAATATGGTTAAGGCAGAGAGATTTCCTATAATGTAGACTGTAGGTAGAGCCATGCTAGAGATCTCTGAGTTGTAATTTCATTTACTATGTAATTTTTTATCGCCCTCGGTTTTGGGTTGGACTCGCACCATCATGTATATTTGCTTATCAAGTTTAACACAAGGAATGTGCCATGTTATTGACATGTTGTGTCTAATTTTCATTTTATGCATGATTAAGTGCTAAATCATTTCGTTCCCTAAACAGGAAACGAGCTGTTTGGCTGGGGCCCAACCAACCCAGCTCGTTTACCCTTGTGCTTTCGCCATGTAAAAGGTTTATGTGAACATTTGTTCATTCAAAGTTGTGTGGTTTTGATGGTTCTTATATTTATTTAAGAAGTTATGAGTTAAATTCATTTCATATTCAAGTGTGAACGGATCCGTAGTTTGGAAGTTTGATTAAGTTTATTTCTTTCTCGCAATTTCTTACCTCCAATTCTTTTCCTGTAATTGTTGTCTTACTTTTCTTCCACTCGGTTCATGTGGGAATATCCTTCCTATACTAGTGCAGGTAGTTTCTTGCACTTTGGTTTATTCATTTACTTCACAACAAGTGTTACGTTCCTTTCCCTTCTTATAATCTCATTTATTCCTGCAATGTTATAGACATTTTTGTGCCTTACAGCTCTAAGCATGAAATGTCCATAAACCAAGGGCTCATAAGTCCCTAAAAGTGTTGTTCTAACGCCTAAAGGAACAAGGTCAACAAATTACAACTTCTCCCAGAAGTTCTCCACCAGAAACTGCTCAGAACTAGTCAAATCAGGATCATTTCAGCTGCTCCACTAGCTAAGTGCGTTGCAAAGCACCTAAGTCCACTAGCTAGGTGCATTGCAATGCACCTAAATGCACTACCAGGGTGCATTGAGCGGGAAATGACAAGTGGCAAAGTCATTCCACGAGGTGGAGAGACAATGGAAGCTTCCAGAATCTTCTCCAATGACACTTGCCTCACTGAATTCGACTAGGGATGAGTAAGAGGCTCTCAGTCTCCAAGTGGAAGCAAGAACTGACAGAGAGAAGCCACTAATCAATTCATGAGCTGACTCATCCTCCTTGCATACATCTATATATGGATCCCTCATCCAAGAGATCGAGAGGCTGGAATATTGTACATTGCAAAGAATTGATGTTGGTTTTGAGATAGATATCAGAGTATTGGGTGATTTATTCTTTGTTGGAGGTGAAGAGGGGTTTCTCTCCTAGGAGGTTGATGCTGGATCAGGAATCATCGGTTGTAACTCCTCCTGGATATTCTTGTTATATCAATAAAACTATTTGAGTTTCTCCTACATGCTTGTGTATCATTGATGCTTGTTACATTTGTATGTTTAGCTTAAATTTGATCCTAAGCTATTTATGAATATAAATCCATGTCTTTGTGTAGTTTTCTTCTTCTGTGATCTTACAGGAACTTGGTGAAGTTGGGCAAGTAAGGAAGCAGGTAGCTGGAAGCTGTCAAAGAAGAGAGAGATTGGATCAAAGGACTAGCGCAAGACACAGGTTGGTTCATCCTATTCCTCTTTGTTTATAGTTCATAAAGAAGAATACAAAAGTAGTTTTCTCTGTTTGTTTCTAAGGTAACTGTCACACCTTAGTGGGATAGAGTCGTTCTGAATAGGCACTTATCCCGATAACAAAATGGCGACTCCACTGGGGATGATTGTCTAGTTAGTTTGTTTGTGTTTCTCTTGTTGTTTGTTTCATAAACATAGAAGTAGCAAATCGAACTGCATTTGCCATTAACAAATGCAAAGTAGACATCTGCTGCTTCAATCCATTCACTGGATCTGTTTATGATTTGAACAGCTGATTCACAAATGATCTAGTTGCCCTTTGTGATAGCTCTTAGACCTTCTTTAAATCTACCCTCTGATTGTGCATTACTGATTGCTTTTACTCGGCCAAAAACCATAGATTAAACTGCAAACCGTGACCCAGAACCAGGATAGAACTCTCGTTTCTACCCCAGCACAGGCCCTGTGAAGAGGTTCTACATTTCAACGCACCTCCCGAGAGGGCTACCTGCGTTGAAATGCAGTTTCTCTGTGCAACAGGTGCGCTGATCAGCCTAGCCCTATGCAGCTGAGGCTCTTTGCTTCATTTTTTAGTTTTGTCTCTGTTTTTTGCTGCCTGTGATCAGTATTTCACTGTTTCAAACCCCTTTTCTTTACTGATATTCCGCCTCAGTTGTATAAAAGAAACTGTAGATGTTTTTTGTGTGTTTGTTACGTCATTTATAGTTTTCCATTGCAAAAGTAGAAGAGTCATACTGTCGTCCTTTGATTTAGATCTGTCGCAAGTGTCGATTTTGATCATAGGAGAAAGTTTATTTGCTGTTGATAGTCGATTATGCTTTTACTTTTTCCTTTGGCTTGAATTTGTCACTTTCTAGTGTCGAAACGAGTATTTATTTCAAAATCTTAAAGTGTCGTAATCATCTCTACCTTTTGATTTTGAAAAGAAGCTTTTTTGTGTTTTCCACTTGAAAGCGAATTCAGATTTTTACAACAACTTTATTTTTAGGCATCAATATTAAGAAAGTGAAAAAAAAAAACACATGCATATGCATTTGCATATTGGCAGTTTGTTTGGCTTGATTTAGGAAAAGTGCATTTACAGTGTGCTCTTTGCTCTTTGCGAAAAGATTGTGTCTTTCTTTTCCCTTAGTAGCTAGGATTTTCATTGCGGAAAAGAGATAAAAGCTTGTTTATCATCTTTAGATTGCATTTTAGGAATTACATATACATCTCGTGGTGATCCCAAAAGGAAAAATTCATAAGAAAGATCAACCTAAAATAAATTCAATGAACTTAACAATGCTTTGTAACTTAACACACAACATTTAGAGGTCTAGGCTAGAGATGTATTCCGGCGTCGTAAAGCCTGGTAACTGTTTTCCTCACTGATGGTTGGGTGATTCCTCCACTTTGAGACGATAAGTGCCAGTACGAACTTGTGCTCCCACGTACCGTCGAGTATATATTGGGAGACCCCTATAGGCATAGAACCTTTATCCATAGGAAGCCGTGTCGGCCGCCCTACTGATCGCAATGCACCGAACACAGCATTCGGGAAGACCGACTGTCGTACCGTAAAAATTATTCTGCAGTTTTGTGATTGGTTTGGTACTCCCTCTACCTAGACCTCCAGAGCAGTCCCTTTCGTTCCATTTCAGACTCCTTAACGGAAAAGGTCCATCTGAGCACTTGTCACTTCAGGCTCATTAAAAATCGAAGGAGACTAGAGTCATCTTTTGTTGTTTCTCGACTCTTAAAAACTGAAAAAACAATTTGTGTCAAAAGCGTCTAAAATTCATTTAATTCGGAAACATACCTTCCCTTTATTTTAGTTGATCGAGTAATCTGCAATCGTGGAAGAAAGTCAATTGAAACCCCATCGTTCGCAGAGTCTTACGAGTCAACCGTCTTTGTCTCTAGAAGCGAAACCAGTACGGACAAAGCAAACTCGTTTAACCGGTTCCAAGTCTCCTATCAAAGTTAGAACAAGTGTTCCAACAACATCAGAGACTCTGGTTACTCCAAACATTTTTGGAATCCCTGCCTCAACAGAAGAAGTTCAACAGCCACAGAAGGACAGTGGTACTGATCCTAGTTTGAGAATAAACACTTGTGTTACTGAACCAGTTCCATCTATAACCAGTTCAGAGAGTCTTACTCTTCAAACATCTGTCGCTGCCTCTTCGGAACCAGAAATATTTTACGGACCTGACGGTCTTCCCCTTCCACCTAGTCTGATTGCGATAGAATAAATTGTAGAAGATCCTCAAACAAGTACTCCAACGTACTTTGGAGTCGGGATCACTCTATATCCTTCGACATCAGAAGTTAGTCTACCACCAGCGGAAGTTCCTGTAGAATCGCTAGGTAATCTTTTGGATAGACTACAAATGTATGAACAACCATCAACATCTAGGACTGTGTTTTCTGACACAGCGACGACAGAACTCCCTGCTGTCACTCCGACAATGTTCGCTGGCATACAATCTGTCCCGACTAGCTCACAACTGCTAGAAGGAGCCCACCCAGGGGCTATTTCGACAGTCTGGTCCGTTCCTGTTTGTTCATCCGGAATTATATCTAGAAACTCTTATGTTGAGTCTCAACAAATTGATCCATTTGGAGGTCAATTTGGGCAGTCCGGTCCCCAAGGGCAAACAATTCCCTTGAGTTCTGGATTACCACCATATGGGGGGCAGTATGCCCTGTCATTATCCCCTCTGGGAGGATATCCATATGGGAGTTCACAATAGCATTTAGGTTATACTGGAATTACTTCAAGTGGTTGGGTACCTATACTACCTCAACAACCAAGAGTTGTGTATTCAATGCAACAATGCGTACCTATGTCAAACATACCGACTATGCCAGTTATTGTGACAGTGTCGCAAGTCCAAGCGCTGCCTGTTGTATGCCAGCCTCAAGTTTCTCAGGTTGTAATGCAACAGCCCCTTGACCCTGCAACTCAACCATAATCGCCGACTAGTAGGTCGACACAGATCCAGACAGGTACAATTACCCCTCACTTTGGTCAAACGGTTAGTATCGGGCAACAGCACATGGCTTCACAACCGTGGCTGGTGCAATACCAAAAACCACAATTCCAACAAGTATACCAAGGTGCTGAGTAGCAAATCTTTGCGAATAGTGGACAGCCGTACATTCACGATGGTCAAAATCAACCATTTTATAATGGTCAAGTCCACCAACCTTACCAAACATACCAACATCAAATGAATTATGCCGGTATACAAAGACCAACTGCTCAGGCGATTCCATCGTATCCCGGGTATGCTTCACCTAACCTGAATCAACAGTTACCATTCGTGGCAACTTTAGAGTTACATGATTTAAACCGGTTAACAAACGATCCAATTGCTTACGCCCCTTGGTGGCCAGAGATTCCGCATAAACTTCCATCAGATATTCCTAAATTTAATGGAAATCCGGGTGAAGATCCATCAAATCACGTGATGACCTTTCATCTATGGTGTTCATCAAACACCCTAAATGATGATTCGATAAGACTTCGCCTCTTTCAGAGGACGTTAACGGGTCCAGCGGCAAAATGGTACATTGAATTGCCTAGAGCTTCGTTCGACAACTTCAGTACCGTAGCCACAACCTTTTTAACCCATTTTCAATTACCAATAAGGTATGAAATAGGAACAGAACTGCTTACCAACTTCAAACAGACAATGGCCACTCACATATCTGATCATATACATGAGTGGCGACGTCGTCGTAGGATGGTAAAAACGTACGTTCCCGATCAGCTATTGGCTGAATGGTTTATCAAGTCATTACTGCCTTCCATCACGAAAGATGTGGCAAAGGGGGGAGTCGTAACGGAAGAGCAAGTGATCCCTCGTGCACAATATCTGGACTTGATTTACACTCAATCCGACACGCTCTACGACAAAATACCTGACGCCCCTAGACCGGAATTCTCAATTCCTCCTCCTCCTAAATCGAACAATGACTCTCATGCCGACAATGGCGTGATTGGCACGACAGACATGAAATCAACAAAGGCTACATCCAAGAAAGCCCGTAAGATTTCAGGTCAAAATGCAAAAGACGAACTTCTTGCTTCGGAAGTAAATGTTGTATCGACAGATAAGGGCAAAGAAACCAAACAACTAGGAAGCAAGAAGAAAGACAAAGGGAAGAAGAAGAAACAGGATGAGTCATCTCCTGAAAAACCTTCTGCAAACCCTTCTGGGCAAAGGAAACCCCCTGCAGGGTGTCATATATGCGATGAGGATCATTGGACAAAAGAATGTCCATACAAAGCTGAGCTTAAGAGATTCTTTAAAAGTTCGAAAACCTCAGCAGTGTTAACTGATCCGTTTCCAAACCCAAGAACGAATTTGTTTGAAAGTGGAAATGCTTCCCCATCTCAAGTGCTAATGTTGTCAATTTCAAAACAACAGAATGATGCTTTGATTTCGACAAGGAACAAAGATTACGGGAATCCGCAGTTGTCGAACAACAAAGATAAAGATCAACCAAGTAGTTCGACAACAACTTCGACAGAAGTTGTACCACCCACCATCCCTGAATTGACGATAAAACTGTCGAAGGGAGTAGTACACAAGTCGACATTTAATCCCCGCACTAGAGCGGCACAACATTATAACATAGTGGAAGATTTGGCCCAATCGACATCCGCTATGTCGACTCTTGAAGTACTACAAAATTGCCCATCCCAAAGGCAGGCTTTATTATCAGCCATTGGTGGGATTGATCTAAAGGATTCCAATATTGTATCCTTCGACCACAAAGGGTACGATCCTCAGTTACTAGCTCAATTAGCTTTCCTTGTTCAAGTGAAAGCCCTCAACAAAACTATTCACCGAACAATTATTGATGAGGGGGCATCTACATGTATTATGTCGATGAGTTGCTGGAAAACTTTAGGATCTCCAACCTTGTCGCGATATGCGACAACATTAAAAGCATTCGACGGAAGGACATATACCCCGTACGGTATCCTAAATAACTTGAAAGTTGAACTAGGAGGGAAAACAGTAGAAATATATCTTGAAGTCATCGATGGGAATCTTGATTACAACATCCTACTGGGACGACCATGGATATATGCCATGGCAGCTGTTGTGTCGACCTATTTTAGAAAGATTACATTTCCCTTTCACGGAGGGATTACAATCGTCAACCAGCAAAACTTCCTCCCCAATGGTTCTCAGGTTACAGGAAGCATTCCCATGATCCATGGAAGCCCCCATTCGCTTCACAATATCGGAGTAGGCCTACTAAAAGATCCTATACTAATGGGAACTTTCACTCTTCCACCTCCAATTAATCTGGCGGAAGTAGCATCAATAGGAACCTGCAACATGATATCTTCTACAAAGATCTCAGAAAACGATATCAACACGGATCATGCAATGGTTTTGCCCCCGAGCCCAATGGAAATATTATAGCAATCAATGTTTCTAGCATGGGAGGCAAACCCAAATCAACGCTCATCAAGCATTTGGATGGATAGGTCTAGAGAATATGGTACTCCTTCAGATCCTTGGTTGCAAGTGCATAGTACCGACGAAGGAATTCTCCAAGCTATGGTAATTGAAGGAGCACCATGGAATGATTCCCACCATCGTTCTCTTCTTCCAGATCATGAAGAAGATACTCAAAATGGCCTTTACCATCCTTCAGTAGTTGATTTTCTATCAAATACTGTAAATACGGTGGATTCTGAGCGAAACTTGTCCAACATTGAAGAGACTATAGCCATAAATATCTCGACCAAAACAGATGTTGTAGAGAATATTTATGTCGGCAAATGTTGTTCTCCTTCAGAGCTGGAAATATATAACGCTCTTTTTCGCGAATTCAGAGATGTCTTTGCTTGGTCATACAGTGAAATGCCAGGCATCGACTCGAGTATCGTTGAACACGAAATTAAGATGTATCCAGATGTCAAACCAGTACGACAACGGCTAAGGCAGGTGCACCCCAAGAAAGCCACTGCCATTAAGGCAGAAGTTGAAAAACTTCTCCATGATGGTTTCATCTACCCGGTTCCGCTAACCGATTAGGTATCGAATATTGTCCCTGTTATGAAAAAACAAGGGACAATTAGAGTGTGCATCGATTATAGGGATGTAAATCAAGCTTGTCCAAAAGGCAACTATCCTACACCCTTCATTGACCAGATAATTGATGAATGCGCCGGATGCGAAATCTTTTCATTCATGGATGGATTCTCCGGGTACAATCAAATAAATATCCGCCCACAAGACCAGTCAAAGACTGCATTCATTTGTCCGTGGGGCACATTCGCATATCGAAAATTACCCTTTGGTTTAAAGAACGCAGGGGCGACGTTTCAGAGGGCAATGAATTATGCCTTCCATGACATCAAAAACATCATTCAACCTTACCTCGACAACCTTCCAGCTCATTCGTGAAAGCGGACTGATCATCCGTAGCATTTAAGAGCGATTTTTCTACGTTGCCGACACTACAAGATACGACTCAATCCGCACAAATGTGTATTTTGCATCAGTTCTGGTCGTTTACTTGGCTTTGTAGTCTCCAAGGATGGGATTCATCTCGACCCGTGTAAGGTCCAGGTAATCATAAATTTGCCTCCACCTTCAAATTTGCTTCAGATTCAGAAACTCCAAGGGAAAGCAAACTTTCTGAGGAGGTTCATTCCAAATTACGCCGAAATTGCTAAAGGTTATACTCGTCTCTTGAAAAAGGAGGTACCCTTTGTCTGGGATCAGGTAGCACAAGCTTCCTTTGACGCTTTAAAAGATTCCCTAATGAAAGCATCATTAATGTACGCCCCTGATTATCAAAGAGATTTTAACCTGTATTTGGCTACAGCAGATACGACCATTGCAATGGTTTTAGTTCAAGAAGTCGATGGAATTGAACATCCTATTTATTATTTAAGTAAGAACTTAAATGATACAGAAAGCAAATATTCTTATGTTGAAAAGCTAGCGCTTGCAGCTGTTCAAGTGATACAAAGATTTCGACACTGTTTCCTCTTTCGGAAGACTACCATTCTGTCATATTGCAACCCCATGACTTATATATTGTCGCGACAGTTGTTGGGGGGAAAATATTCAAAATGGATAGCAATCCTTCAAGAGTTTGATCTGGAATTTGTAAAATCCAAGTCAAAGAAAGCTCTAGTTTTCGCAGAATTATTATGCGATCTCCCATCGTCATCCAACAATGAAACATCCGAAGAATCAATCGTGGATGAAAGTTTGTTTATGATATCTACAAGAAATGAATGGTATGGGGATATAATCACTTACCTCCAAACCCAAAAATTTAGGCCAAACACCACCCACTCTGAACAAAAACGTATTAGATACCAAGAAAAAGACTACATGATCGTCGGTGATAGACTTTACCGTCGTGGTATTGATACGGTTCTGAGAAGGTGCCTCACCCATGAGGAGGCTGAAAAAGTCCTGAATGAGTGTCATTCAGGCGCGTGTGGGGGGCATCAATCTAGATATGCTACAGCACAAAAAATCTTACAAGCAGGGTACTTCTGGCCAACAATGTTGAAAGATTGCATAACCGCAGTCAGAAGTTGCCATGCTTGTCAAATTTTTGATAGCAAAACCAGAAGACCACCCGCACCTCTACAGCCAATAGTTGCTGTTGGGCCATTCGCCAAATGGGGCATCGATTTCATGACATGTAACCCCACCTCGACCGGGGGGCATGGGTATATCATAGTTGCAGTTGACTATTTTACCAAATGGGCTGAGGTGATGCCTACATTAGATAATACTGGTGAAACAGCTGCCCTTTTCTTTTTCAATCATGTAGTCGCCAGATTCGGCGTACCACAGGCTATAGTCACAGATCATGGATCGCATTTTCGCAATCACATGATGGTTGAATTAGCTGCCAAACTAGGGCTCTCTCATGACAGCTCTACTCCATATTATCCACAGGCCAACGGACAAGTTGAAGCGATCAACAAGGTCCTGAAACGCATGCTGCAAAGGATGATCGAAGTTCACAAAAGAAGATGGCACCTAATCCTGTACTCAGCTTTGTGGGCTTACCGAACATCGGTAAGGAATGCAACCGGGTTCACACCCTTCTAACTGGTATATGGCCTGGAAGCAGTCTTACCTGTCCAGTGTGAAATCTCGTCTCTCAAACTCGCAATTGATCTCCTCCCCGGAACTTCAGAAGAAGAGGCTCATTTCTTGGAATTAATCCAATTGGATGAAACCCGTCATGACGCCGCATTGGCTAACGAAGCCCATAAGAAACGAGTCAAGGCGCAGTTCGACAAAAATGTCAAACCCCGTGTCTTCTCAGAAGGTGACTTGGTCTTGCTTTATGACCAAGAATCCGATAAATTGGGAGCAGGTAAATTTAAGTCTTTATGGATGGGCCCCTATATTGTTAAGCGGGTGTTAGCAAAGGGAGCCTACGAGTTGATGGATTACGACGGAATTCCACTGGCACAACCTCGTAATGGGTTGTACCTCAAGCGTTACTACGCGTAGTAGTAACCAGTATGCTTTTGTTATATTTTTGTTTTCGCTAAAGTGTTTGTTTTGGTCGAGTAATCCACCTTTTTACATTTATTTCAGATGTCAAACCCATTGGAGCCATGTGTTGGATATGTCGACGGAGCGAGTCGTAGTTCGCGGAACCTGTCCTCTGCAGCCTGGGCCATTTTTGATCCAAGCGGCGAGTTAGTAAGTTTCAGAGGTGTATGTATTGGTCGATCAACGAACAATATCGCTGAATATAGCGCGTTGATAGAACTTCTCTCTGATGCCATCACTCATGGTATACGCCGACTAATCGTCAGGCTAGACTCACAGCTCGTAATACTACAACTCAATGGTATATATTCCGTCCGAAACCCAGCTATTTATCGCATGTTCCTAAGGGTTAAGATTTTGGAAAGATAATTTGATATTATTCAATACCAACATATTTCCAGAAACTTAAACACATTAACCGACTCATTAGCAAACTATGTGTTAGATAGACATTTACAACATTTATAAAAGGAAACACATCATCAATGTTTTACATGTGGATCATATAACTCAACCAGAATAAAACTCCGAAAATAAAAAATATATATATAGTTGTTTATGGTTTACATATAATGTTCTGTAACCAAGACAAAATCAGTCACGCGACCCAAAAACTCAAAATGCTAGGGGGCACCCTAGTCTAATGATGCTCGTGATAGCAAGTCACAGCCTGTGTGATCATGCGTAGGAGACGATTCCATCGTCTGGGCACACCAGTAGTATGCCGCTGTAACCGTAAAGGTAGCTCGTCAGTCCTCACATCTGGTATACCAAGAGTGAGGCCCTCAACCTGCTCCTGCAAAGCTGTGAGAGTCTCGGCCACATTGAGGTCGCGAAGAATAGCCCTTCCGGCGGCCTCTCCTGCTGGGGCAGCAACTGGTACTCTCAGGTGAACTACTGGACGAACAAGACCAACATCTGCATGTACACATGAGTTTGATTAGAGTCTTGATAGAACAAAGCACAAGGACATTATAAACAAAAATAGTAAACAACAATATGGTCAGAGATTTTACCAATAGCACCCCACTGCTCGCCATCCGGCAGTACTAAATCTGGATCACCCCAGAAGTCCATGCCAGAATATGGATACTCGGCATAAACCATCTCCTGACGATCAAACCACCTGAAGAAGGTATCAGAAAATGAAATCTGAGATTGGCCAGCATGCCTAGACATATGGTCAACCCATCTCTGCATACGTGGTTCGGTAGGAGAAGGTAAGTCAAGTGCAATGTACTGCGGTTGCATCAGTGGTATCTTCTCCAAGGCAAAGGCGGTCAAAATAGAACTGTACCCAAAGTTCTTCAACCTCCCGTTATTTATCTTGGTCAACTGTTCCTTCATCACAAGAAGTACTGTGTCGCACCAGTTGAACACCTTCGGTTGAAGGCATTCCAAGGCATGCTGCATATAGGATTTGTTGGCCACATGAAGAGACGCACTACCGGCCATCCTACCAAAAGTAAACAGGATATTCCTAAGAGACCTGTCAGTGACATCACGGATGATGATCTTGCCGTCTTTACTCGGCTGAGATCCTTCTCTGCAATACCGGCGGACGTAATCTCTCACAGAATCGCCTCCTCGGGCCGAACCTAACAAAGAGATGCGGGCACCCCGCCTCGACAAGCCAGTCAAGAAATAGATGTCTACTGCAGTCAAGGGGATAGATTTGCCCCTAATCTGGAAAACCTGGTTGATAGGATCCCAAGCATCGAGAAAATACTACAGTAAGTTGATCTGCTGTCTCATGCTAGAAATGCGAAAGAATTTCAGTAAGCCACAATTCCGCAGCTCGTTCACTGTAACTGGATCATGTAGGGCAATCATGTCCTCTTCTTCATGCTCACGTTCTCGCCATGTAAGGGTCATCTTGCTCCAAGACCTCTGAAAAACAAACAAGAGAGGAGTTAGGTCCTGATTTTGGTGAGAAACAGGCAAAAATTCCATGAAAAATTATGCAACAAATTCCCTTTCTGCGCCCAACGCACCTACAGCAATGATCTAGGTGCGTTGAATGTCAAACTGCCTTCATACAGACTAGCATTCAATGCAGGTTTCGATGCACTGAGGGTGCGTTGATGGCAGAACGAATCCCTCAAACCCCAGGGGCTCAGAAAAGCAGGGAATAAGGCACAAAATACAAAATGGAAACCATGAAATGAAAGAGCTCAGGTTTAGCTCCTACCTGGTCCAGACAGCGCCGAGAATTGTCCACAGAATCTCCCGAAATCAACTGATGAAAATCAAGGGGGAAAACACCTCCAAAGCTCCAACAAACCAAGTTCAAATGAAATGGTAAAATGAGAGGTAAAAAACACTTTTTAATTACTTTTACATAGTTCAAAGTAAAATATTAGCGTTTTAATCTCGTTTTCAAGCAAATATTATTCATTTCTAACTAGTTTGATGAAGCAGTTGAAAATACAGTACGATCTTTGGAAGGACAAAGCTATTTATGGTAAAAATCAAAACAAGACCATCTAATCGAGCAGTTTTAGCACATAGTTCAAGCTCGTTAAAAAATAAACATAAGACCGAGAAAATGTTTCCACCCACGTTTAAGCTCGTTAAAAAATGAACTATCCCCCCGGTAAATAACCACTGTGAATGAAACATTTCAGCCATTAAAGCCTTGGTCGTGTTTGCACCATCACCTCCACTTTTCCATTGGCCGATCATTCACCTCCATTTGATTGTTTACCCATTTTGAGGAACAGCTGCGAAGAGGGATTTCACTAGCCATCCTTGTGACACTGCCGTGATTGGAAAATTCCAAACCTTACCTGGAATCAGCTGCTACCCATTTTATCACTCGTTCCTCAAAAGATGAGTCTTCTTTAAGCTCTTTTCAACTGACTCGTAAAATATGAAAAGATTTCAGAGTTTTGGCCTTCCAGCTCGTTAAAGCGACCGGAAGTGCTATCCCTCCTCTAGATTTTAATCTTTTTTGGACCTGAGGGATTATTGCACAAAAAGATCGAGCGCTTGTTTTGTTCGGCTCGTTAAAACGATCAAAAATTCATCCCTTCTGTATTGTTTTATACTTTTTCGGACTTAAGGGATTAGATGACGAAAAAGGAATTTCGGAGTTACCTTTACGTACCTTTTCAGACTCTCTAAAAATGAAAAGGACCGAGTTATCTTTCTCGTTAGACTCGTTAAAAAGATTAATAGCGACAAACTTGTCTTTAGATGAGAACGAGTTTCACTATCGCTAGGCTCGTTAAAACATAGTGCTGGGTTTGCCCGAAGGGAAAATTATAGAACAAGCATATGTTATCCTCCTCAAGCTTGACAAAAAATAAAGAGGTACTGGTCAGCAATGACTGGGGAAAAATTGGGAAGAAAACTCAAAGAAACTTTATTGGTAGCAAGTCGCTCTTGAACATGACACTTCCACTCCGTGCCTGAGTCGGGTTGGGTCGTTTCATTCACCAGTCACATCGCCATGGTCTCTCCATACCATCCACATTTGGGGTAAATGCTACCAATCCATCACATAAGTGTCGCCCACATGTTCAAGAGAATTCATCCAGAGAAGTCACCTGTGTCCCATCCACTACCATACATCATACTTCATTTTTTCATGACCGCCACCCTGAACCATATATCATCAGATCGTTTTCACTTCCATCAAAATCATTTGCTCCGTTCCGTGTCATTGATGTGGGATTCATTAAGGCCCTCCTTTGACGGATCGCTTCTTGTCGACATCAACTCATTATCCAAGAAGTTGATCTAGGAACACCCCATTTAGTACTTTGAAGCTTGCATGCCTCAATGGCAAGTTTCTCACTTCCGGCGACAGGTATACATCAATGACCTTCGACCGAAAGATTTTGCGTGGTGTTCGACGCCAAGTCCTTTATTCACACCACGTGAATTGTACTGCAGTACCTTGAGGGTCATTATCATTATCGGTGATTCCTCTCGCGCTTGTTAACAGTTCACATCATTGACTGGTAATCAAGCGATGTCTTTCCATGTTCGACTTCAAAACATTTCTCACATGGATCGACTTGTACTTCAAGTGAAGATCGGACGAG
This sequence comes from Pinus tabuliformis, assembly GCA_031772625.1. Lineage (NCBI taxonomy): Eukaryota > Viridiplantae > Streptophyta > Pinopsida > Pinales > Pinaceae > Pinus > Pinus tabuliformis. Next base: position 1,117,202,931 of record CM062809.1, read on the forward strand.
ATTGAAGACCCCGGATCTAGTTTCATCCATCCGGGCTGCGATATATATTCAGGAAAATAAAGACATTGAAATGTATAGCATTGCAGCACAGATAATCATCCTACCAAAAGGATGATGGCTCTATCAGAATCATCAGTCTACCATCAGACAATTGTCTGTCCTATGTACATGAAAATGAATTTATAAAGCTGAGCATGGGAATGCTCACCTCAGCTAGATCATGAAAACAATATGAAGATAATGTATTGTATTGTATCTTATTACAGGTCTCCTCCCAGCATTGAAAGAACTTCGGATCCTCCTAATAAAGCATTTCACCCGATAAACGGCCTCATACTTTAGGGGGCAACTGTTATAGACATTTTTGTGCCTTACAGCTCTAAGCATGAAATGTCCATAAACCAAGGGCTCCTAAGTCCCTAAAAGTGTTGTTCTAACTCCTAAAGGAACAAGGTCAACAAATTACAGCTTCTCCCAGAAGTTCTCCACCAGAAACTGCTCAGAACTAGTCAAATCAGGATCATTTCAGCTGCTCCACTAGCCAAGTGCGTTGCAAAGCACCTAAGTCCACTAGCTAGGTGCATTGCAACGCACCTAAATGCACTACCATGGTGCATTGAGCGGGAAATGACAAGTGGCAGAGTCATTCCACGAGGTGGAGAGACAATGGAAGCTTCCAGAATCTTCTCCGATGACACTTGCCTCACTGAATTCGACCAGGGATGAGTAAGAGGCTCTCAGTCTCCAAGTGGAAGCAAGAACTGACAGAGAGAAGCCACTAATCAATTCATGAGCTGACTCATCCTCCTTGCATACATCTATATATGGATCCCTCATCCAAGAGATCGAGAGGCTGGAATATTGTACATTACAAAGAATTGCTGTTGGTTTTGAGATAGATATCAGAGTATTGGGTGATTTATGCTTTGTTGGAGGTGAAGAGGGGCTTCTCTGCTAGGAGGTTGATGCTGGATCAGGAATCATCGTTGTAACTCCTCCTGGATCTTCTTGTTATATCAATAAAACTATTTGAGTTTCTCCTACATGCTTGTGTATCATTGATGCTTGTTACATTTGTATGTTTAGCTTAAATCTTATCCTAAGAAATTTATGAATATAAATCCATGTCTTTGTGTACTTTTCTTCTTCTGTGATCTTACAGGAACTTGGTGAAGTTGGGCAAGTAAGGAAGCAGGTAGCTAGAAGCTGTCAAAGAAGAGAGAGATTGGATCAAAGGACTAGCGCAAGACACAGGTTGGTTCATACTATTCCTCTTTGTTTATAGTTCATAAAGAAGAATACAAAAGTAGTTTTCTCTATTTGTTTCTAAGGTAACTGTCACACCTTAGTGGGATAGAGTCGTTCTGAATAGAAACTTATCCCGATAACATGCAAGCAAAAGTATTGTTAATTCATGTAATTGTTCTTAACGTTAAGAGTATACTTCTGAAGGATCTGAGAATGTTTACATGAATTAAGTAAGGACGCTACTACAAACACTTTATACTTGCATTTTATGACTTAAGAAAAAGGAGCAGAAATGTTATAAGTGAATTTCTGAAAGTTAGTTGATGCATGCAAATTACTTTGACTGCTACTTTGATTATTCCAATTTTTTTTTACTTTATGAAGTTTACTTTCATTGCAAGGTTCATTTCATTAAAGCATTTCTTTTTCACATGTAATTTATCTCAGAATTTAGTTTGAAATTGCAATTCTTTTCAACATGTCTTTTAATTCTTTCGAAAGTAAATTTGAAACTTTGGTGAAGAAAGCTCTGTCTTAGTGAAAAAGCTGGTCTCTTGTCATAAGAACAGAGTGCTTTAAGCCTTGAGGCTTAGAGCACCTCCAAAAAGACATAAATCTTAGTAAAGAAGTTAAAATATAGTTTGCACAGAAGTACTATACCTGCACTAGTGTAAGCATATTGCAATTGTACAAGAACAGGCTGCTTGGCGTAGAAGGAAAATCAATTGGGAAATAGATCCTTGCAAGGGCCAACTAGTTAAGATGTTAGCCATCTATACTGAAGATAAAAATAGTATCTCATTTCAGGATTTAAGATTGCTTCCAGTTGTGTGAAAGTTCCTTTACTTGTTTTCCTTCCAAATTATTCTTTTACATTCGAGCACTAGAATTGCTTTGGTGTCAATTGCATTTAAGATTGTTTTCTATCCGATTCTGTAACATTTCATTTAAGAAGTAGGATTAGGAATAGGAAAAGTTCATACCACTTCTGGCCTTGCCCATGCTTCTTCTCTAAGTTTATGAAACCCCTGGGTTGACAATTAAGTGTTGAGGAGTTTTCTTAAGTGCAATTCCTACACCTAACACTACTGCATTGCATGTTGACCATTTGTACCTTTTGGCGTTAAGATGACTTCACTTGGACTCATGTTTAAGCCACCTTTTGTCCATGTCATTTGAGAAATCAACCTTGCAATCAATTAGCCTCTGCAACGTGACACCCTCTTACACATGGAAAGAACATTCCTTTGTGTCATCGACCAGTTTTGTCACCTTGCATTGAGCATAGGAATGTTCCCCTCCCAGGAACTAGCGCATCTGTATTTGGACACTCGTTCATTCCACTGTACCAAAGGAATTCTTTTATTATTTTTTAGGCTTTATAAATATGAAAAAGACAAAAAAATACATATTCCAAAAAGAGTGGGAATGGGACATTATTTCCATGATTGATGGCAATTAGATTCAATTGTGTCACCCTTAAACAAATCACTCAAAATTAAGTCTTTCCTCCATTGGGATGGGATTTAGTTTGATTTGGTAGAGCCTTAATCTTGTTATTGAGTCAGTACTTCTCCGATTGGTTATCTCTTCCAATCATATGGAGAGTTTTTTTATGCCTCTTGCATGAAAAACTTATACAAAGTTATCATATGCTACCACGTAGTCACATTTGAGTCATGCTCTTGTTCAAGGGAAGTAAACCTGAGTCGACATTTCTATGGTGTCTCTTGACTCATTTTTTAGTTGAACATCCCTGATTGTCAGTGTCATGTTCATTATCACATAAGATATTTGGTCATTTGCTCGTGATGGTTTGAGAAGGTCTACACTGACTTCTTGTAGGTAGGTCTTGCTCTTATCGACTACGACAAATTGCTCTGAGAGTGGATCCAGAGTTGCACCCTGGCCCTATTTTCATTATTGATAGGTCACCTTGTGCTCAGCATTGATCAGTATCATGGGTCTTTGATTGAGCGGGTTCCCTTGTGTTCAACGTCAACTTTCATTATCACACATTGGGATTTGTGCAATACCTTGGTTTCCATTTGACCCTATTGGTGGATTCCTCACCTCTGTATCAACTTTCATTATTGGTTGTTTCAGAGGGTTTCTATCGTATGCTAACTACATCTTGTGTATGCCAAAAAAGTGCTTCAGTTAGGTTACTACATCTTTCTTCATCAGATTTCTTCCACATTATTGGCCTATGTGTTACACTTGCACTGGATTGATGAAGGATGCCTTAGTGCCTTCCTTCCATTGGATATTTTACCATCGACTTCAACTAATTACTCTAGGAATAAGGTCTAGAGTCCATTTGGCAGTACCTTAGGGTTTGTAATAATCAGTGGAAGACTCCTTCACTATCGACAGTGGGAAAACATCATACCCTCCTACATATTCACCTTACCCAATGCTACAACCATCATTACCTCAGCTGAGTCAGCCAATGCCACCATTGCCTTTACCTCCACCGTTTCGACCTTCTCAGTTGCCTACTCAACCATTACCCAACCCCAATAACAAAACGGTACAATTGATCCATTCTAATAAACTGATTTCCTCATCCAGATATCATTCCATGCCAATTGGAGTCATTGACTTCCAATTGAGATCGGGGAAGATAGTAACCTCAGAAAATCAAAAGAAGCCTATGGTGATTATCAATGAGAAAGGAGAGGAGGAAACTCCTGACCATTCTGAAAAATATGACACCATCTAAACTATCCCCATACCTTTTGAGCTTTTGTCATATTCTTCCAATTGACCTCCCTATCCATAGAGGTTAATTTTGGAGAAGAAAGACCCCATTCCTGAGTCTAGCCTGGCTTCTGAGCTTAGGAACCTTTTCATAAGGGTACCTTTTCTCCAAGCTATTAAAGAGATCCCCATCTTCACAAAAATCATTAGGGAACTCTGTCTCAAGAAGCTAGGAAGGAGAAGATTAGAACCTCAAACTATTCAATTTGTTGGTAGAGCAACAGATTTAATGACGAGGTGTATGCACATGGAGAAATATACCGATCCCAGAAACCCTGTTGTCTCTATTCAGATAGGTGATGTCCTTGTCTACAATCTACTTATAGACCTGGAGGAAGCCATTAATGTTATGACCAAGCAAAACATAGATCGACTTGGATTGGTCCATATTCGTCCTACTCCCATTGTGCTTGAACTAGCAGACAGATCTAAAATCAAGCCAGAAGGGGTGTTGGATGATGTGGTCATTTCCCTAGACTCTTGGGAATATCATGTAGATTTAATTATTCTTCAGCCAAATAATCCTATGGGAGGACATCCCTTGATCTTGGGATAACCATGGCTTGCTATGGTCGATGCTTATATCGAATGTCGTTCTGGTGACATGTATATTTCCCATGGAGATTCCAAGAAGAAGTCACCTTGTATCCACCCGTTAGATCCATTCAGGTGCTCCGAGACACTTTATGGTCAGAATACAGTAGTGATGAGGAGACTCAGCATGTTACCTTGATACATTAGAATGTTGAGTTTTCATAGGAGGGTGAGATTCAAGACTTCCTGAAAAATCTAGACACCATGCCCAATTTTGAGTCATTGAGTTAGATTTTTAGTCTATATTTTTATGAAATATGCGAGACTATACCTCCCTCTCCACCATCTATACTGACACCTCTGTGTACTCTTGAACCTAATACCACTCTTCTTGCAATTAGTCCAAGTAAATCCTTGCATATCAGTTCAGACTTGGATTCTTCCCAGCAAGGGAAGCTTGTGAATTTGTTGTGAAACCATCTTGATGTCTTTATATGGGGCTATGAAGATATGAAAGGAATCCCTCCTGAAACTTGTACCCACCATATATACATTCATGATGGAGCACGACTTGTCCGACAACCCCAAAGGTGAATGAACCCAACTCTAAGAGAATTCATAAAGGAAGAATTGAAAAAACTCTTAGATGCTGATTTTATCCACTACAAGAAAAAAGGACATTGGTCAGGGGCAAAAAATGTCACCATAAGCTCATTGGTGATGGTCAAAAGAGCATTCGTCACCAAAAACTGAACATCACCAAAGGTGGCGTCACCAAAAGTATAGGTGTTGTAGTGACATACAAATTCCATCACCAATAATGATTTATAATGACGAATAGTGACTGTCACCATTTCATATGAGCAATGGTGATGGACCATAGCCTCTGTCACCAAAACATGAACGTCACCAATGGTGGCATCACCAAAAGTATAGGTGTTGTAGTGATATTCAAATTTCATCACCAATAATGATTTATAATGATGGATAGTGACCATCACCATTGCATATGAGCAATGGTGACGTACAATAGACTCGGTCACCAAAAGTATAGGTGTTATGGTGACATTCAAGGTCCGTCACGGATATTGATTATAATGACGAATAGTGACCATCACTGTTTCATATGAACACCAATGATTTATTGTGATGGATCTTTAATGGTCATCACTATTGGTGCATATATATGTTGATGTTCATTGACCATCACCAAAATTCACATTGCTAGAAGTATAGGTGTTGTGGTGACATTCAAGGTCCATCACGAATAATGACTATAATGACAGACAACAACCGTCACCATTTCATATCAGTAACAATGATTTATGGTTATGGACATTTGAGGGTTGTCACTATTGATGCGTATATATGATGGCATTTGTTCACCGTCACCATTTCATATTTTTGGTGAGGGTTGAAAAATGTCACCAAAGCTGATTGGTGATAGTCAAAAGAGCCTCCGTCACCAAAAATTGATCGTCTCCATTCCATATGGATGTCAGGGCATGATGGAATCCAACCATCAAACTCCTACTTGTAAAGTAGGTACTCTTCCATTAAGATATCATGCTTTAAAGAATTATACTTTTAAAAAGTAGACCTTGAAACTTCATAAATTGTGAATTCTACAACTTTCAATAAGTTAAAGTCTCGGAAATATTTTACCAAGCAAGCAAAGCAACATCGAATCTGCATGTCCCTACCTAATGGTTATTGAAGTTATGAAAAGTGGGTGGAGGGAAAAATGGTTTTGTATAAGAGAATCAATATGTTTAGTTGAATACTCAATTAGAAGTGAAACTTTGATGACATTTATAACCTATAAATGACCCATAACTAGCAAATGCACCAACTATTGCAAAGGAAATGTCATAAGTGGATATCATATGGAAGAAGAGAAGGTAGGGACTTGGAACCCTTGTTCATGTTGGCATGCCTTAGCACTTGGCACATCTTAGCTTGTTTGACATGTCTCCATACTATCTGGCACATGTTAGGTTGCCCCAGAATTCCCTAACACACCTTGGTAGTCATGACCTCACAACTAGAATTATATTTTTCCATGACTTGGGAACCTTACATTCACTAGAACACCTTGGCACTCCCTAGTTGTCATGCCCTATGTTATCCTCCATAATGTCCCAAGTTGATGAGGAGATCGATGGAGGTAACCACAAACCAAGATTTTAGTTTGGTAGCTAGCCCTACCAAACCAGAGAGGGATCTCTCTAAGAAATCATAGCCAAGAGATGACTGGAATGTAAAGGATTTTAGGCTAGATAGCTAGGCTTAGGTGGGGTTTTGGAAAATTTAGGGACTTGGAACTCTATCCACTGGTGTCTTGTCCGGCAGGGACTTTGTTAAGGAGGTAGTGACTTGGACCTCTATCTAGGATAAAGCACCTAAAATGCATGACAGAAGCTCCCTAGAATATAGTACCTCCTACCTAGAAGAGTGTCCCCTACTCAAAATATAGAACCCTTCTCTACTATGCACTTTTCTTAAAGATAAATCTGTGCATAAAATAGTACTAAGAAAAACACCTAAATTAAGAAAAGTGAGCATCTAAGTCAAACTATAAAAGTATACTAAATATGGCTCTATATAAGTCTTGGAAACATTAGACAAGCATGCTTGCATAAAACAACCATAAGATACCTAAAATCGATGCGATTCTTTCATCATTTCTATACCCTCACAACAAAACTAGAATCTATATCATGTACCTCAAGTTTGTATGCATTTGTTGAAGGTGTAGATTGAAAGGATTCATTGAGATGAAGTACTATTGAAGGAGAAACACCTTCAAAATAACGGATAAAGTCTACTATGAATTCAACCCATTTACACAGACCAAGGTTGTTACTAGGTACACTTCTCCGCTGAATGGAAACTGCAATGTATTGTAGTACTGCTGAAGAAAAAACACCTTTAGTGCAACATGGATGAAACTCTAACAAATATTGTCACTGTGGCCTTGGTTGTAGATGATCTCACTAATATAGGTAATAAATTCAATAATTGAAAAACCAAAAGGTGAGATGCTTAGCTCATTTGAAATGACAGATTTTGGCATACTTTATTGTTGTTTAGGAGTGTTAGTATATAAAATGCAAGGTAGCCTGTTGTGTCTTTATGTCACAGGCCAAGGATGCGAAGAAATACATAAAATATTAAATAACATGGTATAAGTCGATTGCAGGTTCTTTTGAAACGTGAATGGAATTCTCCTTGTGTGGGTTCTAATCTAGTGGGTATAACTTTAAATAAGAAACTGATAGTTGTGGGGTTGGAATTGTCTCACAATTCATGAAAAGTCCCAAATTTGTTCACTAGAAAGAAGTAGAGCGAGTTGTTAGGTGTTATGAAACCATCTCAAGAAAAGATAGAAAAGATAGATCAACGCCTTAGAATTCAGCCTCTTCAAGGGGGCAACCTCCTTTACATTACATAAATGAACAATTCTTGGATGATTCAAATGACAAAACCTCCTTTCTATATATAGGAGTCTAAGGAGTGACAATATAATCCAGCCGACCTAACAATAATAATATAAAGCCACAAAAATAACAATAGAGGGATTCTATGGGCACATTAATAACAATATGGGGGCAATGGGGGCACAACAATATAAATAAGGGGTATAACTACAATAGTAATGGGGTAATCACTAGTATTATAGGGACCCAACATGCCCCTCTCCTTCAAAAAAGTGTTGTCCTCAACGCTTGAGTAGTTCTGGATACTTCTGCATAAAATTCTCATCCTCCCATGTGGAATCTTCAGTGGATAAGTTCTTCCACTTGATAAGGTACTCTGAAATTGATCTATTTCGTAGCTGTCAAGTTCTTGCTTCTATAACTGCTTCCGGTTACAATATAATTTTTCCTTCCTCATCAAGTTCTGGCAATATTGTTTGAACTAGGAGCTTGTCGCCTATAACCTTCTTTAAGCATGAAACATGGAAAACTGGGTGCAATCGAGAAGCTGCAGGAAGCTCCAATTTGTATGCCATAGTACCAATATTTTGCAACACCTTGTACGGACCATAATACTTTGGTGATAATTTATTATCCTTCTTAGCTTGCTTGAGGGACATTTGCTTATATTGTTGTAGCTGTAGGAATACCCAATCACCTACATCAAAACTTCTTTCACTGCGATGTTGATCTGCCTATTGTTTCATTCTATTCTGTGCCAACACGAGGTTATCCTTTAAGAGTTGGAGGACTTGTTGTTGATGTTCGATGTGATGTTCCACTGCCTGAACCTTAGAATTTTCTCTTAAATATGATGTGATGGATGGTGTTTGACACCCATAAAGTGCCATAAATGGGGTCATTTTTGTTGTTGTATGAAAGGAAGTGTTATACCACCATTCAGCCAGAGGCAACCATTTGACCCATTGTGTCTGTTTATCAGATACAAAGCAATGAAGATATCCTTCCAAACATTTGTTTACTATCTCAGTTTGCCCATCAGATTGAGGATGATAAGATGAGCTATGAGCTAACTGAGTACCAAGACAAGAAAATAATTATGTCCAAAAATTTCCAGTGAAAATGGGATCTCTGTCACTTACAATAATCTTTGGGTTTCCATGTAGCTTTTGAATTGTTTCCATAAATGCAGTAGAAACTGTACTGGCTTTAAATGGATGTGATAATGCACAAAAGTGTGCATACTTGGTAAGTCTGTCAACTACCACCATGATGACACTCTTTCCCTCAGACTTGGGTAAACCTGTGATAAAATCCATTGATACCTCCTCCCAACGTTGGCTTGGAATGGATAAAGGTTGTAATAGACTCGGTGTCTTAATTGTTTCAACTTTATTTTGTTGGCAAACCAAACATTCTGCCACAAACTTTTGAATATCTAATTTAAGGCCATCCCAAAAAAATTCCTTCTTAACCCTGTGGTAAGTTTTTAAAAATCTCGAGTGCCCTCCTAAGGGAGAAGTGTGCAATTCCATAAGAATCTTTTGTTTTAACTGGGAATTCTTACAGAGGTATAAGCGATCTTTGTACCATAACGAATCATTTTTTCAGCTAAATGTATCAGACGTACTGGAATCTTGTTGTAGCTTTCGAATAAGTGCCCACACTTCTTCGTCATTCTTCCATTCCTCCCTTGCTTCATTTATCCAATCTGGTGGGATGATAGAAATAGCACACAACAATGCTTCCACATCCTCATTCTTCCTTGAGAGTGCATTTGCCACCACATTTTGCTTCCCTTTTTTGTAGATGATTTCAAAGTCATAACCCAACATCTTTGTGACCCACTTTTCTTGCTCTTCATAGGATAATCTTTGTTCTAAAAGGTATTTAAGGCTATCATGATCCGTTTTTACCTTGAAGTGTCTTCCCATTAGGTAGGGTCGCCATTTCTTAAGTGCATGGAGTATTGCCAACATTTCCTTCTCATAAATAGCTTTGCTTAGAAACTTTCCCTTGATTGGACGACTTTCAAAAGCAATGGGTCTTTCATCTTGCATTAGAACAGCACCAATTCCATTTCCTGAAGCATCACATTCCACAATAAAGGTTTTTGTGAAGTCCGGTGTAGCTAAGACCGGTGCTTGGCACATTGCCTCTTTAAGATGTTCAAAGGCCTTTGTTGCTTCCGGAGTCCATGAAAATGCATCTTTCTTCAATAATGTTGTTAGAGGTGCTGCTACTCTCCCATAATTCTTAACAAACTTGCGATAATACCCTGTCAACCCAAGAAATCCACGCAAATGCTTTATGGATGTGGGGATTTTCCATTCCTTAATGGCTTTAATTTTGGTAGGGTCTACCTTAACTCCTTCATGAGATACAATAACCTAAATATTCCACCTCCTGGACTCCAAAGAAACATTTGGATCTTTTGGCATATAATTGTTTCTCCTCCAATAGTTGTAGCACCCTGTCAACATGTTCAACATGATCCTTCCAAGACTTGCTGTAGATAAGTATATCATCAAAAAATACTAACACAAATTTTCTAAGGAATGGTTTGAAAATTGAATTCATCAAACCTTGAAATGTTGAAGGTGCATTGGTAAGGCCAAAAGGCATGACCAAAAATTCATAATGACCCTCATGAGTTCTAAATGCCGTTTTTGGAATGTCTTCAATCTTCATTCTGATTTGATGATATCCTGAATGAAGATCAAACTTGGTGAAGTAAATTGATCCATGCAATTCATCCAGTAATTCATCAATGACAGGAATGGGGAACTTATCTTTAATAGTGAGCTTGTTGAGCTCCCTATAATCCGGACACATGCGCCATGATCCATCCTTCTTGTGCACCAATACTACTGGAGCAGAGAAAGAACTTTGACTCGGTTGAATTATACCAGCCTCTAGCATTTCTGCAACCATACGTTCAATTTCACTTTTTTAGACATAGGGATATCTGTACGGCCTGATGTTTGGAGGAACACTTCCTGGAATCAGATGAATAGCATGATCATGATCACGCATAGGTGGGAGACCTTTGGGAGTCTCAAATACCTTGGAATGATTGTCCAGGACTTTTTGGAGATCTGGAGAAATAGATGATTCTAATGTGGAAACATCTAGTGAACATAATTGTGCAATTACACCCCTTTTCTCCTTTTTTAGAAGCTTTGTCATACCATTAGAGCTGATTATCTTTCCTGGTTTCCCTGCAATACCCCTTAATTCAACTTCCTTTCCTTCCATAGAAAATTTGATGAAAATTTCTTGAAAATTAAAAGCTATTGTACCCAAGGATTGTAGCCATTGGACTCCTAGTACAACATCAGCACCTCCCATTGGAATGGAAAGCATTGGGCTAGTCAATACATATTCTCCCATGGATAGCTTGATATTATGGCACTTTCCAGAGAAATTTATTGTTCCTCCATTTGCAATCATCACTTGACACTCTGGTGCTGGATATAGGAAGCAATTCAATTCTTTTGCTACCCTACAATGAATAAAATTGTGGGTGCTTCCTGAATCAATCAACACTATCACCTTTTTCTTCTTGATTTGTCCTTCTATCTTGATGGTTTGAGGAGTGGTAATTACCGCCAATGCATTACAAGATATGGTCGGATTTATTTGTTCTTCATCTAGGCTTTTTTCTTGGAGCATATCCTATTCTTTTGACCTTTCTTGCTCCTTTTCTTCTTCCTCTTCACAATCTATGTAGAATAATTTCTTCTCAGCACACTTATGACCTTTAGTGTATTTGCTATCACAACTGTAACAAAGCCCTTTTGCTCTTTTTTCTTCCAATTGTTGTGGTGTCAACCTTATAGGTTGTGGAAGACTAGGGGCAACTGCACTTCCGTCTTTATAGTTGTGAGTGGTATGCTTCCTGGTTGCCATAATTTTGCTTTCAATTTTTCTTGCTAACCTGAATGCCTTCTCTAATGAATCAGGTTCCCAAAGGCGAACATCATGTTGGATATTATCCTTTAAAGACCCTATGAACACATCAATCCTATGCTGCTCTGGAATATCTTTTACCCTTATGTTCAATTTTTGGAACTCCTCAATGTGCTCCATTATTGAACCCTTTTGTTTGAGACTTATCAATTGGCTAAAAAAAGTGTTGCTTTTTGTATCCTCATAATGTGCTATCAATTCTTCCGTAAAAATTGCCCAAGTGATAAATTGTTTACGAGAGCAAAGCCATTGATACCATACAAACTGATTTGGTTCCAAATATAAAGTTGCCATACGTACCTTTTGTGTGTTTGCACATTATTGAGATCGAAGAACTGCTCCATCTGTAATATCCATGTGGCGGGATCCTTGCCATCAAACTTCCTCATATCGATTTTTGGAATATGGTGGGTCTTCGATCCAACATTAGAGTCTATGGAATCATGATTAACATTTCTTTTGTTCACATCATGAGTTTCCTTTACAACCTTTTCACCATTAGTAAGTATTTCTTGTAGAAAATTTGTCAAATCTGTCTTCAAATCTGCCATGTCTGTCTTCAAATCTGTCCTCAAATCTGTCTTCAAATCATCCATCTTAGCTTCCATGCCCTTTATCTTAGATTCCACGCCATTTATCTTAGCATCTGTTAGCTTTTGTGAGCGTGACATTTGTTGTACTTGTTCTTGTAATTTTGATATATCATGTAGCATTTCTTCCTCTTCTTCATGAGTCATGCTAGAGCTTTCAGGTTCCTTACTAGGTGTTTGCATTTTCTTTCCTCGGGGCATTAGTTACCAATAATAATGCTTTACTATGCCCTTTGAATTCCTTCAAACCAAGCTTATGAAAAAATAAAAAAAAAACTACACACCTTTTTTTACTTTGTAGAAGCCTGATATTGAATCTGATGTATCTCTGTAATTTCGAATCATCCAGTTCTGAAATTGTGACCTGTAGTAGCCTTCTGTCCTCTTTCCAATGCCACTAGTCTGATCCAAATTGGATTCTCCAAGAAAGAGTTATGCACAATCTCCCGCAGTGACCTTCTTACGAAATTTCAATCCGATGCTCAGAAAGAAAGTTATGACGATTTTCCCCAGGTCACCTGTTTTGAGGGTAATTCAGGAGTCTGCAAAAAGACCAACTTCCTCGGATCATATCTCCGAAAATATCGTGCAAAAAGCTCTGAAATTTGGACCCAAGCTTCAGCGTGATTTCTTCTCAAATGGGTTTTTTTTGCGACTTCTGAAACGTCACAGAAAAAAAGTTATAGGGAAAATTCCACGACGACCTATTTGGAGCAGCGAAACCCTAGAATCCAAAGCTCTGATACCAAATGTTATGAAACCAGCTCAAGAAAAGATAGAAAAGATAGATCAACACATTAGAATTCAGCCTCTTCGAGGGGGCAACCTCCTTTACATTACATAAATGAACAATTCTTGGATGATTCAAATGACAAAACCTCCTTTCTATATATAGGAGTCTAAGGAGTGACAATATAATCCAGCCGACCTAACAATAATAATATAAAGCCACAAAAATAACAATAGAGGGATTCTATGGGCACATTAATAACAATATGGGGGCAATGGGGGCACAACAATATAAATAAGGGGTATAACTACAATAGTAATGGGGTAATCACTAGTATTATAGGGACCCAACATTAGGTTTATGGAAGGGGACACCCTATTCAAAGGAAGATAACTTGAAATTAGTCAGGCATATTATTTCTCATCTTCTTCTACGTATGTGCTTTGAAAAGATAACCACATCAAAAGACTCAATAAAAACTGTAGTAAAGTTTATAGATGTGAAGAACTTTTGAGAAAACCCATCGCTTAATGACAATTAAGTGAGGAATATGTCGAAGGATTCAATCTTTCACTCAGCCATAAAAAGGAAGTTCGGGTATCTAACATCTTTCCAACAAACTGACTCTAACCATAATGTGAAATGTAGGTTAACTGCGAAACCTCTTTCCCACTTTATCGTATTGTTGCCTCTTGAATTCCAATAAGTATCTGGCTACCTAGATCGACAAAACTTGTGCCAGGTAAACTCTACATGATACAATTGTGACATGCAAGCTTGACACATGCTCTAGTTTCCCTCTAAAAGATGGTAAGTCAAAATATTATGACAATCTTAACTATAATTTGATCATACACTATTGAGGTATTGCATGGAATAAAAAATATACTATCAATGCACTAATGAAGAACTCAAAATAAATGAATTTCCTATTGCTACAATAGCGCCACCCTTGGGATTCTCAGATAAATCACCTAACCTGCATGGAAAAAGCTTCCTAGAATAGAGTACCTCTTACCTAGAAGTGTGTCCCCTGATCAAAATATAGAACCCTTCTCTACTGTGCACTTTTCTTAAAGATAAATCTGTGCATAAAACATAACTAAGAAAAACATGTAAATTAAGAAAAGTGAGCATCTAAGTCAAACTATAGAATCATACTAAATATGGCTCTATCTAAGTTTGTGTTGTGCTCTACAACAACCCCCCATTTCATATCATTTTTATTCACAAAAACTATCATATGAAATGGGTCCCTTTTAGTTTTGATTGGTATCAACATTGTATTATTCAAAAAAGGTCCGAAAACAAAATGAAAACATTATAAAAAAACATTTTTGACAAACCAATTTTGGTCTTATAATATAAATAATCAATCTTTTATCATTGCGATAAAGCGATCGCAAGATCGCATATCGCAATGACATAGGAGGCATACTTTAAAGGCCCATTGGTTTTCTCCGGCGCGACAACACGCAATAGGCTATCGGATATCGGCAATGATAAAAGATGGCATAACAAAAGCCCTTTTACTCCCGATGCGATGCGATAAAGTTCCTTTCGCTCCGATGCGATGCGATATCGCTATCGGCGATCGGCGATACACTATGCATGCTTTTTAAAGTGTCTTTCGATCCGATGCGATGCGATATCGCTATCGGCGATCGGTAATATACCATGCATGCTTTTTAAAGAGCCCATACTCCCAATGCGATGCGATGCGATATCGCTATCGGCGATCGAGGATCTCAAAAGTTGTCAATATAATGATTTAGGTTTTTTCCCGATGCCCGATTGCGATAAAGCCAAAAGTGCAAACTTCAAAAAACCGTTAAAGCAGAGGGATATTACAATTTATTCATATTAAAGGCCTTATCTTTTGAACAGTGATTTACCTGTGCTCAACAGCCAAAACATCCAAGGCACGCTTAAACAAATCATTCGGCCAATTAATGATATGATGGGCATTTAAAGGACTGGCAGGTTTTAACGGCCATTTAATGAAATAGAAAGTCTTAAAATCTTCTCATAGATTGTATCCACGGCCACTTTAAAGTTAATCCCTCATCACGCATTGATCAATATATCTCACTCGTATTTGGTTTTCTCTACCAATTCTTTGTGTTACGCTTATTTTCACTCCTATGCAGAATTCTTCCAAAGCAATAGATTCAAGCAGAATGGGGAAGAAGTCTAAGAAAACCACAGTCGCTTCCACTGCACCAGCCACAGGACAAGCCGTCGCTGATCCAGCAAATAAAAAGAAAGGATTAATATCTGATACAACATGCTTAGGACTCGCTAAGACCACTTGGAAAAGTACCTATAATTTGATCGAAGCCGAAGAACCAAAGGTAACGGGAGTACAAGCTATAGCGAGTTCAAGTAGAAAATCTGATGGCACTTTGAAAGACTTGGCCAATTCTTTCCTTCCTCGGATAGCAGCTCGGGAGCAAAATTCTCCCATATACGGATGTAGTAAAGTGGGCAATTGAGGAAATACCAATTACAGATCGAATTTCTGCACCAAAGATGGGAGAATCTTCGGTTCATTCAAGGCTGATGATTTAAGGCAAATGTATCATTTGCCTGAGCCAGAAAAGAAATACAGTAAGGCATTTCTGGAGAAATTCCGAAATGAGAATGAAAATGAATCCGAACCCATTCAGGAATGGAGGCAAAATCTGGCAAAACACAAGCATGAAACTTCCAGTAAGTACTCTGTGGATTCGCTTTGTTCTCCGTATTGTTATGCTGGGATAATGATGTGTAGATTGTGGGGGTTGCATGATTCTGCTAATTTCACTATAGAAATGGTTCCCTTGATGGAAGCGGCATGTAATAGCGAGATAATGGATTGGGCAACCATACTGTCAGATAAGCTAGCGAAATCAGTTCTTAGTTTTAGAACTAAAACTTCCGTCTCAGAAAGGATTATTCCCCCATTCTACTACAGTGCCTATATTCTAGATACCCTGTGTTTTAATTTTGAGTTTCCTATACTCGGCTGGAGGTGGACTCCACAAGACCCCACGCCTATTCACATATACCACCAGAAATTGTGGAAGACTTCCTACAAGCACCATTTGTACCAAGTCTGTAACGGCTTCATGTTACCCATTCATTATTCTATTTTTAATAAACCTGCTCCCAAAATTTCTTACCAAGCAGGGATTGATTTAACATCAATAGGAAGATGGTTCGGAGAGGAGAAATTTACTTATGTAAGAATTTTCGGCAGCCAAGCAGAACCTCATGTCCTTCCTTTGTACATACCTGACAAACTACTGGCAAGGGAGATAGCCTATCAGATCATTGCTGAGGGAGTTACACAGACTCTCAAGAAAAATAAGAAGCAGGTCTGGCCCTCCTTTCCTCTGAGATGTGGTGTCTACACTTTGCATGATTTCAAACATGCAGAAAAAGAAGCTGCAAAAATCAAATCATTAACTCTGGCAACTCTCCCAAGTAGGCGATTTGATCCCAACAAAGTCGCCTATAATGCACTTGAACATGCCAAATTAACAAAGTTTGATCATGTAGAAGACCCATTTGACGACCTGTTCTCTTCAGATGAATCAATGTATCAGGTTAGATCGCTGGCCATAATGCAATACAAAGATGAAGGGTTAACTGAATTCAACAGACTTAGAGAACAGAGGTTGCAAACTCTGCCTCTAGATCTGTTAGCAACAACCCCAGCAACAAAACCAAGCGAGCCTGAACAACAACATTCAAAGGAACCTCCAGTTACAACAAAAGAACAAGAGAAAGCGCAGGAGGAAACCCAGACTAAAGAGCAGGAGAAAGTGCGGGAGGAGACCTAGACTAAAGAGCAGAAACAGAGCAACATAGAAGTAAATGTGGATACTCATATTGATCCAAAACTGCTCCAGGAATGGCAGCAATTTGATTCTATTATCAGTAGTCTAGAATGTTCAAAGGACACCGAAACTTCAAAAGCAGCAGACACACAGGAAACCACTTCACAACAGGTTCCAAGTGGAACCAGCGGCCTACCCAGTTCAAAGGAAGTAGAAATAATATGAAAGGACCCCTCCAATCAAATCATTTTACAGGTAGAAGAGATTCCTCCCTTGGATGTCCTCTATATTTCAAGGCATAAAGTTGTAGTAAAATGACAGAGGAAGAGAAGAAGGACTGATCAACCTTCCCTTTTCCCAGAACAGACGGTCACGGGTAATGTGGTTTGGAAGGAGGAATTTGACCCCTCTGATGACCTAACAAAACTATCACAATATGCTGGAGCCTATTCGGCAGCAACAATAGACAAAGCATCAGAGGTGAGTCTTTTATTAAAAACAAAAAACCAAGAAATCTTTTTATTGCAGGCACAGCTAACAGAAGCACAGCAGAAAGCGGAGCAAGCAGAACAACAATTGTTAACACAACAGCAAATAAATAATCAATTAACTCAACAATTGCAGGCAGAGAAACAAAGGATTGATCACAGTGCAATCCAAAAGCAGAAAGAGTTGTCTGAAGCCTTGGCACAACTGAGGGCAGCAAATGAACAAATGCTGAAAACAAAAGATGAGCAGATTGCTCAACTATCAGCACAGCTTGATAAGACAAAGGGCGTTCCACAGATAACTGAATTCAGAGTAGAGGCATTACAGATAAATAGGGTGTTAATAGCACAGATTAAGCTTTTATGTCAACAAATCGCCCAGGCGGAACCACTATGCCAATTGACGACATCAATAAGTGAAAAAACAGAAAAGGCTAGAACAGAATTAGATCAATCTGAAGAAACGATAGCTCAATTTCTTGATTGGCAAGATACTGATCAGGGACAAGCGGCGAATTTACCAAGAATTTTAGAGTCGCATAAAGATATATTGTTTACAGAATGGCAGTCCCAGTTAATGAAAGCAGAGAGGGAAATTTCAAGGTGCAAATCAACTACAAGTAATTTGGTTGAATTGGTTAATAATAATCTCTACTTGTCAAACATGATTTTCCAATGCACTCCAGGTAAATTGACAGCGATGAGAACATTGGAGCAGTCATGTTATCCAGATCTAGAGGAAAAGGGGAGATTAATTGCTGGAATTAACATTTTAACATGGGACACCTATTGGTTTTTCTTGGTAAAACCACACAGTCAAAGAGCTGCCCTCAAATGCCTTACAGATGCAATCGGGTATATTATCCCCGATATTCAGGATGCCACCTATGCCGCCTAGCTTAACTCTCGCCTCAACATACCGCCCGAAGTGGAGCCGATGCTTGCGATAAGTCACCTCAGGTTTAAAGGCAAACAACCTACTTGATGATTCATGCCACCGACTGCTAGGTTGCTGAGAAGAATATGTTCAAAATCAATTGATACCAATTAAGTAGGATTTCAGTTTCATAGATAGTTAGCTTAATTAAGTATTTATAGACCCTTTCATTGTTTTGGAAAGGGTCGTAAAGTTTTGTACTTGACTTAAAACCTGGAGTTGCACTACTGTACTTCAGGCATATTCTTTTATAAAACTAGACCAATCATTCTGATTTTGGCAAAGAAGCTTTTATGCAAATGTGCACTACTGTCTTTGTTTGAAAGTATTTCTGCGTTAGAGGAAGAATTTCAAATAGCGATTGATGTTGGAGAGTGACTCGCAGCTCATATGGTACTATTATCTATGTCTGAATTAATTCTTTTCATATGAATTGTTATTTGATCGCCTTTGCTATTATCGAATATATGTATGTGTTTTAACATCATTTCTTTATTCCCTCCACTATCGGATGTTTATGGGATGCTTTTCTTTTGATCATATATGTATCGATGATATATAAGTGTAGAAATATTGTGCTAATCACTTTGTTTAACAATTTAAGCAAAGTAATCCTTGAATGAGTAAATGTCCACGTTTATTAAATGGAGTCATCTACATGCCTGTTAATAAACATAGATCATCAAGCGCTACACTTCAAAGTACAATAGTTCCTGGGATTAGTAGTAGTTCCTTTTATTTCTCTAATAAATTAAGTAGTTCGCCTATCATTAGATTAATCAATCAATTCATTCATTCCGTTTATTCATTTCTGGGAAACTGGTCCCATTATCCCCAGTCGGAGCCACCATTCCAAACGGAAAAGGAGCTGTATTAAGGTCCGGACCGGGTGGTTATCCCCCAATGTTGATACAACGATTTTTGGGGCATCAAAAGTTTGGTAAACACTAAACAATCATGCTTGCACACAACAACCACAAGATTCCTAAAATCGATGCACTTCTTTCATTGTTGTTATACCCTCATAGGAAAACTATAATCTACAACATGTATCCCAAGGTTGCATGCATCTACTGAAGGTGCAGACCAAAAGGATATACTAAGATGAAGTATTGTTGAAGGAGAAACACCTTAAAAACAACAGATAGAGTCTAATGTGCATTCAACCCATCTGCACACAGGCCAAGGTTGCTACTAGGTACACTTCTCCCCTAAATGGAAACTGCAATGTATTTTTTCTCTACTGAGGGAGAAACACCTTCAGAGAAACATGGATAAAACAATAACATATATTGTCACCGTGGTATCTGTTGTAGAAGATCTCATCAATATGGGTTACAACTTCGATAATTGAAAAACCAAAAGGTGAGCTACATAAATCATTTGAAATGATAGATTTGGGCATACTTTATAATTTTTTAGGAGTGTTAGTATAGAAAATGCAAGGTAGTCTATTGCATCTTTATGTCACAGACCAAGGATGTGAATAAATATAGAAAATATTAAATAGCATGGTACAAGTTAATTGCAGGTTATTTCGAAACAAGAATGGAGTTCTCCTTGCGCATATTCTAATCTAGTGGGTATAGATTTAAATAACAAATTTATAGTTATGGGGTTGGAATTGTCTCATGATTCATGGCAAGTCCCAAAGTTGTTCACTAGAAATAAGTAGAGCGAGTCATCAGGTTTATGAATGGGAACACCCTATTCGCAAGGAGATAACTTCAAATTAGTCGGGCATATTATTTCTCGTCTTCTTATACGTGTGTGCTTTGAAAAGCTAACCACCTCCAAAGACTCAAGAACAACTCTAGTAAACTTTATATGTGTGAAGAACTTCTGAGAAAACCCATCATTTAATGAAAATTGAGTGAGAAATATGTCGAAGGATTCAATCTTGCACTCAGTCATAAAAAGGAAGTTTGGGTATCCAACATCTTGCCAACAAACCGACTCCAACCATAATGTGAAAGTCAGGTTAACTGTGAAACCTCTTTCCCACTTTGTAGTATCGTTGCCTCTTGAATTCCAACAAGTATCTTGATTCTTAGATCCACAAAAATTGTCCCAGGTAAACTCTACATGATACAATTATGACGTGCAAGCTTGACACACACTCTAGTTTCCCTCTAAAAGAGGGTAAGTCAAAATATTATGACATGCTTAACTATAATTTTATCATACACTATTGAGGTATTGCATGGAATAAACAATATAATATCAATGCACTAATGAATAACTCAAAATAAACGAATTTATTGTTGCTACAATAGTGCCACTCTTGGGATTCTCAAGGAGCCACTAACTTATACACATTTGGAATCTTTACTTGGTCTTCAAAAAGATTAAGCAATGGTAGTGATCACTATTTTCCCTCCCATGGAAGGTCTATACAGGGTTGGTAATAAGCTGATTTAAAAGTGAGGTATATGCTTGAAAAATAGGAATCTGACTCTTCTGTTCTAATTTAGTGGCAAGGAAATATTCAACTGTAAATGCCTGATCTTCTACAGTGTAAATTTATAGATAAATGGCTAGCCTAAATCTGTCCATTGTCCACATATCCCAAAAAAACCATGTATGTCTGGACTCTGGTTGTGTGTGAGAGAGGGGAGATCACATAAATAATCCATTATCAAAAGAAAAAGTTAAAGCACAACATTCTATGGAGAATTTTTTTAAAATTTTATTACATACCTTAGAAAGTTTGAAAGAACATAACTGAAGCTTCCCTCTCTTTCTACACTTCATTAAATATGCCCCTTTTCCAATGCAGATGTGGCCTACAAAATCACAATCAACAAACAAAATATGAATAGAAGGTTTAATGAACTAAAATAGCTTTGTTATACCTCAAGCAAATGGACTCTAAGAAATTGGATTAATTCTCTACAAAAGATGATATAGCAAGATCTAATCACATTTTTAACTGAAACAAAGGTAAATTGGATTCATGCTCTGCAATAGATGATATAATGAGATCTAATGAAATTTTCAACCCAAACAAATGTAAGTTGAGTAAGCTCAAGCTCCAAAATGATGGCATCCAACTTCTGAGTGGTAGATACTGTATATATATCTAGCTAGAGGCTATAACATAAAGATATTTGTTATATGTGAAGATAAAAAAATGAAAGTAATGTGAAATTCTGACCATCAACTATAAGTTCCTTTCAAGGACTAGATCAAACCATAACATTGTTATCAAGATAATCAACTCACCCATGCTAGTACGCTTCTATTAGTTTCATGATAAAATTCAAACTCAATAAACTTCAAACAACATAAATTAACCAACGATATGTCTGAGGTTGGTTACCTAAGGATTATATCATACTAAATTACCTTTTGCATCTAACATTGAAAATGACTGTGAAAGAAATGAAGACAAATCAGTGATTATGATGGATGCATGGGATGAAATAAAATAAAAAAATACCTTTCTTCTTGCTACTGATGAGCCTTCTAGGGGATCCTTGGATGAAGTTGATCCCGGTCTGCTTTCTGAAATCAAAGAGACACTTTCTGGCTACTTTGATTTGATGGACAAAAACCCTAATGCTTATGAAAATGAATATGGAAAGAAATAAGCATCGATGAACCTGGTCTTGAAGAAGGTGTCTCAAACTCTAATATGGATAGTATTTTAAATTTCTACAGCTAGCAGAGGGTTTTCCCAGTTGGGTTCCCTAGAAAATTTTGTTTTTTTTCTATAGTGTGACTGTGTTTTATTTTTGTTCTATTCCACTGCAAATTGGTAGAGATATTTTTTGTCTTGGTGCAACAATTAGTTTCATATTTATTCATTCAAGCAGTAGCAGAATTTCAAGGAAATTCTACAGAAAGGACAATTAATCTATATTTTAACTTATATCTTTTGCAAGTAAAATTCACAACTAACTTTGCATCCAAAGTGTTTAGGTTACTACCAAGTGGTATCACAACATATCTCAACATTGAAAGGCATAAATCCTACTATTCAATAAGGTTGAGACTTGAGATACAAGAAAATTCCCAAGTTATGCAAGCAAGAAAACTACTGATTTTTAGTTCTAAATCTATCCAACAAAAACAAAATTATGCCATTTTCAACACCCTCTAGTCAAAGCTATTCTTGGCCTCATTCAACTCAATTAATAATATATCAATCTAGTTGAGATTTCTTCTTCATTTCACGCTTCTAAGTTATATATTTATGCAACCTAATATAACATTTATGTTAAGTGATTATTCATTCAAAATTATTTAGTCTGTCTAGCACATCTACCTAATTTTCCAATCAGTTTCTGGGCAGACTCTATCATACATTTGCAGGAGAAAATAGAAGATTGTTTTAGTACCTAGTGTTATAAAACTCCATTATGGAAAATGTATTTTGGGTTGCTTCCCTAAAAACATTTACAAAATTTTCAATCCCAAAGCCATTTCAGGGAGAATTTTAGTCAGGGAGAAATTTAGTTTTATTTTTGGAAAATTTGAATGCAACTAAAAGAAATTCTTGCCGTTTGCTCAAAAGATTCTAGCACCAAATATGAGTGAATTCACAAAACTTAAGATTTGGAAATAATTAAATTTCACTTTGCTTTTCCAGGACCGTATAGAAGAGAATTCACAAAACCTGATATTTGGATTCTGGAAAGACTTAAATTTCACCTCATTTATTAGGATTGGAAGTTCCCTGAGATGCAAACATGTAGCATTAAGGATCTACTTTGCTTGTTTAAGGGAAATGTTGTTTTATAAATAGTTATACAAGAATCCTTGTATACATGCCTGACACAGTTATTTGGTCACAAGTAATGAAACTGAACTCCATCAATACATAATAGACAAGGTAGAATGTAAGCGAGCATCTACTTTTCAACATATACTTTGACAAAAATTAACATCTATACAATCATATAAAGTTGTCACCACACTAAAAAAGGAATTAAAAACCAAAATAAAAATAGGAACAGGTTTGGATTGTTATGGTTACTCTAACAAAATTTTAAAAAGGATCAATATGTTAATATGTAAAATAGTGTATTTGATTATGATTTATTGAGCCCAAGGGGTTAGCCCAACCAAATGTCATTAATGTTAATGGGTATTTGGCTAGTTTTGTGATGGTAGCTACCTTGTTCAAAATCCCTTTGGTGAGGTGCACTAGTAAATGCCAATGGGTTTACTAGGGATGCCATCCATGAATGTGGGAAAAATCCATTGGGATTCCCTAGAGAGTTTTTCATGGAAATAATAAAAATAGGATTTCCTAAAGAGAAAATTTGAGATGCATACAGTGTACACCGAGTAAAATCAACTCTATAGAGACAAACCATAAAATAAGGAAAAATACAGATGCTTTTACCTATGTTCCCTTGTGAGTGTGTGATTCATGTGAGATTTTACCATGGAGATCACCTTCTCCTTTGCACCTTTAGCTTTGCGGACTCGATTTTCATGAGGTTCACTAAATGAACTTCCATTGTTTAGCTGATTATGTAAACTGTTACTTCTTTCAGGTAATCTTATACCCAATATCTCATTCGAAACACTAGGTGCTAACAGCCTATTATTTCCAACATCCCTACATGAGATCTCATCTGTTATCCTCTGGATTTGCAAATTAGTTAGTAGTTGCAGGAATGTGTCTATCTTGACTATATCTAGTTCTTGATCCTACATGAGCAGTTAAGATGCTTCCGCTCACAATAATTGACCTTGCATTGCCCATCAATTCTTATAAATCATTTTTTTTCTGACCAAAAGATGATCCCTGCCAATGTCTTCCATCTTTATGAGAATTAGCAGGACCTATATTATCTTCTCTTGATGCTAGAGTATGTTCCATCATTGCCCACGCTTGATCAACATCAGATTTAACTGTATAATTTTCCATCTCTAAAACATGGGATAAATTACTTCTCTGAGTTGATTCATGAAAGAGAAGCGACCTGCTGTTGGGTGTGGGTTGTACAATTGCATCAGTCCCATCTCTAGCCCAAAATTTGTCAAGGGAAGAGCTAGGTGAAAACTACTAAAAGCCTCTTCCTGGTGCAAACCAATTGTCATGTAAAGCCTATACATGCTCCTGAAATATGTGCTGACTTGAGAGAGTTTTTTTCCGTACAATGGATAATTGGGATGTAGACCTAGATACTTCAGTTTTCCTAAGTGAAGCCCTTGCTGCATCTGGCAATCTAGGAGATGGATTTTGAGTGCTTCGTCGCAAACTCATTCTGTGAATTGCTCTTACATGAGTTGGCCTTGTCTCTGCGAGAGGAGTAGAAGAAGAAGAAGGTGGGGATAAATTTAGCTCTAAGTTTATTCTTTCTACAACCATCCCAACTGAAGCATCTTCCACAAATCCTCTGATTCCTAAGCTTTATCCCCATTATCAAAATCAAGCATAAAATCCTCAACATCTTCATCATGTCTGTTAGACTATCCAAGCATAGATGTTTGATAGACTTGAAAATACCAAACTCCTTTAGGGATAGCCCTTCCAAGGCCAACACAATATGTATGATATGTTGAATCATAGTGATCACACAATAATAAAAGATCACCATCACCAGCCTCATTATAATATAAGAAAACTATATTTACATAGGGATCAAGAAATCCCATCACTTCTTCTTCTGAAGGTTGATATACATGCCAAACATAACCAAATCATATAATAAAATCATCCTTCAAATGCAGAACCAACTACTTAAACTTCAACCCTACTTATGCAAATAAATAATCATGCTTCGCAGGAAAGGTAGTAAGATAAAGGCAAGGAAATATCTTTAAGAAATCCAACAAGTTGTTGCAGCTAGAAATTGATATCACCAAATTGTAAATCACCAACAAAAACAAGGCTTGATAGAATAAATGGATGATATAAAATGAACTAGACCTAGGGGAACTCAAATGCATATGTCTTTAAACATGAACCTATAAATTCAAAGAACTGTAATAAATAATGATTACTGCTGCAAATAGAACATAAACTACTCTAAATACTTATTGGGAAATTAACTAAATTCTAGCATTCAAACAAGGGCATAAACATGTTGTCAAATGGAAAAGTTGAAAGCAATTAAAAACATTAGGGGCATGTTGCAAATCCAATTCCTATCATTGAAATAAAGAAAAATCCATTGGAATGTCAGGTTTGGATCCACTTCTCTATTGAATCTATTCATCTATTTGTCTACTCAATTTGTCATAACTACACCAAATGGTGCCACATGATGAATAAATTGTAACTTCAACATATATTCTCAAACAAAGGTTATCTTCTTGACATTGGAATGAGTGATGCAGGAGCATCCCCAGTCCATTAGTGTTCTTGATCACCAAAAAAGTATTTAAATTCCAACATCCTGTTCATGTTTAATCATCAATTTGTGCTTGTGAGACTTACATGAGCCCATAACATATCACTCTTAGTTTCATCGACTCCCACTTTAAACATGACATTTATAAAAATAGTTGGCAGGAAAGGAAAGATACATTGTACTTAGTTTATTCACCAATTACACTGGAGCCAAAATAAAAACAAGAGGAGTTGAGATGACAGATTTCTACTACTGGAGAAATAAGACAAAAAAGAAGAGATACTGAATTAATAGAAATACATCAGGGTGTGATGGCATGGCATCATGGATCTTGCCATTTCCAGAAACATCTTGCCAAATGATGAAACAAAAATCAACTCCAGCGATGATTAAGACATTGATTGCAAAGGAGGAGATCACTGAGAAAGAAATTTTAACATAGACCAGAAATCACTAGGCTAAAGTGGAAGAATTCATTGAGGAAAACAAATTAGGAGAAGCAACAGACTCTCTCGAGAATAAGGCAACGACTTCCACAAATTCAATTGAGCACAATAATTGGGAAAGAAGATCCTTGGAGAATTTGAGGCACATCACTAGGTAGTTGAGGAAGATCACTCCACTAAAAGTGAAGGAGATTATTAAGGAATAATCACTGAGCAACAAGAAGGGTAAATCCTTGAAAGAGAACTAGCATGGAATCTATGCCTTAACAAGAAACTGTGCAACCCATTGTTGTGTCAGAAATAGAGTATTTATTTCTATTCATCCTTTCTCAACCCCATGCATGAGGATTAATTCATGTTGCAGAGTGAATGTAATTGAGTAGCAACACTGCTATTTAACTAATTTACCTGAATTTTATAAAACAAGTTTAATGATAAAATACTCAAGTGGAATTGTTTGGATTTTGTTTAGTGATGTACATTGATTGTGATTGACACCATCCACTTAGATGGGTAGTAAATTTATTTCTTATCTACCTATAACAGATTAGTATGCATTTGTGCAAGTTTTACGTTTTCTAGCACCCATAGATTAGTATTAAAGTAGAAATAACCTGTAGTGAGGGAAATCCAACAAAGGAGGGAGAAATTTTTTAGGCATTTCTTGTTTGTCAGGAAAAACCCAACAGCACTAGGGTTTGTAAGGTTTCTCTGATTTTGGGAATGGGAGGGTTTAACTTTATTGTGTGTCTGCTTCTTCTAATTTATCTGTGTTTCTCCATATTGGTTGAATAACAACCCCTTGTTTTAACTTATCACAATGGTCCCCTGCTCACCAGTAGTCCTACTGTGGATGTTCATCTGATTTGGTATGGCAGATTCAACCTTCCTCAACATTCCATTGTGGTAGATTTTGTTTAGTCCTTGGAAGCCAACAAGACCCTAGAGCCTTCTTTGTATAGCAAGTGTAAAACCACTCAAAGATACCGTGTTAAATCCAACAAGTCCATCACAATGGAAAATACAAGGCTAGGAAAGTAGAAGTTGGATGCTGGTTATTCCCTCAGCATATCTTTGAAGCGGAGCCAAATTATAGCTTTGGTGGAAGGGGAAATTACTTCCAAAGCTCTGCTGGATAATGGAAATTCCGTGTGTTTGGTACTCACGTCTGATGATGTCACTATAGAGGGCTTCTGTATTCTCCACAATTGCAATTGAGCACAATCATTGGGTAATAAGATCCTTGGATCAGTTGAGGCATATCACTGGGAAATTGAGG
This sequence comes from Pinus tabuliformis, assembly GCA_031772625.1. Classification (NCBI taxonomy): domain Eukaryota; kingdom Viridiplantae; phylum Streptophyta; class Pinopsida; order Pinales; family Pinaceae; genus Pinus; species Pinus tabuliformis. The sequence goes on from CM062809.1 coordinate 1,117,230,495, forward strand.
AAGATCACTCCACTGATAATGAAGGAGATTGTTAAGGAATAATTACTGAGCATCAAGAAGTGTAAACTCCTATAAAAAGAACTAGCATGGAATCTCTACCTAAACAAGAAACCGCGCAACCCATTATTCTGTGAGAAATATAGTATTTCTTTTTATTTATCCTTTCTTAATCCCGTGCATGAGGATCAATTTCTGCTACAAAGTGAATGTAATTGAGTAGCATCACTATTATTTCACTAATTTACTTGAATGTTATAATACAAGTTTAATGAAAAGATCATCATGTGGAATTGGTTGGCCTCTATTTAGCGAAATACATTGATTGTGATTAACACCATCCACTAAGTTGGGTAGTAAATTTTATTTCTTATCTACCTACAATAGATTGGTGTGCATTTGTGCAGGTTTTTCATTTTCCAGCACTCATCAATTGGTATTAAAGTAGGTAGAACCTGCAGTGAGGCAAATCCAGGAAAGCAAATTTTTTCTCCCTCCTTTGTTGCAAATCCAACAAAGGAGATTCAAGGGAGAGAAGCAGCTCCTGCGAAAAGAGAAAAAACATGGTATGTGGAGGAGTGGACATGAATTGGAGAAGCATATATCGAAGAAATTAAAACATTACGGAGATGTTGAGAACAATTACTACAACACTGAAACCATAGAAACGACCCAGATGAGAAAAATTATAGCCAAAGTAAATGATGGAAGTGAACATGAAGGGAAACAAGGAACCTTGAGAGGAACCCTGAGAGAAGAACTAGAAGACCCTCTTTTAAAATAAAAATGTGAAAGAAAGCTTCAAGCTGCTAAATCCGTTGTCTATCTAGTGAAATATCAACTATTTATATAGATAGTCCAGAAAGGTCCATCAATATATATATACCATTGCGAGAGAGCTTAAAGACTATAAATTAGAAGTTGGACATAAGAACGTCAATTGGAGCCATATGAAATTGGTGGGCTAATTTAGTAGGCTTCATCATAAAATTTCTTCCACGTTAGAGATCAACGCCATGGAAGGTAGAATAAAACAAAAATAACCCAAGACATATGAGGATCATTATTTGAAGGAACGACTATCTACTAACATTGTGGGATCATTAGTTATGGATCTAGTGATGAGTAGAAAATTTATGTTATAACCAATTTTATAGCTCTCTTTCACTTTCTTGTTCTCGTCCATAAGTTTGTGCATGGCAACACCAAGGCACTTCTTAAGATTATTCACCAAGTATTAAGTGTTTTTTTGTATCATCAAAAGAGCTATTATGTCTTGTTCGAAGCATAGACTTGTCAAACAATAATGTGAAGACAAGAAGTGCATCATGTTTTTTTGTTTGTACCTATCATCTAGGAATAACTACAAGTCTGGGAGGAAGATTTATAAAAAAAAAGGCATTGTAATTACTCACTATCCTTTGCAAAAATTAATCTTTAATTTAGCAACTTCTTAGCTCCAATATAGTAAAGGCCATCAATTATACACATGAAGAGATTATATTTCAAGGATGCTTATGGACAGTAAGACAATATGCCTGTATACCCTTATGTGTGGTCTATTGTCAAACAAAGATCTTACTAACAATGGATCATGTGATCAAGTGAAATAGTGCTAATGTCAATGATGAAGCAAGTGATCGAGTAAAATATGAACTGTGATTGATCTTTGGTTATATGGTTGGGATCTTGCTTCCCTCTTCCACAATTAATTGTTGAACAATTCTAAACAGATAAGTATTCCTACATGTATATATGAATTATATTGAATTATCACTAATTTTTTATGGTTTATTTCATGGTTGAATTAATTTATTTTTGATTGCCTCTCTAATGGATTCATGAATAATGGAATGGTTTTGTGCATTTAGGTTGCATAAATCTATAGTTTCATGCCTGAAAATAGTAAATAGTTAATAAGAGAAACAATCTGACAATAGTAAATAGTTAATAACAAAAACAATTCAGCTACTTCGTAAATTTGTGCATGTGAATTTGGGTTCAGTTTTAGTGTGAATTTGGGTGGTAAATTGAAGTACCACATCCTCAAAGTGCACAAAAGTTACATTCATGCACCAATACCATGTAGCTATGTTTGGCATGAAGGCCCTGAAAATTTAGCTCCTATAAAATAGGACAACTACTTTAAATAGCAATTTCTTGAAATCTAACCAAAATGATTGTGTCAAGCTCTACCCACAACGAAAACCAACATGCACCTATAAATAGAACCAACATGGTGGAATATAGCACATATAAATCTAGGGGTTGAAATGCCCTTAATGCAAATTAGATGTCCAAAGATCCAAACGATATCTGAACACATTCACCAATTTTAAGAGCTTTAGTAGGCAGGCATCGACATATGTAGAGCATGTAGCTCGGAGGGCCTAAGGGTTTGTGAGAAAGAGTGAGTAGATCTCAGAGTATTGGTTTATTTCAGTCTTTACAAAAAATTTAAGTAATTTTTAGTTACGAACCATACAAGTTTTAAAGTAAATGCTACTAATTTTCATAATTTAAGGGTGGTTTCACTAATCCATAAATAGAGAATGAATAAAAGGAATAGGAACTTACTGATGATGACATCACCGCAGGGATTCTATAGCATCATTTTTATTCCATTGGAGTCCATTGAGGTGCACACTATTCTTATAAAATCCCTAGTGACCACAATTTTAGACAATTTGAACATCTAATCCTCTCATTTGGGTCTTCTGCCTCTGCTTCTTTATTATTATAAATGGCCTCCCAAATTCATTAAATGACAATGCCATCCGTGCAAAAAGTAACAAATTATTTCATAGAGATTAAAGCATAAAATTAACAACAAGGATGAAAAAAAAGTGAATTTTGAACTAGAGATTTGAGGTGTGTATTCCTCCCTGTGTGGAAGAAGACTAAAAATCAGGTGGAAATGCAGTGAGGCTAGAACTGAAACATGCCTGGGCGCCATTAATGGATTAAGGATCTGGTAAAACCTTAATTCACAACTCTCTTCAATCTCGTTTTCCCTCCCACCCTATGAAAAGTGAAAATGTGTTATTCGTTTTCCCTCAACCCTATGAAAAGTGAAAATGTGCTACTCTTTTCCCTCTACTCGATGAAAAGCGAAAATATACTACTTGTTTTAGAACATAAATAAAGATTGGATTTGGGAGTGCTTTGCTACATCAAAATTAAGGCTCAATTTTTTCAAAAATGTTAAAATTTTCCTCCCTAAAAAACAATAAATACAATATTTATAGAGTATATAGTAGTTGTGTAGGTGTAATGTAAGTATGTAAACAATTCTAAATATGGGATTAGCAACAATTCTAAATATGGGATTTTTCAAATAATAATAGTAGTAATAATAATAAAACTCAAAAGTATGGGATGAGTGCAAAAATCTAAATGTTGGCTCAATTAATAATAAAAATAATAAAAATCGATTTGTTAAATTTTGATATTGTTATTAACTTGTGAATAGGTTTTGTTACAATACCATGAGCCAATACCATGGCTCATCAATACCTCAAGCCCAAAAACCATAACTTATTTCACGACCAAAATACTTTATAGCAATATGACAAGATTCTTAACCATGGATATTCACCCCCCACTTTATAGTGGATATTATTAACTTGTAAAAAATTGTCTTTGTTATAATACCATGGGCCAATACTATGGCTTATCAATACCACATGCTCTAAGAACATAAATTATTTCACAATCAAAATATTTTATAACAATATGAAAATATTCTTAACCATGGATATTCATTCTCACTTTACCATGGATATTATTAACTTGTAAATAGACTTTGTTACAATACCATGGGCCAATACCATGGATTATCAATACCACATGCCCAAAAAACATAACTTATTTCAAAATCAAAATATTTTATAAGAATATGATAGGATTCTTAATCATGGATATTCACCATGCTTTGTCATTGATATTATGAACTTGTGAATAGGGTTTGTTACAATAGCATGAGCTAATATCATGGCTTATCAATACCACATGCCAAAAAAATCATATCTTATTTCACAATATAAATATTTTATAACAATATGGAAATATTCTTAACCATCGAATATTCACCCCCACTTTACCATGGATATTATTAACTTGTAAATAGGTTTTACCATGGGCCAATACCATGGCTTATCAATACCACATGCTCAAAAACCACAACTTATTTCACAATAAAAATATTTTAATTTAATTTAATTTTATAACATTTTTTATTTGAAGCTAATAGGAAAAGGGTTGTAATTAGTTTTGAGATATATATAAACCCTCTATTTTTACGACTACTAAAATTATTCCCATATAAATTAAATTAAGGTTTTAATAAAATTAAAATTGATAATACTTTTATATTTAAAGATGTGAAATTTATCTAGTAAAAATATTAGTAACCAACATAGATCTATCTTAACTATGGATCCAAGTGATGATAGCAAGCAAAGTGAAGGGAAGAGAGGGGGAGGGGGATAGTGAAAAATATGGAGGGTGGAGAGAGAGAGAGAGAGAGAGAGAGAGAGAGAGAGTGATGGGGGGAGACAGAGAGGAGGTAGGAAGAGAGAGAGAGAGGGGGGAGGGAGAAGAATATAGGGGGAGAGAGAGATATGGAGCTGGAGGGGGAGAGAGAGCAAAAGAGAGGGGGGAAGAGAGAGGGAGGAAAGAGCTAAGGCATAGGGATATAGAGCTGGAGAGAGAGAGGGAGAGAAGAGAGGAGGGAAGAGAGAGAATATGTGGGGATAAAGATAGGGAGAGAAGGGAAAGAGAGAGAGAGGAAGGCACAGAGATGAAAGGGGAGAGAGAGAGTGATGGGGGAGACAGAGGGAGGTGAGAGAGAAAGGGAGAGAGAGGACTAAGAGAGAGGAGAGAGAGATGAAGTTGGAGGGAGAGACAGAGGGAAGGAAGAAGAAAGACATAGAGGGAGAAAGGTAGAGAGAGAGTGAGTGACAAGGGAGCGATGGAGAGAGGAGAGATAGAGGGAAGAGAGAGAGGTAAAGAGGAAGAGGGAGGGAGAGAGAGATAGATATGGAGAGAGAGTGTGTATGTTTGGGGGGTGAGATAGAGAGCGGGAATAAGAAAGAGACACATAGATACAAATATAGATATTATATAGTATTATATAACCAACCTAGATCCATCTTAACCTAGATCTATCAAGCGCCAAAAAAGAGGTTTGCACATCGAGAGATTGGATCCATCTCGACACTTGATAGATCCGGGTTAAGATGGATCTAGGATGGTTTAATAATTTTGTAGTTGTACTTGAAAAACTACCACTTTTTTTTTGTTGTGTTTGAAAACATTTTTTCCATATTTGGTGTATTTATCATAATAATAATAATCTAATTTTAATTTAAGTTTAACCTTAACTTTTTTATGCAATGATTTTGTTGTTAGTTTATAGAGATAGACATGTTATACTTTTGGAATTTGAAAAGGAAACACATGCTCTTAACTTGGCTGTATTGAAAACATAAAGTTTATGAAAGAAACACGCCCTCTTAACTTGGATGTATTACAAACATAAGTGTTCTTGTATACTATGTGGGTGCAAACAAGAGAGTGTATACAGTAAGTGGATAAAATAGTTAAAAACAAGTGTTAGTTAAGGAGAAAGTTACATAAATCTAACAAATAGGCTATATTGGGTTAGGATATTACTGTTTTGGGACATCTAAAGTTGAAAGTACATTTTATGGAGGTGTAGTCTAAGCCCTTGAGTGTAGGGCACATCTTATGGGTATCTTGGACTTTTGTTGTGTGTTAGTGGTGTCAACTAGTGGTGGAGAGTCCAACCAATGAGTAGGAAAAGTTTTCATTTACAAGGTTGGCATCAATAAATTATTCTCCCTCTCTACCCAACTCTAAGATGAGGAGTGTGCATAATGGACTTATTATTGTAACAAATTGAAAATATTTGATTATCTTTAAGTTCAAGCGCTTGAAGTGTTTGCCTCAACCTTCAAATATTTAAAGGAACTATGTGTTTTTCAATTAAACCATTGTGGTCAAGGAACTACAAAAGAGGAAGGCCTTATGGCTATTTTTAAGGGGTTGTAATGACCCTCGTCTTGTGGTAAGTATGTAGATATGATTCTAATGGTCCCGATCTTAGTACATTCACATATATATTGTAAATATTTTCCTATGACCTTGCATTGTATAAATATGATATATATTTTGTGGTTACCCTAATGTACATGTTGAAGTTCCACTTGCATGATTATGGGAAACACTTCTTAGTTATCCTTGTGTACATGGGGAAGATCATAATTACTCTATGCCCACAAATATAATAGTGAATAGCATCTAACTGAATCAAAACCCTAACCATCGACACAATCTCCATTGATGAGGCTTCAACCAATGGTCCTTCCTTAAGGTAACTACTTATAATTATTGATCGCACATTTTTCTAACTCAATTAACCTTGTATTAACTAGGGGGAGTTAGATGGAACCTCAATGACTTCAAGGTGAGTGTAATAACCAAAGTTCAACATATACCATAATAACGTATACATATGTCTTTATATCAGGGGCATGATACAAGTATAAGGAACTCTATAAATGTGTGGTGGGGGGGGGGGGGGGGGGTTAAAGAGCATATAGCTCAACTCATATAGTTGAAAGAGCAAAAATAATTTGACCCAAGACCTAAGAAGAGACTCACAGATACTCATTGGCATAATATTTACAGACCTTGATGCAGTCAATGAGGGAGGGGAGATATTTTGCAACCTATTAGCACACATGAATGGATTTTTCTCATCCCTCACATCTTGTCAATTCTAGAACAGACCTAGGAAGAGGGCAAATGACAGATGGGAAAAAAATGGGAGGCCAAATGGCAGGAAAGGGAAAATCCAGTTAGCCAATCCCTAACTAACTAAAAGGATGGAGTGAGAATTAGACATATAAGAGAAATTTGGATAAGGGGAATAGGAAGCAAAATGATCCAGGTGGATATTGGTGGCCACCTGCCAAGTCCACCTGGACCCCCACCATTGTCTTTCTCAACATTTTCAGTTTCCTTAATTGTAGCACAACTTACTATTTTTAGCAGTTTTTCGGGTCCTGAACTTCCGGAGCCGTTTTGAGGCCCTAAACGACGTTTTTTGGGGAATCTGGGGGCAACATGGGTCCATGGAATGGACCGATGTTGCCCGTTCCAACAATGATAGTGCTCAGATAGATCTTTCTAATGAGCTATTGTACGCGTCAAACGGAGATCATATGCCAAAGTTACGACCCCGGGAAGTTGATGTACCAACTTACCCCCAAACAGGGCCCACAGTTTGGCGTTTCATCTCCTAGGGTTAGGTTTTGGAATGTTAAGGGTTTTCCATTGTTTCTCAACAATAAATAGGCCTTCGAGCCTCATTGTAACACAGTTCAGAGGCATGTAGTCATCACATCTCTTCTCAGAGATAAGCTACCATCGCCCTAGCTAGTTTATTTCCATTTCTGGTTGTAAGCATATTTCAGTATTTTCCATTAATGAAATGAAGTATTATTTCCGCTGCATCTTTGTGTATATGGTTATCTCTGTAATTTGTTGCGTTCCTGTTTAAAATCCTGATCAGTGGTATCAGAGAGGTCTGCTTTTTCTCTGTTTTTCTTTGCATGTCCCCAACAAGGTCGGGATATAAGGAGTTAGGGCTTGAACTGGTTGAACCTTTGCAAGACCAGCCTCGCAAATCCCGACGGCCTCCCATGGCGGACGAGAAGAAAGACGAGGGGGCAGGAGATCCCATCAAAATCTTGCTCGAAGAAGCCCTCGAGCGACAACGGAACGCGATGATGGACAGCTTTGCCCAGATCCTTCAGCGGCTACCCAGAAGCAACGCATCGGCTTCCAGCAGCTACTCTGGAAATGCCACACCCTTTAAGGTACAAGTTAATTTTGAAATCCCCATATTCGAGGGTCAGATAGACGCAGATGCCGTAGATAAATGGTTAAATCTGCTAGAGGGTTATTTTTCTGTTCATGAATTTTCGAGTCGGGAAAAGATTGTTTTCGCTCTCCTCAAAGCAGCCCCCCACGTCAAGGACTGGTGGGAAACCTACTGCGAGCAGAAGGATGAAAGTACTGGCTCACTATTTTCAGCCGCACCCACCTGGGATTCGTTCCGGGATGCCATCAAGGAGCAGTACTACCCTGTCGGGAGCTATGAGGATGAATACATAAAGTGGACCACGCTGCGGCAGGGAAGGGACCAAGACGTGCCGGAGTTCACCAATCTTTTCCATACCCTTCGCACAAAGTTGGGTATCAAGGATTCGGAGCAACATTTGATACTCAAATACCGTGGCTGCCTGCACAAGTACATCCAGGAAGAAATACAATTCCTAAACATCCCCTCGCTCGGCACAGCATACCGGTATGCCGTCAAGGTCGAGCAGAAGTTTAAACAAAAGAAGCGAGACTTTGGATCTGCGAATCCAAAGCAGGGGAAAGGTGCCCCTAAACCACAGAACAAAGGACAAAGCCAAGGCGGGACAGCCCAAGACAACCAGCCGAAGCTGCAAGCAAAGAACAGTGCCGCGAAGCCGAGAAAGGACACTGGAAAATGGTGCGAGTTCCATAAGAGCTCCACTCACAACACAAGTGAGTGTCGGGCCAAGCAGTCACTGGTGGCTGAGCTAAAGGTTTCAGAATCAGATGCATGTTCCGACTCTGAGTCAGAACCCGATAAGGGGTATGAAAAAGGGAAGCAGATCATTGATGCGGACCCCAGCGCCACTGTTGCTACCGCAAAGATCCAGAAAAATGAACCCGAAGATCCAGAGGAGGAGGAGCGTCTCTTCCACTCCCAGATGTGGGTAAAGGGCTCCCCGATACAGTTCATTGTTGATAGCGGGAGTCAAAAGAACCTCATTTCGGCAGAGGTCGTGAAGCGGTTGGGCTTACTGACCACAGCACATCCACAACCATACACCATTGGGTGGCTTCACCAAGGACGAGATCTTCGCGTGAGCCAGCAGTGTCGCCTTCCATACAACATCAAGCCCTTCACGGATGAGGTATTGTGTGACATTGCTCCCCTTGAAGTTTGTGATGTATTACTAGGACAACCATACTTGTGGAAGCGACATGCTGTGTATGAATCAAGGCCCCGTGCTGTTATTATTACATTGGGAAATAAGTTGTTCAGGATACCAGAGGTAGCACCACCTGCCGCCCTCTCTTTGATTACTGCAAAACAATGCAGTAAGATCATTTCCAAAACCAGGAAATTTGTTTTCCTGATGATACGCCCTCAAGGAAAGAAGAAGACAGTGGCCGCGGCCTCCAAACGGGGCCCCTCTGCACGACAACTACAGATGGAAAAGATTGTGGAGGAGTACGAGGACATCTTCACCTCCCCGGCAGGGGTTCCTCTGCACTGTCAAGTCAAGCACTCCATCGATCTGACCCCAGGTGCGCCGCTACCCAATGGACCAATTTATCGGCGCTCCGTTCTGGAGAACGATGAAATCAAGGCAGATTCAGGAGCTCCTGCAGAAAGGTCACATCCGTCCGAGTTCATCGCCCTGTGGGAGCCCGATCGTGTTGGTACAGAAGAAGGATGGGACGTGGAGACTCTGTATTGACTATCGGGCGCTGAACAAGATCACTGTCCGTAATAGGTACCCGATCCCGCGAATTGATGACCTCCTAGACCAACTAAAGGGGGCGAAATATTTCAGCAAGATCGATCTGAAGTCGGGATATCACCAGGTACCAATCGAACCCTCCGATGTGTGGAAGACTGCCTTCAAATCCAAGGAGGGCCTCTTCGAATGGTTGGTCATGCCTTTTGGATTGACGAATGCTCCTGCAACCTTTATGAGGCTAATGGATGACATCTTGCGGCCATTCACCAACTCCTTTGTAGTAGTATACTTGGATGACATTCTGATCTTCAGCCAGAGTTGGGAAGAGCACCTCCACCACATCCGACAGGTTCTCCAAACACTGCGGCAACACAAGCTATGTGCCAATTTGGAGAAATGCACTTTTGGCATGACCCAGGTTCAATATCTGGGATACATCATTGATGAACAGGGGGTGCATGTCGATCCAGCCAAGATCCAAGTCATTCGGGATTGGCCCTCTCCAACCACTCTAACAGAGCTCCGCAGCTTTCTAGGTCTTGCCAACTTCTACCGCAGGTTTGTGTTGGGGTTTTCTCATATTTCTTGGCCCTTGAGTCAAGTCACCAAGGGCGGGGCGAAAGAAAAATTCTTTTGGTCTGAATCTCAACAGAAGGCATTCAGGGAGTTGAAGGATCGCCTCTGCACGGCACCAGTGCTCGCGTTACCAGATTTACAACAACCATTTGAGGTCGAGACAGATGCCTCTGACTATGCTATTGGGGCAGTCCTTACTCAACATGGACATCCAGTGGCATATCACAGTGAAACACTTTCAGACACAGTCCGGAAGTACCCCACTTATGATAAAGAGATGTATTCCATTGTACAGGCCTGCCGACAATGGAAGCATTACATTTTGGGGAAGGAAACGGTCATCCACACAGACCACCGACCTCTGCAGTTCATACAAACCCAAGGGAAATTGCAGAATGATCGCCATCAGAAGTGGTCTACATACCTGCAACAGTTTCACTTGAATATCAAGTATAAAAAGGGCAGCACCAATAATGTTGCAGATTGCCTCAGTCGACCACCGATCATGGCGCTAACCACCGTGCTCAACTCTTGTGGGCACGAGACTTCTGATTGGCCACTTCTCTACAAAAGCGACCCAGAATTCGGCCACACATACCAGACACTCTTGGAGGGTCGGCAGGTTGCAGATTTTCACCTCCAGGATGCCCTATTATGCCACCTCGGTCACCTTTGTGTTCCTTCAAGCGAGCGTGCCAAGATGATTTGGGAAGCACACTACAGTCGGGCTGCTGGGCATTTCGGGGTCGAGAAAACAGTGGCAGTACTGCAAAATTATTTCTATTGGCCGAATCTTCGACAGGATGTTGGGAAGTACATCCGATCATGTACTGCCTGTGCCATTGCCAAACCGACCATTAAGAAGCACGGCCTCTATACCCCGTTGCCTACCCCTAGTCGACCTTGGGAATCCATCTCCATGGATTACATGTCAGGCCTTCCTTCCACTAAGCATGGAAATGACTGTGTTTTTGTGGTCGTCGACAGGTTCTCGAAGATGGCCATTATGGTGGCCTGCAAGAAGAATATCACAGCAGAAGCCACTGCTAAACTCTTCTTTGAACGAGTGTGGGTGCACTTTGGGATCCCACAGTCTATCATCTCAGATCGGGACAGTCGGTTTCTCAACACATTTTGGTCCAGTCTCTGGTCAATGCTGGACACCAAACTCACGAAGTCCACAGCCTTCCATCCTCAAACTGATGGCCAGACAGAGGTTGTCAATAGGATGATTGTGCACATTCTGCGCATGTATAACTCAAAGCATCCACGCACATGGGACGAGAGCCTCCCCTATGTTCAGCACAGCTACAACCGAGCTCTTCACAGCTCCACTGGCCATAGCCCTTTTCAGGTGGGTTTGGGATTCCAGCCACTATGCCCCATTGATGTGGCCATGCCACTTGCAGCTACTCACATGAATTCAGCTCATGTCCAGTCCGAAACAGATAAGGCCACCAGCTTCATTGAGCGCATCCAACATATTCGCCAGCAGGTCCATGACATTCTTGAGAAATCAAATGCCAAGTACAAGCAGCGACATGATCAACATCGGGTGCCACACAAGTTTCAGGTGGGCGACAAAGTCTGGTTGCATTTGCAAAAGGAACGCCTTACTGGAGCCTATCGGAAATTGAGACCACTCCGATATGGTCCTTACACCATTACTAAGGCTATGGGAGACAATGCATTTGAGCTCAGCATTCCCCCATTCCTTGGCCTGCACCCAGTGTTCAATGTGGACCGCCTTCGGCCATACTTTCCACCATTGCTAGACACATCCGACATTGCAGAACAGCTCAAACCCACAGAATTAAATCCAGATTGCATGGAACAAGCTGCAACTGATCGGATCATGGACACACAGATCAAGAACACTCGCCAACAGAATATCCAACTGTATCGAGTTGTCAAAGCAGGCCAACTCCTTCAGCAGGGCAAGTGGCTCACCAGGGAACAAGTTCAGCAGAAGTTTCCTCATCTCATGGAGGAGCTCAACGCAATGGGGACCATTGCTTCCTAAGGGGGGAGGAATGATCCAGGTGGATATTGGTGGCCACCTGCCAAGTCCACCTGGACCCCCACCATTGTCTTTCTCAGCATTTTCAGTTTCCTTAATTGTAGCACAACTTACTATTTTTAGCAGTTTTTCGGGTCCTGAACTTCCGGAGCCGTTTTGAGGCCCTAAACGACGTTTTTTGGGGAATCTGGGGGCAACATGGGTCCATGATGTTGCCCGTTCCAACAATGATAGTGCTCGGATAGATCTTTCTAATGAGCTATTGTACGCGTCAAACGGAGATCATATGCCAAAGTTACGACCCCGGGAAGTTGATGTACCAACTTACCCCCAAACGGGGCCCACAGTTTGGCGTTTCATCTCCTACGGTTAGGTTTTGGAATGTTAAGGGTTTTCCATTGTTTCTCAACAATAAATAGGCCTTCGAGCCTCATTGTAACACAGTTCAGAGGCATGTAGCCATCACATCTCTTCTCAGAGATAAGCTACCATCACCCTAGCTAGTTTATTTCCATTTCTGGTTGTAAGCATATTTCAGTATTTTCCATTAATGAAATGAAGTATTATTTCCGCTGCATCTTTGTGTATATGGTTATCTCTGTAATTTGTTGCGTTCTTGTTTAAAATCCGGATCACAAAAGAGAATAGTGAGAGGAGAGTAAGGGCGAAGGAACTAAAAGTGAACAAGATGAGGAGAGGGCAATCAAAAGAAAGGAAGTCACTAGGTAACTACTCGAAGGGTGTAGTTGCAAGGAGGGTTTCACACTTGGACATCGTGTGGTTTGCACCATGAAGATAACAAATTGAATTATGATGTCAGAGGTAAGCCTCCATCATGTTGTTGAACTGTACATTTGACATTTACTGCATCAAACTACCACTTCTCTGCATCTAATTAATAATTGAGATCTTAGGTCTAGTGCAATGGGAAAATCACTACCATGAATGTCTTTAGATAACTACAATTTCCCAAAGATCTTATAGTCATATCTTTATTGGTTAGATTTATAGTTCAAGATTCAAGAATCTTGCCATCATGCTTATGGCTTAGCCACCTTCCAACTAATACAATAAAAACACATAGTAATATTTTCACATTGAACATTATACAATAAAATTAATGCTAATATCTTAGCGAAGAACATGTAACTAGCTATACTTTGGAAGGGTTTTTGGATTGAATGTTAGTGAAACTCATTATAGTTAGGTGTGCCAATGTGTGATGATTGTTAGTGAGTTCTAGGGAAACACAAGGTAGCACTAGGTCAAACTGCATGGAAATGAATGAATAAGAGTGTGTGACAGGGAGTGTCAATGAGTTCTAGGTGTGGTAAGAGGGGAGTGACATGGTATGCTAAGCAACACTAAATAATTCTAGCATGCTAGAGTGGCATGCATCCAATATGTGCTAGGTGCCAAGGTGTGCCAAATAGTGCTAGGAAGTGTTAGGGAGCATTAGGGAAACCCAAGGGAACACTAGGTGAAAATAATGCATGCAAATGAATGATTAAGATTTTGTGACAGGAAGTGTCAGTGATTTCAAGGTGTGTTAAGGAGGGAGTGACAACATATGATAGGCATTGCTAAGGAATTCTAGAGGCCAAGGAAACATTCCAAGACGTGCTAGGTTCTAATGTGTGCCAATGCATGCTAGGGAGAGTTATGGAGTGTCAGGGAAAAATAAGGGAGCAATAGTTTCAAATGCATGGAAATGAATGAATAAGAGTGCATGATAGGATTGTCAGCAAATTCTAGGTGTGCTAAGGAGGGAGTGACAAGGTGTTCTAGGTAGTTCCAAGGAATGATAGAGTGCCAGGGTGACATGCCAAGGTGTTCCAAGTCCTAGGGTGTGCCAATGTGTGTCAGGGAGTGCCACGAGAACACAAAGGAGAACTAGTTCAAAATGAATGGAAATGAATGGATAAGAGTGTGTGATAGGGAGTGTCAGTAAGTTCCAATTGTGTTAAGGAGGGAGTGATAAGGTTATATTCTAGGTAGTGCCAAGGCATGTTAGAGTGTCAGGTCATGTTAGGGAGTGGTAGGGTTTCTTAGGGAGTGACAAATTATGCCAAGGAATGTAGGGGATGATAATGTGTTCCATGTAGTGCCAATGGATTGTTATAGATGCCAAATGTTATGGCATTTGAAGGTGTAAACTATGTTCCTTAGTTTTTTTATGGGCATGGTTGGATGTGAGCCTTAACTTGGTAACTTGATAAGTGGGATGAGTTAACATTAGACATGAGAAGCCTAAGATGAGTTATAGACCATTAGGGAAACAAGGCACAGTCTAGTTGTAGTAAATGTAACTTGGTAAAGTTGTTGTAGTCGAGGCTAGACTTGGTTGCGTGCCTAAGTCTAAAAGAAAATAAGGGTAGTTATGAGGGCATGATAATTAAGGAGTACCATGGCGTGCCAAGGACTGAAAAGGCGTGCTAACATATTCCAGATAATGTCAATGCATGTTGAGGAGTTTTTGGGAGTGTTAGGGAGGGAGAACTAGCTCAAAGTGAATGGAAATGAATGAATAAGAGATTATGCCAGGGAGTGTCAGTGAATTCTAGGTATCCCATGGAAGAAGTGCGTTAGGAGAATTTCATATCAGGACTTGTAGGAGGAAATCCTACGATTGTGATAAGAGGATGGAAAAAGCAGTTTCAGACAAAGGGAGACTTTGGTCTAGGCACAACACTATTTTTTCAAGGACTTGGTTGTCACAAAAGAAGTAAGTTTATCTATGAGGGCATGAAAACTATGGGGTGCCAAGGTGTGCAAGGAATTTGAGGAAGTGCTAACACATGTTAGAAATTTCCAAGGAATGTTAGGCATGCCAAGACATGCCAAGGTGTGTTAGGTTCTAGGATGTGGTACCAACACATGCTAGGGATTGCCAAGGAAACACAAGGGATGACTCATTTCAGTTGCATGTAAATGAATTAATGTGCGTGTGTGATAGGGAGTGTTAACAAGTTATAAGTGTGCTAAGGAGGGAGTGACAATGTATGATAAGAAGTTCCAATAGATGATAGATTGCTAGGAAATCCTGCTAAGATGTGACAAGTGCCATGGTGTGCCAATGTGTTCCAAGGGGTTTTATAGAGTGCTAGGGAAACACATTGGAGAACTAGGTCATAATGCATGGAAATCAAGGAATAAGAGTGTGTGGCATGGAGTGTCAGTGAGTTCCAAGTGTGTTAAGGAGGAGTTACAAGGCATGATTTGCAATTCTAAGGAATGTTAGAGTTCTAGGGTGACATGTGGCCAAGATGTGCCAACGCATGCAAGGAAGTGTTATATTGGAGTGCCAGGGAAATAAAAGGGAGCACTATGTCAAAATTTATGGAAATGAACAAATAAGAGTTTGTGATTAGAAGTTTCAATGTGTTCCAAGTGTGCTAAGGACAAAGTGACAAGGTATGATAGGTAGTGTTAAGGCATGCTAGAGGCCAGGGTGACATGCCAAGATGTCATAGGTGCTAGGGTGTAACAACACGTGTCAAGGAGTGATAAGGAGTGCTGGGGAAACACAAGGGATTACTAGGTAAAAATGCATGGAAATGAATGAATACGATTTTGTGACCAAGAGTGTCAGTGATCTCTAGGTGTGCTAAGGAGAGAGTGAGAAGGTATACTAGGTAGTGCCAAGGAATGCTAGAGTGTTAGGGTGGTAGGCAAGATGTGTGAGGTTCTAGGGAGTGTTAGGGGGTGTCAGGGAAACATAAGGACACACTAGGTCAAAATGCATGGAAATGAACAAATAAGAGTGTGTGAGAGGGAGTTTCAATTAGTTCTAGGTGTGTTAAGGAGGGAGTGACAAGGTTATACCCTAGGCAATGCCAAGGCATGCTAAACTACCAAGGCATATAATGAAGTTCCACAGTGTGCTAGGGAGTGTAAAAGCATGGCAAGGAATGTAGAGGATGTTAACACATACCACATAGTGCTAAGGCATTCTAAGACATGCCAGGTGCTATGTCATGTCAAGATGTAAATTTGTTGCTTAATTGTTTTAGACCATGGTGGGATGTGATGAACCTTGTCTTGGTAACTTATTAAGTGGGATGAGTTGAGATTGTACATGAGTACCCTAAGATGAGTTACAAGTAGTTCTTAGGTG
The DNA here is from genome assembly GCA_031772625.1 of Pinus tabuliformis. NCBI lineage: Eukaryota > Viridiplantae > Streptophyta > Pinopsida > Pinales > Pinaceae > Pinus > Pinus tabuliformis. Next base: position 1,117,246,819 of record CM062809.1, read on the forward strand.
AACAAGGTATATGTTGAATTTCCATGGCACATGAGAATCAGGGTTTGGCCTTAGAATCTTTGATGTGAACACACTCAAGGCAGGCTATCGATCACAATTTGATCCATTCCCCTCACAAGTTGTTCACCTAAACTTGGTCCAACTGCAGGGTGAGCAACTTCCCCTAAAAATTTATGCATTTCTAGAGGGAAACCAACCTTCCCTCTAGAAATTGCATAATCCTATCTGGCAACCTACTGGGCTCCAGGATTGCAGAATCCTACCAGTCAATACTCCCAACAGGAATTGCGTAATTTTCCCCAGAAGGGCCACTCAACCCAGCATTTGCACAAATATGGGCAACAATCAGCTGCTCTACCCAAAAAGTGTGCAAACCTCCTCGACTGTCAGCCCAACTCCCAGCCAGAAATGTGCATTTTTCCCAAGCAGTTGAGCAACTGCATGCATGAGCAGTCTGGTTGACCAGTTCCACCCGGGACCAAACAAACTTGAATTTCATGCATGCATGACATTTATCTTCCTAGAATAGCAAGAGGCAACATGCAAAAGGCATCCCATGATTCAAGGAGCTACTTTTAGTGGCCGGGGGTTACATGCAAAGTTGTTTTAGAATCTTCCCTCCAAGTGTAGCTTTTTCCTAGATTTGTGGCATGTGCATCATGAGACCAAACCTATTTATTCGATGCATCAAAGCTCATTCATTTACATCGATGTTGGATCTCTGAAATCCCATAACACATCCAAGACTCTTTGACACATCCATCTTAGTTATTCATGGGTAAGTGGGCTCAACTTGTCTTTTTCAACATTTTTGTCGCTTTTTGTGTATTCTCTTGTGTGAGTGTTGTTTGCTTGATTTATTTGAACTCTTGCTATCGTTTACATGTATAGTAGCTTGTCCTAGCTTTGTTTTAGTTTTCGTTGCTATCTCACTGTTGTCGCATGCATGAAACAGTTTTGCACGAATGTTCACCGAACCAGCGAATCGCCTCACCCACATGAATGTTGATCTGTTTGTTGAATCTTTCATTCATGTTTTTCATGCATTGTCAATCACTTCTGCTATCACTTAGTGTCGCCATGCATTCACTGTCTTATTTACTTTCAGTTTCCCATCAGTGAGTCGGCCTAACCTTAGCCTAGACTCTGCCTTCACTGAGGCTACATTGCGCAATCTGGGGAAAGAAGGCTCTACCTTCTCTCAAGAAATGAAAATTTCTACCCAACACTGGCCTCTAGGACTATTTTGTGCATTTTTGGATGACATTGTTTGTTGGCCTATGAAATTGCACAATGCAGTCCTTCGGCCTGAAGTCCTTGCCAGACAGAATTGCGCATTGCACAATCCCAACAACCAACAATGACTCTGGATTGCACATTTCATAGATCCAGCAGCTAGTCTTTCCTCCCAGATAGCCCAAATTGCCTTTTGCACAATTCTGGTAGCCAGTCACCCATCCTCCCAAAAAAAATTGTGCAATCTTGCTCATCAGTTTCCCATGTATGTGCTATGTCATTCCCAGGAATTTTCTTTGTTTTCGTTCACATATTTCTTGCCATGCATGTTCCTTGTTTCTAGATATTTCAGGTGTTCATCTGTCTCAATGGATTCCAAGAGAACATGATCACAGGACACTGATTGAACTACAGTTGGAGCAGCAGTAGAGCAAGTGTCCTCTAGTCCACCGATCTATGAAGATATGAAGCTATATCTAGACAAGGACATCAAACTGAAGTGGCAAGAGGTCAATGAAACATTCACAGGCACTTTTGGGGAAGACCTCGAAGACTGTCAAGTGTATGTGAACATTCACAAGTCTGACTTGTACCGGATTTCATGCAGATACCCTGCATTCCCATGTGCATACATGATACATTGGATCCTCTCTCACATTGATCCCGAGACAATGACCTTGAGAAGTGTTAGTGGGATGAAGTTTTCAACCTTCTGGGCACGAGATTACAATGAGATGTATTAGACGGCAGAGCCTATGACTATCATGAGTCCTCCATTCAGCTTTCCCAATAACAAAGCTAAATCCAGAGACATTCTGAAGGATTGGCTAAAGGAGCTAGCTCGATTCAGGATGACACCCAACCAGATCTTCAAGACAAAGATACTAAGGAAGGCATACTAGTGCTTGGTCTTATTCACATGTCGACTGTGTGGCCAAGCAAGCATTGAAACCTTTCCATAGAGTTGGGTGATTGCACTAAATATTTGGCTAGAGAAGGAAAACCATGTAACTAGTCTGGCATACGAGCTCATCAGCTGAGGGAGAAAGTCACGAAGGCTCGACAGTCACCCGAAGGTATGCATGCATAGATTTACATGTCCACCTACATCCTAGATGAAGTCTATGCCCAACACAATTTCCAAGGATTGGAGTGGGCATGGTCACCGACGGAGACTGTTGTGAACACATAATTCAAGTTGTTGTCCAAATGCAGCTTCAAAGGAACAATCACACAGTTTTCTGACCATTTTGTCACCCCAGTGTATAGGATGATATTCGAACAGGATCCACCCTCCATGTCAAAGGAAGCAATGGAGTCATTGTTAGTTATTACAGATTGGTATGCCTTACCATCCAACACTTTCATCCGAATGTTCAGTGCGGAGAAGCCTCCACATGTTCTACCCATGTTTGCCTTGGACATACTTGTCATGCAAGAAGTATCATATCACATCTCAGTAGGATTGACAGCTATATTACATCAAAAGAAGGTAACTTGGCCCGCTTTTCCATTGTGGATTGGGTGATATGAGATCCAGAGTATTGAGAAAGCAGATGTTGAAGAAAAACAGATGAAGAAGTACTCGTTCGACCTCTAAATCTTCAATTCATATGACCCACATTTCCTTGTGAAGGATCACTGCATGAGAGTTTAGATCAACTAGATCCATGGGGCATTTCATTGGGCCAAGGAGGACTCGTGGAGGTATTGTTACAATTCCTCTAAACCCAATGAATAGGTCAGCTTCACTGTGGAGTGGTTATCGAAGCAACATGAAGCAGCATCACAGAGAGCACCAACAGTAAGAACAATAGCAACAAGAGTAGTAGAGGTAGCAGAGCCAAGCATACCTGTGCACGAGAAATGGAAGAGGAATATTGTCGATCATATGGAGGAGGAGCAAAGCTGCAAGTTTCGATCAGATACACTTGTAGAACAAGAAACTATGGTTATTCAGGCAAAGAGGCAGCAACGCGACAAGCGAATCATGTGAAGACAGAGGGATAAGAAGAGAATGGACGAAGTAGAGGAGGAGATGCATGAGCTGAGGGAGAAACTCCTAAAAGAATAAGAGCTACGCAAAGAGGAGAGGGAAACACAACAACAACAGCTACAACAGGGGGTGCAACATGTGTAGATAAAAAAAGAAACTCCTGTCCAAGTAGTTGACTCATATTAACATCTCACATCAGGTGAACAGGGTGAACCATCGTAGGAGCGAGACTTTTCTCATGAGATAGAACAAGCACTTTAACAGTTGGATGTAGGTATGGAGCAATAGGAGTTGGAATAGGACACCAACCTCATGCCTCACCACAAAGAGGTCGAGTCACCCACTTCAATTCATCGAGATGATGAGCAAGTCTTGAATGACCAAGGAGGCACTGAGATCCTTGGTGGTCAACCGGAAGGAGAGATGCACAACATCACTTTTGAAAAATCTCATCACAGAGTTGTGCAGTCTCACAGAGTACCAACTTTGGACGATCAAACATCTCCTGATCAAGTTGAGGAGCGAGTGATCGTGACTAATGTGAAAAGTCATCTAGTTGCCTTGGCCGATGCAACCAGAGTGTATGGCGAAGCCACTAGCTCAAGTGTCCACTTTTTGATAGTTGAGAATGAGTGAATGGAGAAGGAACTACAGGTGGCCACACAAGGAGGAGACTTGGTGACAATGTCTGCTCGAGCTGAACTGAAGAAGGTAATACTAGATGAAGTGTTGTCCCTTGAAATAATTATGCAAGCATTGTACTCCAAGTTTGGTAATGTGCACAAGGTAGTCGTCCATCTGAACGGATGGTAGCAACAATGTGCTATAATAACATGAATCTTGACAAATGTGTATGCTGCTATTGATAACATGCAAACATGGACGATGAAGTACAAGGGATCCCTGCTTCACTTGCCAATGATGATGAGGGCCAATGCGGTCGAGCTGCAAACATGTATCGAGAGTTAGATTGTAATTATGAGGACCTCTCGCAACTAATCACTAGCATACAGGCTTCCCATGCATGAGTATTCAAGAGCATGGATGTTGTGGTGCTCACACATGCGATCCAATCACTTGGGACTCTCACCCAAGTGAAGACCAAGAAGCAGGTTTGACTAGAGCTTGACTCGTACTTCGACGAGTTGATGCACATCACCACCAACCCAAACTTTCCTATCAGTGTAGACATTGTGTGCAAGTATGTTGTTGGTTTGGCCACATTGAAGACAATGATGCACTTTCTTTTAGACGAGTTGGACAGAGGAGCCTGAGTAGTGTACCCGGATGCTATGGAGGCAAGGTTCAGGTTTCAGACAGATGTCACAGTGGAACACACGGACACTATCAAGGACTACAGATCTTGGCATCAATATGTTACTATTGATCAACATGAGGATGTCGAGCAGTTGGACTTCTATAGTTGTCTAAGTCAGAGTGATGTCTAGTTTGGTTTTCTCAAGCCATTTTTGTTCACATGGGTACATGTGCATTGTAATGTTAAGTCGTGTTAAGTGTAAGTCAAGTGTCAATAGTGGATGTAAGAGTCATAGAGTAGGTGAAGAGTCATGAAGGTAGTTTAATGAACACAAAAGGGAATGTCAAGGGTCGCCCCACCCTTTGCTATAAATAGTCTCTCATAACTCATTGTATAGGCTTTTGGTCAACCAAGCTTCCGATAAGACTGTCTTGGAAAGAGCTTGGACAATATTGTAATGTGCCTTGGCTTCTCCACTACACGGAGCTAGTTCATCTCTTTGGAGGAGCAGGTAGATGTGGCTATAACATTCCATTGTTGGGGCTAGCAAGTTTAAAAGGATGTAGTGTATGATTGGAACATTTTCATGCATATGTTGTTATTGTAGTTGGACTATTCAGGTTGTTGTAGCAATGTATGTTGTTTAAGTTATGTAGTTGTGTATGCAATTATATGAATCTTGTTGCAGATGTGTTGTTGGTTTAACCATCACTCTGGATTGCCGGCTGACCTACTTTCCAACTTGTGATGCATCTTCACTCGTGTGTTCCCTTCCCAACCGAGTACTATTACAGTTTGCCAAGGGGTACACTCATCCTAACCCCTGTGTTATAACCTCTCATACACCTTCCTTGACTCACTGCAATGGTCACACCCTTGCTACTGACAGAGTTATCTTACTTGCCTCTGTGTGACGTCGTGGTCAAGGCATTACTTTACGACCCACTGTTGGGACTCCTACACCAAACGGTCTGAAGTCTAATTGGGACTTCTTAACGGGGAGATCCCCTTGACATGTTGGTAGGTCCAACACTGTCAATAGATTCCTTTGTCTAAAACTGAGTAGAAAATCCTCCTTGGCACATAGTTGCATCCCTTCTTTCATAGGAGATTTGCCACTTGATTCTACTCTCTATAGAAATTATTATATACCAGTCTTTGAAAGGTATTCATCAAAGATATTATGCATTGCATCCAAAAAGTAAGGGAAGGTGGTCCAAATTTTGTTCTCAATTGTACCCAATCTAGGATCATCTTGGAATCTCCAAACATAGGTAAATCTTCAATTGCAAGACAGTTAGCACATAGAAGAGCCCCAAAGAGTATGATTATCTCAGCTCTATTATTTGAACCTATGCCACTATACCAACTGAAATGGAAGGTGTTGTCTGGCTTCAAGACCAGTTGTGTCCCACTTCCACAAACCCTGTTGGTGGATTTCTCCATATATATATATATATATATATATCATATATATATATATATATATATATATATATATATATATATATATATATATATATATATATATATATATATATATATATATATATATATATATATATATATAATGAAGTATGACTGTAGCTCCATGAGTCAAAAATGTCTTATAGGTTGTTCCTCCTTCATTAGGCATATCTCCATAAAATATGAAAAGATCATTAAATAGGTGTCTCTAGTATCTGGTTCTGTTTGTTCAAAAATATTCTCATTCCTGCTTCTCCATATGCCCCAAAAAATATAGAAAGGAAAGAAACGATATGTCTTGAAACCTTCAAACCATTAAGTGAGACATCTCTTGAAACCATGTTATAGATTACATGTATTTTAAGTGTTTGAGGAACCCCACTCCATACCAATATCGCAAAAGGACATGTTAGAAATATATGTTCCATGTATTCTAAATCTTTTTTGCATAAAGAGCATCTTCCAAGATCCTGAAAGCCCCTTTTATGGATATTATCCCAAGTTAAGAATATTATTGTGGACCACCAACCACATAAAACATTTTAATTTGAGAGGTATATCCCATCTCCACGTGTTATGAAACCGAGAATCATTATCATTCAAGCCATGTCCATGAGAAATATGTGTATAAATCTGTTTAGCTGAGATCTTCTCATTATACATAACAACTTCCCATTTTAACTTTTCTTTCTTCTCAATGTGTTTTAAACCTATTAGACTTAATTGTGTTGTGAAACATGCCCATTCCACAAATAGGTCCTCTGGAAATCCAAGTTCAAATTCATTAAGACAATAAATTGTAACAGAAGAAGATCCTCAATCACAAGATATTTAGTTCGTAAAGTAAAGCCTTTTCTTATGTAAATGCTCAAGGATACGAATAGAAAGAGTATGTATTCCCTCCACTCCTTTAATATCATCTAGTCCTATTACTATCCTATACCCCCTTCCAACCTCCCATCTCAGATTTCATAGTAGCCAATATTTGTTTCTCATCATGCTTCTCCATATATAAGATGCCACCTTCTTCTTTGGAGCCGCATTTTTAATCCATTCCTTAAGCTATCTATTTTTTAGATATTTTTGTTTAATAACCTATTACCAAATACCTTTTCCATGGAAAATTTTCCATAATTTCTTGACAATTAAAGCCTTACTAAAACATTATGTGTCCTTTATACCCCACTCTCAATCCTTCTCATGTCTTGCAAGCACCTCCAAATAGACCAAAAGTATCTTATTTGTGGATTTAGGCCTAGCACAAAGGAACCTATCTATAATAGCATCAATTATTTTGGTCTAAATATACTGGGGGGGAAATATACTATGGTTTGAGCCCTCTAATTGCAATGAAATCACCTCCTCCCCATTTGTCATGAAATGCTTTGAAGATGTCAATTATTTAGGGTTTTGTCAAAGAGTGCAGGAAGTAGGTTTCCATGAGCATCTCACAGGTATATTTTCCCTCTCCTTGAAGAAAGACAAGATCACCATTGCAGGGATTGATTTCATGTTTTTAGTGGATGCCATCTCTCAAGCTATAGGCATACCAAACCATGGTGAAAACTACTTCAAATGCATGAGCATAGACCTAGAAGAGTACAAACCCTACTTGAAATCATAATACAAAGGAGCTCACTCACATGTTTTGCCATTGAAATACTTGTTGGAGAGATATGCACCATTGATGAAGGTTGTCATGAAGTTCTTCACATGTGAGGGCATATTTTCTAGGCTATATTAATACCACATAAGACTATTTATGCACTTTACAGCTCCCAAGTCTCTAAATTTGTCCAGCTACTTATATATGAGCCTAACCAAAATGTATGAAAGGGTGAAATTGAAAGGAAAAGTGCATTATCCTAGTCTCTTTCACAATAGCTTGATAAAGGTTATAGTACTCCATTAGTTGAAAGAGAAGAACATGACATGGGACACCTTCATTGAGGCAGCCTTGAAAGCACATATAACCACTTAACCAAGCCAGCACCAAACCATGTTAGTATAACCCATGGAGTTTGGGTTATCAAGCAAACATGATGAGCCTAAATTTGCCAAAACCCACCTAAGCCTATCTATCTAGCCTAAAATCCTCTACATTTCAGTCATCTCTTGGTTGTGATTTCATAAAGAGAGCCCTCTCTGGTTCAGTAGGGGTAGCTAACAAACTAAAAGCTTGCTCTGTAGTTACCTCCGTCGATATCCTCATTAGCTTGGGACATTGTGGAGGATAACAGAGGGCATGTCAACTAGGGAGTGCTAAGGTGTTCTAGTGAATGTAAGGTTCCCAAGTCATGGAATTCTGACATGTGCCAGATAGTTTGAAGACATGCTAAACAAGTTAAGATGTGCCAAGTGCTAAGGCATACCAAGATGTACAAGGGTGTGACAATGCATGCTAGGGACTGTCAAGGCAACAAAAGGGAGGAACAAGTTAAACTACAAGGAAATGAGCACATAATAGGGTTAATAAGTCATCAATTTACATTTTCCATGAGAGGCATGCTAGGCACACAAACACTATGTTCCAATAGGTGCCAAGTTCCAAGTGTCAATGCATTCGAAGTGCCAAATCTTCTTCCATTTCTTCTCATCTAGTTTCCAATAATTGATCTGAAATAAATTTAATATTAAACCATGCCAAAGCATACCAAGTCATCTCACGCATGCCAAACATGCTTATAAGACATGCCAAGTACCAACACGTGCCAAGTGCTAATGTACGTTAGGGAGTGTGATGCATGCTATGAAGTGGCAGAGCATATCAGAGAGTGCTAAGGTGTGCTAGAGAGTGTCAATGCATGTTGAGGAGTGTTAGGAAGTACTGGGAAAACACAAGGGAGCACTAGGTCAAAATGCATGGAAGTGAAATAATATGAGGATGTGTTGGGGAGTGTCAATGTGTGCTAGTTGTCATGCCAAGGAGGGAGTGATAAGGTATGCTAAGGATGGGTAAGGCATGCCAGGGAATATCAGGGAATGTCAAGAAGTGCTAGAGTGTGCTAGGTAGTTTCAGGGTGTGCTAAGATGTGCCAAATAATGCAAAAGCATGTCAGGTGCTAAGACATGCTAGGATGTGAAAGGTTCCAGAGTACGCCAATATGTGGCAAGGAGTTTCAAGGAAACAAAAGGAATAACCAAGCTAAAATGAAAGGAAATGAACACACAAGAGGGTTAATAAGTTGGACTTTATATTTTTCAAAAGAGACACACTAGGCACACTAATAATATGTTTCAATACATGCAAAGTGCCAATGTGTGCCAAGTGCTAATGTTTGTCAATGCAATATTATGCCAAGTTGTTCCAGGGCATGCTAGGGACTACAGGACATGCCAACACATGATAGGGGAGTGCTATGCTATGCTACAGCATGCCAACATGTGCTTGGGCATCCTAATCATAGAAATATGTTCTAGGTACAAAGATGTTCCAAGACATGCGAGGTGCCAAGGAATGTTAGTGTACTGTCCAAAGCATGTTAAGGTGTTCCATGAGTGTTGAGGAGTTATAGGTCTCTCTCATTAATAGAATTGACATAACTTTATTATGTATTAAATAATATAGTTCCTACACACACTAGTGGAACATTATTTAAAGGAAAATTGCTTGATAATAAACCTAATAGAGATGAATCATGTGTTGACTCCTAGGAAAACTGTATTCTTATGACTTGAGAGAAATGATACACACTAATTACTTCTTAACAAATTGACTCAATATTATAACCACTATGACCTTGGACACATAATGAAAGATTCCACAAAAATGGTCTTAAGTCCTTATATTTTGACAAAAAATATACTAACAGGTACATAGCATCATCAAAAAATCATTGGAATGATCAATGATGACAACTATTTTTTGACCGTCACTAAAAGTAACCAAAAAGAGAATTGGTGAGGGTCAATAAAATATCATCACTAGAAGTGTCACAAAAGAGAGAATTAGTAATGGGCCTTTAACGACCCTCACAAAAAGTGTCACCAAAGAGAGAATTAGTGATGAGCCTTTAACGACCCTCACCAAAAGTGTCATTGAAAGTGGCTTTGGTGACAAGCCTTAAAGGACCATCACTATATACACTTACAACAATTAATTTTTAAAGATCGTCACCAAATGCGACATTGGTGATGGAATTTAAAGGTCCCTCACAGGCATCAAGCATCATAAAAAAATCATTAGAATGATCAATGATGTTGAAAATTTATTGATCGTCACCAAAAGTAACCAAAAAGAGCATTAGTGACGGTCAATAAAATATCTTCACTAGAAGTGTCACCAAAGAGAGAATTAGTGATGGGCCTTTAACGAACCTCACCAAAAGTGTCACCAAAGGAAGAATTAGTGACGAGCCTTTAACGACCCTCACCAAAAGTGTCATTGAAAATGGATTTGGTGAAAAACCTTAAAGGACCATCACTATATACACTTACAACAATGCTTTTTTAAAGATTGTCACCATATGTGACATTGGTGACTGACCTTAAAGGTCTGTCCCAGGCATGACCCTCACCAATGACCTTTTTTCTTGTAGTGATGTATCCTATTAGTGATCTATCATATTTCTGAAAGCCAGTTGGTCTCTCCATTGGTATTAGTCCCAAAGAAATATAGGAGATGGCACATTTGTATTGACTACAGAGAATTGAACAAATCCACTCTCAAAGATTACTTCCCCCTTCCTTTCATCGATCAGGTACTCGATACCCTTGCCGGTAAGAAGTACTTTTATTTTCTAGATAGATTTAGCGAGTTTAACCAGATATAGATTGCACCTAAGGATCAAGACAAAACCACTTTTACATGTCCATGGGGTACATTTTCTTACCAAGTGATTCCCTTTGGGCTATGTAATGCCCCAACTACCTTTCAAAGGTAAAGTCTTAACTATTTTTGCTAACCTTGAGTGTGTGGAAATCTACATGGATGACTTTTGTGTGTTTGGCAATTCATTTCAGGAAGCCCTCAAGAATATAAAAAAGGTGCTTCTTTTCTGCTAAGAGGCTCATCTCACCTTGAGTGACAAAAAATGAAAATTAATGTGCAAGGCGGGGGCGGCTCTTGACCATCTTATTTCTGACAAAGGTATCTAGGTTGACTTGTAAAAATAGAAATTATTTTGAGTCTTCTTATACCCAAAACTCAAAGGGAAGTGAGAGGTTTTCTAGGACATGCGGGCTACTATAGGAGATTCATTGAGAATTTCTCAAGGATAGCTACCCACCCTTTTTCGACTTTTGACTAAAGATAGTGAGTTTTCTTGGTCCACAACTTTCCAAGAGTCCTTTGAGACATTGTTATAGACATTTTTGTGCGTTACAGCTATAAGCATGAAATGTCCATAATCCAAGGGATCCAAAGTCCCTAAACATGTTGTTCCTACCCCTAGAGGAACAAGGCTAACAAACCACAACAATTCACAGAAGTTCTCCACCAGAAACTGCTCAAAAACAAGTCAATTCAGAGGCTCCACTAGCTGTCTGCGCTGAAATGCAAAGTCTGCACTGGCTACCTGCACTGCAACGCAGGTAGAAGCACTACCAGGGTGCGTTGAGCGGCAATTGACAAATGGCAAGTTCATTCAACAAGGTGTCAAGACCCTGGAAGCTTCCAAAATCTTCCTCAATGACACTTGCCTCAGTGAATTCGACTAGTGATGAGTAAGAGGTTCTCTATCTCCAAGTGGAAGCAAGAACCTCCAAGTGGAAGCAAGAACCTCCAAGTGAAAGAAAGAACTGACAGAGGGAGAGGACACTAGTCAGATCTCAAGCTGACTCATCCTCTCTCCAAACATCTATATATGGATCTCTCCTCCATGAGATCTAGAGGCTGGAATTTTGTTATTGCAAAGAATTGCTGTTGGTTTGAGGTTGGAATCATTGGGTGCTTAATGCTTTGAGGGAAGGTGAAGATAGGAATTTCATTTGCTGGGAAGGAGATGCTGGATTGGAGCCCTCTGGGTTGTATCTCTTCCTGAACCTTGTTATTCATCAATAAAGCTATCTTGGTTTCTCCTATATACTGGTGTATCTTTGATGTACGATTGCATTAGTATGTTTAGTTTACTTCTAATCCTGAACTAGTTATGAATATGAATGTATGTCTTTGTGTAGTGTTCTCTTCTTGTGATCTTGCAGAAACCTCTTGAAGTTGGGCGAGCGAGAAGGCAAGTAGCTGGGAACTCCCAAAGAGAAGAGAAACCGGATCGAGGGACAAACGGAAGACACTAGTTAGTCCATCCATCTCTCTTCATTCTTAATTCATAAAGAAGAATACTAGAATAACTGTCTCTGTTTGTTGCTAAGGCACTGTCACACCTTAGGTGGATAGGATCGTCCTGCATAGGCATTTTTCCCCACAACAAATTGGCGACTCCACTGGGGAGATCTGTTTAGTCATTTTATTTGTGTTTCTATCACTGTTTGTTTCATAGACTCAACAGCAACAATCGAACTGCATCTGCTATTCTCAGATGCAAAGTAGACAGCTGTTGCTTTGATCCAATCACTGGATTTGTCTATGATCTGAAAAATGGACTCACAAATGATTTGATGATCCTTTGTGATAGATCTTAGCCCTTTCTCAAAGCATCCCTTTGATTGTACCTTGCTTGTTGCTTTGATTTGGCCTGAAAATGTGGATTAAATAGCAAACTGTGACCCAGAACCCAGTGAGAAACTCTCTTTTCTCCTTCAGCGCAGACCCTGTGAAGAGGTTCTGCATTTCAACGTAGGTCCCGTGAAGGCTACCTGTGCTGAATGTCAAAACCTCTGTGTTGAGGGTGCACTGATCCAGTTAGGCCTTGTGCATCTGGGGTTCTCTGCTCTGTTTTGCCTTGTTTTGATCTCTGATTTTTGCAGCCTGTAACCAGCATAGGTACCTGTCTGATAACTCCTTTTCTCTGCTTAAATTCTGCCTCCTTTTGTACAAAAAGACTGTGAGTGTTTTTATGTGTTTGTGGCGTCATTTACAGTTTTCCTTTGCAAGAGTGAAATAGTCATCCTGTAGCCCTTGATTCGGATCTGTTGATTGTGATCTTAGGAGAGAGTTCATTGGCTGTTTACAGTTGATTATACATTTGCTTTTGCTTTTGGTTTGAGTTTGTCTCTTTTAAGTGTCAAAACAAGTATTCATTTCGAAAATTGTTAAGTGTTGTAATCTCTTCTACCCTTTCTGATTTCGAAAAAGTAAACTTGTTTGTATTTGTCATTTAAAAGCAAATTCAAAGTTGTACAAAAAGCTTTCCTTTTAGGCATCAATATTAAGAGAGTAGAAAACAAACACCTGCATTGTGCATTTGCATCTTGATAGTTTGCATGTTTGATTTAGGAAAAGTGCATTAGAGTGTGCTGATTGCTCTTTGAGAAAAGATGGTGTCTTTCTTTTCCCTTTGTAGCTAGGATTTTCATGGTTGAAAAGATATAAAAAGCTTGCTTATCATCTTTAGACTGCATTTAGGAATTGTATCATACATCTCGTGGTGAACCTCAAAAGGCAAACTTCTAAAAAGATCAACCTAAAATAAATTGAATGAACTTAACAACGCTTTGCAACATAACGCACAACATAGAGGTCTAGGCTAGAGACGTGTTCCGGCGTCGTAAAGCCTGGTGACTGTCGATCTCGCTGATGGTGGGTGATTCCTCCTGAGGGACGATAGCGCCAGTATGGATTGTGCTCCCACGTACCGTCGAGTATATATTGGGAGACCCCTATAGGCATAAAACCTTTATCCTTAGGAAGTCGTGTCGGCTGCCCTACTGATCGCAATGCACTGAACACAGCATTCAGGAAGATCGACCGCCCATACCTTAAAAAGTATTCTGCGATTTTGCGAAAAGTTTGGCACACCCTCTACCTAGAACTCCAGAGCAGTTCCTTTTGGCCTTTTTCAGACTCTATAACAGAAAAATTCCATCCGAGCATTTGTCACTTCGGGCTCGTTAAAACATCGAAGGAGACTAGAGTCATCTTTAGCTTTTTCTCGACTCTTTAAAATTGAAAAAGCAAGTTGTGTCTAAAGCGTCGTTAAAATTTATTTTAAACCGAACAATCACCCCTTCTTCCTGCATTGATCTTTAGGTTGAGAAAATGGAGCACACCAACCAAGGAATTCCCCTTGGTGGAAATCCTAGTCCCTTCTCCTCTTGGGGAGATGTTGGTGCGCCTCATATGGCCACATTGTCGCTTCCAGGACTGACAATTGGCTTGCCGGTCTGGCTCTTCTCAACCAATGTCGTTCAGAACACCACTATTCCTGAACAGTCGAATCAACAGTTAGACCAGACCAGAGTTACCCACCAGCCTTCTACTTCATCTAATTCTTCCTCTCCTCCTTCCTCTTCACTTGATGGAACTGGTAAAACAAAAAACCAAGTTCCTAAGGAGAAGAAGGAAAAGAAGAAGAAAGAGAAGAAGAAGAAGGAGCCAAAAGCGACTCGGGCCAAACAAGTGGCGTCTGACAGAAATCCACACACAACACTGACTAGGCCTAAATCTCCATGTGTCATATGCAAGGGAGACCACTTCCACAGAGATTGTCCCTGCATCCCTCGGATACTAAGGGACTGGTCTCCCCGTTTGCACAATTCAGTAGAGTCAACCTCTGGTAGCCATGTTGACAGCTCACCGTCAACTAGTGAAAGTGAAGTCACAGGACAGAGAGGGAAAGCTAGATTTTCCTGCAAACTGTGTGAAGGCGACCATGCCATCCACCGTTGTCCCTTCTTAGATGAGGCTAAAAGAGTTTTGGAAGATCGCCCGGTTTTACCAGTGCAACTTCCTCCTGGATATCAAAAACTCCCGCCAAGTCCTTCACTAGTTGAGAACCCGACTGGCCCGCTCAGGTGGTCAGCCGAAGCACCTATCATTGAAGATGAACTGTCTGAATCCATACCTGACGAAAGTCAAAAGGTTGAGGTGGCAGTTGACCCGATTTTTCCTTCAGAGGCTCTATCTTCGAATGATACCATCATAGAGGAGAATAAAGACGACACCGTCCAAATTCTCTTCATCAACACAGACTCCGACGAACAAGGGGGCAATTTTCCCATTCCTTTATCGCAGGAAGGAACTTCGTCAGAGTCATACCCGGCCGTATATTCGGTCCCACCACCAAGCAACCTAGTTGTCTCGTTCGACTGGAACCAACTAGGCAGACCCCGTTTGCCAGCAAGTATACCATTCAGGATTATCGTTCAAATATACAGAATGGTAATGGCTGGCACCATCATTGATGAGGGGGCATCTGTGAGTATCCTTTCCTCTATTGCTTGGAAAGCGCTTGGTTCGCCAGCGCTTTTGCCTGAAATGAGAAATCTGACAGGCTTTGATAAAGGAACCAGTCGACCTTTAGGGATCCTCCCCAATGTGCCCATAACATTGAAAGGGAAGACCGTTCAAATGAACGTGATGGTCGTTCAAGGACCCTTGGATTATAACCTACTCCTTGGACGAGACTATATATATTGCATGGGAGCCATCATCTCCTCACTCTTTAGAGTAATGTGTTTTCCGCACGAAGGAAGAGTGGTCAAGCTCGTAGACCAGCTTTCATTTCCTGGATCACGCATCGCAAATAGTCATATACCATCCCTAAATGGTCTCTTCACACAAGAAATGTCTCAACCCACGGTCCGTCCTCCTGATGAGCGTGAGTAATCCAGGAGGATATGACTGGAACCCAGGGGGCATGCGTCCTGGTCTGCTTCGGCAGGAAAACTTTGGGTATAGGGTAGGTTTCCGCGGGAGAATATGACTAGTCCGTACCCCGTCCGTGGTTGGAAGAGGGGTTGTTCTGGAATAAGATTCTTTTGTCAAAGTTATGTGAGAGGGCGGGCGTCGTCACTCACCTTTGTTTATCTCGGTAGACACCGCCGAAGAAGTGTTTTGTTGAAAGAATAACAGAACAATCTTTGGGTAGCCTGAAAGAGGTAGGCCTCTCCCGGTAAAATAAATGTTTTATTGGACTAAGAAGGGGTAACCTTGAAATCGTACTTTATGCCTGGGGGCATGCAAACCTTTTGGAGTGCAAGCAAGGGGCGGCTATTTATTTTTTAAATTTTTAGGTCCTCCATTTAAACCTGTAGGTCTAACCCTTTAAACTCGTAGGATTGGTCGTTTCCGAACTTGCATAACGAAAGGATCCAGAGCAAAGCTTTGTGAGATGAAGCTCCATAAAAAATAGAATCTTAATGAGACATTCTTATCATATGACTGGATTAATCGAGCAGTTTTAGCACACAGTTCATGCTCGTTAAAAAATAAACGCAAGATTCGAGCAGTTTTAGCACACAGTTCATGCTCGTTAAAAAATAAACGCAAGATCCGAGCAATTTTAGCGCATAGTTCATGCTCGTTAAAAAATAAACATAAGATCGAGCAAGTGTTTCAATCTGCGTTTAAGCTCATTAAAAAATGAACTACCCGGTAAATAACCACAGTGAATGTAATATCATCAGCCATTAAAGCCTTGGTCGTGTTTGCACCGTCACCTCCACTTTTCCATTGGCCGATCATTCACCTCCATATGATTGTTTACCCATTTTGAGGAATAGTTGCGAAGAGTGATTTCACTTAGCCATCCTTGTGACACTGCCGTGATTGGAAAATTCCAACCCGTACCTGGAATCAGCTGCTAACCCGTTTCATCACTCGTTCCTCAAAAGACGAGTCTTCTTTAAGCTCTTTTCATCTGACTCGTAAAATATGAAAAGATTGCCGAGTTTTGGCCTTCCAGCTCGTTAAAGCGACCGGAAGTGCTATCCCTCCTCTAGATTTTAATCTTTTTGGACCTGAGGGATTATTGCACAAAAAGATCGAGCGCTTGTTTTGTTCGGCTCGTTAAAACTATCGAAAACTCATCCCTTCTGTATTGTTTTATACTTTTTCGGACTTAAGGGATTAGATGACGAAAAAGGACTTTCGGAGTTGAATTTACGTACCTTTTCAGACTCTCTAAAAATGAAAAGGACCGAGTTATCTTTGTCGCTAGACTCGTTAAAATCATTAAATAGCGACAAACTTGTCTTTAGACGAGAACGAGTTTCACTATCGCTAGGCTCGTTAAAACATAGCGATGGGCTTGCCCGAAGGGCAAGTTATAGAACAAGCATATGTTATCCTCCTCAAGCTTGACAAAAATAAAGAGGTACTGGTCAACAATGACTAGGGAAAAATTGGGAGAAACTCAAGAAAACTTTGATGGTAGCAAGTCGCTCTTGAACATGACACTTTTCCTCAGTACCACAATCGGGTTGGGTTGTTTCATTCACCATGGTCTCGCCATACCATCCATATTTGGGGTAATGCTACCAATCCATTGCATAAGTGTCGCCATATGTTCAAGAGAAGTCATTCAGAGAAGTCAACCGTGTCCCATCCACTGCCATACATTATCCTTCGTCCTTTCATGACCGCCACCCTGAATCATATGTCATCAGATCGTTTTCACCTCCATCAAAATCATTTGCTCCATTCCATGTCACTAATGTGGGATTCATTAAGGCCCTCCTTTGACGGATCGCTTCTTGTCGACATCAGCTCATTATCCAAGAAGTTGATCTAGGAACAACCCCTTCAGTACTTTGAAGCTTGCATGCCTCAATGGCAAGTTTCTCACTTCCGGCGACAGGTATACATCAATGACCTTCGACCGAAAGATTTTGCGTGGTGTTCGACGCCAAGTCCTTTATTCACACCACGTGAATTGTACTGCAGTACCTTGAGGGTCATTATCATTATCGGTGATTCCTCTCGCGGTTGTTAACGGTTTACCTCATTGACCGGTAATCAAGCGATGTCTTTCCATGTTCGACTTCAGAACATTTCTCACATGGATCGACTTGTTCTTAGAGTGAAGATCGAACGAGTTTGAAGACCCCGGATCTAGTTTCATCCATCCGGGCTGCGATATACATTCAAGAAAGATAAAGACATTGACATGTACATCATTGCAGCAGATAATCATCCTACCCAAAGGATGATAATTTCATCAAAATTATCAGTCTACCATCAGACGATTGTCTGTTCTATGTACAGAAAAATGAATTTATAAAGCTGAGCATGGGAATGCCTGCCTCAGCTAGATCATGAAAGCAGTATGAAAAATAATGTATTGTATTGTATTGTATTACAGGTCTCCTCCCAGCAATGAATGAACTTCAGATCCTCCTGATAAAGCATTTCACCCGATAAACAGCCTCATACTTTAGGGGGCAACTGTTATAGACATTTTTGTGCCTTACAGCTATAAGCATGAAATGTCCATAATCCAAGGGATCCAAAGTCCCTAAACATGTTGTTCCTACCCCTAGAGGAACAAGGCTAACAAACCACAGCAATTCACAGAAGTTCTCCACCAGAAACTGCTCAAAAACAAGTCAATTCAGGATCAATTCAGAGGCTCCACTAGCTGTCTGCACTGAAATGCAAAGTCTGCACTGGCTACCTGCACTGCAACGCAGGTAGAAGCACTACCAGGGTGCGCTGAGCGGGAATTGACAAATGGCAAGTTCATTCAACAAGGTGTCAAGACCCTGGAAGCTTCCAGAATCTTCCTCAATGACACTTGCCTCAGTGAATTCGACTAGTGATGAGTAAGAGGTTCTCTATCTCCAAGTGGAAGCAAGAACTGACAGAGGGAGAGGACACTAGTCAGATCTCAAGCTGACTCATCCTCTCTCCAAACATCTATATATGGATCTCTCCTCCATGAGATCTAGAGGCTGGAATTTTGTTATTGCAAAGAATTGTTGTTGGTTTGAGGTTGGAATCATTGGGTGCTTAATGCTTTGAGGGAAGGTGAAGATAGGAATTTCATTTGCTGGGAAGGAGATGCTGGATTGGAGCCCTCTGGGTTGTATCTCTTCCTGAACCTTGTTATTCATCAATAAAGCTATCTTGGTTTCTCCTATATACTGGTGTATCTTTGATGTATGATTGCATTAGTATGTTTAGTTTACTTCTAATCCTGAACTAGTTATGAATATGAATCTATGTCTTTGTGTAGTGTTCTCTTCTTGTGATCTTGCAGAAACCTCTTGAAGCTGGGCGAGTGAGAAGGCAAGTAGCTGGGAACTCCCAAAGAGAAGAGAAACCGGATCGAGGGACAAACGGAAGACACCGGTTAGTCCATCCATCTCTCTTCATTCTTAATTCATAAAGGAAGAATACTAGAATAGCTGTCTCTGTTTGTTGCTAAGCCACTGTCACACCTTAGGTGGATAGGATCGTCCTGCATAGGCATTTTTCCCCACAACAGACATTGAAGGGAAAAATAGTCCAGGCACCAGTTTTGAGAGGACCAAACTGGTCCCTGCCATTTCATATTTACTCTGTCTCAAATACTACTATTGGCACAACTTTAGGACAAGAAGAAGACAAACAATCTTATTCTATTTACTTCATTAGTAAAAACTTGTCACCTGTTGAATTAAATTATACGGTTACTGAGAAAGAGTTTTTAGATGTAATTTTTTCCATTAATAAATTCAGAGATTATATTATAGGATATGAAGTCTTTGTACATACTGACTATTGCACAATAGGATATTTGATGAATAAACCATTAACTAGCGGTAGAGTGACTAGGTGGTTATTATTGTTATAGGAATTTAATATTACTATTGTCGATAGACCAGGAAAATCGAATGTAGTAGCAGATTATCTTTCAAGATTAAATAATGCTAGTGAAGCAATTCCTGTTGATTATGATTTTCCTGACGAACATCTTTTTGTTGTTTCAACAAAATCCCCATGGTTTTCTAACATATCTAACTATTTAGTCACTGGGAAATTACGACCTCACTTATCCGCTTGTGAAAAGTGAATATTATACAGAAAAGTGCTGCATACTCCTGGATTCAAGTATACCTCTTTTACACTGGAGCAGATCTCATTATCTGTAGATATGTAAGAGTGGAAGTAGTGTTTGATATTTTAAAATCTACCCATGATGAACCTTGCAGGGGTCACTTTGCCGATAAGTGGACTTCATACAAAGTGTTACGAGTTGGCTATTTTTGGTCTTCCTTGTTTAAGGATGCCAAACAATATGTCAAGCGATGTGATAGTTTTCAACGAGTTGGCCAACCTAATCAAACTAATGAAATGCCTTTATGTCCTCAAGTAATGATTGAGCCTTTTGAAAAATGGGCCATTGATTTTGTAGGGCCAATAAATCAAACATTATTAAATAAAAAGCATATTTTGGTTTGTACATATTTTGTTACAAAATGGGTAGAAGCTAAAGTTGTTTCTTTTGCTACTGAAAGAGTTATTGTTGATTTTCTTTTTACTGAAATATTTACTAGATTTGGTGTGCCTAGAGAAATTGTTTCTGACAATGGACTATAGTTTATTTCTAATCTGGTACAATGTGTGATGGAGCAATACAAAATGTGGTACAAGAAATCTACATCGTATCACCCGCAAGAAAATGGTTTGGTGGAGTCCACAAATAAGGTGATTGAGTCCATCCTCACAAAGATGGTAAATATTCACAGAAATTATTAGGCTAAAAAATTACCAGAATCATTGTGGGCATACTGAACCACTTGGAGGAACAACACAGGACACACACCATATGAGTTGGTGTATGGGAAACAAGTCCTCTTGCTGATAGAATTCGAGATCAAGACTTTCAGGGCTGCAGTCCAATTGGGGCTAGATCTCTCTGAAGCACAACAACAACTTCTTCTGCAGTTGAATGAGTTAGATGAATTCTGAAGGGATGTTGTTTAGTGAAACATGTTGGTTCAACAACAATGTATGAAGTGGCATGACAAGTCCATTCAGAAGAATCAATTCCAACTAGGTGATTGGGTACTCCTTTACAATTCTAGATTCAAATATTTTAAAGGGAAATTCCACACACGCTAGAGGACCCTATGAGGTCATCAACGTGTTTTAAAATGGAGCGTTAGAGATTAAAACCATTGATGGATGGAATTTTGTGTTCCTAGTAAATGGGCATAGATTGAAGGCATATTTTCAGCCCCTTACTAAAGGAAATTTTATGCAACAAGTCCAACAACAATCTGAAAATGAGTTGGTAGGTGGTAACACCAACCTATTGAAGATTTGGTCCTTTCTTTTCCTCATTGGAAAAAATAATAAAATAAAAATAAAAAATGACAAAAATAAAAAGTATAATTTTTTTCTTGTAATTATGAAAATGAGTTTGACTAACATGATTATAGAAGGATTAACCTGAAAACTAGCATGATGGAAAGAAGATCGAAATTTCAATAAAAGGCGAATTTTACTTGATTTTTTAGATATGCTGGCTGCCACCAAGAACAAGAAGGTTGAAGGGACCCAACCCTTACCCAAGTTTGGGGTAATTAGCATGGAAATTTTTATCCAAGTAAACGCTTAATTTTTGCTGCAATTACTTTTTCCAGCACTAGTGTAGGTAGAGTTTCAAGGTAAAAATTATGCCTTCCTTATATTTCTTGTTTTGTAAATTCCCACTATTTTATTTTTCTAAATCCCCAATGAATTACCTTCCTCTTTCTTCCTAGAAAACTACCCTTACTTGATTTCATAAAAGCCCTCTTTTCCCCTGAATTTTTGCCAGATCCCATTTCGTGTATCCCCCTTGGTGATATTATTCTTGGAATCCTTGTTGAAATGTTCCTTCCCAAGCTAGCGATCACTGAGTTGTAATTTCATTTACTGTGTAATCTTGCATCGCCCTCGGTTCTGGGTTAGACTTGCACCATCATGTATATTTGCTGATCAAGTTTAATACAAGGAACACGCCATGTTATCTACATGTTGTGTCTAACTTTCATTTTATCCGTGATTACGTGCTAAATCATTTCATTTCCTAAACGGGAAACGCATTGGTTGGCTAGCCCCCAACCAACCCAGCTCATTTACCCTTGTGCTTTCGCCATTTAAAAGGTATGTGTGAGCATTTATTCATTTACAATTGCGTGGATTGGATGGTTCTTATATTTATTTTAGAAGTTCTGAGTTAAATTCATTTCATAGTCAAGTGTGAACGGATCCGTAGTTTAGAAGTTTGATTAATTTTATTTCTTTCTCGCAATTTCTTTCATGCAATTATTTTCCTATAATTCTTGTCTTAGTTTTCTTCTGCTCAGGTCATGCAGGAAGATCGTTCTTGTACCAAGGCATGTAGTTTCCTGCACTTTGGTTTATTCATTTACTTCACAACAAGTGTTATGTTCCTTTTCCTGCTTATAATCTCATTTATTCCCGCAAGAAAAAATATTGTTAATTCAAGTAATTGTTCTTAACGTTAAGAGTATACTTCTAAAGGATCTGAGAATGTTTACATGAATTAAGGAAGGATGCTACTACAAACACTTTATACTTGCATTTTATGACTTAAGAAAAAGGAGCAGAAACGTTATAAGTGAATTGCCGAAAGTTAGTTGATGCATGCAAATTACTTTGATTGTTGCTTTGATTATTCTGAATTGTTTTTGCTTTATGAAATTTACTTTCATTGTAAGGTTCAGTTAATTATAGCATTTCTTTTGCACATGTAATTTATCTCAAAATTTAATTTTCAATTGCAATTCTTTTCAACACGTCTTTTAATTCTTTCGAAAGTAAATTGGAAACTTTGGTGAAGAAAGCTCCGTCTCGGTGTAAGAGCTGGTCTCTTGTCACAGGAATAGAGTACTCTAAGCCTTGAGGCTTAGAGCACCTCCCCAAAGACACAAATATTTAGTAAAGAAGGTAAAATATACTTTTGCACAGAAGTACTGTACCTGCACTAGTGCAAGCAGATTGCAATAGTACAAGAACAAGTTTCTTGGTGTAGAATGAAAATCAATTGGGAAACAGAACCTTGCAAGGGCCCACTTGTTAAGCTGTTAGCCATCTATACTGAAGATAAACATAGTATTTAATTCCAGCATTTAAGATTGCTTCAAGTTATGTGAAAGTTCCTTTACTTGATTTCCTTGCAAATTATTCTTTTACTTTCCAGCACTAGAATTGCTTTGGTGTCGATTTCCCTTAAGATTTTTTTCTGTCTGATTCTACAACATTTCATTTAAGAAGTAGGATTAGGAA
Source organism: Pinus tabuliformis (assembly GCA_031772625.1). Taxonomy (NCBI): domain Eukaryota; kingdom Viridiplantae; phylum Streptophyta; class Pinopsida; order Pinales; family Pinaceae; genus Pinus; species Pinus tabuliformis. The sequence continues at coordinate 1,117,269,835 of CM062809.1, forward strand.
TAGGAGAATTTCATACCACTTCTGGCATTTCCTTTGATTCTTCTCTAATTTTACGAAACCCACAGGTTGACAATTAAGTGTTGTGGAGTTTTCTTAAGTGCAATTTCTGCACCCAACACTACTGCATTGCATGTTGACCCTTTGTACCTTTTGGCGTTAAGTTGGCTTCACTTGGACTCGTGTTTAAGTCACCTTTTGACCATGTCTTTTGCGAAATCAAACTTGCAATAAATTAGCCTCTGCATCTTGACACCCTCTTACCCGTGGAAAGAACATTCCTTTGAGTGTCATTGACCAATTTTGTCATCTTCAATTGAGCATAGGAATTTTCCCATCCTAGGAACTATCGCATTTGTATTTGGACACTCGTTGATTCCACTATACCATAGGCATTCTTTTATTCCTTTTTCAAGATTTCTAAATATGAAAATGACAAAAAATTTATATATTCCAAAAAGAGTGGGAACATGACATTATTTCCATGATTGATGGCAGCTAGATTAAGTTGTGTCACCCTTGAAAAAAGCACTCAAAATTAAGTCTTTCCTCCATTGGCATGGGCTTTAGCTTGAGTTGAGAGAGCCTTAATATTGTTATTGATTCAGTACTCCTCTGATTGGTTATCTCTTCCAATCATATGGAGAGTTGTTTTATGCCTCCTGCATGAAATACATATACAAAGTTACCATATGCTACCATGTAGTCACATTTAAGTCGTGATCTTGTTCAAGGGAAGTAAACCTAAGTCAGCCTTTCTATGGTGTCTCTTAACTCATTTTTCGGTTGGCCATCCCTGATTGTCAGAGTCATATTCATTATCACATCAGCTATTTGGTCCTTTTCTCGTGGTGTTTTGAGAAGGTCTCCACTAACTTCTTGCTAGTGGGTCTTGCTCTTATCGACTATGACAAATTGATTTTAGAGCGGATCTAGAGCTGCACCCTGGCCCTATTTTCATTATTGATAGGTCACCTTGTGCTCAGCTTCGATCAGTATCATGGGTCTTTGACTGAGTGGTTTCCCTTGTGTTTGATGTGGACTTTCATTATCACTCATTAGGATTCATTTAGTACCTTGGTTTCCATTTGACCCTATTGGTGGATTCCTCGCCTATGTATTAACTTTCATTATTGGTTAGTTTAGAGGGTTTCTATCATGAGCTAGCTACATCTTGTGTACATCGGAAATGTGCTTCGGTTCAGTTACTACATCTTTCTTCATCAGATTCCTTCCACATTATTGGCCTATGGGTTACACTCGCACTGGATTGATGAAGGATGCCTTAATGCCTTCCTTCCATTGGATCCTTTCCCATCGACTTCAACTAATTACTTTGGGAACAAGGTCTAGAGTGCATTTGGCAGTACCTTATTGTTTGCAGTCATCAGTGGAAGACTCCTTCACTAGCTATAGTGGAAGACTCCTTCGCTATCTTCCAAGTGTTCAAATTCAATTCATTTATTCGCACTTGTTAGATTTTACTCGGTAACTTGGCTCCCATCATCATTATCGGTGAGTAGTCTTGTGTTTTTTAACAATATACATCAATGACCGGTAATCAAACAATTTCTCATATGGTCGACTTCAGATCATTTATTCCCATTATGTATAAATGTACCACTGTGGTTGGTGAAGACCTCAAGTTCGCATAAGCATTTATTGGTTCACTTACCAATCCGTCCTACTTCTTCTAGTGATACCATCCACCTTATATGTTGTAGTTCATTACAGTGACATCCTATATGTTGGAACTCGAGTTGCATGTAGTACTATTTGTTCCACCATTTGAATTGGTACTTTTTGGATCAGCTTTATGAATTCGGTGATCAGCTTTCTACTTCAGCATCATTGATTAGTTCGTTATATGTCATATTGAGACATGTACTTCTATGGTTATGATCAGATGATCCTCTATGTAATTTCAACTCCTTTATACTTGTATACATATTGGATCTGCTTTTGTACTTAACATGCTAACATTCTTTATTATCTCTGAGCATGGGTACGCCTACTTCAGAAAACAACTTTCTTTATGATCTCTTTCACTGGCTTGGCAAGCTAAATTCTAATGAACTCCTCTCAGGCCTTGGCATGATTCCTTCTATACACTTAATACATTTTAGCCATCATGTACCCCTTATGACCTCATATATTAGGGGGCATCTGTTATAGTACCATTTACCACTTTTGGTAGATTTGATGCTCTGGTTATGGCCTAGGGCAACCCTTCCTTTCCATACTTGGTCCAAATTCTAAAACAGCAGTGCTTTAATTCCGATATGCTATTTTTCCCAGTATAAAAAGCGTGTACACGCGAGTCTCTCTATATCCAACCCACGCATATTTGTTAAAAAAATAAAAAAAATATAATATCCTTAAATTTGGGTGGCGTTTATAGGTTTTATTTGTTACTCACCTACTATAGCCCATGACCCAATTATTTCCCAACTGAAAAAAACTAATTTGGAGAAGTATAAATAAACCTCCGTGGGAAGGCCTAAAGGGTAAGAGATGAGATATTGATATATTATAGTTGATTACATCCCTAATCAAGTATGAAGAAATCCCTGTTCCTCCTGCACTCCCAGGTTATAGGAAACTTTTGTTTCCTTATTTTAGGTGTCCATCATATTTTTATGCCATGCTAGTGTACCTTTATGGAGGAGGACTGTTGAGGCCTGTGCAGGACAGATCTGGAGGAAATTCTGCTTGGAGCAGGAGGATGACTTAGGTTGTAGTTTTCTGCATTTCATTTAGCTTACATCAATAAAGAAATGCTATTCATTTCCTGATATTTATTTTGTTTATGCCTTAATCTATGTTATGATTTACATATGAAATCTTATGTTAATGCTCATTTGCTCACATGCTTATATGATTTAACACCTATATCATGAACATGCTTTCTATTACTATTGTTGTATATGATTTGCTTGGATAAGTTACGGGTTCTAAAGGCATTGGAAGGAGTAGAGGGTTTGGACCCTGCGGAATCAACCTCGAATGTAGGACCTCCGGGTAATACCTCTTCTTCCTACTTCAGTAGCTTAAGCATTTAGACTGCTTGTTTTCGTGTTTCTTTTTGTGGTATGCCCTACACTCTATTAGGGTTTTCAACCCAAGACCCTAGGGTGTTTCCACCCGCAATAGAGATGGACTAGATTTGTTAATATGCATGAGATGTGTAACATAACATAATATTAAAAAATTACAATGAGTAAAAATCTAACGCAGGAAAACCCGTGTATACCCAAAATATGCATATAGAATGCATATCTCTGTTTTACCCTAGAAATTTCAACTCTCTGCCGAGTCAAATCTTCACTAATTAATGGTTTAAGGCCCCCATTATTTAAAATCGCATGCGGAATGCTTTCAACTTACCACAATTTATCCCTTACTTCAATACAATCCATCGGGACACTATACACCTCATAAACCTTCATTAAACTTTAATTAATCCATCGTTAAACCTCAATGCCTGCACATATATTACCAACCTCACTCTTACTTTGGTTATAATTGGACTTAACCCATAAAAAGCTTCAATTAGCACTATTTCTATTATAAACCTTTTATAATATAAATCCACATAAACATGCGTAAACATACCTTTTTGCGTTTCTTTAGCCTTTGCACATTTCTCAAGGCTTCCCTTTATCACAATCGAAATTCTTCACACATCTAACACATGACTCTTTATCGCCTCTGATATGCGATTAACACAATCAGACTTCAAATACAATAAAATGGCATCCATTACCTTCTCAGGTCCGCTCTCATCGCATGTCGCAATACCGCTAATCATAGCTTCTAAGGCCAAGGTACATCTCCCATGGATATTTGCGATGCGATCTAATCGCCAATCGCATCCGACATTGCAATCGCATATCGCACTTGCTTGTGGCTAGAAGTTAATTCACTCATCAATGAAACATTGCGATGGAGGGTTTACCAATGATCCTCCATCATTGATCAGAACATTTGATCCAACAGTCAACAATGATTTCGCATGTCGCAATCGCAAATCACTTGAGGTCAGGGTTTAATCACTTCTGTGATATGTTGCGATGCGATTTCAATTAACGAGTCTCCACCGTTCATTTCATGGCTCCATGTTATGCGACTTAATCCAGGTCGATTGTCATGAACCAATCTCGTCCGTTGATCATCTAGATCCAATGACTCTTGAGAATCGATACTTCACTTCTCTGTTCTTCTTTTTACTTTGATTTTATTCCATTTCTTCAATGTTCTTTGTGGTTTCGAGTTTCTTCCAGGTTTCTCATCCTTCCGTCGTTCCGCTACGCGACTCCCTCCTAAGCTTAACTCTATGGGTTTCTTTAATCACCGTCACTCTTGGACTTTTCTTCGATCCTTCAATTGGATTCAAGATCCATTACGATCCTTCAAATTTTTCTTCTTCCTCTATGTTCTGCCCGACTTTGCCTGCATACATATATTATACAGAATCTCTGATACACACATAATTTATCATTCCATATTCAAACCACACACTTATACAATTTTGGGATTAATCTATGTATTGATAAACAAACATTTACATAGTTTCTCTATCTTTGGCCTGATCTTCTAGTGTCACTGACCTCTATTTCACAATCTTCCTGTAGGCTTACAGTCCCACTCTAACTAGCTTAGTTATCTAACCTCTGTCTTTTCCATTTAGGCTTACATTTATACAAAAGGATTCTAAAACCAATTCCTGGTTAGATCCATAAACTTCTCAACAAAATCCTAAAATATCTTCTTCATCCCTAAGGATCCTCCCTAATCCACAAAATCATGAACTAACTCCTAATCTAAGATTTACAGTTAATTCTCCAATCCCTTAATCTCTCAACTATCCTAAATCACTCATATTCTCCTACATTTGAGAATATTTACAAATATGTATCACAATATTAAATTAAACCCTATTCTCATTAAAATCACTCAAAAGCCTAAATAATTACATTAATTCACACTTAGGAAACCAAGTTCCTTGAAAACACAAGACCTCCTATGTCTGGCTAAAATACAATGATATTATTGAGCTGAATGCTCTTGCATCAACGTCTCAAGATTGAAAATAATCATGGTCTCCTGATCATGTGCTTCTGATTTGTGTCCTCTTGGATCCCATACTTTGTTCTGTAGTCTGTCCTTGGTTACTGCTATTGTTTGTTGTTTTTCTCTAGGTCTCCACACTTTATGCTGCATTGCCCCACTAGCTGTGCTCTCACAGTCTGTTGCTATCTTTTTCTGTAATTCTTCCAATATTCTGATATACCTTACCTATGTGTGCTTACTATTTGTCAGATTAGAATCTGATCTCCTATTTCCTGCTTTCATCACCATTCACCTGTATACACACTTTCAGAACATAACTCTATTCTAAATTCTTTCAAATAAACTTTCACACAGAATTCCTTTTTTCAGCTTTAATACCAAATGTTTCAATCACACTTCAGCTTTGATATCACTTTGATGCAGGAGAACCCACATATACCCACAATATGCATATATAATGCATATATCTGTTTTACCCCAGTAATTTCAACTCTCTGCTGAATCAAATCTTCACTAATTAATGGTTTAAGTCCCCCTTCATTTAAAATCTCATGCGTCTGTTTTACCCCAGGATTTTCACTCTCTACCGAGTCAAATATTCACTAATTAATGCTTTAAGGCCCTCTTTATTTAAAATCTCATGCGGAATGCTTTCAACTTACCACAGTTTATCCACTAGTTCAATACATTCCATTAGGACTCTATACACCTCATAAACCTTCATTAAACTTTAATTAATCCTTTGTTAAACCTTAATGCCCACACATATATAACCAACCCCACTCTTACTTTGGTTATAATTGGACTTAACCCATAAAACCCCTCAATCGGCATTATTTCTATTATAAACCTTTTATAATAGAAATTCACATAAAACATGCGTAAACATAACTTTTCACATTCCTTCAGCCTTTGCACATTTCTAAGGGCTTCCCTTTATCGCAATTGCAATTCTTCACATCACCTAACACATGAATCTTTATCGCCTTCGATATGCGATTAACACAATCAGACTTCAAATACAATAAAACCACATCCATTACCTTCTCGGGTCCACTCTCATCACATGTCGCAATATCGCTCATCGCAATTGTCAAGGTACATCTCCCATGGATATTGGTGATGCGATCTAATCACCAATCACATTGGACATTGAAATCACATATTTCACTTTCTTGTGGCCTGAAATTAATTCACTCATCAATGAAACATTGCGATGCGGGGTTTAACAATGATCCTCCACCATTGATCAGAACATTTGATCCAACGGTCAACAATGATTTCACATGTCGCAATCGCAAATCACTTGAGGCCAGGGTTTACTCACTTCTGTGATATGTTGTGATGCAATTTCAATTAATGAATCTCCACCATTCATTTCGTGGCTCCATCTTATGCGACTTAATCCAGGTTGCTTGTCATGAACCAATCTCGTCTGTTGATCATCTAGATCCAACGGCTCCTGAGCATCGATACTTCACTTCTTTTTTATTCTTTTTAATTGGATTTTATGCCATTTCTTCAATGTTCTTTGTGGTTTCGAGTTTCTTCTAGGTTTCTCATCCTTATGCCATTCCACTACGCGACTCCCTCCTGAGCTTAACTCTGCAGGTTTATTTAATCACCATCACTCTTGGTCTTTGCTTCGATCCTTCAATTGGATTCAAGATCCATTATGATCCTCCAAATCATTCTTCTTCCTCTCTGTTCTATCTGACTACGCCTGCATACATATATTATACAAAACTTATGATACAAACATAATTTATCATTCCATATTCAAACCACACACTTATACAATTTCAGGATTAATCTTTGTATTGATAAACAAATATTTACACATTTTCTCTATCTTTGGCCTCATCTTCTAATGTCAGTGGCCTCTATTTAACAATATGCCTGTAGGTTTGCAGTCCCACTCTAACTAGCTTAGTTATCTAACCTCTGTCTTTGCCTTTTAAGCTTACATTTATACAAAAGGATTCTAAAACCAATTCATGGTTTAGATCCATAAGCTTCTCAACAAAATCCTAAAATATCTTCTTCATCCCTAAGGATTCTCCCTAATCCACAAAATCATGAACTAACTCCTAATCTAAGAATTAAAATTAATTCTCCAATCCATCAATCTCTCAACTATTCTAAATCCCTCATATTCTCCTACATTCGAGAATATTTACAAATATGTCTCACAATATTCAATTAAATCCTATTCTCATTAAAATCACTCAGACACCTAAATAATTAAATTAATTAACACTTAGGAAACCAACTTCCTTGAAAACATAAGAACCCCTATGTCTTACTAAAATACAATGATATTATTGAGTTGAATGCTCCTGCATCAAAATCTATAATTTTATTTTTATTTATTTTGATTGGGCCGAGAGGTGCTCTATAACCCAGTATAGGGGTAATGTGTAGATGTAAGTAGCAACAATAAGTCAATAAGTTAAGATCCATTTTAACTTATAAAGTAGAATAATGATTATGTAACCATATTTAAATTTAATTAATAAGCAGGTAAACTTACAATATAACAATATAATTATATAAAAATAAAAATTAAACTAAAAAAATAAAATTAATAATTAAACCAGCCTAGATCCATCTTAATTCCAGATTTATCAAGCTCCTAGAGAGATCAAATCTCTTGAGGTGCAAACATTTTTTCAAGTTGCACTCGAAAAAGAGATTTGATTCCTCTGAGCACTTGATAGATCCAGAATTAAGATGGATTTAAATTGGTTATATTATTTGAGTAATGTAAATATTTTTAAATGTACTAACCACATATACATACTTATATATACATTAAAGGTCATGCGATCTAGTTTTATGTCATATTCACATATGATGAATTTGTTCATGATTTGGTTAACACTTTTCCTCTATATAAAACATTTAATCAAAATGCTTTTTTGATTTAAACTATTTTAACATAGAATTGTAAATTTGATGGACATATAGTAATTTGATAGACATGTCTTATCTCTTTGACACTTTTCTTTGGTCTTTACTTGATATTTTTTCTCGATTAGACTCTTGGTACCGAGTTAAGAGTCTTGTATACTATTTTTTTTTGTGGTGGGATTCAAGCTCCTTAATAGGCTCATAGTTGGTTAGGATGCTTTATTGAAGTTGTGAGAACCTTAGATCCATTTGGGAATGTTTAATCAGGAGTTCACTTATTCAAGCCTTCATTAACCATTCCCAAATCTTATAAAAAAGTGAACCATGGCATTCAATTGATGCATCACATCTATATATTGGATTTTGTGGAACAATGCATGTAATTTTAAGAAAGTGTGTGTAATATAGGCTTTAGAACACAAAGCTCCTCATCAAAATCTATACCATTCTTCTTCCACATTTATTTCTTCACTCAAATTATATTCCAATTATCAGTAATTCCTTGGCATTATATTTGAATTATTAGTATCCTCTCCTCTTTGAAAAACCTAGTCAAATATTCTCTTTTGGAAACTTATATTGAATGATAACTTAATGATGAGAAAGACCACAAAGATTTAAAAAGATGAAGATATTGACTATCGAATCTAAGGTCATTCACTGCAAAATAATATTTGTTTGTCCTGTCATCAAATGTCATATAATTGACGTATAGACACATTATCCCAAACGTTCTCCAATTCCCACAGAAATTTGTTCTTTGCTTCAATCTCTATAAACACCACGCTAGAGACCAAGTGTTGTTGAATAACACCTTCATTTTCCATGGATGTTGATTGTTCCATAGCAATACTGGTATAATTAGCATCGCTTCCATTTCTTGATTCCTCCATCCTCTCGCTTTCTGGACTTATGGTCGAGAAACTGTGAAGATGATAACGCGATCACACAACTTTCCTCTGATCACCTCAATGATCCATAAGGGGGGTTTATATACTTCTGATATCAATTTAAAGTTAATATAATTACCATGATGTTGATATCAATTTAAGTTAATATAATTACCACACTGTTATTTTTCGAGTTGTGTTTAGTGCGATTTTTTGGAAGCTTTTCTAGTGGGTTTTTCCGGTCTAGTTTCTCTAAAATTGGGCAGGAATTTATTGAAATCACAAGCTTGATGGTAACACTTATACAATCAAAGTGCCTGTTGTGCTATACAACGACCCCCCATTTCTATAAAACTTTTACACAAATTTTTTAAAGAAATGGGTCCCTTTTTAAATAAACTTAGTTAGATTTGTGAGTCGATGTATAAAACTAGTATTGGCCTCAATACAGGAAAAATATTTATCAAAAGGCCCGATGTAAATAATTCATTTTATAAAGCCCTTTTTATAAAAAGCAAATTGTTCCTTTAAAAATATTATAAACAATTCTACATTTGCGATAAAGAGATCGGAGATCGCATATCGCGATGACAAAGGGACACACACAAACAAGGCCTCATAAAATCCTCCAATCTGATGAATGAAATCACAATTGGCAATTGGATATATCATATGACAAAGGGATAAAAGGGCAAGACAAACCCCGATTTCGATCAAACAATTGAGCATGCATCTCAAGAGGAAAACATACGCTAAAATGATTTACATGCATAATACTCTGCTTTATTATAACATCACTTTTCGACAATCAGAGATATTCGTTGCAAGTGATAAAGCCTCTCCCTTTGAAACTCTCGATTGTGATTTACGATTTATCGATGATTGCCAATCCAGGAAATCTGAAGACATGCTTGAGATAATCATTTGATATACGACCGACGAGATGGGTATTTATGGTATTTATTCACCATGATTGGTGGTTCGAACGGCTATTAAATTTTACAATTAAGAGTAAATCTTTTAAAATATTTCAGTCATGGTCATTCTTAACTACATCTAATTTATCATATGTCAATCACCATAATTCTGTTAATTTTCATATTGGCTTTCAGCGGTAATATCTCTGTGTTACGGTTTGCAATTGCCTATGAAGAGTTTCTTTGAACCCATGAATCCAGAGAAGATGGGGAAGAAATCTAAGAAGGCCAAAGAAACTCCTGCAGCCAAAGAACCAGGCTCGATCTGGGAAATGATAGTTGGGAAAGCATTTATAATTTTATAGAAGAAGAGGAGCCCAAAGAATTAGAAGGGAAAGCCACAGCTGATTCAACCAACAAGTCAGTGGGAACTCTCAAAGAATTGGCATGTTCATACCTTCACAATATAGCAACGCAGGCCAAAATTTTGCCATACACTGATGTGGTTAGATGGGTTGTTGAGAAAATCCCAACTTTAGATAGAACATTTTCCACGGCTGATGGAAGGATATTCGACTCATTCAAGCCTGAATATCTCAGGAAAATGTACCATATACCTCCGCCCGAGAAGCGATATAACAAGGCATTCTTGGAAGAATTTTCAAAGGAAAATGACTTGGAGTCCGACTCGATTAAGCAATGGAGGCATTTCTTGGAGAAACATAAGCATGATTCATCAGGTAAGTATTTTGTTGACTCATTAGATTCTCCTTATTGCTATGTGGAGCTATGATGTATAGACTGTGGTGACAACATGATTCTGCAAAGTTTACTATAGATATGGTCTCGTTAATGGAAGCTGCAATTAATGGCTATGTTATGGATTGGGCAAATATTTTATCTGATAAACTAGCCACTGAGATATTAGAGTACAGAAGGAAAGCATATACAACTTACCGAATCATTCCTCCTTTCTACTACAGTGCAATTATTCTAGATATTATTTGTTTTAATTCTGAATACTCGATACTCGGATGGAAGTGGACTTCCCAAGATCTGAATCCTATTCATATTTATCACTAACACTTGTGGAAGACACACTATAAAAGTCACCTAGACAAAATTTGCAATGGTTTTGTTTTACCTATATTTTATTCTATTTTCAATAAGCCTACTCCCAGTCAGGAAGCAGCGATTGACCTGATGGCCATAGGTAGCTGGTTCGGAGAGGAGAAATTTACTTATGTGAGGCTTTTTGGTAGTCTCACTAAACCCCATGTTCTCCCTCTATATGTTCCTGACAAATTATTATCACGGGAATTGGCATATCAGATAACAGTTGAAGGAACATCCAGGACCCTTAAATATTCTAAAAAACATATGTGGCCTATATTCCCCCTAAGATGTGACATTTTTACCTTACATGATTACAAGCATGTAGAGAAAGAGGCAGAGAAGATTCAGATTCTAAATCTTGCCACCATTCCGAATAGGAAATATGACCCAAGGAAGGTTGCCCATAATGTTACCGCTCAAGCTAAACTTGCCAAATTCAATCATGAAGCAGATGAATTTGATGATTTATTTGCTTCAGCTGAAACATTTTTTTAGGTTAAAGGATTGGCTAGAATCAGGTGTGGAGAAGAGGGGTTAGAAACATTCAATAGGCTCAAAGCATAGAGGTTGCAAACTATGCCTTTGGACCTATTAGCTACAAACCCTACAGTTCAACCACAGAGTCAAAGTGAACAGAAAGTTGCCGACAAGACTCTTGTAGTGGAAAAGATTCCTTAAAAAGAAAAATTGCTAGAGCAGGAGCAGGGACAAGGAAAAGGTAGTGAACACGTTGATTCAAGCATTTATTTTGATCCTAAACTGATCAAATAATGGCAACAATTTGACTCCATCATTAGTAATATTGAAAGTCTACAAGGACTCAACACACCTGAGGTGACAACTGGTCAGAAATCAGTAATCAATACAGTTTAGACTGAAGGAACTAGCGGCCCACCCATAACTCACAAAGATGTAGAAATAATCCCCGAAAATCCCTCCAATGAAATTTTTTTACATGTAGAAGAAATACCACCATTGGATGTCTTCTACAGCCCTAAGCGTAGGGCTGTAATCAAAAGACAAAGGAAAAAGAGGAAAATTGATCAATCTCCTCTTTTGACTTCACAAATGGAGATAACAAACGTGGTATGGAGAGAAGAAGTTAATCTTTCTGAAGATCTCACTAAACTTTCACAGTATGCTGGAGCATACACAACGGCTACAATAGACAAAGCATCAGAGGTCAGTAACTTGCTCAAAGAGAAAGACCAAGAAATCATTTTGCTGGAAACATAGGTACAAGAGAAGCAAAAAAATATAGAGCAATTGGAACAACAGTTAGCAGTCTAGAGGCAGTCAAATGACCAATTGAACAAGCAATTGCTCAAAGAAAAACAAAGGATTGATCAACATGCAATTCATAAGCAACAGGAATTATCCCAAGAAAATAAGCAAGTTGCAATCATTAAATAAATAGTTGAGTAAATCAAAGGAAGAATAGATCGCTCAACTATCACTCCAAATAGAAAGATTCAAAGAATATCCCCAAGTGGGAGAATTCAAATCGGAGGCTCTACAAATTACCAAGGCATTGTAATTAGTTGAGCCTATTATGCCATAATATCTCACTCGTTCTTCTTCTCTGTGAAATTTCATCATCTATAGTTGATAAATCAGTTGATGCAAGACTAACTTTGGAAAAAGCAGATGAAAGATTAACAAATTTTCTCTCTTGGCAAGAAACCAAAGAAGGAAAAGCTGCTAATCTACCACAAATTTTGGAATTGCATAAAGAAATTCTATTCACTGAATGGAAATATCAACTAATGAAAGCAGAAAGAGTGACATAAAGATGCAGATCAGCAACAAACAATCTAGTTGAATTGATTAATGATACTCTTTATTTATCAAATTTAATTACAAAGTGTTCTCTAGGGAAACTTCCATCAGTGAAAGCATTAGAACAGACATGGAAATAAGAGCTAGAGTAGACAGAAATATTGATCGCAGGTATTCAAATATTAACATGGGGAACCTTTTGGTTTTTTCTTGTTAAACCATATAGCCAGTGGACAGCAATGAAATGCCTCACCGATGCAATCGGCCATATCATTCCCGAACTTACCGATGCCACATATACTGCTCAGTTACACTCAAACATGAGTCATCCACCAAAACTTCAACCAATGCTCGACATTTGTCAGCTCAAGTCACAAGATGATCAGCCAATACAGTGAACCATTCTGACCACTGTAGCATACCTATTTCGAGAAGATTTTCACATTTTTTGTGATTTGGTTATACCAGCACATAGCATATTTATTTCATAGTTTGTTAGTTTAAATAGTATTTATAGACCCTTTCATGTTTTTAGAAGGGTCTTCAAATTTTTTTATTAAGACTTGGATCAGAAGTTGCACTACTGTGCTTCCGATATATTTATTTTTATAAAAACTGGACCTGAATTCTGAGTTTTGATAAAGAATCCTTTTATTTGATATGCACTATTGCTTCCTGTAAAAGTATTTCCAAGTTGAAAGATGAGATCTGAATGCAATTCATATTGGAAGAGACTCAAATACATATGGTACTACTATTTATGTTTTTTCTTCATGCTTTTATGTGAACCAACATTTATTTATTTTTCTATTATTGATATATGTATATGCTTTCACAGTAATCCTTTGACTTATCACTATTGAATGTTTAAGAGTTGTTATTTTTCATACATATGTATGTCAATGATATATAAAGATTAGTGTGATAATGTTTTAATTATTACTTTGTTCAACTACTTGAACAAAGTAACTATCATATGAATAAATATTTTTGTTTATAAGTAGAGTCATCTATATGCCTACTTTTCAATAAGAATCATAAAAAATTGAACTAAGAGAAAGACTTCTCGAGATAGATTAGTTATTTATATTGTTGCATTTTAGAATAAATCATCCATCATTTCCATTAGATATTAGAAAATAGATCACTTATCCATCCCATTTATAAATTATTGAGAAACTGATCCCATCATATCTAGTCGGAGCCACCACACCAAACGGAAAAGGAGTTTCTTTTAAGGTCTGGACCGGGTGGTTTTCCTCGATGTTGACGCAGATATTTTCAAGGCATCAACATTTTTGGCGCTAGAAGAAGAGTCTAAACTGTGAATGGCGAGCAAATCCAAATCTATAATCCATTCTGAGAGTAAATCTCCCTCCACCTCACCTTCGACTTCTACCTCTCATGCTAAAACTCCTGTTTTCAAGCAAGAAGTTGAGGAGAAAAAAATCCACTGCTCAACCCCAAAATATCTAAGATAGATCAACTCTAGAATCTCTTGAAGTACAGTCTCTAATTCACAAGCTTCAAGGATTCTCAATATCACCATAGAAATCTGAGTTATCTCAAGGCAGTGTAATTTCTCAATTCGTTCCTTCTCACCCCCTCACCAGACTTTAGAGTGAAAAGCTTGGTATTGAATCTACTGACTTACCTTTTCCTAAAAGGAAAAGAACAGGGAACACAATTAAAGGATATGATAGTGAAACTTTCTCAGCATCAACATCCATTTCATCTTCTCCATTGCAAAGTCAACCATCCACTCCTCCACTCCATATTTTGTTCAACAGGGTACTGGAACTTCAACATCTGTTTCTCAACCATATCAAACTTCAATATCTACTCCTTCCCAACCATCTGGAACTTCATCTGCGCTATCATCCATTAGTAGCTCGACAATGGCATAGAACCCATGGAACAATCCTGGTGCAGTCACAATTCCTACACCTTTGAACCCATTGCTAGCTCATCCTGAAAAATGGTTTCCAAAATTCAATCCAAACGCAAGCATATAGGCAGACAAACACATAAAAAAACTTTATGTTTTCAGTCAACTTAAAAGGATTTACTGAGGAAGATGTGGTTGTCAGACTTTTCCCTTATACCCTACAAGTATCAGTCGGGTCTTGGTACTTTTCCTTACCATTAGTATCCATTACTAGTTGGAATATTTTCCAAGAACAGTTCTTAACTAAATACGATGAGGATAGATCTGTAGCAACGTTAATCAATGATCTTTCAAATTTTAAAACAAAGTCTAGAGAGCCTATAAAAGAGTTTAATTCATGATTTAATAAACTCTTAAATAAGATCTCTACTGCCTCTAAACCTAGTGAACAAGTTAGAAGTGAATGGTATATATCAGCTTTACCTTCAAGCATAGCTATCTTTGTAGATAGAGCTGCAAAACCTACTCTAGTAGAAAATATGAAAGAGGCAATTGCTGTGGAAAAACGTATCATCGCCTTAGAAAAGAACGCTGCTTGCGAAGATAGAAAATCTAAAAAAGTCACCTTAAAATATGATTCAAAAAATAAAATGACTAAAGATCCATATGATATGGAAGGTCTCCAAAAAGTTCTAAAGACTATGTCAAATGAAATGATAGAAATAAAAAAACAAGTAGCTAAGACTTCAACTGAAAAGCCATTTAGAAACTTTAAGAAACTAGAATCAAAACCCCCTAATGCTATATCCAACACAGAGTCAGACCCTGAGGATGATGAAGAAGATGATACAATCTTATCATCTGAAGAAACTGAAGAATTGGTAGCTGTAGAATGTCATGGGATGTGGGAATTCATTTTGCCTAATTCTGATACTGAAAAATGAACAGGAAGCTTTCCCAATAAGTACCAAGAGTAAAGGTACCCAAGAACCTATTCAAGTAACTTAGAAGAAAAAGAACATGGGTACTACTAAAGAAAAGGCTCCCACAAAGAAGTCTACAACGACACCTACTCAAAATCAATCATCAACTTCCAATCCACCTTCAGCATCTAAAACGTTAGTAGTTGCAGACTCTATGGATTACAACATCATTGAAGAAATGAAGAAAACAAAAGCAAATATCACTATGTTTGAGCTTAGTAAACTCAAACATACACAAAAATTGATGCTCAAGGAATTAGATGCAATACCTTCTTCTCCGCTTCTAAATGTTGTATTGTCTGAATCCGCTAATGAGACTGGTAAACCACCACCTGGTAGAGTAGAAGCTACTGATGCTATTCTAATCGGAGATAGATCAAATTCCCATACTCCTCCTTTTCTCTTGACCTATGAATTTATAATAGAAATTGCACAATTGCTTGATAGACTCAAGGGCTTTCTTGAATATAATGCCGGCCTCGATTTGTTCTAAACTAAATATTGAACCCCAAAAGTCTGCAATCCATATTGTCTAGTTAAGATAGAACTAAGGTCCAAGTATTAGGAGAAATGAACTCGGTTACCATTAGGTTATCATCTGATCCAAGAGTGGTTTAGAGAATTGACATATTAATCGTTGATATTCCTGAGTTCTATGATTTGATTTTAAGTAGAGACTAGTCTGAAAAACATCATGGTTACATTTCTACTGATTGGTCTCACATGTGGCTGCCCTATAAAGGAAAGCCAAATCAGATTAAGATTGATCAGAAGAAGCATATGACTCATACTGTAACAGAGTTTGAAAAAGAAAACCAACCTATATAATTCAACAATAACATTCTTGATAACTACTCATCTGAATCATTCTTTGGTAATTTTACTGCCCAATCATCACCTTTCTCAGTTAATAATTTCACATCTCAAATTGAAATTTTTCTCAAATATATACATCAAGGTGTGTTAAAATTGCTGAGGAAATTGTAAATAAAATTGTAGATAAACCTTTATTTTGGTCATTATATTTTGATGGGTCTAAATCTAATGACACTCCAAGAGCAAGATGTATTTTAGTTAGTCCTGAGGGAGAAAAGACCATGCTGTCATGTAGATTAGAATTTGAGTGTTCAAATAATACTGCTGAATACGAAGCCTTGATTCAAGGAATTTATAAAGAAATTGGTCGTAAGGTACAATATTTGAAAGTGTTTGGTGACTCTAAAATTGTTATAAAACAAGTCAAAAATACTATACATTATCTTTCTAGTCACCTTAAACATTATCAATCCTTGGTACAATACCTTGTATCTCATTTTCTAGCATTTAATATTTCTCCCATTCCTAAATCTCAGAATGCAGCTGCAGATTTACTAGCCAATTTTGTTTCTAAGCTCCTTCCATCTGAAGATTACAGTCCCGATAGGTTTTTAGTTGAATTAATTTTTAGACCATCGATTCCCGATAATGTCACTAACTGGCGAGTATTCAATCATGACGATGACATTTTAAATTTCTTAACTTCTGATAATTTCTATGATGATCAAATTATTGATGAAAGTGAGCATGATCTTGAAATGAAATAAAAACTTGAAGAAAATTCAATACCTAAACCAGTGGTCAAACTTGAAGACCTTTATGATATCAAAGATAGATTTAAACAGGTTACTAATTCAAAGCTTCAAAGTTCTACTTTGAGATTTGAATTAATGAACCTTGGTATAGAGGACAAGCCACAAAACATCAATCTAGGATTAGGACTTAGTTCAAAAGAAAGAATTGCATTTATCAGATTAATGAATAGATATAAAAGTGTCTTCTCTTGGAATTATGATGATTTGAAAACATATGATACTTCTATCATACAACATACAATTCCAATGATATCTGAAGAAAAATCAGTACAGTAGAAATTAAGGAAAATTCATCCCAATCTCAAAAGTCAAATAAAAGCTGAGTTAAACAAACTCTTGAAAGCTAAGATAATTTTTCCTGCTAGACATTCAAATTGGGTGTCTAACTTGGTTCCAGTAAGGAAGAAAAATGGTGAAATTAGAATTTGTATTGATTTCAGAAATCTTAATAAAGCGAGTCAAAAGGATAACTTCTCTCTACCAACAATGGAGCAAACGCTCCATTCAATAGTTGGTTCTGAATTAATGTCTTTCTTATATGGTTTTTGTATAACCAAATTTTGGTGCACCCCGATGACAAACTTAAGACTACTTTCAGAACTAAGTGGGGAACTTATGCCTATCAAAAAATGCCTTTTGGATTAATCAATGCTAGAGCTACATTCCAAAGAGTGATGGACATAATATTCAAAGGTCTAATTGATAAATAAGTAGTTGTCTATTTGGATGACATTATTGTCTTCTCTAAGAAAAGATCAAATCATTTACATGATTTGAAACAAATCTTTGAACGCTGTAAAAGGTATGGCATTTCACTCAATCCTAAGAAGTCCTTTTTGCTCTTGACCAAAGGTAAAGTCTTGGGATTCATTATTTCAAAATATAGTATTTATATTGATCTAGATAGAATCAAAGAGATTTCTGACATTCCATTTTCACATAATAAAAAAACAATGCAATCATTTTTAGGTCAAATTAATTTTGTAAAAAGATTTGTTCCAGATTTTTCACAGATTGTTCTACCATTACAAACCATGATCAAGAAAAACTCAGTGTTTAAATAGGGGCATATAGAAAAGGAAGCTTTTGATTCAATAAAGCAAGCAATCATAAATGCTCCCCCATTAAACACCCCCGATTTTTCAAATCATTTCATTTTATATACTCTTGCATCTGATTCATCTTACACAACATTGCTGACACAAATCAATGATCAAAACTTGGAAGCACCAATTTCATTTTATAGTTCAAATCTTCAAGGCGCTGAACTTAATTACTCCGAAGTTGAAAAACAAGCCTTTGTTGTATAAAAAGCCATTAAACACTTTTTTCCCTTTCTCTTAAAGGCTCACACAAAAATTATAGTCCCTTTTTCAGCAGTAAGACAGTTACTAGTTCAAAAGGAATTGGGAGAAAAAAGGGCAAACTGGGTCATGGCATTACAAGAGTGTGATTTAGACATTAGACCAGCAAAGATTGTCAAAGGCCAAGGTTTTTGCAGGTTGTTAGCAGGGGCTTCTAATATTCAGGAACATGAAGGTAAAAACAATATTGAATAAATCAATGAGATAAGTACCATTAATCCTAAATCCCAGTATGCAACTTTGATATTCTATTTGAAAAATGGATATGCTCCTTCTAATCTTCCCTATAAAAATAAACGTGCCATAAGACTGAAAGAAAAAAATTTCATATTGTTGATGATGTGCTGTTTAGATGGAATTATGATTAAATTTTGTTAATATTCTCAGAAAAACCTGAAGCGCAAAAGGTCTTGCAAGAATTACATGATGGTCCAACAGGGGGACATTTTGGAACTGATACAACTGCCCACAAAATTATTCATGCTGGGTATTATTGGCCCACCTTATTTAAAGACACTAATGAATATGTAAGGAAATGCAGAACATGTCAAACTACTAGTGGAAGACAAAGGAAGCCAACTTTTCCTTTGCAACCAGTCAACATTGAACAACCCTTTGAACAATGGGGATTGGATATCATTGGAGAAATTATTCCACATTCATCCAAACAGCATAGGTATATCCTTACAACTACAAATTACTTTCCTAAGTGGGTAGAAGCAATTCCTTTGAAGACAACAAACTCTGAAGCAATCATTGAATTCATAGATCAGTTCATCATTACTAGGTTTGGTGTCCCAAATGCTCTTATTTTTGACAATGCATATTATTTCTCCAGTAATTCCATACTTGAATTTGCTATCAAAAGAGGATTCAAATTGAAATATTCCGCAAACTACTACCCTTAGGGTAATGGTTTAGCAGAATCTACCAATAAAAATATTATCAAAATCATTAAGAGAACTATTGGTCAGAATCATAAGAATTGGCATAAGTATTTGATATTTGCACTATGGGCAGATCGTATAACATAGAAGGCCTCAATAGGCACTTCTCCATTTAATCTAGTGTATGGAAAG
This sequence comes from Pinus tabuliformis, assembly GCA_031772625.1. Taxonomy (NCBI): domain Eukaryota; kingdom Viridiplantae; phylum Streptophyta; class Pinopsida; order Pinales; family Pinaceae; genus Pinus; species Pinus tabuliformis. The sequence continues at coordinate 1,117,289,465 of CM062809.1, forward strand.
AAGGCTATCATACCAACAAACTTAGTACTTCCATCAGTAGCCTTATTGCAGTTTATTGAAGAAAATCCCTCATCTTCTATTCAATTGAGACATAATCAGATCCTGAAACTGGAGGAAGAAAGGGAGAAAGCCAAATTACACATGTGAAGCATCAAAAAATTATTAAGTCTTCTTTTGATACAACTTCAACCGGCTCAAAACATTTACAAGTTGGTGATCTTGTTTTGAAATGGGACAAAGCCCACGAGGATAAAGGAAAACACACTAAATTTCAGAAAATGTGGCTCGGACCATTCAAATCCGTGAGAATATAGGCCCATCAACATTCATATTGCAAGATCTATCAGGAAAGGGAGATTCTCTTCTTGTCAATGGGCTTATTTTGAAAAAATTCTTCAATTGAGGAGGTAACCCCTTCTCACTTTGTAAATATTCAATTTTCAGCTATATTTGTGTGAATAATTCATTTATTTTCTTTCTTAGAAAATAAAGTTGTAGATAGCCTTCTATTGGTCTTTACTATTTTGAAAAGGTTACTTAAAATAAAATAGTCTTAATATTTACTTTTGATATATGGAACCCTTGAAGGAAAAGGAAAAAGTTCTAAGAAATTAGGTATAATTAAACTCTGAAAACCCTTTTTATTTTTGTGAAATCTTCTCAAAACTTGAAAATACTGTAAATCGTTCTAAGTATTAGAAGGCTAAAAATGGTTATCAATAGAAAGCAAAGACTGATCCAATCATAGCATCTTCAACTCTCAAAATTGTCATCCATGTTCTCTTAAGGAGAAAATTATTCATCCCATCCATCAAAGTTTATGATTTTTCAGAGTGTAATTCTAAAATATATTTGATATAAAAGATAATAGGTCTCATCAAAAGCCTTATTACCATAATCATAGGGGACTATTTTAACTGACATTACCAACACTGCATACCAAAACAAGGTAATGGCTTATAATTATAAGACAAGGGGTCTCATCACAAGCCAGCTTGTTCAGTTAAATTACAACCAGTGAATGGCATTGTCAAAAGCTGGCCATGAAACCAGGATAATGGCTTTTTATCTTACAAAATAAAAAATTAAGGAAAAAAGAAAATGCAGTACAAAAAGTGTGGAAACATATCTTTTGGATTCATTCTTTTAAATTATACTCTGAAATGGATGGGACAATGAATGATCAAATGGTTAAAAGGTAACCCTGCTGAGACTATAAACATTTGCTGGTAGCAGTGGCTCTACCTGTGACAAAGGAGTCATCTTACAAGCTAAGTTGGAGAAGTCTCATTTTATCATTATCAACAAATTAAGGTTTACTTAAACTTAGAATCTATTTAATTTTGAGATGAGAAAGAGATATCAAAAATATTTTTCATTATATTCAGAATTTATGATTACCTAGTTATATTAGATTTTCTCTATCCACTAAGGTTTTTAGGTTAAGAAGGTTAAAATATTACACTACTTTCTCAGAGATAACTATTTCTTCCAGTGAATTGCCAACTGTTGTGCTATACAAAAACCCCCCATTTCTATAAAACTTTTCCACAAAATTTTTAAAGAAATGGGTCCCTTTTTAAATAAACTTAGTTAGATTTGTGAGTAGATGAATAAAACTAGTATCGACCTCATTACAAGAAAAATACTTATAAAAATGCCCGATGTAATTAATTCATTTTATAAAGCCTTTTGATAAAAAACAAAGTGTTCCTTTAAAAATATTATAAACAATTCTACATTTGCGATAAAGCGATTGGAGATCACATATCGCAATGACAAAGGGACACATACAAACAAGGCCTCATCAAATCCTCCGATCCAATGAAGGAAATCGCAATTGAAAATCGGAGATATCATATGACAAAGGGATAAAAGCGCAATCCAAACCCCGATTGTGATCAATCAATTGAGCGCACATCTCAAGAGGAAAACATACGCTAAAATAATTTACATGCATAATACTCCACTTTATTATAACATCACTTTTCGGCAATCAAAGATATTCGTTGCAAGCGATAAAGCCTCTCCTTTTGAATCTCCCGATTGCGATTTGCGATTTATCGCTGATCGAGGAAATCCGAAGACACGTTTGAGATAATCATTTGATATACGACCGACGAGATGGGTATTTATGGTATTTATTCACCACGATTGGCGGTTCGAACGGCTATTAACTTTTACAATTAAGAGTAAATCCTTTAAAAGATTTCATTCATGGTAATTATTAACTACATCTGATTTATCATATGTCAATCACTGTAATTCTATTCATTTTCATATTGGCTTTCAGTGACAATATCTCTGTGTTATGGTTTGCAATTGCCTGTGCAGAGTTTCTTCGAACTGATGAATCCAGAGAAGATGGGGAAGAAATATAAGAAGGCCAAAGCAACTCCTGCAGCCAAAGAACCAGGACCAAGCAAGAAGGGACTAATATCAGATACAACATGTCTCCGTCTGGGAAATGATAGCTAGGAAAGCATTTATAATTTGATAGAAGCAGAGGATTCCAAATAATTAGAAGAGGAAGCCACAACCGATTCAACGAACAAGTCAGAGGGAACTCTCAAAGAATTGTCCTTTCCATACCTTCGCAGGATAACAGCACGGGCCAAAATTTTTCCATACACTGATGTGGTTAGATGGGTTGTTGAGAAGATCCCAACTTCAGATAGAACATTTTCCACGACTGATGGAAGGATATTCGACTTATTCAAGCTTGAAGACCTTAGGCAAATGTACCATCTACCTCCGTCAGAGAAGTGATATAACAGGGCATTCCTGGAAGCATTTGCAAAGGAAAACGACTTGGAGTCAGACCTGATCAAGCACTGGAGGCATTTCCCAGAGAAACATAAGCATGATTCATCAGGGTAAGTATTCTGTCGACTCATTAGCTCCTCCTTATTGCTATGCTAGAGGTATGATGTGTAGATTGTGGGGACAACATGATTCTGCAAAATTTACTATAGATATGGTCCCGTTAATGGAAGCTGCGATTAATGGATATGTTATGGATTGGGCAAATATTTTATCTGATAAACTAGCCACTGAGATATTAGAGTACAGAAGGAAAACATATACAACTTCCCAGATCATTCCTCCTTTCTACTACAGTGCATATACTCTGGATATTATTTGTTTTAATTATGAATACCCGATAGTCGAATGGAAGTGGACTTCCCAATATCCGAATCCTATTCATATTTATCACAAATAGTTGTGGAAGGCACACTATAGAAATCACTTGTATAGAATTTGCAATGATTTTGTTTGACTTGTATTTTATTCTATTTTCAATAAGCCTACTCCCAGGATATCTCAGGAAGCAATGATTGAACTGACAGCAGTAGGTAGCTGGTTCAGAGAGGAGAAATTTACTTACGTGAGGCCTTTTGGCAGTCTCACTAAACCCCATGTTCTCCCTCTATATGTTCCTGATAAATTGTTAGCACGGGAATTGGTATATCAGATAACAGTTGAAGGAACATCCAGGACCCTTAAAGATTCTAAGAAACATATGTGGTCTATATTCCCCCTACGATGTGGAATTTTTACCTTACATGATTACAAGCATGCAGGGAAAGAGGCAGAGAAGATTTAGATGTTGAATCTTGCCACCATTCCGAATAGGCAATATGACCCAAGGAAGGTTTCCCATAACATTACCGCTCAAGCTGAACTTGCCAAATTCGATCATGAAGCGGATGAATTTGATGATTTAATTGCTTCAGTCGAAACATTTTTTCAGGTTAAATGATTGGCTAGAATCAGGTATGGAGAAGAGGGGTTAGAAAAATTCAATAGGCTTAGAGCCCAAAGGTTGCAAACTCTACCTTTAGACCTATTAGCTACAACCCCTACAGTTTAGCCACAGATTCAAAGTGAACAGAAAGCTACCAACAAGACTCCTGTAGTGGAAAAGATTCCTAAAAAAGAAAAATTGCCAGAGCAGGAGCAGGGACAAGGAAAAAGTAGTGAACTCATTGATTCAAGCATTTATGTTGATCCTAAACTGATAAAAAAATGGCAAAAATTTGACTCATCATTAGTAATACTGAAAGTCTACAAAGATTCAACACACCTGAGGTGACAACTAGTCAAAAATCAGCAATCGATACAGTTTCGACTGAAGGAACTAGCAGCCCACCCATAACTCACAAGGATGTAGAAATAATCCTCAAAAATTCTTTCGATGAAATTTTTTACATGTAGAAGAAATACCACCATTGGATGTCTTCAACAGCCGTAAGCATAGGGATGTAATCAAAAGACAAAGGAAAAAGAGGAAAAATGATCAATCTCCTCTTTTGACTTCACAAATGGAGATAACAAACATGGTATGGAGAGAAGAAGTTAATCCTTCTGAATATCTCACTAAAATTTCTCAATATGCTGGAGCATACACAACAGCTACAGTAGATAGAGCATCAAAAGTTAGTAACTTCCTAAAAGAGAAAAACCAAGCAATTATTTTGCTAGAAACACAGGTACAAGAGAAGCAACAGGAGATAGAACAGTTGGAACAATAGTTAGTAGTCCAGAGGCAGTCAAATGACCAATTGAATGAGAAATTGCTCAAAGAAAAACAAAGGATTGATCAACATGCAATTCATAAGCAACGGGAATTATCCCAAGCATTAAGCAAGGTGCGATCATTAAATGAACAGTTGAGTAAATCAAAGGAAGAACAGATCGCTCAACTATCAATCCAAAAAGAAAGATTCAAAGAATATCCTCAAGTGGGAGAATTCAAATCAGAGTCTCTACAAATTACCAACACATTGTCTAATCAGTTGAACCTATTATGCCATAATATCTCACTCGTTCTTCCTCTGTGTGAAATTTCATCATCTATGGTTGATAAATCAGTTGATGCGAGACTAAATTTGGAAAAAGAAGATGAAAGATTAACACATTTTCTCTCTTGGAAAGAAACCAAAGAAGGAAAAGCTACTAATCTACCACAAATTCTGGAATCGCATAAATAAATCCTATTCACTGAATGGAAATCGCAACTAATGAAAGTAGAAAGAGCGACATCAAGATGCAGATCAACAACAAATAATCTAGTTGAATTGATTAATGATACTCTTTATTTATCAAATTTAATTATAGTGTGTTCTCTAGGGAAACTTCCATCAGTGAAAGCATTAGAACAGACATGAAAATGGGAGCTGGAGAAGAGGGAAAGATTGATCGTAGGTATTCAAACTTTAACATGGGAAACCTTTTGGTTTTTCCTTGTTAAACCATATAGCCAGCGGACAGCGATGAAATGCCTCATCGTTGCAATCGGCCATATGATTCCTGAACTTACCGATGCCACATACTCTGCTCAGTTACACTCAAACATGAGTCATCCACCAGAAATTCAACCGATGCTCACCATTTGTCAGCTCAAGTCACAAGATGATTAGCCAATACAGTGAACCATTCTGATCGACTGTAGCATGCCTATTTCGAGAAGATTTTCACATTTTTGTGATTTGGTTATACCATCACATAGCATATTTATTTCATAGTTTGTTAGTTTAAATAGTATTTATAGACCCTTTCATGTTTTTAGAAAGGGTCCTCAAATTTTTGTATTAAGACTTGGATCAGAAATTGCACTAATGTGCTTCCGATATATTTATTTTTATAAAAACTGAACCTGAATTCTGAGTTTTGATGAAGAATACTTTTATGTGATATGCACTATTGCTTCCTGTAAAAGTATTTCCAAGTTGAAAGGCGGGATCTGAATGCAATTCATATTGGAAGAGACTCAAATACATATGGTACTACTATCTATGTTTTTTCTTCATGCTTTTATGTGAACCAACATTGATTTATTTTGCTATTATTGATATATGTATATGTTTTCACAACAATTATTTTACTTATCACTATTGAATGTTTAAGAGTTGTTATTTTTCATACATATGTATGTCAATTATATATAAATATTAGTGTGATAATGTTTTAATTATTACTTTGTTCAACTACTTGAACAAAGTAATTATCATATGAATAAATATTTTTATTTATAAGTAGAGTCATCTATATGCCTACTTGTCAATAACAATCATCCAAAATTGCACTAAGAAAAGACTTCTCGGGATAGATTAGTTATTTATATTGTTGCATTTTAGAATAAATCATCCATCATTCCCATTAGTTATTAGAAAATTGATCACTTATCCATCCCATTTATGAATCATTGGGAAACTGGTCCTATTATATCCAGTCAAAGCCACCACACCAAACGGAAAAGGAGTTGCTTTTAAGGTCCGGACCGGGTGGTTTTCCCCGATGTTGATGCAGTGATTTTCGAGGCATCAATAGTTCCCTAAGGGTATTTCAAGGCGATGAATCCATTTATACATTAAAAAACCAGTTTAAATAACACAAATCAAAATTTCACCTCAATTTCTTTGTTCGATTCAGGCAGCAGAAAGTCCAAAAAGTTGCACACAACTCCATTATTTTTGATAGGCCAACACAAAAAAGTATTTTTTCTTTTTTTTTTTCCTTCTAAAAAGCGTACACAATTATATTTTTCTACGTGTTTTTTAATTACTTTTTCTTATTCAAAGCTTTATCATTCATTTTAAGAATCCATTACATTAAAAATAATAAAAAAAATTAAGAATGCATTTTCATAATTTTGATATAAAAATAAAACAAATAATATAATCGATAAATAATAATATAATATAATATAATAATAATATAATTTTCAAATAAGTATAAGAAATATCTCAAATAAGATATCTTTTCTTCTCACCATAACCTCATAGAAAATAACGTAATAGCACTTCAAAATGATTCACTTTTTATTTTTTGTATTTATCGTTAATCAAAATTCTAGTTTTGGATAAAACATCAACTTTCGTATTTCTGTCCAGGTACATATGTAGAAGAGAAATATATTTGAAAAACACAATCAAATGTTTAACCTCATTCAAGAAAAAATTTATTAACACTTTGTGACAAATTTGTTCAACATCCACTCATTTTATGACAATTCTACCTGTAAATTGTTAATTCTTTTTTCATTCTTCAAGGGCACATTTTTAAATATCATCAATTCTGAAAAATTATCCCATTCTTGCCCTAACATTAAAGGATTTATTCCGTCTCTTTCCACATAATCATATCCCCTTGCGATGCCCTATCAAAAAAAGTTTAGGGAAGGCTCTTACCAATTTGTTTTCAACCACTACACTCAAAAAATTGTATTCCTTATCATTTAAGAAATGACTCTATACATAGAGCCCATTGGCTACAAAATTTATTGGACAAAAACCCTCTTTCTTTAATCATTGAAAGATTCATGACCATCCATATTCCCATGCCATAGTTAATGGAACAACCATAAAATACTTGTGTATTTCTTCCTCAACACCTAGATATGTTAGCCCATTGGCTACAAAATTTATTGGAACAATGTTACTTTTTTATAAATTGAATTCTACCTAGCCATCCATATCACTCATGCTAGAATTAATGGAATAGCCTTAAAATTCTTTGTTTTTTTTATTTCCTACTCAATTCCTAAATTTTACTTCAATAGAGTCCCCTGAACAAACATTTTTTAGTCTTGTTATTACCGCCACTTCTACCAAGGTTTTTTATTAATACTGAGAATCCATGATGAAATGACCATTTTTCTTATCAATGAATCTTTAAAGAGCACATTTATGATGCCCCACCCAATTTCTCTTCTATAATTTCTCCCAAGTTAATACTTTATCCATTGGTATACCTGCATAAAACAATTTGTGTTTATAAGGACATTTCAACTTCTAGATATAACACTAACATGATGTAAGTTCTTTCCTTCCTTCTTTTATGTTTAAAAACATATATCTAATGCTATGAATATTAACCCCCAAAAGAGAAAATGATCAATATAGTTTATCTTGATTTTCCTAGAATCAAACATGAATCCTCCCTAAAAATGATTAAAAATCATTCTTTGAAACTATTTCATTACCTATTAAGCCCACCTTCTTTTCCATAAGTCATCCCTACCTCGATATCAAAGTTGTAGGTGGATTTAAAATTTGTGAAATCATGCAAGATCCCCTATGTCTTAATTATTAAATCATTTATAGTGAAATTAGGTGGTTCCTTTAAATCCCAACCCATCCATCCTTTCCATCCTAGCCAATATGAATGAAACTCCCCATATGTACCTCCCAAACTAGCACCTGACCCTTTTGTCCACCACCTCTCACCTGTCCCCCACCATTAAAGGAAAATCCTTCACGATGGTCTTCCAAGTCAATAAAAGATTATGCTTAGATTTGTCAATAATCCTTATCCAATATTCCACAGAATATGGATAAAATAATTTGTGAATTAGTAGTTGATACCACAACCCTTAACCTCTAATAATCATCCAAATACTATTCACTACCAAGGATTTTGAGAAATGGAAAATGTTCTTGAAGAACCATCCTCCGAACAACGTTGAGAAAAAAACATGAAAAAACATCCAAAAAATTGAAAGTGTTGATGTTGTAATTGACAATGAAAAGATTGTTGATGTTGCATCAACACTTTTTTAATGTTAAAATTTCATTTTTTGTAATGATGACATTAAAAGATAAATTTCTTGTGTAGTAAACATGAAAAACCACCCTAAAACTGAAAAGTGTTGACGTTGCATTGACATTTTTTTGTTGTTAAAATTCTAATGTTTTTAAGCAAGAACAATAAAAATAAAATATCACGACGTTGAAAAACCTTAAAATTTCAATAATTTTCAACTATAACATTAAAAATAAAATATCACAACCCCAAAAAACCTAAAAATTCCAATAACTTTCAACCATTAAACTTTAAATATTTTCCAGTGATGGAATTAACACCAAATAACCTCAGTATAAAAGGCCTTCAATGTTCAACATATTTCAATTATATAATTATAGACCGAATATCATGACTAATAAAAACCTTAAAAATGAATATGTAAATCAAAGAGTCATTAAACTTAGGGTATTATTTTTTTAAATGTTGAAAATATTGATATTTCAAAATCTTAGCCTAAGGTAACTTGATACATTGACACTTAATGGGGGTGATCTTGGACCATTGCAATGAAAACTTAAAATTGAACCATCAAAATGAAACACACTAGGAGAAAACTTGATCCATTGTAACAAAAACATAAAAATCAACTATCAAATTGATACATAGTGGGGTCATGTTGCTATTCGAGCATCAACATAATTCCACAACCAAAAAAGAAGTAAAAATAAATAAAAAAATACATAAATAAATAAAAATGAAAATGAAAAAAAAAATTAAATAGAAGAAAAGAAAAGTTAAAAGTTAAAAATTAAAAATTCAAGCATAAATAATTTTAGAAAATAACCAATAATAATTCACAAAAGAGAAAATGTCACACTTAGAAATAAGTGCCACTTTGCTATCATTTCAAGGTGTGACTACTATTAATGAGTCTTGTGTATTCCCTTGGCTTGTATTGATGGCTTTTATGTGTCTGATCCATGCTTGAGTTGCATTCAGATGCATTTCCCTCTCATACTCTATTGGTCTCACATTTTGCCATTTTGGAGATTTTCTTGATCTTTCTGTCCAATGCAAGTTGAAAAGGAAATAACCCTCTTACCAGGTGATGGGATAAGCCTATTCATAAGCCTCAATAATGCAAACTTTCTCCCCAAGACTTGTGCATTAAGTTTTCTCAATACCACCTTAAATCGATGCACATAAAAATTCTTCCAAGGACAGTCACGTAACCCTAGTGGCTCATATTGACTCACTGCACCAAGTTTTGATGAAAACAACCTTTCATGTCACATAAAGAACTCATAGATAATAGAAATGACTCCTTCCATCTACTTGCGTAAGAAATGTATGTAATGCAAAGGAATTCCGATCCTCATAGTGTAGTGAAAACCTTCCTAGGCAAAGTGACAGAACTTTTATGGCTTCCCTCAATGAAAAGTGCATTCCAGATGAACAGTTAGCCATTGTTGGTCTAGATTATTCTAACATAAGAGGAAAAACACATTCAAATGAGAAGTGACCCCTTGTTGAGAAAAATTTCACTGTCCTTCAAGCCTCCACTTCATCCTGGCACATGGCGTAGTAACAAGGCTTAATCATGCCTCCATTTATCATTGTTTTTCCTCTTTGTGCCCAAGCCTTATATTTTCCAACCTCTCTCATCACATGTCATAGTCTCAGTAAAAAATGTGCCCTTTTTTAAAGAAGAAATCCTTTCCTTAAGGCTTCCTCTTCCTTTTAGTGCATAACATAGTTTCAAGCCTTAAGCCTTCACCCTTGTTCCTTCCTCTTCCCCTCTGCACTAAACACTTTTCAAGCCTCCCTCTCTCAGTAAATGGCATAGTATTAAGGCTCTAGGATGCCTCACATTAGCTCTTGACCAGTAAAAATATGTTGCCATAGTATTCATCTCTTTCCTTTTTTGTGCATGGCACAATCTTAATCAACAAGCCCATCACCTTGTCCCTTGAGCTACCCCACAATAATGGACCAAAGAGAGCCCCTATTTATAGTGCATAACATAACAATAGTGAACAGTGGTTCCTTCCTAGTGTTGGCTTAGGGGATCCTGAAACAAGTTCTGAGTTAGTTGTGCCAACGAAAAAATCCCTACAGTACTGGCCCTTTCGGCAACAACCCACGTAGCACGGGTTGCAGTCTCACCCGAAGCAAAATGGGGGAATGCAAGAACCAAGTTTCTACATCTAGATACTAGTGTGATGTCTTCTAGTGCCTTAGATCTGCCTCTGCATAGATTGATAGACCTCTAGGGCTCATTACTGTAACTCTATTAAAACAGCCTTCAGACCTTCGCGAAGGTCTGCGATTAGTCCTTGCAAACCTTTAACGATCAATTTACCTACTTTCGCCCATCAGAAAGAAATCCTAAATTGGTGTTCACGTAGATCTACTTAATTTGTTAGAAAACATAAGAGAAATCACCAAAAAATTCGTGGAAGTGCTTAAACATTCATTGCATACATTATTAAGAATGATTCAAGATAATTGTGTAGCATTCAACCAGTATTTCATAAAACAAGTCATTTGTTAGAAACATATAACATAAACATATAAAATACTCAATAATTCTTTGGAAAGCTATCTTTATTTATCTTCAATTCACTGATTATAATCTCAAACTACCATGTACACGCAATTGCAAGGGTTTGCGCACTCAGCCGTAGACTCTACCTAGGCCTTACCACACTTAGCTGCAGAACCTTTCCTTCTCTACCTAAGCGCAGGAAGCAAAGCCTTCCTGCCTTAGCTCCTACCCAAGGCTTTTCAATAAACCCAATTATCTATCTAAGTTATATCATATCCCCTCAGACTCGCTAATACTCGACTATTTATATACTTTTCCATACAATGCCATGGTCTATGGACCATGGGTGAATCTCAAAACCAACTCAAAACTTTACTCATAATAAGGGGCTAAACCCCTTTTTCTCTTATTCATCTACGTGCTCCACATTCACAAATCGTGAAGAATTTACATCCTTTACAAAAATTTTTTACAAAAATGACTAATTAATTCTATTCTACCACTGGGAACCACATCCCAATAGGCCCCCAAAACAAATATCATGACTTGCCCTCAAGTCACTCAGCTCGTTGTTCTAATTTCTAGTAAATTTTGTTGAATGTCTTTTCCAATGCTTGTAGCTCTATGGTACTCTTTCTGCTGCTTGCTACACCTCTTGGACCAGTTTCTCTGTGGTTGGCCCCTCTACTGCCAGCTTCATAGTCCTTTGTGTCTTCACCATAGCCTTCATCTTCTTGAGAATGGTTTGTGAGAACTAGATGTCTTCCTCTTTCCAAGGCTTAAGTCATGCATTGAGCACAAACTTATTCTTATTCAAGTCCTGTATCTTCAACAATTTTTCTTTACCTTCCTGTAGGTGCGGAAGATGCTAGGTGGGCGCCAACGTCCATGTTGTCATGCTGATTTCATTGTACTGTTTTTTTGCTTCCCTAAGTTTTTTGCTCAACTATTGCAGCGTAGGATCCTCTTGTAATGTCTCCCAGAGTCCCATTTCCTGAGTAAAGAACTTATCGCACCCTTGAACGATGACATCTAGCTAAGCCACGGATTCTTTAATCATCACGTTCCTTTGTTCCCACACCTTTGACAGTGTGGTTTGTTGCAACTTCAACTATAGCTCACTTATCTACATCCTGAGGTCGAAGGTCACCTTGTTGACCTTCTCCTTCGAAGCGCGCACTATAGCAGCCAATTTCCTTACCTTAGCTGAGGCCTCTACATCATCAGGTATACCCAACTCAGGTATAGATTTTTAGGCCTGCTTGATTGCTGCGACTAGATTCTAACATTGTGTGCGCAACTCCTCCTACTCCTTCAGGGCTTGAGTCTTTTCTACAAAAAGCTACTGGTTGTTGACTTTAAACGTATTAACGGCAATGAGTTCATGTTTTTCTTTGATATTTAGCTCTTCCATGACCCCCTGATGTAGCACATGCAGAGACTCAATTGGTAGCGTGGAATGGTTCAGCCCCATGGCTTTGATTGTGTGAAGCACTGCGCACTGGTCATCCATCTCTATGCAGACTAACCATTTAGGAAAATAAAATACTCTGATGTCTTGAGCCCATTCAATCTTTGATACTACACTCCTTCCCTGTGTGAGGCTGGATTGTGTGCCACTCGCCTTTCCTACATTTGCCTGAATTATGTTTACCTGGATCTACAGCTCGCGCAGATCCTTCTGGACGCCCCCAAGCGTCTGCATGTATTGTTGCTCGAATTGTTGTAGCACCTCTATCATGGTGTCCCAAATTTTGTTAACGATATCATCGATATAACCATCTATTAGCACCATGGGATCCACATGTGTCTGCTTATCATACTTCTTTCTCTTTCGCTACCCACTCTGCTTCTACTGCATGAGCTTCTTCAGGATGAAAGGAGTGGTTTTCTCTTCACTGACACCTCCTCCTTGCTCTGATAACTCTTTCTAATCAGTGTGGTGGGAATCAGACTATTCGGTATCCTCTACATCCTTTTGCTCACACTCTGCATGTGCCTTGGCAGCGTGATCCTTTTCTAGACGAGCCTTCTATGCAGCTGCCATAGTAGCCTCCTTGTTTTACGTAACCAAGGTGCACGCAACCTGCTGAGTAATGTCCTTCTGCTTCTACACACCTGAGCTCTTTGGGCCTATGCCTATTCATGCATCTAAATATGTAGGAGTGCACCATTCCTGCGACCAAAGCCCCATGACTTCCTGGATATCTGTATTTGTCACCATATAAGGCAACGCTTGCCATTTTTGCTTGGGGTCTTTGTGCGCTTTGATTGAGACCCTATGAAATTCGGCCTTGAATTATGCATAAGCCAAAAGCTACACATACAAGGTGGGAGACAACCTTGGCTGCTGGTTAACACCATGTGCATGTCTATCTCCATCAACACCCAAAATATATTTGTCTCCTTAACATGCTTTGGATATTTTGAGGCCCATAAAAAGGCAAACTGCATTACCTCGGGCAATTACTCTTTGTGCCAAGGAAACTAGCTATCCTCCAGTAATCTCCAAGTAACCAGAACAATAGAAAACAACAACCAAGCATAATGAAATGGCCAACTCTCCTCCTGGGCCTCACGACAGTTCGCGAGGAATTCCTGACATAGATACTTGGCCCAGTGGTACTAAAACCCTTCGCGCATTGCGATGTGAATGATATGACCAGTGCTGGAACTTCATCCGGGTGACATTTTCTCATTACTTTTCCCACTAAAATATTGGCATTCAATTGTACTGTCGGGTCTGATATGGACATGATAGAGTACCCTCGTGACTTTTTTATCAGATCAAACTCCTTCTTCATCTTATCTACTAATTCTTTCTCTCCAGTTTTTCCTCCAAACTCCTTCGCAAGGTTCACCCCTTTGTAAGGTAACCTAGTGATCCTATGGATCAACATGTTGGTGATAGGGATAGGCTCTCCTAGCCATAAGCACCCATCATGCACCAGCGCGAGGAGCTGGTACACACATACCGTATTAATGGGGGTGTGGTGATAATGCAGCACTAATGGTAGGTTGAGAAACTGTGACTGCTCAAGATCGCACACCCACTTCATGGGATCCAACATTGTAACCCCTGTGTCATCATAGTAGGTCTTCTGCATATACTTGTGGGTTTATAGGTGCAGAAACTTTGTGTGGTCTGCGAGGTCCCAATATTCCATTTTAAGTAATGGAATGTGCGCTAGCCTAGGACCCTTGAACATCACTTTCTCAAGAAGCAAAGGTGTTGACACTGTAAATTTCCACGTATCAGGGTCCTTCACAACCTTAAATTTTCCCTTTCGTGTAGGGATATACTCAGGCAGTGTCATCATAGGCTCCCCTCCTCTAGAATCAATATCCTCAATGCCCTGAAATTCTTCCTCTTCTAGGTCTACCACTTTTTTTGGCTGCTTATCCTTTTTCTGCTTCACATGTGCCTTAGTGTGCTTCCTTAGTGATGCACACACTGGCACCAACTTCTTTGGATTTTCCTTCGTGACTGGTTTCTTTTCTTTCATGGCTACCTATTTTTCTTTTGCTATAGACTCTTTCAGCCTAGGCGACCTAACCGTCGTAGGCACAACAGTGGTAGCCTCCATATTGGATATTTGCAGTTCTGGCGTGTCAGATACGACTGCTTCTGAACTAAGGGCTTCAACAGGGTTAGTGGAAGTCATTTTATCAATGAATAACTCCCAGTCTCCTACACAATAGTTCACAAATGGTGGGTCTGACAAAAAATTCCTCCTAGAATGCTCGGATCATATGCGACAGTCAGCGAAATTCACCAGCAAGTCTTAGAGTGCAAGGTGTTCTCTGCTGGACCAGCACGCGTAATTTATAGGGGGAATTGAATTCAAATATGAACATTTCCCCCAATTTTTGATAATAAATGTTGTTTTGGCGACAGGTCTTCAAATATTTCTGCCTTAACCCCACTCCTCTTAACCGTTTTCTGGTCATCAATTCATGAACAATAACTCCAACGGTCATTTTCCTACTGGGTTATGTGGTACCTTCCCCCATGGCACAACTTCATTTGGTTCGTCTTTGTCATTCTTCACGTAGCCTTCTGGCTGCCTTGTCCTCCAAGCTAAGCAGTGTAGTTTGTAGTCTCGCGCTCCCTTGCAACTGCTTGGAGCATTAAGACTATCCTACTGCCATATAGTCATTGCGCAGGATCCCTTGTATACAACTTCACCAGGGAAAATTTTAAGAACCCCCCCTAAATTTATATATATAATAAATGGGCGAATCTCCATGGTATATAGGAAAAATGGAAGGCGATTTTATCAAAAATATAATATGTATATATAATTTTTTGGCGAATCTCTCACGAGGCATGGCGAATATTTTACTCAGTTATAAAATCTTGTAAGATCTTGGTATTACCATGGGTCAATACCATGGGTTATCATAAACCTGGAGCTTAAAAATTACTATTAGTAATTTATAAAAATTAATAAAATTAATAGTTGATTTTTATTTTATTTTTTGTTTTTAACCAAGCTAAAATGTTTAACATACATTAAATTACAACATCCATTTTTACTCTTGATCCACCCCGAGACGGATCAAATATTTTTTCACTCTATGCTAGTTTGCATATCACTATATTTGATACCTCTCGGGGGTTAGTAGATCCAGAGTAAAGATGGATCTCTGCTAGTTTAATTCCAACATCCATTTTTACTCGTGATCCACCCCCGAGAGGGATCAAATATTTTTTCTCTCTATGCTAGTTTGCGTACCTCTCGGGGGTTAGTAGATCCAGAGTAAAGATGGATCTCTGCTAGTTTAATTCCAACATCCATTTTTACTCGTGATCCACCCCCGAGAGGGATCAAATATTTTTTCTCTCTATGCTAGTTTGCATATCACGATATTTAATACCTCTCGGGGGTTAGTAGATCCAGACTAAAGATGGATCTCTGCTAGTTTAATTCCCCCATTTAAATAGGCTACATTCTAGGTGAATACCATGGGTCAATACCATGTGCCATTTTGGTGAATACCATGGGTCAATACCATGTGCCATTTTTATTTTTATTAATACTAATATTAGGGTTAATAATGTTTTTTTCATGGTATTAATAACAATCTAGTCCATGGTATTTGTCCCATAGTATTTTTCCCATAGGTTTCACCTAAATATAACACATTTTTTTAGTGTTCCTAAATATAAGGTGACTTATGAAGTAAATATAAAAAAACGTTTTATTTGTTTACCATACCTCTCGTTTATTTATATTTTTATTAATTTACCATACCACTTTTACAAATATGGTATTTGGCCCATAGGGTTCACTTAAATAAAACCTCTTTCTTGAGCCTTCGTAAATAGAATATGGTATTTGGCCCATAGGATTCACTTAAATAAAACCTCTTTCTTGAGCCTTCATAAATAGAATGAGGGTTATGGACTAAATATAAAAAGAGATTTAATTTATTTACCATACGTCTAGTTTATTTATACTTTTATTTATTTACCATACCTTTTGAGTAAGTATAAAAGACGTTTTATTTATTTACCATAGTTTATTTATACTTTTATTTATTTACCATACCTTTTGAGTAAGTATAAAAAGACGTTTTATTTATTTACCATACCTCCATTTTACTTATATTTTTCTTTGTTTACACCCTTGCATGTATATAAGGTGACTTATGGAGTAAATATAAAATATGTTTTATTTATTTATCATACCTCATTTATTTTTATTTTTATTAATTTACCATACCTCTTTTATAAATATGGTATTTGGCCCATAGTCACTTAAATAAAACCTATTCTTGAAAATGGGCGAATGGATTCACTTAAATAAAATATATTCTTGAAAATGGGAGAATGGAAGGTTGTAACTCCTAATTTCAAGGGCTAAATTTACATTTTTTACCCTCTCCCTTTAAATAAGGTGGGCTATTTGAGGTGATTTGTAAAAATGTACTATGATACAAAATATTCGCCCACTAAAAATTTAAAACCCCTTAATTTCGCCAAAGGGCGAACATTCGCCCCTAAAATTTTCTATGAACTTCACCCTACTCTCATTCACTCTTCTCGGGAAAGGTTCCCCATTCAGCTTCGTAAGCTGAATTGCTCCACCATCTGTAATTTATTTGACAATATATGGCCCTAACCAATGCATCTGGAATTTACCCGGAAATTTAATGAACTTACTATCATATAAGAGGACAAGATCATTTACCTTGAATGTGCGAAGCTTGATATGACAATCATTACATGATTTTTCACGTTCCTTCTATACTTGTTTATGGAATCCGACTAAAAATTGGTCTTCGTTGAGCTCCATCAGCTATGTGAGCCGCTCCTCCAGGGCCTTGCAATCCACCATATCTATTAAAGATGCTATGCGCAGACTAGGCACAATGTATTCCATCAACATTACAACTTTGACCCCGTATACTAATTGAAACGATGTTTGTCCTGTCAACATTTTACAGGTCGACCTATATGCCCATAGTACTGTAGGTACGTGCACATCCCAATCATTCCGCTGCATGTTACAGATCTTCGTCAGCGTGTTCTCTAAAATATTGTTAAAAGCTTCGACAATTGCATTTTTTTGTGGGTGATATGGTGCACTCTTCTAATGGTAAACCTGGAACTCATTAGTCAACGTGCTGATCGTTTCATTCAGAAAGTGCGTACCCCTATCACTCACCAACACTTTCAGGCATCAAAATCTTGTTAAGACATATCCAAACAAGAATCTTTTTGTCATAGCCCCTGTACAATCCTTTATAGGATGTGCTTCCGCCCATCTGGTTAGATATTCCGTTGCGATGATAATGTAGCACACACCCGTTTTCTTTCTAGGGGGCTAAATCGGCCCAAAAAAATCAATCGCCCACTTCTCAAATGCTTGCGAAGACATCTAAGGATCTAGCGGTAACTCATCCCTTCACAATGATCTGCTAGTTATTTGACATGCATTGTACACCTTACAGTATGCCTTGGAATCCTTGTGCAACATTGGCCACCATAGACCTGTACACAAAATCTTTTCCATAGTTTCCTTGCCTTCATAATGGCCTCCTACATCTCTCCGATGAGCTTAACCGAGAATGCTATCCCGCTCAAAGTTTGGCACATATCTTCACAGTATTTCATCTGCGCCCATTTTATATAAATGTCCCACAATGACTAAAAATTTGATCGCGCTCACTACTAATTCCTTCTTATGCTGACTTGTACATCTTTCTGGTGCCATCCCTGCAGTCAAGAAGTGCATAATGTCTTAAAAATGGTCATCCTCTACATTTACCACAAAGAACTACGCATCTAGCAACCCTTCCTCTAGATTACTAGGTTCTTCTCCTATTTCAATTCGTGATAGATGGTTCGATCTCACATTTAACCTCCCCATATTCACTATGACTTCAAAGTCGTACTCTTGAAATAATAACAACCATCTATAGATCTTCCCCCGAACACAGGCTTTTTGATTAAATATTTTAAGGCAAAATGATATGTATACATCTTGAAATGCCATCCTAATAGATAATGCCTAAATTTTTGCAGCGCCTAGACCATGGCCAACTCTTCGTGCTCAGTCATTGAATAATTTTCCTTGGCATTCAATAAATTCCTACTTGTGAAGTCTATAGGATGGTTCGTTTCTCCTTCACCGGTCTACGTTAGCAATGCACCCAGTGCAATGCAACAAGCATCCACATGTACATGAAACTCCTTCTTCCAATCGGGGAATACCAAGATTGGGGTAGTGACCATCTTTTCCTTCAACACAACTAAGTTGTGCTCGCATTCTTTGTCCCAACAGAATGTCACATCCTTCTTTAGCAGTTTCTCCATGGGCGTGGTAATTTGAGCATAATCTTTGATAAATTTTCTATAGTATCTCGTATGTCCCAGATTTGTGTACAACTGCTTGACATTCCTAGGGGCCTTTAGGTTCACAATCACCACAATCTTTGTAGGTTCCACCATCAATCCTTGTTTGCACACAAAATGACCCAACAAGATCCAAAAGGGAACATGAAATATGCATTTTTTTCAAATTTAGCATGATTTGGTATCTGTGACATTTATCCAACATAGGGCGTATACTCGCTGCATGGTGCTTCACTAATCCAAACACCATCCAGTCATCAAAGTATAATTCCAAAAACTTATGAATGAACTCCTTGAACATTGCTATGACTACGCAGGAAAATATCGCAGGCACATTCTTTAGTCCAAATGGCATCACAGTGTATTGAAAACAACCCGACTCCGTCGCGAAGGTCGTTTTTCTTCTATTCGTTGGCGTGATATTGATTTGATGATACCTTGGAAACCTATTAGTAAAGGAATAAGCCTCCTTCCCTCCAACATTTTATAACACTTTGTCTGTAAATGGTGTTGGGAATGGATCATGAACATATGCATTATTAAGCTTCCGCAGATCTACACAATATTTATCTTGCCTTTTTGTTTCTTTCTTGGACCACCATCAGGCTCACCCAATCAGATTCTTCAATAGGTTCTATGATGCATGCCTCCAACATATTATCCAGCTCTTGGCAAAATTTTTCCTTATACTTAGGGTTAAGGTGATAAGGCCTCTGTTTAACAGGGTTCGCATCCGGCTTCAATGTGATCTTCATAATACCCAAATCTTCGATTATTCCCTTTAAATCTGAAAACTTAGTGGGGAAGAGATCCTAGTATTCGCGAAGTAATTCAAAAACTTTATCTATTGTAGCATTGTCCCAATAATCTCCAATTTTCGTGAACTTCAGTTCTTCTTCAGTGCCAATGTTTACTTGCTTTGTCTTCAAAGGTATGGAGATGTTCGGGCTTTCTATTTGTGGACCTTCGACTTCACAATGCCCTTTTTCCTCCGGAATAATGATGTTCCTAGGGTATTATTCTTCCTCTTTGGTGGTCACATTATAGCATTCCAATGCGTCGTGCAGTTGGGTGCTCCAGTCCAGTTGGGTCCATTCCATAGGTTCCTTTGGTGTTCTGAAGATAACCACCTTAATTTGTTGCAACGCTTCATTGATGCTGGTAAATTTGTCTTCAAAACTAAAAGTCAACAAGAAACCTTTCTTCAATACATCCCACTCCGCAGTGCCATGGCAGAGAAAATACCAATTCATGGGAATTGTATCCAAGGTATGACAAAATATGTGCACCCATTCTAGTTGCGGTTCTATCCCCCATGCCTTAGTCTATTTTTCCAGGTGATCACGCAGATAAATCATTCCCATTATACTTCTCAGTCATTTTGGTATTAGCATGACCAAACCGTAGCTTCATCAATCTTCTGTAATCTTGCCATCCAGCAAAAATATCCTTATGCGTACCCCACCATCATGCAAGTGTAGCACACAGTGCTAATTCTAATGCTTAGAAGCAGTGGTCTTCAGGGACTTCATGCTCAAATTCATCTAAAAAACATCTACATCAGTCAAACCATCATAGTAAGGTAACTTTCTTACCTCCGACGAAACGCAGCATAGTGACTTCATCATCATATTACATCGCAATGTAGAAACTTCATGTAAGCGATTCTGCCAATGCTCTAATTCCTCATCTGAATCAGAGGTGTAAGAACTCTCTTGGTCCCATGAAATCCATGCATCCACCGTTGGATTGATCCAATCCTAATTTCACACTGTGATCTTGTAAATTTGATCCAGCTCATCATCACTTTCTTCATAATCGCAGACTGGTTGAGTATAGCACGCCCCTTCTACAGGGTCTAGTGGCACTATAACCTGCAATGACTTTCTTTCAAATGACATCGTTCTTTTCTTCAAATTGATGACCCCATTCATATCAATAGCGCAGTCAATTCATAGGAGCGCGGGGTAGGGATTACTGTCGTCAACAATTTCTATGACTTCAAAGTGTGCCACCGCACTCGCACCTTCAATATTTACCATTACTCCATATAATCAATCGTGCCATGGGGATGATTTTCTACTTGTTTGCCATCCTGAGCTGAACCGGAGACCACTACAGTGCAAGTCTCCCCATCCTTTCCCATGTCTGTTTCGGTAAAACATTCACATCGGACCCCAGATCCAAGATGACCTGGTCCATTTCATAATCACCTATATTAGATATTAACCACATCTATCACTTTGTTCATGCCTTAAGATTGCCAATCTTTCTGACCACATGGTGTTCACCAAGGGCCTTTTCTTTGCTAGCGTATTTATTTATTAATTGATGCAAGGCTTCCACAGCCTTGCTATCACACAACAACTTCATGCATGTCTCCAAAAACGTAGTGAGTACAGAAGGATCAACCTATGCATGCGCATTGATCTCTTCCATCTTGTCCTGGCTTCCTGAGATGGAGGCCTCAGCAAATCTCTTCTTGGATTCCATAAATGTTTCCTTAGCACGATTTAGATCAAAGGAAACTTCTTTCTCCAAAGATATGTGGACCCATCCATCTTCTTTAGGTTGTTTACCTTTATTAGTGCCATTCGTCATTCCACTTCACAGCGCAATATTAATTCTTTGATATTATTCGCGGGGCTTAGACTTCATCATTTGTAAGTTCTCTATAGGCTATTGAGGATGTGTTTTATTCTCTTACATCTTAGTTATTAACACCGGGCATTCTTCTATAGTATGATTGAACTGTCTATAGTATTAACATGATGGGTGTGTAGGATTCTGGCACTCTCACGCAAAGTGCTCTAACTATCCACAGATGTAGCAGATAATCTATCCACGACCTCTACTAGGCCCTCCTTCTCGGCCCCATCCTCGACCCTGATAACCTCCACGCGCTCCTACGATGCCTTGATCTAGAGATCGAGTCTCTTCTTTCATATAGTAAGTAGGGGTTCTTTCCATCATCAACTCATAGATCTAACAGTGGTGCTCATCGTAGGCCATAGATTTGCAGAAATTGCAAAACAGCTACTGGGGTGTTTGAACTAACTTCTGAAGTAAATGGAAATTATCTATTGCATGTTTCCTAGTAACTTGAAAAATGGCACACCATAGCATAGCCCCCATGCTCGTCCCTATTGGGGCTTCTGGCTTCAGGGGAATCAGCCCCCCTCCTATAATATAATTCACGTACATGGGACAGTGATCCTAATCATGCCCATGGCCCTTGCACTTCAAATACCAGACTTTTGCTCACATTTCTTTTTTAGTCTCCTTATCTTTCTTCAAAATCTACAATTCTAGGTGTAGGCTCACTAATTGTGAGTGGATCTATTGTACTCCCAGGTTCATATCCAGAATAGGTGATGCATGCAGCCTCATCGTGATCTCCAAGGCTTCTGCCTGTGTATCTATCTTTTGTTGTGACAGAGAGATTCTCAAATGGGGTAGGAAAGATATGATAAACCAATTGTGATGCTCTCTATCTATGATCTGCATGTTATACTATCTGATCTATCACTTCAACCTTTGATTAAAGTCACAAGGCATCTCCTCAACCTTTATCATGATCGCTTTAAATTCAACCATTAACTGTGAGTTAGATTTAGGCTTACTAAACTCTTTTTTCAAAGTTGTCTTAGTCTCTGCTAGTGTTGCAAGAGGATTATCAGTGGAATACTTAATGTACCAGGTTAGTGCATGATCCTACAAAGCGGTAACCAACTGTGCCTTCTTTATATTATCATCGGTGATCTGTTGCATTGTCCATACAACATTCACAACAAACTAGAACTGCTTTGGATAGTCACTTCTTATGCCCTTGAAGATCGGCATCTTCATTGTGTTTGCCAAGTTGAATAGTGTTGGTGGAGGTGGAGGTGTGGGTGAAGGTGTGGTTGAAGGTGTATGTGGTGGAGGTGGAGGTGGAGTGGATGGGTGATTTATTCTAGTAATAGCCTAAGTTCTTAGCTAAACATTTCTTCGCGGTATAGTCTGCCCCATCCCTTTGCCGTCACTTGAAGGAGGTCCAATCAATGAAATATACTCTGGCCTTGATCCTTCACGATTTCTAAAAAGTCTTCCAATTTGCGTAGCTCCGAACATCAAGGTAATGGAATCACCTAGTTTTCACATAACAACATTTTAATCCAAGTATTCAATGATCTTAAATACTTAACTCACGATCCCTTGAAGAATCTTTGCTCTGCTTCGCTATAGCTAACTGAGGTATCAACTGCAAATTCTATAACAAATCCTCCTATAATTCAATCGAGCCAATGATCGACAACTTGTATGATCTTGTTTTCAGAAGCTTCTAGTTGTTGCACTAATTCTAGAGTCCACACTATAGAACTATCGAGCTTACACCTTCCTTGATTGTTTGTCAACTTAGGTAGCCACTCGTATAGTTCAATTGGGAAAATGCAGAAGAAGATATCGTGTATCTTTGTATATAGATATATATATTCAACCAATCCTCCTTCAACAGGCACAAATTTCAATTTTCTTGCGTCGTGAACTCGTGAATCTTCCGATCCAACCACTTTTCAATTTCTTTCTTGGTCGGGTGCCCGTGATGCAACATCATACATATCTTTAAAGAAAATCTTGGTCCTGGAAACATAACCATTTGCTGGCTTAGGGGGTCTTGACCTAGGTTTGAAGTTAGTTACACCAACGTTACACCAACCAACAAAACCCTACACTACTGGCTCTTTCAGCAACAACTCGTGTAGCATAGGTTACAGTCTCACCCAAAGCAGTATGGGGGGGAATGCAAGAATCAATTTTTTGCATCCAGAGACTAGTGTGATGTCTTCCAGCTCCTCAGAAATGCCTTTGCGCATATCGATAGAATTCTAGGGCTTGTCACTATAAATCTTTTAAAACGGCCTTCATACCTTCGTGAAGGTCCATGATCAGTCCTTGTGACCTTTAACGGTTGATTTACCTACTTACGTGCATCAGAAAGGAATCATAAATTGGTGTTCACGCATATCTACTTAATTCATCATAAAACATAAGAGAAATCACCAAAAAACTTTGCGGAAGTGTTTAAACATTCACTGCATACATTATTGAGACTGATTCAAGATAATCACATAGCATTCAATCAGTATTTCATAAAACAAGTAATTTGTCACCAACATATAACATAAACATATATGAACAATAATACTCAATAATTCTTCGGAAAACTATATTTATTGATCTTCAATTCAATGATTATAGACTCAAAATACCCTATGCACATAGATGTAGGGGTCCGCGCACTCAGCCGCGGACTCTACCTAGGCCTCCACGCACTCAGCTGCGGACTCTACCTAGGCCTCTGCGCACTCAACTATGAAGCCTTCCCTTCTTTACCTAAGCACATGAAGTAGAGCCTTCTTGCCTTAGCTCATGCACAAGACTCTTCAATGAACCCAATTCTCTATCTATGTTCTATCATATCCCCTTAGACTTGATAATACTTAACTATTTATAGACTTTTCCACACAATGGCATGGTCCATGGACCATGGGTGAATCTCAAAATTGACTCAAAACTTTACTTAAAATAAGGAGATAAACCCCTTTTTCTCTTATTCATCTACATTCTATGCATCAATAGATCGCAGAGACTTTACATCCTTTACAAAATGTATTTACAAAAAATTACTAATTAATTCCATTCTACCCTTGGGGACCCCATCCCAACACCTAGGCCACTATTGAGATCATATGCACCATCCTTATCAAGCGTCCCTTTAATCCTTCCATAGGCCTACCATAAGAAGATTGTTTGGTGAGCTAGATAGAGATAGAATAGGTGATTTCAAGATCAAAGTTGCCTTATCATGAATTATCTTCATCGGAAAGAGCACTTTATCACCATGAAAAGGATTTTCTTAAGGAGCCTAGCAAGGGAAATAAAAAAATAAGCACTTGTAGAGAAGACACACAAAGGAAAACTATCATGAAGATGAGAAGCATATCATGGACTGTGATATAAAGAAGACATTGCATGTTGACTCAAAATATTCCAATATTGATCCAAGACCCTTTTGGCACTGAATATAAGAAAGAAAGATGAAGTGTTGATCAGATCTTTCATGAAGATTGAATACAAAGAAACAAAAATAACAACTTTGCATTTCCATCTCATCATGAACTCCATGTCATCATTGTCAAGTTTTAATTTGTAAAAGTGTCATAACTATGTCATATGTGTCCATATGTCATGCCACATCATCATGTGGAATGTAATGTTGTATTTTCAAGAAAAGGAAAAAATGTAATGTGTGGAACTTCAAGAGTCATATGTGGAATATGAAATTCACATAGCCATATATGGACAAAAGAGTCTTTAGAAGAAGTCCAAAATTCATTTAGAGAAGTCCAAAGGATATACTAAAAGTCCACAAATCATGAGGGTAGTCCAATTTGAGTCATGAGGAGATGAAATTTCATTCCTCTTGTTATAAAAGCAACCTCATAACTCAAGCAAAGGGCTTTTAAAGGCTTAGCCTTTGGAAAGCTAGTCTTGGCTTCTCTAACTTGGCATAGGAGGGAAAAATATTCTTTGGAGAAGTAAGAAGTGAATCAATGTTACACTAATAGAACTAGTGTCTCACCATTGTAACTATGTACTTGGATCTTTCACCTAATATTGAAGCTCATTGAGCCCACAAACTTCCATGCCTGTATCGTGAATGTTTTGAGACTATTCTTTGGATGTTTGTGGTATATGTTATATTCATATGTACTAAGGAAATTGAAATACTTCATTGATTTTGGTAATTATCTTGTTGAATGTGTTTTGAGTTTGTTCTATGAATCATTGTTATATTATAAACTAATTTACATGTTAATCAATGAATATTTACTTGCTCTCATGTGCCTCTTTTGGGATAGTACTATTACTTCCTTCTAGAGACTCAATCTTGTCTCCCTCTTGTGAAGGTATCCTTTTACATATTGCAATTGGTGCTACATAATGTCAACTTACTTGATTGTTGAAGAGTTATTTATATAATCTCTTATGTTATTAATTGAAACCAAGATGACACTTTAAGCTACAGTGGGCAGGTCAATTGTCTATATGAGGATCCTACTCCAAACAGTGTGAGGACTAATTGGGACTTCACATTGGGGAGATCCCTTGTATGTTCATGGTATACAACACTGTCAACATTATGGCACTAGAAGGAGGGCCAAAATATAGTGAAGGCATTGTGTCAATTCATGACTAAACCTCTCCATGCACATTGGACCACTAACAAACACATTTTGAGATATTTGCAGGGAACGATTACACTTGGTCTGAGATACTCTACTGGAGATGTTCAACTTAATGGATACACTGATGTTGACTTGGCCGGAAATGTTGTCAATAGTAAAAGTACGTTAAAAAAAAATTAGTCTTGGATCTGCCATGATATCTTGGGTGAGTAGGAAGCAGAAATCTGTAGTATTGAGTACCACTGAGGCAGATATATTTTTTCCAACATGGCTATTTCAAAGCAGTTTGGTTGAGGAATACCTTTGGAGATCTATTTGAGTAGGTCTTAGAAACTATGGTGATATATTGTGACAACAAGAGTGGGATACATCTTTCAGAGAATCTCGTGTTTCATGACAAGTCCAAGCACATAGAGGATTTGCTTGACTGGATCAAATATTGATAGATGAGAAGATTACAAATATTATCACCAAGGCTTTGCCAAAAGAGAAGTTCTTGGTCTTGAAAGGACAACATGGACTGATAGATGTGACTCCTTCGGATAAGGGGCACCACTGGTTAAGGACACTGAGCCATACTCTTTGTCCCTGTTTGAGCTCGCACAATGAGGAATTGAGATGGAGGGCTCTTGTGATTGAGGGAACTTTGGACAATAGGGTATCACCCCTATCTGTTACCCATAGGGTTGGAGTAGTAGATCACCCTATCTTGGTCTTTGCAAAGTATACCCCAGTTGGCATCATACCCATAAGCTAGGCTTGTTGGGATTATCGCTCCCCGTGAGGAGGCTTGGGGAGGTGAGAACCTTGCCTTTGGTAAGTCAGGTATATTGCCCAGGCTAGGATTGTGATGTAGATGTTATACCACATGACTCTTAAGGTTCATTGTTGGGAATATCGACAAGAAATATGATGGGTTGAGTAGTATCTCCCCTACATCACCTATTGCTCGATATGGGTTGAGTTGCATCTCCCCCGTGAAATTTCTGGGTAGTAGCCCAATGACATATTTCCAAGTAGTATCTTGATGACAGATATTTTTGGGTAGTAGCCCACTAACAAATATTATAGATAGTAGCCTACTGATACAGATTCCGCATTATAGCCTGATGGGCAGAGGGTGGTAGCTTTTTCTCCCCATGATTCTTCTTCTTTAGATTCGAGAATGTTTCAGTAGATATAGTTGAGCATATTTGTAAACATGATGACACGATGACACATCGACTGATGGACAGGTTTTATAGGTGGAATTCTCCCTAGTTGAGAGGGAGTGTTAAAAACATGAAAATGTGGTCAAATTCCACTTTGTACTACTCATTTGATGGATATGATGATGGAATTGAGTTCCCCTTTTTGAGAGGACCAAAATTGACCTAAAGATCACCTTGTTTGGACAAGCAGAAGTTGGTTTTTTATTTTGTGCACCCCCTCATGTATATTGGATCAAGTCAACCTCACTCTCAAGCACACTTGGACAGGTTGACCTCAACATCAAATGGACATTGTTGAACACCCCTAGAAGCTTATATATACAAGTGACCTAGAAGCTCATTTGGACATCACAACGTCAAGCATATTCTTCTCTTCTATCTGATTTAGTTCTACACATTGGTGAAGGAAAAGGTTGTATGAAGGTCTGAAGTCTCAGATCCGAAGCTCGTACAAAATTATGGTTTTTGTTCCAGACAATGGCACATAACTAGGAAATTCTGTCATTGGATACACACATGCTATTGTCAAGACAACTTCTAGGAAGCTACAAACACATGCACGTTAAATTCAAGGCAGAGTCGAGGGGTTTGACTATAGTTGAGCATCATCCAAAGTGTTCTAAAGTTGTCTGAAGAATGAATCAAGTTGCCTCTGATATATTCTATCATTGTAAACTATTTTCTGAATTTGTTGGGTTGTATTTTTTATCATATTTTATTGGACTCATTGTACCCTCTACTGAACATTTTATGACAATCTAATAAAGGAATAATTTCAAAGGGTTTTCCCCCTAGTGGAGTTTTTCCCTTGTCTTTGACCAAATCTAGTGTTTCTTGTTGATGTGTTGACTGTCTTCTTTGTCATTTCATATATTTTTCTATCTTCAACTATTTTTGATGAATGGAAAGACTAATTGTAATTGGAAATATTGCTAACTGAATTTTGGAATTGAGCTAAAGTAATTGATACAACATAGAAAAATTTGAAAAATTAACAGTTAGATTTCTTTGTTGATGCTTAGCTTGGTGGATATGTTTACCTTTATGGTGGGTAAAACATTGGACATGTTTCCCTCCTCAAATGCATCTGGTAGAGGGATGGGATTCTTGAACTAGTTGGCCCACCCTGGTGGAAAAAAGTATTTTGTTTCTATTGAAAAAATGTTATTGGATACCAATTCTTCAGTATATGTGAAGGTTCGTTCTAGTAAAACAAAAGAGAGATTGTGCATGGCATCCCAAGGAAACTCAGGTTTTGTTGTGGCCTCCAAAATATCATCGTTGGAGTGAAAAATATTTTCTATCGGTGCTAGTAGATAAGTAATAAAATGATTCAGTGGTCATTGTCATGGAAACCAATGGTGTGGAAAATGTGAAAAATAAATTTATCCAACACATTCATGAGTGGAGAAACCTTCACAATGGGAAAAGTGATCTTGACACCAAAAAATGATGAGCAGATGACACGAATCAAGGTTCCTACAGATGAGGAGATTAATCATATGTGGTGTTGGGTGTTATTAGCACCAGGCAGTGGGAATATATCCCTAATGGGTACCTAAGGGTAGCTTGGGGAAGTGAACGCAATCTTAGAATTGCATTTTTGCAAGTAGGCCTGTGCCTCTCAGAATCAGGGTAGGTGTGTGCAAACCCGAGCTTGATGGTTTCGTGTGAAAATGTGACAACTATGCCACTTGCGCTTGGGTCTTTTGTTAGGTAAAACCTAAGGAGCATTATTTCACTTCTTGAGTTCTTGAAAATGGGAACATTGGTTAATAACATGTCTAGGTTCGTCACATAAGCTGCAAGTGTATGTCAGTTGAGGTGGCATTGGTTCTGGTTGTCTTCTTATATGATGGGAAGTCTTGTGACAATGGGTGCAAGGGGAATATGAGTACAAACCTTCTTCCTTGAAGACACAATAGATGGTATGTGACAAATTTTCTTACACTTAGGTGTTGGGGAGTAATGATGTGGGAGTATTAATTTGGGTCAGAGCTCTAAATGGTCCTCATAGAGAGGGATTTCTGGACAATGATGTATGTAGTGTCCATGTTGTGCACATATAGCATGTGGATTGTTATTACGTGTCAGCATGACATTATCTCCTAGAGGTGGAGGTGAGGCCACTATTGCCATAGGGGCATGAAGGATGGATTTTAACTCTTTTAAATATAGGCATAGATTTGTAGGGTGCCCTCATACCTCACATAATGCACATGATGAAGGTACCCTGCAAGACGAACTAGCTGGTGGTTCGACCTTTTTTTCCTTTTTGTTTCTCCTTCTTGGTGGTTGTTACTAATGTCACCTACGGTATGTTTCCCTAAAGTGTAGCTAAAGGAATGTTCATTCTAGTTTAAGTGATTCTTAGGTTTGTTGACATGTCTTGCGGGCCAAATACTAGACAAATATTCTGAGGGACATGATGGGAAAGGTAAGTGTTGCAATGACTTGGTGTGATGCAAAACCAGGTGGGGGATATAAGAAAGGTGTATGGGTTATGGAATATGGTAGGAATGTCCACTCGGTGGTCAAAGAATTGAATCGATTCCTAAGACTAGGTAGTGTTTGATGAACTCATCATACATATGGGGGCTATGGGTGGGGGCTCGATTAGGGGTGGGTCTCCTGGGTATGTTCCTAGGAGTGATGATGCTTTACATAACCCTAGGCCCGATTCAGTGTACAAATGGATCAACTCATTGTGGGAGGTTTTAGTGGTAGGACACCATCATGAGTTGCAGGTGTCGTTCCTCATAGTATGTAAATTGATCAATGATGACAAATATTTTCCTCATGGGGAGAATCTTGATATAGAATATTGATGATGCTAATATAGTCATGGAACACATGTAGTTGCGAATGAGTAAGATGTTTTAATATAAATGGAAATCAAGGAATTTGATGTCTATGAGCATTTTTTTACTAGCAAGCTCCACCAAGAAATTTTGGAAAAGTCTAATGGATACAACAAGACATCCATCGTAAGCCCTTAATGTAATGGGAGAATTATTAAGTTCATGGGATCCTAGTTTTTTCCAAACTAATTTTGACATATATGGATTCCCCCTGATCTACAATGCATCTATGGATGATGATGTTTTGAATAATGACCAGTATCTAAAAAGAAATGATCGATGGGAATCACGGTGAATCGTTGTCCAAATCAAAGGCCATGAATCATGAATCAGAAGGGTCAATTGCACCTAATGAACAAAGTAGGGCTTTCTATTGGGTAGGAAAATTTTGCAAGACCTCTAGTGCTGACATAGCTAAATGAGACTATTCCAAATCATAAATGATATTGTAGCTAGCGATTGTCTTTGACTTATGACAATTATGACATATTGGCCCTTTGACTATTCACGGGATAGGTTCAATAAGGGGTTTTGGTATATTCCATAGTGGTGCAATAGTAGTGTTAGATGATGAGGAGGGTTTGGTTTATGGAGTTGTTCCATAATCCTAGTTTCATGTTTGTAGAAGAATATCTTCTCTGGCCATTAAAATTTCATGATTGGCTTGGTACTAAGAATTGTCCCCAGCAGGGTTTTGGTACTAGTGAGAGGCAAGTTCATGTTGTGCGGCTACTTTGTCCTGGTGGGGAAAAGAGTTCTACATTGCTACAGGTTGATGGGATTTCCCTCATTTTCCCCTAGCTTCTCTCATCTTTTTCAATTTGAGGAGCTAAAAACAATGATGGGTGTAATGCACATATTACCCACAAATAACACATGCATGGTTGGTTTGAACAGTAGCATTCTTATTTTGATTTTATGGGTTGTTGGAACCCTGACATTGAGTTTAATTTTGATTGGGGGAATTACCCCATGGTGGTGCACACGTAGGTTGGTTGTTTCCCCCCTGCCTAGGTTATCCCTTTGGCTTGTTCTTTCCTATCTTCTTGTGGGGATTTGGAAAATTAGCAGTTTTGAGGATTTAAAAAGACTATTGTTGTTGGGTGAAATAAGGTTGCACAAAATTAGCCCCTGCATTAGACTGAGGTGAGGGGTTATTTTTTTGAAGTACAGGGAAAGAGTTATAAGTATTTGTTCATCATAGGTTGATTCAAGGGGTTTGGGGAGTCGGCATAGCCTGTTAGGCCCCTATACTACTAGTGTAACCCCTTATTGTGATTAGTACAACCCACTTATTATATTGATGTACCCATGTAGTACCCATATTGTTACTATTGTGCCCCATAGAATCCCACTATTGTTATTATTGTGCCCTTACATTATTATTGTTATGTCAACTCTGATTATATTATGACCCCTTAGACTCCTATATATATAAAGGAGGTCTTTTCATTTGTATCATCCAAGAATTTTTCATTTATGTAATGTAAAGGAGGTTTCCCCCTCGAAGAGCTGAATTCTAAGGCGTTGATCTATCTTTTCTATCTTTTCTTGAGCTGCTTTCATAACATTTGGTATCAGAGCTTTGGATTCTAGGGTTTCGCAGCTCCAAATAGGTCATCATGGTATTTTCGCTATAACATTTTTTCTGCGAAATTTCAGAAGCCAAAACAAAAACCCATTTGAGAAGAAACGCACTGAACCTTGGGTCCAAATTTCAGAGCTTTTCGCGCTATATTTACGGAGATATGATCTGAGGAAGTTGGTCTTTTTCCAGACTCTTGAATTACATTCCAAACAGGTGGCCTAGGGAAAATCGTCATAACTTTCTCTCTGAGCAACGGATTGAAATTTCGTTAGAAGGTACAGAAAGAGAACATACTGTAGTTTCTTGTAGATATCTTTCAGAGACAAAGGTCGAAATAGTGACACGTGGCACTTCATACAAGTTCACTCTTCTGGAAACGTCTATAATCAGGTCATCTTGGGAGATTGTGCATAACTCTTTCTTGGAGAATCCAATTTGGATCAGACTGGTGGCATTGGAAAGACGACACAGAGGGCTACTACAGGTGACAATTTCAGAACTTAAAGATTCGAAAGTACAGAGTTACAGTCGTTTCAAGATCGATCTCCTAAAATCAAGAAAAAGCAACATGAGGAAGTTTGATGGCAAGGATCCGGTAAATTGGATACTTCAGATGGAGCAATATTTTGATCTACATGGTGTACCACTATTTAAAAAGGTATGTATTACATCTTCATATTTAGAACCAAATCAATTTTTATGGTATGAAGGCCTTTGTTCTCGTAAACAACTTGTTACGTGGTCAATTTTTATGGAGGAAATGATAGCACATTATGAGGATACAAAGAGCAACACCTTCTTTAGAGCAACACCACAACAATTGGAAAGAGTAAAAGGGCTTTGTGATATAGTGGATGTAGAGCTATAAAAATGGTCTCTTTCACCTCTAATTACCTCACATTAATATGTCAATCCATGAACGTTTGGTTATTTCAAATAGTGACTCAATCCAAGGCTATTTGTCAGAGTAATGCTAATGGTACATCGTCCTACAAAAACACAAGAGTAAACTAATGCTCGTCTATGACTAAGTTCCTTCAAATGACTAAAGCACACACTCTTAAAATTAAGCAACTTTATCAGTCGAGGGTCCAACAGCAGTAGTCCATCCCTTTGGAAATTGATGGAAAGGAAACTAGAGCATGGATCACGAGTCTGGGAGCAAGGCAGTAAATGCAGAGGCTCACTACAGCCACAGATCATCTCTCACACCAAATGTGTGTAAATGAAATGGCAGATAAAAATGGAACGGCAAATAGGAAATTAAACAGCAAATCTAGAAAGGAACAACAATGCTTAAAATGGAACAGCAATTCTGAAATGGAACAGCAATCACTATAACTAAACCTCGCGAGTAAAAATCAAACTTTATCTTATCAACTCAAATGCTCTTATTGTAATCAAAACTCCAATCGTTCATTTTCCAAGCAAATCACGCACCCAACTAAAGCAACAACAATAACTCTCAATTATGGAACAGAATGTGAAAATCATACACACATAACACTCTAAGGAAGTAATATGATTTAATACCAATCATCAACAGGAATTATAACTATGTTTCAAAATGGAATAGCATGAATTATGAATCATAAAGAACACACCTTTCAGATAATTACCTTAACACACATACTTAGCATAGAAGCTTCATAACACAAGGATAACACTATTCAGTTGAGTCTAATAAGATTTCATCCACTCTGAAAGTATTGATAATATAATGCAGAGTCAATGGAAAGAACATTAATGAACGAATCTTAGCAGAGCATGTGATGTAACTTATAAAGCATATCAGATTACCAACTATTGACGATAAGCAAACCACGCAGAAATCAAATCATAGTGATACAGAAGCAAGTGTCCTCCGGGGCTGGGCCCTTAGCCTCAAGGGTACACTGCTTTAAGCTAATGCAGACGCGAAGATGAGATAATCGCCAAGTTTATATTAATGCATAAAACAGAAAGTACAATGAGCCAAGTTCAACGAGACTCGATGATCAAAGTTAAGTCTTTAACAAAAAGTTACATAAAAGCATCTCTCCCCCCTCAGACTAACACTGTCGTCCCTTTATATAAGGGTACCGGTGGAGATGTCTAAATGATAAGATAAATAAAGCAGAGATCCCTTAGGATTGAAGATCCTGAGGGATTCACAAAACTGTTAATCCCTAATCACTTCTTTCTCTTCCGCCGAGCTGGTGCCTTTTCCTCCTTTTCCAGACCGGTTTGCTTCAGCTTGCTTTGCCTTGTCTGCACTCAGTCCTTTGTCAAAGGTATAGCAATTACCCTATTCTTATCTTCTTCTTTGGAACAGCAGCTCCTCGTTTTTACCCTTTCCTGCATAGGAGAATGGAAACTATCAGCGGATAAGTCTTTGCATACTAATTCCACGTATTCTACCACAATTCTCTATTGTTTTCCACATTCATGATGTAAAAGATTCATAAGTCCTACTGAAAATCCACTGAAATGATCATTAAAAACATACCTTTTTAGTACTCCACACACCCCCCTGCTTACCCTGTTTCATGCCCTCATGAAAACGTTGTAGTTGACATGCAGAGTAGTGAGAGAGTAGGCTGGAGAAGGAATCTCATGCGGAGGCCTACAGCCATGGTGAGTGACTAGGTAGTCAAAGAACTGGCCTGTTTGACCCTCAGGCATCTCATATAGGGCTTGATGTCCGGGTACAGGATGCCAGATAATTGGACTGCGGAATCTATATCCTAACCAGGATAGTCTTGCCCTCAAAATGCTTTCGCCATATAGGTTCAAACGATTGGCGGCGAACTGAAAATTCTCATACTTAAATGGCTCCCTGAGCTGGATGTTTGGATTAGAGGTTCGGTACCGGAATTTGGCTGCATCAATGGCGAGGTCTTTGATAGAAAGAAAATATTCTAAACTTTTTCGAATGAGTTCCTCGTGCATGGGTCCTAACGTTTCAATGACACCTGGAGTTCTCATAAGGTTTCTATGTGCTTTCCATAGCTGTATTGGGTCCCTAGGCTCAGCCCTTACCCACAAGTCTAGGCCATTTTCCTGTCTCTGGAAAGTGTTATAGGCTTTGAGCCATTTAATCTGATTAACCTCGAATGAGATGAATGCTTTCAATTGAATGTCCCCAACAAGAGGGCCAGGGTTCAACTCAGTCTCCTGATCTAGCACGAGGTTATGCAAATAGAATTCACATAGCAATCTTTGGACCTTCACTCCATAATGTTTACAACAATCTATAAAGTCTTTGACAGTATTAATTTGTATCGGGGCACCTGCTTTAACAGCCTTGATTTTTGATTGTAAGTATCGTTCCAATAAAAACAAAGCATAGTTTTTGGCAGGGGCCCTACATGCTAAAATGTCATTGTATAAAGAACACAAGGTATCCATCTGTTTGATAACAATATCTAACCTACAGGTTACCTTTGCAACTTTGTCTTGTTCCTTTTGCCACCCTTCAAAGGCCTGGCTTTCAAATTGATTGACATTTCGTAGTTGCTATTGGAGTTCTTCATACTTCTCACGAGGGACTGTCTGCTCTCTAAGCCTCTCCATTTCTTGCTGAGCCTCTTTCAATCCTTTGTGCAAGGTCCTTGTCTTTAAATCTCTTTTCCATGCATCAGTGGAGGCCGGGAGTTTTACCTGAACTTTCTTATTGCGTTTCTTTGAGTTCAGAACCCTTATCACCCCTGAGGATGGTGCCTCTGTTTGAATCTCCTTGTTGTCTTTTTCTTTTTTAACATGAATACCGGCTAGTAGCTGTTCCTTTTCAAATGGAACAGCAGTCTGTCCCTCAGCTTCATTTGGAACAGCAGATGGACCTTCAGCTTCATTTGGAACAACAATTGGGCCTTCAGCTTCATTTGGAATGTCAGCTGGGCCTTCGGCTTCATTTGGAACAGTAGTTGGGCCTTCAGCTTCAATTGGAACAACAGTTGGATTTTGGGCAGGGTTTTGATCAACAGAGCGATTTTTAGTCCTCCGCCGTTTTATCCTGCGGTTTCTTACTGCAGTGGTCATCTTTTTCTTACTGGTGGTCTTCCTTGTCCTCTGCCTCGCTTTCAGAATCCTGATCTGCTGGTGGAGCTGGGCAATTATGCTCAATAACCTCCATTGTTCCTTTCGTAATTCTCTAATTTCCAATGTTTTATTAGAAGGAACAACATACTTTTTGCTGTGTTCTGGGCCGTGACTAGTCCCTTGATCTTTCTCCTGGGGTACTTCTTCACTGTTTTGGGCTGGCTGTTCTAGGGTAAGAACCCTAACTGATTCCATGGCTTCGCTTTCTATTCTCACTTCCTCTGGAATTTCTTCTGGTGTCGTGGGAACAGATTGTTCCCTCTCAGTATCTCCTATCTCTTTTTCATCATGAACAGGCAGATTTCCTTCCTCTGCCTCTTCTGCATGTGTTTTTTCAGGTGCATCTTCGTCCTGGGATTTTTCGCGCAGGTATGGTGGAGTGGAAGGTTGGCCATACTCACCCATATTGGCCAATATTGCGGCCAATTCCTCTTCTCCCACTGGGTCCTGTGGTGGGCTATCTACTTGCTGTCCCATTTCCTCCTCCCGCCTGGATTGTCCTTCTTCTGCCTCAGGATGCTTAATTTCCATTTCAGGGTTCTCGGCTTCTATCTTAGGATGTTCAACTTCTGCCTCAAGGGGTTCGGCTTCTGTCTCAAGAGGCTTGACTTCTTTTTCCGAATGCTCAGCTCCTTCATTGTTTTCCTCTTCGGATCGCTTGGCCTCCTCGGCCTCTCCTTCCTTTACTCCTTCAACTTGTTCTTCTTCTATTTCTGGTCGTGAGGGTTGTTCATCCTCAATTATCACTGGCTGGCTAGTGCTTTCCTGGAGTTTTTCCAGCCTTCCTCTTATCCGAGCTAACTGGATTGATTTTCTGCGTTTCTCTGGCTGTTCCGGCGTATCAGTGTCATGCTTACACTTCGTTGATTCCTGTCGGGTTTCTGGTCGTTCGGATGTGCTTGCAACAGGTTTTTGTTTTCTTAATTCTCTATGTTTTTCTGGACGTTCTAGTGTGCTTAGAGTATGTTTACGTTTTGGGGAAGGTGTTGTCGCTCTCCCCTCAATTATTGCAATTAATTCTTTCCAGCTGCTTTGCTGCTGGGTGAGGCTATGACTAACTATTAGTCGGATTAATCCATGGTGGCTGACAACTGACTCTACATGCTGTGCCTTTTTTAGGCTTCGTGCGGCATCATGGAGTAAAGAATTCAAAAGTGCAGGAAGGTTTACAGAGCATTTCTGCTTCAAAACAACTAAGAGTTTAAGGTGTCGTGGCCTCACCACGTCTTTTCTCCCCTCGCAGGTGATGTAGCTTTGCACTGTTCTCGCTAATTCTGCCCAAGGTTCTCCTAGCATTGCTGGCAAGACTCCCTTCCCTTTAATTGTTAAGCTCTAGCCTTCGTCCTAGAAAATTTCCATGATCTTCTGGAGTCTTTCCTTCTTCAATGTCCAAACAGGTCCGGTGGCTGGTAGTCCCAAGACTTCGGCAATTATATCGTCGGTGACTGCTATCCACTTCCCCCGCACCGTGGAGTGATCCTCCTGCAGGTTCTGCAGAAATTCCATCGCTACTGTTTCATTGGACTCCTTCAGGCGACTGAGATAATTCAGCCACCCTGCTCTTTCCAGGATCTCTCGAGCAGCAGCGGAGACTATCAACTCCAGTGGTTCACTTCGAACTACCCTGCCTCCCATGGTTTCACTATGGATTCTCAATGGAACGACTGCTGCTTGTGCTGTTTGGAACACAGAGAGGGTAGTAATCGTCGGATTTGGAAAAAAGCACAGAGTATGTAACAGAAATGACTTATGAAGAGCAACTTGTATAGAAAAAATAGAAATGTCATGCCATTAAACCGTGCCATTTCCTGGTACGCTATCTTTCCCAAATAGTAAGCTGACACATAACCCGGGGAATCATGAGGTGAACCTCCCCCCCGCAATGCGATAGGCTGCCCCAGCCGTCAAAGAAAGGAGCGACACCCCGATCTATAACCAAGTCATAAAGGGACATCGTATGAAAATATGCCATGTTTAGAAAAACAACGGTTTGCCGAAATCGAGGTGTAAAGTTAGATCGCGTATTACGT
This sequence comes from Pinus tabuliformis, assembly GCA_031772625.1. Taxonomy (NCBI): domain Eukaryota; kingdom Viridiplantae; phylum Streptophyta; class Pinopsida; order Pinales; family Pinaceae; genus Pinus; species Pinus tabuliformis. The sequence goes on from CM062809.1 coordinate 1,117,327,408, forward strand.
AAGAGGCTACTGTGATATGATGCGAGGCCGGGGGATAGGACGTCTGTCGTACTTGCCAAATCTCAAGTGGTCATTGTTAGCTCCTTTGCCATGATTGGTGTAATAAATATCCATGCGGTATATAAGTCGGGAGATAATGTATGATTAGTGCCTAGGATATAAGAAACAAAAGAGTATTAGTGTCCTACCTATTGGTGTAATTAATGTGACCTTGATACCATTAACAGTGCTCTGCTGCCGACAGGTGTCCATAACCTTAGCAGAGTTGTTTATTTCACCCTCGGAACCATGATCCTTTATGTGCATATTAAGGAATGTGATGTCAAAGTGTAGGCCATTATGCTGGCTTGGTAACCAGGTAGCCATAATGCCATTCACGAGGAGGGGGCGAAAAGTGGGCAGGCCGGCTCGTGATGAGACCTCCTGTTCCAAGGTTTCTTCTTTTGCTATACCTTTTGGACCATATCCCTAGTGTGGTGGCCATAGTGGGAATGCCACTTCGCTTCCATCCTCATGATCATGGTAGGCTGGCTCTTGATGAGACCCCCTATCCTGGATTTGACAATTTACAATTCATTTGCTTTTTCTTTCTCTTTTTTTGATAAAGCACTTTTCCTTATATATCCACAAAGGGTGGTTCAACACTCCTTAAGAGTAGGAATGGTGGAACAAGTCTTATCATCTCAATAGGGGGATATAAACCCTTTGCTCTTATTCCTAAACAAAAATCAAAGAAAAGAATGGCATGATAAAAGATAACCAATCAGGGTAAGATTAGTAAGACAATGACAACAAAAGATAAGTACATCCTTCCTTCTATCCTCTACCACTAGATAGCCTTATAAAGATAGCGATTTATAATTGCCTGATTTTAGTGTGTTGTGATTTTGGATTCATTGCATAAGTGCATCGCTTGTCTCTAAAAGAATTTGAAAGAATATGGGCAAGAAGCATCCTTACTTGGACCAGCAAGAGGTTAGCTGTGTCAAAAAGAGAGAAGTATACTAGATCAATAAAGGAGCATAAGTTTGAAAAGTGAAAATGTTGTTCCTTTTGAAAAAGAAACAACAGAACACAGCAATGTCATTCCTTTTGAAAAAGGAACAACAAAAATCAAAATGTTGTTCCTTTTAGAAAAAGGAACAGCAAGACAAGCGAACGCCATTCCTTTGAGAAAGGAACAACAAAAATCAAAATGTTGTTCCTTTTGAAAAGGAACAGCAGAAAATCAAAAGTGTTGTTCCTTTTGAAAAGGAACAGTAGAAAATCAAAAAGTGTTGTTCCTTTTGAAAAGGAACAGCAGAAAATCAAAAAGTGTTGTTCCTTTTCAAAAGGAACAGCAGAAAATCAAAAAGTGTTGTTCCTTTTGAAAAGGAATAGTAGAAAATCAAAAAGTGTTGTTCCTTTTGAAAAGGAACAGTAGAAAATCAAAAAGTGTTGTTCCTTTTGAAAAGGAACAGCAGAAAATCAAAAAGTGTTGTTCCTTTTGAAAAGGAACAGCAGAAAATCAAAAAGTGTTGTTCCTTTTGAAAAGGAACAGCAGAAAATCAAAAAGTGTTGTTCCTTTTGAAAAGGAACAGCAGAAAATCAAAAAGTGTTGTTCCTTTTGAAAAGGAACAGCAGAAAATCAAAAAGTGTTGTCCCTTTTGAAAAGGAACAGTAGAAAATCAAAAAGTGTTGTCCCTTTTGAAAAGGAACAGCAGAAACATGCAAATGCCATTCGTTTCAGGAATGGCAGAAAAATTGAAATCTATGTATGCACAACAAGTTTGAAGAAAAGAGATTATGTACAAATTGTGAAAAGAAATGAATTCCTTAATGAATTATAGGTGAGGAAGATTTCTCTTCCTCTCCTAAGATCTCCATATCAGCGTCTCTGTGTAGCTGTTGGCAGAAGGATTCCCGAGTGAGTGGTTTACGATAGAGACAAACTCGGTGGCCATTCACTTTGAGGGTATATCCAGAACCGTCAATGGTGGTTAAAGTGATGGTCCCATTGTCATGTACCTTCTGGATTTCGTATGGTCCTAACCAACGAGTTTGGAGTTTCCCAGGGAAATCCTGAAACCGAGAGTCATATAATAGGGCCCAGTCTCCCTCATGGAAGACTTCGTTTTTGATGAGGGCATCATGCCATTTAGCTCGCTGATGTTGAATCAATGCTGTATTTTGTAGTGCGGAAAGCCTGATTTCGTCCAATTCATTGATCTATTGTAGTCGATTAATCTGTGCCTCAGTTAAATCTAAGCCAACTTCGTGTGCTGTTCGTAATGTTTGGATTTCAAACTCTATAGGGAAAATGGATTGTTTTCCAAACACTAATTGGTAAGGTGAGTAACCAGTGGTGCTTCTCCATGTTGTTCTATAGGCCCAAAGTGCTTCAGGTAGTCGGGCAGCCCAATCATGCCTATGTGAGGCAATGGTTTTTGTTAGGATCGATTCTATTATCTTATTGTTGCTTTCTACTTGTCTGTTCACCTGTGGGTGATATGGAGTAGTAATTTTGTGCTGGACATGATAATTATTAAGTGTTGCTGCTAATCTATGGCCAAAAAATTATGGTTCTCCATCTGTGATTATTTCCCTTGGAAGGCCATAACGTACAAATAGATGGAAGAGGAACTGTATAACAGAGTCCTATGTGACTCTTGGCAATGCTTCTGCTTCAACCCACTTGGTGACATATTCTGTTGCCACCAAGATATATGTTCTCTGATTTGATGAGGGGTTGATGGGTCCAACGAAATCAAGAGCCCATCGCTCAAATGGTTCGATTACTAACTGAGGTTTAAGGGGCATCTCATCAGCTTGACCAGGACGTCCTGCTCGTTGGCAACTGTCACAGGCTTGGACAAATTTCTTTGCATCTCTGAAAATCGTGGGCTAGTAATATCCTGTCTGTAATACTTTGTGTCCTGTTCTACGCTCAGCGAAGTGTCCCCCACATGGTCCATCGTGACAGGCTTTTAGGATGTCAAAGATTTCATCTTCTCGAACACATCTCCTGATATGCATGTTTGCCCCTGTATGAAACAAATAGCCCCCAATCCAGGAGAATCGAGTACTCTTCTGAACAATCTATTTTCGCTCATTAGAGGTTAAGTGTTTTGGTAGTTTACCTACTGCAAGGTAATTGGCAACATCGGCATACCAGGGTGTTCGAATGGCAATAGCAAATAGATGTTCATCCGAAAATTGATCTTCAACTGCTGCTGCATCAACTGGCTTTGGCATTCTCGAGAGAAAATTGGCTACAGGGTTCTCTTTGTGAGGCCGGTCCTTGATTGTGATATCGAATTCCTGCAATAAAATCAACCATCTAGTTATTCTGGCATTTGTGACAGGCTTATTTGCTAAGTATTTTATGGCGGAGTGATCCGTATACAAAATAACAGGACAGCCTGTAATATAATGTCTAAATTTATTGACAGCATGTGTTACAGCTAGGAATTCCTTTTCAGTAACAGTGTAATTTAATTCAGCAGGGGATAAATTTTTGCTGATGTAATAGATAGCATATGGTTTTTTATCTTATTCCTGCCCAAGGACTGCGCCAATGGGTATATTTGAGGCATCAACTGATATTTGAAATGGCAGGTCCCAGTTTGGTCCTCGCACGACTGGGGCTGTGGATACAAGCTTCTTTAAATCCTTGAAAGCACGTTAACATTTGTCTGTCCAAAGAAAATCAACATTACCAGTTAGTGCATATAAAGGTGCAGCAATGTGTGAATAATGTTCTATAAAACATCTATAATATCCAGAAAATCCAAGAAAGCTGCGTACCTCTATTTGAGTGGTAGGAGTGGGAATAAGCAAAAGTATTTGGATTTTGGCTGGGTCTACCTGAATGCCGGCTGCTGAAATATAGTGTCCTAGAATAAGTCCTTCAGTCATCATCATGTAACATTTTTCGTGACTTAAGCAGAGCATGGTAGCTATACAGTGTTGTAGGACTTTTTCTAGGGTATTTAGTGCTGGATCAAAATCATCTCCATAGGGTGTAAAGTCATCCATATACACTTCAAGTCCATCGTTTATTAAATCTACAAAAATGCTAAGGATAGCCCTTTGGAATGTGGTGGGAGCATTACATAGGCCAAATGGTAGAACTTGGTAGGCAAATGTCCCCCAAGGACAAGTGAAAGTTGTTTTGTCCTAGTCTTCAGGGGCAATCTGAATCTGATTGTATCCACTGAAGCCATCCAGGACAGAAAACAATTTTTTCCCTGCCAAAGTATCTAGCACTTGGTCTATGAATGGGAGTGGAAAATGGTCTTTTTGTGTTGCTTTATTGAGTTTCCTGTAATCCACACAAATTCTCCATTTCCCATTCTTTTTTGGTACGACCACAAGTGGAGAGACCCATTTACTGTCAGAAATAGGATAAATAAAATTAACATCTAATGGTTTCTGAAGTTCCGCTTTAACCACATCTTTTAAATGAGATTGAGTCTTCTCTGCGGTTGACGGATAGGTCTAGCATCTTTTTCTATATAAATGTGGTGTGTACACAAATGTGGGTCGGTTCCTTTCAAATCAGGGTAATCCCATGCAAATGCCTGTTGATATTTTCTTAATACATGGATGAGCTTAGTTTCTTATTCAGATGTGAGGTTGGCATTGATATTTAAAGTTTTTCCCGGTTCAATTTCCACAATTTTACTATTTGCAACAGAAGTAACAGGTATTGTTTGATCATGTGTGTCTTTCAGAGGATCTTCTTCTAATTCATTATCAAATGTTGCTTTTATCATGTGACCTTGTGTTCAGGATTCAGCTTCAGTTTGACTAATGAGATTGTTAATGGCATCATCTTCTGTTTGATCTTTAAAATCAAGTGCCTCTTGCAAAGTCAATGGGGATCTAATGTTATCAGTAAGGTATGATACATGATACTTGTTATTTTTAATTATTGTGAGACTTGGCTGCGCTGGAGGGTATAGAACCAAATTCTTAATATCGGGTCCTTTAGTTATGGTCATATTTCCTTGCCGACAACCAATGTAAGCATCAGTGGTGGCAAGCCAAGGCCTACCTAGGATGAGCGGGTGTCCATCAAGTCGGGTTTTTGGATTAATTATCAGGAAGTCGGTTGGATATTCCCAAGAATCTACAGAGACCATGACATTGTGTAGAGAACCTTCTAGTCTAATCACAAATCGGTCAGCTAATTCTAATAAAGTAGAGGTAGGTTCTACTGATGTAATGCCAATTCTTTTACAGGTGGTGGTTGGTAAAATATTGATTGCAGCTCCTAGATCAACTAAGGAATTAGACAAGGTCTGACCGTAAATTTGAACAGTTACAATTGGATTTCCTGGGTCTTCATATTTGATGGGTGTTTCTTTCCTAGATAAGAGATCAGATAAAGTACCAACTACTTGGTCTCTTGGATTAGTTGTTATATTCCTCCTTGGTTTCTTTATGCACAATTCTTTAATAGCTTTTGCATATATAGGAATATCTTGAATGGCTTGGAGGAACGAGATTTTTATGTACAAATTTTGTAATTCCTGCAGAATGTCAAAGTCAGGATATTGTAAAGGTCGAGGTATGACTAATCGTTCTGGGAATGGGGGAGAGGATGTGGTTGCTTGATTATGAGAATGTTGATTATTTACATCCTCTCGTTGCAACTGATGTTCTCTTACTAACTGATCTTCATTATGAACTGTTTTATCTCCCTCATTTTCGATGATACGTCCATATCGTAATTGAAGATCATTACACTCCCGCAAATCGGGTCCTATTTCTGGTGATTCTATGATTTGAAGAGATTGGACCGGTCTGTTATTTGGATTGGGGTTGGGTTGGGCTGGGAGTTGCGGTCTCAAATTAGACTGGGGATTTTGTTGTAGAGCTGGCTGAGTAGGTTGAGGGAGCGGAATAGTTCCTACTGGCTGTTGCATCGGTCTTTGTCAGTTTGTCTGCCAGGATGAACCTTGTGAAGTAGGGGGAGTCCATTGCAGAGTATATGGGATATTTTGCCAATATGGTGAATTATAAGGGAAATTCGGCCAACTAGATTGATTTGGATGATTCAGCCATGGGTTTGAAGAAGGAAACGGTGGTGGTGACCAATTTGAGAATGGCAGTGGGGGCTGATTTTGCCACATATTATATTGTTGAGAATTATATTGTGGAGGCTGAAAAGAAGAGGTTGGGTCTGAAAAAATACCAGATTGTCTTTGCTGCCACTGGCGGCGCTGGTTGATCAAGTACACTGATTTTGGTTCTTCCTCTGCTTCCTTGTATACTGCCTTTAATCCAGGAAGTGAGGGGCAGCTTTCCGTAAGATGATCGTTTGTATAGATGGCACATGTTTGGACTGTATCCAGTGGACACTCCTTGTGGCTATGTTTTTTCTGCATCGGGGACAGAAGATTGCCAAATTCTGTTCTGCCTCCATCTGCTTCTGTTTGGCCTGCATAATATCAAGTTGTGTAGTTAGTGTCCCTAGAATATCAGTTTTAAAATTTTCTAATAAATTTCCAATCTCCACACATGTTACTCCTTCTGTTGCTATCTTATTGTCTCTTGCAAACCGATCATATTCTGCTGGTTTTATTCCTGTGCTGCCTCTCGAACTCCTGATGCATAAATCAATAATGTCAACAAAATTCTCTTGATAAATATCCCCTTTTCCCATAATGTTTAATGTTTTGATCCACTGTTCCTTCATGCCCCTTATCAATGCAGTTTTTAACACATTATCAGGTAAAGGTAGTGATGCATAAGGAGATCTTTGTAAATTATATTGAAAACGTTCCACATATTCCTCTAATGTTTCGCTTGGTTTCGCTGTCATTTGAAATATTTCATCTTTCAATTCTCTAGACCTACAATAATCGTGATATTTTTTTAATAAGGATTCTTTCATCTGATCCCAATTGTTGATGACCCCACCACCTAGTCCCATAAACCATCTTAGAGCAGCCCCCTTTAATGTTGAGGGGAATAATTTCAATTTCTGGGGATCGGTGGTGTAATCATATCCCCTACACAACACATCAAATTCGAATAAAAATGCATCTCAATCTTCTTATGTAAGACCATGGAAGGTTGGGATATGTTGAAGAGGGATAGCTTTCATGGGTGCATTTGCTGCAGAATCCACTATAGGATATTGTAATGTAGAGGTTTGAGTATTTGGCTGATTCAGAGCCATAGGATCGAATATGTGCCAATAACCTTCTGGGATATCTAGGAGGATATTCCTAGGTTGAGAGGGAACGATTTTAGCAGGGATAGTTTTAATGGCACTTCCTTTATCTGGGATAAGAGGAATACCTGATGTCTGAGGAGATTGAATTCCATCAACAATGATTTTCGCAGTGCTACCCTTATCTGGGCTGTTTAATGGCTGATTTGTTCCAATGGGAGATTTCCGTTCTTTTGTTTCCCCTGTTTCTCCTTCTCCTTCACACAAGTTACTGAAATTCCCTTCCTGCAATAGTTCTGGAGTAGAATTTTCAATTTCCTAAAAGTCCTGCTCTTCAGTTTGACTATGCACCTCAGCAAAGGCTACATATGGTGATCCTGTGGCCTGAAGGCAACTAGTAGGCTGCTTAGAAATGGTTTTCCTGAAACCTACTGATGGCTGAGATTTTGTTTTCTTATAGATTTCATCTATGAATGTTGTTTGGCCAAGGGTCACCGGCCCCTTAGCTTGTTCAGGTTTGGATGGAAGCTTGATATTCTTTTCTGGATTTTTCTGCTTAGTCATGCACTCAAATAAACTGCTAAATTCTATTCAATCAAGGCAAAAGCAAATCTGTTAAGAAAGCGGACAGTGGAGCAGGGCTTTTACATGCTCCGTACGCAGGTTCTTACCTTTCGTTTTTAAAATCCAACTCTTTCCTAGTAGGTTCATACACTACTCTGAAAAAAACAAATGCCTACACCCTTTCCCCGACAACAGCGCCAAAATGTAGAGCTATAAAAAGGGTCTCTTTCACCTCTAATTACCTCACATTAATATGTCAATCCGGGAACGTTTAGTTATTTCAAAGAGTGACTCAATCCGAGGCTATTTGTCAGAGTAATGCTAGTAGTACAACATCCTACAAAAACACAAGAGTAAACTAATGCTCGTCTATGACTAAGTTCCTTCAAATGACTAAAGCACACATTCTTAAAATTAAGAAACTTTATCAGTCAAGGGTCCGACAACAGTAGTCCATCCCTTTGATAATTGATGGAAAGAAAACTAGAGCATGGATCATGGGTCTGGGAGCAAGGCAGTAAATGCAGAGGCTCACTACAGCCACAGATCGTCTCTCACACCAAATGCAAGTAAATGAAACGACAGATAAAAATGGAACGGCAAATAGGAAATTAAACAACAAATCTAAAAAGGAACAACAATGCTTAAAATGGAACAACAATTCTGAAATGGAATAGCAATCACTATAACTAAACCTCACGAGTAACAATCAAACTTTATCTTATCAACTCAAATGCTCTTATTGTAATCAAAACTCCAATCGTTCATTTTCCAAGCAAATCACGCACCCAACTAAAGGAACAACAATAACTCAAAATTATGGAACAGCATGTGAAAACCATACACACGTAACACTCTAAGGAAGTAATCTGATTTAATACCAATCATCAACAAGAATTATAACTATGTTTCGAAATGGAACAACATGAATTCTGAATCATAAAGAACACACCTTTCAGATAATTACCTTAACACACATACTTAGCATAGAAGCTTCATAACACAAGGATAACAATGTTCAGTTGAGTCTAATAAGATTTCATCCACTCTGAAAGTATTGATAATATAATGCAGAGTCAATGGAAAGAACATTAATGAACGAATCTTAGCAAGGCATGTGATGTAACTTATAAAGCATATCAGATTACCAACTAGCGACGATAAGCAAACCACGCAAAAATCAAATCGTAGTGATACAGAAGCAAGTGTCCTCTGGGGCCGGACCCTTAGCCTCAAGGGTACACCACTTTAAGCTAATCCAGATGCGAAGATGAGATAATCACCAAGTTTATATTAATGCATAAAACAGAAAGTACAATGAGCCAAGTTCAACGAGACTCGATGATCAAAGTTAAGTCATTAACAAAAAGTTACATAAAAGCATCTCTCCCCCCTCAGACTAACAATGTCGTCCCTTTATATAAGGGTAACGACGGAGATGTCTAAGTGATAAGATAAATAAAGCAACGATCCCTTAGGATCGAAGATCCTGAGGGATTCACAAAACTGCTAATCCCTAATGAATTCTTTCTCTTCCGCCGAGCTGGTGCCTTTTCCTCCTTTTCCGGGCCAGTTTGCTTCAGCTTGCTTTGCCTTGTCTGCACTCGGTCCTTCGTCAAAGGGATAACAGTTACCCTGTTCTTATCTTCTTCTTTGGAAGAGCAGCTCCTCATTTTTACCCTTTCCTACACAGGAGAATGACAACTATCAGCAGATAAGTCTTTGCATACTAATTCCACGTATTCTACCACAATTCTCTATTGTTTTCCACATTCATGATGTAAAAGATTCATAAGTCCTACTGAAAAACCACTGAAATGATCATTAAAAACATACCTTTTTAGTACTCCACAGTGGAAAGCAAAATTATGGCAACCAAGAAGCATACCACTCACAACTATAAAGATGGAAGTGTTGTTGCCCCTAGTCTTCCACAACCTATAAGGTTGACACCACAACAATTGGAAGAAAAAAGAGCAAAAGGGCTTTGTTACAATTGTGATTACAAATGCACTAAAGGTCATAATTGTGCTGAGAAGAGTTTTTTTTACATAGAAATGAAGAGGAGGAAGAAAAGGATCAAGAAACATCAAAGGAAGAAGATATATGCCAGCACCCAACCCCAAAGAAAGAAGAAATGAATCAAACCATATCTTGTAAAGCATTGGCAAGAATTACCACTCCTCAAACTCTCAAGATAGAAGGACATATCAAGAAGAAAAGGTGCAAGAAGTGAAATATCACATCGAGAAAGAAGAAATGAATCCAACCATATCTTGTAATTCGTTGGTCGAAATTACCACTCCTCAAACTATCAAGATAGAAGGACATATCAAGAAGAAAAATGTTCAAGAAGTGAAAGATCACATCGAGCATGAAATTACCACTCATCAAACTCTAGAGATAGAAGGACATATCAAGAAGAAAAAGGTTCAAGCAGTGAAATATCACATCAAGAATCAACAACAAGTTCTCCAAATTTTAAAGGATAACGCCACTTCGGTGCAAAATCAAATAAAACAATAGGCAGTTCAACATCGTAGTGAAAAATGCTTTGATGTAGGTGATTGGGTATTTTTATTGCTACATCTCAAGCAAGCTATTTATGAGAAGGAAATGTTGGCAATACTACATGCACTTACAAAATGGCGACCTTACTGAATGGGAAGACTCTTCAAGGATGAGGATGTGGAAGCATTGTTTTGTGTTATTTCTATTATCCAACCATATTGGATAAACGAAGCAAGGGATGAATGGAAGAAGGACGAAGAAGTATGGCCACTTATTCAAAAGTTGCAAAAGGTCCCAATTCAAACAATATTTCCAGAAATTGAAGAGGAAGGAAATATCATATTGGAACCTGGAGCAGTCACAGAAACAAGAACCCGACAGCTATGAAATTGATCAATTTCAGAGTATATCATCAAGTGGAAGAACTTACCCGCTGAAGATTCCACATGGGAGGACAAGAATTCTATACAGAAGCATCAAGAACTACTCAAGCGTTGAGGACAACGCTTTTTGAATGAGAGGGGCATCTTAGGCCCCTATACTACAAGTGTAACCCCTTATTGTTGTTAGTACAACCCACTTATATATTTATGTATCCATGTAGTACCCATATTGTTACTATTGTGCCCCATAGAAGCCCACTATTTTTATTATTGTGCCCTTACATTATTATTGTTATGTCAACTCTGATTATATTATGAACCCTTAGACTCCTATATATAGAAAGGATGTTTTTTCATTTGTATCATCCAAGAATTCTTCATTTATGTAATGTAAAGAAGGTTTCCCCCTCAAAGAGGCTGAATTCTAAGGCGTTGATCTATCTTTTCTATCTTTTCTTGAGTTGTTTTGATAACATAGCATGTGTAGTGTAAGGATGATATTGGTTACTCAATATGGTAGGGTATTGATTCCCCTGTGTCGTATGGCTTTGGGGGTGTAAGGGATGATTGGAATAATACCCCGTGCTAGTTGGAATTTTGGTTGTATGTGTACCTCCAAAGGATTGGAAATGGGGTGGTCCATTATATGCATTTCCAGACTGTTGGAACATGCTTCCAAATTTAACTTGGGATATGATTACAATCAAACCTTTTGTAGCATTTGATGCTCCTAGATTGTCTTGGGTGAAGCGAAGAAAATGGGGAGAATTAGGTGGGACTATGTATAGGTATCTTGATTGAGCATAGATGAGCTCAAAATATTGAGCTTTAGTGGTAACTTCTTCCTCTGTTTGAGACATGGTTTTATCCACATGTTTTGCAATTGATGGAAAAATAAATTTCCAAAAGAAACCTAGGTGAAGGTCTTTTGTTACATTCACTTTACAGAGGTTATGTTTATTTTTTCACTAATGGATATGTTATGAAATATGGGTGGAGGTGGTTTACCGAAAGTGGATCAGTAGTTCTAATCAAGTGTCATGTCGCATTGGGAGTTGGAAAAAAGTGAGGAACGAATGAACTAGGGATTAGAAAGTGTGATGGGAACAAACTTCCTCACTTACATACCATTTCATGACAAGGCTAGTGAGGGTGCATTGAAATAGCCATAGAAGAACTGATTCCTCAATGATGTTGTTGGATTAATACCACAAATGATAGGTGTTAATGTGGTTAGCAATATATTCTTCTTGTTTTCCTTCAAAATTGGGGATATCTGAAGGCATCTTGGTTGGCATAGGGGCCAATATTGATTGTGGGAAATTGGATCATTGGTGAGCTTAGTTGAAGTTGGTAGATTCAAAGAATCAACAAATGGGATATTTATGTTACTGGAGATAGTGGTATGGCTTGGGGATGGAGCTTGAAATAAGTTTTCCTAGGAAACAATAGGGATGATTGGGGAAGTATAGTGTGGATTCCCTACAAGGGAGTAAAATGGGTTCCTTCATGGAGAAGTGGTCCCAACAAGGTTTCTCCAATAAAGGATGACCCAAACACAGTGGCTCAATGGTGTCTTCTAGACCTTGATGGTGAGAGGCCAATTAAACCTCCTGGCAAAGGGGGGAAGTTTAGGATGCAATAAGAGCGACCGGTAAACTTTGGTTTCCTTATGGTGCCATTTGTGGATGAAAGTTAATTTATATGGTGAGAGAGGGGATTTTATCAATGCAAATGAACCACACATAAAAAAAATGCAAATGAAATGTTAATTCTCCTTTTATCTTTTATGTTATGTGACTAATCAAACAAGAAAAATGTTTGATTTTTTTGTGTATGAAAAAATATCCTGAAAGATCTATGAATAATTTCCACTCAAAATTAACTAGGCCTTGTGAGAATTCTTATAGAAGGGTACTATGGCAACGTCCTAAAAGTACTGGCGACACTTCCAATAACCAAGAATCAACCAAGGCAATTAATATGCTTTAGTTATTCCCACACCTTCGTCCCACGAGGCAGTCGAGTCTTGAGCTTCTTAATAGTAAATCAATAATGTGGAGCATATACAAATTGGGTATACTTTTATAGGACCACACACACTCAAATATAAGCCTAACCCCCTCTAAATTAGGTTTTTGGTGTGCCCAGGTATTCTTTTCCGTGGCATGATGAAGGATTTTAAGCACCTTATAAGACAAATTATATGTTTGAGAATGTAAACAACCACGAGATATTATGGGATTCCTACCATCATGGTCCTATCCTAAACTATAAATTATTTTATGGCCCTTATGGATAATTTAGCGTGTTCAAGTGTTAGATTTTTTTAAAGAGGCTTATTCAGATAAGGTGTGAAAAATGTAAGCTTCAAAGAAACTATGTATCAATATTCCAAAAGGTGGATACCCTTGGTACACAGTTTAGATGAGTTTAATGTGTGGAGTGGAAGTGTGTGCAAGTGAATTTGTGAGCACAAAATAATGTTAGGTAATGTGGATATGTGGTGATGCTTTACAACTCTCCTACTTATGCTATGTGATGATTGTTCATTGCTCGAAAATAAATCATGTGTGGATAATGGGTCACTTCTTTCCTAATTACACTATGTGTGAATATATGGAGATGGAAATATGATTTCTTTCAGAAAGATTTCAAATGAAAACCCAGTATTGTCACAAGGACATAAGGGAACCAGGGGCTACTCCCTTTTCTTACCAACAATAGTTCCTAGTCCCGAAAAAAATTGAAAAATTGAAAATCTTTGTTTATTAAAAAAGATGTGTGGATAATGGGCCATGAACTCTTATTCTAATTAAGCTATGTGTGATGATTGAATTGAGAAAAACAAGATAAAAAGGGTTTGTGGATAATCTATGTGAAATATTGTAACTTTTCTAAGTAAAAACAAGAAATTACCTTACTAATAGTGGTTAGAAAAGTAACTAAGTAGCCTATCTAGACTGTGAAAAAACACAAGAGTGTAGGGAGTTCGTTAGGAGCCACCAAAACACTCAACAAAGGAAAATTACAATTATTTTTTGATCATTCTATACACCGTATAGGTTTGCCTATGCACAATCACGCGAATCGTGCATCTATATATGGGAAAAGGCGTGATGTCATCTCAAAAAGTTGAATTTAGGTTCTTTCTAGCTTGGAAATGGGTTTGAGTGGACCCTACAAAATTATACAGAGGTAATGGATGCTAAAAATAGTGAAAATTCAGAGAGATCTGTCCTGCAGCATGAACACTAAAATCAAAGAAAGGCACAAATTATGGTCACCATTTTGTATTTGGTGTTTTGTTGAGAAAGGGTCCCAAAACATCTTTTCCTGTAGTTAAGTTGTCATCTATAAAGTTCATACAAGAAAATGGATGATGTTAGTTCTTGTATAAGAACAAATAAATCATCAGTGAGGTAAGAAAAATACATGAACAAGATTAAACAAAGCTAAAAAAAGGAACACCAAACAATGCTTAAATGAAGCATAAACACATCAACAATAGACATAAGAACATAATGTCCTTAATTGATTGTTGGTAGAAGAGAAAAAAATGAGATATTAAAACACACTAAGAGAAAAATCTTGAGAAATAGTGCTCAGGAGCTCTCCGCAATGGACTTCTTTCTTCAATATCCTATGAAAACTAAATCTCTCTCAAAGAAGCTAAGAGAACTCCCAACGATGATGGAACTCTCTCAAAAATACAATGGATGATTGCCTTGGGGAAATTTTTCTAGCATAACAATGTTAAAACTACTTCTTCTCAACAATGGAATGTAGGATTTCTTGGGAGAAATTTTGCTAGCATAGCATTACCTTGTTATTGGTATTCCAATGGCTTGTTTATATAGAATTTGAAATCCTCTTTCCCTCCCTTATCTCATTAATAAGAAAATGACTCAAGAGAAGGATAGGAGCATCCCTTGGGGGCTAAATAGCTCCAAGTTGACTCAAAATCGATTGTCCTTGTGTGGTACATGTCAAGGAATCTGTCTAGTCAATTTAACGTCTTAAATTGCTCTACATAAATTATCAATCCGGGTATCGTAAACTGATGAAGTGCGGTGCACCATATGTGCTTAGATAACCTTTTTCTTACTTCGTTGTTTTATAGATTTTATTTTGTTTTGGGGTTTTGTTTTTGTTGGTTTTCTAAAGTGTTTAATGCAAATGGAAATCCTATTCTAAGGTCTTAAGAATACTTTTAAAGGACAAGTATGGATAAAGATTTCAACAAGGCCTATGTCCCTAATGGTAACTTCCAAAACTTAGCACTTCAAAAGAACTTAAAACATGTTATTGATGGAATTAGTATTTAAACAAAAGTGTAAATATACAACTAGTTCAATCAAAATAAAATGCAATAACCAAACAATGAGCTAGTGACAATGAGACCCAGTATCCTTGCTGCTTCAGCAGAAGGACAAGATGATTCTATCATGTCATTAGTCATTAAAAGGCTATGTGCATCACTAATATACAATCAAAATAGAATGCAACAACCAAACAATGAGCTAGTGACTATGAGACCCAGTATCCTTGTTGTTTCAGCAGAAGGACAAGATGATTCTATCATGTCATTAGTCATTAAAAGGCTATGTGCATCACTAATCTACAATCAAAATAGAATGCAACAACCAAACAATGAGCTAGTGACTATGAGACCCAGTATCCTTGCTGCTTCAGCAGAAGGACAAGATGATTCTATCATGTCATTAGTCATTAAAAGGCTATGTGCATCACTAATCTACAATCAACCGGTTGAACACACTTGCATGAATTAAAATTGCATGAATGAAAAATCTAATCTATCAAACTTGAAAGCAATCAAATAACATAATGAAATCAAAGCAAAATTGAACACACTTGCATGAATTAAAATTGCATGAATGAAAAATCTAATCTATCAAACTTGAAAGCAATCAAATAACATAATGAAATCAAAGCAATATTTACAAAATGAAATCTACTCTACCTTACATTCTACAAAGCAATATTTACAAAATGAAATCTACTCTACCTTACATTCTAATATGATCCATGACATCTACTCCACATCTCCTTCCATGTTGAGAACATCAAAGCTTTATTCAAATTCTTCAAAAGTACAAAGTACAAAAAAGTTCTCCAAAGCTTTCAAAAGCCATCAAGGAAGAACTACAAACTCCAAGCTAAGAACTCACAAGCTAAAAGACTAATAAGCTAAATACTAACAAATGAAGGAAAGAGATATCCTATTTATACAAAAAGATGAGAAGCCATCTCATTAATGAGAGTCCATGAATCTCTCCCTCTACCTCTAGAGTCGTAATCAAAATAGGAACTGATAAGACACATGTCTTCTTAGAGTTACAATACAATTAGGAGATGTGACACATATCCTCATGATCCCATGATTCTTTCCAACCAAATTCGAATTTGGCCTTAGAGTGCTACATAAGGATCTTCTAGAAGCCTCCTTTCAACCTACACATGTCAACAATCTCAACCCATTTGTTAGGTATAAGCATATGCACATTATTTTCTAATTTTTAACCACAAATTCACTTAAAAGGCTTAGAATTAATAAAGATTGGAAAAACATAAAGGTGGCCCAATGATAATGAAAGTGGGATGAATGTGGTGACATAGTAGTGAAATGGAGGTGATATAATGGACATAATAGTGAAAGTGTAATGGAAATGAATGACAATTTCAAGACTCAACAGAATCCTAACTAAAATTGTGTAAAATGCTCTCAGACTGTTGAATTGGACTTTGTTGACCCACACGACTATCGTAGAAAAAGCCACGCGGTTGTTAATTGTTGCCTTTGGAGAGCCCATGTAGATTTATTTTTTAACTTGAACCTTTGAAAAAAATGGATTTTTTGTGTTTCATGATGTCTTTAACTAAAAGAGCTTCATTTGTAAGTGTTGTTGTCTCACTTTGGGTGTCATCTGACTTGTACAAATGTGTGTATGATTTTTCCATATTAACACAAGTATCCCCAACAAAGTGCATTGTCAGATCTACCTCTCAACATTAATAATGACCTAGCCCTAAAACCAAATATCATTTAGCCTAACATCCTTCTTCTCCTAAATTCCCTAAGTCTCATGCCAGTATACCTTATTTCTAAACACTAGTAGACTGGGGCCTTCCCTTTCTCACCCTGTGGTGTGTGGGAGCTTGGATATCATTATAAATCTTGAGCCTAATCCCATTCATATACCCTTCATGCAATGTACCATTGATATTCTAGAGTTGCAACATGCCATCATCAGTCTCATGTTAGATTACGTACGGTCCTACCCAATGCATCAGAAACTTTCCCGGATGTTTCAAAAACTTGCTATCATATAGTAGCACCAAATATCCCTCCTAGAAAGATTTATGCTTGATCATGTCATGACATGCCTTGTCTCATTCCTTCTAAACTTTTAGGTGGAAAATTACTAGTGCCTGATCTTCCTCTAATTGTAGCAAATCTTGCAGTTTCTTCTCCATATCTTATGATTATTTCATCTCGGTGGTCAATGGAATGAACATAATCGACACCAAAAACTCCATTATAATTATTACTCCCTTCCCATAAACCAACTGAAATGGGGTTTTTTTCGTTAACCTTTTGAATGTGGTGCGATAATCCCATAAAACTACACTATACATTACAAACCCTGGTGAGAGTCAAATCCAAAATATTATTGAAATCCTGCACTATTTCCTTAGCCTAGGGATGATACATGGCACTCTTTTGATGGTAAATCTATAATTATTCCATTAGTTTTGCTATGGTCTCATTTAGAAAATGCATCCCTTGATCGCTCGTTAAAATCCTAGAACATCAAAATCTGGTCACCACTTGGTCAAACAAGAACTTCATAGTGGTCTCCACACTGCAATATTTTACCGATGTGGCCGCAACCCATCTTTTTATATAATCCATAGTGGTTATAATATATTTCATGGTAGTCCTCCTAGGCAGGGGATCAATGGGTCTAATAAAATCAATATCCCACTTATCAAATGGTTGCAGAGTGAGCTAGGGTTTCAACAACATCTCATCTTGTCAAGATGGAATTCATACCCTTTTGAAATGTAATATGTCATGCGTCAACATGTATGGTGGTCCACCATAACCCAGCCCATAAAATATTCTATGTAGTAGGTCAACCTCCATAATGACCTCTTGCAACTCCAACGTGATTTTCAGCTAAAATCATAGGTTTCTTATGTTTCAAACATACCTCCTTATGATTCTATCTTCTCTTAGTTTATATAGTTCCCTCGTGATCAACTGATTACCTACTTTCTTGACCACAAGGTGATTCTTTCTTTCCACTGTATAGCCTCTCGACGGCATTATGGTACTGAAAAATTGCATAATATCCATGAAGTAGTCATCTACCATGGTTATTACAAACAATTGCATGACTGAAAATTCCAATCTTTGTGGTTCATCACCTAAAGTCAGGAGCTACAAATGATTAGGTACCAGGTTCAACCTCCCTGGTTTGACAACTATTTGGAAATCATACTCTTGAAACTATAACAATGATTGGCGAATTCTCGCCCCCCAACACAAGATTGTTCACCAAGTATTTTAAGGTTGAATGATCATTCTATAACTTAAGTTTGTTTCCCAATAAGTAATGCTGAAACTTTTGGTGGGTGCATATCATTGTCAGTTTTTCTCTTTCATTCATAATGTAATTTTTTTCAGTTGTTGATAACTTGTGACTACAAAAGACAATCGAGTAGCTGACCTCTCCTTCTCCTGTCTGAGCTAAAATTTCCCCTAGCACAATCAAGGAAGAATTAGTGTGCATGTGGAACTCTTTGTTCCAATCAAGGAAGACCAGAATAGGTCTCAAAACCATCTTCTTCTATCCAAGGCTTGCTGACACTTCTTGGTCCATCAGAACTCAACTCCTTTTTTAATAACATTTCCATAGGAGTTGTGATCTTTGCATATCCTTGTAAAATTTATGATAGTATCTTGTGTGGCTGAAGATTGATCTTGAATATTGCACTATATAAGGGAGTGGTGGGTCCACAATGACAACAATTTTTGGTGGGCCTACCAGTAACCCTGATTTACATACAACATGTCCCAATAAAAGCAAAGAAGATGCATTTCTTGAGGTTTAAAGAAATTTGAAATTTCCTACTCCTATGTAACATTAGTCACAACATCTCAATGTTCTTTTTTAGTACACTAAACACCATCTAGTCATCTAAACAAACTTCTAGAAACTTATGCATGTCCTCCTTGAATATTGTTACAACTATCATGGAGAAAATGCATGATGCATTTTTCAAGCCGAACAACATCACCATGTTCTCAAAACAACTCCATTTTATTGCTAATGTAGTTTTATGTTGATCCTCTTTGTAGATTCATACATGGTTATACCCTGGGAATCCATGAGGAAAGAATAAGCCCCTTTCCCCTTACATTCTCCAAAATTTTATCCGTGAATTGGGTGGGAAAGGGACCATGCACATGTGCCACTCAACTTCAAAAAATCCACATAATTTTTTATTTTTTATGATTTCTTATTCTGGAACACCATTGGAGTCACCCACATTGATTCATCAACCGGCTCAATAATTCCTTCCCTCAACATCTTCTCCAATTCTTTCTTGAAATTTTCCTTGTAAATGGGATTTAGGCAGTGATGCCTCTACTTTACTAGCTTCATGTCTGGCTTGAGAGGGATCTTCATTTATCGTAAATCCCCCATAATCCCCCTCATTTCTTTAAATTTATTTGGGAACAAATACTGATACTCGTGTAGAAAATATGCAACCTTTTCCGCAATATCTGCATCCCAATAATCCTTGATGGCATCCATCTTAGGTCATTCCTTAGTTCTAATATTAATATTCTTTGTTTTTTTCAGTTGCACATATTCTTTATACTGCAAAGGTGGTTCATCCACCATGCATTCACCTTGCACTTAAGGAATCCAGATGTTCCAAGGATCCTCCTAATCATCTCCTCCTTTTTCTACCACATTATAATACTCAAAAAATTCGTGTACCAATTTTTGGTGCTATAGTGCATCACACAATGGCTCACTCCTTTTGGGGATTGGGTCATCCTCTACAAATATTTTCCATCATAACACCTTTAAAGCTTGTTCTAGCACAAATTCGTTTGCTTCGAAGTTGAAGGTTTCCCCAAAAATTTTTTCAAACTTACCCCAATCCCAAGTTCCTTTGCGCACTTCTAATTCAATATACCAATTTTTCCAGTATAACATCGAAGGTTTGAAAAAATTGGTGTACCCATTCTTGCTGAGGTACTCCTCCCTTTATTGAAGCTATGATGCACCACTTCAATTGAGTTCTGGGGCACTCCATTCCTTAGTATTTTTCTATAGGGAACGCATAGTTGGGTCTAAACCTAACATTCACAAAATCTTTACATTGTCACCAACCTACGACTTGTTTCGAGTGTGCAGCCCATCACGTTGTTGTTGTAGCATATATTGCAAATCCAATGTAAAATTTCCATAAAAATATGGTACCAGCTCCTCATATGCTTACGAAAAAATATCTACATCAGAAATTTAGTTGAAACAAAGTGGATTGTTCACCTCAGTCCCAATCCAACACACCATTTCGTAATGTGGCCATATTAACTAGCATTGACCTCATGTAGTTGATTTTCCCAATTCTCTAAAACCTCCTCTATGTTGGATGCACAAGGCTCAATGCTACGCCATCGCAACACCCCATCAGCTATTGGTTTTACATAATCACTGTGCCAAGACATAACATTATAGACATTATTTAGATCCTCTCAACTAATCTCGCCCTTCAACAACTCTACATAGTGATCCCTTCAAACGGATCCATTACTGCAATAACCTGAATATCTCCTTCGAAAATCATCTTCCTTATTTTTAAATTGATAATTACTTTATTGTTGAAGGCCCAGTCAATATCAAGAAGAGATAGATAAGGAATGGTATTGTCCACAATTTCGATGACCTCAAAATTAACCATTTTTAATAACCCATAAATATCCATTGACATTCTCAATAGATTCCTAATTGGAAAAATATGATGTTGATTAGGTAATCTAAATTTCATTAGGTATCACATTAACTTCAGCCTCCCCATCATTCCACGGGTACCTTTTGGTAATAGATTTGCATCTGATACCAAATATATAATAATAATATCGATCCCATACTCACCTATCTACACACAAAATCGGAATTCTTTGTTGGTCCTATTTCTATGAGCAACTTGATTCACAAGCCTAAGTGGAGGTTGTATAGTAGTATCCTCTCATATCCCAATAAATTGTTCTAGGAATTTTTGAAACTTGTCTAATGCTTGATGATATTTAACTAACTCCAAGTAGCTTTGTCATAGGCTTTAAATTGGGTCTACCATGTTCAATTTCTCCCTACTTATAGTTGTATCGAATATCTCTGGTGTAGCAGCCTCACACCTAGTCTCTGGCTTGTCCCATTATTCTATGACCATATCTTGATGAGCCTTCTTTTATGTGGATTTATCCTTGATAGGTTCGAATTTCAAGGGCAGTTCAGGAGCTCTCCTTGCCCATTGAAGTTGTTATTCCATAGGTCTCACAACAACAACTCTTGTCTTAGCACCTCCCCATGTTATCACATCAATCCACTACTGGGTTCTGGATGGCTCAACTGTTATCATCTGAATACTAAACCCCTTCTTCTCCTACCACTTGGAAATAAACTAATGGAAATTCTCCATGGGATGGTCTAGAGACTTGAAATAAATACACATTAAACATTGATTGGTGCAATCCTAAGTCAAATGTCCCTACTATCCATAATTATAACAAATTATAGTGATCATCAATCGGCCAAATCATCCTCTCCCCCTACCAGGTCCTATAGGTTCACTGGCTACCATGCCACTTCCTCAGCCTTGTTTATTATACTATCCACACTAAGCATGCCCAGACTAATTAATCTACTTTTTCATGACCTCTACTCCTTCCTTCCCTTGCACTTTGAAGGAGTGAAAGGTTTATTCACACATTAAATCCAGTGCATGATAGTGGTGAATGTCATGGCCGAATGATTTGTAGAAGTCACAAAATAAATTTGACATTGTGGCCTCATATTTTTGCATCATTTTGAAACTAGAAGGCACCACATACCCTGCGAATTTTAGACCACATTCCCCTAACCTACACAAGGGGGTTTGTTGTGCCATTTTCCATATAATGAATGAATAACTTACATTTTTTCCTGTGGTGACCTTCCTTATGGAAATTTTTACACCATACTTCTTCCCACCTTTCCTCCCCCTTTGAAAATTCTTGGAAATTCGATGTTAGTGCAGCCAATTGGGAATCAACCAACACCATCCCATTACTCTCACTTCCTCCTGCTAGTGATGCTTCCAACTTTAGCTCTAGTTCCAAAGCTTCTGACTATGTACCAATCCTATGTTGCATCAAAGGTATTCAAATGTGTAGCAACAATCCAACAATAAACCATTCCTTGTGATACATGTCCATAATTTCAAACGTTACCCTATTCTTCAACACCTTAAATTGTTGGTAAAAGTATCATACTAATACGCATAGACTTATCTTAATCTATTTCAATTCCATGATGCATTGGGATTTTAATTTGTGTGTATGACATCCTATGATTAGTGTATTCTTAATGTCCACCATTATCCTACTTTGTTCAACTGGATTTGTTATCTTATACTTCATGTACCATGTTAGTGCGTGATCCTTGAATGTTCATTCCATCTGTAAAATCTTGGTTTCCTTATCTTGGACATGCTTCACTTTCCAAACAACATCACACACAAACAATGTTATTTTGGGCTTTCATTCCTAGCACCATGAAACATAGGCACCCTTAGTTCTACTCCTACCATGGTGGTATATGTGGTACTCCCTCCCACACTCGTTGTACTACTATAAATTTATGTGCTTATCTATGCACCACTCTAAATCTGAATACTTTGTGACTCTCCCCCTATAATATGACCCAACTCTACCACTACTATTGTTTCCTCCTCCTTGAATATGATGACCCCCTACACTACTTAAATGAGTGTGTTGAGTTCTTACCTCCTAGTTTGTAGATGTTCACGGGGCATTGGGATTGACCTCGATGATGATCTGGTCTTGCTGGGAAAATTCTAAATCCTCTGTAGTGTGCGAGCTCAAATGTTCTCTTTCTCCTACCTTCACATATGGCATACCAAATTGCGTCCCTTCATAATTCTAGTCATTAGCACTACTCCACGTCCTACAATGATTTCTCCTAGCCCATACCTCTAGGTTTTCTCTTCTAGAACCAACATTGACTAACCTCCTCCCATGTCACCCCTTTGATATCTGTTGCCACTCCTCAATGTTCCATCCTGATAGCTTTCCTACTCCATATCTCTTCCTTCTTTTGTTATGCCTAGTTTAGGATTCACTGACAACTTTCACATCCATTTGTCTCCCCGTTTCCATTTCTTTCTCGTCAGACCACCTCCTAGTCTCCCCCACTTTGATGTCTGCACAAGTAGCCTAGTTGCTCATGGTATCAGATTCTAGTGCCAAAAACACCAGGTTCATACAAAATCTTAATAAAAAATTGTAATCATCATATAAATATATCCCTCAGACCCTTGAGGAACTTTCACTCCATTCTGGTATAGGATGTCTTTGCTTCTATTGCAAATTCCATAATATATCCTTCTAGCAGACTCTCAAGCCAAAAGTAGACAACACATAAAGTCTTATTGCTTACCACTTCTATCTTTCATACTTTTTCTAGGGTCAACCTCCTTGGTATATCATGCCAATATGTAGGATAATTATCTTTCATCCTTTGGACCCACTCTATAAAAATATTGGGAAATTTTTCAAAGAAGGCTTCATGAGAATCAATATACATATACCTTTTTATCCGTTCGTCCATGCTCTAACCCTTGCCACTTATTTATTTTGTAGTGAACTCATGATTTTTTCATTTAAGCCAACGAGTCATATCATTTCAGTTAGGATTCGATGGTTTCCACATTCCTAAAAGGAAATCCCATCATACAGCCATGCCTTTACCGACAATGGAACCAGTTGTTGGCATGCTGGATACTGACAGACCTGAGAATTGTGATATAGTGGCCAAAACAGACCCACTTACCATTTTCCCTTTCAAAAACACCCATAGAGTGAGGGAAGTCTCACCTCAGACAATAATGGGTGACTATCGGAACTAGGTTTCCATAGTTTAATAGGATTTTCTTGAAGTTAAAATGTGTGGTTCCTATCCAACACACAGTACAATACCCCACTACTATTGTGCGCTTTCCAAAATTCTAGACATGAGTCCATCTATATGCTACACAAACCCGCTGTGACCATGAATAGTGTAGGAGAATCCAACTAACCTATAGAAAATTAAAAGTCTATGACTCTTACCCAATCGAAATCAACATATAAAAGAAATCGATGATTCAGACTATAATTAGGTGGGCAACTGTTATAGACATTTTTGTG
Source organism: Pinus tabuliformis (assembly GCA_031772625.1). Lineage (NCBI taxonomy): Eukaryota > Viridiplantae > Streptophyta > Pinopsida > Pinales > Pinaceae > Pinus > Pinus tabuliformis. The sequence continues at coordinate 1,117,351,544 of CM062809.1, forward strand.
CCTTACAGCATTGAGCATGAAATGTCCATAATCTAAGGGATCCAAAGTCCCTAATCATGTTGTTTCTACCCCTAGAGGAACAAGGCTAACTAACCACAGCAATTCACAGAAGTTCTCCACCTGAAACCACTCAAAAACAAGTCAATTCAGGATCATGTCAACTGCTCCACTGAGCATCTGCGCTGAATGTCAACTGCTACACTGGCTGCCTGCGTTGAATGTCAACTCCAACACTAGCTACCTGTGCTGAGTGAGTTTGGACAAGTGGAAGGCTCATTCCTCAATGTGTCAATGCTCAGGAAGCTTCCAAAATGACACTTGCCTCAGAGAATTCGATTGGTGATGAGTAAGAGGTTCCAAATCTCCAAGTGGAAGCAAGAACCTCCAAGTGGACTCAAGAACTGAGAGAGGGAGAGGACACTAGTCAGATCTCAAGCTGACTCATCCTCTCTCCAAAATAACTATATATAGATCTCTCCTCCATGAGATCTAGAGGCTGGAATTTTGTTATTGCAAAGAATTGTTGTTGGTTTGAGACTGGAATCATTGGGTGCTTAATGCTTTGAAGGGAGCTGAAGAAGGAATTCCATTCTGCTGGGAAGGAGATGCTGGATTGGAGCCCTTTGGGTTGTATCTCTTCCTGAACCCTGTTATCAATCAATAAAGCTATCTTGGTTTTCTCCTATATACTGGTGTATTTGTATGATTGCATTAGTGTATTTGATTTACTTCTAATCCTGAATCATTTGTGAATATGAATGTCTGCCTTTGTGTTGTGTTCTTCTCTTGTCGCAAGTAGCTCTTCCCTTGTCACAGGTAGCTGTTCTCTTGTGATCTCATGGGAATCAAGTAGTTGTTCTCTTGAGCAAGCGAGGAGGCAAGTAGCTGTGAACACCCAAAGAGAAGAGGATCTAGATCGAGGGACAAACGGAAGACAACGGTAAGTCTATCGATCTCCCCTCTTTCACATTTCATAAAGGAAGAAACCAGAATAGTTGTATCTGTTTGTTGCTAAGGCTCTATCACACCTTAGGTGGATAGGATCGTCCTGCATAGGCATTTTTCCCCACAACAAATTGGCGACTCCATTGGGGAAATGGCTTTAGTCATTTTATTTGTGTTTACATCATTGTTTGCTTCATAGACTCAACAACAACAATCGAACTACTTCTGCAAAGTAGACTGTTGCTGCCTTGATCCTTCACTAGATTTTGTCTATGATCTGAACAATGGACTCACAAATGACTTGATGATCCTTTTTGATATTCTTTAGTACCCTATCAAAGCATCCCTTTGATTATACCTTGCTTGTGTTTCTGATTTGGCCTGAAACAGTTGATTTTTGAGCATTTTGTGACCCAGAACCCAGGAGAAACGAGAGTTTCTCCTTCAGCGCAACTGCTGTGAAGGCAGTCTGCATTTCAACGCAGGTCCCGTGAAGGCTACCTGCACTGAATGTCAAATCCTCAGTGTTGAGGTTGCGCTGAACCAATTTGGCCTTGTGCAGCTGGGGTTCTCTGCTCTCTGTTGCCCTGTTTTGATCTCTGGTTTTTGCAGCCTTTAACCAGCATAGGTACCAGTCTAAAAACCCCTTTTCTTTGCTTAGAATCCACCTCCTTTTGTACAAAAAGACTGTAAGTGTTTTTATGTGTTTTTGGCGTCATTTATAGTTTTCCTTTGCATGAGTAAAGTAGTCATCCTGTAGCCTTTGATTCGGATCTGATTGATTGTGATCTTAGGAGAGAGTTCATTGGCTATTTACAGTTGATTATCATTTGCTTTTGCTTATTGGTTTGAGTTTGTCTCTTTTGAATGTCGAAACAAGTATTCATTTCGAAAGTCGCAAAGTGATTGTAATCTCTTCTACCCTTGTTGTTTTTGAAAAAGTAAACTTGTTTGTATCTGTCATTTAAAAGCAAATTCAAAGTTGTACAAAAAACTTTCTTTGTAGGCATTTATACTAAGAAAGTGGAAAACAACACCTGCATTGTGCATTTGCATTTTGATAAGTTTTCATGATTGATTTAGGGAAGAGTGCATTAGAGTGTGCTGATTGCTCTTTGAGAAAAGATAGTGTCTTTCTTTTCCCTTAGTAGCTAGGATTTTCAAAGTTGAAAAGATATAAAGCTTGCTTATCATCTTTAGACTGCATTTAGGAATTTGTATCATACATCTCGTGGTGAATCTTGAAAGGCAAACTTTAAAAAGATCAACCTAAAATAAACTGAATGAACCTAACAACGCTTTGTAACATAACGCACAACATAGAGGTCTAGGCTAGAGACGTGTTCCGGCATCGTTAAGCCTAGTGACTGTCGATCTCGTGGAAGGTGGGTGATTCCTCCTGAGGGACGATAGCGCTAGTATGGATTGTGCTCCCACGTACCGTCACGTATATATTGGGAGACCCCTATAGGCATATATCCTTTATCCTTAGGAAGCCGTGTCGGCCGCCCTACTGATCGCAATGCAGTGAACACAGCATTCACGAAGATCGACCGCCCGTACCCTAAAAAGTATTCTGCGGTTTTGCGAAAAGTTTGGCACACCCTCTACCTAGAACTCCAGAGCAGTTTCTTTTGGCCTTTTTCAGACTCTATAACAGAAAAAGTCCATCCGAGCATTTGTCACTTCAGGCTCGTTAAAACATCGAAGGAGACTAGAGTCATCTTTAGCTTTTTCTCGACTCTTTAAAACTGAAAAAGCAAGTTGTGTCTAAAGCGTCGTTAAAATTTATTTTAAACGGAACAATCACCCTTTAATTCCTGCGTTGATCTTTAGGTTGAAATATGGAGCACACCAACCAAGGAATTCCCCTTGGTGGGAATCCTAGTCCCTTCTCCTCTTGGGGAGATGTTGGTGCGCCTCACATGGCCACATTATCGCTTCCAAGACTGACAATTGGCCTGCCAGTTTGGCTCTTTTCAACCAATGTCGTTCAGAATACCACCATTCCTGAACAGTCGAGTCAACAGTTAGATCAGACAAGAGTTGCCTCCCAGCCTTCCACTTCATCTTCCTCCCCTCCTTCCTCTTCGCTTGATGGAACTGGTCGAACAAAAAACCGGGTTCCTAAGGAGAAGAAGGAGAAGAAGAAGAAAGAAAAGAAGAAGAAGGAGCCTAAGGCGACTGGGGGAAAACAAGTGTCATCTAACAAAAATCCACACACAGCACTCGTAAGGCCTAAATCGCCATGCGTCATATGCAAGGGAGACCACTTCCATAGAGATTGTCCCTGTATCCCCCGGATACTAAGGGACTGGTCCCCCCGTTTGCACAATTCGGTAGCATCAACCTCTGATAGCCATGTTGATTGCTCACCATCAACTAGTGGGAGTGAAGCCCCAGGACAGAGAGGGAAACTTAGATTTCCCTGCAAACTGTGTGAAGGCGATCACGCCATCCACCGTTGTCCCTTCTTAGACGAGGCTAAAAGAGTTCTGGAAGATCGCCCGATTTTACGAGCGCAACTTCCTCCTGGATATCAAAAACTCCTACCAAGTCCTTCACTAGTTGAAAACATGGCTGGCCCACCCAGGTGGTCAGCCGAAGCACCTATCATTGGAGATGAACCATCTGGATCCATGCCTGACGAAAGTCAAAAGGTTGATACGGCAGTTGACCCAGTTTTGCCTTCAGAGGCTCTGTCTTCGAATGATACCATCACAGAGGAGAATGAAGACGACACCGTCCAAATTCTCTTCATTAACACTGACTCTGATGAACAAGGGGGCAATGCTCCCATTCCTTTATCGCAGGAAGGAAGTTCGTCAGAGCGATATCCGACCGTTTATTCGGTCCCACCACCAAGCAACCTGGTTGTGTCCTTTGACTGGAACCAACTAGGTAAACCCCGGTTGCCAGCAAGTATACAATTCACAATTATTGTTCAAATATACAGAATGGTAATGGCTGGCACTATCATTGATGAGGGGGCATCTGTGAGTATCCTTTTTTCTATTGCTTGGAAAACGCTTGGTTCGCCAGCGCTTTTACCTGAGATGAGGAATCTATCAGGTTTTGATAAAGGAACCAGTCGACCTTTAGGGATCCTCCCCAATGTGCCTATAACATTGAAAGGGAAGACCGTTCAAATGAACGTGATGGTCGTTCAAGGACCCTTGGATTATAACCTACTCCTTGGACGAGACTATATATATTGCATGGGAGATATAGTCTCCTCACTCTTTAGAGTAATGTGTTTTCCGCATGAAGGAAGAATGGTCAAGCTCGTAGACCAACTTTCGTTTCCCGGATCACGCATCGCAAATAGTCATGTACCATCCCTAAATGGTCTATTCATGCAAGAAGTGTCTCAACCCACGGTCCGTCCTCCTGATGAGCGCGAGTAATCCGGGAGGATATGACTGGAACCCAGGGGGCATGCGTCCTGGCCTGCTTCGGCAGGGAAACTTTGGGTATAGAGTAGGTTTCTGCGAGAGAATATGACTAGTCTATACCCCATCCATAGAGGAAGAGGGGTTATTCTAGAATGGGATTCTTTTTTCAAAGTTATGTAAGTTGACAAAAGTCATCACTCACCTTTGTCTATTTCGGTAGACACTGCCGAGGAAGTGTTTTGTTTGAAAGATTAACGAGACAATCTTTGGGTAACCTGAAAGAGGTAAGCCTCTCTCTTTAAAACAATTATTTTGAAGGAAAAGAAGTAGAGGTAACTTTGAAATCATACTTTATACTTGGGGGCATGCAAACCTTTTGGAGGGCAAGCAAAGAGCGGTTATTTACCTGTTTTTTGGGTTAGCCGTTTCCTAACTTGCATAAAGAGAGGATGCGGAGCAAAGCTTAGTGAGATGAAGCTCCATAAAAAATAGAATCTTGATGAGACACTCTTATCTTATGACTGGGTAATTGAGCAGTTTTAGCATAAAGTTCATGCTCGTTTCAAAATAAACGCAAGATCCGAGCAGTTTTAACGCGGACTTCATGCTCGTTAAAAAATAAACATAAGCAATGAGAAAGAGTTTCCTCCAGTGTTTAAGCTCATTTTAAAATAAAAAATGAACCTACCCGGTAAATAACCGCCGTGAATGTAATATCATCAGCCATTAAAGACTTGGTCGTGTTTGCACCTGCCACCTCCACTTTTCATTTGGCCGATCGTTCACCTCCATATGATTGTTTACCCATTTTGAGGAACAGCTGCGAAGAGTGATTTCACCTAGCCATCCTTGTGACACTGCCGTGATTGGAAAATTCCAGCCTGTACCTGGAATCTGCTGCTAACCCTGTTTATCACTCGTTCCTCAAAAGACGAGTCTTCTTTAAGCTCTTTTCAATTGACTCGTAAAATATGAAAAGATTGCCGAGTCCTTGGCCTTCCATCTCGTTAAAGGACAAGAAGAGCTATCCCTCCTCTAGATTTTAATCTTTTTGGACCTGAGGGAATATTGCACAAAAAGATCGAGCGCTCGTTTTTTTCGGCTCGTTAAAACTATCGAAAACTCATCCCTTCTGTATTGTTTTATACTTTTTCGGACTTAAGGGATTAGATGACGAAAAAGGAATTTTGGAGTTAACTTTATGTACCTTTTTAGACTTTCTAAAAATGAAAAGGACCGAGTTATCCTTGTCGTTAGACTCGTTAAAATTATTAAATAGCGACAAACCTGTCTTTAGACGAGAACGAGTTTCACTATCGCTAGGCTCGTTAAAACATAGCGATGGGCTTGCCCGAAGGGTAGGTTATAGGACAAGCATATGTTATCCTCCTCAAGCTTGACAAAAATAAAGAGGTACTGGTTAGCAATGACTGGGGAAAAATTGGGAGAAACTAAAGAAAACTTTGATGGTAGCAGGTCGCTCTTGAACATGACACTTTTCCTCCATACCATATTCGGGTTGGGTTGTTTCATTCACCGGTCACATCACCATGGTCTCGCCATACCATCCATATTTGGGGTAATGCTACCGATCCATCGCATCAGTGTCACCATATGTTCAAGAGAAGTCGTTCAGAAAGAGTCAACCGGGTCCCATCCACTGCCATACATTATCCTTCATCCATTCATGACCGCCACCCTGAATCATATGTCACAGATCGTTTTCACCTCCATTAAAATCATTAGCTCCGTTCTGTGTCACTGATGTGGGATTCATCAAGGCCCTCCTTTGACGGATCACTTCTTGTCGACATCAGCTCATTATCCAAGAAGTTGATCTAGGAACAACCCCTTCAGTACTTTGAAGCTTGCATGCCTCAATGGCAAGTTTCTCACTTCCGGCGACAGGTATACATCAATGACCTTCGACCAGAAGATTTTGCGTGGTGTTCGACACCAAGTCCTTTATTCACACCACGTGAATTGTACTATAGTACCTTGAGGGTCATTATCATTATCGGTGATTCCTCTCGCGCTTGTTAACAGTTTACATCATTGACCGGTAATCAAGCGATGTCTTTCCATGTTCGACTTCAGCGCAATTCTCACATTGATCGACTTGTACTTAGAGTGAAGATCGAACGAGTTTGAAGACCCCGGATCTAGTTTCATCCATCCGGACTGCGATATATCTTCAGGAAAGATAAAGACATTTGACATGTACATCATTGCAGCAGATGATCATCCTACTCAAAGGATGATAATTTCGCCAAAATTATCAGTCTACCATCAGACGATCATCTGTTCTATGTACAAAAATGAATTTATAAAGCTGAGCATGGGAATGCCCGCCTCAGCTAGATCATGAAAGTAGTATGAATCATAATGTATTGTATTGTATCTTATTACAGGTCTCCTCCCGGCAAATGGATGAACTTCGGACCCTCCTGGATAAAGCATTTCACCCGATAAACGACCTCATACTTTAGGGGGCAACTGTTATAGACATTTTTGTGCCTTACAACATTGAGCATGAAATGTCCATAATCTAAGGGATCCAAAGTCCCTAAACATGTTGTTCCTACCCCTAGAGGAACAAGGCTAACTAACCACAACAATTCACAGAAGTTCTCCACCTGAAACCACTCAAAAACAAGTCAATTCAGGATCATGTCAACTGCTCCACTGAGCATCTGCGCTGAATGTCAACTGCTACACTGGCTACCTGCGCTGAATGTCAACTCCAACACTAGCTACCTGCGCTGAGCGAGTTTGGACAAGTGGCAGGCTCATTCCTCAATGTGTCAATGCTCAGGAAGCTTCGAAAATGACACTTGCCTCAGAGAATTCGACTGGTGATGAGTAAGAGGTTCCAAATATCCAAGTGGAAGCAAGAACCTCCAAGTGGACTCAAGAACTGAGAGAGGGAGAGGACACTAGTCAGATCTCAAGCTTACTCATCCTCTCTCCAAAATAACTATATATAGATCTCTCCTCCATGAGATCTAGAGGCTGGAATTTTGTTATTGCAAAGAATTGTTGTTGGTTTGAGACTGGAATCATTGGGTGCTTAATGCTTTGAAGGGAGCTGAAGAAGGAATTCCATTCTGCTGGGAAGGAGATGCTGGATTGGAGCCCTCTGGGTTGTATCTCTTCCTGAACCCTGTTATCAATCAATAAAGCTATCTTGGTTTTCTCCTATATACTGGTGTATTTGTATGATTGCATTAGTGTATTTGATTTACTTATAATCCTGAATCATTTGTGAATATGAATGTCTACCATTGTGTTGTGTTCTTCTCTTGTCGCAAGTAGCTGTTCCCTTGTCACAGGTAGCTGTTCTCTTGTGATCTCGTGGGAATCAAGTAGCTGTTCTCTTGAGCAAGCGAGGAGGCAAGTAGCTGTGAACACCCAAAGAGAAGAGGATCTAGATCGAGGGACAAACGAAAGACAATGGTAAGTCTATCGATCTCCCCTCTTTCACATTTCATAAAGGAAGAAACTAGAATAGCTGTATCTGTTTGTTGCTAAGGCTCTGTCACACCTTAGGTGGATAGGATCGTCCTGCATAGGCATTTTTCCCCACAACAGCAACACTTGTTCTCACTCATCCTAATTTAACACCCATAACACTACAGGACCATATAAAACCATATCGTCATTGTAGACTATCACGTTGAAATATAACATCAAGATGAGCATTAGATTCAAATCACCAAGCTATCAACATTTAATGATAGTGCAAACTAGTGATAGAAAATAGATAAAATTACGCTTAATACATATAACATAAATGTCATTATGAGATTCATCCATACACACCTACAATTATGCAATTAATAAAAGGAATACAAAGATCATGCCAAATATAATTCATAACCTAATCATGAGTAGTGATTCCTCTAATCAATAGTTCACACACACAATATAAGTAAAACACACAAAATTACATATGTCAGACTACCAGACTCTCCAACCATCTACGATACACCAAACATTGATATATTCAATTACTAACACCAATTACAATAGCGTTCATGAGAAGCAACAGACCCGACCATGGTCTTCAAACTACACTAACCTAGCACTTGGTATAGGGACCAACTCTAATTCAACTTACAAAAAAGTAAAATCAACACCCAACAACCCATAGCCAACCTTCCTTTTCTCTTAGAAAAGATATTTTGTAATGTTCAGGAGCTCTTCTCAAATCCTCCTTCCTTCCCGCCCATTCAAGCCAGTTGTTCTATAGGTCGTTGAGATATTTTCCCTACATCCTACTAAGTTGTCCCATGCATGGTGTAATTGTTCAAAATATCCTTTGGTTCACCTCTTCTCTATTCAACCTAGTGCTTCCTATCTCAAAATATCTCCTGCCACTTGGTATCCATGACCTCCCTAGTCAAATCCTTCTCTGGAAATATCATAATGGCTGATATCCTTTGCACATGCCTCCTTATTCCATTCACCATTGTCCTCTTGTTGCATGACATCTGCCATTTCAATGCCCCAACCATTGTGCCAACCTTATGATGCACTCCTACTTCCTGTGCCAAGGCTCTACTATGATTCTTCTTCCTTTTCCAACCCTTTGTTGTACCCTACCTTATCCTTTCCCCACTCCCTATTCCTACTACGCAATCCTACCTATGCCAAAATAAATTTCAATTTTTTTGTGGGTCCCAAAAACACCAGTTCATCAGCATTTAGATCATAGAAATATAGTATCATATGTATCCCATGGCTATCTCAAGAAGAATCAGATATCAGATAACTTGGAGAAGTCACAAATAGATCAATCAATAATAAGGAGCAACATCCAAGGTACAATTGCACAATTGTACAATGTCACAACAAATTGATCTCATCTAGCATCGAAGATTAGAATACGTATCCAAAATTTACTTGAACTTATAGATATGGGAGTTCCAACAAGAATATGTGCATAATTAGTTGGAATTAGATGAGCATAGTCCTCATGAATAGTGTTATGGGTATCAATGATTTAGTTATATCATATTTTGCACACTCAACCCTTTTCCATTTATGTCAAAACGGAGGATGTTTGGAGCAAAAGATAGGAAATATTGTCTATTGGTGCAAAGTATTCATCCATTAATAAAAATACTAGAAATGAACACTGTGAAAGAAGTTGGTGTAGAGATTACATGTTTGAAAGCATAAATAAATAAGTACAATAAGTGTAGAAAGATGGGAAATTTGTTTGTTAAACACTTATAGCTTTGAAGGTAGCACTCAAATCCACAAGAATGATAAAGGTTTCTATTGCTCCAATGAAATGGGTTATCATCCTTAAAAAGGGGTAGATTGTTGAGTGTGTGTTGTCATTCATGTCAAAGGTAGCTCAAGAATAGTCATTTCAATAAACAATATATGAGGTAGGAAAGTGTGGGAGTCATACATAAAGAAGTAGAAGGATGAGAAAGAAAATTTAGTGGCTGAAGGGTAAGCAAGAATGTGAAGCAACACAATACTAGGAAGTCTAGGAAGGCCAAGAAGGAAGAGATGACCAAGGAAGCCAAGAATTCCTATAAGGCTAAGATGGTAAAGATGGTTCACCCTCTACCATTACTCTTGGTCACAAAGGGCCAACAGGATAGTACACAATGGCTAAGAACCTATCAAACCTTGGATGTATTGGCATAGTTTAAAGGCACACATACTTCCTAATATTTCATATCATGTGGTGACGCAGTAATCTAGGTGGTTGTGAAGATGTAGAGTGCAAGGTGGAAAGAACCACTAATGTAGAAGCAACATCGACTAACATGTGGCAGGTAAAATGACATGTTTGGCTAGGAAATTAAATGATTGATAGGTGACTCATGGAAGGTGTTGTAGAAGACTAAATTTTACTTTTATGAATATGTATATAAGTTTCAAGAAAAAGAAAAAAATTGACATACAAAAATAAAAATTATGTATTATAGTTCTAACATTAAAGTGCATGATTACAATGCTATATTATAATAGGTTTGGATATTAATGAGAATTAAAAGAAAAAAGAATTCGAAACAACAAAAAAAAACACTAGATGTTCAAAAATTACAAGTTCAAATGTCGAGCTACCATATATCCATGGAATCATTGGATAAAACAATGTAGATCAAGTGAAATCCCCCCGTCAAGTCTGTTTTTATCAAGCATGGTTGGTCGTAGGGGTCAAGGATCAACTTAGTGATCACAAATTGATGGGCCAAATATATTTTAGGGCCCCCCTATTACCAATGGTTTCAAGTAAAGAAGTTTTCATTGTCGGAATGTCTACACAATAGAGAAAGGGATTCAAAGGATGGAGAAGAAACCATGATAAAGATAGATATTCATGGACAAAGGAATAAGGCTATGATGGTAACTGAGGTTGACAGATGATGTGGAACTCTATGTAAACACAATAGATAACTGGAATTTTTATATTCATGCCCAATAAAAGTAAAAAATATTCGACAACAAAAATGTAAGGAAAATATTGTTATTTTATAATCACCAAAGAACACAATGGAGCCATTGTCCACACTATCATCTTAGCTAGCATGACATCCCTAACCGTGTATGTTGAGTTCGAAGACCAAATGTAGTCTAAGAAAAATTTTGTGTAACGTCTTTCACTATTCGCAGTCATTTAAAGAAAATGAATAAGTCTAGTGGCTCAAAGCTAACATCTCATGACCCTGTAATTTTTGACAACAATCCATTACTAGACTGTTAAGTGGATATCTGTGATACGCATTTTTAATTTGACTTATTTCAAGTAAGAAAAGTAAACAAGAATAAAAATGTCCACCGAATTGATTCTTTCTAAGTTTGGGAGTCTCATTTGAGGTTTGTTAACATTACCCAAACATATGATTCCCATGAATTTATTTTGTGGTGTGTTGGGCGTAGGATCCTCCCAAGGCAAGTTTTGGGGCTTAAAGCCCAAGTTTTGACTAAGTTCGATGTAAATACTCTGTGATTTGTGGGCACGGAGCGCGAAGATGGTAAATGAGTCAGAGGGTTGTCCGCCCTCATTTTTGTAATGTAATGTTGGTTTGAGAGATCTACCCATGGTCTGTGAACCATGGGATTGTATAAATAGAGTGAGGCTCTAATTGTAAAAGAAAAAATATAGAAATGAAAGATGTAATAAGGAAGCATTGAGTCTAAGTGTAGAGTCATGTCTTTGGGTTTTAGAGTAGGAGAAGGCTCTGTAGCTGAGGGCACAGGGCAGGTTGGGTTTGTAACCGATTGAAGCATTAATAAAGAAAAGTTTTACAATATTTTTGTGTATCTTTTTCTATTTTATGCATTGAAGTATATTCGGTATGAATTGCAATTTTATTGTTTATTTGTTGTACGAACTTAAATGAATGTGCTGAATAAGTGAATATAATATAAGGTATTTGTTTACACGAAGATAACTAACTATTATAAGAAGATAAGTAAGATCTATGGTGTGACTTGGGGAAATAGAGCAGATCGCTGCTCTAGCCATGCGAAAGCCCCACAGACCCTGGTTAGGGATACACGAAGGCGAATATATCTAGGGCGCGAAGGCCTCATAGCTTTGGAAAGTGTGTGAAGTAACCTACGTGAAGGTATTCATTGTTGGACTAAATCGACCCCTCAGACATCTCAAGGGTGCAGAAGCCTGGTTCCAACATCCTCCCATATTGCTTCAAGTGAGACCTCAGTCTGTGCTCGACGGACTGTTGCTGAAAGGGCCAGTAGTACAGGGATTTGTTTGGCTAATTAACTCTGAACCTAGGTCAGGCCCCATGAAGCCAACCTGTTTTGGGTTTTCATATGTACAAAGTAGTCCAGACATTATATAGAGAGAGGGTCACACTTTAACTCAAATTTTTCTTAAGTATATTCATAACATGTTACGTTTGTTTACTATAGTAAGACCTCCTACCCTCACTGAAGATAATGCAATTTAGTTATATAGAGAGTTATAAAAAGTTGAAAATAAGTTCATGCTACAATTTATGTTGCCTATTGGCTCTCCCATTCCAAATTGGCTCCAAGTTTACTATTAAACCTATTCTCTAATTTTATTGAAGAAGTATTGTTTAGTATTAGTAGTGTTTTAGTTCTTGATGATGCAAATTAAATTGATGAATGTTTTTGGGATTTTTTAGTACCATGAATTTTAAGTTGCCCAATTTTAGAGAAACAAGATATTTTTACTACCGTTCCTTTTTGGTATATCTCATATTATTCTCTAAGGTCATCATATTTTCAATTTGGAACTGGAAGTAAATAGTATTAAAGATCAATAGCAAGCAATGTTTTATTGTATTACTTAGATGAAGAACAGGAAGAATAATGAATGATTATTTGAGTACATTACTCATTTCATGTCTTAGAATTTTTAGTACTATTTGATGAGCCCCAACTAAGGATTCTTTTTTAAATTAAACAAATTATATAGCTAAGCCTTGACACCAAAGTAGGATTCTAGTAGTGTAGGGATTTGCTTGGCTGCTAAATGCTAAACCTGGGTCAGGGCCCATCAAGCCAACAAATGGTTCTATTTCCAGGACAAGGATTTACATAACGAGATGTGTGATGTCATATCATTGGAATCCAACTGAGAAAGAGATCAAAAATTGGTTGGATAGAAAGATCCACGAATTCGCAGTGCAAGGAAACAAGAATCTGCGATTGACAAAAGAATAGTAGTTGGACAGATATATGTACACAAAAATAAATGAAATCTTCTTCTGTTCCTTCCTGGTTGAGTTATACGAGTGGATCACAAAGTTGGCAGAGGACCAAGGAAGGTGGAGGCTTGACAATCTGATTGTTTGGACACTTGAGTTAGTAAGGAGATCGGAAGCTTCTGAAGATAAGATCATGCGTGTTGTCAACCATTGTCTCGACCGCATCATATGAGCATTTGTGGCAGAGTTTTCGGTCGATACCTCTGTCAGCTACATTGAAGTAGAGCACCGCTTCTTTAAAGGACTGCGAGGTAAGTATTTGAAGTCACTAAATACTTGGATTAAGATGCTCTTGTGTGAAGAGAGGGTCATGAGGCTACCTTGATGTTTGTAGCTACGCGAAGTGGAAAGTATTTCAGGGACAAAGGAAGAAAAGGTCCTTAGTATAGCCCACTAATCATGCCTCCTTTGAGTGGCGATGAAGGAGAAGTGCAGTATTCTCCATTGAGCGTTGTTTAGCTGATAATAAAAGGGTTCCTGCGAATACCTACACCACATCCATCGTCATCCCATCCATCCACACTGCATCCATCCTCAGCCCCACCTCTCACCCCATCGCCCACACCACCCCCACCTCCACTGCTATTTGACATGGCAAACTTAGTAAAGATACCTGTATTCAAGGGCATAGGAAATGAAGATCCTGACTAGTTTGGTTCATCATGAAGGCTGTATGGAAAGCTCAGGGTATTAAAGATGACTAGATGAATAAAGCCACGCTGGTCAGTGCTTTGTAGGACCATGCACTAACGTGGTACATTACGTACAATACTAATAACCCAACGTCCATGTTCGCAGATATCAAGGCCGCGCTGAATAGAGAATTCAGTAGACCTAAGTCTCAAGCACAGTCAATTGTGGGATTCAAGGAGATCATGATGAAGCTGGGGGAGACGCCCTGGGATTTGGATCAAATATTGAAGTGTATGATTCGTGAAGCCAACATGAACCTAACTGATGGGCAACAATACAAATGGTTCATGGCCTCGCGCCTGCCCCACCTAAGGGTTGCACTATCACAATAGAAGATTGGGACCCGGGCAAAACCTCTAGAAATCACGATGAGACTGCATGAGACAATAATGTAGGATGCTAATCTAGGGGTTCAACAGATTCATGTGCAGTTGCAAAGCCTTTGTCTCAAAATGAAAAGTCTAAAGAAGGATAGAACATATCGGCTAGAGGTGTGCGAAGAAGTTTGGTGCCTAAAATGAAAAGGTCAGGGTCATGACAAGGATCACTCCCCAATCTTTGCAAACTATGTTTCAATAGGGGGACCAATGCCTCTACAACTAGAGCTTGTGGCAAGGCCAAGTATAGGGCCCAAGCTATGGTGTGCTATTTTCCAAGTGGTTGGGAAACATGCAACCGAAAATTGCCATTTGCTGCAAAAATTCATACAGACACCACAACAACTATTTTGAAATTTATGATAATCAGTAGGTCATGATGAGCACAATTGTCATAGCTACGAATTAATGATGGAAATGACACCTGCATATAGGATGTAGGTAGAAAAATAGCCTCCGAGCCAAGTCGTTGGGGGAACGCGAGGTGAGTATCAAGGGAGCAATTGAGGCAGAGGTGGACGAGGGCCTGGTATGGGCTGAGGATAGCTAATTTTTTCCAATTGTGGAGGCGCAGGACACTATGCGAGGGACTATACAAATCCCGTGTGATTTTCATGCCGCTATTATGCTCATTTTGACCATGCGAGTGAGGATTGCCCAATATTGTTGGCTAAGATTTGCGAAAAGTGGGTGGAGCCTTTGTAGCCGATGAAGAACCTCCAGTTGATGAGGTCTGAGCCTTGTGAGGAAGACCCTAAGGTAAACATTATGCTGCGAAGCAGAACTACGACTGGGGAGGATAAAGGCGAGCAACCTGTAGAAGGTGAATGGGTCCAAAAAGCACTAGAGAAGGAGTCTGGGTTTTATTTGGAGCGCACAAAAGAAACATTTATGGAAGCAAAGAAAAGCTTCGCTGAAGCCTCTACCTCAGGAAGTCATGAGAAACCAGTTGAAGAAATGAACCCATCCATGATTACCACATTCTTGGAGACCTGCATGAAACTGCTCCATGATAGTAAGGCAGTGAAGGGCCTTAAGTATCTGATCAATCGGTGTGCTAGAAAGGATGGCACTATTGGTGAATTGCATGTAGTCAAAAATCTTAGAAAGCACAATGTAAGGACTAGGCGTGAGATTAGACTCACTGTGCAAATAGGGGAATACGAAATGGACGCAGTTATCCTAGATCAGGGGTCTGACGTGAATGTTTTTCCAAAGTAGACATGGGAAAGAATGGGAAGACCTGCGCTACATTGGTCTCCGATTCAGTTAATGATGGCCAATCAATAGAAAACTATCTCCATGGGGAGGCTGCAAGGGGTAATAGCTGACATCGAGGGTGTGAGCGTACTAGCGGGTTTCGAGGTAATGGGGATTGTGGATGATAGCAATCGCTACCCTACACTCCGAATCAATTGGGACACTGACATTAATGGGGTAATCAACTTGAAGAAGTGAAAGATGATATTTGAAAAGAAGTTGCTCCGTGTAGTGGTGCCGCTGGATCCTACAAAAGGACCGTGCTATACAGAGCTAGTTTGTGATTATGAAAGATGACGATTTGGACCAGATTTACAAAATAATGGTGTGAGACCAGGATTGGGTAAATCCGATAGCAGACAAACATATTGCATGGGACTACAAGAGCTCTTGCACATCAGATTTGGAAGAAGAATTAGAGCACTGGCAGAACTGGTCGCATGAAGTATTTACATCGTGTTGTAATATTATGACCAAGTCATTGTGCTACATGTCATCAGAAGTCAAGGATCTGCCTCACTATGATGGGCTAACTGATGTTGATCGCTTTTTCGATGCATTTGAGAGAGAAGTGCTAGAGAAACATCACTTCCAGGCCTTAGACTAGGTACTGCATGCTACACCCACAAGATGGTGGGGTACGCAAAAGGATAATTTTGGTGATTGGCATGACTATAGAAGGATGATGAGAATACGTTTTGGGCAGCCAAAAGTGCGGATGACAAAAAAGTATGATGGAAGGGATGATCTGTGTGATCACCTGACCAAATGGACTAAGGCTTTTGGAGTGGAGCCTTAGCCTAAATGGGTGCATCTATTTTGTCATACCCTAGATGTCATAGCAGTGAATTGGTACTTGGAAATAGAGCTCCGCCATGGCACTAAAGAATGGGACATCTTGCGCCAGGGGTTTATAATGACGTTCAACTTTGAGGATGGGTTTGACTGCATTGACGCAGTGCTACAAGAGGTTAAAGCAATGATTTTGGGATACTGCAAAATCCTTTGGACTTGGTTCAACTTGTTTGGACTACCTAACTGAATCACGCACTAGAATGCTATAACATGACCACTGAAGAAGAAGAAGAAGATCCCATAAATATTAATATTCTGAAAACTAAGGGTCACCACAAGGTTGAATGTCTATAGATAGAGGATCTAGACATAATCGTGCCACTAGAAACTAGGCAGGTCAACATTGGCACAAAGGCGGAACCGAAATTTGCAAATATTGGGGACTATTGGGATGATGAGACAGTAGACAAGGTCACTGTGCTCCTCAGCGAATATCAGGATTTGTTCCTGACGAAGTTTTCTTATTTAAAAGGGATAATAGGAGACCTAGGTGTCATGAAGATCACCCTGAAACCAGACGTGCAACCTATAGAACAAATACCTTACTATCTGAATCGAAAGTATAAGGAAAGGGTCCGCGTTGAGTTAGATAAGATGCTCATGGTAGGAATTATTGAACCAGTGAAAGAATCTAATTGGGTAAGCCCGATAGTGGTTCAGGAAAAGAAATAGAGAGAAGAAATAAGGATATGCATGGATCTTTGGAAGCTGAATGACGATTGCCTTCATGATCCTTTCCCAATCCCATTCATTGACGAGGTCCTGAATAATGTAGGCAGTCAAGAAGCATACTGTTTCACTGATGGGTCCTGAATAATGTAGGCAGTCAAGAAGCAAGATGACATTTGTGACTGAATGGGGATGTTTTGAGTACACCATAATGCCTTTTGGGTTGAAGAATGCGCCAAAAATATTTTCGCGTGTAGTCATTGTGGCATTCAAAGACTTCATTCATAAGTTTCTGGAGGTATACTTTTAAGATCAGATAATTTTTGGATTGGTCAAGCGTCATGTGGCAAGTTTGTGCTTAATGTTAGATACATGTTGGAGATACTAGATTGCACTCAATATAAAGAAGTGTCTGTTTTATGTCCCTTTCGAGATCTTGTTTGGTCATGTGGTATGCAAACAAGGATTGATGGTAGACCTCGCAAAGATCATGGTCAAAATCAACTTGGAGGCACCAAGGAATGTGAAAAAACTGCGCACAACTCTAGGGAATACTAGATACTATAAGAAGTTCATCAAGAGCTATGCATAGATTAGTGCGCCTATGGATAAATTGTTGAAAAAGGATGCTACGTTTTTTTGGAATGATGAATGCCAGAAGAGCTTGGACATGCTAAAAGAGAAAATGGGCACCGCACCAATCCTAGTCTTCCCGGATTGGAAGAAGGAATTTCATGTGCACGTGGATGCCTCTTGTATTGCACTAGGGTCCATGTTGACACAGGCTGGCAAGGGGGAATTGGACCATCCTATAGCATTCACGAGCAAGAAGTTGTCCAAGACTGAGAAGAATTATTCCACCATAGAGTGCAAAGGACTAGCCATGGTGTATGCGCTCCAAAATTTCAAGCAATATTTGATGGGTGGACATTTTAAGATGTATATGGATCATTATATGTTGAAATACCTGGTCAATAAGCCTATGTTGGGGGGGAAGATCTACAGATGGTTGTTTTCCTAGGAGTATGACTTCGAAGTTATTGTGATGCCAGGACAATTGAATGCGGGACCTTATCATCTGTCGCGCATTGAAACGGGAGAGGAACCTATTAATTTGGAGGAGGGGCTCCTAACGCACAAATCTTTGCAGTGTGCATCGCAGACAATCACTTTGAAGATATCATACATTTCCTGATGACGGGAACTGCTCCGGAAGGGTATACAAGCTAGTAGAAGAAGGAGTTGGTGGTGCGCACGACAGAATTATCTGTCATTGTAGGGAACTTGTAAAAAATGGGGTCAGATGAAATATTGTGACATTATGTACTTGACTTTGAGCAAAGCAACATTGTTGTGAAGGCTCATGGAGGAGCTATAGGAGGACATTATGTAGGGAAATCAACAACGCAGAAGGTTCTACGTGCTGGGTTGTGGTGGCCAACCATACATAAGGATGCGAAAGCATATTGTAGGGCATGTGATGCATGTCAAAGGGCTAGCAGGTTATCACAGAGGGATGAAATGCCTTTGATGCCACAGATGATGCTACAACCACTCGAGAAATGGGCGATTGACTTTGCAGGCCCAATTCAGCCTCAAGGAAAGAAGACACATGTGTGGTACATCATCACCACGACTGAGTACTTGACCAAGTGGGTGGAGGCGCAAACTGTGAAGGACTGTACAAGTGAAATTGCAACAAAATTTATTTTTGAATACATGTTGACAATATTTGGCTGTCCAAAGATCTTGATGAGCAATCATGGTATGCACTTTCTTAACAAAACAATAAGTGGGTTGACAGAATAATTTTAGGTGTATCATCAGAAGTGTACGCCTTATCATCTACAGGCCAATGGTATGGTGGAAGTATTCAATAAGATATTGGGGAACGCACTGACGAAGGTCTGCAATGCTCAAAGAAATGACTGGGATGTGAACGTACCCACTGTGCTATGGGCCTACAGAATGACTTGCAAGAAGCTGGTTTGGAAAACGCCTTTCAGACTCATGTATGGCGTAGAATCTATTATGCCAATGGAATACATTGTATCTAGTATGTGCATAGAGGCACTCATAGGAATGGTGGACTGCAGAGCCTTAGAAGAGAGGCTCGTGCAGCTAGCAAAGCTTGAGGAGGACCGATTTCTAGATGGATTTCATCAAAAAGTTCAAAAGGAGCACGAAAAGGCATGGCACAATTGGCACATCAAATTGTGTGTTATGAAACCAGCTCACAAAAAGATAGAAAAGAGAGATCCACGACTTAGAATTCAGCCTCTTCGAGGGGGCAACCTCCTTTACATTACATAAATGAACAATTCTTGGATGATACAAATGAAAATACCTCCTTTCTATATATAGGAGTCTAAGTGGTCCCAATACAATCAAAGCCTACATAACAATAATATTGTAGGGCACAAAAATAACAATAGAGGGATTCTATGTGGCACAATAGTAACAATATGGGCACTACATGGGTACAACAATATAAATAAGGGGTATAACTACAATAGTAATGGGGTAATCACTAGTATTATAGGGACCCAACATGCCCCTCTCCTTCAAAAAAGTGTTGTCCTCAACGCTTGAGTAGTTCTGGATACTTCTGCATAAAATTCTCATCCTCCCATGTGAAATCTTCAGCGGATAAGTTCTTCCACTTGATAAGATACTCTGAAATTGATCGATTTCGTAGCTGTCGAGTTCTTGTTTCTATGACTGCTTCCGGTTCCAATATAATTTTTCCTTCCTCGTCAAGTTCTGGCAATATTGTTTGAACTGGGAGCTTGTCGCCTATAACCTTCTTTAAACATGAAACATGGAAAACTGGGTGCAATCGAGAAGCTGCAGGAAGCTCCAATTTGTATGCCATAGTACCAATCTTTTGCAACACCTTGTACGGACCATAATACTTTGGTGATAATTTATTATCCTTCTTAGCTTGCTTGAGGGACATTTGCTTATATGGTTGTAGCCGTAGGAATACCCAATCACCTACATCAAAACTTCTTTCACTGCGATGTTGATCTGCCTGTTGTTTCATTCTATTTTGTGCCAACACGAGGTTATCCTTTAAGAGTTGGAGGACTTGTTGTTGATGTTCGATGTGATGTTCCACTGCCTGAACCTTAGAATTTTCTCTTAAATATGATGTGATGGATGGTGGTTGATACCCATAAAGTGCCATAAATGGGGTCATTTTTGTTGCTGTATGGAAGGAAGTGTTATACCACCATTCAGCCAGAGGCAACCATTTGACCCATTGTGTCTGTTTATCAGATACAAAGCAACGAAGATATCCTTCCAAACATTTGTTTACTATCTCAGTTTGCCCATCAGATTGAGGATGATAAGATGAGCTATGAGCTAACTGAGTACCAAGACAAGAAAATAATTCTGTCCAAAAATTTCCAGTGAAAATGGGATCTCTGTCACTTACAATAATCTTTGGGTTTCCATGTAGCTTTTGAATTGTTTCCATAAATGCAGTAGAAACTGTACTGGCTTTAAATGGATGTGATAATGCACAAAAGTGTGCATACTTGGTAAGTCTGTCAACTACCACCATGATGACACTCTTTCCCTCAGACTTGGGTAAACCTGTGATAAAATCCATTGAAACCTCCTCCCAACGTTGGCTTGGAATGGATAAAGGTTGTAATAGACCCGGTGTCTTAATTGTTTCAACTTTATTTTGTTGGCAAACCAAACATTCCGCCACAAACTTTTGAATATCTGATTTAAGGCCATCCCAAAAAAATTCCTTCTTAACCCTGTGGTAAGTTTTTAAAAATCCTGAGTGCCCTCCTAAGGGAGAAGTGTGCAATTCCATAAGAATCTTTTGTTTTAGCTGGGAATTCTTACAGAGGTATAAGCGATCTTTGTACCATAACGAATCATTTTTCCAGCTAAATGTATCAGACGTACTGGAATCTTGTTGTAGCTTTCGAATAAGTGCCCACACTTCTTCGTCATTCTTCCATTCCTCCCTTGCTTCGTTTATCCAATCTGGTTGGATAATAGAAATGGCGCACAACAATGCTTCCACATCCTCATCCTTTCTTGAGAGTGCATCTGCCACCACATTTTGCTTCCCTTTTTTGTAGATGATTTCAAAGTCATAACCCAACATCTTTGTGACCCACTTTTGTTGCTCTTCAGAGGATAATCTTTGTTCTAAAAAGTATTTAAGGCTATCATGATCCGTTTTTACCTTGAAGTGTCTTCCCATTAGGTAGGGTCGCCATTTCTTAAGTGCATGGAGTATTGCCAACATTTCCTTCTCATAAATAGCTTTGCTTAAAAACTTTCCCTTGATTGGACGACTTTCAAAAGCAATGGGTCTTTCATCTTGCATTAGAACAGCACCAATTCCATTTCCTGAAGCATCACATTCCACAATAAAGGTTTTTGTGAAGTCCGGTGTAGCTAAGACCGGTGCTTGGCACATTGCCTCTTTAAGATGTTCAAAGGCCTTTGTTGCTTCCGGAGTCCATGAAAATGCATCTTTCTTCAATAATGTTGTTAGAGGTGCTGCTATTCTCCCATAATTCTTAACAAACTTGCGATAATACCCTGTCAACCCAAGAAATCCTCGCAGATGCTTTATGGATGTGGGGATTTTCCATTCCTTAATGGCTTTAATTTTGCTAGGGTCTACCTTAACTCCTTCATGAGATACAATATGACCCAAATATTCCACCTCCTGGACTCCAAAGAAACATTTGGATCTTTTTGCATATAATTGTTTCTCCTCCAATAGTTGTAGCACCCTGTCAACATGTTCAACATGATCCTTCCAAGACTTGCTGTAGATTAGTATATCATCAAAAAATACTAACACAAATTTTCTAAGGAATGGTTTGAAAATTGAATTCATCAAACCTTGAAATGTTGAAGGTGCATTGGTAAGGCCAAAAGGCATGACCAAAAATTCATAATGACCCTCATGAGTTCTAAATGCCGTTTTCGGAATGTCTTCAATCTTCATTCTGATTTGATGATATCCTGAACGAAGATCCAACTTGGTGAAGTAAATTGATCCATGCAATTCATCCAGTAATTCATCAATGACAGGAATGGGGAACTTATCTTTAATAGTGAGCTTGTTGAGCTCCCTATAATCCGGACACATGCGCCATGATCCATCCTTCTTGTGCACCAATACTACTGGAGCAGAGAAAGAACTTTGACTCGGTTGAATTATACCAGCCTCTAGCATTTCTGCAACCATACGTTCAATTTCACTTTTTTGGACATAGGGATATCTGTACGGCCTGATGTTTGGAGGAACACTTCCTGGAATCAGATGAATAGCATGATCATGATCACGCATAGGTGGGAGACCTTTGGGAGTCTCA
Source organism: Pinus tabuliformis (assembly GCA_031772625.1). Lineage (NCBI taxonomy): Eukaryota > Viridiplantae > Streptophyta > Pinopsida > Pinales > Pinaceae > Pinus > Pinus tabuliformis. The sequence continues at coordinate 1,117,373,830 of CM062809.1, forward strand.
AATACCTTGGAATGATTGTCCAGGACTTTTTGGAGATCTGGAGAAATAGATGATTCCAATGTGGAAACATCTAGCGAACATAATTGTGCAATTACACCTCTTTGCTCCTTTTTTAGAAGCTTTGTCATACCATTAGAGCTGATTATCTTTCCTGGTTTCCCTGCAATACCCCTTAATTCAACTTCCTTTCCTTCCACAGAAAATTTCATGAAAAGTTCTTGAAAATTAAAAGCTATTGTACCCAAGGATTGTAGCCATTGGACTCCTAGTACAACATCAGCACCTCCCATTGGAATGGAAAGCATTGGGCTAGTCAATACATATTCTCCCATGGATAGCTTGATATTATGGCACTTTCCAGAGCAATTTATTGTTCCTCCATTTGCAATCATCACTTGACACTCTGGTGCTGGATATAGGAAGCAATTCAATTCTTTTGCTACCCTACAATGAATAAAATTGTGGGTGCTTCCTGAATCAATCAACACTATTACCTTTTTCTTCTTGATTTGTCCTTCTATCTTGATGGTTTGAGGAGTGGTAATTCCCGCCAATGCATTACAAGATATGGTCGGATTTATTTGTTCTTCATCTAGGCTTTGTTCCTGGAATATATCCTCTTCTTTTGACCTTTCTTGCTCCTTTTCTTCTTCCTCTTCACAATCTATGTAGAATAATTTCTTCTCAGCACACTTATGACCTTTTGTGTATTTGCTATCACAATTGTAACAAAGCCCTTTTGCTCTTTTTTCTTCCAATTGTTGTGGTGTCAACCTTGTAGGTTGTGGAAGACTATGGGCAACAACACTTCCATCTTTATAGTTGTGAATGGTATGCTTCCTAGTTGCCATAATTTTGCTTTCCATTTTTCTTGCTAACCTGAATGCCTTCTCTAATGAATCAGGTTCCCAAAGGCGCACATCATGTTGGATATTATCCTTTAAAGACCCTATGAACACATCAATCCTATGCTCCTCTGGAATATCTTTTACCCTTATGTTCAATTTTTGGAACTCCTCAATGTGCTCCATTATTGAACCCTTTTGTTTGAGACTTATCAATTGGCTAAAAAAAGTGTTGCTTTTTGTATCCTCATAATGTGCTATCAATTCTTCCGTAAAAATTGCCCAAGTGATAAATTGTTTACGAGAACAAAGCCATTGATACCATACAAACTGATTTGGTTCCAAATATAAAGTTGCCATACGTACCTTTTGTGTGTTTTGCACATTATTGAGATCGAAGAATTGCTCCATCTGTAATATCCATGTGGCGGGATCCTTGCCATCAAACTTCCTCATATCGATTTTTGGAACATGGTGAGTCTTCGATCCAACATTAGAGTCTATGGAATCATGATTAACATTTCTTTTGTTCTCATCATGAGTTTCCTTTACTACCTTTTCACCATTAGTGACCCTTTCTTGTAGCAACTTCTTCAATTCATCCATCTTATCATCCATGCCATCAAATTTAGTGTCAATCTTAGCTTCCATGCCATCCATCTTCGCTTCCATGCCCTTTATCTTAGATTCCACGCCATTTACCTTAGATTCCATGCCATTTATCTTAGATTCCACGCCACTTATCTTAGCTTCTGTTAGCTTTTGTGAGCGTGACATTTGTTGCACTTGTTCTTGTAATTTTGATATATCATGTAGCATTTCTTCCTCTTCTTCATGAGTCATGCTAGAGCTTTCAGGTTCCTTACTAGGTGTTTGCATTTTCTTTCCTCGGGGCATCAGTTACCGATAATAATGCTTTACTATGCCCTTTGAATTCCGTTAAACCAAGCTTACACAAAAATTTAAAAAAAAAACTACACACCTTTTTTCACTTTATAGAAGCCTGATATTGAATCTGATGTATCTCTGTGATTTCGGATCATCCAGTTCTGAAATTTCTATCTGTAGTAGCCTTCTGCGTCCTCTTTCCAATGCCACAAGTCTGAGCCAAATTGGATTCTCCAAGGAAGAGTTATGTGAAATCTCCCACAGTGACTTGCTTTTAGACTGGTTCAGTAGAGCTAACTTGTACGACGTGCCACGAGTCACTGTTTCAACCTTTGAATCTGAAACTCACCCACAAAAAACTACAGTCCATCCTCTTTATGTACCTTTTTACGAAATTTCAATCCGATCCTCAGAGAGAGAGTTATGACGATTTTCCCCAGGTCACCTGTTTTGAATGTAATTCAGGAGTCTGCAAAAAGACCAACTTCCTCAGATCATATCTCCGAAAATATCGTGATAAAAGTTCTGAAATTTGGACTCAAGGTTCAGCGCCAATTCTTCTCAAATGGGTTTTTTTTGCGACTTCTGAAACATTACAGAAACAAAGTTATAGTGAAAATTCCACGATGACCTGTTTGGAGCAGCGAAACCCTAGAATCCAAAGCTCTGATACCAAATGTTATGAAACCAGCTCACAAAAAGATAGAAAAGAGAGATCCACGACTTAGAATTCAGCCTCTTCGAGGGGGAAACCTCCTTTACATTACATAAATGAACAATTCTTGGATGATACAAATGAAAATACCTCCTTTCTATATATAGGAGTCTAAGTGGTCCCAATACAATCAAAGCCTACATAACAATAATATTGTAGGGCACAACAATAACAATAGTGGGCTTCTATGTGGCACAATAGTAACAATATGGGCACTACATGGGTACATCAATATAAGTAAGGGATATAACTACAATAGTAATGGGGTAATCACTAGTATTATAGGGACCCAACATTGTGCACCTTCAAGGTAAATGATCTGGTCTTGTTATGTGACAATAAATTTGATAAATTTCCAGGGAAATTGTGAATGCACTAGCTAGGGCCATATGTCAGTAAGGAGATTACTGATGGTGGAGTAGTTCAACTAGTTAAATTGAATGGAGAACCCTTCCCAGGGAAGGTGAATGATAGTCAATTGAAGCCATAAACTGGTGATCCAGCTAGGTGACTATATGAGGGATGCACAGTCTTAGCACTCCAGGCAGCTGAAGGAGGTGCAGAACTATAAACTACACTACTCGTGTTCAAGAGTTCTGCGAGGAGAGAACTGCGCGAAATGAGAGAATGTCACATAGTCCACAACAGCTCGCAGAGAGCTATGCTACTAGGAGAGAAACCACACAAAGCAGCTGGAAAGTGACTATTAAAGTCATTGTTCATGATTTGACGATGAAAAAACAACGAAATGGAGCTGGGGGGGCAGCGTTTAAGTTGGAATTTATGGGAAAGATCTTTGAAAATATTCCGCTAATCTATCACTAATGAACCAATTTTTTGGGGGACGGTCAGATTTGAATTCAAAATGACCTATAAATTACATATGGCCGCCTAGTGGAAAACACTTTGCATATTGAGAAATTGTGAGTTGTGCTGTGTGTTGTGCATAAACCGTGCATTCTTCAAAGAGCTACTTGATTGCCAAGTGTTCAATCTGTTTTTAGAAACTATCCACAAAATCACTCGTGATATTATTCTAAGAACAACAGCCACAGACATTGAAGTAATGGCAGTAGAGGGTATTTTTTCAGAGGTTGCTATGGCAGCAAAAGGAGCTGTCCTGGAGGTTGCACCTGTAGAGATCCTAGCTGAAGTACCAAAGTTGCCATGGTCACCTAGACCAAGGCCTACCCTAACCAAGGAGGGTCCCAAGAACAAAAAGGGAAAGCAAGCCATGACACCGTAGCTAGTGCGCTCATCTCCCAGGAAACACCTAGAGAAGGATAAGCCCACCGCACAGGAAAAGGGCAAGATGATTAAACTAGAGCCAAAAGAAGAAGAGATTGAGGATATCCCAATGAATGATGAGGGTGTTGGGGTGGAAACGAAGGATGTTGAAATTGAGGGGTCTGACCCCATCACTACGCTACCTGAGTATGTTCCTCCATGCAAGGGCAAGACCAAGGTGCCAAAAGAGATTAATTACAGTAAGGTCACCCTACACACACCCCTCTTGCCAGACCAAATTGTGTTCGAAGGACCACACTTGGACATGTTATCACTCAGGTTGTTCCCAAAAGTTGTAAGAAAGGGAATACAACCGAGGTAACCACAAACCAATCTTTTAGATACAAATTCTAGCCAATTTGTATCTAGAGAGGGCTCTCTCTTTATGATTTAGCTTTGTTTTTGAAGGTTTTAGGCTAGTTACGAAGTAAAAGGGTTTTGTTTTGAGTCTGGGTGGTGAGATTCAATAAAACAGTGAGGTAAAACTAAAGAGTTCAGTCCATTGGGCATGATGGAGTCAAAAGAAACAGGCTTCCTGGATTCAGTTTCTAACAGAGGATGGCGTCACAGAGCAAGGTAGTCAAACATGGAACAATTTAAAGGCTAGAATCAGATGGAATGGACTCAAATGGATGAAGGGAATTTAAGAATCCTTCAACATATTGACAGAGGGAAGATGGATGATTACTGTTAAGGGGCAATTAAGAATTCCTTAGAAAATAAACAATATGTGAGAATTAGGAAACAGGAGAAATTAAGAATTCACTTATACTAATTCTGAAGAAATACAGAGAATAATAAAGACTGAAAACAGAGTGCAGCTAAGCAAATTCTGAATTAATATTTTTCTTTATCATTCAGATTATGAAACATAGATGATATAACAGAAAAGAAACTGTAAAACACAAGGTAGAAAGTACTCATTGATCCATGGGTTGATTCAAGAATTCTGTAACAGGTCCTCTGCATCAATTTTTCTTCCAGTAGACCAGACAAGAGTTTGATTCCAACATCTCTTTATTCCAAAATTCAATATTACAACAGAGTCTCAGAAAATCTACACATACCCAACCTCTTCAAAACTCTGATGAAGGGGGTATTTATACAACAAAATATGTACAACAGATATCTCATAAAAGCTCTGAGATAATATCTAGATCTAAACCTAAAGTAATTTACAATCAAAGTAGAAACAACTAACTTATGTTGTGCTGGAGGCTGGCTCTTTAGGGTTCAGCTTGTAGGTGTCCTTTGTAGCTCTGTGCCGACTGTTTGTGTTTAATTGTTGCATTAATTCTGATCTTCTTTCCTTTGTTGGCTCTGATACTCTTTATTTCTGATTTGATTTTCCTTCAATTCTGAACTGATACTCTTTATGGCTCCTTTGATACTCTTTGAATTTAATCATCTTCTTTAATGTTGAACCGACCCTTCTCACCGTTCTCTGGTGAAAATAAGAATGCAACGTGTCTTCTCACTGCCTTTCTCTACCAAATTCATGTTTCTGCAGGCTTCCACTATTTAGGGTAGCAAGTAACCCTGTATATCTCTGTTTCTTTCTTCTGCAGGCTTGGAAGTCCCTGTGTTTGGTGTTTCAAGTGTGTTACTGCAAAATGATGGGTTGAATGGTAGTCTTGGAGAGTTTACTTTTGTAGCTATGCTGGTCGGAGGCGGAAATGTGACCTCAATGTCTTTACTCTGCAGGAGAGTGCAAGGCGCCGAATGCAAAAAACTATAGAAAGAACGGCGCTTTCGCCCTTTTTTGACAAAATGATTTTTGGCGGGAAAAATTGATTTTTCGGATGGGTGACATAATCATGACGTCAGTGAGAGTACGGTATGGATGACTTGGAAGTGATGTGGCCGTACGGATGGTGACATGGTCGGTGACATGAGCGAGGGGTTAGCGGGAGGGCGGTAAGCTGTTTTGCCCGCACCGCTTACGGGCTAGGGCGGTTTCGGGTGAAGGGGCAGTGAACAAGCTGAGCGATCGACATGTGGGTCTGGTATGGCACTGAAACCACCATTTCCATGTGGCTTAATGTTCCGTAGATGGAGGACTAGTGAAATGGATAATACCCATCGGATGGTGAGCGGCTGATTTGACGGTTGGCGCTTAGCAGAGATGTTGGAACGTTAATTCGTGGGGCTGATCAATTAACCAATGGTTTAATGGTTTTCCGGGTTGATTTTATTGGCTGGGTTGCAGGTTTGGTTATTTAATTAACCAAAGGTTAATAAATCCCAATGTTACGCGCGGTGAAGGCTATGGTTATATTTAACCGGGGGAGGGGAATATTAACAATTAGGGATTTTTATTATATTTACATAATACGGGGAAGTGAAATAAAGTGGGAATTTATATAATAAAGAATCATAGTTAATATGAAATTTGAAATGCAAGCGCTAAGTATAAGGAAACTTAGGCTAAAGGAAAAAAGAGTTTATATGCGGAATGTATCCATTTTCCTAAGTAAAGTAGGAATTCACTTAGGCAATGAATGAAATGGAATGAGAGGCTTAAAGAGGGATATTAAGTAGATCTTAATATCTCTGGGGGAAATTAGTAAATGATTTTTGAAAAGGATAAAGGGGAGTTATACATGCCTCGCTTGAGTTTGTTCCAAGAGAAATATCTGCCATGGCACTTGTGATGAGACTGAAAGTTAACATATTTACACAATACATCATAAGTCACATTCTGCAACACCATTCTACCTACCCAGCCTACTCTGCCTAACATTTTTTCTTCTTTACATTTGGGTGCACTTAGACTAGCAAACCCTTTTCAACTTTTCTTTTATTTTCATAATAAGCCTATATAAGTCTACACTTATTTCATCCAAGGGCTCAGATTAAATAGTTGAGCTCCTTTGCTTCTCTACTTATCTACTCATTTGTGAAGTTTAAACAGTTTGGATAGATTTTTATTCTCTATCTCTAAAACATGAAATTCAAACATGAACTAGCCAAGATTGAGTTGTTTTGCTATTCATTAGTTGTGACAAAAAGTTTCAACAAGTTGTACATGATGCTTTATTTATAGAAAATGGAATAGTAGTGGCATTTGGACTTGCACACTTTCCTGGTCTATTTTTATTTGGGGTTAATTTCTTTTCATTTTTTCTTTTGACCATTTATTTTTCACCCTTCGATCTTTATTTTAGGGTATACCCTCTTTACATTTTTTAATTTTTTGATTTTTTGATAATATGGAAACCTTTTACAGCAAGGGAAGGATGAACATATTACAGAGCTCAACTAGTCAATCATGAAATATGACACCTATTACTATAGGAGTACAACATTGGCTCCACTTGGGGATGGCTTTCCCTGGTGGAAAGTCAAGAACAACAGGTTAGATAGCCTTGTGAATACCTTTTACTGTGCTTTGAAATCTTCCTTTGCTAAATGCAGAAAACTGTACAAAAGGATCATGTAAAATATATACACTATTCTAGAGCTGATTCAAATAACTGTACATCTATTTTGGATAGTCTTCTTGGATTATCTAATCTTATGTTCCTGCTCCTAAGTCTTCTTCTACAATCTCTGATTAAAAAAATTAGACTAAACAAAAATGATAAACTTACTTCACTGCTTTCAAAATTTTCTGCACTTCCCTCCTTATTCTCTTTGCTGAAATGAACAAGCTGATCACTACTTTCAAGCTGTTGAAACTGAAATTTCTTATGTACATTTTAGAGTCAGAATATATCAAAATACTGGATCAAAGTAGTGTTTCAACATTCGACCATTTACTGATCCTTCCTCTGTTTTTGTACCATCTAGGCTCTTCAAAAAGTAAGTATTGTTTCCTTGCAGTGATTGGATGATAAATGGTCCTTTCCATAGGAAGTCAAACTTCCCATGTTTTCCTTTGTCTTCTCTCCTGGAATCCCACTTCAGAACTTTGTCTCCAATGTAGAAGTCTTTTGCTTTGGTCCTTTTATCAAATATCTTCTTAAGTTTTTCTTGTAACACTTGGGATCTTTGGTGCACTTCTTCTCTGGTCTGCTGCAAATGGATGGTCTGATTTATTCTTCTTTGTATGTCATTTGATTCCACCTGAGCTTCTTGCAGCAATTTCATCACAGGAATTCCTAAAGATGAAGGAAACACAGCCTCTGTGCCATAAACTAACTCATAAGGGTTGGTTCCAATTGATCTTTTTGTAGTAAGTCTGTCTGCCCATAGTGCATTTGTGAGCTTCTTGTGACAGTTTTTCTTGTTCTCTTCCAGCAGTTTCTTAATAATATTGATCAGGATTTTATTGGAGGACTCGGCTAGGCCATTACCTTGAGGGTAATACCCTATGGAATGACCTAAAGTGATATGATATTTGCCACAAAAATTTATCAGTTTCTTGGATTTGAAGGTTGCAACATTGTCAGTTATGATCTTTTCAGGACGACCAAATCTAGACAAGATGTTGGTCTCTAGGAATCCTATGATCACTGTATCATTGGCTTATCTAGCAGGGATGGCTTCTATCCATTTGGTGAAGTAGTTTGTGGCAGTAAGGATCCATATATGCTAGCTAGATGAGGGAGGATGGATTTCTCCAATAAATTCTAAACCCCATTGTTGAAATGGTCTTTCAGTGGAAATTGGTCTCAAGGGCAAGGGTAGCAGTTTTCTTTTGCCTTCAAAAATTTGGCATTTGTAGCAAGCAGTGACAAACTTCTTTACATTAGCGAACAATGATGGCCAGTAAAATCCAGCCTTTAGGATTTTGTCGGCAATTGATTTCCAGTAGAGGTGTCCACCACAGTCCCCTGCATGAAATTCTTTGAGAACTTTGTTAGCTTCTTCTTTTAATAAACAATTCAATAAAATACATTCATGATTTTTCCAAAAAGAACACCATCTAAAACACATAATTTTGAAGCTTTCATATTTAAAAATCCTTTCTTTGTTCTGGATAACCCTGTAGGAGCCTGTAGGTTTAATAATACATGAATTATATCAGCATACCAAGGTGATTCTAAGAAGGCCTGGCTGATTTGTGGAGTTGCCATCTCCTATTTTCTATCCAGTTCATTGATTTCCAGGGCTTGATAGTTCGTTTCAGTCATGAATTTAGCTAATCCCTGTCCTTTTATCATCTTTGTAGGTTTTATTTCAATGTCATACTCTAATATTTTAGCAATCCATTTACCTCGTTTGCCTTCAATCCCATCCTGAGTCAAGATTTCTTTTACAACAACATTTGGCACATAAGCTATTACATGTGAGTACAATATGTAGACTCTGAAGTCTTGAATGGTTTTCACAAGTGCATAAGCCTGTTTTTCCATAATTTTGTAATTCAGAGGTGCATCTCTAAGTGCTTTACTGAAAAAGCCCATGGGTTTTTCACATCCTTGATCATCTTTTTGCAGTAAAATAGTTGCTATGGTGTGGTCTGATGCAAATGAGAAAATTATGAATCTCTGTCAAATTTTTGACTTGTGAGGACTGGTGTTTTGGTCAAAGCCATTTTGATTTCTTCAAATGCTTGTTTGGCTTCTACTGTCCATTTAACCTTTCAATCCTTTCTCAACATGTTGTTAAGCAGTCTAATTAATTCAGCCAAATTGGATATGGATCTTCTTAAAAAATTAATCTTCCCTAGGAAAGCTTGAAGTTCTTTGACATTTCTGGGGTGGGGTATTTGCACAATAGCTTCTATTCTAGCAGGGTCAATTCTGATGCCATATTTGGAGATGATTTGACCTAACAGTTTGCCTTCTTCTAGACCAAACAAAGATTTTTTAGGATTCACTGAAATACCATATTGTCTACAGTTTAGGAAGACTTGTTTTAAATGATCTAAATGTTGTTGATCTATTTTTGAAAATGGAGTGAGGTCATCTAGATATACAACCAAGAAATCGTGAATTTCCTTGGCAAAAGCTGTGCATTGCTCGCTGAAAGGTTGCCCCTGCATTCTTAAGTCTAAATGGCATTTTCACATATTTGAATGTACCCCATGGTGTTGTGAATGCAGTTTTTTTTTGGTCATCGGGATGAACCAGAATCTGATTAAAACCTAAAAACCCATCCAAAAGTGAAATCCTAGAAGCACCTACTACCCTTTGTAAAATATGATCCATCTTGGGTAAAGGGTAGTTGTCCTTCAACGAAACCTTGTTTAAATTCCTTAAGTCAACACATAATCTAATTTCTCTAGTTTTCTTCCTCATAGGCACTAAATTAGACACCCATTCTGAAAATCTGATTGGGGAAATTATCCCTACATCATGCATTCGTCTGATTTCTTTTTCAATTAAAGAAAGCAGTACAGGGTTGATTCTTTTGAGTTTCTGTTTAAATGGTTTTTGATTTTCCTTGAGGGGTATTGTATGTTGAATAAAAAAGGTTTCATAAGACTTGAGGTCTTCATTGCTCCAGGAAAAAACATCCTGGAATTCCTTGATCATTTCAACATACTTCAGCTTTTGATCACGGGGTAAAGATTTGGACAGTTTTATCATTTTTGGGTTCTGTTTGGTTCCTATGTTGTAGTCTTCAATGTCTGCTTTTGGAGGTTCCATCTGAGGTTTCTTTGGAATATCGTTGAAATCAAAGAGATCTTCCAAAGGAGTCAATCCCTTAGGTAAATGATTGTATTTTAAATGGATTACTTCATATTCTTCTTCAATAATTTCATCAATGTATGTTTGTTCAAGCTCTTGAATTTCCTCTTTGGTGAATTTTTTGGATGAAGCATTTGACTTGTATTTTCTGCGGAAATGTCTATTTGTATCTGATTGGCTGGATCAAACTCACTAGCTGTGTCTTCATTTGTGTTAGTGCTGGAAAATTCCTCTTCTAGGGTCAAAAAATTGTTGATCTATTTATCATTGTCAAACACCTGCCAATTCTTCAAATTATCAAGTATAGCTGGCCCGTGCCTAATTTCTGCTATGAATCGATGATTTGGTTCAAATGGTAATTTACAAGTGTTGGCGAAAATTGCTAAACTGTGAGCTTGCAAGTTATGCTTTCTTGGAATTTTGGCAAGCTGAGTTTCCAGAAATGTGTTAGAGGATTTCTATGGCTGTTCCTCTGTATTCTTTTAATCTGGGATCATTGGTCGAGAACTTCCCTTTTATTTGTTGAATGATTAAGTCAAAATCTCCTAGGACTGATACTCTAGTTGCTCCCAATTTCTTCAGCATTTTAAGACCTAGCAGCAGAGCTTCATATTCAGCCATATTGTTAGTGCATCTAAAGTTTAGCTTGTAGGCATGACCTTCAACATGTTTGTTTTCAAGGCAGTGCACCTAGACCCCTGCTCCAGCTCCTAATTTGTTGACAGAACCATCAAATTCTAAGTACCAAAGGATTTCATGTTTATGATTTGTATCTGGACTTGCAGGGATCTATTCATTAGTGAGATCTCGTTTTTCAATTTCTTCTTACTTGTCTGATTTTTCATGATTTTCAGCAATTTCTTGGATTCAAACACTAGACTTTTCATATGTTATTTCTTGTGTTTTGTCTATCAGAACTTTTATTGCATGTGGGGGACCAATTTTAGCATTGTATAGGATAAATGTAATATCCCTCCCCTTAATAATAAATAATAAAAATAATAAATAATAAATAATGCACAAATAATAATTAATAATAATAAATAAATCACTTAATAATAAATAATAAAAATAATAAAGATAATAAATCATAAATGTTAAATAATAAATGATATTAAAAAATATATACAAGAAAATAAATAAAAATAATAAAAATAAAAATAGTAATAACCATACAAAAACTCTAAATAAGAATAAATAGAAATAAAATTAAAACAGGGTCAATATTTCAAAATAATTATACCATGAATATTTTCTTACAACTAATCACCAAAGTAAAAGAGGAAAAGAGTAGACAGGTTATTACCCATCACTATTTCATGTTCTATACTTTTCCATTTTCATGTCTAAATTCCCTTTTAATATAATGAAATGTCGCTTATATAAATTCATTAATAACTTCTATTACTTTAATAGATTATACCATTTACATACAAATACTAAACATACAACTGTAACATTTCACCAATTTCATTTTTCCTAATCCATAATCATACTTCATGATTAAATTGATTTTGAAAATATCCATGTAAAGTCTATCTCCATATAAAATTTATTTTGACTTCTATGATATTGACTATTTGTAGATTGTATATTTTAATTTCAACACTGAAATATGTGGAATTTAAGAAAAATCAATGTCACTTTCAATTGTAAATCATTATAAAAATGGATATTTTCAAAAATGATATTTTGAATTTTAGTTATACTTCAAACTTTTTAATACAAACCTTTATACTATACATATACATATAAACGTATAAGGATAATTCTTAATATTTCTCCATTTTCACTTCAGAATGCTAAATGCAAATTTCATTTTCCAATTTATTTATTTTTCTTAAATTGTATTAAGTTTCATAATCATTAGCTATTATAATTTAGTTGAGATTACGGATTTTCATTATATTGTATAAAGGTAAAAAAAAGTGTTGCAATCCTGATGAGAAAATATTTTTTCCAGAGTTTGAAGAACAGGCCAACTATGATCATGTTGCTGAAAATTCTTGCTGAAAATTCTACTTTAGTCTAGAAGAACTTTTTGGTACCCTATTTTTGAAGACAAAAGACTATGGTTTGATGTTTCTTTTAGGATGGACGGGAATAGAAAAGATGACATAGTTTTGAGCTCCTGTAATGAAGAAAAATAAAATCATTTCTAGCTCAGATTTAAACAATTAGTTGCCAGTTTTAGATTCAAGCTTTGAAGAGTATCCTTGTAGGCCTGGGTTTCAAGAGGAAACCAGAGGAGAGAATTTCCAGCCTTACTCATGGAAATAACAACACATAATTAAAGAATTACACTTTTGGGTAATTCAGTACAAACAAAAACCGAATGGGAGGATAGCAGAAAACGGAGGCTGGCAGGTTGATTTGACAAAGAAACGCAGTCAGCTAGCCAGTCTGCCGACATAATCTTGACTTTTCTGAGAAATGTTTTCCTAATCCATTCTGTTTTGCTATTGATGAACCAGTTAAAAGTGTTTGCATTCCAAGAGATGACGTCAACAATGTGTTCAGAGTCACATTCAAAATCAATGAATTGTTGTTTTAGAGGCACATTTTAATACCTTCTATGACTGGAATCAACTCAGCCTGGCTATTTACTTCATGCCATTATTCTGTAGAAACACTACCTTCATTAGGCCATTCTAACTGCTGATATGAAACAAAAGCTCTGCTATAAGGAACAATATTTGCATCTATTGAAAGTGATTTTAACTTTAAAAACACTGGCTGGAAATCATGTAATATGTAACAGTCCAATATGTAATATGTTAAAAAAGCTACCACTCACAAAACAAAAATTTCATATGGTCCTCCTCAGAACATTTTTGACAATCTTAAAAAAATTCTAGAATTGTTTCTCCTTGGCAATTGCTTTACTCATGATAGATTCACTGAATTTCATCGTCTTGTCCCATAATTGGTTCACAAAAAGAAACCTCATACACAATGAAATATATATATATATATCTATATATATATCTATATATCTATATATATATATATATATATATATATATATATATATATATATATAGCTCAAACTTAATGTATTAGCCCTTGGCTATGATATAATTTTATTTCCCATAACCTCAAGGTAAATAAACTAGTTTTAATGATAAAATAGAAAATTAAAAATTTTTTTTTTTTTTTTTTTTTATTATTATTTTTTTTTTATGTATAAAGTGCACTAGTTATGGTCACTATTTCCCAATCTGGTCCCCTAAAAGTGGGTAATTCTCAACGCTTGGTGTGCCTTAGTACTTCTGAAATTGGAATATTCATAAATTGGTAACGGTGCAGGTGCGCAATCTCGATGTCATCTCCGAAAAGCAAATTCACGGCCACGGTGATTCTTTGTAGACCGCTAAGATTCCAAAGCCCTAAGAAGGATTTGTGAGCTGAACAGTGCGACAGAGTGGAGTTTGAACTGGGTGGCCAAGTGAACTGTGCGGCGGAGTTAATCGTGCTCAAAGCTGAAAGGGAATGCATCATGCACCGGGTAGATATATGTAACACTCAAATACAACTGAATGTAATAGATATATGTAGGGATTTTGTTTTATAGTGTAGACAGCTCAGGTATATGTTCTGTTAAGAGTCATTTAACTGTACGTTTAAGAGTGAAAATAAGGTAGTTAGTCACTGTATAGGATGGAGTCTTACTTGCAGAAACCTTTAATAAATAGCAAACAACCCAAGAACTCAAAAAGACCACCGTTACTACTACACTCACTACACGGCATGTTTAACTAACTACAAGAAAAACTTAAAATGACATGGGGTAAACGAGCAGTGACCACTTAGATCCAGTGCAAACTCCACTTTTAGGAAAAAAATTTACAGTTTTAAAGAGGTCAGAAGCCTTAAGCTATGAAGCTCGAAGAGACAAATGTGAAAAATAACAGAAAAATTAAGAACCTTGGGGAAGCAAATGTGAAAAATGACAAAAATGATCTGAACGAAGGAAGGGCTATAGCAGTAAGAGAAAATTTGATGATTTGTAAGTCGAACCTGATTTGCGTACGGTCTAACCTCCTCCTGTACAAACCTCTCCAAGCCTAATGAAGAATCAGATCAGGGCAATTTCGGTGGAAGTTTGGTCTTTGAATGTCGTGAGTTTGAAATAAAAATGTCTAGAGCAAACCTGGGGTGATTTTGGCATAAGTATACTCTTAACTGGCGTAATTTTTCAAGGGCTTGTATTGAATGAGAGCGTGCAAGGCTCTCATAGTTTTGTCAAACGTCTACTTTTTAAATAGAATGAGTTTCAGTTTCAAAGAGATGACGCCATATGCAAATCTGATTTTACCAAAATGGAATGAGCTTCAAAGGGATGATGCTAGGTGCAAATCCGAGTGATGTTCGCTATAATTTTCGATTCGAATGGCATGAATTTTGAAAGGGCTGATGTCCAAGGCAAGTTTGGGGAAAGTTGCCACAATTCTGCTATTTGAATAGAAGCATAATTTCTTGGATGCGCGTTTCTTGACACACTTACAGAAGAAATAAATCCTCATTCTATACAAAACATTTTTATTTCAATAATCCTCTGTGGATAGAATCATTAGGATGTGACTGTAATAAAAATAAAATAAAAAATCATTTAGATCGAAGTTTTGTACATTAAAATGTCTATAGGTCCTAAGATTTGAACCTAGGCTCTGATACCATATCTAATAGCCCAAAATAAATATCTAATTAACTTATTAACATTAACTTAAATCAGAGTGGCCCTTACCTAGCCAAATAAACATGTGATTAATAAAACTAAATTCAACTATGAATAGTGCTTACTTGTGGTAGAAGTAGGCTTACCGCAACAAGTTTTGGGGGACGACTCTCCACCCAACCATAGGCTCAGTTGTGCAAGGATTCTGCTACAACTGGCCACCCCCAAGCCCTCAATCAATGTACTACTGCCAGTGACTCCTAAGTCTTAGTATACCATTCTCCCAAGAGAATGAAAGATAGAGTCTCGGAATGATAGAATACAAGAATGCCTCTCATCTTCCTCACCATCTATTAAATAGAACAAACATTGGAAGAGGAACCACATGCACACACTCCATGTGTCTCATGCAACTTTCTTTTGATTTCTTTCTTTTTGATAGATTCCTTTTCTTGTTTTATTTCCTTCTTTTTGATAGTTTTCTTGTTTTGTTTCTATTTATTCGTATTTAGAGTTTTTGTATGGTTATTACTATTTTTATTTTTATTATTTTTATTTATTTTCTTGTATATATTTTTTAATATCATTTATTATTTAACATTTATGATTTATTATCTTTATTATTTTTATTATTTATTATTAAGGGGAGGGATATTACATAAGTTATTAACTAAACTAGCTATTTAGCGAAGGTGTGAGAAAATAGTGGTGTAATTTCAGTGAACTAATAAATATAAACCTAAGATAACAAGATAATAGCCTTGGGAGAACAACAAACCTATTATTAGAATAAGGTGATGGAAAAATATATAGACAACAACCTTAAGAAGTGGAAGCAACATTAATGATCAACTAACGCAGTTGAATAATAAAAAAGGTCATTGTCAAGGGCCTGAAGGGTATGATAACATTGAATTAAAGAAGTGAATCCATAATAAAATTCATCAATTTGAGAAGATAAGTTATGTGATTGGAGAAATAGTAACAATATTTCCTAGTGTAACAATTTTATATATTTTAGAGAGAGGAGGAAAATAAACTAGTATGACTAAAGGTGAGAAAACAAGGCCAATTTAATAATATTTCTATCTTTGAAGCTAGTAGACATGGAGTGGATTGGTCAAAATGATTGGTAAGGTCAAAGTGATGGCCTATATAAGTGTCATTATAGGAAGTTCTAAGCACTTTTAATCGGTGAGAAATGACAAATGATAAACTAGGAAAATGTTCCAAGGATAATAATTGTTTAACTTTTTGAAAAAGAAATACATGATGTAGACTAACGAGAAAACATTGAGCATGAAGTGTAGGAAGAAATATTGTTGGAAATATAGTTGGAAATTCTATAATGAGACTTTGATAAGGATTACATATAAATTGGCAAAAGAAGTGAGATTCAACTAATAAAGGGTGCAATTGAATAAATTTCACTCATGAGTGGATTGATCATATATTGTTACCTCATACAAAACAACTTACTAGTGCGCGTCATTAGTATTGAAAGAGGTTATTGCCAAAATACAATGGGCATACCAAATCATTCATAGATGATAATGATGGTAGTGGTTCCAATCATTTCAAAGTCTAAACTGAATATTTAATGAGTGAAAATTAAAGTGGAAGAATCCCTATTCCAACTTGAACATGGGTGAATCTACGATAATAGAGATCAAGTGGAAACTTATGAGAAAAGAAAATCCTTTTAGGATGAACAATGAAAATTATCCAACTAATGAATAAATCATGAGGGGGGCAACAAGCCCTCATGCAGGTAGATTAAGCATAAAATAAGACTTAAATAAGGATGACCTCTTGTACGTGTGCTATTTGGATAAGAAAAATATGTATAGTGATCATGGAATTTTAACTTGATATTGATGATTTAAATGATTATACAAATGGTAACATATTAGCAATGAATTTCATTGGGGAAGGAAGAATAAGTGATGAGAGATTAAGAATAATGTTAGTTCATACTTGGTATTCAATGTTTGTACAAGTAAATGAAATTGATGAATCATGATAAGAATGCTTATAGAATATTATTCTATATTGTATAAGTATTGAAATGTTTCTCAGATTGACAATGTTTCATGATATGATGGTACGAGGGTGATCATGCTCATGTGGTTCATATTTATATAGTTGTTACAATAGTGATGATGTATACTTATGATGATGATGACATGCATAGGCATTATGATGTTATGTCTAGGTATATTGACATATTCATTTACTACGTGATGATAGGAATTTAATGTTGAATACTCATGACGGATATGATATGCATAACGTGGCATAGGAATTATGATGGTATTTCATGGGGTGAAGCATGTGATAGTTTCATACAAATTTATGACATGCATAAGCATGCAGTTCGTTATTATTCATAATGATGAATGTTCTCATGATGACATGCAAGACTTGGCATGTGGATTATTTTCTATGATACTATGATGGTATAGCTAATGCATTGGTTGCATGTTGAAGTATGATGATTGACAGGACTCCACAATGGGCCGAGAGGGCTGGTTTATTTGATGAGCTCGTGTGAGCCCATACACATGAGGGAGAATAGGTAAAATCATATGGGCTGGGGACAAACTCAATCAACACTACATATGCCAGTGGTTCCTTTGTCTTGTGTATAGCTCTTGATGGATAGCTCTAGAAGAGCTATGGGACCATCTTGAGGAGGCCAAGTGCCTGATGTTCTAGGCTAGGTGCCTAGTATTGGATTGGGATGCCGAAGTTTGGAAGGGATGT
The DNA here is from genome assembly GCA_031772625.1 of Pinus tabuliformis. Lineage (NCBI taxonomy): Eukaryota > Viridiplantae > Streptophyta > Pinopsida > Pinales > Pinaceae > Pinus > Pinus tabuliformis. The sequence continues at coordinate 1,117,391,590 of CM062809.1, forward strand.
AAAGGACTTCGATGCCTAGGGCTGTGCACCTTAGTAGTTGTGGAGGGAGTGGTCCAGCCTTGCAAGATGCCCGGGGTCATTGAGTACCGGACCAGATGCCTGCCTTGGGGCAGATGAGGTCTGAGTCAGGTGCGAGCCTTGGGGCCAGCCTTGGACTAGGATACAGACTGGGTCAGGCTTATGCCTGGTGCCGAAAGTGGGAAAAAGGATAGAGATTCCTTGAGATTTCCCGGGGTGTTGGGGACTTTCGATGCCTGCTGGTTATACTAGTTCAGCAGAGGGTGTTGGCAACATGAAGTTAATAAATAATAAATAATAAATAATAAATAATTCAACTCAACTTCGGGACAAAGTTCCTTAAAGTGGGAGAGTATGTAATATCCCTCCCCTTAATAATAAATAATAAATAATAAAAATAATAAAGATAATAAATCATAAATGTTAAATAATAAATGATATTAAAAAATATATACAAGAAAATAAATAAAAATAATAAAAATAAAAATAGTAATAACCATACAAAAACTCTAAATAAGAATAAATAGAAATAAAACAAGAAAACTATCAAAAAGAAGGAATTAAAACAAGAAAAGGAAACTATCAAAAAGAAAGAAATCAAAAGAAGGTTGCATGAGACACATGGAGTGTGTGCATGTGGTTCCTCTTCCAATGTTTGTTCTATTTAATAGATGGCGAGGAAGATGAGAGGCATTCTTGCATTCTATCATTCCGAGACTCTATCTTTCATTCTCTTGGGAGAATGGTATACTAAGACTTAGGAGTCACCAGCAGTAGTACATTGATTGAGGGCTTGGGGGTGGCCAGTTGTAGCAGAATCCTTGCACAATTGAGCCTACGGTTGGGTGGAGAGTCGTCCCCCAAACCTTGTTGCGGTAAGCCTACTTCTACCACAGGTAAGCACTATTCATAGTTGAATTTAGTTTTATTAATCACATGTTTGTTTGGCTAAGTAAGAGCCACTCTGATTTAAGTTAATGTTAATAAGTTAATTAGATATTTATTTTGGGTTGTTACAATAAAAGAATCCATATCTGAATGTACTGAGTAGATAGGGAAATTTTGAGGTTTCTGTTATGAAACCAGCTCAAGAAAAGATAGAAAAGATAGATCAACGCCTTAGAATTCAGCCTCTTTGAGGGGGCAACCTCCTTTACATTACATAAATGAACAATTCTTTGATGATTCAAATGAAAAAGCCTCCTTTCTATACATAGGAGTCTAAGGAGTCACAATATAATCCAGCCGACCTAACAATAATAATATAAAGCCACAAAAATAATAATAGAGGGATTCTATGGGGCACAGAAATAACAATATGGGGGTAATAGGGGCACAACAATATAAATAAGGGGTATAACTATAATAGTAATGGGGTAATCACTAGTATTATAGGGACCCAACATGCCCCTCTCCTTCAAAAAAGTGTTGTCCTCAACGCTTGAGTAATTCTGAATACTTCTGCATAAAATTCTCATCCTCCCATGTGGAATCTTCAGCGGATAAGTTCTTCCACTTGATAAGATACTCTAAAATTGATCGATTTCGTAGCTGTCGAGTTCTTGTTTCTGTGACTGCTTCTGGTTCCAATATAATTTTTCCTTCCTTGTCAAGTTCTAGCAATATTGTTTGAATTGGGAGCTTGTCGCCTATAAACTTCTTTAAACATGAAACATGGAAAACTGGGTGCAATCGAGAAGCTGCAGGAAGCTCCAATTTGTATGCCATAGTACCAATCTTTTGCAACACCTTGTACAGACCATAATACTTTGGTGATATTTTATTATCTTTCTTAGCTTGCTTTAGGGACATTTTCTTATATGGTTGTAGCCGTAGGAATACCCAATCACCTACATCAAAACTTCTTTCACTGCGATGTTGATCTGCCTGTTGTTTCATTCTATTTTGTGCCAACACGAGGTTATCCTTTAAGAGTTGGAGGACTTGTTGTTGATGTTCGATGTGATGTTCCACTGCCTGAACCTTAGAATTTTATCTTAAATATGATGTGATGGATGGTGGTTGATACCCATAAAGTGCCATAAATGGGGTCATTTTTGTTGCTGTATGGAAGGAAGTGTTATACCACCATTCAGCCAGAGGCAACCATTTGACCCATTGTGTCTGTTTATCAGATACAAAGCAACGAAGATATCCTTCCAAACATTTTTTACTATCTCAGTTTGCCCATCAGATTGAGGATGATAAGATGAGCTATGAGCTAACTGAGTACCAAGACAAGAAAATAATTTTGTCCAAAAATTTCCAGTGAAAATGGGATCTCTGTCACTTACAATAATCTTTGGGTTTCCATGTAGCTTTTGAACTGTTTCCATAAATGCAGTAGAAACTGTACTGGCTTTAAATGGATGTGATAATGCACAAAAGTGTGCATACTTGGTAAGTCTGTCAACTACCACCATGATGACACTCTTTCCCTCAGACTTGGGTAAACCTGTGATAAAATCCATTGAAACCTCCTCCCAACGTTGGCTTGGAATGGATAAAGGTTGTAATAGACCCGGTGTCTTAATTGTTTCAACTTTATTTTGTTGGCAAACCAAACATTCCGCCACAAACTTTTGAATATCTGATTTAAGGCCATCCCAAAAAAATTCCTTCTTAACCCTGTGGTAAGTTTTTAAAAATCCTGAGTGCCCTCCTAAGGGAGAAGTGTGCAATTCCATAAGAATCTTTTGTTTTAGCTGGGAATTCTTACAGAGGTATAAGCGATCTTTGTACCATAACGAATCATTTTGCCAGCTAAATGTATCAGAAGTACTGGAATCTTGTTGTAGCTTTCGAATAAGTGCCCACACTTCTTCGTCATTCTTCCATTCCTCCCTTGCTTCGTTTATCCAATCTGGTTGGATAATAGAAATGGCACACAACAATGCTTCCACATCCTCATCCTTTCTTGAGAGTGCATCTGCCACCACATTTTGCTTCCCTTTTTTGTAGATGATTTCAAAGTCATAACCCAACATCTTTGTGACCCACTTTTGTTGCTCTTCAGAGGATAATCTTTGTTCTAAAAAGTATTTAAGGCTATCATGATCCGTTTTTACCTTGAAGTGTCTTCCCATTAGGTAGGGTCGCCATTTCTTAAGTGCATGGAGTATTGCCAACATTTCCTTCTCATAAATAGCTTTGCTTAAAAACTTTCCCTTGATTGGACGACTTTCAAAAGCAATGGGTCTTTCATCTTGCATTAGAACAGCACCAATTCCATTTCCTGAAGCATCACATTCCACAATAAAGGTTTTTGTGAAGTCCGGTGTAGCTAAGACCGGTGCTTGGCACATTGCCTCTTTAAGATGTTCAAAGGCCTTTGTTGCTTCCGGAGTCCATGAAAATGAATCTTTCTTCAATAATGTTGTTAGAGGTGCTGCTATTCTCCCATAATTCTTAACAAACTTGCGATAATACCCTGTCAACCCAAGAAATCCTCGCAGATGCTTTATGGATGTGGGGATTTTCCATTCCTTAATGGCTTTAATTTTGCTAGGGTCTACTTAACTCCTTCATGAGATACAATATGACCCAAATATTCCACCTCCTGGACTCCAAAGAAACATTTGGATCTTTTTGCATATAATTGTTTCTCCTCCAATAGTTGTAGCACCCTGTCAACATGTTCAACATGATCCTTCCAAGACTTGCTGTAGATTAGTATATCATCAAAAAATACTAACACAAATTTTCTAAGGAATGGTTTGAAAATTGAATTCATCAAACCTTGAAATGTTGAAGGTGCATTGGTAAGGCCAAAAGGCATGACCAAAAATTCATAATGACCCTCATGAGTTCTAAATGCCGTTTTCGGAATGTCTTCAATCTTCATTCTGATTTGATGATATCCCGAACGAAGATCCAACTTGGTGAAGTAAATTGATCCATGCAATTCATCCAGTAATTCATCAATGACAGGAATGGGGAACTTATCTTTAATAGTGAGCTTGTTGAGCTCCCTATAATCCGGACACATGTGCCATGATCCATCCTTCTTGTGCACCAATACTACTGGAGCTTAGAAAGAACTTTGACTCGGTTGAATTATACCAGCCTCTAGCATTTCTGCAACCATACGTTCAATTTCACTTTTTTGGACATAGGGATATCTGTACGGCCTGATGTTTGGAGGAACACTTCCTGGAATCAGATGAATAGCATGATCATGATCACGCATAGGTGGGAGACCTTTGGGAGTCTCAAATACCTTGGAATGATTGTCCAGGACTTTTTGGAGATCTGGAGAAATAGATGATTCCAATGTGGAAACATCTAGCGAACATAATTGTGCAATTACACCTCTTTGCTCCTTTTTTAGAAGCTTTGTCATGCCATTAGAGCTAATTATCTTTCCTGGTTTCCCTGCAATACCCCTTAATTCAACTTCCTTTCCTTCCGTAGAAAATTTGATGAAAAGTTCTTGAAAATTAAAAGCTATTGTACCCAAGGATTGTAGCCATTGGACTCCTAGTACAACATCAACACCTCCCATTGGAATGGAAAGCATTGGGCTAGTCAATACATATTCTCCCATGGATAGCTTGATATTATGGCACTTTCCAGAGCAATTTATTGTTCCTCCATTTGCAATCATCACTTGACACTCTGGTGCTGGATATAGGAAGCAATTCAATTCTTTTGCTACCCTACAATGAATAAAATTGTGGGTGCTTCCTGAATCAATCAACACTATTACCTTTTTCTTCTTGATTTGTCCTTCTATCTTGATGGTTTGAGGAGTGGTAATTCCTGCCAATGCATTACAAGATATGGTCGGATTTATTTGTTCTTCATCTAGGCTTTGTTCCTGGAATATATCCTCTTCTTTTGACCTTTCTTGCTCCTTTTCTTCTTCCTCTTCACAATCTATGTAGAATAATTTCTTCTCAGCACACTTATGACCTTTCATGTATTTGCTATCACAATTGTAACAAAGCCCTTTTGCTCTTTTTTCTTCCAATTGTTGTGGTGTCAACCTTGTAGGTTGTGGAAGACTAGGGGAAACAACACTTCCGTCTTTATAGTTGTGAGTGGTATGCTTCCTAGTTGCCATAATTTTGCTTTCCATTTTTCTTGCTAACCTGAATGCCTTCTCTAATGAATCAGGTTCCCAAAGGTGAACATCATGTTGGATATTATCCTTTAAAGACCCTATGAACACATCAATCCTATGCTCCTCTGGAATATCTTTTACCCTTATGTTCAATTTTTGGAACTCCTCAATGTGCTCCATTATTGAACCCTTTTGTTTGAGACTTATCAATTGGCTAAAAAAAGTGTTGCTTTTTGTATCCTCATAATGTGCTATCAATTCTTTCGTAAAAATTGCCCAAGTGATAAATTGTTTACGAGAACAAGGCCATTGATACCATACAAACTGATTTGGTTCCAAATATACAGTTGCCATACGTACCTTTTGTGCGTTTTGCACATTATTGAGATCGAAGAATTGCTCCATCTGTAATATCCATGTGGCGGGATCCTTGCCATCAAACTTCCTCATATCGATTTTTGGAATATGGTGATTCTTCGATCCAACATTAGCGTCTATGGAATCATGATTAACATTTCTTTTGTTCTCATCATGAGTTTCCTTTACTACCTTTTCACCATTAGTAAGTATTTCTTGTAGAAAATTTGTCAAATCTGTCTTCAAATCTTCCATGCCTGTCTTCAAATTTGTGTTCAAATCTATCTTCAAATTTTCCATCTTAGCTTCCACGCCATTTATCTTAGCTTCCACGCCATTTATCTTAGCATCTGTTAACTTTTGTGAGCGTGACATTTGTTGCACTTGTTCTTGTAATTTTGATATATCATGTAGCATTTCTTCCTCTTCTTCATGAGTCATGCTAGAGCTTTCAGGTTCCTTACTAGGTGTTTTCATTTTCTTTCCTCAGGGCATCAGTTACTGATAATAATTCTCTAATATTCCCTTTGAATTCCTTCAAAATAAATTTTCAAACCAAGCTTAAGCAAAAATTTAACAAAATCTACACACCTTTTTTCACTTTGTAGGAGATCGATATTGCCTCTGATGTATCTCTGTACTTTCCGATCATCTAGTTCTGAATTTGTGATCTGTAGTAGCTCTCTGTGTCCTCTTTCCAATGCCACCAGTCTGATCTAAATTGGATTCTCCAAGAAAGAGTTATGCACAATCTCCCAATATGACCTGATTATAGACCTTTCCAGAAGAGCGAAGTTGTATGAAGTGCCACGTGTACAATTTTCGATATTTGGTTCTGCAAAAGATATACAAGAAACTACCGTCCGTCTTCTTTTTGTACCTTCTTACGAAATTTCAATCTGATTCCCAGAGAGAAAGTTATGACAATTTTCCCCAGGTCACCTGTTTTGAATGTAATTCAGGAGTCTGCAAAAAGACCAACTTCCTCAGATCATATCTCCGAAAATATCACGCGAAAAGCTCTGAAATTCGGACCCAAGGTTCAGCACAATTTCTTCTCAAATGGGTTTTTTTGCGACTTCTGAAATGTCACAGAAAAAAGTTATAGCGAAAATGCCACGATGACCTGTTTGGAGCAGCGAAACCCTAGAATCCAAAGCTCTGATACCAAATGTTATGAAACCAGCTCAAGAAAAGATAGAAAAGATAGATCAACGCCTTAGAATTCAGCCTCTTCGAGGGGAAACCTCCTTTACATTACATAAATGAACAATTCTTGGATGATTCAAATGACAAAACCTCCTTTCTGTATATAGGAGTCTAAGGAGTCACAATATAATCCAGCCGATCTAACAATAATAATATAAAGCCACAAAAATAATAATAGAGGGATTCTATGGGGCACAGAAATAACAATATGGGGGTAATAGGGGCACAAAATATAAATAAGGGGTATAACTATAATAGTAATGGGGTAATCACTAGTATTATAGGGACCCAACAGTTTCTCTTGACTACTTACTACATATTTCATTTAGGTTTCTCTATACAGTCTCTTTGGTTGACCAACCAATGTAATAGTAGCATAAGACATGTCTAACTGTAGAGATCCTTGGAGCTTTGCAACCCAAGATCTGGACATTAACATACCATATTTTTGAGGAATATTAGCTACTACTATGTCCATTAAGATGGTTTTGGCAGGATATTGGACTAGTCACACACATAAATCTTTGATTAAACCCAAACACTTGACTTGACCTAGATCAAAAGAGAAAAGATCTTTATATGGTCTGGTGATGTCAAGGTAAAGTTTCTCCATTACAGATTTAGGCATTAAGTTATGAGAGGCACCTGAATAAAACATGGCATTATGGAGTACCTTATCATGAATGTTTAAAGCCACATAAAAAGGAGGAATTTGTCCCTCTGTTGTTTTTCCATTTACTTCAGGGCCAAATATCAATTCAGGCTGGTCATTAAAAACATTTATTGAATCTTATGAATCCTTGTTCACAGAAATTTTGAGTGATCTTCTAATTTGACTTTTATAGACATCGTGTTTAGCTAATTCTGGTAAGGGAACATCTATCTTTAGTTTGCCTACTTCTGTCTCAAAATTGAAATGTTTTTCAGTCTGAATATTTGTAATTTGGACAACTAAATTCTATGTTTTTCTCTTTCTCAGGAGTAAAATTATAGACTGCAATTGTTTCGAGATGATGTTCTAAAGGTTGTTGTTCTTTTTCTTTAGCAAGAATAGCAGTGGAAGACTGTCTGTTAGGAGGCTGATTGTCTAATATGTCTTCAACATTTGGATTAGTTGGGTTAGGGTCTGTTTTGGACAAAATATGTATATGGGGGTTATTGATCTTACCTTTGTTAGGCTGCCTGGTATCTTTCTGTTTGCTTATTTCAGGGGCATCTATTCTTCTTCTCCTCAGATTGTATTGTTTGTGACTTCATAAATGGTTGTATCATATCCCTCCCTAAAGTCAAATGATTCAGCTGACTGAGTTTGGAATTGTTCAAGGATGTTAGCTTCTTGATTCTCTTGGGTCAAGAAAACTTGTTGTTCATTGTTGAGTCCCATCAAATTGGTTTGAGTGTCTTCTGTTGGTTCATCAGGTGTTGAGGCTTTAGCATAATTTTCTTGAAAAGGGGGCCTAATATTTTGGTTAGGTCTTGTCTTTCCAGTGCTAGGATTTTGATTCTTCCTAAAATTTGGATTTCTCCCAATGTTGTTTGGTTGACCATCCCATGGGGATTTTCTCTCAATTGTTTCCACTCTATCTCCAAATCTATACATTCCTTTGATAATTGCATCTAGTTTTTGTTCAACGACAGACGGTTCTTCTTTGAAAGGTATCTTTCTCTCAGCTATGACCCTAGATCATTTAGATATCAGATTGGCCTTAATGCTGACAGCTATACTCTACATCTCTTCTAAGTTTCTAGGAGCTATTTACCTAAGTTGGTATGCCATATCAGAATCAAATGCATCAGGAATTTGATCAAGGCTAAATCTGGAGGAGGTATGAGATTTTGAGGAATATCATTATAGATATTATTGAATCTAGTACAATAATCTTGGACAATTTCTCATGTGCCTCTTCTTAGGTTCTCATACTCAGATAAAATGTGTAGAGGATCCTTCTTCTTTTCCCATCTGTTCCAGAAGGTCTGATAAAGAGCTTGTGGGTCATTGATACTTTTTGCAGGGAAGGCTCTAAATCAGGTTCTAACATCTCTAGTTAAACTTTGAACAAATACTTTCATTCTAACATCATCATCATCAATCTCATAGTTTTCAAAATAGTCGATCATTTTCTTGGTACGTTGTTGAGCTGTGTAAGTGCCAGTACCGTCAAAATAGGTGATTTTTCTTTGATAGTCTTGAGGCATAGCCCCTGGATTTGTAGGTAAGTTTAGGGGAGTATATCGGTTTGCCATGATTGCAAAGATAAATGTGACAGCTGGAAGAGCAGGATAACAGTGGAAATGAGAGTTGTAGATGGAGGTATAGAAAGGGTTTCTTGAGGTGCTGATGGGGAACTTGGAGAACCTACAACAATGATAGAAAGGTATGGTGTTTTTTCAGAGGTAAGCTCAGATTGATCAGAGTTCTGCAAATTTTTGTCAAGGTGTGAACTAGCATATTTTTCTTGGCTCTCTTGTTTTCTAACAATCCTAGGAATCATATTAGGATTTTCAAGCACAGGTGGAGGATTAGGATCAGGATTTGATCTGGTGTAACGAATCTTTTTTGGAGCCAGTTTCTAGGTATGTTTTTGGTTTTTTCTTTGGAATAGTTTTTGACAATACAACTTTTAACAGTCTCTTCTAGGAATTTTTTAGATGTGGGAATTTTTGAACTTTCCTAATGATTTATTTGAAAGAGGAACTGATCAAATATTTGGAACCAATCTATTTAAAACAAAAGCTAGACCGGAGATAGACTGAAGTAGCATTTATTTACTTTTGTAATTGCAAAGCAAAAGTAGTTTCAAATGCTACTTGGCTAACTTTAGGCTCCATCTGTAGCTTATGAAATAAACAATAGCAACAAACAATTATTCAGGTACCCAGTGGAGTCACCAATGATGTTATCACTCAGGTTGTTCCCAAAAGTTGTAAGAAAGGGAATACGGCTGAGGTAACCACATATCAATCTTTTAGATACAGATTCTAGCCAATCTGCATCCAGAGAGGGCTCTCTCTTTTATGATTTCCTTTGTTTTTGAAGGATTTAGGCTAGTTATGAAGTACAAGGGTTTTGTTTTGAGTCTGGGTGGTGAGATTCAATAGAACAGTGAGGTAAAATTGAAGAGTTCAGTCCATTGGGCATGATGGAGTCAAAAGAAACAGGCTTCCTGGATTTGGTTTCTAACAGAGGATGGCATCACAGAGCAAGGTACTCAAACATGGAATAATTTAAAGGTTGGAATCAGATGGAATGGACTCAAATGGATGAAGGACATTTAAGAATCCTTCAACATATTAACAGAGGGAAGATGGATGATTACTGTTAAGGGACAATTAAGAATTCCTTAGCAAATAAACAATATGCGAGAATCAGGAAACATGAGCAATTAAGAATTCACTATTTATACTAATTTTGAAGAAAATACAGAGAATAATAAAGACTGAAAGTAGAGTGCAACTAAGCAAATTCTGAATTAACATTTTTCTTTATCATTCAGATATGAAGCACAGATGATATAATAGACAAGAAACTGTAAAGCACAAGGTAGAAAGTACTCATTGATCCATGGGTCAATTCAAGAATTATGTAACAGGTCCTCTGCATCAATTCTTCTTCCAGTAGGCCAGACAAGAGTTTGATTCCAACAGCTCTTTATTCCAAAGTTCAATATTACAACAGAGTCTCAGAAAGTCTACACATACCCAACCTCTTCAAAACTTTGATGAAGGGGGTATTTATACAACAAAATATGTACAACAGATATCTCATAAAAGCTCTAAGATAATATTTAGATCTAAACCTAAAGTAATTTACAAGCAAAGTAGAAACAAATAACTTATGCTGTGCTGGGGGTTGGCTCTTTAGGGTTCAGCTTGCAGGTACCCTTTGTAGCTCTGTGCTAACTGTTTATGTTTAATTGCTGCATTAATTCTGATCTGCTTTCCTTTGTCGGCACCAATACTCTTTATTTCTGATTTGATTTTCCTTCAATTCTGCACTGATACTCTTTATGGCTCCTCTGATACTCTTTGTCTTTAATCATCTTCTTTAATGCTGAACCGACCCTGCTCATTGGTGTCTAGTGAAAATAAGATTGCAACATGTCTTCTCACCACCTTTCTCTCGAAAATTCATGTTTCTGTAGGCTTCCACTGTTTAGGGTAGCAAGTAACCCTGTATATCTCTGTTTCTTTCTTTTGCGGGCTTCGAAGTCCCTGTGTTTGCTAGTTCAAGTGTGTTACTGCAAAATGGCGGGTTGAAGGGTAGTCTTGCAGAGATCGCTTTTGTAGCTATGTTGGTCGGAGGTGTAAATGCAACCTCAATGTCTTTACTCTGTAGCAGAACGCAAGGCGCCAAATGCAAAAAACCATAGAAAAAAACAACGCTTTTACCCTTTTTGACAAAATGATTTTTGGCGGGAAAAATTGATTTTTCGGACGAGTGATGTAAGCATGACGTCAGCAAGAGTACGGTATGGATGAATTTGCAGTGACGTGGCTGTACAGATGGTGACATGGCAGGTGACATCAGCGAGGGGTCAGCGGGAGGATGGTAAGCTATTTTGCTTGCGCCGCTTTCGGGATATGGCAGTTTTGGGTGGAGGGGCAGCGAACAAGCTTAGCGATCGACATGTGGATCTGGTACGGTGCTGAGACCACCATTTCCCTGTGGCTTAATTTTCGGCAGATGGAGGGCCAGCGAAATGGATAATAGCCATCGGATGGTGAGTGGCTAATTTGACGGTTGGCGCTTAGCGGAGATGTCGGAACGTTAATTCGTGGGGCCAATCAATTAACCAAGGTTTTAATGGTTTTTGGGGTTGATTGTATTGGCTGGGTTGCGGGTTTGGTTATTTAATTAACCAAAGGTTAATAAATCCCAATGTTGCACGGGGTGAGGACTATGGTTATATTTAACCAGGGGAGGGGAATATTAACAAATGGGGATTTTTATTATATTTACATAATACGGGGAAGGGAAATATAGTGGGAATTTATATAATAAAAAATCAGAGTTAATATGAAATTTGAAATGCAAGTGCTAAGTATAATGTTAGGAAACTTAGGCTAAAGGAAAAAAGTGTTTATATGTGGAATGTAGCCATTTTTCTAAGTAAAGTAGGAATTCACTTAGGCAACGAATGAAATGGAATGAGAGGCTTCAAGAGGGATATTAAGCAGATCTAAATATCTCTGGGGGAAATTAGTAAATGATTTGGGGAAAGGATGAAGGGGAGTTAGACATGCCTCGCTTGAGTTTGTTCCAAGAGAAATATCTACCATGGCACTTGTGATGAGATTGAAAGTTAACATATTTAAACAATACATCACAAGTCACATTCTGCAACACCATTCTACCTACCCATCCTACTTTGCCTAACATTTTTTCTTCTTTACATTTGGGTGCACTTAGACTAAAAAACCCTTTTCAACTTTTCTTTTCTTTTCATAATAAGCCTATCTAAGTTTGCACTTATTTCATCCAAGGGCTCAGATTAAACAGTTGAGTTCCTTTGCTTCTCTACTTATCTACTCATCTGCGAAGTTTAAACAGTTTGGACAGATTTTTATTCTCTATCTCTAAAACATGAAATTCAAACATGAACTAGCCAAGATTGAGCTGTTTGGATATTCATCAATTGTGACAAAAAGTTTCAACAAGCTCTACATGATGCTTTATTTAAAGAAAATGGAATAGTAGCGGCATTTGGACTTGCACACTCTCCTGGTCTATTTTTATTTGGGGTTCATTTCTTTTCATTTTCCCTTTTGACCATTTATTTTTTCACCCTTTGATCTTTCTTTTAGGGTATACCCTCTTTAAATTTTTTAATTTTTTGATTTTTTGATAATATGGAAACCTTTTACAGCAAGGAAAGGATGAACATATTACAGAGCTCAACCAGTCAATCATGAAATATGACACCTATTACTATAGGAGTACAACAGGACACAAAGTGGTTTCCTCATCTAGCAATGAAACTACTCATGTACCATGTGCTCCAAAAAACCACTGGAGTAACCGTGTTGGAGTCGTGGAAGTGGCTGAGAGAAATGGATAAGGTAGGACTGCTCAACCTACTATGGGTGCCACATCACAACTGCGCGCCAAGCACAATTGTGGTAATCAAGCAGTTGTTGGACTTGGTACACGATGGATGTTTGTCACTGGAGGAGCCAATACCCATCACTGATATGCTGATCCATAGGATCACACGACTGCTATACACAAGGAAAAATCCAGCAATGGGGTTTGCCAAGAAGGCTGGCGAGCATGACCTCTTAAAGGCCATGAAGGAAAAGCTTAGGTTGGTAAAGAAGCCGCACAGTTACGCCATCTCGAGCATCTGTGGCCTTGTGGTCAAAGTGGAAATGAAACTCTTAGTAAGGAAGGTCATGCAGAAGTGTCGCGCAGAAAAGGTGTCGGCACTAGTCATAGATTTGGTAGCCCAATGCATGGAGGGAGTTGAATTTAATTGGGTGTGCTACCTCTGTAGAGAGTTACTTGTGAACTACCACGAGGCATAGGATTTGAAGAAGACATTTCACTATGCATGGGTCTTAGTGTCCATAGTGTTGGTAGCATTGGTGCTACTCAAAGACAGTCAGTTTCGTCTGATCACGTCGGACCTACCAGAGGCAGCGAAGTACGCTTCGCTGTGGGTGACTAAGGGTCCTTAGAGGATAAAAGATAGCAAGATCTTTTGGATCTTAATGGAGATGAACGTGCATATGTCCATCAACTACAAACCTCGGTTATCACCTACCAATTTTAATAGATTGTAGGAGTACCTGGAATTCAAGGCTGACTTCCACCATGTCTCAATACAGGCATGAAAGGACCTTGATCAGAAGTGGCACAACTTGCACTATTTGGCAATAGATGACACGATCGACGTGGTCCTTGACCGCTAGCCAATAGAGTGGAACATTGGCCCAAACTTGGCTGCAGGATCAAGCAAGATTGCTGCCCAATGCAATAAGGAAGAGGCCAAGATGAAAATGGAATAGCTAGCTGCGAAAAGGAAAAAGGAGGCCAATGACAAGGCTAAGGTAGAATGCACTACCGCACAACAATCGGGTGGGAAGGCAGGCGAACAGGAGTGTGGCTCTAACGGAGGTTAGAAGTCGTCTTCACCAAAAATAGAGGACGAAGAGGACGAACAGACGGAACAAGGAGGAGCAGACCTGGAGATGATTCTGTTTCATATCAAGCACACCAAAGGACCAGAAAAGGTAGGGTTAGGGAAGAAGTCCAAGGCTAGTATGACGTCTCTAGATCCGATCACCCTGATAGATGGGGATCTGAATGATATAGGGGGTGTAGTGTGAGATGCCACCATGGAACTACTGCAACAGTTCGAGCAGCAGTAGCAACAGGCATTGGGGGCTATTCAAACAGGTCTGTTGGAGCTACAGATCCATCCATCATAGGCCCAGACTAGTGCGACGTCCACCAGTTTGGCCTTTAGCACCTCAGAAGCCGAAGGGATGTTGCATGCAAGGGACCCTCGAGCCATAGTGCTGCTAGATGGAGCTTGAAAATGGCGACTGAAGCTGATAGGCCCGTGATCAGTGCCCCCAAGGGAGTGGGACTTAACTTGGCTTCATTCCCTAGCGAAGCACTTCACCTTCTACAGGATGGTGTGATTGCAGAATTTTGGGCCCGTGAACAATGCGCTTTACAGGTTATGAACGAGAAAAAGGGCAACAATGATCGTTTGGTTGTGCAAAGAGACTCCATTGTTCAGCTTGTGATAGACCTAACAGACAAGAATCAACAAATAATCAAGGTTGTCGATGAGGCATGTTGAGTTTTCCCAAAGCTGGCCATTTTGGAGGTTGAGCCAGTAGATGTGCAGGTTCGAAAACTCGCTGCAGGAGTACGCGATGCACGCACAGAGTTAGCAAAGGTTCATCTAGAGCTGAACCCTAAAATTGCAGAATTGCAATTGAAGGCCTAGTCTTTGACTCCACCAGAAGTCAGGGAGCAGTGCACGACTACCATGACAGATACGATCGCAACAGTAGTGAGTGTAGTGACAGACTACATGACCCTTTTTAAGTAGTCACTTGAGGTACCCATCATCTTCCAAGAAGGCCCAAATGTGCAGAGGCTAGAGATAGAAGTGTGGGAACTATAGCAGCGCTAGGACGAGGTTAAAGCAACAACACGCACTATCACCATCACGCAGAGACTAGCGAAGCTGTAGGAGGCCAAGGAATTGAAAGAACAGGTAGACGCATCTCAACACAAGGAAGCTGTGCTGAAGGCTCGCTTGAAGCCTTGGTTGGACGAGGCCTACATAATCACGACCACCATTAAAGGCAAGTTGGCTAGTCTGCGGGAGACTTAATAGAAGCTACAGGTTGATAGCATAGGGCCAATGACATAATAGTTGGTCGAAGAGATAAAGCAGGTGGAAGCATAGTGTGTCGTCGAAGTAGAAGTTGTCCAAGTCAACCAAGGAGGTCTTCATGATAAGATCTCTGCACCAACCGAGTGACTCAAGGGTGAGTCACCATGTTTGTGTTGGGGGCCTATTGGGAACAGGTCCCCTGGGGGTCAATTTTGGGGTTACAAACCCAAGTTTTGGGGCAGAAGGCCCGAATTTTGTATAAAGAACGTAAAGGCTCCGCATTTTGTGGTCGTGGAGCACAAATATATCTAAAGTCAAAAAGGGTTTTCCGCCCTTAGTCTAGATAGTCTTTGTCGGTTTTGGGGATCTGTCCTTGGTCTACGGACCATGGGATTGTATAAAAAGGAGAGTCTTAGAGAGTTTAAGGCATTTTAGTAGTCATGAGACATTGATGTAATAGACTTGTGAGAGATAAGAGAGAGAGTCTTAGTGGAGGAAGTGGCTCTACAGCTGAGTGCACAGAGGCCTAAGGTAGAAGTCCACAGCTGAGTGCATGGACCCCTGCAGCTGTGTGCGCAGGGTAGTTAGAGTCTGTATTGAAAATCTGTATCATCAATAAAGAGAAGTGTTTTGAACTTACTGTGTACTTTCCATCTGTGTAAACATTATTTTATTGTTGTTATAGATGTTGCGATTATGCTATGTTGAATGCCGAGTTTCAGATATAATGTTAAGTTGATGCACAAAAATATATGTTGCCCCCTGTTACATGAACTCAAGTAGTAATATATGTTTACACGAGGATAATCTTAATTATATGGTAAATTTGGCTAATACCTAAGACAATTTTGGAAACAAGTCAGTAACCTAGTTATAGAGGCACATAAGTGCCTGAATCATTATCTAGGGTTGCGCAAAGGACAATCGAATACCTTCGCAGAGGTTTTGAAAGACAGAAGAAGAATGGCTTATCGATCTGCATGAAGATAGGAGTGGGGGTATAAGATTGACATCACGACTATCTCAGGGTGCAGAAACTTGGTTCCTTCATCCCCCCATACTACTTCGGGTGAGACTTCAGTACGCGCTTCGCGGATTGATGCCGAAAGGGCCAGTAGTGTAGGGATTTTCTTGGTTTCTTAACAGTGAACCTGGGTTAGAGCCCATCAAGCCAACATGTGTGTATGGTGGAATTTTGTACAAATATAAATGCAAATCTCACAAGATAATGGGCTTAGGTGAATATTTAAAAGGAGAAATGATATTTGAGAAATTGAATAAAGAATTCTAGCTCTAGTGATAGATAAAGAACTTATTCTCGATAAAGCAAAAATATTATAAATTTACAGAGTTGGATGTTGTTTTCAGAAGAATGGCTAGGTTCCAATGAGCAATTGGTGTCCAATGGAATCATTTAGCTCATTTTACAATCAAAGTAATTGCAAATCTTGCTCCAAAGTTGCTTGTGGAAACTTGATCTATTATGAAAAAGTCAAATTATTAAATATTTAAGGCTTTGTAATTATTTCTATGATAATGACTTGTAAATGTTATTTTAATATTTATCTATACTTAGTTTGATAGTTGCCAAGGGTAGAAAAATGGATTATTTCTCAATTTTATATAAAAAAAAATGAGCGAACCATGGAAATGGGTTCAAAAGCTTTGAAATTATTAGCATATTGTACTAAAATACACAAAGACAATTTTGGAGATATGAATATATAATCCAATTTTTAGATTTATTGTAGTTTATTCTCTCATATCTACATTATTCTTTTCAAAATATTTCACCTTTCCTTTTATATTCCTAGATATCTATGATAAATCATAACATGCAAAATAATGTACAAGCTATATTTCAAATCAAGTTTATACAATTGATATAAAATGCATATATTTGTATAAGATTTAATATGTTTCAAACTATTGTAGGATGAGGTTGTATAGGTTCATTTGGTTAAGGAATATACCAATTTATTTCATTTAATTCATAAATATTAAATGAGATTCTTCTTCAATTTTAGTTTCTTGGATTCTTAATTACTTGAGGAATTTATTCCTCTTCTTATTTCTTCTATCACTCTTTAAGTTTATTTTTCCTACAATGTTTGGATATTGACCTGTTGAATTCAAAGAAAGAAGTTTCAACGTTCAAGAGATATTGCCAAATTATTTAGATTCCAAACATATCTATTTTGAAAATTAATCAACAATTTTGATGCCTAGGCATTGAATCCCTAGCCAAGAATTATCTATAGGAAACAACAAATATAACTTAGCACCTAGAGAAATGGAAGGATAAGAATAGTTGTAGAAAATAATATGATAGATCACATAGTAAATTATGTGGGCACAATGGGTCCCATTTTGGTGTAGGCTATTGGGACATTAGAGTGTTGAAGTGGAAAAATAATAGATTGATCTAATGCATGAAGTCCCAAAGTAACAACAAATTAGTCATTAGTTGTATATTTCTAGGATCGCCCATGGTTAAATTTTTTTCTACCATCCACAGAAGTGTAGTTTTACTTATGAAAGTTGAGGCTATTATTTTGAGTGATGTGGTAGGGATAACTTAGAAAGAGGACGATGTTATAGGTCCTAATTGATCCATATTGTACTGACATGCATGGCAATATTTTAGGTATGTGGATTTGTGCTAGCATACATTTCTAGTGAGGGATGCATATGCATTCTAGTTGTTAGCACTCAGAATGAACCTCAAGGCTGAGAAGAGGCAATCCCGAGGTAACCACAGACCAAGCTTTCGATCTGGCATCTAACCCTGCGAAACCAAAGATGTCTCTCTCTTTGCCAACAAAATTTGTCTGCAATAAGTGAATCTTTGGCTAGCTATGAAGTACGGGGATTTGATTGAAAAATTATGGTCAAAAACAGCAAGAGAAGGGACCATTGAGCTATGGAATCGAGGCTAGTTTCTGGCGGCAAACTTGGGGCAAAGTAAGTGCAATGTTCAGCCAGATAAAAGATGTAAATGAGAGAAGGAAAGAGGAGAATTCCCGATACCATATAGGCATGAATCAAGGGATGGATCTACAGTGGTAGTGTTAGAAGAAAAAGAAACACCGGTTACTCAACAGAGCATCTAACAGAGGATGGATTATGCAAATATAACCACTATATTTAACAACAAAATCATTGTGAAAGGAGAATCGTGCATGGATGGATTCCTAAAACTTCTCTTAGATAATTTTGTAACAAGAATTAGCAGAAAAAAGAAAGTATGTAAGTGATCTTACAAGGAACACATGCTGCACATTAAGCACCGTGATGGATCCCAAATTTAAAGGGCAGAAATTGCTTCATTAAAAATAATATTCAAAAAGAAATTTACACAGTCCAAAGTAACCTCACTCTACCACAAAAATCGAACCCCTTACACTCTAAAATTCATAAAATATATACAATTATCTCATCCTTGTACTAAGGGAGTTGAGCTCAACCATCTCCCTAAAGATAGAAACAATTACATTAAATTTGGACCAAATTTCTAAAAATAGGGGTCAAAGATGAACTCTTTTCTATTGAACCATAAGATCCGTTACAAAAATGAAAGAGGTTTTTGTATTTATGGTAATTTTTGAGAAAAACCTCTCTCAAATTTTGGAAATTCGTTTCCAGTTGCTCAACATCTATGCCACAAAATAATCTCTAAAACAGGAAATCATTAAATATTTAAATCCGTAAACATAGGCTATAAATATCTAGTCAAATATTCCAATTTGTGACACTTGTGAATAAAATGAAAGAGGTTTTTGTTAAATGGATTGGTTTTGACAAAAACCTCCTTTGGTTTCTCAAAATGACTTTCCATTTGTTGTAAAAGGGTGCCACACTACAATGACTAAAATAGTAAAACAAATGCAAAATTTGTTTTGTTATAATGTAGGCTTCAAATATCACTGCATATCTCACACATAGTAACACCTGTGCATAAAATGAAGTATATTTTTGTTATTTAGTATGTGATTGACAAAAACCTCTTTCACTTTTGTAAAATGCATGTCCATTACATCAGAAATGGATTTTGTAGTAAACTTGTCCCTGTGTATAGCAAATGGCCTCAAAACATGCATAACCAAGAATCAATCATTCATTTCGATCATATTTTCTGATCCAGGAACCAGTTTCGGGTGTGAAATATACCATTGGAAATATATTTCTGAGATGCTTCTGATGAACATACTTAGGATATGATTTCCACTGAAACTCATGTGCAAAAAATCTCTGAAAAGCAAACATAGTAAGAGCCCGTTTTGATCCCTGGTGACAGGCTGCAAAGACTGGAACTAACATTGGCCTTATTGGGGATGGTAGCTCCTTGGAGGTGTCAAGAACATTGTAGACTAAGTGCCTCATCCATTGGGAAATACAGTCACAAACAACTGTAAAACCAAAAAACTCATACCAATCCAAAAACATATACATACTACAATATGTACATAAACAAATACCAGAAACTAAAATGCTACCTCGGGAAACTTATTTATTTACAAATCTACCCTACTCTAATGAAAAATTGATAGATCAAGTAATGTTGTAATGCTAGACCAAGCAATCAAGCAGTTGTGGCAATGATGATGCTAGGGAGTGCTTGAACCAAGACACAATTGGAAATGTTGACAACCATACATGCACAAAATGAGTATGGCTATGTAAAATACAATCTGGTTTGTCATTCAAACTGAAAAGATACTCCATATATGCAACAATAGGAACATAGAAGCCAAACAATGTCTGCTGCCCTAACTCCTCAACATATGCTTCTAGCTGTAAACTATTAATGCAAACATCCATGGGCAGCCCTATTGTTTCTTGTTTTGAAGGAGGGAGAGTTTCCAAGAACTTTTTGGGATCTCGGAATTCATATGACTTAATTTGAACATCTATATACTCAATCTCCTTCTCAAATTTTTCAACCACTAACTCAAAGAAACTAGTTTTATCGTTAAGAGGAAACTTCAGAGATCTCAAACATTGAAGCATGGTAATGAAAAATACCTCATCTATTTCAATATCCACAAACTGATCTCTAACTTCTTTTAAAGCTTCACAGAACACAAGGTTTTCCACATACCATACCATCATCTTATTTTAGTACATGAACAGATCAATGAGCACTGGAATCTCTGGATTGAGTTGGAGTTACTAGGTGAATGTTTCAGCCTTCATATGTGTCTGATTATTGCCCACCATCAACAAGCAGATCTGCAACTTGAGTGATTTTTCCCAGAGAAAATCTGTCACCTTGTTCCCCAGCAATGTCGCCAATATGTTAGCACTCAGAATGAACCTCAAGGCTAAGAAAAGGAAATTCCGAGGTAACCATAGACCAAGCTTTCAATCTGACATCTAGCCCTGCCAGAACAGAGAGGGCTCTCTCTTTGTTGACAAAATGTGGCTGAAATAAGTGAATCTTAGGCTAGCTATGAATTACAGGGAATTGATTGAAATTTTAGGGTCGAAAACAACAACAGAAGGGACCATTGGTCTATGGAATCGAGACTAGTTTCTGCCAGCAAACTTGGGGTAAATTAAGTGCAATGTTTAGCCAGATAAAAGATGTAAATGAGGGAAGGAAAGAGGAGAAAGCTCGCTACCGTGCAGGCATCAATCAAGGGATGGATCTATAGTGGCAGGGTTAGAAGAAAAAGAAACATCGCGTTACTCAACAGAGCATCTAATAGAGGATGGATTCTGCAAAGATAGCCAATACATTTAACAAAAAAATCATTGTGAAAGGAGCATCATGAATGGATGGATTCCTAACACTTCCCTTAGATAATGTTGTAACAAGAATTAGCAGAAAAAACAAAGTATGTAAGTGATCTTACAAGGAACACATGCTGCACATTAAGCACTGTGATGGATCCCAAATTTAAAGGGCAGAAACTGCTTCATTAAAAATAATATTCAAAAAGAACTTTACACAGTCCAAATCAGCCTCACTCTGCTGCAAAAATTGAACCCTTTACACTCTGAAATTCATAAAATATATATAATTAGCTCATCCCTGTAATAAGGGAGTTGAGCTCAACTATCTCCCGAAATATAGAAACAGTTACATTAAATTTGGACCGAATTTCTGAAAATACGGGTCAAAGATGAATTCGTATCTCTTGAACCATAAGACCTATTACAAAACTAAAAGTTCTTTGCGTAGATAAGGTCATTTTTGAGAAAAACCTCTCTCAAATTTTGGAAATTCGTTTCCAGTTTCTTGAAGTCTGTGCCACAAAATAATCTCTAAAATAGGAAATCATTAAATATTTAAATCTGTAAAAATAGGCTGTAAAGATCTAGTCAAATATTCCAATTCACAATAGCTGTTAATAAATTGAAAGAGGTTTATGTTATATGGCTTGTGTTTGAAAAGATCCTCCTTGGGTTTCACAAAATTACTTTCCATCTGTTGTAAAATGGCACCGCGCTACAATGACTAAAAAAGTAAAACAAATGCAAAATTTGTTTTGTTTTAATGTAGGCTTAAAATATCACTACATATCTCCCACATAGTAACACCTATGCATAAACTGAAGGAGGTTTTTGTTATCTGGTATGTGATTGACAAAAAACTATTTCACTTTTGTAAAATTCATGTCCATTACTTCAGAAACGGATTTTGTAGTAAACTTGTCCATGTGTGCAGCAAATGACCTCAAAACATGCATAACCAAGAATCAATCATTCATTTAGATCATATCTTCTGATCCAGGAACCGGTTTTTGGTGTGTAATATACCATTCGAAAGATATTTCTGATCTGATTCTGATGAACATACTGAGGATATGATTTTTACTAAAAATCATGTGCAAAACATCTCTGAAATCTAGACATAGTAAGAGCTTGTTTTGATCCCTAGTGACAGGTTGCAAAGACTGGAACTAACATTGGCCTTATTGGGGATGGCAGCTCCATGGAGGTGTCAAGAACACCATAGACCAAGTGCCTCATCCATTGGGAAATATGGTCACAAACAACTGTAAAACTAGAAAACTCATACTAATCCAAAAACATATACATACTACAATATGTACATAAACAAATACTAGAAACTAAAATGTTGCCTTGGGCAGCTTATTTATTTACAAATCTACCCTACTCTGATGAAAAATTTATAGATCAAGTAATGTTGTAATGCCATACCAACCAATCAAGCAGTTGTGGCAACGATGATGCTAGGGAGTGCTTGAACCAGGACACAATTAGAAATGTTGACAGCCATACATGCACAAAATGAGTTTGGCTGTGTAAAAGACAATCTGGTTTGTCATTCAAACTGAAAAGATACTCCATATAAGCAACAATAGGGTCATAGAAAGTAGACCATGTCTGCTACCCTACCACCTCAACATATTCTTCCAGCTGCAAACTGTCAATGCAAACATCCACAGGCAGCCCTATTGTTTCTTGTTTTCAAGGAGGGAGAGTTTCCAAGAAGTTTTTGGGATCTCAGAATTCATATGACTTAATTTGAACATCGATATACTCAATCCCCTTCTCAAATTTTGCAATCACGAACTCAAAGAAACCAATTTTATCGTTAAGAGGAAACTTGGGAGATCTCAAACATTGAAGCATGGTAATGAAAAATGCCTGATCTATTTCAATATCCACTAACTGATCTCTAACTTCTTTTAAAACTTCACAAAACACACGGTTTGCCACATACCCTACCATCATCTTATTTTAGTACATGAACAGATCAGTGAGCACTAGAATCTCTGGATTGAGTTGGAGTCACCAGGTGAATGTTTTAGCCTTCATATATGTTTGATCATTTCCCACCATCAGCAGCCAAATCTGCAACTTGAATGATCTTTCCCGGAGAATATATGCCACCTTGTTCCCTGGCAATGACACCAATATGTTAGCACTCAGAATGAACCTCAAGGCTAAGAAAAAGCGATTTCGAGATAACCACAGTCCAAGATTTCAATCTTGCATCTAGCCTTGCCAGAATAGAGAGGGCTCTCTCCTTGCCAATAAACTGTGTCTGCAATAAGTGAATCTTAGGATAGCTATAAAGTTCAGGGATTTGATTGAAAGTTGAGGTTCAAAAGTAGCAAGAGAAGGGACCATTGGGCTATGGAATCGAGGCTAGTTTCTGCTGGAAAACTTGGGGCAAAGTAAGGAAAATGTTCGGCGAGATAAAAGATGTAAATGAGAGAAAGAAAGAGGAGAAATCCTATTGCACTATAGGCATCAATCAAGGGATGGATCTACAGTGGTAGCGTTAGAAGAAAAAGAAACACCGGGTTACTCAACAGAGCATCTAACAGAGGATGGATTCTTCAAAGATAGCCACTACATTTAACAAAAAAATCATTGCGAAGGGAGCATCATGCATGGATGGATTCTTAACACTTCCCTTAGAGAATGCTGTAAGACAAATTAGTAGAAAAGCAAAGTATGTAAGTGATTTTACAAGGAACACATGCTGCACGTTAAACACCGTGATGGATCCCAAATCTAAAGGACAGAAACTGCTCCATTAAAAATAATATTCAAAAGAAAATTTGCATAGTCCAAGGCAGCCTCACTCTGCTGGAAAATTTGAACCCCTTACACTCTGAAATTCATAAAATATATACAATTATCTCATCCCTGTACTAAGGGAGTTGAGCTTAACCATCTCCCTAAAGATAGAAACAATTACATTAAATTTGGACCGAATTTCTGAAAATAGGGGTCAAAAATGAACTCGTATCTCTTGAACCATAAGACCTGTTACAAAAATGAAAGAGGTTTTGGTATATAAGGTCATTCTTAAGAAAAATCTCTCTCAAAGTTTGGAAATTCATTTCTAGTTTCTCGGAATATGTGTCACAAAATAATCTCTAAAACAGGAAATCATTGAATATTTAAATATGTAAAAATAGGTTGTAAACATCTAGTCAAATATTCCAATTCACGATACATGTGAATAAATGGAACGAGGTTTTTTTTGTATGGCTTTTGATTGACAAAAATCTCCTTGGGTTTCTCAAAATTACTTTCCATCTGTTTTAAAATGGCGTCATACTACAATGACTAAAAAAGTAAAACAAATGCAAAATTTGTGTTTTTTTTTTAATGTAGGCTTCAAATATCATTGTACATCTCCCACATAGTAACACTTGTGCATAAAATGAAGGAAGGTTTTGTTATTTGGTATGTTATTGAAAAAAACCTCTTTCACTTTTGTAAAATTCATGTCCATTACTTCCGAAACGGATTTTGTAGTAAACTTGTCCCAGTGTCCAGCAAATGACCTCAAAGCATGCATAACCAAGAATCAATCATTCATTTCAATCATATCTTCTGATCCAGGAACCGGTTTCGGGCGTGCAATATACTGTTGGAAAGATATTTCCAAGATACTTCTGATGGACATACTTAGGATATTATTTTCACTGAAACTCATGTGCAAAACGTCTCTGAAAACCAGACATAGTAAGAGCCCATTTTGATCCCTAGTGACAGGTTGCGAAGATTGGAACTAACACTAGTTTAGCAAAAATAGCTAAGAAATAAGGATTTTCACAAAAATTAATAGGTTTAAAGGACCACTTCTATTAGGACCCTTATTAGGCTACAAAAATATTAGGATGTCAAAACAAGCATGCTATAATGTTTATGTAGTGTGGGAAATCCCATTATGTGGAGGAACTTACCATTTCGTCAAGATATGGCATAGCTAATGTTAGGTCCCTATAATACTAGTGTAGACCCTTATTGTTATTGTTAGTGTAGCCCCCTTATTGTTATTTTTTTTCCCATATAGTCCCCATATTGTTAATATTGTGCCCCATAGAAGACCACTATTGTTATTATTGTGCCCTTACATTATTATTGGTATGTAGGCTCTCATTATATTGTGACTCCTTAGACTCCTATATATAGAAAGGAGGTCTTGTCATTGGTATCATCCAAGAATTGTTCATTTATGTAATGTAAATGAGGTTTCCTCCTCGAAGAGGCTAATTTTTAAGTCGTTGATCTATCTTCTCTTCTATTTTGTGAGCTAGTTACATAACATTTAGTATCAAAGCTTTGAATTCTAGGGTTTCGCTACTAAAAAGAGGCCATAGTGGAATTGTTGCTATAAATTTTTTTCTGCAATAGTTCATAAGCTGAATTTTTTTACCATGAGGAGAAGAATTAATAATTAACTTCCTGTGAAATTTTGAGATCTTGGTCCACTATATTGCGGATATGGTCTAAAGAATTTAAGGTTTTTGCATGCTCCAAAATTTCATCTCAAATAGGTGACCTTGGGAAAATTGTCATAACTTCCTCTACGAGGATCAGATTTGAATTTCATAAGATGTGGTATAAATTTCATGGACTATAGTATCTTATGTATCTTTTGCAGGGCCGAAGGTTGAAACGGAAACACATGGCACTCTGTACAAGTTCTCTCTACTGGACTAGTCCATAATCAGGTCATCATGGGAGATTGGGAATTACTTTACCTTGAAGAATCAAAATTTGGCTTGATTTATGGAATTGGAAAAAAGACTCAGAGGGATACTATAGGGCCAAATTTCATACCTTGGAGATATGAAATTACAGAGCTACAACATATCCAATATCGAGCTCCTACAAAGCAAGTTTTGTCTAAAAAATTAGTTTGAAGTGATTCAAGGGGCATAATGAAGCATAAATATCATTGTTTGATTCCAAAATGACCTGAAGCAAGAAAATGGAAACACCTAGTAAGAAACAAGAAAAATATACTATGAAACATGAAGGAGAGGAAGAAATGCGACATGATATATCAAAATTACGAGACCAAGTGCAACAAATTTTGCTCTCGCAAAGAGTAACCAAAAATGAAATGGAACCTAGGATGGATGGTTTGAATAATGGTTTAAAATCAGGCATGGAAGGTTTGAAGGATGGATTAAAAGCAGACATGGAGGGTTTGAAGGATAGTTTAAAAGTAGACATAGAAGGTTTGACAAAGTTGCTACAAGAAACACTTCCTAATGGCGAAAAGGTATTATATGAAACTCATGATGAGAAAAAAATAAATGTTAATAATGATTTCATAGACTCTAACATCGGAATGAAGACCCACCATATTCTAAAGATCAATATGAGGATGTTTGATAACATGGATTTGGTAACATGGATACTACATATGTAGCAATATTTTGATCTCCATAATGTGTAACACACACGAAAGGTACGCATTGAAACTTTATGTTTAGAACCCAATTAGTTTGTATGGTATCGATGGATTGTTCTCGTAAACCACTTTTCACTTGGTCAATTTTTATAAAGGAAATGATAGCACAGTATGAGGATACAAAGAGCAACACCTTCTTTAGCCAATTGATAAATATCAAACAAAAGGGTTCATTGGCGGAGCACATTAAAGACTTTCAAAAATTGAATATAAGGGTAAATGATATTCAAAAGGAACATAGGAGTGATGTCTATATAGGGAGCTTAAAGGATAGCATCTAACATGAGGTTCAACTTTGGGAACCTAATTCATTTGAGAATACATTCAAGGTGGCAAGAAAAGTTGAAAGCAAAATTATGGCAACAAGGAATTCTACCACTCAAAACTATAAAGATGGAAGTGTTGTTTCTCCTCACCTTCCACAACCTACAAGGTTGACACCACAAAAATTGGAAGAAAAAAGAGAAAAAGGGCTTTGTTACAATTTTGATAGCAAATACGCTAAATGTAATGAGTGTGCTGAGAAGGAATTATTTTACATAGATTGTGAAGAGGAGGAAGAAAAGGAATAAGAAACATCAAAAGAAGAGGATATACATCGGGAACTAACCCTCGAGAAAGAAGAAATGAATTTGACCATGTCTTGTAATGCATTAGTAGGAATTACCACTCCTCAAACTCTAAAGGTAGAAGGACATATCAAGAAGAAAAAGGTAATAGTGTTGATTGATTCGGGTAGTACCCATAATTTTATTCATTGTAAGATAGCCAAGGAATTGAATTTATTCCTATATCCAACACCAAAGTGTCAAGTGATGGTTGCAAATGGAGGAACTATAAATTTCTCTAGAAAGTGCCACAATATCAAGCTAGCCATGGGGTAATATGTATTGAATAGTCTAATGCTTTCCATTCCAATGGGTGGTGCTAATGTTGTACTAGGAGTTCAATGGTTACAATCTTTGGGTACAATAGCTTTTAATTTTCAAGAATTGTTTTTTAGGAAGGAAAGGAAGTCGAATTAAGGGGGATCACAAGGAAGCCAAGAAATATAATAAGTTCTAATGGCATGAAAAATATTCTAAAGAAATAACAACAAGGTGTAATTGCACAATTATTCCTACTAGATGTTCAAACTGTTGGAAATAATACTGAAGGGGGGGGGGGGGAATCAGTATTATCTAGCAATTTACCAAATCTTCCTTATTTGATCTTTTGAAATATTCTTGCATATCAGTACCATAAAACAATGAGCATGAATAAAGAAAATAGACAGTCACACCAAAGAACACAAGATGTAAGGTGGAAACCCAATGCGGGAGAAAAACCACCTGCTGCAATAATGTCTCTATCTTCTTTCAAGAAATTCTTTTTACAATGATTTTGTACTGGTGCAGTCCTTTACCAGCACGCAGGCTGCAACCTGCAAAGAGCTACAACTCTTTCTTGTTTTCCAGACTTCTCCTGGAAGGGAGCTACAACCCCCTACTTCTTTTCAAAATGATCAACAAGTATACAACAGATACAGTCTACTACAGATATCAGATCAGTAATTACAGAAACAACCCAGAACACCTTATGAACAGAAATATACAGTTAACAGATCATCTTGAGACAGGGACGCATATTTTCTTTCTGTGGCCTGCGACTGGACGCAGTATACCTTATGCTGTTCTGCGTGCAGACGCACTGTTCCTTTTGCTTGTCTGCGACCGACGCACACATCAACACTATCGCGCCGCTTCTTTTGCTTCAGAGACGCACCCAATACCACAGTCGCGCCGCGTCCTTCGCTTCAGAGACGCACCTGATCCTTTACTGTACTGCGTCCCGGCGCACTTTCCCTTCACTGAATCTGCGTCCCTTTAGATATAGAAGATAAGAGGACTTCAGAACCAACCCAAACACTCAGATCCACAGATCTGATCATGCGCCATATAGATCGTAGTCCATTAGAAGATTTACCCTTAAAGATATGGACTAGATCACACCAAGAGATGATCAATCAAGATGATGCCTAATCCAAATGAACTCCTTTGCTTTATATAGGCAAGCTTCTCCCCAAAGCGTGGAACAATACCACGAGCCGACACCAGAGAAACACGCAACCGTCGGCTAGATACCACACAAGAAGCCCCCACGAGTTTTTCTCTACCTTGAAATGTGTGCACTGGGCGGACACACCTTCTGAACGGCTGGCCGGCGTCCCTAGACGCGGGTTCTGTATGGAATACCTGCGGGGACGCGCTTGCTAAACAAAATTTCCTGCGTCCTTCTTGATTTACCACCTGAAGGCGTTTGCCATCAAGTACAACACCTGAATCATAATGCCAACAAACTCCCCCTTTGGACTTGATGGCAACCACATAAACTTTCAGCTTCATCATTCTCCCCCTTTGACATCAAGAGCAAAGGGTATGCTCCCCCTATGCTCATGCTTCTCCAGAATTGTAACCAGAAATCCATCATGAAGAAGACAGAGACATATTGCAGCTATTTCCAAGATCTCCTTCTCCATAATGCCAACAATGCATTATGTGCTCCCCCTGAGCCTATACCATCAATAGGAAGATGGTCAACAGTGAGATGATGCATCAACAACCCCCAGCTTTTGCCTGAGGTATTCAAAAGTGTCCCTGGGCAACGGTTTGGTGAAAATATTAGCAACTTGTTCCTTAGAAGGAACATACTCCAACTTGACCTTCTGTTCAAGTACTTGTTCCCGGAGAAAATGGTACTTGATTGGTATGTGCTTGGTTTTTGAATGCATAACCGGATTCTTTGAGATGCTGATTGCACTTGTGTTGTCACATAAGATAGGAATAGGAGGTGTACAAGTGATTTGATAATCCTGCAAAGTCTGCATCATCCAAAGAAGTTTGGTGCAACAAGATGCAGCCGCAACATATTCCGCTTCAGCTGTAGACAAGGCAATTGAACTCTGTTTCTTGCTGAACCAAGATACCAGTCTAGAACCCATAAAGAATGCACCACCACTTGTGCTTTTCCTGTCATCCACGCTTCCGGCCCAATCTGCATCTGTATAAGCATGAAGAGTGAGATCTGTATCTCTAGGATACCATAGGCCATAATTTTGAGTCCCTTGAAGATATTTGAAGATTCTCTTTACTGCTTGAAGATGAGTCTCCTTTGGATTTGCCTGAAACCTTCCAACTATTCCAACTGCATGCATGATGTCTGGTCGGGTACCTGTCAAATATAGTAGACTTCCAATCATAGATCTGTAGGTTGGTTGATGAACTGCTGCAGATTCGTCATTTGCACTGAGACTACATCCTGTGACCATGGGTGTACATACTGGTTTTGCATCTTCCATGCCATATTTCTTCAAAATCTGCTTGAGATACTTGGTTTGAGATAAAAGGATTCCTCCTTTCTTTTGTTGGATTTGCAAACCAAGAAAGTATGTCAGTTCTCCTAGCAAGGACATCTCAAATTCTTTCTGCATGACTGAGGCAAAGCTTTGACTCATAGCTTCTTCATTACTGCCAAAAATAATGTCATCTACGTACACAACAAGTATTAGTAATTTGTCATTTTCAACTTTTATATAAAGATTGCTATCTGCTGAACCTTTTGAGAAGCCTTGTTGATGAAGATATTTGTCCAACCGGTAGTACCAAGCCCTTGGAGCTTGTTTGAGACCATAGAGAGCCTTTTTTAATCGGCATACAAGATTTGGATCGTTTCCAAGAATGAAACCAGCTGGCTGTTCAATGTACACTTCTTCATTCAAGTCTCCATTCAGAAAAGCTGATTTCACATCCATTTGAAATACTTTGAAGTTCTGACAACTTGAGAGAGCAAGAAACATTCGGATGGCCTCAAGTCTTGCAACAGGAGCAAAAGTTTCTTCAAAGTCTATTCCTTCTTGCTGTGCATACCCTTTACAAACAAGTCTGGCTTTGTTTCTAATTACTTCTCCATTTTCATTCAATTTATTTTTGAACACCCATTTTGTTCCGATAACATTCTTATCCTTTGGTCTAGGAACCAGCTCCCAAGTATTGTTCTTTTCGATTTGCTCAAGTTCTTCATCCATTGCTTTCACCCAACATTCATCTTTGCATGCTTATTTCACATTTTGTGGTTCAGTAGAGGAGAGTAATGCCAAATAACTTGAAGCTTCTGCAACTGTTCTTCTAGTTTGTATACCTGCTTCCTTTTGTCCCATGATCTGAGATTCTGGATGGTTCTTTTGAACATATCTGGATGGAGTCTTTTCTTCTATTCTTGTTCTTTCTTCTGCTTCTTCGTGAGGTCCGTCTTGAAATTGTTCTTGCGGTTCTTCTTCTTCATCATTCTGTCTTTGAGGGTAGCTTTCATCTTCTTCAATATCTTCACGATGTATTTGCCTAGGAATGTATCCTTTCTCATCAACCACTACATCAATGCTTTCAACAATTCTGCCAAGTCTTTTATTGTAGCATTTGTATGCTTTGCTATGTGGAGAGTAGCCAAGAAGAATTCCTTCATCTGCTCTAGGATCAAGTTTGCCAAGCTGCTCCTCAGTATTTTTGATATAGCATTTGCTCCCAAAGATTTTGAAGTGCTTTACTGAAGGAGTTTTACCACTCCAGAGCTCATGAGGAGTTTGAGTGCTGTTCACTCGAACATTTGTCTTGTTGAGAATAATAACTGCCGCATGTGCAGCTTCACCCCAGAAGGTTGCAGGAGTTCCTGATTCATCAAGCATAGCACGAGCCATTTGCTGGACTGTTCTGTTCATTCTTTCCACTACTCCATTTTGCTGAGGAGTTCTAGCTGTAGAAAATTCTCTCCTTATTCCATGTTCATCACAGAAATCGAAAAATTCATTTGAAGTAAATTCTCCACCTCTGTCGGATCTGAGGCACTTAATCTTGTGACCTGATTCATTTTCAGCCAAGGCTTTGAAGGATTTGAATTTTTCGAAAGCTTCATCTTTGTGCTTCATAAGTCCCAACCAAACAAACCTGGAGAAATCGTCAATAAATAATATCAAGTATTCCTCTCCTCTAGGTGTTCTTTTTCTGAATGGTCCACATACATCTGTATGTACTAGCTCCAGAGGCATACTGGCTGATCCTTCTTTCTCTGGAAAGTTAGTTCTAGTCTGTTTTCCAAACTGACATGATCTGCACATGGTGTTGTCAGGAATTTTGATATCTGGAAGATCGCGAACTGCCTGATATTTGCAAGCTTTCCTTATTTGTGAGAAACTTAGATGTCCCAATCTTCGATGCCATAACCAGTGCTCTTCATCCTTGCTTAAATAGCATTGTTGTTGTTCTTCATCAAAAATGTATAGATTATTTGAAGTTCTTTTTCCTTTGAGAACTGTTTTACCTGTATCAAGATCACGAACAAGACATCCATTTGATCTGAATATAACCTCGGTTCTTTGATCACACATCTGGCTTACACTTAGAAGATTATGCTTTAGTCCATCAACAAACAAAACATTTCCAGCCTTAACATCTTCTTTTAAAGGAGCAATACCTTTTCCTTTTATAGTTGCAGGAGTATCATTTCCAAAAGAGACTTTCTTTCCCTTTTCTAAATTAGAATAAGATTCAAGTTTTTCTTTATCACCTGTCATGTGCTTTGAACATCCACTGTCAATGTACCATAGATTTTCTTGTCCTTCTGCATAGAATGCTATCCCACATCTTTCTGTTTGAGGTTCCTTTATTTTCCATGTTTTGGTGCCTGAGGTTTGTTCCCTTTTTTGTTCTTGTACCTTTCTTTCCGGAAACCTGCTTCTGCATTCAACATCTTCATGTCCAAAATTATTGCAAATAGAGCATTCAACTTCATTTTCAAGAGCTGAAAAATTGTTATAGGTCCTTTTTGTATTCCCTGTCATGCTTCTTTGTTTTTGAGCTTCCCTAGTCATGATTGTTTTATACGCAACACATTGGGCTGCTTTGTGACCAAAGTTATGGCAAGAAAAGCATTGTCCATTGAAGAAGTTTCTGCGATTATTGAATCTACCAGCCGACTGATTGTAATTTCTATTTTCATCTATTCTTGAACCAAATTGAGAAGGTTTTACCTGTGGCTGGTTGTGGCTTTTGTTCACCCTTAAGCTGGATTTCCCCTGATAGTTTGAAGTTTGTCCCTGCTTTACCTGATGATCTTCCTTGTGTTCTTGCTCATTTCTTCTTGCGGCATCAAGATAACTTTTTGAAGTGGAAGCTTGAGAAGTTTCTCCATTGTAGCCCAGACCTGTCTTATTTAGAGGAGATCGTTGCACACTGATAATC
Source organism: Pinus tabuliformis (assembly GCA_031772625.1). NCBI lineage: Eukaryota > Viridiplantae > Streptophyta > Pinopsida > Pinales > Pinaceae > Pinus > Pinus tabuliformis. The sequence continues at coordinate 1,117,424,065 of CM062809.1, forward strand.
TCATTCAACGTTTCAGATCCTTTGACAAACTTGAGATTAATAGTTTTTGTTTTCTCAATTTCTTTTCTAAGACCAACAATTTCACCTTCTAATTTTTCAAGATGTTTTTCCTTTTCATCAATCTGAAATTGTAGAGTATCAATAATCATGTTCTTTTCTTCTATACATCTCTTGAGTCTAGTAATTTCATCATAAAGGTTATCCACATCTATAGCATCCTCATAATTGTCATCTTCAAATGCCATTAACAATCTATATTTGTTACCTTGTTCATCTTCATCACTGTTTGATAAGCCATCGCTATCTTCATGGGTGTAGTAGCTTTTCTTATTTGTACCCTGTTTCTTGTTCCATCTAACTGGTTCCTTTCCTTTATCCTTATAAGAGCATTTTGCAGCATAATGACCTACTCTTCCACAAGCAAAACATTTGAAAGGTAGCTTACCTCTGAACCTTCCAGAACCCCTTTGAAGATTTCTGACAAAGTTTGATTCTTCTTCCTCTTCTTCTGGAACATGACATGCTTCATAGTGATCTTCTTTGCCTGATGCTTTAAAAGCAGCTTCCCTTCTATCTGATGGACCTCCCTTTCTCATTTCATAAGCAGTTAGAATTCCATGCAGCTGAGACATAGTGAGAACACGGAGATTTTCCTTTTCTTCTACTGCAGATACTTTAGATTCAAACTTGGGAGATAAAGATCTTAGAATCTTTTGAACTACTATAGTCTCTTTTATTTCTTCACCCAAATTTTTCATACAATTAACAATCTCATCTACTCGAAGAAAATAATTAGCCACACTTTCATCATTATACATCTTGAGAGTCTCATATTGAATCCTGAGAGTTTGAAGTTTAGCTTCTTTTACCTGTTCATCTCCTTCATAGCTAGTGATCATTTTGTCCCATATCTCTTTTGCTGATTTGAAGTGCATGACCTTCATGAACTCTGTTTGAGATATACTTCCTAATAGAGTGCTGACTGCTTTTGCATTTGTTTCATACTGCTTTTTCTCAGCTGGATCTGTAGGAGTAACTGAAGGAAAGGCATAGCCTGATTCTACAATGTTCCAAACTTCTGTACCAAGAGATTGAAGATATGCAGTAACTCTTACCTTCCAATAATTGAAGTTTGTTCCATCGAAGACGGGTGGCCTGATTGATGCTTCTCTCTCGTAGTTGCTCATGATGAACGATCTACCTTCAAGCGATCAAGCTGTTCTGAAGGACCTGCTCTGATACCAATTGTTGGAAATAATACTGAAGGGGGGGGGGGAATCAGTATTATCTAGCAATTTACCAAATCTTCCTTATTTGATCTTTTGAAATATTCTTGCATATCAGTACCATAAAACAATGAGCATGAATAAAGAAAATAGACAGTCACACCAAAGAACACAAGATGTAAGGTGGAAACCCAATGCGGGAGAAAAACCACCTGCTGCAATAATGTCTCTATCTTCTTTCAAGAAATTCTTTTTACAATGATTTTGTACTGGTGCAGTCCTTTACCAGCACGCAGGCTGCAACCTGCAAAGAGCTACAACTCTTTCTTGTTTTCCAGACTTCTCCTGGAAGGGAGCTACAACCCCCTACTTCTTTTCAAAATGATCAACAAGTATACAACAGATACAGTCTACTACAGATATCAGATCAGTAATTACAGAAACAACCCAGAACACCTTATGAACAGAAATATACAGTTAACAGATCATCTTGAGACAGGGACGCATATTTTCTTTCTGTGGCCTGCGACTGGACGCAGTATACCTTATGCTGTTCTGCGTGCAGACGCACTGTTCCTTTTGCTTGTCTGCGACCGACGCACACATCAACACTATCGCGCCGCGTCTTTTGCTTCAGAGACGCACCCAATACCACAGTCGCGCCGCGTCCTTCGCTTCAGAGACGCACCTGATCCTTTACTGTACTGCGTCCCGGCGCACTTTCCCTTCACTGAATCTGCGTCCCTTTAGATATAGAAGATAAGAGGACTTCAGAACCAACCCAAACACTCAGATCCACAGATCTGATCATGCGCCATATAGATCGTAGTCCATTAGAAGATTTACCCTTAAAGATATGGACTAGATCACACCAAGAGATGATCAATCAAGATGATGCCTAATCCAAATGAACTCCTTTGCTTTATATAGGCAAGCTTCTCCCCAAAGCGTGGAACAATACCACGAGCCGACACCAGAGAAACACGCAACCGTCGGCTAGATACCACACAAGAAGCCCCCACGAGTTTTTCTCTACCTTGAAATGTGTGCACTGGGCGGACGCACCTTCTGAACGGCTGGCCGGCGTCCCTAGACGCGGGTTCTGTATGGAATACCTGCGGGGACGCGCTTGCTAAACAAAATTTCCTGCGTCCTTCTTGATTTACCACCTGAAGGCGTTTGCCATCAAGTACAACACCTGAATCATAATGCCAACACAAACATCAAAATAATCTATTTCTCCATATCTCCAAAAAGATTTGGACTATATTTGAGACTCTTAAAGGCATCCCACCTATTCATGATCATGATCATAATATTAATTTGATTCCATGCAATGTTCCTCCAAACATCAGGCCTTATAGATATTCCTATGCCCAAAAGAGTAAAATTGAACATATGGTTGAAGAAATGTTAGAAGTTGGTATAATTCAACCTAGTGAAAGTTCTTTCTCTGCTCCAGTAATATTGGTGCATAAGAAGGATGGATCATGGTGCGTGTGTCTAGATTATAGGGATCTTAAAAAGCTCACTATTAAAGATAAAGTTATCATTCTTGTCCTTGATGAATTGTTATAAGAATTACATGGAGCACTTTACTTTACCAAGTTGGATCTTTGTTCAAGATATCATCAAACTAGAATGAATACTGAAGACATTTCATAAAAAGCATTTAGAACTCATGAGGATCATTATGAATTTTTGGTCACGCCTTTTGGCCTTACCAATGCACCTTCTACATTTCAAGGTTTCATGAATTCCATTTTCAAACCCTTCCTTAGAAAATTTGTGTTGGTATTTTTTGATGATATACTAATCTACAACAACTCTTGGAAGGATCATGTTCAACATGTTGGCAGGGTGCTCAAATGATTGGAGGATAAACAATTATGTGAAAAAACCTCCAAATGTTTCTTTGGAGTACAGGAGGTGGGGGTCATATTGTATCTTATGAGAGTATTAAGGTAGACCCTAACAAAATCAAAACCATTAAAGAATGTAAAATACCCAAAACCATAAAGAAAGTTCAAGGATTTCTTGATTTGATAGGTTATTATCACAAGTTTGTAAGAATTATGGGAGAATAGCAGCGCCTCTAAAAACATTACTGAAGAAAGATGCATTTTCTTGGACTCCAGAAGAAACTAAGGCCTTTGAACATCTTAAAGAGACAATGTGCCAAGCATTGGTCTTAGCTACGACAGACTTCACAAAAATTGTTATTGTGGAATGTGTTAGCGCTTGAAATTTCACCTCAGGCTGAGAAAGGCAAACTTCAAGGCAACATCAAACCACTTAGCCTCGTAGCTAGCCCTACGGGGCAGGAGAGGGCTCTCTCCGATCTATCTCGGTAAAGATCTTCAACGGGCGAGATAACCAATAAGGAAACACTGATTTTAGGCTAGTAAACTGATAAAAAGAGTTTGTTTTGGGATTTTTTGGATTTTGGGGATTTTGGTGGAAAATCGGGGAAAGGCAATTTTGGGTGCGGGGATTGGACACAGTTTTTGCAGGGGGTTCTTTGGGGCAAGATAGGAGACTGTATTGATGCCTTTAAATTAATTGAATGGGTAGGAATGACCGATGAGGAGCTAAGGAGAGCAAGCAATCACCTTGAGTTCTCCTTAAACAAATGAAAACATTGATATTAAGCAAATTTAAAAGCAGAGCATGGAAATCATGAATTCTACTTTAACACTTCACTTGCCTAATTTCAGAAGAAAAAGAAAGAGGATGATTTCACATAACACACTTACAAGTACAAAGAGAAGCACACCATCAATACATGTAACCATAGGAATCCCAAAAAGGACTGCAAAACCCTGGTCTTTCTTCCTTTGCCAAAATTGCAGAGATACAATGAATAATACAATAGAGCTTTCTCCCTCAAGAGTCCAACCCTCCAACCTCTGAAAATGACTAAGAAAATACATAATATAGGCAAGCTAACACCTTTCCTTGCCTCTAGGGGTCGAGCTCATCCTTCTAGGAGCTGTTTCAACCAATTCTAAACTGAGCACTAAAATCTAGGCAGTCAAAACAACTTGCCTCTATAAGCTAGGAAACCAATTCATTCATTAAATGTTTGCTATTTCATGAATGAATCTTTTAGAATAGGTAAATAAGTGTCATATCAACATGAAAATACATTAATTACATCAAAGAGGGTGAAAAATCCCATCACAAGTCAAAACTGGCCAAAGCTGGGCGAATTCCTGAGCTGTAGGTGAAAAATTATGAAAATTTCCTGATAGGTCGCGCCCTAATCCTGATAGGTCGCGCTTCTTTGGATCTCCGATTGAGGCACTTCCGGGTGTCCAAATGAGGCCAAAGTGGGCTTGTTGGAAAGGACTGGATGTCGACTTTCCAACCCAACTGGAATTTCTGAATTTGGTGTCCATTTGCCCCTCCAAAATTGCAATCTCCCAAGACTGCTTCCTGTTTGTCAAAAAGGTGGCAGAAAGTCAATTTTTGCATGGTTTTTGACCTTCTAGAGGCTCAAAACTTGATGAAATCTCTTGGTAATTACTGAACAGGTGTATCGTTGCATGAAAAATCCAAAAATACTGAGTTTTTGCAAAATGAAGTTGCCCATCGGATACGTCGCGCGCGGCGCGCGACCTATCAATGTGAAAAACCTATTTTTTGCCCAAAAATTCGTAAGTGACCAAAAATGCTCAATTTTTTTTGAAATTTGCACTGTAGTGAGGTCATTTAATATCATGCTCCCTTAAGGAAGCCTCAGCCAAGATGTGGAGGGGACCGGGCCTTCTCCGTTGTTTTAGTGCCTTGGCCAACCGCCCTTGAATCACCCTCATTTTCGCCTTGCATACGTGCATTCGGGCCCAATAGTGGTTTTTCATATTCCTGAGCAGGTCCTTATCTTTGTTGGCCTTAGCCAGCAGCCTCTCCAAATGAGCATTGACCCGGAGGAGCATAGCCTCTCGCTCAACGGGTACTAAATCACCGGGTCTCTTTCGAGCCAAGTTGCGGTCCTCATGAATCCTCCGCAACTCATCAAGAGTGTGCTCATCCTCCAACTGCTTGTTGCGCTGCTCTAAATATGTGATCTTCCATTGTGCTCCTGCCAATCTTCACTGCAATGAATCATTTTCAGCTTTTAGGTGCTGAATGATCTCCATTGACTCTAGGCTAGGTGAACTGATATCAAGGTCAACAATCTCTATGTCTGGAACACCTGATGGCCCCTCATCAATCCTGGGCTGTTTGCCCCTCTCTGATACCTGTGCTGCTGTCGGCGACGAGGCCCCTTCCACTTGGTGTGGAGATAACACTCGTGGTGCTGATGAAGAAGGCGAGACCCCTTCCACCTGGTGTGGAGATAATACTCGCCTAGCTGATGCAAATAAGGCTCTATCGCCCCTCTGATAAGTGACCAATGGAGGAGAGCTGACATGTCTGGTCTCAGGACTATCATGCTGCTGTGAAGGTCCTCCCTCCTCATGAACAACCTCAGGGGGAGATGATGCTAATGCTGTGAAAAAATCCCGAGAGATAAAATCCTCCCATGGGATACCCTGCAGAACCAACTGATGCATGACCACAAGCTGAATCAAACCATAATGATAAATGCTCCTATGTTGCTGTGATGGGCTCCTTCTCTGCACCAAGGGCACCATCCTCTCAATATCGTGGCACATGAACCATGGTATGTTCATCATTCGTACCCGTGTGAAATGCATCAACAAGCGAATATGGTACGAATATACATATGCAAACCAGTTATGGACCTCATGTAGGCAGGTTTAACAAAGGGCTCATAATGAAATCTATCCAACACTTTGCGTTTGTTCCACTCTTCTCCTACATTTGGTATTCCTGTTGCTTGAGCAATACTTTCAGATGACAATATAAAATCCACCCCTGCAGTCTTGAAGAATTTTGAGGTCGTTTGGGAGTTTACTGGCGGTTTTTGTAGATGAATTTCCCAACAGGTCGCGCGCAGGTGCTGATAGGTCACGCGCTCTCGATAGGTCGCACCAGTGTAATTTTTCAACTGGAGGAACCCCCCTGATAGGTCGCGCGCGCTCAATAGGTCGCGCGCAAGTGCTGACAGGTCGCGCGCGGGCTCAGCTTGCCAATTTTGCTAAATTTCTCTCCAAATCGCCCAAATCGCTCTTCACTATTGCTTTGAGGCAAATGATGATGAAATAGAAGGAGAGAGGGGCTTTATAGGCTTGATTCAAATTAATTTCTCCTCAAACCCTCTTTCTAATGTTTTTAACTTGACACTTTTTCAAAATTTAAATGTTGCTGACTTTATGGTTTCCTTTTGTCCTGAAATTGTTTGAACTGATGCTTTGTCTTGAAAATTTCTTGTAGGGATAGCTTCTGAGGATCTTGGCAAAGGGGACCAAGGCTGTATGCTGTCCTTTGAAAACTTTTGAATTTTTACAATTTTTTTTTACAAAAATGAGAAAAAGACCTTGTCTTTAAAAATAGGGTTTTTAAATCCAAGGTTAAAATTAGCTGTACAAGATGAAATCCTTGAAGAAATATTTGAAGAAAAACTTGGATAGTCATCCCTCTGGCCTGTTGGGCATTTATTGACCTTTAAAGACATGACCTCAAAGACAAATTGGACCTAAACCCTAGACCTAGGACTTTGACAAGACAAGGAACCTTGAAATAATTTATAGACTGAAACAACTTGATCCAGCAGTGCCAAGAGGGGAATAAAGACACCAGCTCCTCCATCAGGGTTATGGCATGCCTAATGGAATGCAATGAAATGACACTGATGAGACACCTACTTATGCAAATGCAAAGAGTTTTGATCTCTGATGGAGGGCTACTAGACCGACTCTAACATTGGCTCCAATGGGGATGGTAGCTCCTTGGAGGTACCAAGAACCTTATACCTCTGGGAGAGCAGACCAGTGCCTTTCGATCATTGGGCAATGGAGTCATTATTTGACAAACAATACAAGACTTTGACCCATTTATTGACTGAAACCTGACTCAAGCCGACACAATTATGAAACCTACATGACTGAAAACTGACTCACAAATGACTCATGACTGACTTAAATAAAACAAGAACTTACAAAGCTTATTTGAAGGGCAGCAGTCCATCATGATTTGAAATCATGATGACAACCACCTTGTTTGTTACATGACAATATACCTCAAACTATATCAAAATGCCAATGCAACCAATCAAGCAGATGCCTTCTTGATTGATTCTTCCTGTCAGAACTTCTGGTCAACAGTACAAACCTATCACTGGGCATCCAAAAACATAGCTGACCATGATCTCCTTCATCACTGAACACAACAATAATCACTTTCACTGCTGACTGTAACAAATCTGCCATTGGATCCTGGAAAACATGAAGACTTGACATTGCCACCTCCTGCTGAAAGAACAAGGTATCCTTTGTTTCAAATTCTGATCTACCTTCATCATGTGCTTCAGAAAGAGTATGTTCCTGGTCCTCAAAAAATTCTGAACAAGTAGATGAGCAGATCTCCTCTTGAAAAAACATTTCAAAACATGAGGCATATGAGGAAGAATCTGAAATGGAATCCTGAATGGTCTGATCTTTTGCAGTCTGACAATATGGTAGGTCATCTTCATATGATATGATAGCCAGATTATCAAGTTCCTTATTACATTCTTCAATATTATCAAGCACAATATTATCATTTACATCGTCTACAACAAATTCACTCAAAGAAACTTTTTCGCTTGCTTGAGCAAAGATCTCACCTTGCTGTTCATGAGCTGACTGAATGACCTCCTCATGAAGACTCGGTTCTAATGACAGACTGGCAGCACGACTGAGAACATTTGAATCCATACCGCTGTCTATGATCTCAACAACAAAATTCTCCTTTTCAGGATTCAGCACAAGGTATGCTTGGTCATCACAATCTGAATCTAGAACTGAAGTAGTTGTCTTGTCTTCTTCAATCTGCATGCTGTCTTCTTCTGTGGGCAGATCTGAAATAAGCTCTTCTCTTTCATCATTTTCAGCCATATGGCCATCTTCAACCTGCTGATCTTGATTCTGCTGCAAAATTTCCTGATCATCTTGATGGGCATCCACTAGGTTCTCTTCATGTTGCTGAAAGGGATTCTCATGCAGAGCCTCCATAATCTCAACGTCCATAAAATTATTATCTTCATAATATGTCTCAAGGCTTTCAATAAAACTATAAGCATGCTTGCAACAGTCTTGAACTAAATTTAATGATGGATAAGAGTCCTTATATCGTTCAATGAACATAGCATGAAAATCCTTTAAACAGTAAATACAAGCAGGCGGTAAACTTTCATACCAAGATTGGGCTTCACCTTCCAGAGTGGCCAGGAATATATTCATCAAGAAATCTTCAGGAAAATCCACCTTCAACTTGCGAATATGCATATGAAATCTGACTAGATGTAGAGCAGCATCCTTCTTACCATCATCTTTAAATGTAGGCAGATTCCTTGACCAATCTACCTTTGGAATTTTATTTCGAAAACCAGGGATGTGATCTCGGCTCAAGGGAGCATATCTTCTTGTGATTCGATCCATCTTGAAAATATCACAGCTACTGATCTCTCTACAGTGAAGTCACCATGAAGCACAGGTGGCTGGATTCTTCAGTGAAAAGAGTCGCCAAGTGAATGATTTCAGCCTTTCAAGTGTCTGATCGTTGTCCACTATCAACAATCAGATCTGAACTTGATACATGTACTGGGGTAAAATGCAAATGAAGTGTTCTATTCACAAGCTCACGGAGATGGACTGAAGCAGCGTTTATCTACTTTCGCTTATGCAAAGCAAAAGCGTTTCAAAGGCTACCTGGCATAACTTCAGGCTCCGTCTAAGACTTATGAAACCAACACATCAATCCACAGACAAGTTTTTTCTCCCTAGTATAATCGCCAATATGTTAGCGCTTGAAATTTCACCTCAGGCTGAGAAAGGAAAACTTCAAGGCAACAACAAACCACTTAGCCTCGTAGCTAGCCCTACGGGGCAGGAGAGGGCTCTCTCCGATCTATCTCGGTAAAGATCTTCAACGGGCGAGATAACCAATAAGGAAACATTGATTTTAGGCTAGTAAACTGATAAAAAGAGTTTGTTTTGGGATTTTTTGGATTTTGGGGATTTTGGTGGAAAATCGGGGAAAGGCAATTTTGGGTGCGGGGATTGGACACAGTTTTTGCAGGGGGTTCTTTGGGGAAAGATAGGAGACTATATTGATGCCTTTAAATTAAGTGAATGGGTAGGAATGACCGGTGAGGAGCTAAGGAGAGCAAGCAATCACCTTGAGTTCTCCTTAAACAAATGAAAACATTGATATTAAGCAAATTTAAAAGCAGAGCATGGAAATCATGAATTCTACTTTAACACTTCACTTGCCTAATTTCAGAAGAAAAAGAAAGAGGATGATTTCACATAACACACTTACAAGTACAAAGAGAAACACACCATCAATACATGTAACCACAGGAATCCCAAAAAGGACTGCAAAACCCTGGTCTTTCTTCCTTTGCCAAAATTGCAGAGATACAATGAATAATACAATAGAGCTTTCTCCCTCAAGAGTCCAACCCTCCAACCTCTGAAAATGACTAAGAAAATACATAATATAGGAAAGCTAACACCTTTCCTTGCCTCTAGGGGTCGAGCTCATCCTTCTAGGAGCTGTTTCAACCAATTCTAAACTGAGCACTAAAATCTAGGCAGTCAAAACAACTTTCCTCTATAAGCTAGGAAACCAATTCATTCATTAAATGTTTGCTATTTCATGAATGAATCTTCTAGAATAGGTAAATAAGTGTCATATCAACATGAAAATACATTAATTACATCAAAGAGGGTGAAAAATCCCATCACAAGTCAAAACTGGCCAAAGCTGGGTGAATTCCTGAGCTGTAGATGAAAAATTATGAAAATTGCCTGATAGGTCGCGCCCTAATCCTGATAGGTCGCACTTATTTGGAGCTCCGTTTGAGGCACTTCCAGGTGTCAAAATGAGGCAAAAGTGGGCTTGTTGGAAAGTTTTGGACGTCTACTTTCCAACCCAACTGGAATTTCTGAATTTGGTGTCCATTTGCCCCTCCAAAATTGCAATCTCCCAAGACTGCTTCCTGTTTGTCAAAAAGGTGGCAGAAAGTCAATTTTTGCATGTTTTTTGACCTTCTGGAGGCTCAAAACTTGATGAAATCTCTTGGTAATTGTTGAGCAGGTGCATCTTTGCATGAATAATCCAGAAATGCTGAGTTTTTGCAAAATGAAGTTTCCCATCGAATAGGTCGCGCGCTGAATGTGAAAAACCTGTTTTTTGCCCAAAAATTCATAAGTGACCAAAAATGCTAAATTTTTTTTGAAATTTTCGTTGTAGTGAGGTCATTTAATATCATGCTCCCTCAAGGAAGCCTCAGCCAAGATGTGGAGGGGACCAGGCCTTCTCCGTCGTTTTAGTGCCTTGGCCAACCGCCCTTGAATCACCCTCATTTTCGCCTTGCATACGTGCATTCGGGCCCAATAGTGGTTTTTCATATTCCTGAGCAGGTCCTTATCTTTGTTGGCCTTAGCTAGCAGCCTCTCCGAATGAGCATTGACCCAGAGGAGCATAGCCTCTCGCTCAACGGGTACCAAATCACCGGGTCTCTTTCGAGCCAAGTTGCGGTCCTCATGAATCCTCCACAACTCATCAAGAGTCTGCTCATCCTCCAACTGCTTGCGCTGCTCTAAATATGTGATCATCCATTGTGCTCCTCCCAATCTTCGCTGCAATGAATCATTTTCAGCTTTTAGGTGCTGAATGATCTCCTTTGACTCTAGGCTAGGTGAACTGATATCAAGGTCAACAATCTCTATGTCTGGAACACCTGATGGCCCCTAATTAATCCTGGGTTGTTTGCCCCTCTCTGATACCTGTCCTGCTGTTGGCGATGAGGTCCCTTCCACCTGGTGTGGAGATAACACTCGTGGTGTTGATGAATAAGGCGAGACCCCTTCCACCTGGTGTGGAGATAATACTCGCCTAGCTGATGCAAATAAGGCTCTGTGGCCCCTCTGATAAGTGACCAATGGAGGAGAGCTGACATGTTTGGTCTCAGGACTATCATGCTACTGTGAAGGTCCTCCCTCCTCATGAACAACCTCAGGGGGAGATGATGCTGATGCTGTGAAAAAATCCCGAGAGATAAAATCCTCCCATGGGATACCCTGCAGAACCAACTGATGCATGACCACAAGCTGAATCAAACCATAATGATAAATGCTCCTATGTTGCTCTGCTGGGCTCCTTCTCTGCACCAAGGGCACCATCCTCTCAATATCCCAGCACATGAACCATGGTATGTTCATCATTCGTACCCGTGTGAAATGCATCAACAAGCGAATATGGTACGAATATACATATGCAAACCAGTTATGGACCTCATGTAGGAAGGTTTAACAAAGGGCTCATAATGAAATCTGTCCAACGCTTTGTGTTTGTTCCACTCTTCTCCCACATTTTGTATTCCTGTTGCTTGAGCAATACTTTCAGATGACAATATAAAATCCACCCCTGCAGTCTTGAAGAATTTTGAGGTCGTTTGGGAGTTTACTGGTGGCTTTAGTAGATGAATTTCCCAACAGGTCGCGCGCAGGTGCTGATAGATCGCGCGCTCTCGATAGGTCGTGCCAGTGTAAATTTTCAATTGGAGGAACCCCCCTGATAGGTCGCGCGTGCTCAATAGGTCGCGCGCAAGTGCTGACAGGTCGCGCGTGGGCTCAGCTTGCCAATTTTGTTAAATTTCTCTCCAAATCGCCCAAATCGCTCTTCACTATTTCTTTGAGGCAAATGATGATGAAATAGAAGGAGAGAGGGGCTTTATAGGCTTGATTCAAATTAATTTCTCCTCAAACCCTCTTTCTAATGTTTTTAACTTGACACTTTTTCAAAATTTAAATGCTGCTGACTTTATGGTTTCCTTTTGTCCTGAAATTGTTTGAACTGATGCTTTGTCTTGAAAATTTCTTGCAGGGATAGCTTCTGAGGATCTTGGCAAAGGGGACCAGGGCTGTATGCTGTCCTTTGAAATTTTTTGAATTTTTACAATTTTTTTTACAAAAATGAGAAAAAGACCTTGTCTTTAAAAACAGGGTTTTTAAATCCAAGGTTAAAATTAGCTATACAAGATGAAATCCTTGAAGAAATCTTTGAAGAAAAATTTGGATAGTCATCCCTCTGGCCTGCTGGGCATTTATTGACCTTTAAAGACATGACCTCAAAGGCAAATTGGACCTAAACCCTAGACCTAGGACTTTGACAAGACAAGGAACCTTGAAAGAATTTATAGACTGAAACAACTTGATCCAGCAGTGCCAAGAGGGGAATAAAGACACCAGCTCCTCCATCAGGGTTATGGCATGCGTAATGGAATGCAATGAAATGACACTGATGAGACACCTACTTATGCAAATGCAAAGAGTTTTGATCGCTGATGGAGGGCTACTAGACTGACTCTAACATTGGCTCCAATGGGGATGGTAGCTCCTTGGAGGTACCAAGAACCTTAGACCTCTGGGAGAGCAGACCAGTGCCTTTCGATCATTGGGCAATGGAGTCATTATTTGACAAACAATACAAGACTTTGACTCATTTATTGACCGAAACCTGACTCAAGCCGACACAATTATGAAACCTACATGACTGAAAACTGACTCACAAATGACTCATGACTGACTTAAATAAAACAAGAACTTACAAAGCTTATTTGAAGGGCAGCAGTCCATCACGATTTGAAATCATGATGACAACCACCTTGTTTCTTACAAGACAATACACCTCAAACTATATCAAAATTCCAATGCAACCAATCAAGCAGATGCCTTCTTGATTGATTCTTCCTGTCAGAACTTCTGGTCAACAGTACAAACCTATCACTGGGCATCCAAAAACATAGCTGACCATGATCTCCTTCATCACTGAACACAACAATAATCACTTTCACTGCTGACTATAACAAATCTGCCATTGGATCCTGGAAAACATGAAGACTTGAGATTGCCACCTCCTGCTGAAAGAACAAGGTATCCTTTGTTTCAAATTCTGATCTGCCTTCATCATGTGCTTCAGAAAGAGTATGTTCCTGGTCCTCAAAAAATTCTGAACAAGTAGATGAGCAGATCTCCTCTTGAAAAAACATTTCAAAACATGAGACATATGAGGAAGAATCTGAAATGGAATCCTGAATGGTATGATCTTTTGCAGTCTGAAAATATGGTAGGTCATCTTCATATGATATGATAGCCAGATTATCAAGTTCCTTATTACATTCTTCAATATTATCAAGCACAATATTATCATTTACATTGTCTACCACAAATTCACTCAAAGAAACTTTTTCACTTGCTTGAGCAAAGATCTCACCTTGTTGTTCATGAGTTGACTGAATGACCTCATCATGAAGACTCGGTTCTAATGACAGACTGGCAGCACGACTGAGAACATTTGAATCCATACCGCTGTCTATGATCTCAACAACAAAATTCTCCTTTTCAGGATTCAGCACAAGGTATGCTTGGTCATCACAATCTGAATCTAGAACTGAAGTAGTTGTCTTGTCTTCTTCAATCTACATGCTATCTTCTTCTGTGGGCAGATCTGAAATAAGCTCTTCTCTTTCATCATTTTCAACCATATGGCCATCTTCAACCTGCTGATCTTGATTCTGCTGCAAAATTTCCTAATCATCTTGATGGGTATCCACTAGGTTCTCTTCATGTTGCTAAAAGGGATTCTCATACAGAGCCTCCATAATCTCAACGTCCATAAAATTATCATCTTCATAATATGTCTCAAGGCTTTCAATAAAACTATAAGCATGCTTGCAACAGTCTTGAACTAAATTTAATGATGGATAAGAGTCCTTATATCGTTCAATGAACATAACATGAAAATCCTTTAAACAGTAAATACAAGCAGGCGATAAACTTTCATACCAAGATTGGGCTTCACCTTCCAGAGTGGCCAGGAATATCTTCCTCAAGCAATCTTCAGGAAAATCTACCTTCAACTTGCGAATATGCATATGAAATCTAACTAGATGTAGAGCAGCATCCTTCTTACCATCATCTTTAAATGTAGGCAGATTCCTTGACCAATCTACCTTTGGAATTTTATTTGGAAAACCAGGGATGTGATCTCGGCTCAAGGGAGCATATCTTCTTGTGATTCGGTCCATCTTGAAAATCTCACAGCTACTGATCTCTCTGCAGTGAAGTCACCATGAAGTACAGGTGGCTAGATTCTTCAGTGAAAAGAGTTGCCAAGTGAATGATTTCAGCCTTTCAAGTGTCTGATCGTTGTCCACTATCAACAATCATATTTGAACTTGATACATGTACTGGGGTAAAATGCAAATGAAGTGCTGTATTCACAAGCTCACGGAGATGGACTGAGGCAGCGTTTATCTACTTCCGCTTATGCAAAGCAAAAGCGTTTCGAAGGCTACCTGGCATAACTTCAGGCTCTGTTTAAGACTTATGAAACCAACACATCAATCCACAGACAAGTTTGTTCTCCCCAGTATGGTCGCCAATATGTTAGCGCTTGAAATTTCACCTCAGGCTGAGAAAGGCAAACTTCAAGGCAACATCAAACCACTTAGCCTCGTAGCTAGCCCTACGGGGCAGGAGAGGGCTCTCTCTGATCTATCTCGGTAAAGATCTTCAATGGGCGAGATAACCAATAAGGAAACACTAATTTTAGGCTAGTAAACTGATAAAAAGAGTTTGTTTTGGGATTTTTTTGGATTTTGAGGATTTTGGTGGAAAATCGGGGAAAGGCAATTTTGGGTGCGGGGATTGAACACAGTTTTTGCAGGGGGTTCTTTGGGGCAAGATAGGAGACTTTATTTATGCCTTTAAAGTAAGTGAATGGGTAGGAATGACCAGTGAGGAGCTAAGGAGAGCAAGCAATCACCTTGAGTTCTCCTTAAACAGATGAAAACATTGATATTAAGCAAATTTAAAAGCAGAGCATGGAAATCATGAATTCTACTTTAACACTTCACTTGCCTAATTTCAGAAGAAAAAGAAAGAGGATGATTTCACATAACACACTTACAAGTACAAAGAGAAGCACACCATCAATACATGTAACCACAGGAATCCCAAAAAGGACTGCAAAACCCTGGTCTTTCTTCCTTTGCCAAAATTGCAGAGATACAATGAATAATACAATAGAGCTTTCTCCCTCAAGAGTCCAACCCTCCAACCTCTAAAAATGACTAAGAAAATACATAATATAGGCAATCTAACACCTTTCCTTGCGTCTAGGGGTCGAGCTCATCCTTCTAGGAGCTGTTTCAACCAATTCTAAACTGAGCACTAAAATCTAGGCAATCAAAACAACTTTCCTCTATAAGCTAGGAAACCAATTCATTCATTAAATGTTTGCTATTTCATGAATGAATCTTCTAGAATAGGTAAATAAGTGTCATATCAACATGAAAATACATTAATTACATCAAAGAGGGTGAAAAATCCCATCACAAGTCAAAACTGGCCAAAGCTGGGTGAATTCCTGAGCTGTAGGTGAAAAATTACGAAAATTGCCTGATAGGTCGCGCCCTAATCCTGATAGGTCGCGCTTCTTTGGAGCTCCATTTGAGGCACTTCCAGGTGTCCAAATGAGGCAAAAGTGGGATTTTTGGAAAGTTCTGGATATCTACTTTCCAACCCAACTGGAATTTCTGAATTTGGTGTCCTTTTGCCCCTCCAAAGTTGCAATCTCCCAAGACTACTTCCTATTTGTCAAAAAGGTGGCAGAAAGTCAATTTTTGCATGTTTTTTGACCTTCTGGAGGCTCAAAACTTGATGAAATCTCTTGGTAATTGCTGAGCAGGTGTATCTTTGCATGACAAATCCAGAAATGCTGAGTTTTTGCAAAATGAAGTTGCCCATCGGATAGGTCGCGCGCGGCGCGCGACCTATCAATGTGAAAAACCTGTTTTTTGCCCAAAAATTCATAAGTGACCAAAAATGCTCAAAATTTTTTGAAATTTGTGCTGTAGTGAGGTCATTTAATATCATGCTCCCTCAAGGAAGCCTCAGCCAAGATGTGGAGGGGACCGGGCCTTCTCCTTCGTTTTAGTGCCTTGGCCAACCACCCTTGAATCACCGTCATTTTCGCCTTGCATACGTGCATTCAGGCCCAATAGTGGTTTTTCATATTCCTGAGTAGGTCCTTATCTTTGTTGGCCTTAGCTAGCAGCCTCTCCGAATGAGCATTGACCCGGAGGAGCATAGCCTCTCGCTCAACGGGTACCAAATCACCGGGTCTCTTTCGAGCCAAGTTGCGGTCCTCATGAATCCTCCGCAACTCATCAAGAGTGTGCTCATCCTCCAACTGCTTGTTGTGCTACTCTAAATATGTGATCTTCCATTGTGCTCCTGCCAATTTTCGCTGCAATGAATCTTTTTCAGCTTTTAGGTGCTGAATGATCTCCTTTGATTCTAGGCTAGGTGAACTCATATCAAGGTCAACAATCTCTATGTCTGGAACACCTGATGGCCCCTCATCAATCCTGGGTTGTTTGCCCCTCTCTGATACATGTGCTGCTGTCGGCGACGAGGCCCCTTCCACCTAGTGTGGAGATAACACTCGTGGTGCTGATGAAGAAGGCGAGACCCCTTCCACCTGGTGTGGAGATAATACTCGCCTAGCTGATGCAAATAAGGCTCTGTGGCCCCTCTGATAAGTGACCAATGGAGGAGAGCTGACATGTCTAGTCTCAGGACTATCATGCTGCTGTGAAGTTCCTCCCTCCTCATGCACAACCTCAGGGGGAGATGATGCTGATGCTGTGAAAAAATCCCGAGAGATAAAATCCTCCCATGGGATACCCTGCTGAACCAACTGATGCATGACCACAAGCTGAATCAAACCATAATGATAAATGCTCCTATGTTGTTGTGCTAGGCTCCTTCTCTGCACCAAGGGCACCATCCTCTCAATATCTCGGCACATGAACCATGGTATGTTCATCATTCGTACCCGTGTGAAATGCATCAACAAGCGAATATGGTACGAATATACATATGCAAACCAGTTATGGACCTCATGTAGGCAGGTTTAACAAAGGGCTCATAATGAAATCTTCCCAACACTTTGCGTTTGTTCCACTCTTCTCCCACATTTGGTATTCCTGTTGCTTGAGCAATACTTTCAGATGACAATATAAAATCCACCCCTGCAGTCTTGAAGAGTTTTGAGGTCGTTTGGGAGTTTACTGGCAGTTTTTGTAGATGAATTTCCCAACAGGTCACGCGCAGGTGCTGATAGGTCACGCGCTCTCGATAGGTCGCGCCAGTGTAAATTTTCAACTGGAGGAACCCCCCTGATAGGTCGCGCGCAAGTGCTGACAGGTCGCGCGCGGGCTCAGCTTGCCAATTTTGCTAAATTTCTCTCCAAATCGCCCAAATCGCTCTTCACTATTGCTTTGAGGCAAATGATGATGAAATAGAAGGAGAGAGGGGCTTTATAGGCTTGATTCAAATTAATTTCTCCTCAAACCCTCTTTCTAATGTTTTTAACTTGACACTTTTTCAAAATTTAAATGCTGCTGACTTTATGGTTTCCTTTTGTCCTGAAATTGTTTGAACTGATGCTTTGTCTTGAAAATTTCTTGTAGGGATAGCTTCTGAGGATCTTGGCAAAGGGGACCAGGGCTGTATGCTGTCCTTTGAAAATTTTTGAATTTTTACAATTTTTTTTACAAAAATGAGAAAAAGACCTTGTCTTTAAAAACATGATTTTTAAATCCAAGGTTAAAATTAGCTGTACAAGATGAAATATTTGAAGAAATCTTTGAAGAAAAACTTGGATAGTCATCCCTCTAGCCTGCTGGGCATTTATTGACCTTTAAAGACATGACCTAAAAGACAAATTGGACCTAAATCCTAGACCTAGGACTTTGACAAGACAAGGAACCTTGAAAGAATTTATAGACTGAAACAACTTGAGCCAACAGTGCCAAGAGGGGAATAAAGACACCAGCTCCTCCATCAGGGTTATGGCATGCCTAATGGAATGCAATGAAATGACACTGATGAGACACCTACTTATGCAAATCCAAAGAGTTTTGATCGTTGATGGAGGGCTACTAGACCAACTCTAATAGAATGTGATGCCTCAAGAAATGTAATTGGTGTTTTTCTAATGCAAGAAGGAAGAACCATTTCCTTTGAAAGTCTCCCAATCAAAAGAAAGTATTTCCACAAACCTATTTATGAGAAGGAAACGTTGGCAATACTACATGCACAAAAGCAATGGAGACCTTACCTAATGGGAAGACACTGCAAGGTAGAAATAGATCATGATAGTCATAAATACTTTTTGGACCAAAGATTATCTTCAGAAGAGCAACAAAATTAGGTCACAAAGATGTGGGGTTATGACTTTGAAATCATCTACAAAAAAGGGAAGAAAAATGTTGTTGAAAATGCACTCTCAAGAAAGGATGAGGATGAGGATGTGGAAGAATTGCTTTGTGCCATTTCTATTATCCAACCAGATTGGATAAACAAAGCAAGGGATGAATGGAAGGAGGATGAAGAAGTGTGGACACTCATTCAAAAGTTGCAATGAGATCCCAGAAAATATAATACATTTAGATAGGAAAATGATTTGTTATGGTACAAAGATTTCTTATAACTTTGTAAGAATTCCCAACTGAAACAAAATATTCTTTTGGAATTGCAAACCTCTCCCTTGGGATGGCACTCGGGATTTTTAAAAACTTACCACGAGGTTAAGAAGGAATTCTTTTGGGATGGCCTTAAATATGATATTCAAATTTTGTGGCGGAATTCTTAGTTTCCGAGCAAAAGAAAGTGGAGACAATTAAGACCCCGAATCTGTTACAACCTTTAGCCATTCCAAGTCAATGTTGGGACGGGGTTTCAATGGATTTTATCATAGGTTTACCCAAGTTTGAAGTAAAGAGTGTCATCATGGTGGTAGTTGATAGACTTACCAAGTATGCATACTTTTGTGTGGTATCTCATCCATTTAAAGCTAGTACAATTACTACTGCATTTATGGAAACAATTCAAAAGCTACATGGAAACCCAAATATTATTGTAAGTGACAAAGATCCCATTTTCACTAGAAGTTTTTGGATGAAATTATTTTTTTGTCTGGTTACTCAATTAGCTCATAGCTCATCTTCTCATCCTTGAATAGATGGGAAAATTGAGATTGTGAACGAATGTTTGGAAGGATATATTTTTTTATTTGTATCTGATAAAAAAACACAATGGGTCAAGTGGTTACCTCTGGTTGAATGGTGGCTATATAACACTTGCTTCCATATTGTAGATAAAATGATCCTATTGATGGCACTTTATGGATATCATCCACAGTCCATCACATCATCTTTAAGAGAAAATTATAAGGTTCAAGCAGTGGAAGATCAGATCGAGCATCAACAACAAGTTCTCCAACTCTTAAAGGATAACCTCACTTTGGCACAAAATTGAATGAAACAACATGCGTATCAACATCGTAGTGAAAGAAGTTTTGATGTAGGCCACTGGGTATTTTTACAGCTACAACCATACAAAAATATGTACCTCAAGCAAGATAACAAGGATAATAAATTATCACCAAATATGGTCCTTACAAGGTGTTGAAAAATATTGGTACTATTGCATATAGATTGGAGCTTCCTGCATCTTCCCAATGCACTCAATTTTCCATGTTTCATGCTTAAAGAAGGTTATAGGTGACAAGCTCCAAGTTCAAAATATATTGCCAAAATTTGACAAGGAAGGAAAAATCATATTGGAACCTAAAGTAGTCATTGACAAAAGAACTCGACAACTATGAAATTGATCAATTTCAAAGTATCTCATCAAATGGAAGAATGTACCCACTGAAGATTCCACATGGGAAGATGAGAACTTTTTACAGAAGCATACATAACTATTCAAGCATTGAGGAAAACATTTTTTTGAAGGATAGGGGAATTTTATGTCCCTATAATACTAGTGTAACCCCTTATTGTTATTGTTAGTGTAGCCCCCTTATTTTTAGTGTTGTTCCCATGTAGTCCCCATATTGTTATTATTGTGCCCCATAGAAGCCCACTATTTTTATTGTTGTGCCCTTACATTATTATCGTTATGTAGGCTTTGATTATATTGTGACCCCTTGGACTCCTATATATGGAAAGGATGTATTTTAATTTGTATCATCCAATAATTTTTCATTTATGTAATGTAAAGTAGGTTTCCCCCTTGAAGAGGCTAATTTTTAGGTCGTTAATCTATCTTTTATTTTCTTTTGTGAGATAGTTTCATAACAACCAATGTAAAGAGCGACTTACTTAATGAGTACCAATACCAAGAAAGTACATAATCTAGACTTTGATGAGGTCTTTCCCCCATGAAATGGTCATGTACTATTAAAAGGAAAAGAATGCACATTATAATTGTAGAATCGAAGAGAGATAAAACTAAGATTTAATTTCTTCGATGAAACATGTGCTAAGGGAGATATAAGTGTAGAGAATTAAAGGTTCATGTTTATTATAAATTTGAATTAATAGTAAGAGAAATTACTAATTAGAGAGTGAAACAATGAATATGCACCAATATGAGAGCATTGTGGTGGATGCACATACATGACGAGAGCATAGACATAGGAAGATGCATTAGTGAAGATAAGACGTGAACTTGACATAAATAGGAATAGAGCCATATGCAAGAACATGGGATAGCTATGAGAATACCATGTGCAAACAAACTATGGCTTGTTGAAATTGTCAAAGGATCCACGATATCAAGGGTAAAAATGATGGATCGATACCCATGGTAATAGAGATAATAGTGTATAAATACTATGTTAAACTTTTCAGCAAGTTCTTAACCTATGTATATGGAATGACCAAGAGAAATATAGTAGACCATGTAAATAAGGTTAAGCCAACTAAACTGATGCAAGGGAATGAACACCACCCCATATCTAAAGATGGTACTACAATGCTTCAAGAAGAAGCGGCATGGAAACTAATGATTGAGGACATGATGTCCTCAATATTATGTGATTTTAAGCTATTTGTAATCATCTAGAAGGTGCAACATGTACATAGGATGAGATTCCCGATGTATGTAGTCAATGGGGTTGTTTCCTTTTATAGGGGTTGCTTACAAGTGTGTTAAGGGGTCACCAATACCATTATGATATCAAGTCGAGAGGTCACCAACCCCTACAAGTTCATAGCCTGTAATTGAGATGTTTCTTTTAAATAAAGAAGTCAATGTGGTTTTTTGTCCATGTGCATGATTTCCTTTATGTACCACTGTATAATGTGTATTATGTGCACAAACCATGAACATTTTTTATAATTGTAGGTGGTCACAATCACTACTGAAGGGAAGGGGTGTAGAAGCTGATATCATAGGAACCTATGCCATGCGACATCTAAGCCTTGGTAGCGAAGGGTTTGAATAATTACGGGTGTGAGTAAGGAATTTAGACATAGGGAAATCTTAATTCAATGTCAGAACCATGTTAAAGAAAAAAATAATTTAAAGGATACCTCGTTGGTTGAACTAGTTGGGAAACAACAAAAGTCTGAAATTGAAAAAGGTTTGACTGACCCCATCTCGAATTGGGGTGAGATCTAACCAATGTTGTTCAATCTCTCAAAGTAGTCATAAGTAGTGGGAAAGGTTAAAGAGAGTTACTAGCCCATAGTGTTTCCCCCCTTGACTTTGTCGTGAAATCCTGGGTGGCTACATATCCTTGCTGAAGGAAAGGGTTCCTAAGCACTACTGACTGCATATAGAGAGGTTTGTATGGAGGCATAGTGTGCTTCCCTCTAGTGGAAACTTATTTATCTTCGAATTATTTGTGCATCTGAGGGAGAAGAGGAAATTCACCAGTATAGTGTATGTAGGTAATGCAACATTCACAAGGTTTATTCATTCAAAGGGCTTTGTTCTGCTTGGGTTTTGTGCTTTGTTACTGGGATATAGTATTAGACTTATCATGCTTATTGGAATTAGGTTGGTGAACTTCATTTCCTTGGTTTCCCTAAGATGGCTTGTTTTGGTTACCCTTCCTCTTATTCTTCCTCTTGGTGTTAGGGTAAAGGGAACATTAAGCTGAGCATACACCTACCACTATGGAGGTGGTGGTTGTTATGTTAGAGGGTGCTGATGGATGGGATGTTGAGATGTTGTTGCAATTAGGGGTAGAGCACTAGCCTGTGGTGCGTAAGGATAGTATGGATTTGTAGTAACATTTTGATAACCAAGCCGAGTACTGGGTGGCTTTGGCATCAATTAACGTAAATGTGTAATATGTACTTGTGCAATGGTACCAATTAACACATCAAGAGTAAAGGGGAGGATAAGTGTAGGTGGAATTGGGCGCCCTTTGAGGTTGGCCATAATTGAAAGATCCTTGTTGATATGGGGAAATTTATAGGTAATATATTGATCCAAATACACCATCTATAACATGAAATGGCCCTAGTGTAAAAGAAGCACCAAGGCAAGGGACAAAGGGGAGGATAATATAGGCATAGATCATATGAAACTATAAATCCTTATAGATGACTTCTTCTTCCGTTTGATAGAAATGAGATGCGACATATTTACCAATAAGAGTGAGGAGGGATCAAAGGAACCAGTCTGTGTAGACTAGGTCTTTGAATTTGAAAGCTTTGCATAAGGTCCACCTTCTATGCCATTTTTGGACATGATTGGAAAGATGCGTCATAGAGGTTTGACAAAATGAAGTCAAAAGTTTTGTGTTGGTGTAATAATGAATAGGCATTAGAGAACTTTTGAGGTCTAAAATGGACCTACTAAGAAAAATGTATAACCAAAATAAACTTTATAAAAACCAATAGGATTAAATATGATGATGTCAACCATGGGGGACGATTCACAATTTTTGGGGTAACAAAGTATAAAGATTGAGAAATAATAAAATATTAAAACTACTTTTTCAACTTGTATTTTCAACTTATCTCCCTAAGGTTTTACTAAAATTTTGAGCGAGAGTACTCATTGGATGCAAAATTTAATTCATCGTCCAAGGAGTACCCATGTTTCATACTTTTTATGGACCCTACTATATGAATAATGAGACATACATGAAAAACGGCGATTACAATCACATTTTTCATGTATTTCTCATTTTTTTGTAGAAGGGTCCATAGAAAGTATACAACATGGGTACTCCTTAGATGGGGAATCAAATTCTCCATCCAATGAGTGTTCCCGCTTGAAATTTGAGTAAACACATAGGGAGAGAGTTTGAAAATACGAGTTGAAAAAATAGTTTCTCTTTTTTCCCTCTAAAATTTGATGATGTAATCTAATATTACTTTTTATTATTTCCACTATTATAATTTCCTTAGGAGGCCCATTTTAGACCTCAAGATTCCCCTAATGTAACTAGAAGTAAGATAAGAAGGCCTTGGCAATGGTTGCAAACATTGAATGAGATACATGTGGTTGATCTACATACCAGGAGATGGTAGTGTTGAAAGAGGTGTAGACATATGGAATCCTCCATTATAGAGTTGGAGGAACACCACATATGGAAATATTGAATGTGGTTAGTGGGATCCTCTCAAGAGTTCCCTTTGAGTTTGGGAATAACAGAGGGGATCTTGGTTCACATAAGTGGAAATTTATGATCATCATGAAGAGGACCATTAACGAGTTAGTTCATACTAGGAATATCAAACTGACCATATAGAGAAGCAACTATTCATTGATTTTCATACTTTGTGAGGTTCCAATGTTACCTCTGGGAGAGGGACCTTAAGTATTACTAGCTTTACCGCTAGTAGTTCCTCCATCATTGGTTCCCAAGTTAGGACCAACATTACTACCAATGTTGATAGCAGACATGATTGTAGCTTGGGGTTGAAAGGACTCAGAATATGAAAAATAACTAGATGAATTAGAAAGACTATAGTCAGAAGGTGGACTAGGGAGAGGGACCCTGACTTTTATAATAGGTGTTAATGGATGTCCTAATAGAAACTAAGGATGAAGACCATGAAATATCTAAAAAAAAATTCCAAGGGGGTGCAATGATGTCAATACAATGAGAATGTTAAAGGCTAGAGTAAAAGGGCAAAGAGAAAGAAGAACAAAGAGGAAGAAAACACTACATGCAATGATGCAAAGCGTAAACAAATTATAATGTACAAATATTCTTATTCAAGTAAACATGTACTATAAAGATAAAATTGACTCTTACACCAAAGGTGAGCTACACCTCATGCAAATCTTAGTACTTTGTTTTGATGGCCTTCCAAAAAAATCTTACTTGTAGGATTTAATGTTTGCAACTAGACCATTGAATGAAAGGTAGGGTAAGAGGGATGGTTGCTTCCAAAAACCACCCCTATAGGTTGTTTTAATCATTGAAATGAAAAATAATGTTACCTTTACCCAATGCAAATGAGCATATCTCAACTTCTGGGTGCTAGCATTAGACCTAGATTCTCAACCATGAAGTGGGAGCTTCAAGGAGAACCACCAATATTCTCAACCTAGGCCTTGACCCCTCTAATGTGTTTATGTATCATGCATTCATTTTGACTGTTTAATGGAGGATTTAAAACAACCTATTTGGAACACCGTTACATCTCAATGAAAAGTGATTGGTGGTCATGTAGTGTTAAAAGGAAAAGAATGTAGATAGTGGTAGAATGGGAGAGAAATAAAACAGAGTTAAGTTTTTTGATTAAAAAGGAACTAAGGGATACATAATTGTAGAGGATTAAAGGCTCATGTTTCCTCTAAATTTTAATTAATCGTAAGATAAATTAGTAATTAGAGAGTGCAACAATGCATATGCAGCAATATTAGAGCTATTAGGTCCCTATATGATCCGGATCTTGGGAGGAGGCCCCCAAGATCTAAAAGATTGAAATGGATCTTGAGAGGAGAGACCCCCAAGATCTGAAAACTTGCATTGCTAGAAGAAAAATAGGATAATGCCCAATAAACAAACCACAAAGAAACTTTTTATTAAAACCCACTGATCTGGATTTAAACATGAGTGCAACAAAATACAGAGCTAACCATATACACAAAGATGCATCAGAAATAATACTTCATTTCATTAATGGAAAATACTGAAATATGATTACAACCAGAAATGGAAATAAACCAGCTAGGGTGATGGTAGCTTATCTCTGAGAAGAGATGTGTGGCTACATGCCTCTGAACTGTAAACGCTACATTGTGGCGGACAATCTGTCCTTTTACAAAATGTGGCTTGTTACTTATAGTATTTTTCAGTTACAATACCACGGGTCGATTCCATGGGTGAATGAATACCAAAGGTGGATTTTACAATACCACGGGCAGATTCCATTTACAATACCATGGGTAAATTCCATGGGTCAATGAATAATATGGGTGGATGAGTACCATGGGTTGATTCCATTTTTCATTTGGATCATTCCTCCCTCCTTAAGAAGCAATGGTCCCCATTGCGTAAAGTTCCCTCCCGCGAAGCCTTTGTTGAATATGAAGAGCCACTGAAGATAAGGGTTTTATGTGGTTAACCCAAAACCCTGATAAATGAAGATCCGAGGATAGAGATACCCTGTAATTCTTGTGACCAACTGTGATTCTGACAGTGTGCGGCCTAGCAAATGGACTTCGATGACAAGGATTTTATGCGGTTGACCCATAACCACGATGTTGATTGCTGATGAAGTAGCAGGTGCTTACATAGCCTGGGGTGGGAGGGAATGTCTACAAATAACCAAAGCTGAATGCTACGATGTTGAAACTGATGAATTTCAAGCAGGTGCCTACTAAAGTGGGCTGGGAGGGCACGTCTCCAATGGAAACCCACTCCGAATGCTGCTCCAAAGTTAAAATGGACATAACTCGGCCAATATAAATCAAAATATTTCTTATAATCTGTTTTTAGAAGTAGAAGGATCATTTTGCATCTTCCCATGAGTTTGAATTCCCTATCTGGACACTCTGAGATCTCAGATTCACGTTGCAACAGTTCCGTCGTCACAAAAATTCTGATAAAATGGCTGATTTTAAATCAGCTATATCTTCCACATCCGAACTCTGATTCGACCCATTTTTTTTTTTGAAATTGGGTGGTTTTTCAAGAGTAATCCAGATCTGGTATTTTTTTGTGTAAATTTTGTATCAAATGTTTCAGATATGATCTGCAAATTCGCTGCCCAAAAAAATTCCTGCAAAAAAATGAAAAAAGAAAAATTCTTCCTGCTTAACCCAAGAAAAGTGCTCTGTGGAGGTTGTAGCACATGCCTGAAATAATACTTCATTTCATTACTGTAAAACACTGAAATATGATTACAACCAGAAATAGAAATAAACCAGCTAGGGCGATGGTAGCTTATCTATGAGAAGAGATGTGTGGCTACATGCCTCTGAACTGTAAAGGCTACATTGTGGCGGACAATCTGTCCTTTTCCAAAATGTGGCTTGTTACTTATAGTATTTTCCAGTTACAATACCACGAATCAATTCCATGGGTGAATGAATACCATGGGTGGATTTTACAATACCACGGGCAGATGCCATTTACAATACCATGGGTAAATTCCATGGGTCAATGAATAATATGGGTGGATGAGTACCATGGGTTGATGCCATTTTCCATTTGGATCACTATAATACTAGTGTAGCCCCTTATTGTTATTGTTAGTGCAGCCCCCTTATTGTTATTGGTGTGCCCATGTAGTCCTCATATTTTCATTATTGTGCCCCATAGAAGCCCACTATTGTTATTGTTGTGCCCTTACATTATTATTGTTATGTGGGATCTGTATATATTGTAACCCCTTAGACTCCTATATATAGAAAGGAGGTTTTGTCATTTGAATCATCAAAGAATTGTTTATTTATGTAACGTAAAGGAGGTTTTGTCATTTGAATCATCAAAGAATTGTTTATTTGCATAACATTTGGTATCGGAGCTCATTCAAAAGTTGCAGCAATGGTTCACAAAAATGTTGGGTTATGACTTTGTAATCATATAGAAAAAAAGGGAACCAAATGGTTGTTGCAGATGCACTCTCAAGAAAGGATGAGGATGTTGAAGCATTTCTTTATGCCATTCCTATTATCCAACTAGATTGGATAACCAAAGTGAGGGATGAATGGAAGAATGACGAAGAAGTGTGGAAACTCATTCAAAATTTGCAGTATGATCCTAGTAAATCTGATACATTCAACTAGAAAAATGATTCATTATGGTACAAATATTGCTTATATCTTTGTAAGAATTCCCAACTCAAACAAAAAATTCTTTTGTAATTTCATACCTCTCCCTTAGGAGGGCACTCAAGATTTTTAAAAACTTACCATAGGGTCAAGAAGGAATGTTTTTGGGATGGCCTTAAATTTGATATTCAATAGTTTTTGGCAAAATGTTTGGTTTTCCCAAAAAATAATTTTGAGACAATTAATACCACGGGTATGTTACAACCTTTATCCATTCCAAGTCAACATTGGGAGGGGATTTAAATGGATTTTATCACAGGTTTACTCAATTTCGAAGGAAAGAGTATCATCATGGTGGTAGTTGATAGACTTACCAAGTATGCACACTTTTGTGCATTATCTCATCCGTTTAAAGCTAGTACAATCGCTACTGCATTTATGGAAACAATTCAAAAGCTACGTGGAAACCCAAAAATTATTGTAAATGACATAGATCCCATTTTCACTAGAAATTTTTGGACGGAATTATTTTCTTCCCCAAGTACTCAATTAGCTCATAGCTCATTTTATCATCCTCAATCAGATGTGAAAAATGAGATAGTGAACAAATGTTTGGAAGGATATCTTCATTTCTTTGTATCTAATAAGAAAATACAATGGTTCAAGTGGTTACCTCTGGATAAATGGTGGTATAACACTTCCTTCCTTAATGCAGCAAAAATGGCCCCATTTATGGCACTTTATGGATATCATCTACCTTCCATTGCATCATCTTTAAGAGAAAATCCTAAGGTTCAATAAGTGTAAGATCACATCGAGCATGAACAAGAAGTTGTCCATCTCTTAAAGGATAATCTCGCTTTGGCGCAAAATCGAATGAAACAACAGGAAAAAAAACATCGTAGTGAAAGAAGTTTTGATGTAGGCGACTGCGTATTTTTATGGCTAAAACCATACAAAAAAATATTGCTCAAGCAAGCTAAGAAGGATAATAGGATAATAAATTATCACAAAAGTACTATGGTTCTTACAAGGTGTTGCAAAATATTGGTACTATGGCATACAAATTATAGCTTCTTGCATCTTCCCGAGTGCACCCATTTTTCCATGTTGCATGCTTAAAGAAGATTATAGGTGACAAGCTTCCAATTCAAACAATATTGCCAGAACTTGAAGAGGAAGGAAAAATCATATTGGAACCTAAAGCTTTCATGGAAACAAGAACTCGACAACTATGAAATGGATCAATTTCAGAGTATCTCATCAAGTGTAAGAACTTACCCATTGAAGATCCCACATGGGAGGATGAGAATTTTATACAAAGGCATCGATAACTACTCAAGCGTTGAGGAAAACTCTTTTTTGAAGGAGAGTGGCATGTTAGGTCCCTATAATACTAGTGTAGGCCCTTATTGTTATTATTAGGGTAGCCACTTTATTATTGTTGGTGTGCCCATGTAGTCCCCATATTGTTATTAATGTGCCCCATAGAAGCCCATTATTGTTATTTTTGTGCCCTTACATTATTATTTTTATGTAGGCTCTGATTATATTGTGACCCCTTAAATTCCTATATATAGAAAGGCGGTTTTTTCATTTGAAACATCTAGGAATTGTTCATTTATTTAATGTGAAGGAGGTTTCCCCCTTGAAGAGGATACTTTTTAAGTCACTGATCTATCTTTTTGTGATTTGGTTGCATAACATTTGGTATCGAAGCTCATTCAAAAGTTGCAACATTGGTTCACAAAAATGTTGGGTTATGACTTTGAAATCATCTAAAAATCAGGAAACAAAACGTTGTTTCATATGTGCTCTCAAGAAAGGATGAGGATGTGGAAGCATTGATTTTTTCCATTTCTATTATCCAATTAGATTGGATAACAAAAGCAAGGGATGAATGGAAGAAGGATGAAGAAGTGTGGACACTCATTCTAAAGTTGCAACAATATCCTGGTACATATGATACATTCAATCGGAAAAATGATTCATTATGGTACAAAGATCACTTATATATTTGTAATAATTCCCAATTCAAACAAAATATTCTTTTGGAATTGCACACCTCTCCTTTAGGAGGGAACTCAGGATTTTTAAAAACTTACAACAGGGTTAAGAAGGAATTTTTTTGGGATTACCTTAAATATGTAGAAATTCTCTACAAATCCAAATCTGTAGAAAATCTGTTGTAGGTTAACCTGATAATGCAATATAAATCAAAGCAGAATACTATAACCTACTTCTACTATCAATTTGTGGAAGTTGAAAGATCAAGTTGAACACATATAACCAGAAGAAGAAGAATCAATGCATAGTACACATGAAAATACTTTGGGGAAAGCCTCAGATAAAAAACCCCACTATTTGTACTATCATACATGGTAGAAATACATAGGAATTATACAAAGCCTTAGCTCTCACTGCAATCCTCACAGATGCTCACAGGTAAACTTGGCTTCTCACAAGCCTTCCTCTCTACTCTCCAAGCTTCTATTTCCTTACGCTGTTCCTAGTGGATGATCTTCCTTCAACCAAGTGGAACACTGCTCTCACAGACTTTCAGAACTGCACAATCCTCAAGGAATGATTCCTTACTACATGTTGGCATTATGATACATATGTTGTACTTGATGGCAACCCACTCATCTCAGATAATAAATTATAATGTAGAGAAAAGTTCACGCACTTATATGCAGAGAAAAGTTTATTTCATGTAGAGAAAAGTTCACGTACTTTTATGCAGAGAAAAGTTTATTTCATGTAGAGAAAAGTTCACGCACTTTTATGTAGAGAAAAGTTTATTTCATGTAGAGAAAAAGTTCACGCACTTTCATGCAAGGAAAAGCACGTATATGTTGGAGAACTTACCTTTGGTCCATGGTAGTTAGTCCTTGGTATTTGAACCGATGGTTTTGGACCATGGTACCTCGTCAGAAGTGTTGATCCCAAGTATTGGGTTCGTGGTATTGGTTTATTATGGTTTTGGTTCGTGGTATTGCATGTAGAGAAAAAGTTCACGCACTTTCATGCAAGGAAAAGCGCGTATATGTTGGAGAACTTACCTTTGGTCCATGGTAGTTAGTCCTTGGTATTTGAACCTATGGTTTTGGACCATGGTACCTCGTCAGAAGTGTTGATCCCAAGTATTGGGTTCGTGGTATTGGTTTATTATGGTTTTGGTCTGTGGTATTGCATCCAAAAGTGTTGATCTCACACACTTTCATGGTTGGTTCATGGTATTAGTCCAACAGTTTTTTTGATCCTACGGTTTTGGACCGTGGTATTGTGGAAGGCCTAAGACCATAAAAGAGGAAGGAGATCATTTGGCAAAGGATCATCGAATGAATTGAATATCTAATAAGTGCTAGATCTGAAATATTTGTGATTGGGTTATGGTGCAGATCTGGATCTGAATGAAGGAGGAACCTTAGCGCATAAAGAAGGATAAGTTCTATTGATGGGTCATAATCTTTATGCTTGAATAATAGTATCTTTGTATGATTTTGATCTGTTATATGAGGCGCATGCTTGATCTATAAATCTGACAATCTGGGTAAATTAGTGTCTGAATATTTGAACGAAGGAATTATCCTTTATAGATCTGCACGCAGGTTTCAGGTTGTTGAAGTAGCGTATATCTTTAAATTATGATCTAGCTGCCTCTGTCTATTGCTACAGTATTCTGGGTTCAGAATTTTGTGTGTGGTTACTGTTACTGTGTTCTGGGTACAACTGTCAGAGAAGTGTTTACTTGATTCAGTGCTAATTGGGAAAAGGAAATTGTTTGATGCAGATATAGTTGATGATTGATTGATGTTCATGGATCCAATTTGAAAATTTATGAAAAGTGGTCCTTGAAAGAAAAGAAGTAGGGGGTTGTAACTCCCTTCCAGGAGAGAGAGTTGTAGCTCTCTGCAGGTTGCAGCCTGCGTACTACTAAAGGACTGCACCAGTACAAAATCATTGTAAAAGGAATTTCTAATTGAAAGAAGATAGAGACATATTGCAGCAGGTGGTTTTCACCCACATTGGGTTTCCACCTTATATCTGGTGTTCTTTGGTGTGACTATCTGTTTTTCATGTTCATGCTCATTATTTTATGGTACTAACATACAATAATTCAAAGTATAAATATATTGAAAAGAATTAGATAATACTGATTCACCCCCCCCCCCCAGTATTATTTCCAACAATTGGTATCAGAGCAGGTCCTTCTGAAGAAGCTTGATCGCTTGAAGGAAGATCTAACATCATGAGCAACTACGAGAGGGAAGCATCAATCAGGCCACCGATTTTTGATGGAACAAAATTCATATATTGGAAGGTAAGAGTTACTGCCTATCTTCAATCTTTGGGTACAGAAGTATGGGACATTATAGAAACAGGGTATACTTTTCCATCAGCTACTCCTACAGATTCAGCTGAGAAGAAGAAATATGAAACAAATGTAAAGGCGGTTAATACTCTTCTAGGATGTCTATCTCAATCTGAATTCATGAAGGTTATGCAATATAAATCCGCAAAAGAAATATGGGACAAGATTGTTTTCAGCTACGAAGGAGATGAACAGGTAACACGTGCAAAACTTCAAACCCTCAGGATTCAGTATGAGAATCTCAGAATGTATGATGATGAAAGTGTGGCTAACTATTCCCTTCAGGTAGATGAGATTTTTAATTGTATGAAAAACTTGGGTGAAGAAATAAAAGAGCCTGTTGTGGTTGAAAAATTCCTAAGATCATTGTCCCCCAAGTTTGAATCTAAAGTGTCTGCAATAGAAGAAAAGGAAAATATACGAACTCTTACTATGTCTCAGCTACACGGAATTCTAACTGCTTATGAAATGAGAAAAGGAGGTCCATCAGACAGGAGAGAAGATGCTTTTAAGGCTTCAGGCAAAGGAGACTACTATGAATCAAGTCACGTGCCAGAAGAAGAAGAAGAATCAAATTTTGTCAAAAATCTTCAACGGGGTACTGGAAGGTTCAGAGGTAAGCTACCTTTTAAATGTTTTGCTTGTGGAAGAGTAGGTCATTATGCTGCCAAATGTACTCATAAGGATAAGATTGACAAAGGAAAGGAACCTACCAGATGGAACAAGAAACAGAATGCAAATAAGAAAAGCTACTACACTCATGAAGACAGTGATGGTCTATCAAATAGTGATGAAGATGAACGAGGTAATGACTATAAACTTTTAATGGAATTTGAAGATGATGATTACATGGATGCTATAGATGTGGATAGTTTTTATGAAGAGATTTCTAGACTTAAGACATGTATAGAAGAAAAGAATATGATCATTGATACTCTACAATTTCAAATTGATGAAAAAGAAAAATATCTTGAAAAGTTAGAAGGTGAAATTGTTGGCCTTAGAAAAGAAATTGAGAAAACAAAGGCTATTAATCTTAAGTTTGTCAAAGGATCTGAAACTCTGGATGAGATCATCAATGTACAACGTTCTCCGTTAAACAAGACAGGTCTGGGGTATAATGGAGAAACATCTCAAGCATCCACCTCAAAGAGTTATCTTGATGCAGCAAGAAGGAATGAGCAAAAGCACAATGGAGGTCACCAGGTAAAGCAGGGACGAATTAAATCAAGAACTAACAAAGACTACCAGGTAAACCAGGGGCAATCTGTCTTAAGGGTGAACAAAAGCTACAACCAGCCATAGGTAAAATCTTCTCAATTTTCTTCAAGAATGGATGACAATAAGAATTACAATCATTTGGGTGGTAGAATTGATAACCGCAGAAGTTTCTTCAATGGCCAATGTTTCTCTTGCCATAACTTTGGTCACAAAGTAGTTCAATGTGTTTCATATAAAACAATCATGAATAGAGAAGCTCAAAAACAAAGAAGTATGACTGGGATTACAAAAAGGACCTATAACAACTTTTCGGCTCTTGAAAATGAAATTGAATGTTCTATTTGTAATAACTTCGGTCATGAAGATTCTGAATGCAAGAGCAGATTTCAGCAGACAAAGGAACAAGCCTCAAGCACCAAAACATGGAGAATAAAGGAACCACAATCAGAAAGATGTGGGATAGCCTTTTATGCAGAGGGACAGGAAAATCTATGGTACATCGACAGTGGATGTTCGAAGCATATGACAGGTGATAAAGAAAAACTTGAATCATATTCTACTTTAGAAAAGGGAAAGAAAGTTTCTTTTGGAAATGATACTCCAGCAGCTATAAAAGGAAAAGGCACAGCTTAGTTAAAAGAAAAGGTCAAAGCTGGAAATGTTTTGTATGTTGATGGCTTGAAGCATAACCTTCTGAGTCTCAGTCAGATGTGCGATCAAGGAACCGAGGTAATATTTCGATCAAATCGATGTAGTGTTCGTGATCTTGATACAGGGAAAACAGTGATCAAAGGTAGAATAACTCCAAATAATCTATACATATTTGAAGAAGGACAACAACAATGCTATTTGAGCAAGGATGATGAACATTGGTTATGGCACCAGAGGTTGGGGCATCTAAGCTTTTCACAAATAAGGAAGGCATGCAAATATCAAGCAGTTTGTGGTCTTCCAGATATCAAAATTCCAGACAACACTATATGAAAATCATGTTAGTTTGGTAAGCAAACCAGAACCAACTTCTCGGAGAAGGAAGGATCAGCCAGCAGGCCTCTTGAACTAGACCATACAGATGTATGTGGTCCTTTCAGGACGAGGTCACCTCGAGGAGAAGAATACTTGATATTATTCATTGACGATTTCTCCAGGTTTGTTTGGTTAGGACTTTTGAAGCACAAAGATGAAGCATTCGAAAAATTAAAATCCTTCAAAGCCTTGGTTGAAAATGAATCAGGTTACAAAATTAAGTGCCTCAGGTCCGACAGTGGTGGGGAGTTTACCTCAAATGAATTTTTCGATTTCTGTGAAGAACATGGGATAAGAAGGGAATTCTCTACAGCTAGAACTCCTCAGCAAAATGGAGTGGTGGAAAGGATGAACAGAACAGTCCAACAAATGGCTCGTGCTATGCTTGATGAGTCTGGAACTCCCGCAACTTTCTGGGGTGAAGTTGCATATGCTGCGGTTGTTATTCTCAATAAAACAAATGTCCGAGTGAACAACACTCAAACTCCTCATGAACTCTGGTATGGTGAGACTCATTCGGTAAAACACTTCAAAATGTTTGGGAGCAAATGCTATATTAAGAATACTGATGAGCAGCTTGGAAAACTTGAACCTAGATGTTGGAAATAATACTGAGAGGGGGGGGTGAATCAGTATTATCTAGCAATTTACCAAATCTTCCTTATTTGATCTTTTGAATTATTCTTGCATATCAGTACCATAAAACAATGAGCATGAATAAAGAAAATAGACAGTCACACCAAAGAACACAAGATGTAAGGTGGAAACCCAATGCGGGAGAAAACCACCTGCTGCAATATGTCTCTATCTTCTTTCAAGAAATTCTTTTTACAATGATTTTGTACTGGTGCAGTCCTTTACCAGCACGCAGGCTGCAACCTGCAGAGAGCTACAACTCTCTCTCGTTTTCCAGTCTCTCCTGGAAGGGAGCTACAACCCCCTACTTCTTTTCATGAAGAATCAAATGATCAACAAGTATACAACAGATACAGTCCACTACAGATATCAGATCAGTAATTACAGAAATAACCCAGAACACCTTACGAATAGAAATATACAGTCAACAGATCATCTCGAGACAGGGACGCATATTTTCTTTCTGTGACCTGCGACTGGACGCAGTCTACCTTCCACAGTTCTGCGTGCCGACGCACTGTTCTTCTATGCTTTGCTGCGACCGGCGCACCCAGAAACACTATCGCGCCGCGTCTTTTGCTTCAGAGACGCACCCAATAACACAGTCGCGCTGCGTCCTTTGCCTCAGAGACGCACCTGAGCCTTTACTGTACTGCGTCCCGGCGCACTTTCCCTTCACTGAACCTGCGTCCCTTCAGATATAAAAGATATGAGGACTTCAGAACCAACCCAAACACTCAGATCCACAGATCTGATCATGCGCCATAGAGATCACAGTCCATTAGAAGATTCGCCTTCATAGATCTGGACTAGATCTCACCAAAAGATATTCAACCAAGATGATGCTAAATCCAAATGAACTCCTTTGCTTTATATAGGCAAGCTTCTCCCCAAAACATGGAACAAAACCACGAGCCGACACCATAGAAACACAAAACCGTCGGCTAGATACCACACAAGAAACCCCCACGTGCTTTTCTTTGCCTTGAAATGTGTGCACTGGGCGGACGCACCTCCTGAACGGCTGGTCTGCGTCCCTGGACGCGGGTTCTGTATGGTATACCTGCGGGGACGCACTTGCTGAACATATTTCCTGCGTCCTTCTTGATTTATCTCCTGAATGGGTTTGCCATCAAGGACAACACCTGAATCATAATGCCAACAATCTCCCCCTTTGGACTTGATGGCAACCACATAATCTTCAGCTTCATTCTCCCCCTTTGACATCAAGGGCAAAGGGTATGCTCCCCCTATGCTCATGCATCTCCAGATCTGTAACCAGAAATCCATCATGAAGGAGATAGAGACATATTGCAGCTATTTCCAAGATCTCCTTTTCCATAATGCCAACAATGCATTATGTGCTCCCCCTGAGCCTATACCACCAATAGGAAGATGATCAACGGTAAGATGATGCATCAACAACCCCCAGCTTTTGCCTGAGGTATTCAAAAGTGTCCCTGGACAACGGTTTGGTGAAAATATCAGCAACTTGTTCCTTAGAAGGAACATACTCCAACTTGACCTTCTGTTCAAGTACTTGTTCCCGGAGAAAATGGTACTTGATTGGTATGTGCTTGGTTTTTGAATGCATAACCGGATTCTTTGAGATGCTGATTGCACTTGTGTTGTCACATAAGATAGGGATTGGAGGAGTACAAGTGATTTGATAATCCTGCAAATTCTGCATCATCCAAAGGAGTTGGGTGCAACAAGATGCAGCAGCAACATATTCTGCTTCAGCTGTAGACAAGGCAATTGAACTTTGTTTCTTGCTGAACCAAGAGACCAGTCTGGGACCCATAAAGAACGCACCACCACTTGTGCTTTTCCTGTCATCCACGCTTCCGGCCCAATCTGCATCTATATAGGCATGAAGAGTAAGATCTGTATCTCTAGGATACCATAAGCCATAATTTTGAGTCCCTTGAAGATATTTGAAAATTCTCTTCACTGCTTGAAGATGAGTCTCCTTCGGATTTGCCTGAAATCTTCCAACTATTCCAACTGCATGCATGATGTCTGGTCGGGTACCTGTCAAATATAGTAAACTTCCAATCATAGATCTGTAGGTTGGTTGATGTACTGCTGCAGAATCATCATTTGCACTGAGACTACATCCTGTGACCATGGGTGTACATACTGGTTTTGCATCTTCCATGCCATATTTCTTCAAAATCTGCTTGAGATACTTGGTTTGAGATAAAAGGATTCCTCCTTTCTTTTGTTGGATTTGCAAACCAAGGAAGTATGTCAGTTCTCCTAGCAAGGACATTTCAAATTCTTTCTGCATGACTGAGGCAAAGCTTTGGCTCATAGCTTCTTCATTGCTGCCAAAAATAATGTCATCTACATACACAACAAGTATTAGCAATTTGTCATTTTCAATTTTTATATATAGATTGCTATCTGCTGAACCTTTTGAAAAACCTTGTTGATGAAGATATTTGTCCAACCGGTAGTACCAAGCCCTTGGGGCTTGTTTGAGACCATAGAGAGCCTTTTTTAATCGGCATACAAGATTTGGATCATTTCCAAGAATGAACCCATCTGGCTGTTCAATGTACACTTCTTCTTCCAAGTCTCCATTCAGAAAGGCTGATTTTACGTCCATTTGAAATACTTTGAAGTTCTGAGAACTTGAGAGAGCAAGGAACATTCGGATGGCCTCAAGTCTTGCAACAGGAGCAAAAGTTTCTTCAAAGTCTATTCCTTCTTGCTGTGCATACCCTTTACAAACAAGTCTGGCTTTGTTTCTAATTACTTCTCCATTTTCATTCAATTTATTTTTGAAGACCCATTTTGTTCCGATAACATTCTTATCCTTTGGTCTAGGAACCAGCTCCCAAGTGTTGTTCTTTTCGATTTACTCGAGTTCTTCATCCATTGCTTTCACCCAACATTCATCTTTGCATGCCTCTTTCACATTTTGTGGTTCAGTAGAGGAGAGTAATGCCAAATAACTTGAAGCTTCTGCAACTGTTCTTCTAGTTTGTATACCTGCTTCTTTTTGTCCCATGATCTGAGATTCTGGATGGTTCTTTTGAACATATCTGGATGGAGTCTTTTCTTCTATTCTTGTTCGTTCTTCTGCTTCTTCGTGAGGTTCTTCTTGAGATTCTTCTTGCGGTTCTTCTTCTTCATCATTCTGTCTTTGAGGGTAGCTTTCATATTCTTCGATGTCTTCACGATGTACTTGCCTAGGAATGTATCCCTTCTCATCAACCACTACATCAATGCTGTCAACAATTCTGCCAAGTCTTTTATTGTAGCATTTGTATGCTTTGCTATGTGGAGAATAGCCAAGAAGAATGCCTTCATCTGCTCTAGGATCAAGTTTTCCAAGCTGCTCCTCAGTATTCTTGATATAGCATTTGCTCCCAAAGATTTTGAAGTGCTTTACCGAAGGAGTTTTACCACTCCAGAGCTCATGAGGGGTTTGAGTGTTGTTCACCCGGACATTTGTTTTGTTGAGAATAATAACCGCAGTATGTGCAGCCTCACCCCAGAAGGTTGCGGGGGTTCCTGATTCATCAAGCATAGCACGAGCCATTTGTTGGATTGTTTTGTTCATTCTTTCAACAACTCCATTTTGCTGAGGCGTTCTAGCTGTAGAGAATTCTCTCCTTATCCCATGTTCATCACAGAAATCGAAAAATTCATTTGAAGTAAATTCCCCACCTCTGTCAGATCTGAGGCACTTAATTTTGTGACCTGATTCATTTTCAGCCAAGGCTTTGAAGATTTTGAATTTTTCGAATGCTTCATCTTTGTGCTTCATAAGTCCTAACCAAACAAACCTGGAGAAATCGTCAATAAATAATATCAAGTATTCCTCTCCTCTAGGTGTTCTTTTCCTGAATGGCCCACATACATCTGTATGTACTAGCTCAAGAGGCATGCTAGCTGATCCTTCTTTCTCTGGAAAGTTAGTCCTGGTTTGTTTTCCAAACTGACATGATCTGCATATGGTGTTGTCAGGAATTTTGATATCTGGAAGATCGCGAACTGCCTGATATTTACATGCTTTCCTTATTTGTGAGAAGCTTAGATGTCCCAACCTTCGATGCCATAACCAGTGCTCTTCATCCTTGCTTAGATAGCATTGTTGTTGTCCTTCTTCAAATATGTACAGATTATTTGGAGTTCTTTTCCCTTTGAGAACTGTTTTCCCTGTATCAAGATCACGAACAAGACATCCATTTGATCTGAATATAACCTCGGTTCTTTGATCACACATCTGGCTGACACTTAGTAGATTATGCTTCAATCCATCAACAAATAAAACATTTCCAGCCTTAACATCTTCTTTTAAAGGAGCAATACCTTTTCCTTTTATAGTTGCAGGAGTATCATTTCCAAAAGAGACTTTCTTTCCCTTTTCTAAATTAGAATAAGACTCAAGTTTTTCTTTATCACCTGTCATATGCTTCGAACATCCACTGTCAATGTACCATAGATTTTCTTGTCCTTCTGCATAAAATGCTATCCCACATCTTTCTGTTTGAGGTTCCTTTATTCTCCATGTTTTGGCGCCTGAGGCTTGTTCCTTTTTCTGCTCTTGTACCTTTCTTTCCGGAAACCTGCTTCTGCATTCAAAGTCTTTATGTCCAAAATTATTGCAAATAGAACATTCAACTTCATTTTCAAGAGCTGAAAAGTTGTTATAGGTCCTTTTTGTAATCCCTGTCATACTTCTTTGTTTTTTAGCTTCCCTAGTCATGATTGTTTTATACGCAACACATTGAGCTGCTTTGTGACCAAAGTTATGGCATGAAAAGCATTGTCCATTGAAGAAGCTTCTGCGATTATTGGATCTACCAGCCAACTGATTGTAATTTCTATTTTCATCTATTCTTGAACCAAATTGAGAAGATTTTACCTGTGGCTGGTTGTGGCTTTTGTTCACCCTTGAGCTGGATTGCCCTTGATAGTTTCTGTTTGACATTTGTCCCTGCTTTACCTGATGATCTTCCTTGTGCTCTTTCTCATTTCTTCTTGCTTCATCAAGATAACTTTTTGAAGTGGATGCTTGAGAAGTTTCTCCATTATAGCCCAAACCTGTCTTATTTAGTGGAGACCGCTGCACACTGATAATCTCATCCAAAGTTTCAGATCCTTTGACAAACTTGAGATTAATAGTTTTCGTTTTCTCAATTTCTTTTCTAAGACCAACAATTTCACCTTCTAATTTTTCAAGATGTTTTTCTTTTTCATCAATTTGGAATTGTAGAGTATCAATAATCATGTTCTTTTCTTCTATGCATCTCTTGAGTCTAGTAATTTCATCATAAAGGTTATCCACATCTACAGCATCCTCATAATCATCATCTTCAAATGCCATTAACAACCTATATTTATTACCTTGTTCATCTTCATCACTGTTTGATAAGCCATCACTATCTTCATGGGTGTAGTAGCTTTTCTTATTTGCACTCTGTTTCTTGTTCCATCTAACTGGTTCCTTTCCTTTATCCTTATAAGAGCATTTTGCAGCATAATGACCTACTCTTCCACAAGCAAAGCATTTGAAAGGTAGCTTACCTCTGAACCTTCCAGAACCCCTTTGAAGATTTCTGACAAAATTTGATTCTTCTTCCTCTTCTTCTGGAACATGACTTGCTTCATAGTGATCTTCTTTGCCTGATGCTTTAAAAGCAGCTTCCCTTCTGTCTGATGGACCTCCCTTTCTCATTTCATAAGCAGTTAGAATTCCATGCAGCTGAGACATAGTGAGAACACGGAGATTTTCCTTTTCTTCTACTGCAGATACTTTAGATTCAAACTTGGGGGATAATGATCTTAGAATCTTTTGAACTACTATAGTCTCTTTTATTTCTTCACCCAAATTTTTCATACAATTAACAATCTCATCTACCCGAAGAAAATAATTAGCCACACTTTCATCATTGTACATCTTGAGAGTCTCATATTGAATCCTAAGAGTTTGAAGTTTAGCTTCTTTTACCTGTTCATCTCCTTCATAGCTAGTGATCATTTTGTCCCATATCTCTTTTGCTGATTTGAAGTGCATGACCTTCATGAACTCTGTTTGGGATATACTTCCTAATAGAGTACTGACTGCTTTTGCATTTGTTTCATACTGCTTTTTCTCAGCTGGATCTGTAGGAGTAACTGAAGGAAAGGCATAGCCTGTTTCTACAATGTTCCAAACTTCTGTACCAAGAGATTGAAGATATGCAGTAATTCTTACCTTCCAATAATTGAAGTTTGTCCCATCGAAGACGGGTGGCCTGATTGATGCTTCTCTCTCGAAGTTGCTCATGATGAACGATCTACCTTCAAGCGATCAAGCTTTTCTGAAGGACCTGCTCTGATACCAATTGTTGGAAATAATACTGAGAGGGGGGGGTGAATCAGTATTATCTAGCAATTTACCAAATCTTCCTTATTTGATCTTTTGAATTATTCTTGCATATCAGTACCATAAAACAATGAGCATGAATAAAGAAAATAGACAGTCACACCAAAGAACACAAGATGTAAGGTGGAAACCCAATGCGGGAGAAAACCACCTGCTGCAATATGTCTCTATCTTCTTTCAAGAAATTCTTTTTACAATGATTTTGTACTGGTGCAGTCCTTTACCAGCACGCAGGCTGCAACCTGCAGAGAGCTACAACTCTCTCTCGTTTTCCAGTCTCTCCTGGAAGGGAGCTACAACCCCCTACTTCTTTTCATGAAGAATCAAATGATCAACAAGTATACAACAGATACAGTCCACTACAGATATCAGATCAGTAATTACAGAAATAACCCAGAACACCTTACGAATAGAAATATACAGTCAACAGATCATCTCGAGACAGGGACGCATATTTTCTTTCTGTGACCTGCGACTGGACGCAGTCTACCTTCCACAGTTCTGCGTGCCGACGCACTGTTCTTCTATGCTTTGCTGCGACCGGCGCACCCAGAAACACTATCGCGCCGCGTCTTTTGCTTCAGAGACGCACCCAATAACACAGTC
Source organism: Pinus tabuliformis (assembly GCA_031772625.1). Classification (NCBI taxonomy): domain Eukaryota; kingdom Viridiplantae; phylum Streptophyta; class Pinopsida; order Pinales; family Pinaceae; genus Pinus; species Pinus tabuliformis. The sequence goes on from CM062809.1 coordinate 1,117,465,765, forward strand.
GCGCCGCGTCCTTTGCCTCAGAGACGCACCTGAGCCTTTACTGTACTGCGTCCCGGCGCACTTTCCCTTCACTGAACCTGCGTCCCTTCAGATATAAAAGATATGAGGACTTCAGAACCAACCCAAACACTCAGATCCACAGATCTGATCATGCGCCATAGAGATCACAGTCCATTAGAAGATTCGCCTTCATAGATCTGGACTAGATCTCACCAAAAGATATTCAACCAAGATGATGCTAAATCCAAATGAACTCCTTTGCTTTATATAGGCAAGCTTCTCCCCAAAACATGGAACAAAACCACGAGCCGACACCATAGAAACACAAAACCGTCAGCTAGATACCACACAAGAAACCCCCACGTGCTTTTCTCTGCCTTGAAATGTGTGCACTGGGCGGACGCACCTCATGAACGGCTGGCCTGCGTCCCTGGACGCGGGTTCTGTATGGTATACCTGCGGGGACGCACTTGCTGAACATATTTCCTGCGTCCTTCTTGATTTATCTCCTGAATGGGTTTGCCATCAAGGACAACACCTGAATCATAATGCCAACACTAGAGCAGATGAAGGCATTCTTCTTGGTTATTCTCCACACAGCAAAGCATATAAGTGCTACAATAAAAGACTTGGAAGAATTGTTGACAGCATTGATGTAGTGGTTGATGAAAAAGGATACATTCCTAGGCAAGTAAATCATGAAAATATCGAAGAAGATGAAGACTACCCTCAAAGATAGAATGATGAAGAAGAAGAACCTCAAGAAGCACCAGAGGAACAGATAAGGGTAGAAGAGAAGACTCCATCCAGGTACGTTCATAAGAATCATCCAGAATCTCAGATTTTGGGGCAAAAAGAAGCAGGTGTACAAACAAGAAGAACAATTGCAGAAGCTTCAAGCTATTTGGCATTACTCTCATCCACTGAACCACAAAATGTAAAAGAGGCATGCAAAGATGAATGTTGGGTCAAAGCAATGGATGAAGAACTTGAGCAGATCGAAAAGAACAACACTTGGGAGTTTGTTCCTAGACCAAAGGATAAGAATGTTATAGGGACAAAATGGGTCTTCAAAAATAAGTTGAATGAAAATGGGGAAGTAATTAGAAACAAGGCCAGACTTATTTGTAAAGGGTATGCGCATCAAGAAGGAATAGATTTTGAAGAAACTTTTGCTCCTGTTGCAAGACTTGAGGCCATCCGAATGTTCCTTGCTCTCTCAAGCTTTCAAAAGTTCAAAGTATTTCAAATGGACGTGAAATCAGCCTTTCTGAATGGAGACTTAGAAGAAGAAGTATACATTGAGCAGCCAGATGGTTTCATTCTTGGAAATGATCCAAATCTTGTATGCAGATTGAAAAAGGCTCTCTATGGTCTTAAACAAGCTCCAAGGGCTTGGTACTATTGTTTGGACAAATATCTTCATCAACAAGGTTTTTCAAAAGGATCAGCAAATAGCAATCTTTATATAAAAATTGAAAATGACAAATTGCTAATACTTGTTGTGTATGTATATGACATTATCTTTGGCAGCAATGAGGAATCTATGAGTCAAAGCTTTGCCTTGGTGATGTAGAAATAATTCGAAATGTCCTTGCTTGGAGAATTGACATATTTTCTTGGTTTGCAAATCCAAAAAAATGAAGGAGGGATCTTCTTGTCTCAAACCAAGTATCTCAAGCAGATTTTGAAGAAATATCGTATGGAAGAAGCAAAACTAGTATGTACACCCATGGTCATAGGATGTAACCTCAGTGCAAATGATGAATCAGCAGCAGTGCATCAACCAACTTACAGATCTATGATTGGAAGTCTACTTTATTTGACAGGTACCCGACCAGACATCATGCATGTAGTGGGAATAGTTGGAAGATTTCAGGCAAATCCAAAGGAAACTCATCTTCAGGCAGTGAAGAGAATCTTCAAATATCTTCAAGGGACTCAAAACTATGGCTTATGGTATCCTAGAGATACAGATCTCACACTTCATTCTTATACAGATGCAGATTGGGCCGGAAGCGTGGATGACAGGAAGAGCACAAGTGGTGGTGCATTCTTTATGGGTTCTAGATTAGTATCTTGGTTTAGCAAGAAACAGAGTTCGATTGCCTTGTCTACAGCTGAAGAAGAATATGTTGTTGCTTCATCTTGCTGCACTCAACTCCTTTGGATGATGTAGACCTTGCAGGATTTTCAAATCACTTGTACACCACCCATATCCATCTTATGTGATAATACAAGTGCAATCAGCATTTCAAAGAGCCCAGTCATGCATTCAAAAACCAAGCACATACCAATCAAGTATCACTTTCTCCAGGAACAAGTGCTTGAACAAAAGGTCAAGTTGGAGTATGTTCCTTCTAAGGAACAGGTTGCTGATATACTCACCAAACCATTGCCTAGGGAGACCTTTGAATACCTCAGGCAAAAGCTGGGGGTTGTTTATGCATCATCTTGTTGTTGAATCTCTTTTGATTGTTGGTTGTATGCAAGGTTCATTTGAAGTATATGCGTACATGTACTGGGTTGCGGATTGGTCAAAGATCGAATGGCACAGGTTCAGGGGGAGCATATCATGCATTGTTGGCATTATGGAGGAAGTACAGAAGGAGATCATGGATGCTGGTCTGAATATTGCTGCAATACGTCTCTATCTCTTTCATGGTCATGGATTATGGTTCTTATTTGCAAATCTGGTTTATAGTCAGGGGGAGCATGTTCTTAGGGGGAGCATAACCCTTTGCCCTTGATGTCAAAGGGGGAGAGTGATTGGTTGTTGTTGCCATCAAGTACAAAGGGGGAGATTGTTGGCATTATGATACATATGTTGTACTTGATGGCAACCCACTCATCTCAGATAATAAATTATAATGTAGAGAAAAGTTCACGCACTTATATGCAGAGAAAAGTTTATTTCATGTAGAGAAAATTTCGCGCACTTTTATGCAGAGAAAAGTTTATTTCATGTAGAGAAAAGTTCACGCACTTTTATGCAGAGAAAAGTTTATTCCATGTAGAGAAAAAGTTCACGCATTTTCATGCAAGGAAAAGCGCGTATATGTTGGAGAACTTACCTTTGGTCCATGGTAGTTAGTCCTTGGTATTTGAACCTATGGTTTTGGACCATGGTACCTCGTCAGAAGTGTTGATCCCAAGTATTGGGTTCGTGGTATTGGTTTATTATGGTTTTGGTCCGTGGTATTGCATGTAGAGAAAAAGTTCACGCACTTTCATGCAAAGAAAAGCGCGTATATGTTGGAGAACTTACCTTTGGTCCATGGTAGTTAGTCCTTGGTATTTGAACCTATGGTTTTGGACCATGGTACCTCGTCAAAAGTGTTGATCCCAAGTATTGGGTTCGTGGTATTGGTTTATTATGGTTTTGGTCCATGGTATTGCATCCAAAAGTGTTGATCTCACACACTCTCATGGTTGGTTCATGGTATTAGTCCAACAGTTTTTTTGATCCTATGGTTTTGGACCGTGGTATTGTGGAAGGCCTAAGACTATAAAAGAGGAAGGAGATCATTTGGCAAAGGATCATCGAATGAATTGAATATCTAATAAGTGCTAGATCTAAAATATTTGTGATTGGGTTATGGTGCAGATCTGGATCTGAATGAAGGAGGAACCTTAGCGCATAAAGAAGGATAAGTTCTATTGATGGGTCATAATCTTTATGCTTGAATAATAGTATCTTTGTATGATTTTGATCTATTATATGAGGCACATGCTTGATCTATAAATCTGACAATCTGGGTAAATTAGTGTCTGAATATTTGAAAGAAGGAATTATCCTTTATATGGTTTACTTATTGGGTGGGGGGCTTATGGTCGAGTACCTAAAGGTCCTTAACATTCGATTACCTAAAGGTCCTATGGTCGAGCACCTAAAGGTCCTCTCCTTAACAGTCGAGCCTGCTTATGCATCCTCTCCCTATGGTCGAGCACCTAAAGGTCCTCTCCTTAACAGTTGAGCCTGCTTACGCATCTTGAAAATGCTATAATAGTAGGGGAATCCCCCCCCCCGCGCTGGTGATGCCACGATCATTGATTGAGCACAGAACCAGCCAGGATATGCTACAAAAATGTTCCGCAATGCAGCCTATTTGCTTGCTTGGACCTGCCTGGGATGGGATATTCCTGCTCCAGATCATTCATCCCAGATAGAGCAGCCAGCCTTGCCTTCCTTCATCTGCACGCAGGTTTTAGGTTGTTGAAGTAGCGTATATCTTTAAATTATGATCTAGCTTCCTCTGTCTATTGCTGCAGTATTCTGGGTTCAGAATTTGGTGTGTGGTTACTGTTACTGTGTTCTGGGTACAGCTGTCAGAGAAGTGTTTACTTGATTCAGTGCTAATTGGGAAAATGAGATTGTTTGATGCAGATATACTTGATGATTGATTGATGTTCATGGATCCAGTTTGAAAATTTATGAAAAGTGGTCCTTGAAAGAAAAGAAGTAGGGGGTTGTAACTCCCTTCCAGGAGAGAGAGTTGTAGCTCTCTGCAGGTTGCAGCCTACGTACTGGTAAAGGACTGCACCAGTACAAAATCATTGTAAAAGTAATTTCTAATTGAAAGAAGATAGAGACATATTGCAGCAGGTGGTTTTCACCCACATTGGGTTTCCACCTTATATTTGGTGTTCTTTGGTGTGACTATCTGTTTTTCGTGTTCATGCTCATTATTTTATGGTACTGACATACAATAATTCAAAGTATAAATATATTGAAAAGAATTAGATAATACTGATTCAACCCCCCTCTCAATATTATTTCCAACAGTGCATGCATGAGTTTTCTTTATAATAAAACACATGCAACTAACAATACCTTGTCCTTGTCTTTAATCTTAAATAATTCTTTCTCAGAATAGACATGCATGAGTTGCTGATGAGGGAATCTTCAGTTAACTGGAGTACACTAGTTGAGTGCATGCATGCATCAACTGACTGTTAACTCTTTATTAGTTCCTCAAACAGTTTGGAACTAATTTAAGTAGACTTAACTCAATAAACTGAGTTAGCTAATTACAACTCAAATATAACTTAATCTTATCTCCTTAATTTAAGGGATAATTGTTGCATGACTTCAGAAACACTTCTAACTTGAATTTCTCCAACTAATTAATTCAAGATGAATTAATTAATTATTTCCAAGTAGCTGGTTGGACTAAATTTGATTTTAATTCACAATCTTAATTCAAGGACAAATTAAAATTGGAATATTCTTGTTGCGACATTTGAACACTCCCTCTCAACAAGAAATGGATTATCTGCCACCCCGATCCTATCCCTATGGAACTCGAATTTACACTTTGACAATGCCTTTGTCAAAATGTCAGCACCTTGCACCTCTGTCGAAATATACTACAGCAACATGATCCTCCTCGCTACATTAGTAGCTTGTTTTACCTTGTAAATCCAATGAGAACTCACAACTAACTTGTTCTCTGGTCTTGGAACCACGTCCTAAAAACTGTTACGAGCTATGGAGTCCTACTCCTCCACCATAGCATCAACTCAAATCCGCTGCTGCACTACTTCCTCAAAGGAAGATGGCTTGGTCTCAACTCATTCCCCAGCAAGGGCCATGTATCTAGTGTACCTCTCAGGTGACCTCCTTGTCATGTGGAAAGAGTCAATTCTGCGGACAAAACCGACCTCCCTAGAAGCTAGGGCGTTTCTAGTGACAAACAAAACAATCAAGCACTATCTTTCCCTAAATATGCATTTAAAATAAAAGCAACCAGGTGTTTAAGGCTTACCTTTAGTCCAACGCTGTTTGTAGCGGCCAAGCCTCTTCGATCTAGATGAGCTCCTTCTCCTTGAAGCCTGCATACACTAACAAGCAAACGATTACATAGCACCTGAATAACTCATATAATAAAACATATTCATCATAAAGACCAAGGAGTTTATGAAACAAATTATATATAACAACTTGTTGAGAAAAATGAACTTAATTGTATTAATTGGAAACAAAAGAAACCTTACAACCAATGCCTTGGTGTTGTGCAGGTCCCTCCCAGGGTCTAGCAAGAGTTCTCCTCTACTTTGATCAGCTCACCCGCTTCCAAATGAAGCTAAGAAAGAAATGTGATCTATCCTCTCAAGCTCTATAAGGGAGTCCTAATTTCAGCAGCATCTACCCTTAGGAATGTTCAGCTTTCAACCTCCCCTCCCTCTGGCCCAACGCCTGCATTTATAATGCTTTGGAGGAAGTTAAATAGGTCCACCATCAATGGGATAAGCCCCTCTTTCAAAGGGATAGCTCCCCTCTTCATGGGATAAGTTCCTCTTTCATTGGGATGCATGAACCATCTGGAGGCGCTCAATCCATGTCAAACCATCTTCAAGAATGCTCTAGAATCGACCGCAAGTAAGTTTTTTGAAGTAAAACTTGTGCCTTTTGAATTTTATAGGGGTACGCACCCACCCCTTTACAGACAGAGCATACAAGTATGCAGGTATTATGTACTTGAGGTGCGGGCCCGCAGGTAAGAGTAAGAGAAAGTGCGTAACCAGAGTTA